>JACTTY020000013.1:4436757-5915677 GCA_014595695.2 Epargyreus clarus clarus
CCCTAAGGACTAAGCTGGAACGCCTCGGAAAAGTATGTCTCCCTTACTACACCCTTCAAACCGGAATACAACAGCGCCTAACACTGCAGTTATAGGTGTGGCGGTGGTGCCGCCGGAGTCGAACCACAAAGGGTTCTACCACCTTCCTTATCATATATCTTACTTTATTTAATTTGGGTATTAAATTAATATTTTCCATTCGATTAAAATGTACGATGTTTTCTCAACTTAGAATATGACTATAACTCCTTATATTTGGTATGGTCTATCTGTCGTTTTGTTCGTTGTTCATGTATAGGTATGCTTATAACCGCATAGTGACGGCTTCGAATGCTAGCACTTCTTCCTTTTCGGAGAATGTTAAAAGATACATAAGAGATTATATCCGTAATATCGACAGGCAGTGTCCTCCTGTTAAGATTCATCTACAGCGGTGATTAATATGCGTGGTCAAGAGCGCTCTTTTTAATCGCCTACTGGTATGGAACATGGATGTGGTACAAAACTTACTTAGGATAGAGTCTCGGGTGCGACATCATGACGTATCGGTTGACGGTGATAGCCAGGATGGTGAGCACCGATACAGCGACGAACACGTAGCGAGCCAGGGGGAACAAGCGACACAGCAGCCGCCCGTGTACCCACGCGCGGTGGTAGAAGGTCGAGGCGGCGAGAGGTAGGTTGAAACAGCAGAAGAGCAGGTCGGAGCAGGATAGGTTCATTATGAACATCGCCGTCGCATTGTGGACCTGTTATAAGAACAGTGGATTAATTTACAGGTTTTCGTTTGTTGTTGACAACATGATATTTTTTTATTAATATCTACTAGTACAACTACCTAGTCCATTAAAATAAAATTGCTTCTTTTTGCGACTTTTGCACGCTAAGGACCAACAATTGTAACATTTGAATGGACTATACTGTTAATTTAATAAATATTGCCAATAATTACACAAAAAAAATATGAGTGGACAAACGAAAGATAAAAGTTCTTAATTAGTTTGAGAGACGTATTTATATTTGACTTGTTTCCTCCCGCGACATCGTTTGCGTGGACATTCATAAGTCCATGAATTAAACATAAAATTAAGAATGTTAAAAATATCATAACGTTTCTTAATTAATCATAATACTAACACAGTCATTTGTGTGATTAGGAATTCCTATTGTAATAACAAAACATTTAATACGTAGTTTGTGTAGACAAATAATGATTCAATTCAATTAAAATCTCGTTAGAAGACGTCAATAGAGTAAATAAACATTGTTTCTTTAGAAATCCATAAGTGTTATAATAATGACGTTATACCTATGTATTATATACTTATTTCATATCTATAATTAACATTCTACTCATATAAACAAATATGCTTAACTGATAACATATTACGACACAATTCAATTACCTACTAATGGGGATCATTGTGCGCTTAGTCAGATGAGTGTGTGTGTGTGTGTGTGTGTGTGTGTTATACACTATTAATGAGTATCCCAGTTTTTGATAACCATCTATTGGACTCAGGCTGACTTTGTATGCCTCGAAAATATCTTGGGCAGGTTCATCCTATCTTTCAACCTAGAACCAATCATAGGTACATATATAAAATTACATTGTTTTTTAAAAACTTTTGTCTGAATTAGATAATAGTCTGTGTACACAACGTGCGCCATGTATTTAGAATAGACGTACCTACACAACATTTTATGGCGATCGAATAAAAGACAAACAGACATATTGACAGACATACATTCATTTTTGTCCGATTGTGGAAGGTAATGTTTTTTGAGCGTATGTATGTACCTATGTCTTACACTTTAGCACGCCTCACAACACAAACGGGCTGATGAATTTTACCATATGAGATGTCATTTCATTCGTGGAATGTGGAAATAACCATAGATCATCACCATATTTTTAAACAGTCCGGTTTTATTATAATAAATGCTAGTTACATAATTATACACACTACTCGTAATGTATAGTTTTCTTCGTTGACAATTAATATGATATTGGTGCCCTTATGTCTGTTTTTTACTTCAAAAATGTACACTAACACATTAATGTAACGTAAAGTATATTATACATTTTTCTTAAACCACAATATGATTCGCTTTTCATATAATTTGATGACTTAGTCTTTTACTTAGGAAATGTGGTTAGTTTCATTAAACGCAATTCCCTTACGCAGACGTTAGTGTTCCTCATTAGTCACGGATCTGTGACCGATGTCAGGTAAGACAGTGTTCCTACTTGTTGGTCAACTATTTAGTATACACAAAGCTACTAGCAGCGAGGAGCCCCTAATTTCTGTGTTTAAGAAATCTGAGTCAGTGTTATATATTTGGTGGGGGAAGCGCACGTGCGTCGTGCACCCTTCCGCTGCTTCGTTGCATTCCGTTATTTAATGGTGCGTCCACACCTTGCTTCTCGCACTGCACACTGCGCCTCGTGGCCACACACTCTCACCCTACTCGCGTTGTTAACATTATTTTTCTTCAAATATATATTATTTCACCGAGTAATTTTACATACATAATTTACATACATAATGAGTACATAATTTACATACATAATTTTTGTGATAACTTTTATCTATAATATACGCTAAAAAGACATATTTTATATTTTCTGATAATCTTTTTCTATAATATGCGCCATGGAGACGTATATTATATTTTTCAGATGACCTTTTTGAAAACGTTGTCATGAAACGAACTTAGGGGATGACTACGACATCTGGATTATCCATGATACTCCATAGTATTTGATACAAAATGATTTATGGTATAATTATTTCTCAACAATATATAGTACAATTGACTAAAATGTAATACAATACTTTACATTTTCCAACCAGTGGCAAGTGACGATAACTTTGCAACACGACGCACCTGCACATTGTCCTGAGCACACGCATGTGGCCGCGCGGTATAATTTGTATTCGGTCGTCGATTGTTATTCCAAGGTCGATTTTTATTCGTACGTCGATTGTTATTTCAAGGTCGATTTTTATTCGAACGTCGATTGTTATTCGTACGTCGATTTTTATTCGAACGTCGATTGTTATTCGAACGTCGATTGTTATTCGTACGTCGATTGTTATTCGTACGTCGATTGTTATTCGTACGTCGATTGTTATTCGAACGTCGATTGTTATTCGAACGTCGATTGTTATTCGATTGTTTTTTTGTTACTACGAATAAATCGACAATCGATTGTTGATTCCGTCGATTGTCGATTTATTCGATTGTTTTTTTTAGAACAATCGCCCATCGCTAGTTCCTATTAGCCGTTCACTGTATTATACAATATAGGTACATTTACTAGGTATGTGTATCCTTGTCCCTGTAGTTCCGGGACTAGAATAGGGCTACGGTATCTCCTGCCTGTCGTAAGAGGCGACTAAAAGGGGGCTTCCGGGGTTGCGGGCGGCCAGAGTGGGAGCTCGAACCGCCCGGCCAGCGGCCCCGGGAAGGACGACGGTATGTGTGGTCGCATACCGTCGTATACACCAGATGGTGTGGCGAGCGTCAAGCTCACCTGGGCGGAGCCCGACGGGGCAACGCGCTAAGAGGACTCCGGTTGCGTTCCTTTGGAGATCCCGGAGCCCTCAACGCAGCGCAGAGGACGGCCACCGGGGGGGTTTTAGTGCGGTAAAAATCCCACATAACTCGGCGTCGCTCCCACGTTGTCGGGTACCTTTTGAAGGTTTCCCCCTCGACAAAAAAAAAAATACTCAGTACTAAGATTCCCCGCTTGTTATGGACATACAAAGATACGAACAGATTTAGAATAGAGTTTAGACATTTAAGTAATTTCCGGGTATCGAACCTGGAACTCTCTACATGGTATATCATACCAGTTGGATTGGATGAGCACAATGTCGTTATGTCAGATGTAAAATGCAGTTTACATTCTTGTTCAAGCACAGACAAATGAGGCAGAAATATAAATACCGCCATTTTCAATTTCAATTTTTATTGGCCCTTGTAAACCTATTCTGGAAAAAGTTTCTATTTACACGTACCACAATCTCACTACACGGCAACGAAACCGCTACGTTGCAGGTTCCTGTAGCTGCGTTGTAGTATAAAAACGTGTCATAGAGATAAAGTGACCGACCTTTTGTACGATATCGCTGGTGGCTGGTGGTGGTGTGTTATGGTTGCGATTTAGTCATTATCATTGCCACTGTTGATTTGGACGGAAAAATGTGGTCCGTGTGAATACGAGGCCCTTATCTCACCGGAACACCGTGACCGCGTCTCTGGTGACGTATCCAAACAAAACATTAGGCCGACCATACACGAGCAGCTCGGAGCAGCCAGTATCGACTGCATAGTGTACTTCAGACTTATAAGTATGTACATACACTCGAGCAGTTGCAACTGCTTGACGCGGCTGGTAGCACGGTGATTTTTCATCATGCGGTCAAGCAGTCGCCAGCCATACACTGACTGCTCGAGCTGTGGACTGCTCTCGCGCAGTTACCTCAGCCCGCGCTCTTCATTCCTCGTTGCGCACGCTTCCCGGCTGCACGAATTCCTCGAGCAGTCAGCTTAACTGCTCAATGAGTTATCAATGGCAGCTTCAAGCCGTTGACTCTGACTACAAGAGCGGTCCGTGTATGTTGATAACGGGGTAATTGCTCGAGCAGTCCATGTATGGCCAGGCTTAGGAACGCTTGACTGCTACTCGTACCAATTTGGCGACGTTACGAAATTGTCGTCCGATGAGATATCTGTCATAATAATATGTTTGAATAAGTGTTAGCTGCAATGGTCGCCGGGGTGCAGGCGGGCAATGATGTTCCGCTGAAATAAGGCCTTATCCATACGTACTGTGTTGTTGTAGTTGTACGTGAGATTAAGCAACATATTCTTATTAAAAAGTGACACATATCGGCGTTTAGGTAATATATTCTTTTTATTAAAAACATGTTATACGTCAATCAATATTACATTAACAAACAATACAAGGCATAAGAATTAGTTACATTTATTAGCGAGGAGTTTTCCTTATTGAAGTAACTTTAAGAGCAAACGGTAAATACCAAAGGTTTATGTCAAATGAGGATATTATATTATTATTATGGAATGTAGTTCAAAATCAACTTTAAATATAAGCGTTATACAAATAGGTATCATACATTATTTATATGCTACTATTATTATGTACTGTTATTTATATAGTATTACTTCGATAAGCTAAGTTAATGGAATTTTTTCATTGTTTTTGGGATACTCAAGGGCGTGCCAAAGAATTAAACATAGACATATACATAGTATACACATAGGTACATACGCTCGAAAAATATTACTCACAATAGTCGGGTAAAAATACATTTTTTGTCCGTCCGTTAATGCATTTAGAAATCAAAAATCAAAAACACGAAAAAATATAATGTCCGTTCATTTTTGCATTTATAAATCAGATTATGTGGATAAATCGACTAGATTGCAAGTCGATTTGAATAAAAATAGGTTTACCATTTATTTATAGATCATATCGACGTCTCGGCAAAAGGAGTACAGGACGCCCCCCGACCAGGTGGACTGACGACCTGAAGCGGACGGCGGTAACCGCTGGATGCAGACGGCCCAAGACCGGTCGGAGTGGCGCAGACTAGGGGAGGCCTATGTCCAGCAGTGGACCAGTAAAGGCTGATGGATGGATATCGAAGTCTTGCAGTAAAACTTTGTGGCATTATTGTGAATAGTACCTAATCCATTTGTTCAAATAGGTAGTATTATAAGTTATAATATAACAAATATATAAAGTTGATCAAATAACACTGTGTAACATAATGTGAAACTTTCTCATCTAGAAAATCAAAACTTCAGTTCATAATTGTGTTTGCAACATTGTTAAAAATTCTGATTTATTTATTGTTCATTCATACTTCCTCGAATTTATGATTAACACATTGTCATGTAGTGATGCAAGTATCTATCTTTATTCCTTTATACTGCAGCAATATAGTAGAGTATGATATATTCATAAAACTATATGAGGTAGGTAGGTAGGTAGGTAGGTAGGTATCCTTATTAAATTAATTACCAAGTTTTTTTTTTTACTGTTTTAAACCCAAACATAAATCTAATCTAATCTAATCTCTATCTATCAATGTTTTTATGAAATCCCTCTGTCAGTACTATCTCAATCTCAATGTCTATTAACATTCAATTAAGATTTAGATTTATTGTCTAATAAACGTGTTTGTAAATAAGATTATACTCACTTTTTTGTATCGAGCAAGTGCGACGATGGTCACGATGTTACCAGGGATGCCGATCACCATGAAGACGAAGCAGCATATCGTTGCGAATCGCAACAGCCCTTCAGGGTAGTCCGTGAACAGTTTCACAGCTGCTAACTCGCCATCAGTACTATACGCCGTCAAATTCCATGCACTCGTGTTAACAGTAACTGCACTCAACGATTTATTTATTAAAACACTCATTTCCTATGTCAGCTGAATACCAGCACGTCACTCATTCACAGTAAACACTTCACAAATGGTGTTTTGTAAATTGTCATTGCGTACAAGTATAGTTTCCCTGATGATTCAGTTTTTGTGAATACAACGGGTTTCGCCCGTCATTGATAACAGCTGAGTTCTTTGCATCCTCGATGTTTACACGTCAAACGTTAATACATTGTTTATTGCTTTCTACCACTAATCCACTTTTCAGTGTAACAGTTATTTTCATGAAACAATTCAAAGAAACATTTAAATTCATACTTCGCTTATTTTACAGGAAAATTATTTCAGTGGAATGCTATAAACATATTTCAGACAATGAGTAAGTGTTAGCAACATTTTTCATATCAAATGACGTCTCATTCACACTTTAAGATATTTTTTTTAATTTTCACAGTTGTTCCTCTTTTAACAAGTTACACATTTATTGCAATAAATAATTTAACTGTCTTAAATTTAACAATAAATACGAGATTATTAACTGTTATTTTGTATACATCACCTTAGTCTACGAATACATACATTAGAACAGAATGGAATTTTATATCGTAAAAGTCATATTTTTTAACTTTACACTTTATCGAAGCCAATATGAAAACCTACGTTTGTTTCAAAGGGTTTTAATTTTTTCAAGTAGCACAATCCCGGACGGCTTACAATTTTAACAAACTAAAGTTAAACATCCTTGAAGTCTTTACGCACTAAACCGTCACATCACATCCACGGATCAATCATTTGTTTAAGCGTTACAAGTTCACAAAATTTAACACGAGTTCCGAAACTGAGCACAATTACGTATACTACATAATACTTTAACGTGAGAAAAGTTCAGCTATTCTCGATTTTTACGGCGGGCGTTTCTCAGAGACGCCGTCGCCGGGCGACCGTCACGCTTTTCGACGGCACATTAGTAGATTTTTGTACGCTTGTCTGTATTCACTCGACATCACTACATAAATGATTGGATTGATGCATGTGGTTAGATATATTAGAAGATAGCCTGCTATATTCGCCGCCGGGTGCGAGGTGAACTCCTTGAATATCTTGGTCAGGGTTATCGGTAAGTAACAAACCCAAAAAGACAGCATTATTGCCATTATCATTTTCAATAGTTTTCTGTCTTTGGGTGTTAGTTTCGGTGGTCTTATGGGAGCTGGTGAGCGTCTTAGGGCTACAGCTGCTTGTCGAAGCCTTTTAGCTGTTTCACCTCCACTGGGCGTTCGTGGTTTAGCATCAAGAGCACATTCGTCATCGTGCCCGTCTAATGTATCTACTCCAGATGAGGATGACCGTTCTGGTCCCGGAGTTGGCGGACAATGTAATGTTGGAGGTGCGAGGAAAGCTCTGCGAGGTGGCGCAACATGATTGACCCCATTTTCTGGGCCAGGAGATCTTTCAAGCGCAGTAGATGCTGAACCCACCGCGGAGTCTTCTAATGCAGTTCGTTGTCTCGTCCGTCCTGGAGCTCGAGATCTTCTAGCAGCTTCTCTTACGATGCAGAATATCCGAGCATAGCATATGCCAATAGCTAAGCAGGGTAACATAAATGCTCCCACGAAGAGAAATTCTTTAGGTGATCGGTGGTTACGGTCAGGAAGTATGGAGCAGGATCCTATGGACGGGTCCAGACCGAATCGTCCCCATTTTTCCATCCAAGTGGCTATCAGAGCTCCGAATGAAAAAATCCAAGTGCTTGCTACCATGACAGCCAAATATTTTCTTCTGTATAGCCTGCGTATAACAAAGTATTTTATTAGTTTGAGTGTCAATGTTTTTTTTAATAAAAATATTGAATTTGAGGCACGTTCAGTTTAAGTTTGGTTAACTGTAATTAACTTACGGAACCCAATAGAAAGATTGGGTTCGTTAGCAAAGTAAATTTTTTTCCGAATTTTCAGAGAGAGAAATGAGACACTGACATCATTTTTCTGTAAAATGAAGCTACATTTTTCGTTTGAAAAATTTCATTCTGTCAGAATAGAATACTGTAACCCGAACAACTTTTCGGTAATCTAAAAATGTTTAATATACATAAATAGAGTATAGGCAATGTTTAAGGCAACCTTTGATAAGTTTCATTTTTCAATTTTTCAGTTAATTTCCAATACACGAATGAGATTTTTTTTATACTATAGGAATAGCAGACAAGCATGCAGTCCACCTGGTGGTAAGTGGCTACTGCCGCCCATGGACATCTGTAATCAGCCCCAGCGGATTAGATATGCCTATCTGAGGTCGACCACAGACGCGCCGCCACCCCTGAGGGTTAAGCTGGAACGCCTCAGAAAAGTATGTCTCCTATACCGCACCCTTCAAACCAGAAAACAATAGCACTTAACGCTGTTGATATGAGACAGAAATAGGTGTGGCTGTGGTGGCGCCTGAGTCGCACCACAAAGGGTTCTATTACCTGTGATTAAAGTGTATATAATAAAAAAAAAAAAAAAAAAAACGCTTTCTACTCTCACAGCCCCACACTAGGATTCCCTGTATCGTGGGTGCTATGGACACACACAGAGACAAATACACAAACACCCAGACCCAGAAACAGAAATCTAAATTCATCATTTAGAAATCTGTCTGACCGCTCCGCCACGCGGGTCGTACATAATAATAATACATACAATATACAATATACACAATACATACAATACGTATAAATACAATAAACTTACTTAGGATAAAGCCTTGGATGGGAGATCATGACGTATCTGTTGATTGTGATGGCCAGGACGGTGAAGAGGGATACGGCGACGAGCGCATACCGCGCCAGTGGGAACATCCGGCAGAGCGTCCTGCCGTGAGCCCAGGACTTCCTCCAGAAGGTGGACGCAGCAAGCGGCAGGTTGAAGCAGCAAAACAGTAGGTCCGAGCAGGAGAGGTTCATTATGAAGACCGCTGTTGCATTTCGGACCTGGAAGTTAAAATATCTTAATATTATTGGTCATATGTATGTACATAAATTCAAACGGATTATATTATATATGTTTGAATTGTGTTCCACCTTCATTTATACTGGGTTTTACTGTTTTATGACAATGTGGTATGCAAAAATGCCTATAAAAGGCGAAATTGTCCTCAAGGGTAGCCACGCATCCGTGATCAACGTCAGGCAAAAAATAGATTAAACTTAGTGTGTACATAGTGTGTTACCTACTTTTCACGCACACAAAAACACAGTTAACAATATACTTGTATCATTATTTTATGAATTAGCGACAGGATGTAATAGCACTGATTTATGATTCATTCATTTACCGAAAACTGTTATTTAAAACGTATAAATTAGGTATATTTTATTCTAAGTAACAACTTCACCTACTTCATAAATATTTAAATACTGTCCAGTTATCACTGTGTACACGAGGAATAAATATTATCAAGTAGTTGAAGATAAGAATTCTTTGAAAGTCCTATTACTGGTCATTGCTGTTATAAATATCTTTATCGAAAAACGTATTCAGGAGCGGCTTTTCAAACAAGTCATGCCATGAATATACGTCGTTAAGATTAGAAACAAAATTAATATTTCAAATACTACAAATTATCTTATAGATGTATCATTTATTTCAACTTTATAATGTTAAGATAGTAATAACGTAAGACTTACGTATAAATACGTAGAGACATACTATTAAAAATATCAATATTAAAATCATTAGTTTTTTACGGTTTTGAATTCATATGCACTTATATCTATTTATTAAACAACTCATATTAATAAACTGCGTAGCTCCATGAAGAATTCCCAATCAATAAATTAGCATCAAATTATTTGCAAGTCATCTACATTTTGACTTAAAATTTGATTAAAGTTTGGGTAATTAGACTTATAGGCCGATACGTATTGTTATTCAATAATGTAATAACGTATTGTCGATGAAAGGGTCAGTAATGGACCTATTATGTGTAAACGGTCTTAAAGGCCCATCTCTTATCAACTCTCGCAATTATTTATTGCTTATAGACTGACCTGACCTACGGGATTCTTAATATAATGTTTATTGTCTTAGGTCTTACCTACTGCTAGTGTCTTTGAACTTCAGTCGGCACGGCAGTAATAAAACAGTGTCAATTTGTATCAGAATCTCAACTCATTAATATTGTACTGTTTATTTCACGGTTCGGTAGAGCAGTAGCTTAGTGTTCTAGGAATTTTGTCTTACAATATACACGGCCTAATTTCTAATTACAGGCATGTTTTTGTTTTTTCCGAAATATGCGCTAATTATAAACTGTTTTTTTACTCGTATCATTAGTATCATTAGTGAAGGAAACATCTTGAAAAGTCTTTAAAACCGTTCTCAAAGGCACGTGCAGTCTGTCAATCCGCATTTGTCAGACGCTGTAGCCTAAAATTCTTCTTATTCTAAGAGAAGCACCCGTAATAAATTGTTGACGATTTAAATGATAGCCTAATAGGTAGTATTAGGTACAGCTAACTTGGTACAGCCTAAAACTCACGAGAAGCTTTTTATTGCGATTTTTAACGATATCATTTCGCCGATCATTACGATTCTTTAAGAATCATAAAAAGAAACCTTTTCATCTTCTCATAAGGATAACATGTTTCCGCTTTTATATAATAAAAGCTGTGGTCTAGAAAAAGAAGGGTTAATTCAACTGGACTCGCGTAACCTGAGAATTATTAGGCATTGAGTACCGCCGCCTTTATTTGGGGTACTTGATCCATCTTTATATCTCAGGCCGTCTAATCCTGCCGAGATGAGACTCAAGTCTAGGTCGCTGCTAAAGAAAATTCAATGTATGATGCATAGTTTTGTTTTTTACGACGTAATGCAGTACACGAGTTAGAAGTACGACATGTTTGATATGCGGTGTAAGTAAAGAAAATATTTTCGTTTGAAAAATGTCTGTATAGAGTCTATGTAACGAGGGAAAAGTGGCTGAATAGAGTTTATATAGCTAAACCACGCTTCTTGCGTGCAGTGTAGGAGTGCATGAGTGAATGAGTGGCCATTGCCGCCTATGTACTTATATTCGGGAGCAAATAGGATTGAACTGTGGTTAGAAATTTTGGATGGGTATGTATCTATAGGATTCTGAATTACCATAAAAGTTCCAAAGATTTTTTAATGCACCAATGTGCGCTTGACCAGGATGATGATATCTTTTTTTATAATATAGGAGTAGCAGATGAGCATGCAGTCCACTTGATGGTAAGTGGCTTCTGTCGCCCATGGACATCTGTAAACAATCCCTGCTAGAATTAGAAATGCCTACCTGAGGTCGCCCATAAATGCGCCGCTCCCCCTGAGGACTAAGCTGAAACGCCTTGGAAAATGTCTCCCTTACCACACCCTTCAAACCAGAACACAGCAGCGCTTGACGCTGTTATTAGGCAGAAATAGGTGTACCACCGCCACACCGCCGAAGTCGAACCACATAGTGTTCTACCACCTTTGAAATCTACCTACTGTAAATAAAGCAAAATAATTGGATTTGTGCATACATCATGTTTAAATACACATGCATTTATGCTTAGATTACAGTATTTTACTATAAGCTATCGTTTCAACACTCGGATATCTGTTTTAACCTTGAATCAGTTTCCTGTGTAAACAATTAAATATTGACTTGTTAAAATGTGTGTAAAGAGAACTTCTATAAATGTTTACAAATAGATTCGGGATTGTTAGCAACGATTAAGGATGGATCAAATCATTTTAAACTTTTCGATACAGATTTGTGAGGACAATATCAATAGATATTCGTGTATATTAATATATCGGTATCGAGTAAAATACGAATTTTATTTTTACTTTTTTCGATAGAAATATATATTTTTGTTTTATTTGACAGAACATTCTAATTGCAAATTCTAACTACTACTAATGAAGTTTTAATTTAGCATGCTGTATAATACTGGTGGTTTTGCAACTTATTTGTTAGCTAATATAGTTTCACATGTAACACATATTATGTGCTTTCAAACAATATTATACCCTTAGTAGCTTATGTTTATCGAGATATGAAAGTAACAAACTTTTTTAAATTTAAGTTCACAAACAAACTTTTCAAAATAACTTTTCCAAAAATAATCTTATCAAAAATGTATAGAATAAATTAGTCTGGCACGCAATAAAAATAACGTCAGAATTTGTTTGCTTACACTAACATATGAGAAGTGGTAAAGACCGGTAGTTATCATCCAGATAAGTCGAGGTGTGTCGTGAGCAGCTGCCACTCAAGCTGACCACTTTATCTTTATCAAACACCCGTGGGCTTCTGGAATGTTGATTAAGAATTATTGTTGTTAAGTAAAGTTGGTTTATGTGCGCTATGATTACTGTGTAATCATGTGTATAGTAAAGCAATTGTCTTAGTATCTAATTATTGGTAGTAGAATCGTTCGTGGATCGATTTTTAAGGCACCATAAACACACCTATGTTTATAACATATGTTATATAACAGCTTTAATCGGTGTTGGTTGGTTCGAATGGTGTGGTTAGGGAGACAATTAACATACCTATACAGGGCGTTCCTGCTTGGTTCTCACGATATCATAGTAAAAACAATAAGGAAAAATATTATTAGTCTTATTATAACGTCTAGTCTGCTGCAAAAATACTTTAAAATATATTCTAAGAAAAATATTTTTAACACGGCGTTTGAATCATGTCGATCGGTCATGGTAAAAACAGATTAACGGTTATACACAAATAAGTTTTTTTTTTTATAATATAGGTGTAGCAGACGAGCATGCAGTCCATCTGATGGTAAGTGGCTACTGCGCCCATGGACATTTGTAATCAACCCCAGATAGGATTAGATATTCCTGCATGAGCTGAATCGCCTCGGAAAAGTATGTCTCCCTTTAAACCAGAACACAGCAAAGCTTAAAGCTGCTATATAGGCAGAAATAGGTGTGGCGATAGTGCCTCCGGACCACAAAGGGCTCTACAACCATCAAAGGTTATATTTTTAAGCAGTCAGATTTAGTAGTTGTTATCATCTAGAAATCTGAAAAGTAAGACTTAGAGCAATGACTCCTGTTAATACCATTATCAAAAGGTATAGTCTGGTCCAGCCTGTAAACATTATTTATGGCCGCCTTATCAAGCAAGTGATCGTTAACCAAGTTGTAATATTTATTGCTTGTCTTCTTTAATGTTCTCTGTTAGGATATCAGATAGCCCGGGATTAATTAGTGACTTGAGGTTGAAGATTCATTGATTATCTTCAGTAAAGGTTAGTACCGATACAGTACTTAATTAATAACGGACTAGTTAGGTACTTTACATTGAACATGGTTCTATGTGTAGGATTTAATTAGTATGAATTTTATTGCCATTGTTATTGTAATTAACTCTCAGGATATTAAAGTGGAATATCAAGTTGGTATGCGGGAAGTTTTGTTCAGTGCTAATGCAAAATTGACAATTTGATTGAAAGAGATATTGAGAATCATGTATTTAAGATAATGTTAAAACGAAGTTATTCGCAACAAAGTATTACATAACAAGGTAGTCTACTATTACAGTTATCAGCTGTTACGTATAACTTATTGAAAAAATTAATCTTACAAAGGGCGGGAACTTAGTACCTAACCTATTGTTATTATTTTTTTATAATATAAGAGTAGCAGACGAGCATGCAGTCCACCTGATGGTAAGTAGCTACTGCCGCCCATGGACATCTGTAATAAACCCCAGATAGGATTAGATATTCCTACCTGAGGTCGGCCACAGATGCGCCGCTACCCCTGAGGACTAAGCTGGAATGCCTCGGAAAAGTCTTTCTCCCTTACCACACCCTTCAAACCGGAACACAGCAGCACCTAACACTGCAGTTATTAGGTAGAAATAGGTGTGGCGGTGGTGCCGCCGGAGTCGAACCACAAAGGGTTCTACCACCTTCATTTCTTACCACTTTTAATTTCATTAGGATCTAAATAGAAAACTGGAAAATTTATTTAAGTGTCTAGGTTCAATTTAAATAACTATAGTAGATTGGGGTTTCTATTTTGATTAATATAAGTTCTTATTGTTTCTAATGTAATAATAGGAGCTTTTTACAAGCTTTTAGTTTGAGCGAGCATTTTATTCCATATTATTTGTACCATGGAACAATGTAGTTTTTTGTTCCGTGATTTCCACGGTAATACGCCGTGTAAAAGTCATGCAAAAGAATATTAGTTCCGATTATATGAACAAGCTGAAGGTACACGTGCAATGTCTATAACAATGCAATATTATGATTATATTATAGGAGCTGATAATAGAGACGGAGGCTACAGGAAGTTCGTCACGGAAACTACGTATTTCTCAGCGAAGACTCGAGTTAATACTATTTTGATCGATCTTCCACTCAAGTCTGAAGAGCACTTCATGTTATTAATCATATTTAAGTAGTAATTTATATTCGCAAAAAACATTTTCTTTTCTAAGAGGTAAACTTTGTATAATATTTTTATAACTGAATGTTAAGATACATCGCCTATAGAAAATCTTAAAATAAATATAATATTGTGCACTAATGATTGGAAATGTTACCGTGTAAGTGGCGTCTATTGTAAATATTTAACCTACTTAATGCAATTAATACTGTACGAATTAAATATTGACTAGTATTAAACGATTAAGACTTATCACAACGCGTATTAAGCCCGCTGTTCTAATCGCACAAACATAATATACGTGTAATTTCAAACAACAACAATGTTATTAATAAACATACTACGAATACACCCGCTTACCTTTTTACATCTCGCCAAGGCAATGATAGTGATCAGGTTTCCGGGTATGCCAACTAGCATGAACAGAGCGCAGCACACCGAAGCGAATCGCAGCAACGCTTCTGGGTAGTCCTTGAAGAGTTCGACTGCAGCGAGCTCCTCGTCAGTGGAGTACGCGTCCAACCCAACGCTCCAATTGTACTCCCCTTCACTAGCCGACGTACTCTTCGGTATACTTGGAAATAAATCACCCATTTTATCCCGGTTACAACGCACATCATTTGGTCATAAGAAGTCTTTTTATCCGAACGTCAGGACTAGCCATCCTTTAGACTTGAGTGTTCTCATTTAGGTGGCTACTCGAGCGTGTTTCGTCCGCGACTGATAAGTGCCGCTGGGCTGTGTCAATAAGAGATTGGTTGGTCGCTGATAAGCCATTGCAGAGGCTATCGGGTCACAGCTGGTCAGGAAGTCTCCGTATCAGCCCCGTTGTTCCACGCGCGATGACCTGTAGATAAGAAGATTCGTTTATTCTCAATGAAAGTTGATGAGACGGGTCGCGTCCTATCTTAATTGTCGTGTATAAATAAACATCGGAAGAAGCATTTCAATTGATAAGGATGTTAAATCACGTTGCTTCAACGTTTACATATACAGTCTAATAGGATGCACTTAAAATACGATAATAGATATAGAAGTACCTATTCATATTTTCTGTATGTCAGATCTTAAGTAAACATTTATAACTAAGTATATTAAGTATTTATAAAATGTACTTGATGGCTTACATATTGATGTGTAATTTTTTGATTGAGAACTAGCAATTATTATAAAAACGAAAACCCAACTGCTTAAAAATTAATCTGTGGTTAGTCTCGCAACTTAGACCAATCCCATGACACCTTACATGTTAAAATCCACACCTAAATTGAAAGAATAAAACTATTTCTTGAACCCATAGATTAGTAAGGATACTTCGCCGCCTTGAAATTGAATGAAGCCACAAATGGCTTATTTTAGTAAGTTCTTTTTTTGAATTCTTGACAAATAAAAACATTTTTAGACAAAATTTACGAATAAATAACTAATTTGCGTAATAATTACGTAATTTACGTAATAAATAAATAATTATTTCAAATATTTTAGGAACATTTTAGCACGGAGAGGTGGCAAAACATTTTTACGCAACTATTTCAATTCTCAAAACTGGGTACATTTTCTTGTTAGGAGTGAGTAATCTTTACTAATCTATGCTTGAACCTATATACAACTTTTAGTATTCCCGCGTAAAATACAACTCAAACGCTTCGAGAATTCTTTTTCTTTTTTATGCTAACTCATACAATCTTACTAGCCAGTGATTATATAAATAATAATAAGTTATTGTTATTTAAAAATAACACATCATTAAAATATCACAAGCAAAAATTGTTCTCGTTGGTAGAAATTAAAATGAATATTGTTGATAGACAAACAAGAAATATCAATCTTATAAGAATTCTAAAGCGGACAACTACGAACTGACAAAAGATAACTATTGCCGTTTACGTTGCCTTATATTTTTTCTTTTTAAGTTTCTTTCCTAGCTTGAAACAATTTTCCGTTTGCAATAAGGTTACCTTTTGTTCCATTATTTTAAGCTCTTTCTGTTTAAATGGGTAAAATGAAAAGCATTTTTAGTGATTTCCATTTCCTTTTGGTAAAATAACATTTGGTAAATTTGGCAATCTTTGTACCGCCGCAAAATCTATTTATCAAATATATTTCATTTAAATATAGCCTATGTCACTCGTAGATAGCTTTCGAATGGTGAAAGAACTTTAAAATCGTTCCAGTAGTTTTTGAGCCTATTCATTAGATACAATCAAACAAACAAAGTTTTTCTCTTTATAATATTAGTGTAGATATATATATAAAAATACAAATAGTCCTAAAGAGTGGTAACGTAATCCTGTATAGAGTTAGTTACAGATGTCCATCGGCAGTGACCAATTACCATAAAATTGACCAAGCAAGTTTTTATGTAACTGAAGTAATAACAAGTTACTTCAGCTACATAAAAAAATTAAAAGACTGTAGTATGACTTTACAAAACTGATATGGGTATATCGTTTTCGAGATATTGACAATCAGTTCTAAATAACTGGGTAATCGAAAACAAGATGGTATTTGGAATTTGTAAACGGTATTGATGTTATTTAATTAACATTTTGTCTAGGATTAATTAATTTGGACAGACGATATCGCTTGAAGTAGTTCGGTGACATAGAGTAATTGACTATCAACTTTCCTGCATAGTTTGGACTTTTAGGGAGGTTATAGAGTAATTTTAAACGGGAATTAATTAGCTATAGTTTGTTATTTTCAACAAAAGGAAACTGATTTAATGAATTCACTGCTTCAATGACGTATTTAAAAGATTTGTTATTAAATACTTATACTAGAAGTCGAACTAGAAAGTGAAATAAGTTTTAGTGACATTTGGGCGTATTTGAGAGATTTTGGAGGAAAAAGGATTAATACACATCTTTTTTACCTCTTCTTTTTACCTATCATCATCATCATCATCATCATCAACAACCCATTACTGTCCCACTGCTGGGCACGGGTCGCCTCTCATAATGAGAAGGATTAGGCCATAGTCCACTGCGCTGGCCAAGTGCTTATTGGTAGACTTCACATATATTTAAGATTTTTATATAAATCTGTCAGATATGCAGGTTTCCTCACGATGTTTTCCTTCACCGTTTAGCAAGTGATAATTAATTTCTAATACGCACATAACTTTGAAAAATCAGAGGTGCGTGCCTGGGATTTGAACTTCGGACCCCTCGACCTACCTTTTTACCGGTACCTTTGTTTATAGTGTTGAGGTTTCATTTAACATCAATTGTTAATCTAATAACAAGAAGTACCTATATAATGAAGCACAGTTATACCACCGTGCATTAAGAATAAGAAGACAATACAGAACTATTGACTCCATTCAACAATTTCAAATCGCCACTCATTAAGTTAATATTACGCAGAAGGTCCAAAAAGCCAATGTCATCATACCTATAATTTAACGGTTAACTTATATACCGAATTAAATTCATTAATAAATTTAGATGTTTCAACTTAGTTCTCAGGGGTATTTCCTCAACCGTGATTGATTGACTTCTGGGAATCAAATTCGTAATTTGTCACTTACATCCATACAGTCTTAACGTCAAGTTAAAGATCGGCTACTATTTACTTTCCTGATTTTGAAAAAAATCTATAACTAATACACAGATTAGTAAAGATACTTCGCCGCCTTGAAATTGAATTAAGCCATAAATTTATTAATAAATTCTTTTTTTGAATTCTTGACAAATAAAATCATTTTTAGAGAAAATTTACAAATAAATAATTAATACTGCGTAATTTATATAATAAATAAATAATTATTTCAAATATTTTAGGGACATTTTAGCAAGGAGACGTGGCAAAACTTTTTTATGCAACTATTTCAATTGTCAAAACTGGTTGGTTACGTTATCTTGTTAGGAGTGAGTCATCTTTACTAATCTATGAACTAATATAAAATACTTTACATTAATATGTGTTTAGTATCTAAATAATACGGATTATACGGATAAGGCCATCACTAATGTACGCGGCCCATCACTAATACCCGCTCAACTTTTAATCATTTCTCTAGCACACGTGATTTAAGTTGAGCGGTTGAGGTCGCTAAAACTACGGCAGATAGTTTTAAATTTGTTTAGGGACGGGTGTAATTGGGAAAACTTGAATTCGAAATGTAAACTGCCGAAGCGGACGTGAAATAGTTGATTATAATGATTGTACTTACGGATTTGGTTCGTAAGTGGGTTAAGTAGATTAATACACGTAATATATAACCTTTGACTAGTTTTTGTGTCTAGAATGAGGCTATCTATACGTATAAATTTTGTTATCATCGACATAAATATGGTTAACACCAAATTTTATCGATAATAAATATGTTGCTATTTGAAATTAGAAGTGTAAATAAACTCTTAGTAAAATTACTACACTCATAATCCGTATCTGTATCCACGCATGACTAAAATGCGGACATCAATGCAACTGTGATCGGTCTTACGTATATGAAGTATACTCTATAGAAGACAATGACCACTGCACATCAGGGGGCTTAGCAAAGTTATAAACTACTAGCTGACCCGGCAAACTTTGTACCGCCTCAATATCTATTTATCAAATATATTTAATATAAAATATAGCCTATGTTACTCGTAGATAATGTAGCTTTCGAATGGTGAAAGAATTTTTAAAATCGGTCCAGTAGTTTTTGAGCCTATCCATTATAACCAAACAAACAAAGTTTTCCTCTTTATAATATTAGTGTAGATCTATTATATTAGTTGGCAATTATAGCGATTCTACATACACGAAAAGTTGACACAACTATTGATAAGCTGTTAAAAAAATCATGGATTAATGCTTTCAAATTTAACTGTTTCGCTGCAAATTTAATATACCAATGCATAAACAACCTAATGTTATGACGTATTTTTACTTATCTTTGGTTTATAGGTACGCTTCTGCTTGTGTAGTACGCATTATTATTTGCTAGTCATACGTATATATAGTACGTATTATTTGCTAGTCTTACCTAGTGAAATAATAATTTACTCACTCCATTATTTTCTAATCAATGTTTATATACGTTAAGAATACAATTTGTTGGTACGGACAGGTAATGATTTTCTGCAATTGTGGCTCCCAACGATCGGTGATATAACGGAGGGACCAGACCAGTAGTAGTTTTTATGTTTTTATAAAACTGACTGTTTTGGTATTTGTTTACGTATTTGCCCACACATTTCCAATTAGCGCCCCTAGTGGATTGTATCAGAACTGATTGGATATATATGGGAAATACGTAAACAAAATCAAAAATAGTCATCTTTGTCAACAAAAAATAGTGTAAATAAATAAAGTAAATAAAAAGTCATACTAAGGATACAGACCACAACCACAGTATAAGGATCTACAACGATATGCGACGCGCCGTCGGAAGTGCATTGTCTGTAGTAACGAGTTCATAGCGAAAGGTACGTCGGATCTGCCACGATCTGCCAGTTGGTAACTTCAAGAGTGCGTTGCATCCTCTCACTGAATAAGCTTTCAATTAAGACCGACGGAAAAACATGCACCGTTTGAAGGGTTGTGGTGCGGTCCTTTTCTTTCCGTGATCATCCTCCGATAAGGCATAGATCCGTAGAATCCCGGACCATGGGAAGCCGCCGTAAGACTCTTTTATATTGAATTGAAACCAAAGATTGGTTTCCTCTTTAATTTAAATTATAATTTAGAATTTAAAAGCAGTTATGTCGCAGCATTTTTATTTTGTTTTCATGTAATATTCGAGTATGGGGATGTCATTTACTTTCTTTTGTGAGGCATTCTGACATTATATGTATTTACTTAATTATGTCGGCAAAGATCGCGTTGTAGTTAGAAAAAAATATTTCATCCACAACAACCCATTACTGTCCCATTGCTGGGCACAGGTCTCCTCTCATAATGAGAAGGATTAGGCCATAGTCCACCGCGCTGGCCAAGTGCATATTGGTAGACGGCACATACCTTTGAGATTCTTTATTTTTTTTTCTATAAATCTCTCAGGTATGCAGGTTTCTTCACCATGTTTTCCTTCACCGTTTAGCAAGTGATAATTAATTTCTAATAGGCACATAACTTTGAAAAATCAGAGGTGCGTGCCTGGGATTTGAACCGCGGTCCCCTCGATCGAGGGGCCGAGTTTCTTAACCACTAGGCTATCACTGCTGTAGAAAAAAAAATAACTTAGTTTAATTTCAGTTGTCACCGAGCAACTACTTGCATTTGAATATTGTCTATATTTCAATTGTTTTGAGCGAAAATTAGTGACGTTCACTGATTCATGTAAACCACAGGGTATATCGACACACGTAAATACCAGTTATTTTGCCTTTTAGAACTGTTTTAATAAATTTAATAATAATAAAGCAATAAGGAAACTTATTGGCATGTTCAATTATACTTAGGTATATGTAATGTGTAATAATTACGGAGAATGTATGTGTGTTTGTATGTATTTATGAATGTATTGTATGTATGCATGCGTGTATGCATATTCTTATTAATGTATGACCGTATACGTAATTTCATTTTCGGAATTGACTCCAATGGTTTGGATTTAATCAATTAATAGTGATGTTACACTACTACACTACTACAAGTATGTGTCACAAGATAAATAAGCCTTACCCAAGAATATAATTATTACATAATTTTTAAACGTACCTTTAAAGACATTATACACTATAATGAATAGTGAAAATCCTATAAGGAGTCCGATTTTCACAATAACTAAAACCATATATATATTTTTTTAATCTATTTTCCTAGCCAGGAATCGTAGGACTTCACTATGAATAAAAGATAAGTATCTTTAAATTAGATTAACATTTGTTACAACAAGAAAATGAAATTAATTACATTTTATTATGAAATAAAACAAATATTACTTACTTAAATGGACATAAAATAGGTACTGTATATAAGTTTTAAAGGTGGTGGGCCGGAGAGGTTCCATCGCCATACCTTTTATTTTATTTTTTTATTTTTTTTTAAAGAGGGGGAAACCTTCAAAAGGGCCCCGACGACGTGGAAGCGACGTCAAGTTATGTGGGATTTTTACCGCACTAAATCCCCCCCGGTGGCTGTCCTCATCGCTTGTTGGAGAACTCCGGGATCTCCGACGGAACACAACCGGAGTCCTCCAAGCGCGAAGCCCCGATCGGGCTCTGCCCTGGGAGAGCAGTTTTCGCTCCTCCCAAACCATCTGGTGTTCACGACGGTATGCGAGCACACAAACCGCCGCCCTTCCTGGGGTCGCTTACTGGACGGTTCGAGCTCCCACTCTTGCCGCCCGCAACCCCGGAAGCCCCCTTTTAGTCGCCTCTACCTATCGAGCGTGACCACTTTTCGTACATACATACATTATAATCTTTGTCGTGACGAGTGACAGCGCAACTGTGATCGGGTAAAATTCCTGTTCTATATGCAGTGGGTCACAGATGTCCATGGGCGGCAGTGGCCTTCTACCATCAAGTGGGGTACATGCTCATTAACTACTTCAATATAATATAAAAGTAATCATTACTTATACAAACACAATATACGTAGGTTTTATAGAAAAATTACCGACCAAATCGTGTCAAACACATATTACGATAACGGTTGAATACTTGTTTCTGTTTATACTCACGACATTTTATGTTTCCATCTGTGGTAAGTAAAATAGAAAGATACTTCACCGCCTTGAAATTGAATGAAATGAAAATACAACTTTATCATTTATTGTTTGAATTCTTGACCAATAAAAACATTTTAGGGTCGTTTTAGAACGGAGACGTGGCAAAACTTTATGTATGGAACAATTTAAATTCTCAAAACTACTTACACTTTATTGTTAGGAGTAATCATCATCAACCCATTATTGCCCCACTGCTGGCCACGGGTCTCCTCTAAGAGTGATAAGGATTAGGCCATAGTCCACCGCACTGGCCAAGTGCGTATTGGTAGACCTCACATATCTTTAGGAGTGATCAATCTATGTATTTTACTCATCTAAGGTTTCCATGAAGTCATACACAGGGTATTATTTTTAATGACACCGTAAATTCCAATTTTAATTAACTTTTGTTTCCGAGCGATCCATTATTTGTTATTACCGATGTCAATTTATACAGATAATAACATGCTGATGAAAATGATGAAATGGCGGGATATTACATTTCTCATATACGTATTCTTAATCAGGAGGGGACGTGAATGTATAAGTATAACTTGTTTCAGTAGATAATGTAATAGAAAATGGCGTTAATTTGTAAAGGTTTCCCACTGCAAGAATAAAAAAAAATAATAAAACGCTTTCTACACTCACAGCCCCACACTAGGATTCCCTGTGTCGTGGGGGCCATGGACACACGCATAGACAAATACACAAACACCCAGACCCAGAAACAGAAATCTAAATGATATTTAATATCTAATAACACATAGTTTTCAAAAACCAGAAGTGAGTGTCTGGGATTCGAATATCGGATTGATTGAAAGGGCGAGTTCAACCACTATTTACTATAGTTATTACTCCCTTCTTCTTTATCTTTATATCTATACATATAAATAAAATTGGAGTGTCTGTTTTTAATATTGAAATAACCGCTTTTTACTACATGCATATGAATATACATAAGGTACATAGGTACACCAAAAAAAACATTTTTTAATTTTTTTGTCTGTCTGTCTGTTTGTTCTGGCTAAATTCTGAAATGGCTGGACCGATTTTGACGGGACTTTTATTGGCGGTATATGACGTTATAAGGAGTAACTTAGGCTACTTATATTTTAGAACTAGCTGTGCCCCTGTTTCTTTTTATCGCGGTTGAAACCGCGGGGCACAGCCAGTCACTTAATATGAAGAACGGCGTGCTTGTTTGACTATATGAAAGGAGAATAAATCCTGTGACGTCATACGTAGGTAATGTTTTCAGCGGTTTAATTACACGGTAATGACGTGTCATAAAGTAAAATGAAATAAGATCTTCGTTGAAATTACAACAAGTAATCAGAAAATTTTGTTTATGGAATTGAATAGGTTCTAAATTAAAATAATTTTCAATCTGAAATTTAATTTCAGATAGCTGGTAATCAGCGGGAACGTAAACTTTGTTAATATCATAAGTTTCAGTAATTATTTTACTAAATACAGTTGATTAAATTGAAGTTAGTTATTATAATCGTGTCATTAAGTGACAAGCTTTCAACTTTTTAAAAAATACTTTCTTTTGTAAGAGCTCTTATAAAAATAACTCCTGTTCACTGGTTTTAAGTATATTGTCAGTCAGTTCTTTTATTATGTAGATATAGGTATGGATGTTTAATGAAATGATTAAATAAATATAGTTAAAAAAAACTTAAAAACACGCTTTCACACAAACCCATAATCTCACAAACATACATACATACAGGTGAAACTAATAAAATCGTGTTAAAAATGAATAATTTGAGTTAACATGAACTTCAAAAAAAACACCAAGGGAAAAGTTAATTTATTGAGGTGTATGAGTGGTGTGCATCCGTGTACATACAAAAACATGATTTTATACATAGATATAGGATGACAAGCGAAAAAATTCTAAGTGTATGGTTTTATATATTTTCGGGTGTGAGTTGTACATGGTGACGTATGCAGGAAAACCGATGTTACCTGCAAAATGTAAGCTCTCTTCTTCACTAAATTATGGTTGAATTAACTGACGTAAGAGTAATAAATACCTTACCGTACTCTGACTGACGTAAGAGCAATACCCACTGTAGATTTGCTTAAAGGCAAGAAAGTATTATTGACACATAATAAATGGACATGTTAGTAGTTACATGACTTATGGACACTATGGACACCATATGATGAATAACAATAGTTACCCGTGAGGCTCAGTCGTTACTGTATCTATCAGTTAACAACGCAGTTTCAAGGTTCGATCCCCGATAGAGACATGTTAATTTATGTAATTTCCAATTTTGCTTTTAGTTTGGATTTTTGTTTTTACGTAACAAAATATCACAAAATACCTAAAGCTATGTGTAGAAAGCGTGATTGTAAAAACCCTGACGGCCTCAGAAACAATAAATGTTTACCGAAAGGAAAAAACCAACAATTTAATATTTGACTGAGGGAAATAAATCAAGTTGTGCGGATTCAGCAATTATGGGTGACGAAGCAAAATCGTAAAAACATGTTTTAGCTGAAACCTGTAAGTAAGAGTAATGATTTATTTGCTCACTTACTTGAATATACCTACGTAAACAAAATATTAGCGATAAAAGAGAAAAGCGCCTTTAATGATAAAAGTATTTTGTTATTAGCAGAGGAGTTCATATTGATATATCTATTTTGATATAACCTAGTTTTGTTTTTTGTAGTGGTAAACTATCGTCATTTAATCAGTGTATCCGATTTTTTCCCACAAAAAACAAAAATTAAGCATTTTTAGGAGGTAATTGTCTAACTTACTAAATATTCGAATGTATGGGACAGCATTCATGGTAATATTTGAATTGTGTTGCGAGTGACATGTATTCGTAATAATAAAACCGCGGGCGACGGTCAGTAATTAAAATAAAGTTAAATTTTGATGTTATGTCAAACGCAGAGAGACAAAAACAGTGTGAAAGGAAAAGTTACTCCGCAAAGGAAAAGTTACACGAGGCGGTTCAACTTAGTCCTCCGGGAGAACAACACACTTGCGGAAGATTCTAGGAAGGTCTCTAATCCTATTGGGTTGATTACAGATGTTTATACACAGTTCTTTGAAGGCTTCTTAATCTTCTTCTTATAATCGGATTCGTCTTCCGAATCCAAGGCACCTCTGATTATTCGAACTACGCTGCAATAGTTTTGCAATGCAGTCCAGAGGACTAAAATGGTAGTTCATGTTTGAGTCAGCCGGAATCCACGCCCTTCCAACAAAACTCAGAATTGCTTTTATATATAGACTGTGGAACCTTCTTATTCGAATCATATTGGTTTTGCCACATTTTATTTAAAAGTTCTCAAAGGCGTGTGAAGTCTACCAATATGTACTCAGAGCGGAGACTTGTGTACAGCAGTAGGAGATTAATAGACCGACTATGACAGATCTATGAGTAGCGGTAGCCGGATAGCAACTTTACTGCAATTTGGCGGCAATGCATTGGCGACTCCTCTGGTGTTATAAATGTTCATAGGCGACGGTGACTGCTTTCCATCAGCCCGTCTACCTCATTGTTTAGGTATAAATAATAAAAAATATATAATAATACAAAAAGAGCTATCTAAGAACATTTACGTAACTCAAATTACTGAACAATTATCTGACTCTAGGGACATAATAGATTAAACGGAAACAGGGCGTGACAATCAATGTTCAGTTTTCCAATTAGGGCTGGAGCGGACAATGTTCCCAGATAGAGATTTATACCCCAATTGGTATTTTCCAGAATATTCCAACCTTCAGAAGGAAATAAAAAGAGGTCGTAGGGAGTTAAAAGATTAAAGTTTTAGTTGTGAATGTGTCATAATCAATTGATTAAAGTGGAAATAATCTCATTTTGTTTTCGTTTGGTGCATGTATGGATTTAAAGCCGATCTCCGATCGACCTCCCAGTAGATTTATCATTGTTAAATGGCAACCACTTATAGTAGGGGAGCCCACAATGCTAATTGTGTAGAAACTCGAGCGTCATTGGGACCTATACAATTGTGTAGATTAGACATTAGAAGGAAGAAAAGGTTATATGATATTTTTCGATTCAGCGGGGGGTTTTCTTATTCTGACGATTTAAAAAAATGTATGAGAATGTATGAAGAATAATGTATTTTCCTTGACCTTGAACTGACCCGAGCCCAGCAATAGAATAATAATTGGTCAATGATCAATCGCAGTATTAAACACTGCTGTTTTTCGGTTTCATGGATGTGATTAAACAATATACAATACACGAGCCATGACACAGTCTTGAAGGTGGTACACCGCCGCACCTATTTTGCTAATAATAACAGTGTTAAACGCTGCTGTGCTCTGGTTTGAAGGGTGTGGTAAGACAGACATACTTTTCCGAGGCATTTCAGTTTAGTCCTCAGGGATAGCGGTGACTTACCTCATGTAGGAATCTAATATAATATAATCTGGCATTGATTACAGATGTCCATGGGCGGCAGTAGCCATCAGGTTAACTGCATACTCGTCTGCTACTGATATATTACAAAAAATATGTTTGCGAAATGATTAGTTAAACGGTAACATTTTCTTTATAAATGCAAGAAAATCGTATTTGCGTTAGGTTTGTTACAACACATCAACACAGTCTTAGGGTGTTAAGTAGAGCCTGAAGTCGTAATGTTGTTTTATCCTAATTTCCATCTGTCATGGGACGACCCAAATCTTTCTGGGGCGCGATGCTGGCATTCATTACGTATTATTACCATCGGAATTGCTTCATTACGATTAAGAGCTCTTTGAAAGTGTGTTACAATAAGGTTTCCACGCTTGACAACGATTCTTACTTTTTTGCCAAAATTAGTGAATTTTATTATATAGGTTATTGATATTCAAATGGCTTATAATATTGAGTATAGTATAGTCCTTTTATATTTACATTCTTTAGAAATAAATAATATTATCTAAAATGTAAATAAATAATAATTAAATCATATATATATAAAATAAATATATATATTATTTAATTTCGTTGTATTTCGTGTCAACTTTACTAATCTAGATTTTTTATTTTCACTGTAATCGCAATGAATCTTGTTAATCACTACACAATAAGTACATTTTGTACATTGAATGATTTACTAAAACGACACTTTCCAGAAATTAGTTTAATATTGTTCAATTATTCATTCCAGAACCGGGTTATTCTATTGCTGGAGGGCAGAATAGCCTTCTAAGTGTAATCTACCCATAAATCCGTTACCTCACGAAGATATTGATCGATTTCTCATTCCACAGATGGCTTTCCCAATACGGTTTGCTGCCAGTATCAAAATTGGTAATTTATATGTACTCGTATATTGATGTTTGCAAATGAAAATTAATATCAGGGCTCTATATGTAAATTGTATGGTGGTAGAACCCTGTCTGGATAGACTCCGGCGGCACCACCACCACAACTATTTCTGCCTAACAACAGCAGTGCTAAGCGCTGCTGTGTTCTGTTTTGAATGGTGTGGTTAGGGAGATATACTTATCCGAGGCACTCTAGCTTAGTCTTCAGGGATAGCGGCACATCTATAGGCGAAGTCAGGTAGTAATCTAATCTTATGTGAGGTTGATTAACGATGTCCATGGGCGGCAGTAGCCACTTACCACCAGGTAGATTCCATGGTCGTCTGCGTCTATTATATTAGAAAAAATAGGCTTCATTAAATGACCACTGTCCCCCATGGACATTTGTGTCCATGAGTTACAGTGGTCATTGACGTTATAAAAACAAAAATAGTTAATAGAGGACAACTTTCAGTCTATGTGTGTGTGTCAATGTGTAGTACGAACAATTAGGTCGGAACAGTCCATACACACAAATATAAATGAATACACACATACCCTTATCACATGTAACTATATAATTAATCTTGTTTTTCCTGAATCCTGAAGTGGCGCCGAAAGTCACTTAGGAACAGTTTCCAACAAATAAATTACAGTTGTTTATCACCATACTTTATTCCATGCGTAGGTTAAAAATGGGCCAAGTACGAGTCGATCTCGGACATTGAGGGTTCCGTACCACTAAACTTTCATTTCTTTTTCATTTTTAGTATTTGGTATCATAGCAGCCATAGAAGTAAATGCATTGTGAAAATCTGAACGGTCTACGTATTATAATTCAGTAGATAAAGCGCGAAACGATAAAAAGTAACAATTTATTGTATGGCGATTCCCATTTTTTTTAAGTTTTTCTTTTTCTCTTTAGTATCTGTTGTTAAAGCGGGCCCCGTTATACATATTCTCTAAAAATGTCAAGTATTTATTGCGGTTCAAGACATAGAGTTCTGTGACAGACGGAAATACGGATACACAGCGGAGGTTTAGTTATATGGTTCCGTTTTACCCTTTGGGTACGGAACCCTAAAAATTACTTGTACGATGAACTCGCATCAATTTGGGCATACATCCAGTGCAAGAATAATCTGTAGCAAACTGTCGGTTGAAGAATCCAGATTGATGAATGACTGCCCACACGGTCAAACACAATGTATAAGTAAAGACTATACGTCCCGTTTTGAACGGGACAGTCCCTTTTTTCGATGTATCGTCACATTGTCCCTGTAAGAAACCTCAGGATACAAAATTGTCCCGTTTTCCCAAATGACAATAATGATAACTAAATATTAAAATCCATAAATTAAAAATTGCAATATTTAAAAGAAAATTTCTGTTGTATTTAAAATACAGCAAACTCTTTCATTAGTTAATTAGTTACAAATTCAGTTGCAAGATTAGTCCTCCACGTACAAGCACACAAATTAACAAAACAAATGAGAAAAATTAGTTAAAAATATTGTTATAATTTAAATAAGATTAAATTTTTAAAGCTTTTTTCAAGTAAAAATTGACATGAAAAAAGTCGATGTCCCGTTTTGGTCACAATAAATGGTCACTTTATGTATAAGACACCGGTTCATTGGTTTTTGATTTGAATAACCTTTCTTGTCTTGAATAAAGTCTGCTCCATTATATCTCGTGTACATAAATGTACTATGTATATCGTGGGTGAAGACGAAGTCTCATTTATCATCCGTTAAGGGTCTACACGGACCCTACGAAGTTATATATACTCTCGGGAAAATTTGAGTTGTACTGTAAATTATAGTCCCGTGATGCTGTAACTGACCGGACATATAGCGAGTGATACCACTCCACTAGTGAAACAAGACATAATGTTAAAAGGTAGTTAATTGTATCAGGCGTTAATTTGCGGAAAATTAAAAATAGTTTTCAAAGGTGTGTGAAGTTTAATTTGCACTTGGTCAGCGTGGCGGACAGTAAAGGGTTGAGGCCAAGAACGATAAAAAATAAAAGTCTATTATTTAGGTTTAATAAGGATATTTTTTTCAATAAGACTTTCTACGCTCACAGTCCCACCCTAGGATTCCCTGTATCGTGGGTGCCATTGACACACACAAAGACGAATACACAAACACCTAGACCCAGAACAGATATTTAAATTCATCTTAGATATATTTATATATGTTTAACGGGAAATCGAACCCGGGACTCTTAGCACGTCTGACCGGAATGGCGACCGCTCCGCCACGCGGATCGTCCCATTTCCCACAATTATGTGGAAATCATTTACAATGCAGATAGATTATTATATAGTTCAATTGCATTAACATACTCATTAACCATGGCTCATAACTGATTTATAGCTTTTGGAAATTAAATGTTTCAGTGACTTCATTATTGTTACAGAATGAATGGACGTTTCATCCTGATTGTTTGTAATACTGAAGCAGTAATTGAGCAATATTTTCCACAATTTCAGCCAAATGGGAAAATGGGAAATAAAGTAATTTAAAGCGATGTTTGTTATGAGTCACATTGTCAGAATTGGGATTTTGAAAACCTCATAAATAGATTTTTATTTTTTCAATATCAAACGAACATAAACCCTGTTTGTTAAAGTTCACTGAACTTTGTGGAAATTTTCAGTTGATCATTAATTTAGAAGTAGGTTCCTTTTTAGGACTGAAGTAACAAGCTTGGACTGCACCTGACGGTAGTCTCTGCCGCCCATGAACATCTTTGATAATCTTCATATAGTATAGTAGTTGTACTTGAAATCGATTAAAGATTGCTGCTACTCAAAAGCACTAAGATGGTCCATATAATAAGCCAGGTAGTATCCACACCTACTGAAATGAGATAACTGCTTTACGCTTAAAATAGGTAGGTAAATAAGTATAGTCCGCGTCAAACTACCAGTCCGCTCTGAAGTTGTTGCGAGCAGGTGTAGTCAATTTGCTATGCCGACCCGATTCATTTCTATATTCAGAGCGGACTAGCAGTTTTACGCGGACTATAACAGTGTATTGCCTTGATTAAACGATTCTAGCTCTACCTTCCAAAAGTAAGACGCTGAAGGTCCATTTAAACTGGACTTTACGACCTCATTTGTTAAATCGTTATTTTTTTAGGTCATCTTAAACATAACTTTTTCAAAGCTGAAATAGCCTCAGTTTATGTCACATATAACTTGGAAAACAGATTGGCTATACAAACGTAATAAAACAACAATAAGCTGAAAGCGTAATAATTTTTCATTTGTGAAGTTATCAAGTGTTTTATATTTGTTTGTTGATGGATCGTCTATGAGGGAGCAGGTGGATCGAAAATTTATGTGTTACAGAGACGTTGATCGATTTGTCAACTCGCGAAAATATTACCGCGGAGATAATTAGCTGTGTAAGGAAACTGAATTTACGGTCTGTTGATTTTAAAAACAACTTAAAAAAGGATGAAGTTATATGTATAATAATGTATTTATATAGTGCTTTGTTGATTGTATCTAAAAATGATGGCATTTAAAAAAAGAGAATAATTATTATTAAAAAAAAGACAAACCAACTGACTTTCTTACCGGATCTTCTCAGTAGAGGTCGCGTTCCGATCCGGCAGTAGTTTAAGAAAAATATTGTACCTGACAATTTGTAAGTGCCGTCGTTGGCCTATACAAAATAAATATATTTCTTTCCATTTCATTTCATGTATTACCTACGTCTTAATTTTGTTATCTGTTTGCGATTGACGCATATTAACTTACGTTATAAATGTCATAATTATGTAACCTTGCTGGGAATCAAATCCTAATATGATTGATGATTTTGGAAAAATAGTGTGCTATAAAATTGTTGTAAAAATTAATTAATTTGTTGCTGTTGCACACATATATAGAAGATGAAAAAGCCTTGAACCATGATCTACTTTGCTGGCCGAGTTCGAGTTTAATAATAGCATTTAATTTGTAGAGTAAAAAGCTTTAATTAATAAGCTGTTAATTTAACTCAGACGTATACGTCCCACTTTATAAAGTTTATAGCAAAAGACCACTTTATAATGTTATAACTTTATAAACTGGGCTTTTAGTCAAACCGAATAATGAAGTTTAAACTACATCAATGATGTCTTTTAATAAAAAAGAAGGAATTAACGAGCCTGTAGTCCACCTTATAGTAAGAGGGCGCTGCTACCCATAGACATTTTTAACCAATTCCATATAGAATAGGAGTTCTCCATGAAGCCATGAAGTTTTGAAGGTGGTAGAACCCTTTGTGGTTCGACTCCGGCGGCACCACCGCCACACCTATTTCTACCTAATAACAGCAGTGTTAGGCGCTGCTGTGTTCCGGTTTGAAGGGTGTGGTAAGGGAGATAGACTTTTCCGAGGCGTTCCAGCTTAGTCCTCAGGGGTAGCGGCGCATCTGTGGCCGACCTCAGGTAGGAATATCTAATCCTAACTGGGGTTGATTACAGATGTCCATGGGCGGCAGTAGCCACTTACCATCCGGTGGACTGCATGCTGGTCTGCTACTCTCATATTATAAAAAAAAGAAGCCAATCACAGATGCGTTGCTTTTCCTGGAGACAAGAATGATCGTTTCATGTACAGTCAATTGGCCACCACACCCGTAGCGGAGTGCTCCGGTTGGGTCATTTTCATTCTACCACCTTCCAAAGCAATATAGATCTTTCGAAGACAAATTGAATTTAAGGAATTTTACAAAGCAATAAATTCATTAGGTATTTGATTTCATTCATTGTTGTATGGGACCCATGTCAAGCCGTGGGACCTAAAAAGGGTTGCAACCGCAGAGTTAGAACTAATTAATTATAGTACAGTTATTTTAATAGAATTGTTTAAATATAAGTAAATTTGGACTGAATTCTTTAGAATAAAACACCCGAAAAGAAAGTTGATAACTGTGTAGGAAAACATCGAGAGGAAAATGAAACAAACCCGGAAATATTTGCGTGACAGACAGACATGATTGCCAAGCCACGCAGATCGTTATAGGTAATTATAATATCTAACTATATATAAAGTAATTATCTTATCACGCGTATAATCTTATTATAGCATACGTCATACCAGAATATACGTGGGTAACTCAATTAAGGGTTGAACCAAAACTTCTTTATCAATAGAAACATTGATCGGAGTTTACACCACATTTGAAATCGTTACGTATAATATACTAACTGTAACACCAATGTATGCACCTTATTCTACAAATAAAGACTTTGTATTTGTATACTAAAATGATGTATAGAAAAATGCTTTTAAATACTCTCCTAAAATTATTTTCCGATTATTTATATTAGACGTCCGAGTTACAAGTGTTAAACCACGCGCCATTAATTTGGCTCAGTAACAATACTAACTAAACGGCAACAACTTCAAACGTCAACAACTTCAAACGTCAACAACTTCAAACGTCAACAACTTCAAACGTCAACAACTTCAAACGTCAACAACTTCAAACGGCAACAACTTCAAACGTCAACAACTTCTACAGCTGTTTTGTGTAAGAGAATTTTGGAAAAACTTCACGATCAGAAATTTAAATGACCATTCAATCGGCCCACTACTGGGCATGAGTTTTCACTCAGATTGAGAAGATTTTACTCGCAGTTCACCAAGCTCCTGTAGATTGGTAGTCTTCACCTTTTAGAACTTTTAATTTTAGACAACAGACATGTAGCTTTCATCACAGATTTTCCTTTACCTTCAAATCGTGTCATAACTAGTTTCTAATACACATCATCATCATCATCAAACCCATTGCTGTCCCACTTCTGGCCACTGGTCTCCTCTCAGAATGAGAAGGATTAGGCCATAGTCCACTGCCCTAGCCAAATGCGTATTGGTAGATTTCACATACCTTTAAAAACTTTTTTTAAAGGTTTCTCAGGTATGCAGGTTGCCTCATGATGTTTTCCTTTACCGTTTTTAATACACATTAACACCAAAAAACCAGATTTTGTGGGTTTTGAGTGCTCTGATCTCAATATGAGAGACCTAAATGTATTTAACTAGGTCATGCCCACTTCCTGAAAACCACAGTCTTATTCGGTCTATAATGATCATAATTTATAGGATTATATATCATAGCTCAAACTAACCTGGATAAAGTTTATTCCTAGGGGGGACAATTCCATAACTTTAGCGAATAGGGTTATTGCTGACCGTATGACCTAGATAGTATGTGTATAGCTTCAGTACATCACTAATGATAATTTAAAGGCGTTAGTAGGAGAAGAACAATGTTGGCAAATTTGTATGATTAATAACCATAGATAAGTATAGATATCTCACCGCCTTGTAATTGAAGGAAGCCACAAATGGCAAAGTGGCTGACAAATAGTCAGCCATTTTCTTTCATTACGTCTCCGACTGTCATGGTGTAATTTACGCGGAACAATGCCGACATGTGCGGTAAAGTGGTGCAAGAACAATACGAAATCGTAGAAAAAGTGCGGAGAAATGTCGTTTCGTTCGTCAATACTCTAAAAACTACATTTTTTTAATATTTTTCAAACACGAAAATAGCTGACAGTGACAATTTTAATTGTCAAAACTTGTTAGGAGTGAGTAATCTTTACTAATCTATGTTAATAACCTCTCATTACTGGGTTTGATATTCATACTTAGACTTTAATATTAAGTACGCACTTTTTATAAGATTGAAGTAGGAAACGATCATGCAGTCCACATGATAATAAGTAGCTGCTACCGCCCATAAACATCTGTTTACAATTCTAGATAAGGTAAAGAGTCTCTGAGATTGGTCACAGATGCCTTTCTACCCCCGATGACTAAGTTATAACGCCTCGATTATGTTTATCTCTTTTACCACACTCTTCAAGCCGGAACATAGGTACTCGTAACAGCGCTGAATATTGCCGTAATTAGGCACTTCATTTTTCAAACTTACGAGTAAGGTAACTTGCGTGCAGGTGAAATCTCTATTTGTTTTTCTGTATAACAGTATGATTATAAAACAAGTATTATAATAATAAGTAGATTAACCTTTAGTTGTATAAATATCTAGATGGACACAGATATTAGAAAACTATTTTAATTTGTAGAATTTTAATGTGATAGTAAGTAAGCATTTCTGGGTTACGTTTAATATTAATTCCCACTTATGAATAAAATTAACGTTTCCAACACCACTCTGAAACGGAAATTTAATTAGCTTCGCTATTTCCACTGCGTTCATAATAAGAACAATAATAGTAATGAAGTGAATCTAAGTTACCCCGGACCAAAGTGACCAAACATGCATAGATGGTGGAATTTGCAAATTATTTGCATGCATCTCGTGAACTGTAGTTTAATATAGAATTACTTGTAGGAGAGAAGCAAGATTATAATTATACCCAATGTGTATTGTCATCGGTTTCTGATAATTCTTCAAAATTTTGAATTAAACTGAACGTTCAAAGTGGATAGAAATCGGGTTCAAAGATTCCGGTAAATAGTTACGTACATACATACATACAACTCAAGTTAATAAAAGCGTGTTAAAAATCACTGCAATATTTTTAAGAACTTTACTAAGGTACATTTAAAATTTATTCTCAGCAATTAATAAAATTAACGTTTACAACATATGTACGTCACTATGAAACGGAAACTCAACCAGCCTCGCTATTTCCGCCGTGTTTATACTAAGAACAAGGCTCGACTTGGCGGAGGCACTGCCGTGCCTCCTGATAATGAAGTGAATCTAAGTTACCCCGGCCTGACCAAACATGCATAGATGGTGGAATTTGCAAATTATTTGCATGCTTCTCGTGAACTGTAGTTTAATATAGAATTACTTGTAGGAGAGAAGCAAGATTATAATTATACCCATCGTGGGGATTAGTGTATTAGTTGCTGAGGTTGAATTTGTTGCCCTGACTGATCGGAAAAAGGTAAAACATGAAATATGATAAGATTTTTTTAACTTTTACACAATTAATTAATTTTTACCTAATGTTAATATTTAGAAATTTACAATACCTATAATATTTTATATACCACTCGGAATAAATATTTTAAAACAATCAAGATTCTTCTAATTTATGTCGAAAATACATACAAACATCGCACTTAAGGAACACACCTACAGTGGTTTTGACATACTTAAAAATCAAACCCATTTCTTATTTATTGACGGCACTTTTACCCCAATAAATATACAATGTTGTCCAACTATCCTAAGTCAGTCAGATAATAAATCTATTACACCGCTGAATACATGGGTCACTAAATTGGTTAGACGCAAAATAGCAGAGCGTCTGAAAAAGGCTCCTCCACATTAATCACTCGCAGGCATTGACACGGGTCATTTATTGCAACTAAGTGTATCTAGTGTCGATGTACGGTGTACGCTAGAGTAATAATAGAGTAATGGAGTGGTTGGGTGCAGAAACGCCCGCTGCGATCGTCACAATGGCGCCACGACCGGATTTTCTATACGTGACACGGAGATTTAAGTTGTTGGATATGACTCGGGAAATCTGTGATTTTAATGTCGATGTTTATGTGATATACGTAGCAATATTTATGCGCAAAGGCTTCATCGTAAGGTATAGACTTCATTTTAATAATGAATCTATCAAAATTTTGCGTACCAAAGATCGTAAGACAATTTCTAGCAGGCGGAAAAAACATTGGATTGATTATTAACAACGGGCGACAATAGAGATAGATTATCGGTGTGAAGATATAGTGGCTTGTGTTGCATTATTTTTTAATAATAATAATAATAATAATGATTTATTGCCACACAAGATACAAAAGAGAAATGATTACAAACTTAAATCTAATTCACACAATAATATTTTGTTGTGAGCAAAGGAAGAGCTTGTGCTAGCACGGGTTACCTCGTGCAGCGCTGTTTTTCAGAGTCTCCCTCTCCCTGAGATGTTATTTGGGAGGGAAGAGTTCATTCCCCGATCGCCTTATGATTTCGATCGCTTCTGATCGCCGATTCGATTTTCTGATGATAAATATTTTTTCTTTGTTATTTTTAATTGGAACGAGGTATTATTTTTAATTGGAACCTTACGATAAATCATATTTGTACCACTAAAGGATTCGAAAAATCATCGTCGTCTGTTAAGAACGGTGCTCTTTTTGAAGGGAAGGGAAGGAAGTAACAACGCTTTAAAATATTTTTCAGCAAGATTTGATAAAAAAAAAGAGAAAAAAATGTACATGCTGAATTATATGTACGTGTTGTTACTACAAAACTCAAAAAAATCATTCATTTCGTCACGTAATGCGAAATTCATTGAGTACGCTCAGCGTTATCGATGCAGTTACTTCACAACAAGCCATATCTATCGGCTTATATCTATGACGCAACTCGTAATCGGGTTCAGTGAACTTCCAACTTGTACCCGTCAGTTATTATTTATTGCTTTCGTATCGTAACCCGCTTTTGTAAGATTTCAATTGTTCGTTTTTTCAGTCTTTCATTCCGCTCCTTCAGATTGCAGATTAGGAAATTAATGACTATTTAGATTGTTGTAAGGGTGTGTTTATTATTCTTAGGGATGCGAAGCGATTTAATTTATTATTGTTTTAAACTGAAAACAAAGTTTATGAATTTTAATTACGTAAAGCGCCCGCGATGGAAGGGCTTTTAATATTATAAAAGGGTTTATACTTAAGGTACTTTCTTTACGATTAAACTATAATAGTAGCACAAGCAGTGAAATTCATTTTGAAACTACTTAACCCATTTTCATTCAGAAAATTAATAGTTATTTTATTTTAGGTAACTCTAAAATGTATATACCTACCTCACTTTTGAGTTGGTACTTATAAATAGGGTGCCTAGACGTTAAGCAAAACCGTTTGGCTTGCAGAGGATTTCGAGTTCGATACCGAATAGGATATTCGGCTTTGTTTGTATATATATTATACACACGTATAATACACATACACAATTACACATGTATATGCTTATTTTATATATAAAATTCTCGTGTCACAATGTTAGTTACCGTACTCCTCCGAAGCGACTTTACTGATTTTCACCAACGTTACGTTTGCCGGGTTAGCTAGTATTAATAGATAGAGTTGAGAGCTGTGATTTTCTAGTATGAAGAGTGCGGAAAGACACTTATAAAATGAGGCATTCCAACTTAGTCCACTGAGAACTAAGTTAAAATGCAATAGCAGTACATCCGCGTCAATGCAATGCCCAGAGTTACCAGTTGCCACTTACCAGCACATATGGGTTGCATGGTTGTTTGTTACTCCTATGTATAAAAACAATCTACACATGTGGTGCTCTTATAGTATAACATTTATGCTAGTGTTTTATTAATTTCAAAGATATTAATAATAGAAATAATATGATGTAATTTTTAGCTAGTGCAAGGCTTTTAACCTGTAACATTAATCCTTTTGAAAACAAGAATTATTTACATTCAAATTGAGTTTGAATGGAGCTACTAAATTTTACATTACCCCTCCACTAATTTTCTAGATTTTATTTGTTTCTATTCCACTGAGTGGATAACTCTGTTTCGTTGCTTAAAGTGTAATTAATCGCTTTATAGGTACACGTTTTACCCACGACAGTAAGCAAAAAGTTATTTTTAAGTTCTGAAATTAATGAAATGTCTGAATGTAAAATTTAAATCAAGCTATAGGTACAGCTGCACAAAACTGATGTTAATAATTGATTTATGTTTCAGAAGCCTTTATTTTAGTAAGCCACCTTACATGATACACATTTTTCTATTAAATCTCTATATTTAATAGAAAAATGTGAATTGACAAACGCTAACATCACAATGAAAAAAGAATATTCTTATCCATTCAAATATCTTAGTTTAAAACTTTCGCGTAAAGTTTTTTTTTGTGTAGCGATAGTATTTATTCGCTTATTATTTACTCGCTCGAAGTCAACCACGTTCCCAAGTTGCCATTCTATTTATCCGTGGAGCGATTTTCAGACGTCTTTGTATTCTGATGACATTTTTGCCATTATTTCGTGGAATAAGATTGATGTACCTGCTTTAATGTTTAGTGATTAGCGTGGGCGTTTGTAAATAGAGATTAGCTGAGTATTAGGCGAATACTATAAGTAAATTACACATTACTGAAACTTGAAAGTGCTGTTCTAAGAAATGCTATATAAGTTGGATTATACGTTATGTGGAAATTAAATTGATTGAATCAATAGGAGAAAATCTACTCTCCCTCTCCACATCTCCCACTGCGTTGTGATTCACTACATGTTGAGATTGTGATTGTTCTGCCACTATTTTTAGATTTTAGATTTAGATTTAGAATCTTAGGGGGTAAAAATTTCAATAAAAATATGCGCATATATTTTTTTTAATAATTGGTACGAAAATATACGAGGAATTTGAGACGAAGGCAGGTACTTACTATAATTTCATGGAAAACTTGAGGAAATCTTTTTTCTTCGGGTTCCGATAAGGCTTCGGGTATTTACCTAACGGAAAACAATAAATGTTGATCTGCTGTTATCTTACAGTCGGTGTTGTCACTGGGTAATCCATTAAATGTAATGTTGGTTACATTATAGTTCATGGATATGGTATTTTTACCACGTTTTTATTAGCTTGACCTGTATGTAGGTATGTATGTAACGGAATCTTTGAACTCGATTTCTACCCAATTTGAACGGTCCGATTAATTTAAAATTTTTGAACGACCATCACGAACCGACGACAATACACGATTTAAATTATTTTATCTCATTCGCCTCATCAGGATCATCAGGAATCAAGATTACCGATTCTTCTAGTGCGATTTTAGCGTGGTTTTTAGATCATAAACTATAATTTATTATAAGATTGAAGTTGCAAATTCAATCTTACATACACACACATATGTATGTTAGTCGCATCGTAGCTATTGGTTCTACTACCACTTCGAGTATCACAAAGAGGTAGTAAAAATATAAAAAAAAATACTTGCAATCTAATTCTTATGAATAGAAAAAATCTACAATCTACCGCATCTGTTACTAAATCTAGGTCATTTATCTTAAAAAGTTCTATCAAAACGAGAATCACATGATTAACTCATACGAGTAACATGAGGACAAAATTCTTTTTGACATCGTTCAAGAAAATAGGTTTATTATGAAATCAGACAATTTATTTGCGTAACCATATCCACCATGTGTGTTAATATGAATGAACCTAAAATCCTTCCTTTATGCCGAAATATTTTCTTACAAGATCGTGGGCCAAGTCCGTATTTGCGAAAATATAATATTTGTATTCAAATACTTTCTTATACGACGGTCACATTTTTATTAAAACAAGACTAGTGTATTGACCGCATGGTGCCCTATGTACTTAGTAAAAAATTTGGTTCCTTATGTTTCAGGGTTCAAATCCCGGTTAGAATATAATATAGCACTTATTTAGGGTTTTTAGGTCTTATGTGTATTATAAATAAAGTTATCACACGCCTAAAGGCGAAGGAAAACATGACGAAAAAACCTAGTTACCAAGATTTCTCAAAATATGACAAAAAAATTAAAATAAATCGCACTTGACAATCGTAGACTATTGTCTAAATTCTTCTCACTTTGAATAATGGTGCCCAGCAATGGGATTTTAGGAGGTTGATGTTAATATTAGTAACTGCCCCGTTAACATACCTTCAATTATCCAATTATCTTTAAATTGTCAGTTATGTACTAATAAAAATAATAAATACTTGCTAAATATCGACGAAGAAAAATATAGTGAGGATACCTACATACTTGAGAGAGATTAAAAAGTAAACATCCTTAAAGAAGTATCAATTCGCACTTGGCCAGCGCGGTGGAAAATCCTGATACTTTTCATTTTGAGAGGTCGTGTCCAGCATTACGATATAATAAATAGCTATTGATCATATATCATCAGCTACTAATTCGTAGTTTAGAAGCAATGATTTTATGGAAATTAGGCGCCAAATGGGCTCGCGTCCATCTGCTGTTAATTGGGTACAGTGATGCATGAATTAAGTTTGCCTATTTCTGCTTTTGAATTAAAATGCAATGATACTCTGGTACTAGGAATCGAGCTTTGGCTTTAAAGCAGTAAAAATCAGGAGTACGAAATAAATAGACTCCTACATCGCTTTCCAAAATAATACACCACGTCTCCAGATAGTTTTTTGTGTAACGTGATTATTGTTTAAAACGTCTTAATGGTTTACGATCTAAGAACTCTGTATGTATAAATTACGGTGGTACTAAGCATTGTGAATTTCTGCCTTATAACCTTTCATGTAAAATGTTCCTAGTTTGAAATCTAAATATGTATATATAACTCAAAGGTGACTGACTGACATAGTGATCTATCAACGCACAGCCCAAACCACTGGACGGATCGGGCTGAAATTTGGCATGCAGGTAGATGTTATGACGTAGGCATCCGCTAAGAAAGGATTTTGATCAATTCTACCCCCAAGGGGATGAAAATATTACTTCGTAACGCGAGCGAAGCCGCGGGCAAAAGCTCGTATACGATAAATGCAAGTAAAAGACACTCTTTAAACCAAATTACAGGGGTGCTACACCGTTGTCTTGAGTCAATTAGCGTAGAGCGACGTTCTTCAAGTTTAAAGATTAATTCGCATGTAAAATTACTGAAAATTATTAGGTTATAGAGCCCTTTGTGGTTCGAGTCTGGAAGCACTAACGTACGTTTAATTCTGCCTAATAACAGCAGTGTCAACAGCTACTGCGTTCTAGGTTTAAGGTTATGTTAAGGGAGATACTTATTCAAGGCATTCCAACTTAGTCCTCAGGGCCGGCAACGCATCTACGAGGGCGCGTTTTTAAGTCCGCGGAATGGCGGGGTTGGAGGGATGATAGCGGGCTTGTTAAGGGCGGTACGTGTTAAGTGACTCATAAATAGTATAAATATAAAGTTTTATCACAATTGCATCATTAGTTTTAAAACTATCGACAATTAAACAACTCAATCCGGAAAAAAAATTAAAGTATGGAGAAAATCGAGCATCGCGCCGTTATAAAGTTCCTTACCAAGCAAGGAAAGTCTGTGCAAATCATAATGGAAAAGATGTCATCGGTTTACGGGGACTCTTGCCCTGGAAAAACGATGGTTTACAAGTGGAACAACCTTTTTAAGCTAGGCAGGGATTCACTTGAAGACGACCCACGACCCAGACGGTCTGTTGAGGTGACCACTCCGGAAACGATGGCGAAAATCGAAAAATTAGTACTGGAAGATGCTCGGCTAAAGAAGGAACAGCTTGCAGAAATGGTTGGAGTATCGGATACAAGCATTTTTAAATTTCTGCATGACCATCTTGGCATGACTAAGGTCAGCGCGCGGTGGGTGCCGAGAATGCTCACGCCGCCTCAAAAACAACAGCGCGTTGAATGTTCCCGTGCGTTTTTGGACCTCTGTGGAGAAGATAAAGATATTGTATTGAATCGAATTGTTACTTGAGATGAAACTTGGGTTCACCATTATGAACCTGAGTCTAAACAAGACTTCATGCAGTGGCATAAAAAGGGTACAGCACCTCCTAAAAGGTTTAAGGTGTCACAATCGGCCGGAAAATTCATGGCGACAGTCTTTTGGGATTCAGGAGGAATTTTGTTAATAGATTATAAAGATAAAGTTGTCTCTATAACCGGAGAATATTACGCAACTATCCTGGAGCGGTTAAAAGAAGCCATCAAAGAAAAAAGGCGGGGAAAATCAACCAGAGGTGTCCTGCTGTTGCACGACAATGCGCCCGTACACAAAAGCCGTATTGCACTGGCTGCCCTGCATAAGGTGAGCTTTGATATTTTAAATCACCCACCCTATAGGCCAGACCTGGCTCCCAGCGATTATTATCTCTTTCCAAAAATGAAAAAAGAGATTCGTGGAAATAAATTTTCTACAGACGAAGAAGTTAAGGACGCAATTTTTCCGACAAGGACGAAACATTTTTTATGAGGGTTTAAATAAGTTAATACAAAGATCTTAAAAATGTATTCGTCTTGCAGGAGAATATGTAGAAAAAGAAAAATAATTTTGACATTTTATTTTCCCTCCTTGTCCCTCATTCCGCGAACTTAAAAACGCACCCTCGTATGTACGACCTTAGGTAGTATAATCTTATCTGGGGTTGATTACAGATGTCCATGCGCGGCAGTAGTCACTTACATTAGGTGGACTGTGTAATGATATGCTATTTCTATATTATATGCCGAATAACGCTCTACGGTAGCATTTCCCAACCTTTTTCAGTCCACGGACCCTTAGGAAATCAAGCACATTTTTCACGGACCCCCTTAATAAAATGAAGAGCAAAAAAAAAACCCAACCACAGCCAAAACATAATTTGAAAGACTAATAATAGATATAGATTAATAATAGTGTTATACATCAGTGGATGCATATTTTTTAATTTTTTAAAATACCGTGTGCTTAGATCACGTTTTTCTAATAAAACTGGTTTGCTGATTTTTCGTTTTGCGGCCCTTTTGCATTTAATGAGCAATTTATGTATGGTCCGGAGATGACACCGCGGACCCCCATACATATACTCGCGGACCCCCAGGGCTCCGTGGAGCACAGGTTGGGAAACGCGGCGCTACGCTATTTTTAGCAAATTCTCAGAGCATTCGCATAAAAAATATCACTCCGGAGTCCGTACAAATTTACTGCACGAGTGCTCCGCGTAAGTGGAACGTTAGGAGTCATATTTCTGCACTACATTCACATGCTTTGATCTGAGCCACGTGATAGCGATAAAGCTTTGAAAGATATTGTGTCGCAATTCACTCGCAAAGCTGCTGCAAAGGGGGAAGGATGAAATGTACGATAGTGACTATAGGGGTGGAAAAGCGTTGATTTTTTTAAATATAGAAGTAACAAAGCATGTAGTGTAATTGGTAAATGGTCAAAGTTTCTATATACATCTCTAATCATCATATATAGATCATAGAATAGGTATTAAGGGGGGTTAAATAAAGGAGTAGTAGACGAGCACGCAGTCCGCATGATAGTAAGTGGCTACAGCTGCCCATGGACACCTGTAATCACTCCTCGATAAGAACAGATTCCTACCTAAGGTCGGCCATGGTGTCCCACTACCCCTGAAGACTAAGCCGGAATGCCTCGGTTAAGTATGTCTCCCTTATCACACTTTTCAAACCATAACACAGCAGCACTTAACACTGCTGTTATTAGGCAGAAACAGGAGTGGCGGTGGTGCCGCCTTTTAGGACTTACATAGATCATTTATTGAAATTTAAAACGACTTCACTCACGTTATTGCAAATTTTAGCTGTTTCTCAATATAAAAGTTTCAACCCAACCCTTTTAATATTTAGATACAGATATTCGTATCGAGCGTTTACGACTTGGGATTATAATATCCCAATTGTCTGTCGCTTCGGTGGATAGTTTAGTTTGAAACATAACATTAAACGTAAAATTGGTCGTTATTGTCAACTAGCCGTGTACTTTGGTCGTAAAAGGTGTTCTATTTTTATGTGAAAGCGATAGCCAAAGGCGACGTGTACTGGGAATGTATTTCGGTTGTATTTGAACTTAAATGTGTCTAGGAATAAGTTTACCAATACGGTACGGTACCTGTAAACTTTCGAACATAACGTTTGTAAAACGGAAAGTTTGAACGATAAAGTTTGTTGTTGAAACATTATTTTGAATATAAGCACAATCTATGACGTCGTTGTGTACCCTATTGTTCCACTGCAGGGTTCGGGTCTCCTCACAGGGCAAAAAGAATTTTGGCCATAGCCCACCGAGCTGGCCAAAAGTGATTTGGTAGACTTCATGTACTCTCTATAACTTTTTTGAAGAAATCTCAGGCGTGCCGGTTTCCTCCTAATGTTTTCCTACCGTTTTAAGTAAACGATAATAATTTCTAATACGCACATAATATGAAAAATCAAAGGTGCTTAATTAGAACCTCGGTCCCCCCTATTGAGTATCGGTGCCCCCTAGTGGGGGCAGTCACGCTAGACCGTCGGTGAGGACGGGCGTGTTGGTGCGTGAGCGAGCCAAATGGGGTTTAAGTGATACTATTATCCCGACGTTGAGTCGTGAAAACTACAGCACCATTTTAGTTGACGTTGAAGTTACGTCATAACTGACACTTACAATTAACCGCTCGATTTCGATCGGTTAAAGTTACAGTATTTGTCAAGATCCCTACCTGTCAACGTCTACTAAAAATTGTGGTGACAGCGACACAAATGACGTTAATGACAAAGAAATTGATGCAACACAGAATTTTTACATTCCACCGCTACCGTCAAAGTCACTGTTATATTTAACTTTAACGCTAACTTTAAACGAGCTCACGACGCAACCAACCCTTAGTTTTTCAGTTAGTGCATTTTGTCGTCGTCTTTATTATTGCCATTGTTGGACATGGGTCTGCTCTCAAAATGAGTGAGTCTACCGCGCTGGCCAAATGCGAATTAGTAGACTTTGTATACCTTTGAGGACTTCATAGAATCTCAGATTACTCCGGGGGTATTTTGCAGCTGCAGCTTATAATAAATTTCTAATATTTTTTGAAAAATCAGAGAAGTATGTTTGGGATTCATACTTTGGTCCCCCGATTGGGGCCGAGTTAACCACTAAGCTATAATTTCCTAGTATAAAGGAAAGTCATACAAGTCACTGCTTGTAAGACTTGTTGTTGTTGTTGTGCTGCTTGTTGTTGTTGTTGTGCTGCTTGTTGTTGTTGCTTGTGCAGGTAGCACGTCTGCTTTATCGCCAGGTTCAAATATAAAAAAAAAAGAATTTCCTCGTATGACATTTAAAATTCGATAAACAAAACTCATTTGCTATTAGATAAAACGCCAGACGAAAGCATTAATAGATTCTGAATTCGTAATTATACGACGTGGGCTTCTATTGAGCTCTATCAATACTTGGCAGGCCGTCAATAACCGATCAGAGTGATTGATTCACTGCTGAATTTGCATGCATTTGTTGTGAATGGCAATTGGTTGTATAGTCCAAGAAATTATTTTAGTAAGGTCAGCACTTTCAGTTCAAAGACCTATACAGTTTTGTAATCTTTTTTTCCATTTAATATTTCATTTAATAACTAACATAGTTAAAAATATGTTTGAATAAAGATATATAAATGTAATAGTTAATTATGCCTATTTTTGCAACATTTCACTATTTTTTTTTAAAACTCTCACATTATCTTACAATGCTTTTCTTCACAATTATGCGGGTATGTGAAGTGGGGACGACACCATGGCGGCGTTCGAGTTAACAGAGAGCGACATTCTGTAGCACTACCATGAGTTGGCATAGAAACGCCACTATAGAAATTGTAAATAGAAAACTATTGTCATTTTGCTAGTGAATAACATAACTACTATCGTTACGGTATTTCTTGACAACGTCTGTCAAATTAATGTCTCATGGGACCGAATTTGTATGGCAATAGATCATAATGACATTAGCTAGCGATTTGATTTCGATAGGTTTTTTACGTATCGAGTTACGCCACTACGGATTTTAGTTCTACGAGTAACCACCAGAGGCGCTGTACAATTTTTCATACATTTATTTTACGCAGTCGCTAGCGAGTAATACTTTTGTAAACTCATGGTAGTGCTACTGGTCGGAGACTTCAGCAAGAACAATCGAATAACGGAGATACTTGTGTAGTTCTAATACTTCTAATCACTAGTGTGAACTTACTTACGTATAGTTGTTATATCGTAACTCTGTACCTTTTATGTGACTATATTATTACATGACTTCAAGACCTTCAAGATGACTTTGATTTGATATATTATTGTTTAATATTAACTTTTTATTCGGACTATACACAATTTTAATATTAAAAAATCACATAACACGATTTGACCGAAAGTGTAAGGTAGTTTTCGAAGTTCCTTGAAACCAAAAAACGGATACCACGAACACTTGATGTTTATCATGAGTTTATGGGAGGATCAAATTGCTTTTAAAGGAAAGAATTAATTATGTGTAAAGAGCTACCTAACGAACCGTTTGCTGTGTTCTCTAATTATACTAATCGCTAGAGAACGTGCGAATTAGACGGCACTTAGAGGGCTTTATTGCGGTAAATTAAGCCTAAGTACCTATTTCCATATTAGTGAGTCACTTGTTTTCACATATTAAAAAATATTAACTCAAATATTAAGAAAAGATTTTACTATACTCAATTTTTCAAATGGGCTATCAGGGCCAAAACCGAATTTATAAAGAATAGCGAAGAATGCTGAAAGGGGTTACCAGGCCGATTTTGACAAAAAACCTTTAGATTTTTAAAAATCTAGTTACCTAGCCGGGAATCGAACAAGTTCGTTATGAAAAATAACACATCCTGTGCCACCGGATTATGTCGCTTATAAGAGTCTAATTCTCGAAAGAAATCAAAAATGACTAATTAAAAGAAAAGGCCTATAATTTCACCCTATATTTTGGTTAAACAATATTTGACAACAATCTATCAATTCAATATATTTGAAGATCTCTCCACCGTGCTGTTTTCCGTACTATGTTTTCTTTCACCGTTATAGCGATAATTATAAGTGATAATAAATTTTTAATTCACTTATAGCTCTGAAAAATTAAAGGAATTCGAACATTGGATACGAGTACGATTGAGTAGGATATGATTATTGTTATTGATATTGAGATAGGACTGAGTTTCAACTTACTATCACTTTATTAGTAACTTATTTCACAGCAAATGGAATGAAAAATATAGGCTTAACGTAACAGAGTATTGTATTGTGTGGGTTTTGTTTACTGTGCCATTATTAGCTGGTTGGCCAAATGCTGTCAGGAAATATGACACGAGAATTCCATTATCATTTCTGTACAATTTATATTTTATTAATGCCTGTTCTTCTTCGTGGAAACGAAACTTAGGTAGGGGTTTTATTTCAAACGCTGTGTCCCGTGGTTTCACTCGTAAAAGCGTAATACTTTAGATAATTAATGGGTTTAATTTTTTTGTGTGGTCAGGGAGACATATTTTCCGAGCCGTTCCAGGTTTGTTCTCAGGGGTAGCGGCGTATCCGTGGCCGATCTCATGTAGGAATATCTACTCCTATCTGGGGTTGATTACATATATCCATGGGCGGCAGTAGCCACTTACCATCAGGTAAACTGCATGTTATCTGCTACTCCTATATTACAAAAACACCCTAATACTTTTTCTAAAATAAAAGTAGACAAGTTACTTCTTATAATATCAGTTGACTGGTCATGAAAGCAGCGACAAAATCTAGCCATTTCAGAGATTAGCCGGAACAAACATTTTTATTTACTAAGGACGAATATAGTTAAAAATTCTAAATCTATGAAACTAAATGAACCTCTGAGTAAAATAATGTTTACAGGATAAATGCTAATCAATTTCATTTCTCACTTTACGAGTCGATCACGTAAGATTGTCTCATGATATTTATTTTGTCTAAGAGAATATTTATTTGGTCTGAAAACGGTATGATAGGAAGCATTTTATTTGCCGCTGTCATTGCCGGGGCCGGATTTTTCTATTAAAACCATAAACCATCGCTCTAGAGATGGCGATCTGAGATCGATTAATCTAAGAATCGATCGTTTGGGCCAAGACAAATCGATTATTTTAATCGATCTTTAGCAATGGATCGATTCAGCGAATCAGTGGGCACGCATTTTAGTGTTTGTTTGGTCCTGATGCCCTTTTTTCGCTATCATCGCCCTTTCTTAGTTGAAAAGATAGAAGATCGATTTTTGGAGAACGATTCTTTGGGTCTTGATTTTTTTGTAAATCTATTTATTACACTTCGATTCGAATCGATTCAAGAATCGATCTTTTTTTTCGGAAAGAATCGCCATCCCTTCATCGTACTTCGGACGAATGGTCTGTTTTATATTCCCAAGGCAATAATATCAGTAATAAGTAACCGTCATAAATAGATTATTTGGTCAAGGCAGTCATTTCTTAACTTTTATATACATTTAGAAGGGAATTATTTTTGTTTAGATAACAAATGATGAGTTCGTTTTGGGGTATCAAATGTTCCTTCATTTGATATTCCATTTAGAAATGTAAGTATCAAATGAAATTAGATTTGAATTACGGATTAATTTTGTTAGAATTTTTGAAATATCATATTTATAAACAAAATATTTGATGTAGGTATCTTTTCATATATCGGACAAAACTGTTGTTAGCCTGGCGGATCGTTCACTAAATCAGTCTGTCTTGTAGAGTTCGGGGTTTCTTCTCCTGTTAAGACGACATATAAATAATGTTTTTAGATTTTTTGACTGGCTATTTGTGTACTCGTCTTTGTACACACAAATACCCATGACATGGTACCCATGACACAAGATATTCTAGTATATAGGGCTAAATATTTTAAAATAAAATAAAAATTCGTGACAATTTTATTTTTTGTTTTAGTTGTATTGTCATGTCTCGTATTTATGTTCACATACTTTTTTATCAGACATAGTAACCAATTGTGCTTATATGAATAAGTATGTCATGAAATATTTAATAATCGTATCTCCATGACCCTGCCAGCCCTGTTGGGTATTGACCTCTCCCTTTGTGTCACTTTTTCCTGTCCTCCGTCAATCAAACTGAAAGCTTGAGCCTGTAATATTTCATTTTAAGGGAGCCTTCGATATTGAGAACTCTTGTGTTTGTTGTCTTAACGTTACAATTCGGTAAATATAAACTAAAGCTATATACGATTATAATAAAATACATAAAAATAGGTTACAACAAAAAATAATCGCCGGTATAAGGCTTCATTCATATCAGACATTGAACGTGCCAGACACAGGGCGTGTCAGACAAAATCAAAGGTATCTTTCTATATTATATTTTACAGGCATGGCCCGTGCTGCCGCGGCTGTGTTACTGTGTTATAGATATAAATACATTAACACACATTTTATTATAAAAAAACTGTTTTGTCTGCCACTATACAAGTCTGATAGGTTTTACGTAGTAGATATAATAAATATAGTTCAAAAAACTGAAAAACACGCTTTTATGATAAAATCAACCAAAAAGTAGAACAAAATTTTCAATCTAGGAATCAATTAAAGAACAGTAAATAGTATAATTGTGAAAAAGGCGTGGGGTGCTCCATTTATCAGTTTTCGAAAAGCACCTGGTTACTCTGTTACGTACATACATACATATACATACATACATACATACATACATACATACATACATACATACAACCTAAGCTAAAGGGCCAAAGCCAAAGCCAAAGGGTTAAGGTTTTGAAGAGAAATAAGACACGTATATCTAGTTATATGAGGCGTTTCAATTTCGTCCCACTTAGCAATGGATCTTTGGTTGTTCTTTATTAGAATTCCTTCCTATTCGACTTAGCTTTGGATTTCTATTCGCTCTTGGTATCAATCATACATCGCTTTGAACAAAGACTCTAGATAGTATATAGGTAGATTAGATATTATAATTGACGTAATGAATACTAGAAAGTGATTTTTGTATTAGGAGTCTCCTTGTCGACGTTGTCAGTTTCATATTTTTTGTACTCTTTTTATTTGAGCATGCAGTCTACCTAGTGGCTAGCTATAGCCACATAAGAATGTATTTAATTAACCCCGGATAAAACTATTTTAATATTTAGAGTTACATAGATGCGTTGGTACCACTGAAGACGAATTTGAAACGCCTCGGAAAGTTTTGTCTTCCTTACCACATCTTTAAAGCAGAATACAGCAGCCCTTAATCCGAATTTGAACTACAAATGGAAATATTGTTTTTAGAGGGAAATGTAGGTGAAGGACCATCGTGGTGGAAAAACATGAAAAACGCCAAAGTTTCCATGATTTTCCTTTAGAATGAATTAAACTGAACGTTCAAAGTGGATAGATAGATAATCGGGTTCAAAAATTCCGTTCCTGTTACGTACATACATACATACAACCCAAGCTAATAAAAGCGTGTTAAAAAAGGAACATGAGCTTAAACAATATTTATCTACATTTGACTGAAGACACGTAATGCCTTTATCAATTCCCTTGTGTTTGCTCATTGAACACGACCAAAACTAATCCAACCAACATGTACATTGTATATTTCAATGAATTATCCGGAAGCGGCATTTGGTTTCTAAACACGGTTAATGCATTCACGTGCGTAATGGTTCGGTCGGCTCGGATATCATGTGTCGCCTCGGGAATTTACTGCAAATACGATGTTGCTGTAGCGGTGATAACTTAGGCGTTAGAAACTTAATCGTTCAGCCAGGGGCCCTAGGTACGAATTCTCTTAGAAACTCTGAATTTTCGAATGTGTCGAACTCTGAATGTTCATATGAGTCTTGGAAGTTGCTTTTTATTTTCTGAAACGGCGAAGGAAAATATCGTGACAAAACTTGCTTGCTTCTTAAATATAGATGTATGTAGTTTTGCACTTGGTCAGCGCGGTGGATTATGGCATAAACCCTTCTCACATTGAGAGGAGACCCGTGGAAGTAGTAGGCCAATATCGTTTGAGGATGATGATGGTTGTATGGTAGGTCTGGAATAGAACCAATGTCTCTTCACACTTGAACTTGAACTTAGAAGGTAAGGGATCAAATTCAAATTATATGCAGGAGCGAATTTTTTTGATGGTGTTAGTAATATTGACGATCTCAGTGACAGAACGGTCTTTCTATCGATCTGAGAGGCCGAAAGTTTCAGGTTCGATCGTGAAGCCTGCTTTTTCTCGTTGCAAGTGTTTAGGTACGCATGTTTTTGTGTTTATATTAACGTCAATACGGAATCCTAACTCGGCTGTGAGTCAAGAGAGTTTCAGGATGAAATACTAATACTTACATACCTATGCATTGAAGCATTATATAAGCTTCAATTACACTAGAAATATTTCAACTTGACAGAATCAATCAACGAGATCGATCACGGACGGCTACTGAACAGAAAAATGTCCAAAAACTAAATTCGGTTCGAACCCTACTCCCAATTTAATTGATGTTAAAGTTCACTAATTGCCTGTAACTTTATTTCCTTCTGAGTACAAAATAAAGTATAGTTGTGAAGTATAAAAAATAATTATTATGTAGAATGAACGTGTGTGAAATTATTTATTTCATACTTTGTTGTTATTTTGTTGTTTAATACCTGCTGTTGTGTAGGTTTGAGGGGCGCCCGGTATAAATTAAAATTTGATTTCTGCCGATTAGAAATTGATAAGTTTCGAGAAAATTGGATGGATTGATTTTTGATAGTAACGATATTCCTCATTGAGTAGCAAATCATCTGTAGTCGATCTCAGATAGGCCTCTAATCCTGCTTGGAATCGATTTGAATCAATATGGAAAGGCTTTTAACCAATTTATCGTTCTCTATTTTAATTGAATGACACTTTATGAATGTATAGAACTACCTAGATTTTTCGATCCTTAGAATACAAAAAGTATTCCAAACATTACATAAGCACCTCGTTACTAGTGAAGTATATTAATATACCTATTTACTTACTGACCATTCAATCTACTGATATCGTGAAATCAAAGATCATTTAAGGCCTTTCAGCTGAACGTAAACAGCAATTGACTGTTGATGTAATCGTCTAGTGGAAATCCATCATAATGATTGATCTACCTATAGGTGGTCTGCCAAACACGAAATGATAGGAAAATAATGGTTGATTGAAAATATTGTTGTGAAAGTATGTATTTATTTTTTTATAACATAGGAGTAGTAATCATGGACGGCTGTAATCAACCCAAGATAGGATTAGTTATTCCTACCCGAGGTCAGCCACACATGTGCCGCTACGCCTGATGAACCTCTGAGCTGGAACGCCTCGGAAAAGTATGTACCACACCCTTCAAAGAAGAACACAGCAGCGCTTAACGCTGTTGCTATTAGGCAGAAATAGGTATAGCGGTGGTGCCGCCGAAGTCGAACCACAAAGGGTTCTACCACTTTCATTATGTATATTTCATTCTTTGGCACGCTCTAAACTCTAAACGGTTTGACGGATTTTAAAAAGGCTATATCTTGAATCAGTCGGGTATATTTTTCTAATTATTATTTATCTCAATGAAGCGTTTTAATTTTTAAGTTAGAATTCACCAACCATTAACAAGAACAAAGGACAAATAAACAAACAATTGAAACTTGAAACTATTTGACACGAGAAGCACACTTATACACAGTACATATTGAGTTTAAGTAAATAGCAAATATAGGTGCGTTGCGATGAGTAATTCACGTTTGTAAATATATTAGTAGGTAAATGGGTTAAAGTATACGGTTTACGATTTAGCTATAAATACGAGATTAGATTGTGGAAGTTTGTACAAGTTACGACTTAGGCTGCTCACTTGGCGGATTCTTTGCGACTATTTGCGACAAAGTTTTGTTCTACTTATTCATGAAATATGTTATATAGCTGGCAATGGTCCATTTGATGGAGTGTCCTCTACTCATATAAACTGTGGTTCTACCCTTTATAGGTATTATTTCCATAACCCTCTACAGTAGAAAGAAACCTGTAAAAATGTCCTCCCTACTGCGTAATTTTGCCTGGATCCGAACTACTTGTATTTTGAGAGAATTCCCAAGTAAACCAATGGAATATCAATGCGTGAATAATGATGGCCAAACTTTATAAGAGTAAATTTAATAGAATCAACGATGCTGTAGCAGTCAAATTGAGAACAATTCTAGGATCTAAACATTTTCTCTAATCTTCTAGATGTTGTTTTAAAACATAATAATCCGGGTATTAGGTTTAATCGCAAACTGTCTGAACGTGCGCCCACGGCCTTATTACTTCTGTAATGGTTATACGACTTCGTAAAGATATAAAAAGATTAGGACTTTTAGATTGTTACAAACAAAATAAATAATATATTTGGATCTTCTGAACAAATTTGTAATTTTTGGCCTCAATTTGACAATACACTTGTTAAAGTAATGCAAAATCGTTTTCCTAGGAATGATATGGTAAAGAATGGAGTCAAACCTTTTTTTTTTATTACGAGGGGGAAAACTTCAAAAGGTACCCGACGACGTTTGAGCGACTCCGGGTTATGTGGGGTTTTTACCGCACTAAAACCGCCCGGTGGCCGTCCTCAGCACTAGGTGGAGAACTCCAGGATCTCCGATGCCCCTATCAGGCGTTGCCCTGGGGGGAGCACTTTACGCTCCTCCCACACACCTGGCGTTTACAACGGTATGCGGCCACACACACCGCCGTCACACATACCATAGCCCTATTCTAGTCCCGAGACTACAGGGACAGAATGGAGTCAAATCTGGAACTCTTAGTTATTTTTCGCGGTATTATTGACTATTGCTTGCCTTAAAGGTGGATTCATCAATTTCCATAAGAAATTCGGCAAAAGTATCACCTATTAAAACAGTACGAATATTCTACTTACGTGACTACACACACTTGTTTTAATATTTCTGACCCAAAAGGACCATTAATGACCAATGTTCGTATACCTATTGGCTTAGAAACAGTTTATATACCTTCATGTGTAAGTATACGACTTATAAACATACAGCGGAAAGAATTGCCAACTTTGTGTACGGTTGTGAATATTAATTGAACGAAGCGCCTTTAATATTCATTTCCCATGCAATAGGTAGGACAAGTATTGCAAACTAAATTAGTTGACACCGGCGTCTCGGAGCTATAGGAGCCAATTTAGAAAGTAATTTTTGATTTTGTGGGCAGAAGGTATACTTCTTGTAATTCTTATTATAAAATAATTATACATAGTTTAAAAACTTAAAACCACGCTAAAATTGCACAAGGAAAATCGTTAATCCTGATTCCTGACGATCCTGATGAAGAGAATGGGATAAAATTATTAAAATCGTGTATTGTCATCGGTTCTTGATAGTTGTTCATAATTTTAAATTAATCGGACCGTTCAAAGTGGGTAAAAATTAGGTTCAAAGATTCCGTTACATACTTACATACATACAACCCGAGCTAATAAAAGCGTGGTAATGAGGTTGCCTTTTTATAATGAGGATCTAGACTTGCGTATGGTGAATATAATTTTTACCCATCTGCCCCAATATAATATTTCCCATGTGTATGTGCCTATGTGTAGATGTGTATATTATTTTGTAGGCTCTGTAGTTTAAGCCGCTTAATGGATTTAATAAAGAGTTCATAGGAATGTCATAGGTTATTTCATAGATCAGAGACCCAAAGGTATGGATAAAAGCAAAATACTATTTTTTCAAAATTGACATAGAGCACAATATTTTTATAACAATGAATTTCTTGTTACAATTTCTAATATCCCAACGTGATATACGATTGTTTCGCGTTTGATCCCGAAAAAATAATACATGGGAACTGCCTTTTTGTTTTTAGGCCTCATAACTATGTGTGATGTATTTTGTGAGATAATATCATATATATAAAATTCTCGTGTCATGATGTTATTTACCGTACTCCTCCGAAACGGCTTTACCGATTTTCACCAAATTTTACATGCATATTCAGTAGGTCTGAGAATCGGCTACTATCTATTTTTCATACCCCTAAGTGATGAGAGTCGTTCACTCTTAACATTTTTTTATTTATATGACCACAACGTTTGCCGGCTCAGCTAAAACACAAAATCCTTTAAAGACCTATTTTATATAACTTAAATTGACTTATGCATTTTAATAAACTGTGTCCACAGACCTAGACCTAATCAAATTACACGTTACGTTTAGTTTATGCATGACCCTTAGACCCTAACACAAGTGGCTAGGAGGTACTTCGAATTTTCTTGTACCTGTAGCGTACCTTCTTAACTTATTCAGTATACATCGAGACTAGGTTGATCAGGTGCCCATGCGTATAAGGAAGCTCTTGAATGTTAATATGGAAGATGAAAAATAAGTGATGTAATTTATATCTTCATTTTTGACTTAGAGTGCACTGTTAGTCTAGTGGTAATCAGATTTTCATACAGGAAGGTTGGGGTTTGAATTCCACGATCCCTAAATTTCCATGAATGGTGGTAGAACCCTTTGTGGTTCGACTCCGGCGGCACCACCGCCACACCTATTTCTACCTAATAACAGCAGTGTTAAGCGCTCCTGTGTTCCGGTTTGAAGGGTGTGATAAGGAAGGCAGACTTTTCCGAGGCGTTCCAGCTTAGTCCTCAGGGGTAGCGGCGCATCTGTGGCCGACCTCAGGTAGGAATATCTAATCCTATCTGGGGTTGATTACAGATGTCCATGGGCGGCAGTAGCCACTTACCATCAGGTGGACTGCATGCTCGTCTGCTACTCTTATATTATAAAAAAAAAGTTGCTTTGTATCGTACAAAACTGATTGTTTGAAGTCCCAGGTAAGAACCATAATAAAAAATATCTCCAAGAAACCTATACTAGAGAGTAATTGAAAATACCATCAAAGGTACTTCACAAGGACTATGATCTAAGCCCTTTACATTCGGAGCAGAGACTCAATGTACAGAATGGGCAATGATGATATTATGATATTATTGACTTACAGAGTAACTATACTATTTAGGTGGAGAGATGTGTATTTCTCACGACCTCTCACCTGCAACACCAGTTTAAAGCATTGTCGTATTTGGACACTTTGTATGCACAGAGTACATAGATTCGATTTCCTAGTCTAGTGCACTTATACACGCCTATTTCAGTCAGTCAGAGGAGCTTGACGTAGACCGAATGAGTTGGGAAATTGAATTTGACGCATGTTTCATCGGCTCGTAACGTCAGATTTCTGAACATTGGACTGCCGGAGAACTTTAGAACGAATTCAAAACTTCGTTGACAGATATACTAAGAGACTGCTTATGAAGGCGATAAGGCACGTATAACTAAGTATTGAGAGGTTACGCTTGAGATCAACTTGTGAAGAACTTTACCTTCTTGTGAAGAACTTTACTTCCAAGAAACAAGAACACATAGACTCTTAAGGAAGGAATAATTAGCATCATTTACAGTACTAGTACTGCGGTATTATCCTTGGTAATTATTCTTACGTCATAAGACATTATGTTGTAAACAGTAGTCATGCTGTCTGCGTGTTGTGTTTCTAAGTAGACACTTTAGAGTTGAGTTACTTCATATTGTTAGCAATATATTCAAATTATTTAATTATAGTATTATTTTAATTAATTAATTTGTGTTATATTTATTCATGATGTGTTATTTTTATAATAATTAGTGCCCATTTATATATTCACTGGCTGTATGTATACGATTGTGTGTATTAGCATAAAAAAGAAAAAGAACGCGCTTGGCGCGAGAATTATATTTTTTCGCGGTCATCATAGATTAGTAAAGATACTTCGACGCCTTGAAATTGAATGAAGCCACAAACGGCTTATTAGTAAGTTCTTTTTTGAATTCTTTACAAATAAAAACATTTTTAGAGAAAATTTACGAATAAATAACTACTACTGCGTAATTTACATAATAAATAAATAATTATTTCAAATATTTTAGGGACATTTTAGCACGGAAACGTGGCAAAACTTTTTTACGCAACTATTTCAATTGTCAAAACTGGGTACATTGTCTTGTTAGGAGTGAGTAATCTTTACTAATCTATGTTCTAAGTAGACACTTTAGAGTTGAGTAACTTCATATGATAATATCTAAGTGAAGGAAAGTGTGGTTATAGCGGCATTGATATTTCATTGCAAGTATCTTTTTATTATCAGATCATACATTGGGAAATGGTTACTATTACGGTAATGTGTGAACCATGCCCAGCAGTGGAAATTTAAAAAATGTTGCAGCCAGATGTCTTGGGCTAAAAGAATCGCATAATCATTAACTGCAGTTCTAGGATGGGAGATTCGCGTGCCCATTTTTATTTTTAATGTCGATTTTACCCAAAGTTTAAAGTGTTTTGAAAATCTTACCTACTGATTTTTGTTCGCTGTACGTAGTGGTTATTCAGATCATCTGAAACAATAGAAAACACTCATGTTACAAACATAGTTTCGAGTTAGGCCTAGGTACAAAATAAACTTATTAGAATAAAATATTAAAAAGTCTTCTTATAATCCTAGTATTTTTATAATATTTTTCTAATTACTATCATTTATAATTTAGGTGCCACATAAACTGCAGAATAAACCGACACTCTGAAACAGTGTATATGCCATATTTGTCACAGCAAAATTATGTTCTGTAAGATAATTTGACAATACACACAGGGAAGAAAAATATCATAGGGAAAAATTCGGCCACATCATAAATAATAAATTTTGTTCATACAAATGCACGCACGGATACGCACAAGCAAGCACGTACGCACACATACCCATTCACGTATCTATTTGTTAATTTTTCTCTTATTAAAAAAAAACATTTATTTATAATATTAGCGTTTTTATGCAAGAAGCAAAACGCTGATATAATAAATGTTTTTTATTATGCAAAATAGAGAAAATTTTAAAAATATCAAAAAGGTCAGTACTTACGAAAACATCATTGCGCGATTTTAATCTTAACCAGTTTATTTTAACCTGTAAGCCTTCATTAGGATCTTTGTGAAAATTAATGAACTGTGTAATGCTCACAATACCTGAAAGACATAATACTATTGTGTTTTTTTACTTTTGTAGTATAATAAAACTACAAAAAACATATAAGTGAGTCAGGCCGGTGGGCGGTGACAATACAATGACTGTGAAAACCGCAGAAGCCAGAACAATTGAAATAAATTTGTGTTTCGCGTTAAACAAATATGGAAGAAAATTAAAACTCATTTATTTTAATTATGTTTTGGTTAAAAAACATCTGCTACCTCATTTTGACGATGATTCATTAAGAATTTATACTAAACACTTTGTTATAATGATTAGGTAAAAATATGTTCCAATTATTATGTTTTTAAAAAGATTATTATGTTTTAAAGTGATTTTAAGAAACTGTTTACATTGTTGCCATATAGCTAAATATAGCTTAGGGTTACGCACAATTTTGACGAATCCCTTCGGGCTGTAGGGCGTTCCAAAGGATGAAACATACTTCGTTCGAATGATATAATTCTCCGCTGTCAGGTAAAAATAACGATATAGAGTCTGTCCAGTATTTAATAAATAACTAACGATTTCAGCACATATAAAATAAGGTTTATAACACCGAACCGTTTGAGGCAGACCTAGTGTTATGTATTTCGGACTGGCTAAAATACTAATATAAAAAAATCACATATACGGTCGAATTGAGGAACCTCCTCCTTTTTTGGAGTCGATACTAATCTATGATAACATACGAAAAGCATACAGTCATAACTCAGAATTCATCATGGGATGACATAATAATTATTATATATTAACGGAGGGCCACGGGAGAACCTTTTCGGACGTGAGTGCATATGTTACATCACGGCTGACCGGTTAAGGGACGTATTTATATAGTTTTTACAACTGCACTATTGTCACTAGCACACAAGGGTACAAAATTATTATTTTGGTCAAAACCAGTGACCTAAAATTGAAAATAGTTTATGAAAATAGTTTATTTCTCTCACAAAAAGGTCTTATGTTAAATTGCATGATTACAACATATGAATATTTTAAACCTTACGTAGTGAGAGACTGGTGCCTATTGTAGGTAAAAAATACCTGAATTACAGTTGTACCTAAATTGAAGTCATTTACTCCGTATAATTACCCGAATGCTTCCCTTGTTCTATTTTTGTCTGAGCCTAGTTCCGTGTTAATTAACGTGCTTTACTTTTAAACGTTAAATGCGAAAGCGAAGTAGGTCGGTCATTGCCTTCCAGGTACGGGAAATAGACAATGAACGTAAATACGGTTTGCATAGCTTGTGTCTAACGTTTCAGATAAACATCAATATTTGTCTTTACGTGTCTGTATTTGTGTATTTGTTGTTGTTTGTTGGTAGAATCCTGTGTGGTTTGACGACAGAGGCAATACCGCCTATGTCTGCCTAATAACAGAAGTGTTAAACGCTGCTGTATTTTAGTTTTAAGGGTAAGGGACCTACTTATGGGAGCCGTTTCAACTTACTAAGGCGACCTCAAGTAGAACTCTAATCTTATCTGGGTTTGATTGCTGATGTCCATGGGCGGCAGTATGTAGCGTCAGATGGACTGCATGCACTTGTACTATTTCTATAATAATAAAAAAGTATTTGAAAAATAAATATTTTGAAGGTGGTAGAACCCTTTGTGGTTCGACTCCGGCGGTACCACCGCCACACCTATTTCTACCTAATAACAGCAGTGTTAGGCGCTGATGTGTTCCGGTTTGAAGGGTGTGGTAAGGGAGACAGACAAGACAGGGTAGCGGCGCACCTGTGGCCGACCTCAGGTAGGAATACCGACGTCCATGACAGATGTCCATGGGCGGCAGTAGCCACTTACCATCAGGTGGACTGTATGCTCGTCTGCTACTCTTATATTATAAAAAATATACATTATAATATTTATGTATATTATAACATATTGGTGGATGACGTCATGGAACAGGTTCAGAGAACAGTTTAGCAATATATGTAAAGAGAGAACGGTATTTTATTTTCAACAGTAGGTAAGTCACGTGATACAATTTAAAAATTTAGTATATTGTTCGTAAAACAACAATACTAATTGGTGTATCATATGAGTACATGTTTAATCATAACATCACGTGGTCTGCATGTTAAGTGTAAAATGTTAACCATATGTGGGATTGAGATTAACATTAACATTCTACGCACACAACTCTTTTTCTTTTGTTCTCAGCACTATAGTGTTCTTAAAAATGAAATATTTAATGCTTTTAAGATGTATGCCGCTTTGTCTGAAGATTTATGTGAGCATAAAAATTATTCAGTGCTTCCAAAATATATTGGGTCGTTTTAATGTTAAATGCTAAATCGTTTTCAATATTTCAAGAATATTTTCACATTGGTTGAAAATATCCGAGATTAATAGAAAATATTTTGGGGAATCCTCTTTAAAACGGTGCTCAGACAACCGGAGATTTGTGATTTGTTTTGCCTCTAACGAAAATGTTTTGGTAAATACCTTTTGAATTTCGGTTTGGTTTATTTTCAAACCTTTGCAGATACAATGATTGTTTTCATACTTATCCCTTCTAAATGGAATACTAAAGAGTCTTAGTTAAACGAAATATTATTGAAATAGTTTATATATCGTAATATTTGTAACAATATTTCTATAGCCTGTCAGCTGATCTATAAATGTTTAAATCGATGTTGTACATTGAGGATTCCGTACCACCAAAATTGTTTTTATATTAGTTTAATTAAGCGAAAAACGTCAAAAAATCGTAATGTTGAAGCTATTTTTATTTTTAGTATTTATTCTTATAGCGGCCACCGTTCTACATATATCTATTACGGTTCAGGAGATTCAACACGTGGACAGCGGAGGCTTAGTAATAGAGTTTCGTTTTTACCCTTTGGATACGGAACCCGAAAATAATGTTACCAACTCCAGAACGAACAAACTTCAATGGTTTTAAATTAAAATTTGGGCTCAGGATTTTTTACGTGAAAATATTGAACGAACATGACTCTATCATCTTTAATAATATTTCTAGTTTTTAATTTACTTTCCTGCTTGGCTCTGTAGTCATCAACCACATATTTTTTCGTAAATCTCAAAAATATTTATAGACCTTTAATCATTCTTTCAATTACATTTCAAATTACTTCCCCCGATGATATTATATATATTTATTTTCATATCTGAAATCAAATATTGAATAAGTCCTTAATTAGTCGACTCCTAGACAACTTTTGAAAGAAGCAATTTAGTTGAAAACTTTTGTAATTAGCGTCTAAAGCAAATCAATATAATTAATTAGGAGACAAAACTGTTCATTGCAGTTATAAAAATAATTCTTGTTCTATTCTTAATATTTTATTTAAAGTTCTCTATTTTTGATATCTCCGAGACTAAAATAAAATACTGTTACAATTCCAATCATGTCACCACCATGGAAACCTGTCACCAGCTCTACAAAGAACAAAGGCTAAAGGTGAAGGTGATCATAGATTTGCTGCCACTCCCTATAAGTTACTTCACCTTCTATCGAAACCAAGATCTGCTTCATACAAGAAATAGGTGTGGCGTTGATACCTTCCCCGAAATATATTGGTTCTACCACCTCTCGAAAATTTAACAAAAGGTTTAGTTTACACCAGATTATTTAATATACATACTGCAAATTGTCTAAACAAGTAATCTATCATTAGCTTGTCACTTCTAGCGCAGTCACGTCATGTCACGACGTCACGGAGCGTAGCGTCTCGGTGCCGTGCCGTTCCCATGACACGGGCTGCGTGCCAACTGACGATCTTTGAGAATTTATATATCCGAATATGATTTGTGAATGATTTGTAGTGTAAGTAAGTCAAACTTAATGCCTATGGCGTTTTTTGCAAGTTAGAGGTAAATGATAAAGACTCATGTTACTTAGTTATTGAAGCAAAGTTTTGTCGTATTTCGTCGTATTTGGGTTCGAGAGGCCACCGTCGCTGAACTTCTCACCTTACCTTATAGGTTTGATTGTGGCGACATTTATCCTATATATTATCTATTTCATGTTTATTGAAGTAGTCAACAAATACGTTATATAGTTGCTGCTGTACCTACTCGTATTCTGATTTGAGGGAGGGAGATATTATTTCTGGATTTAGATTAAGTTTTCAAGATTATGAATTTATAATTAATTGCATTTATCCGGGATTGACTATTGATATCCATGGGCGGCAGTAGACACTTTCCATCAGGTGATTGCGTGCTCGTCTACTACTCCTATATTATAAATGATAAAAATAATTCAGAATTGTCGCTTCTAAGTTTAATCTTAATTAGCCGAGTGTCTCACGACCGTTGTCTTTGAACACGTGTTTTGTTACAAAGCGCCATGTTTTTTTCTTTTCTATCACATGTCTCACACATGGGCATTATTATGAGCCGTTTGATATCTTTCGACTTTATTATTTTTTTCAAGATGTGAAGTTTAAAGGGGACGCGATGAGAAATGTTATTCTGTTGATAATGTCTGATGTGTGTTTTGTTAACTTGATTTTGTTATGATTGTACCTAAAATTGTGTCAACCACAGTATACTTGGTTAATATTGTGTTTTTATAACATTAAATTGTTTTCCTGCAATAGGATTGCATGATAGAAGACTGCAGTTGTGTTACTGTAACTGCAGTAAATGGATACCTATGTATAAACTTTTAAAGTACTTAACTATAAAAGTTAGTATTGGATTGATTAGGTACTTTGTGTAATAAAAATATTTTTTATATAAATATTCCAACTAAAGGGAAAGTTCTTGTGAGTTACTCGCTTAATTTTGATAATAAGTTAGTTCGACTGCTGTAAGTAGCTTACATCGCCAAAGACAGAAAATTAGCAATGCAAAGACGTTTCTACTAAGCATGAAAGCAAATCACTACCATTAATATCAACTAACCCACTTGAGTAATGCAAGTTAAACACAAAAAAAGCAAAACTCTAAAAGAAAATTCTCGGACATTTCCAGGAACTCGTGAATGTAAGGGAAAATGGTCACAAAATGCTTTAAATTTAAAGTGCTCGTTAAGATGTTCATTAATTTAAAGTATCTATTACGCGAAAACCCGTGTTCCCGTTTCGCGTCCACTGTCTTAACCACGCAATTATTCCGAGTGAAATGTTCTCTGTAATTCGAATTCTCTAATTTTGTGACGGGTTTTCATAACTTTCTTTATGAAAATTGGTGTTTTTGTACAAGAGTTTTTTTTTCTGAGAGAAATCTGTAATCATCCCCGTATATATTATATTTTTACCTGAGGTCGCTATAGATATACCCTTGAGGACTAAGTTGTAACACCTCGGAAAAATATGTCTTCCTTATCACACCCTTCAAACCAGGACACAACAGTGATTTGGGTTCGATCTCTGGCCAGACAAATATCTAAATAATAAATTTGGAAATCAGTTCTTGGTTTGGGTGTTTGTGTATTCATTCGCCTTTGCGTGTGTCCATGGCACCCACGACACATCACACATGGCACCCACGACACATCACATCACATCCTAGTGCGAGGCTGTAAGTGTAGAAAAGTCTAGAGTCCTTAATGTATTACAATCACATACACACATGGGCCCCTTATAATATTTGTATTCGGCATGTAATCCAACCCTACCAGTTAAGGGTAAAGTGCTTCGTTATACACGATTTTCGTCATGCGCCGATATGAAAAGGTAGGCCTTTGATCTCGCATTTGATCATAGAACCTTGAATGTTTGTGACTGGTTGATTGGTTAGCTTTATGAATGACTTTACCCGCAATGTTATGGATACGGTAATGTAACTACTACCGTATTCAAAGGACGAAACTATATATAATTTCGTCGTTTGATATTTGGCCTCTCAATCTAGAGATCTACGGTTCTACTAAGCATGAACTTCGATTTTTCGAAATTATATGCTATTAATAACAATAATCTGTTGCGTTAACGGCCTCGATCAGCAATTTAAAGGTGAGGAAACATACATGCCTAGGAGTTTTTAAAAAGTTCTCAAATATGTGTTTTGTCTTAAAAACCCGTTGCTGAGCTGAAACGTTGACTACTATGAATACGCAAAGTTTGTCTAATCTTTAAACTCATGTGGAAACTGAACTATAAACGTTAGTTAATTTGGTAGTATAGTTAGGTAAATACACTTTGCAAGGGAAATAGTTGTGATCGAACAGCGATTTCTGTTAAAATGTAGTTCGAAAGAAGGTAATTGGCTGCTAGATAAAGTAATATTCTTTCTATCGCTTTGAATCTGTCGGAACTTAGCAGACAATGAGACTATTTAGCACTGTTTATTATGAAAATACCAGAAGTTAGGTTATTTTTATCCAATAAAGGTAGTCAATGGGTTGCGTTGACGGAAAAACGGTATGTCGGTAAAACTTGTGAGAAATAAGAGTTCTACAATTTTTTTTAAAGTTTTTCTTATCATATCAGCCGTAGATGTAAATGTATTATGAAAAACGCTGAAAAATAGCATTTTCTTGTATGACCCTCATTTTGTATTTAGTGTTATAGTGGCCAACGTTACATATATCTTTATATATATATTTCTTATGTGCGTGTGTATGTCACTGAACTCCTCCTAAACGACTGGACTGATTTTGATGAAATTTGTTGTGTGTGTTGAAGGGGACTTGAGAATGGTTTAGATTCACAATTTAGTCCGTGGGAAAAGATTTTTTTAATTAATTTTTAATTCGTAAGTAGTTATAGAATCGGAAATTAAGCATTTGATCAAGTGATGATCTTTAGAAAAGTTGTTGTCCAAGAGCCCACGAGGGTTTGGGAGTTGGTAAGACCAATTTTCGACAGATGGCACCACAGTCATTCCAATGCATGTATAAATTTTCCGTTTTATGTATGTCATATTATTTCTATAAAATGCGGGCGAAGCCGCGGACACCACTAATACTCTATAAAAACTTCAAGTGTCTAACTTGTAGGGTTCAGGAGATAGAGCCCTATGACAAACGCACAAACAGCGAAGATTTCGTACTAGGGTATCATTTTTATTCCTTGGGTAACCCTAAAAATATAATAGAATACAAATATAATAGCTTAATGTGTAGCTTATTTTTGGTGTTCAATAATAAAATCAAAAGGCACATAAGTAAAAGCAAATCAAAATATAGCGTGCTCTAAATAAACTACAAAGCTTGGGACGGCAAGTTTTAATTTGTTTGTGTCAGAACTATTTTGACCGACACTGGAATACGGAAATGAAATATTTAACCGTTTTGTCTAACAAATTAAAGTTAGAATTATATCTTTCGTCGCTAGAGAATTGTTATAGAAACAAAAAAAGCCGACTGCCTAATATAATCTATGACACTCCTTTTTTTTCTTGACGAGGGGGAAACCTTGAAAAGGTACCCGACGCCATGGGAGTGACACCGGGTAATGTGGGATTTTTACCGCACTACAACCCCCACGGTGGCCGTCCTCAGCGTTTGGTGGAGAACTCCGGGATCTCCAACGGAACACAACCGGAGTCTTCCTATATTCTGGTCCCGGTGCTACAGGGACAAATCTATGACACTCCCACAAAAGGCGACTTTGTAATGAAGACCCGCATGGCTGAGCGGTCACCATAATATCGGTCTGACGCGCAGAGGGTCCCGGGTTCGATCCCCGGCCAGGCAGATATCTAAATAATAAATGTAGATTTCTGTTTCTGGGTCTGGGTATTTTGTGTATTTATCTTGTGTGCGCCCATGGCACTCACAACACAGGAAATCCTAGTGTAGGGCTGTGAGTGTGGAAAGCGTCAATTAGTCAATTAGTAATTACTAATGAAACCTCATCGTCAACCTTTTACTGTCGCACTGCTGGGCACGGCTCTCCTCTCATAATGAGAGGATAAGACCATAGTAGAAGGATTATTCTACCGAGCTGGTCAAGTGCGTATTGGTAGAGTAAAAGTATTGTTAGAGTATTGGTAAACTTCTAAGAACTTTTTTTTCAGAGATGACTCACGACAGTTCATAATTATGTTAAAATCCTTGCAGTCGTTTGGGCTGCAAGGCGTATTAGAGAATGAGATATACTCGCATATACTTTAGCTCATAAAACATTACTCTCCGCAGGAATAAAAAAACATTACATTAAGCTAACATAAAAATAGTTATTTATAAGTTACAATTATTATGTATAGAATATTATTGACATTATTATGTGCAATTATGAGAATTTATTTTAAAACTTAATAAAAGTTTAGGAGGAACTAATCTACAAAAAGCTCCTTATGCAAATCACTACCACAATAACTAAGGGAAGATTAATGGGTCTCAAGGGAAAACAGGGCTAAGGCATCGTCCACACTGTTTTAATATAGCTTTATATTTTTACTCGTAAATGTAGTCCTATGTTCGACTTCGGCGGCACCACCGCCATACCTATTTCTGCCTACTAACAGCGGTGTTGAGCGGTGCTGTGTTCTGGTTTGAAGGATGTGGTAAGGTAGACAAACTTTTCAGTTGCATTCCAGCTTAGTCGTCACGGGCAACGGCAACGTCTGTGACCGACCTTAGCTATGTAATTTTATGGGGGTTTATTATAGATGTACAAGGATGGTAGTAGCCATTTATAATTAGGTGGACTGCACGCTCGTCTGTTACTCCGATATTATAAAAAAGCCTAGTTCAGAAACCCACATAGCATACTGCGATTGTGTAGATTGTATGTGATATAGAAAATAGCGTCGGTTGCGGTCAATAGTTGGGTGGGTGATGGATGGGATTCAAATTTCATACGCTTTTTTATGCTTCGGAGAGCGCGATAAGCTGTCAGTTCCGGTAGTTATCAGTTGATCCCATCCATCTCTTTGATATCAAACCAAAATGATTAAAAATAGGGTTATACAGCGGACATTGTCTAGTTTTTCATACAAAATAAATCATCTCGCGTCACACTGATACTATGTCAGATTCATTCATATATATTTATATCGTGGATGATACTTTTGCTTCTATATCTCCAGGTCTATTATTATTCTAAAGTTGGATGTCTTTCGATAAAAGATTAATAGTACATGATGCTGTGTCGCCAATTCTTCTTTCTTTATCTGACTATTTTTATTCAGATCGGTTGACAGTGGCTTATTTCTCCTTATTACTGAAGAAGCTGTCCACTGCACTAAGAAATGGCTGCAACTACTTTTTATAATCTTTTGCCCACACTTAACAAAATTAACTTTTTCTTTTGGCAGCGTAAGTACGCTCTTGTGGACGAACTCTTAGCGGGCTCTCGAGAATAGAGATTTAAAATCTCGGGTAGCGCGACTAAAATTGATCACAGCAATTAGGTGTCGCGGCCCGATAATAGATTGTTTATGTTGTTGAACAAAATAGCTCCAGAATCGGCCGTGGGAAATAATAGGCCGTGCTAAGCTGTCGAAAGATTTTGAGCGGAGATGTTCTATGGTGCAAGTGGAATGGAGCTGTTTACGGCTTTCATTATTAGTCTCAAATTTGCTTCTTGATTGTCATTCGCTTATTAAGTGTAATTAAATTTTATTTAAATTAAGTAGCGTTATTATAGCACTGTTAAAAGAAGAAAGTATGCACATTACATACTCTGTAATTTTTTTTTTATATTTTTTTATATAATATAGGAGTAGCAGACGAGCATGCAGTCCACCTGATGGTAAGTGGCTACTGCCGCCCATGGACATCTGTAATCAACCCCAGATAGGATTAGATATACCTACCTGAGGTCGGCCACAGATGCGCTGCTACCCCTGAGGACTAAGCTGGAATGCCTCGGAAAAGTATGTCTCCCTTACCACACCCTTCAAAACGGAACACAGCAGCGCTTAACACTGATGTTATTAGGCAGAAATAGGTGTAGCGGTGGTGCCGCCGGAGTCGAACCACAAAGGGTTCTACCACCTTTGTAATTTATTGTAATTTGTAATTTATTGTAGTTTAGATATTTTACAAGCAGAAAGTTTTCTTACTAAATGTATCTTCAATATGCTTATAGATGGCGCTGTATATAGTAAAAATTACGATCATCTTTTAATAATTTATCCCTTTTAAACCATACGAAATCAGCCCTGTTTATGAAAAGTGATTTATGTTATCGTTTTTTTGTTTACTAATAAGATTTTATTATTCAATAAAGCGGAATGTCGCTATAAAGTTACGTAAAGCCGAGGAAGGAACTTGCATAAAAGTTTCATGAAGTTCGCCGATATGGGACAAGTCTCGCGCTATTTCTTGCCGGGTCAACGACCTGCGTAATGTGCGGTTTTGTTCTATGCGACCCTGGTACTTGTGTTGTGTATTTCTTAATGAAGTGACTTATTTAGGGGTTATTATTTATTTGTATGTAACATAAAAATATAATTATGATTTACTTAAAACTATAAGGTGATGAAAAAATTATTGGACACGTTTAATTACAAAAGTTGTACTGCATTAGTGATGGAACGTTTCGCGTAGATGGTACAATCTTGTAGTGCACGAGGCGTTTTAATTTTTTAGTACTAAGATCTGAGGGGCAGCAACGAGGGATAATCGAATGCAAAATGTGCGTCGGGTCGTTACAAAAATATTAAAATCTCATTAGACATTGCTGTCAGTGTAACAATGGCGATAGTGAAGACGCAGAACGTCCAAGGTTCGGTTCCCACCCAAACGGTTATGAAAATAGAAGATGTTTATAATCTGAAAGTATATATTTATTATGTATGCTCAACTGTCCATCCACCCACATGAGTGTAGAACCCAAAGTAAAGACAACAATGTTTCTAAAATACCTTGTACATTAACCGCTAGCCCTTTATGGGTTTTGTTTGTTTAGGAGATTAAAACCTCAGACAAATCAGGGCTTTGCCTCCGGAACGTACGCTTGACCTAACTATCATTTGGATAACGACATCACTGTTTACGGTAGGATTTTTTTCTATTTTTGCTTGTAGATTTAGTTTTCTGACAGTAATGACAAAGGTACCCAAAAAAGCAGTAATTAGGGCATGTTTATGTTAGCAGCAGCTGGAAAAACTATACTTGGAGAAAGGTTTCGAATCACTGAGGACTAAGATGTCCTTTCATATTATGCAAGTCAGCCATCATAAGCCCTTCCATTGAAACACTAAAACTGATTTACATTATTTATATAAAATAATAAAAGAATTCGAATAAACACAGGATCTATTCTATTAACGATCTCTATCTTGATCTCTTTGTGGTTCGACTCCGGCACCACCGCCACATCTATTTCTGCCTAATAACAGCAGTGTTAAATGCTGCTGTGTTGTGGTTTGAAGGGAACATACTTTTCCGAGGCATCCCAGCTTAGTCCTCAGCGGTAATGGCGCCACTATGTCCGAACTCAGGTAGGAATATGTAATCCTATCTGAGGTTACGTATAGATCCATGGGCGGCAGTAGGCACTTAGCATCAGCTTTGCTCGTCTACGATTCTTATAATAAAAAAATAAAAAAAAATCTGTTAACGCGAGAACTTTTTATTAAAAATTTATTGAATGTGAAAACCGTCGGTCAAAGTCGTTCCTCACTATAATCCAAGCGATAACGGACAAGTATTTCCGAGTAAAGGTTTTTCTCATTTCGGTAACTATAATCAGGTCGCCGGGACTACTCTTAGGAATTTTTGGGCGCCGGGTACTTTGCATAAGCTGGCAATGAATTACATGAAACTCTAAATCATGTCCAGTAAAAGGGTTTAGTGAAAGGTTAAATTGTCATTTACTTCTCCATCAATTCGCAATAAAGTATAGTCCAGGTATCCCTAGTTTTTATAGTATTTATCTGACTATCAGTGGGACATTAAAATTGTTATATGCAAAGAAATTTTCGATCTTCGTAACCGTCTGTAACTGTCACCTATAAAAACGAGTTAGAAGTTAAGTAAACAGTATAAGAAACTGTTTATTTTCATCCCAAGTGCATACAAATAAAATTCTTGATTAATTAATTGATAATCATTAATTGATAAGGCAACCTGACTTAACAGTCTTGATGTACTTTAAAAGAATATAAAAAGTCACAGACTTGATTTTCCAAACTATTTACAGATTGCCTACAATAGGCTTCTGAAATATAGCCTAAGATAACACTTATGATATTTGATACAAAGATAAGTCTAATGACACCACATACTACATTATCCATCAAGTCGTTTAGGCTTCAGAACGTGCCAAAGAAATTGACATAGGCACGTACCCTCGAAAAATATTACTACCCTTCGGTTACAAGAGAATAATAATAAGAATTTATTTCTCTTCAAAAATAGGAAATATTTTTTCACGCATTTTTATCCATCGGAAATACCTACATTATGGTATAAAAATGTTTAACAAAATATTTGTAAAGTTATTGAAGCAAAAATATAATTGCCTTAGAAAATTTCACACTGAATATAACAGCAAATTCTATTTGAAGACATTTATTTATTCACACATTTTGCCTTCTATTGGATAATAATATGTTATTCTTATGAGAAAAATATCGTTCGTTTCTCGAATTGATCTAATAGAATATAAATAACTGTTTTTAAATTGAATTTGCTCTTATATTTATGAAGATCTAAGAAATTTTCTAAGGCAATTATATTTTCGCTTCAACAACTTCACAAATTTTGTTTGTAATGATAAACACAGTTTTTTATATGATATAGGAATAGCAGACGAGCATGCAGTCCACCTGATGGTACGTGGCTAATGCCGCCCATGGACATCTGTAGTACACCCCAGATAGGATTAGATATCTGACGTCGGTCACAGATGTGCCGCTACCCCTGAGACTAAGCTGGAACGCCTCGGAAATGTCTGCCTTACCCTTCAAACCAGAAAACATCAGCGATTACCGCTGCTGTTATAAGGCAGATATAGGTGTGGCGGTGGTAGCGCCGAAGTCGAACCACAAAGGATTCTACCACCTTCAAAGGCGATATTCCGAAAAAAAAATACCATTTTACTTAATACACAAAAATCGGACCTTGAGTATATTTGCCTCCTGGCGTTGAGGTCGATCATCCGTCAGGGAGACGTTTAGGAATCGAGGGAAATTGACCCTGCGTTCGATTTCGGATCATAGCGGATGTGAAAATGGGACAACCTTCGCGTTTCGATCAAGAATTCTTTACATTCTTTTCTATATTCGACCTAAGAGAACGCAAGATCAAAATTGTATGTCGATATTGTATTTTGTATTATGTTTGATGACCTTATGACATGGAGATGAGAACTTTTGTATGGTGGTTAAATACATACACCTTATGTATGTACTAGTAGTATGCTGTATTTTACTCGACTGTGGAGGGTATTGTTTTTAAGCGTAACATACATACATATGTTTGTATGTATGTCTCATTCTTTGGTTTACACGTATGAGCTTTAGATTCGATATATGCAACATTTTTAAGCAAACGGAAAATTTAAAATTGTAATTCTCTAGTGTACGAGTAGATTCGGGTTTTTCATGCGAAAAAAGAGGAGCTCAATTGGTAATTTTCACTAAGAATTTCCGTTGAAAATTCTAGGCACATTTAAATCGGAAACCACACGAATTTTATGAATATTTTTAAAATAGAGAACAAAATTTTACTAAATCAAGTAAGTGTAGTGAAACACACGCAAGTTGGTTTGACACTGTTTATTAATAAGGTACCCTCCAGATTTAACAAATATACTACATCTTTCGTTTTATCGTTTTATTATTGTAAACAATAAAAACAGCACTTAGAAGTACTTTTAAGTACTTTTTCGAAAAGGTTTACGGTATAACTAGCAATTATACGACACACCGCTGTCACCATGTAGTGAAACACACGCAAGTTGGTTTGACACTGTTTATTAATAAGGTACCCTCCAGATTTAACAAATATACTACAGTAAGTATTTTAGTTCTTTGCTCTGGTTAAAAGTGGTATATGTACTCTTTATGTACTTCAATATGTGGCACGCACAAGACAGCAAATTCTTGTGATTAAAAACTTCAGTTTTGTTCATAATATCAAAAGATCTGTGTGTCAATGCTAATTAAATATCAATCAAATATATGGGAACATCTAATCCAAATGGAGTTGTGTTGGCTTTATCTATTGAACCCAGTAAACAAAGGCTCACAATTACACGCTATATAACGTGTAACCTAACTCTTTTACAACCATGACAAATAGGACATGGCATCGTAAACGCGACCTCAATCCGAGTATGTTTATGGGGGCTTAAAAACCCGTTTTATTTTCTCCACTGAAATCGTGTTCATTTTAAAATGTTGTACAAAACAAAATGCCTGCAAGCTGTAAGGTAAGTAAGGGACTTGTTATTATGTAAGAGAGAAACGAGTTGCTAGTTGAAAGCTTGTTGTAAGAACCAGTATTATTCCGTCAAGGAGGTATCATCGCCACACCTATTTCTTTTTTTTTATAATATAGGAGTAGCAGACGAGCCTGATGTTAAGTGGGTACTGCCGCGCATGAACATCTGTAATCAACCCCAGATGGGATTAGATATTCCTACCTGAGGTCGGCCATAGATGCGCCGCTACCCCTGAGGACTAAGGACTAAGGACCACACCCTTTAAAACGGAACACACCAGCGCGTAACACTGCTGTTATTAGGCAGAAATAGGTGTGGGAGTGGTGCCGCCGGAGTCGAACCACACAGATTTCTACCACCTTCACATTTCTAGCGCGAAGCAGCACATACAGTACTGATTCACTTTGATAGAAGGATACAAATATCGGTTAACTTATATATATGAGAAGATCATTTTAGTCCTCAGGTATACTAATACATCTAAGATCAGATTCAGTTAAAACTCCTGTTTTATATTGATATGGTTAAAAAATGTACTTCGTCTTCAGTAACTATTTATCATCATATGGACTATATCATAACATAAAATCACATACCGAGTATAAATTTTGTGATTTAAAATTTAAGTTTATTATCGTCAAGAATTATAAGGTCGACAATTAACTTCATTTAGAATAAATCGTTCATAGCTTATCGTATCGCAGTGAAACATCTAACGATAACCTTATGTTAATATTATCGTTCAACTTCATGTACTTCAGAACGGCGAATACGATATATTAATAGCTTTGTTTTTTGTAAGGCAAAGTGTAGTTTTTGTTAAGAGACATTACTATAGCCGAGGGCTTTGAAGATACTGTTTATTGTTTACGATGTAACGTTTAAGATAGATCTACGTGAAGTTTTCTCGTAAAATTTGAAACATAACAAAGTATTATCGCTTATATTAGAGTTAGCGATAAAACTTGTTTATATCTGTTTGTTCGGTTTAGGGTGCTTCAGGTATGAATTAAGTTGTTTGTTCTTAATATTATGTTCTCCTGCTAACGTTACGTACTGTTATGTTGGTTGTCGAAGTAAACGTGATTTTGCATTAATGTTCTAGATTTTCTAGAACTCTTCGTACAGTGGTGGAGCTGAGATTTTCGTAAAGTATTTAACACCGTTCATAGAAATAGGTCGGCGACGAACAAGCTTATCTTATTGTTCTGAAATTTTCCTGCCCTTAAGAGGTACACGTGTATAGGAATAAGTATGGACATAATGTAGTGATAGCCTAGTGGTTAAGAAAGTCGGTTTCTCTATCGAGGGGTCCTAGGTTCAAATCCCAGGCAACCCCTGATTTTTCAGGAAAGTTATATGCGTATTAGAAACCTGCATACCTGTGAAATCATAAATTAAAGAAAGTTTTCATGCTTTTGAAGTGAATACCTGTGAAGTCTATCAATTCGCACTTGGCCAGCGCGGTGGATTATGACCTATTCCTTCTCATTGTGTGAGGAGACTCGTGCCCAGCAGTGGGATAGTGATGGATTTGATTTGAGTTAAGCCCTAACGTTGAGCATATTATTTTATAATTCGTTAGCATTAATCAGTTTTGTTTTGAGTTTTTCTTTCAACTTTGTTTTATGGACGATGAAAACATCTAATATGTGTAACCAACTAACCCAAATCCCCCCCATTAATCCATTACCAGCGTGGTGGCTGCTTCGGTCCTCTTTTAGTTGTGGGTATATACCAAGGTTCAAGTGAGACAAAACGGGTTGAAGTTAACCAGAACGTTAAATTATTTATTATAAACCAGAACGAAAATAATGAAATATTTTAACAAAATCATAAAGATCATTTCTGCTCCGACAAAAGGGTCAGCTAAACGCGGGTCATATTAAAACGGTATTTACCTTAGATTTCTGCCACGTAAGAAAATACGAGAGTACATTTCAACATCGGTATTTTTGGGGTATGAATATCAGCTTCCGAAGTTGGGGAACCACTACAAGCTCGGGTCAATACGAACATAAGGTTTGTTCTGGTTTGTTCTTTCTTTAGACAAATATTTTATTCTACTCGTGTATTCAGACTTATGGTGCTTATATAAATAATCCTGTATAGATAGCTTTCCAGCTTATTTTTAATTTGGCTCATAAAATTGCCTTTTAAGGTGTGTTGAGCACTTTGTGGTTCAACTCCTGAGTCAATACCGCCACACTAATTTCAGTATTATAAGAACAGCTGCTGTGTTCTAAAGGAAGGGAAGTGAATTCCGTATGTGCCACTGCAGTTCATGGTGCATCTATTTTGCTAACTCTATAATAAAAAAAAATAAAAAAAGTTCTAGAGAACATTCGAAAGTCTAGTGAAAAAACGATAATTACTTTATGTTTGAATTAGGTTCCATTTTTATTATGCTTGTCCTAGCTGACCCGGCAAACTAAATAAAAAAATGTTAAGGGTGAACAACCCTTATCACTTAGGGGTATGAAAAATAGATATTAGCCGATTCTCAGATTTACTGAATATGCATATAAAATTTGGTGAAAATCGGTAAAGCCGTTTCAGAGGAGTACGGTAACAAACATTGTGAGAATTGTGTGTCACGAGAATTTTATATATAAGATATCGTATGGTACCTAGGTTAGAAAATGAACTAAAAATAAATAGAATTCGAGGCTCCTGTTGGTAAAATTTGTTATAACGCCATAATTGAATGGATCACAATTTTTAATAGTATCTAGAACATTTTCAGAGTAGGTATGATAATGAGCCTACGTCCCAAAGGGACAACCACTGCCGATATTACCCACAATATTTAAAAAGGTCAAAGGTCGTCCTAATATAAATCGAACGTCGAATAATCCACAAAAGATCCGATTAATTGCTGATAAATGTTCCACCCGGGGCCAATTTCTGTTACGTAAAATAATGAATACGTATCGTAAATTGAGTTTTGTTGCAATATCAAAGGCTTCTCTGTGTCGTGCATATAACAAATGTTTGGGGCAAAAATTTATGTATTTTTATTCGTACCGAGCTATATTGGTTGTATATATTGATAAATTGCCGCATTAATTGCTAAATTGATGTATATACAATATACATATTACTTGATTGTTGTATACTTTTATAATTTAGGAGTAGCAGACGAGCATTCAGTCCACCTGATGGTAAGTGGCTACTGCTGACCATGGACATCTGTAATTAACTCTAGATAAGATTATTTTCCTACCTGAGGTCGGCCACGCCGCTACCCCGTAGGACTAATTTGGAATGTGTCGAAAAAGTATGTCTCCCGTACCACACCCTTCAAACCAGAACACACTAACGCATAACACTGCTGTTATTAGGTAGCAATAGGCGCGGCGGTGATGCCTCCGAAGTCGACCCACAACTACGTAGTCGGGTTCTACCATCTTCAAATACCTTTAGTTATTAGGAGAGACTCTATACTCAGCAGTGGGGAAAAAAGGGGTGGCATCGTCATTAAGATTAGTAATATACCTTTTTTAGCTCTTTATTATTCATTTATTCATTCTTTTTGATCTTTTTTTGTATATTCTTATTTTCTCTTCAAATAACGAGTATAAAGATCATATCTATCGTGGGTTTTGATACATCTGCATTTAACTCTCTGGGTTATTCACATTCCCGAGAATGGTTTTTTCATTTTTCACTGCAAAAATATATTGCGGAGCAAATAAAGGTAGACCTTTGATAAGAGAAATAGAAAGATACTTCACAGCCTTGAAATTGAATGAAGCCACACAAGGATGATATTATCATTTTTGTTTGAATTCTTGACAAAAAAAACATTTTTATCAATAAGTATTTCAAACATTTTAGGGACATTTTAGAACGGAGATGTGGCAACACTATATTTACGCAACAATTTTAATTCTCAAAACTGGTTACACTTTCGTGTTAGGAGTGATCAATCTACGTATCTTACTCATCTAAGAGGTAGACACAATAAAACAGAAAAAACAAGTATACACCGTCTAGGGATAGAATGTTACGTAGTTTTAAAGTAACAAGTTGGAAGGGAGTTATTTTTCGCATATTTTGCGTTTTATTAGTAAAGTTTAAAGCACATCGTTAAATTAGCGCAATCATTTTATGTTACGCTGTTTTGTTTTTTGTTTAACGATCCGATGCTTATAGTAGTTGCGTCAGTTTGCCACGGTTCAAGGTTCGATCCCCGGTCAAACAGACATCTAAATTATTAATATTTAGAATTTTGTTCTCAGTCTGTACTCGTGTTTGTGTTTATCCTTGGCATCTAGCGGTGGGTCGTTGAAGTTTTTTCGGTCAACGAAACGTCAACGTTAATTTCCATTGATCAACTAGTTGATCAACTAGTTAATTTCGTCAACGAGTTAACGTGTTACTAATTTCAACTTGCATCAATAATAAACGGTTTTTAACTATGCTGCAACGATCAACGCTTCTCTACTGAAGTGCGGTAAATGTTATTTTAGAAACAATTTGACGTAGTGCGTGTTATTAAATATCAAGAATTGATAATTATAATTAATTATTAGGAAATAATTCGATATGTTCTACATAATTGGAGTTTAAATTATGCTATTATACCGACAATCAAGCTCGTCTGCTACTCGTATATTATAAAAAAAAATTAACGTAAGTTTAATTCTAAACAAAATACAATTTTACGTTGAAAATAACGAAACGTTCCGTTTAACGTCATTGACGTAACGTTGATTCGTTGAACGGTTGATTTAACTTGTTCGTTGATTCAACGACCACCGTTACAAAATACAATTTACGTTGAAAATAACGAAACGTTCCGTTCAACGTCGTTGACGTATTTAACTAGTTAATTTCTATTGAGTTAACGTTGATTCGTTGAAAGTGAATCAACGGTTGATTTAACTAGTTCGTTGATTCAACGACCACCGCTATTGGCATCCAAGACAAGGAAAATTTCGATATGGGGTTATAGGTGTTTTTTTTATATGAGCGTTTTCACGCTTAATGGCATGTGCTATTTTTTATTTTACGCAGGGGCCTTACAAAAAATGTTTTAATTGTATAAAATCATTACAAATTTTATGGATTTTGGTTACATACTGCATGAGTCAACCCTTATTTATACTTGCCTTTAGTATCTGACCCATAGTGAACATTTTTCCCCGCAACTTGTGGAGATAAGAGTTAATGTCCACCTTAACTATTACAGGTATTTAAACCAACTGAAAGGATCCAATAAGTTTTTACGACGGCTACTTAATCCATGGGTCAGATAGAAGATACGTCGGGCGGGGATGACACACGGTAAGTCAGCCACATTAATTTCATAATAATGCAACTTTTACGCAGTGTGTGCCTCTTCTGAATTTTAATTGAAACGGCTGCGGCATTCGCCATACGTCGCTTCTACTGTATAAATGTATAAACGTTTTAATTGAAAGTATAATCATTTTGGGAAATTAATCAAACACACCGCAAACTGCAAATAATGCTTATAACATTATTATCCAAAAAGTTTAATTTTCTGGAACTCATATTTAATTCTGTTATCTTTGTGTTACGATGCGCATACCTATAAATTCATTCTCATTTTATTTTCCTAACGTGGTTTGAAAATACACGTGCGCTTCTATATTCTGCTGCATATTCTTACTATACCTTCGTATTACATTCCATTTAATGCAGTCTATTAAATATACATGCATAACAGTACTCGTATCGTCATACCACTTAATTGCTGAATGCAAATACGGAGTCTAGACTAAATAGGACACTAGCGACATCTAGGTCATCGACTCTCATTTACGGTCGCAATAATACGAGTATATAAACTATCGTATATTTGTAATTTCGTATGCATTTGTAAGTTAGTTACTATTCCGTTGATATACGATTGTATGGCTTATTCGTTAACTATTGTAGAATAAAGTTTGATGGTATAAAGTTCGTCTAAAACTATAATACGTAGGTTGTTAAGAGGAAATACCTATCATAAGCTACATCCTAACTTATATTATAAATACAAAAGTGAGATTTTGTTTGTGTGTTTGCTACGCTTTCGTGCCTTAACTACTGAATGTCTTAATATTTTGTGCCTTGTCAGGGGTTCAGAAAACATACGGTACGATTTACGTTAAAAAAATACCGTTCCTAAGGGATAGATAAAAACGTCTGACCGCGAGGGAAACCACGGTTAAAAGCTAGTTCTACATAAACCTCGCAACAACTTCAGAGCGGACTAGCAGTTTGGCGCGGGCAATACTTTCTATTATATACGAGTGTGTGTGTGCGTGCGAGGCTTCCAACAAACAAGCATTATGCACAGCTGGTTGTACGATACTTTAAAATTTAACGTGGTATCATTCGTTCAATCAATTTATAATGCATTGCTTAGATTGAGAAGCTTTGTTCTTGATGGGAGATCCCACATGTCTAACTAAGGTATAACTTTATTTTATAAATATTCGCCTGCCCCTCGCTGCTTCGTTATTTTCTTTACCTAAATATATATAACATGTAATAAATAAAATTAGATTGACATGGCTTAAAAATTATAAGTGAAATAAATTTATTACGATACGTTGGGCGACCCTAAAATAAAGAGTAAATTAACACACCATTCTTTAACTAAGTAATTAATGTTCGTAGTTTTTAAAACTTTAAAGGGCTTACCCTATTTGAATTTTAATTAATCATCATAGTTGACAGGTTTTTGAAGAACGCTTTGGAATTTAAATATACTATACCTAATTGTTTAAATAAATTACAAACAATTTGATATTCAGTATTACAATGAAAAACTTCAAATGTATAAAAACATTCAGACTCATTTTTCACAATATTTTTGCGTTTGTTATATATTGGCCTTAACGCACATAATTAGGCATTCACCTTAAACAAAATTACTAGAAAGACATCCGATCCTGCACCGCCGCCGTGCCGTGGGAACGCTGACTCCGCAGCACCGCTCCGTTTCCATCGTACAGTCCCGAACGTGGGAATTCACTCTGGGCGCTAACATTGCCCCAGCAAGTCACTTAGGATAGTTAGTTTTAATTTAGGTTAAATTTAATCCAAAACATGTAACATTCTGTTTTGATTAAATACATATACTTAAGTAATTCGGTCTTTCTGTATCCTGGCTGCTGCATCCCGACGCATTATATAACTCGTTTGTGCAGAGTGTAATGTTTTCCAGGGTATGTATGAACGTCAGCTTCATTCTTTTGTATGCCTTACAGTCAATAGGCTTGATAAACTTTTGTCCCTGTAGTTCCGGGACCAGAATAGGACTACGGTATCCCCTGCTCGTTGTGAGATGCGACTAAAAGGGGGCTTCCGGGGTTGCAGGCGGCAAGAGTGGGAGCTCGAACCAGTAAGTGACCCCGGGATGGACGGCGGTACGTGTGGTCACATACCGTCGTAACCATCAGATGGTGTGGGAGGAGCGAAATCTGCTCCTTCAAGGCAGAGTCCGATTGGGGCTTCGCGCTTGGAGGACTCCGGTTGTGTTCTGTCGGAGATCCCAGAGTTCTCCAACATGCGTTGAGGACGGCCACCGGTGGGGTTTTAGTAAAATCCCACATAACCCGGCGTCGCTCCCACGTCGTCGGGTACCTTCTGAAAGATTCCCTTCGTAAAGAAAAAAAGGGTTTGATAAACTTTAATGTGAGAGGTGTCGTTGGATTGGTTTTTGAAGTGACATAGGTTACATGACTTTCCTTTTCAGTACACAAGTTTTAAGTAATCATTTTTTGGTGTTTATACTTATTATCATTTTGTTTTGTTAAAGAAAACTGATGACATTCAGTGGTATCAAAAACAAAAACAGAAAAAATATGATTTCGTTCGATTGCCCATCACTAGGCAAACAACATTGGGTAAACACTATCTACATGTAATACAATAAAACAAAGCACCATTTCGTATATCAGAAGTAAAATTTAATAGCATTCAAATCACCCATCATAGTTTAGTATATCAACATCATCTGTAAAGATGCAAACCACCTATAAATCAAGTCTAGACGTGCTTACTAAGACATATCTTACGTAAAGGCCATTATCACCCATTCTCGTGCTTCCACGAACCAAATTCGGCGGTCCGTCCTAAAAATCCCGATCATTCGTCATAAGCTATTGGTGAATTGAAGAAATTCCTCATCGTTCCTATAATAGCCTCTTTATGACCACATCATATTCACGTGCAGAAATAAATTGTTAGGGATGAGCCTAGTGATAGAAACAGCATATATCAATAGATAGAGATATCATTGTCGTTGTCGTTGTCGTTTTACGTTTAAGAATATATTTTAGGGTTCCGTACCCAAAAGGTAAGCAACGGAACCCTAATACTAAGAGACTGACGTCTGCACGTCTGTTCGTTTGTCACAGAGCTCTATCTCTTGAACCGTAACAGACAGGCTGCTATGACAACTAATACTAAAAATAAATGAAAATTTGGTGGTACGTTCGTGAGTTCGCTTAGTCCTTGGCCAATTAATTATGATATTGAAGCAGCAAAATCACTTCCTTTTTTGATACGTTACCCCTGATGACTATTATGGAAATAAAAATAAGTGTGGCGGTGGTAGCTCTGGAGTCGAACCACAGAGGGTATATGACGAAATGAATCAGTATTCCTATTTTTGGCCAATGTCTAACAGTGTACATAGTTACACGTGATAAATGATACCTTGGTTGCCAAAATTAATGAGTAAGTCCGCATTTATATCATTATATTAAATCACCAGAGAACACGGCATTTTGACAAAACCATCTGATCACGCAAACTTCCGTATTACCTTCAACTATTGTATGTTTTTTGGGCTTTGAGTTTCAGTGATCATTTATAATTATAGCGATCTTACACAGTCACAGAAACTCGACGTTAATCACTGTGACTATTTCTGTATGTGTATTGTAATTTAAAGTAATATTTTCTTTTACCGTGTACTATTAATATTTAAAGCCGCCTTTTACACTCACAATCCCAAACTAGGATTCCCTCTGTGATTCTTCTATTTGTGTGGGTCCATGGTTTTGCCATGGCATGGCATGGCAAAGATGATACACAAACACCCAGAACAGAAATCCAAATTCATCATTTAATATCTGACTGGCCGGGGATCGAACCCAGTACCCTCTGTCGTTAGACCGTGACCGCTTCGCCACCCGAGGCGTGAACGGAGCGAACGAATGAGAACAAATATTGTTCTGTACGTTCTGTAGGACCAAATTTTCTATTTGTAATTTTCTTCCACTTTTACATGTTATATTAAGTTTTATATTTTTAATATTAGATAACAAATGAACGTTGCTCCAGACCTTATATCTAATTCCAGCTCAACACCTCATTTTCCTGGCATTTTATGAATTCCCGCTAAGACCCTTCAAAGCCGAAACTGACATTTATCCGCGTTCATTGTGTGATATAAAGAAGTGAGCTTTTCTGTAATTTCTTCTTATTCTCATTTACAATAATACGAGTAAAAAATTATATATATTGTATTGTTATACGTGAAACCACTTACTGGTAAATCAGTGGAGTCTAATGCATGTAATAATTTAAAGGTGGTAGAAACCTTCATGGTTCGATTCCGGCGGCACCACCGCCACACCTACTCCTATCTAATAACAGCTGTGTTAGGCGCTGCTGTGTTGCGTTTTGAAGGGTGTGGTAAGGAATATTTTTCCGAGGTGTTCCAGCTTAGTCCTCAGGGCTAGCGGCGCATCTATGGCCGACCTCGGGTAGGAATATCTAATCCTATTTGGGGTTGCTTACAGATGTCCATGGGCGGCAGTAGCCACCTACCATCAGGTGGGCTACATGCTCATCTGCTACTCCTATATTATAAAAAAACGTACAATTCAATAAAATTTACGAGACCCTAAGTAAAATTTATTTTAGCTGCGATATAAACGAGCATAATAATATATAACCACTGCCGCCCATGGATATTTCACTTCCATTCCAGATAGCTCCATATAGACCAAGGTTGGTAGTCTTAAAGGCTAAGATGGTCGCCTTATATTTAATTCATAGGTGCGGCGGTGGTATCACTAGTTTTACTACTTTTCAAAATAATTTAAACTTAATTATCTTAATTGTTTACTATCAATGGCATTAAAAATATATCACTAAAGAATAGCAGTAGCGTAGCTTTTTTGTCTTTTTGGACTACCTACATTTCACATTTCACATCTTTATATCGAAGAAACTTATCTTGAAAATAACAGAATGATGAAAACATATCAAGAAAATTTACTAACCTGTTCAGTACAATGAAATATAGATAGGAATCTGTTTTCCTAAGCCTGTCCCGGGGTCCGACCATAAAACAGCGGGATTCCGGGTAACGAGTTGCGGTACAATTGGACAGCCAATTCTGGAATTTAAATTACCATGAAAATAAAAGTAATCTCTGCATTAATTAGGACATAATTGAGAACGTGCTTTAAAGGGTAAATTTATAATAATAACTAAATTTCCTATTACACAAACATAAAAAGACTTTAAGTAGAGAAGCAATAGGGCAGTTTTACTCAAATTTTTTTATCTCCTTGGATTTTAAGTAGGTACCAAAATTTTCTAAGTTTTTATCGAATAAAATAAGACAGAATAATGAAGAATATCAAAGTAATTTATTAACCGGTACAATGAAATATAGATACAAATCTATTTTCCTAAGCCTGTCCCGGGGCCCGACCATAAAACAGCGGGATTCCGGGTAACGAGGTTGCGGTACAATTTGACAGCCAGTTGTGGCCTTTAAATTAGTATGAAAATAAAAGTAATCTCTGCATTAATAGGGACATAATTGAGATCGTACTTTAAAGGGTAACTTAATAATCATAAATAAATAAATACTTAAATTCTTTTACAGAAATAGATGTAATTGTGTGTCCGTGAGATATAACACTTGTTAATGTGAAGCCCCTCTACTTCTTTGGTATCAAAGAAAGTGGTTTATGGTTTAAGATCTATATTAATATTTCTCTTAATATTATGCAATCACTTATGAGAAATAAACTAAATATTTATACCAATAACAAAGTAACATTTATTTAATCGTTTCGGTCTTACAGAAAATAATAAACGTGATGTTTGTGAATGAGTTATATAATGCGTCGGGATGCAGCAGCCAGGATACAGAAAGACCGAATTACTTATGTATATGTATTTAATCAAAACAGAATATTACATGTTTTGGATTAAATCTAACCTAAATTAAAACTAACTATCCTAAGTGGTGACTTGCTGGGGCAATGTTAGCACCCAGAGTGAATTCCCACGTTCGGGACTATACGATGGAAACGGAGCGGTGGTGCGGAGTCAGCGTTCCCACGGCACGGCGGCGGTGCAGGGTCGGATGTCTTCTTCATAATTTTGATTAAGGCGAATGCCTCACTATGGTAGTTAAGGCCGATATATAACAAATGTTTAAAAAAATAATGCATTGCAGTACAAAACACTGTTTAACGTAAACGAGAATAAAGGCATCCTACACACGTTTTGATAATTTAAAATTATAATCAAAATCTTTTTTTTCTTATCCTGACCCATAAATTAACAAATATATAAAAGTGTCTTACCATCAGAGATTTGCAAGGTAACTGAGACATTACGAGTACGTGATAAATCCATTATAAGAATTGCTTTATTTTCAGTTGTTTAGCTTAACTCTAGTTGGTAAGGCATGTGTTAGTGTGCGGGGATGGGAGCTAAACATGGCGATTTCATATAGCTTATTAGTTTTATAGCAAATCTTACTTGCTTAGCTTAGGTTAGCTTCGTAGCTTCGAAGTCGCACGCCGATTAATTATATTGTATTTAATATTTATAAATTTTAATAAATAACTGTTACACTTCTAAAATCACAACTTTATACTAGTAGGACAATCCCTACGCAAACTGAAAAACAACGACGCAAAGCTTATTCTCAAGTAAATATTATAGAAAAACAGTTGCCAACGCTAATTAATAACTTAAAATAATAAGCGTTCCCTAATGGAAAGTTTTGAGAGCATTTCTTAAAAACTTGAGCCATTCAAGAAGGCTGTTTTCGAACACTTAACTGAAAAACAAACGTTTGCTTCGTAATCTTTGATAAGTAAAATAGAAAGATACTTCACCGCCTTGAAATTGATTGAAGCCGCAAAAGGATGATTTTATCATTTATTGTTTGTATTCTTAACAAATAAAAAACATTTTTAGAGAAATTTTACGTATTAATAACTAATATGCAATACGTAAATTATGTAATAAATAAATACGTATTTCAAACATTTTAGGGACATGTTAGAACGGAGACGTGGTAACACTTTATTTACGCTTACAATTTCAATTCTCAAAACTGATTACATTTTCTTGTTAGGAGTGATCAATCTATGTATTTTACTCATCTAAGTTCGTAATAGGTTCCTAATAATTTTATCAGCCTGTTTTTGCGAGAAAATTCTGAAACCAAGCGAACAAGTTTCCAAACTTATTGAAAAGACAGACGACAAAAACTTGGAACGTCGTCGAAAAATAACATTGTGAGGAAAAATATTGCTTTATCAAACAAGCTTGGAAGCTTAAGCGTTCGTAGTTCTGTAATTAATTTTACATTACAGTTTTCGAAGTGGAATACTGTTGTTGTTTGTACAATATAAATGCTACAGATGTTTCATATTTTTATAATATAGAAGCAACGAATGAGCGTGAAGTCCATGAACATAATTGGCATGATGACAGTATTAAAAAATCAAAGAATAAATGATTTAAGAAAACACAATATATTGAAAGGATTCTCAAAAATGAGAATTAAATAAAAGTATAAAATACTGCAGTCGGCCATCTTGTCTGTAACGCTAACGGGGCGCGAATGATGTCATTTTTGGGTATGTAGGTGGCAAGTACTGTCCGTGGACATCTATAATCAATATACACTTAGGTTAGTTGGGTTAGCTAAGTAGTCCTTAGGGCAACCAAAGATGCGATGCTATCGATGAAGAATCGAATAGCTTTATCGTATTAGTATTTTTCCCTTACCACACCCTTCAAACTAGAACACATGAGTGCTTAACGCTTTTGTTATAAGCAGGAAATAAATTGGGCTAACATCACTTATTTCGTCATACGAGTAGTATCAATAAGCTCTGTAGTTGGAACCTCCGAATCGTCAAAAATGAAAAATAATCGAGGATGGACACGTCTGTTATTTTTGAATTCAACGCTCATGTTATTATTTCATTTCTTATAATAATATAGCGGGGACTCATATGGTATTTATTACAAAACGTTATGCACACCTAATAAAGTTTTTATAACTTCAAACCAGTTTACTTATCGTAGACAATAATTTGACTGTATGTACGTTGTAGAGCCTTTGAAACGGCATGAATTTTACAAATGATAATTTAAGATTTAAAAAAAAAATATATATATTTTATAATACAGTTTTTTTAACCGTTTTCGCTCGATGGTAGAACAATATCTTTATGTTAGTACATACTCAACGTGATCGTACTAAATTTAATAATTTCCACCGCCTATGCGAACTCGTAAAGACGGGACCTTCTAATTGATTTAGATTTAATTAAGGATTTCGAAGTTCAATGGCGTCGACTGCTCAAATATATGGGTTATTCAATTAACATTCATCAGTAATTACATCACCTCGCAATCATTGATAAATTGCTTATAGAATAAACTCGAGAAATCAACAAATTTCAAGCGATTTTGGGATAATAGAATTTGATGTCGACTATATTTGTCGTAATTCAGTCAATTTGAAGTTTATACTCGTAGAAGCTGTGTCGTGATTTGATTTCGGATACACCACGCTACACGTGTGCCCGCCTAATAGTAAATACTAGCGCTGCTGTGTTCTAGTATAAAGAAGTAATAACATAATAGTATAGGGTGTATAGCAGTGATAGCCTATTGGTTAAGAAACTCGGCCTCTCGATCGAGGGGCCCGAGGTTCAAATCCCAGGCTCGCACCTCTGATTTTTCAAAGTTATGTGCGTATTAGAAATTAATTAGCACTTGCTAAACGGTGAAGGAAAACATCGTGAGGAAACCTGCATACCTGACTTTTATAAAAAAAAGTAACCTCAAAGGTATGTGAAGTCTACCTATACGCACTTCCTTCCTTAATCCTTCTTATCCTGAGAGGATACCCGTGCCCAGCAGTGGGACAGTAATGTGTTGTTGATGATGATAGGGTGTACGACTGTACGGGGGTAGAGCAAGAGTATTTCCGGACGACCTCTGGTAGAATTTCAGCTCTACCTGGGGGTACGTAGGTAGCTTCTGCCAAAGATTCATGAGGTTGACAGCGTGCTTTACTTTTTCTAAATTATAAAACAAACTAAAAGTAACATTACTCTCAGTTACACGTCGTAGTAACATTCATGGATTTCACTTTTATCGAAAATATTTACAGGATAAAAAGCTTATGCTTCTCTTTCAGCATAAAAATCCCGCCATAATTGGTTTCATTCCCAGAATCGATATAATCGAGAATGATGAAGCAGATTATCGCAAAAAGCCTCCGAGTACGAAAACAAGATTTATTTGAACTAAGTAAAGTTTTATTAAATATATCTTTTGCTTTATTCTTACACCGAGATTTAAAAGTGATATCTAAGTAATACATTGACATCTGTATTATACCAGCTGCGTCTGTTTGGGACAAGTTATCATGTACCGTGTAATGTACCTGAAATTATTTTACTTGATGTAAAATACACAGAAATAGCCAAGTGGTATGAATTTGCCATTCTTTATATTTCGAAGAAGATATCAGGGATCAAAATAAAGACATCTCTGAATTTTTGTAATGTTGTCGTCAACTCATTACCTTCTGGCCGACCTTAGGTTTGACTTTAACCTTATCTGGGTTAGATTATAGATGTCCATGGACAGTAGTAGCCATTTACCATAGAAGACTGCGTGCTTGTTTGCTGCGTGCGTGTTTTTTATGAAATATATTTTTTTTTTTATAATATAGGAGTAGCAGACGAGCATGCAGTCCACCTGATGGCAAATGGCTACTGCCGCCTGGACATCTATAATCAAACCCAGATAGGATTAGATATTCCTACCTGAGGTTGGCCACAGAAGCGCCGCTAACCCTGAGGACTAAGCTGGAACGCCTGGGAAAAGTATGTCTCCCTTACCACACCCTTCAAACCAGAACACAGCAGCGTTTAACATTGCTGTTATGAGGTAGAAAAAGGTGTAGCGGTGGTGCCGCCGGAGTCGAACCACAAAGAGTTCTACCACCTTTAAAATGTGTGAGTATTTTTTCAGACGTCTAGATAAATTACTAAATTTAATAACGAAAACTTTTTAAAAGAATGATATACATTCTAAGATGGACTTAAACACGATTCTTTAACTAAGATTAGTATACCTTAGTTCGCTAGTGTTGATCCCATTTTATCTAATATCTAAGCCAATTTTCTTCTCTGTGGAAGTTCCTTATCTAGTGTCATTTAACAAGTAATGCAAGAGATTATCACGAAAGAAGGACCAGCTAGGAAAAGTTGCTAATCGCCTAACAGACTGTGGTCCTGGGAATAATCATTCTTCCCTTCTATAGAATGTTAAGATGGGGATTTGTGGACTAGGAAATCACTATAGCCCTTAATTACTTCGTTATTTTTTTATAATATAGTACTCGTAGTAGTCGACGCGCATGCAGTCTAAGGTAAGTAGCTACTGCCGCCCATTTATATCTATAATTAGATAAATGAGATTAGATTCCTACCTTAGGTCGGCAGGACCCTGCTGTTATTACGCAGAAATACATAGGAGAGGCAGTGGTGCCGCTGGAGTCGAATCACAGAGGATTCTACTACCTTTAAATGAAAACGGCTTAAGACGGTCTTGACAACTAAACAATTAAACGTGAACATGAAGGTTAACGTTACGTTACGTTAATATTATGTTAATTGGTTTTAATGCAGTGTGCAAAATGCTTTTAATGGTAAAGTTTGCTATTTCCTCGTTAGTACAATTTTGAGTTATTCTACTGTTCTTAGTTAGTGGGCAATTGGTATGTTTACATGTGTTCGCTAATGATCACACACAGTTAATTATTCATTTTCCCAGCAATATGAAATTGACTCTAAGTAAAATGTATGTTCATTGTACGCGTTATTTATCTTATTGTAGCAAGTTACCCGAATACGTGGTGTGGAGCTGTCTTTTTATTACTTTTACAGGCAAAGTATTTCGGATTCGATCTCCGACAGTTATCTTAATAATTAATTCAGCATTCGGTTCTTCTCTGGGTGTTTATTATATACTTGACATTGGTATTCAGTCAAGCGTTAATTTTAATACGCAAACGTATTTATTATAAAAAATATTGTATATTTTTTGTGTACTAATAAATAAAATTAGAACCTTTTATTCGTAGTCATCTAAGAAAGTAAATTTTAAATAAACATCTTATTTAACGAAACGTCTCATCATTACTGAATATTCGATTCATGGATGTCGTCAAAGAAATTCGTTAATAGAATTAAACTTGAAAGGCCATTTTGAAAGCAGAAATTTGGCTGTTTTCAACCTTGTGCGTCCTAAACAAGGGTATCTGTTAAACGTGGGCCTTGAGGCCGAATAATACATGAGCATCGGAAAGAAATGTCAAATCAATAACCCTAGCCGGCGAGTTTACTCTCAATTGATGACAGGGTTGTCTCGCATAGACAAAAAGAGCCTATGAAATAATATATTAGGTATATTATACTTTTATGCAATATAGAATGCTCTTAAATTTGCGTCTCTAATATCAATAACGGCATTGCTTATTTCAATGTTAAAACAAACTTGTATTTTTATAAGTGCAAGGTTTGTAAAATTAGACGCTGAAAAATGGAAAACATTTTCAAGGTTATAAGGAATGAGATAAATAAAGAAAGAAGAAAAGGGCCCCATGTTATATTATCTGTAGAGACACATTAGTATTCCCATATAAATCAATTTAGGTCTTCCTAAAAATACTTGTGTAGTTGTACGTAAGATATAAAGGCTGGGAGATAATACATTTTAAATGGATAGGTCAACTGACGGATTGGTTTTACAGTATATGGATGGATCGAGTGATCTCTACATGTGTCAATATTTTTTTCTTATTAATCCTATAGTAGCTTTTTGCCCATGTATTTTCGTTATAAAATTCTTTATAATTTTTTGCAACCACCTATAAATGGCTTTTTAGCTCTTTTTGGGCTCCTTTTTCAGAATCCCAGCCCTAATGTCGGCGAACGTTTGCTAGATATTGCATCCCATCTCGTTATGAGTGCAGGCGACGCATACAAATCAGTTCTGCAAATACTCAAAACCACCCTTTCCTTTTTCAAGTGGATTTGTCACACGTTCTTAGTTCACGAGCGAGTTTGCTCTTTTTTTCTTTCAACGGGATTCGTAAGATTGAATTTATTCTATCTTGTTTAATGCGAAGAAAGTCTGAGTTGATTTATTTGAAACTTTTTTGCGTAGATTTTGAAATGATTGTATGAGATGCATAAACGTAAACGAGCTTTTGCCCGCGGCTTCGCTCGCGTTGCGAACTAATATATTCATCCCCTATTTTTTCCCCTTGGGGGTAGAATTGACCAAAATCCTTTCTTAGCGGATGCCTACGTCATAACATCTACCTGCATGCCAAATTTCAGCCCGATCCGTCCAGTGGTTTGGGCTGTGCGTTGATAGATCACTATGTCAGCCAGTCACCTTTGAGTTATATATATTTAGATTAGTATAACTAATTTCGGCTCTTATGTGATTTTATAGTTATTAATGTAACTTAATCTCAATTTTATTAATTTATATTTTAGTATATAATTTTATTATTATGATTACTCTTATGAACAGGTTTTTGCGAACTCTAATTAGACGAACACGGCACAAGGGCAGTCACACTCTACCCTACTCACAACATTCGTAATTCGTTAATTCATAGGGATGTATCTATATGGTTCGACTCTTAGGGCCTAAATCTTTCTGTGCCTAGCAGCGGTATAATTACGGATTGATACTCATCAAGTTAAGTCGAGAAAAGCAGTGATAGCCTAGTGGTCGAAACTCCGCCTTTCAATCTAGAAGTCCCAGTTTCAAATCACAGGCACGCACCTCTGATTTTTCAAATTGCGTACTAGAAATTAATGACCACTACTAAACTGTGAAGGAAACCATCGTCAGGACACCTGCAGTGTGTGACGTCTACCAATACGCACTTGGCCAGTGCAGTGGACTATCGATGGAGGATTAATCATTCTCATTCTTAGTGAGACCTGTATCCAGCAGTAGGACAGTTATGGATTGATACTCGTAGAGCGTAACTTTAAAGTAATAATCTGTCCACATTGAACTGCAGTCGCAATAAGATTTATGTGAGCGTGCACCGGATATTGGCAACCACGTAAGCTTTCTTCCCCTACTCACTTCCAAATGCAATACTTTCAGAGTAAAAGGATTGAAAGGAAACGTAGAAAAGTCACACGTTTTGTCCCAGTTCGGAATTGCAATGGTTTGGAATGTTACTCGTACGTGTTATATTTAGTTAACGTGTTCTCAAATGTACTTTTGAAATTGAAATGAGATCGCTTAACACAGATTGCGGTAGAGTTGCATGGTAGAAATCGTCACGTAGTAAAAAAAATACCAAGTACGAGTCGAACTCGTACATGGAGGCTTCCGTACCACCAAATTTTCATTACGTTTTAATTATTTTCATAAAATAACCATTATTAAAGTATGTTTTATTGTACTTTAATTTGTATTTATTATAATAGCAGTTACAGAAGTAAACGGATTGTGAAAATTTCAACTGTGTTCCTAGTACGGTATAACAGTTAGAACGAAAAATGCTGAAAAATACCGGTATGTTGTATGGAGACCTACTTTAGTATTCAACATTGTTTTATTTCTAGTATTTGTTGTTATAGGGGCCACCGTTATGCATCCCCTGTAAAATTCAAGTGACTATCTGTTACGGTTCCAGACATAGAGCCCCGTGAAAGACGGACAGACGCACAGACGGACAGATAGCGAAGTCTTAGTAATAGGGTTCCATTTTTACCCTTTGGGTACGGAACCCTAAAAATGGCCAAGTCAAATCGTACTCGTACAGTGAATGTTCCGTACCACCAAATTGCAAGTGGTCATTGTTGCATATAGATCTGTAGAAACAACTTTATTATATATCCCATTGCTGGGCACTATTTTTTCCCTTTATCGGGCAGGCCTGAAGCAATAGAAACCTGCAATTAAGCCTGAATAAGTTTAAGGTCTATCCTGAGTTCGATTACACTCATTGTTGATCCTAAATACTAAGCTGAAAGTCTCCTGTAAATTTAGGTTTTCACTTTTGACACACATAAACCATTCCCAAATCCCATAATTTATTATTACATAAAATCATGGTAGCATTACAATAAATAACAGGCAAATAGAAAACAGTAAAGGTTACAAAGAACAGCTAGAACAGAGAACACACGTTCTCGAACAAACAGTGGATACAGTGCAGGTGAGGCGTTATTGCAATACGTGCCTTCTGTGTCGTAACTCGGTTCAATACGTACGATTTTATTTGCCTTACTTTGCCGCATTACCTTACTATTGATTTAGTACCTTGAGGGCTATTGTTATTTCGGACTTGAATACCACTTTTTTATTTCTTCATGATTCTTAGTGAATATAACAGTTTTCCATCGAAACAATATCCTGCTGAGCGGGCATCGATTTAAAAAGTCGTTATAGTAAGGTAAGGTAAGGTATGTGATGTTTCTTTTTCAGAATAAGAATACACACATACATTAAAACGTAAACAAAATAGGAAACAGTGAGGGTTAGAATGAACAGGTAGAACAGCGAACAAACAGTGGATACAGTGCAGGTGAGGCGTTATTGCAATACGATTTTATTTGTTAAACTTTGCCGCATTACCTTGCCATTGATTTACATTCAACCATTGATTTACCTTGAAGGCTCTTTTGTTTGTACTTAAAAATATATTTTTTTTTTTTATTTCTACGTGACATATTATAAGGACGTTGTTTTGGATTGTTATCAATGTTAGGCGTCGTTAAATCGTGTCGAAGGTCTTATTGGTACAAAAACCATCTAGCACAGGTTGGTCACTAAACTGCACTCTCTGAGACTGAGAGATCTGAAACTTAAGTTATATACTACATCGAGCTGTCAACGTGATTTCCGTCTGAACTGGTATAAATTTAGTGGCATTTCAGTAACAAGATAATGTTTTGATTTATTTTGCAGAGTTAATAGTTATTTTCCAGTTTCCAAATTTTCCATTTTATTGTTACGGTACATTGTTGTTAGAAAGTTATTCAGAGTCCCGACAAGAAGCCTTTTCCGCCCATAAATAACATGTACTTAGGAAAACGATCTAGGTTTGTAATAAAATAAATAAAGAGGCGTCTCGCTCGTTTCGATAGTGAAAGAAGAAGACAGCAGTAGATATTAGGATCGATATTTTACGATCGTCACTTATTATTCTGGTCAGGGAAGCCGTGATTTTACGATCATTCCGATCGTTAGTGCATCACGAACTGCATATGCGTGCATTGGACCGTTCGACTGCCTTGCATGTACACATTTGAATGTATTTTTATACATTTTATTGCTTTATCGGTAGCGTTGTGTGAGAGCTGCCGCCCGCGTAGAAACTTTAGTTTTTATTGTGGTTTCTGGTGAATAAAACACCAGATGTTTGTTTATGTTGGGAATTATTACAAACAAAAACTTTAGTGCTTAATCTTGAGATATGTTTTATACTAGTTCGACCCGTGGTTCTGTCTACTAGTAGGATACAGGGCGAAATGTTTTTCAGTAATGGATCGATGATGATGATGTCTACTAAAGCATTTCTGTTTGTTTGTGTTTATCAATTTTTCAATTTTTTGCCGGAAATTTTGCTTGCTTTTTCGAAAATAATCTTGTATATACCCTAGAAGTTACAGGGTGACTTATATTTCTATTTTGTGACCTAAACATTTTTTTTTTATATTTTCAGAGGTCTTAAGAGGTTCCCATGAAAATCCTATAATTAATGCCTAAATTTAGTTAATTTATAAAGTTACTAGATAACCATAAATAGAAACATACAAATAAATAAAAAATAAGAAGCGTTATTTAAACAATCGAAGTATGTAACTAAATCATTTTAAACTCATTTTATTTATTTGTATAGAATACGTTGTAACTCTTGTCGGTTCATTTAATTACTTCCATAAAAATATTATTGGATTAAATTATTAGGGTCGGAGTGTTTTCGTTCCATCGCTCGCATGACCGCGTTTTATAACCGGATCAGTTTAGGAAATATAAAAAAGTATAACAGTTGTTACATACGGATATTTGATAGTCACGTGGTGTCCGTGTAATAACTGTAATAACCAGTTATTGGGTTATGTGCTACTGTTTCGATATGAAAATTGATCTGAAAACATGAAATATGAAAACATTTTTACTTTTAACTGTAAATATTTTAACCCTTTAATTTTATGTGTTCGGGATTTCTTTGGTTATTTTTGTTATTTTTTATGAAACGTCATTAGACGTATTATCACGTCCATGATCCGCAGTTCAAATCCCACCTTTTCAATGTTATGTGTCTATTAGAAATTAATTATGTAGAAAACAACTTGATGAAACGTATATATGTCTGAAGTCTTTAAAAATATTCGAAGATTAGTAAAGTCTATCAATCCGCACTTTGGTTAGTGGATTATGACCTAACCTTTTTCGGTCTTAGAGAAAATCAATGCCTATGACCTAACATTTTTCAGTCCGAGAAGAAATCTATGCCCAGCAATGGGGTAGTAAAAGATGTTGATCTACGTTCAACCGTCATACATCGTAACACATATTATGGCCTAAAAGTAATCACACTTGACGTGTACTCAACGCAGTACAAGTTCGAGGCCACTCATACTATTATTAGAGAACACACCTCTCCAAACAGAAGCCAATGTCGGGTTATTTTTCCATCGTTTATGCTGTTCGGAAACCTTAGAATCTATTACAAGGGCGATATTATTTATACCGAAAGTATACAATCGTTCCTCTTGAATTAGATACAAATGTTTTTGATTATAAATTACTGACGCGAAGGTTTCAGCTTTGTTACAGATAGGGTTGTCAAAACTTCCTAAAAATAATTCATAAATTATCTTTATTTATTATTTTTAATTCAAGTTTCAGAATTACTCAATAGATTCCGATTGTAATTTCTTATTTCTTTTAGATTTATTATAATTGATTATTTTGTGCGTATAAGAAATTAATCATGAAGAAATTATCGTGTGGAAATGTATATATCTGAAGTCTTTGAATGGTTCCAAAATGTGAACAATCTACCAATTCGCACTTGGGAGACCTGGTGACTATAACCTTAACCTTTTTCTAGCCCGAGAAGAAATCCATGCCCAGCAGCGGAGTGCCTACTAACGTATGTTCTACGCTCGACCGTCATATATCGTAACACATATGACCTAAAAGTAATCACACTTGACGTGTACTCAACGCAGTACAAGTTCGAGGCCACTCATACTATTATTAGAGAACACACCTCTCCAAACAGAAGCCAATGTCGGGTTATTTTTCCACCGTTTATGCTGTTCGGAAACCTTAGAATCTATTACAAGGGCGATATTATTTATACCGAAAGTATACAATCGTTCCTCTTGAATTAGATACAAATGTTTTTGATTATAAATTACTGACGCGAAGGTTCCAGCTTTGTTACAGTTAGGGTTGTCAAAACTTTGTAAGAAATAATTCACAATTTATTTTAGGGTTCCGTCCCAAATGGTTAGCGATTAGTATAGGATTCCTATTACTAAGCCTTCTTCTGTTTGTCTATTATAGGGCTCTATTTTTGAACCGTAACTATTTCGACTCCTCACATACATACATCACACTAGCATACAAACATTCAGTCATACATATTTTTATTTACGTGGTCCATATAGGGAGGTAGCATTTCTTACGAGCGACAAGCTAATACATAAACGACAGACTGCGCTGAACAGACAAGAGACAATGTTGTAATATAATATTTTCAGTAAATATTTTAAATTATTTCATACTTTTTGTTGCAAAATAGTATATGTAGCTATCCTATAATGCATAGTATTATACTTTACGTAGTACAGTACTCTGAGTTACATAATATTCATAATACTCGACGTGGCAACCCTAATTGGGCTTGAGGCGGAAAATTATGCACAAACTAATGACGCAAACAAGCTTTGTTAGTGTAATCCTCTTGTATTGCAACTATTAGTTTTCGTGCAGAACATTTTCATCCACTACCGAAACGTACTAGCAAAAATTAACTGTATTTGTCTTCAACTGTATCCTTACCATAAGTTTTTACGTTTCGACAAATATGACTGTTTTGGTATTTGTTTACGTATTTGCCCATACAATTTCAAATCAGCGCCCCTAGCGGATTGTACCTGAACTATAGTGTCAGTAACGTAACATTAAATGTCTAAATTGACAAAATGGCCCTTGTTGTTTTATCTCTCTTTTTTGCGAACATGTGAGGTAGACAAAAACCCTTGAGGACTTATTGTTACGTTTACTCAGTCTACTGAAGCAAACGGAACAGAATAATGGATTAAGTACTGTTGTCTTAGCTATATTGAGTTTTCAGTTAGTATTATTACTTAATCAAAATTACCTCGCCAACCGGCTTTGTGGGTTAATTTTACAACAACTTTTACTGTGCTTTTTTGTGAATTAAGTATGTTTTAGTAGAACCGAAGAGTAATCAATTTTGTTCAATACTAATTCAATACAAATTAATCTTAAAAGCTAATCAACGTAAACACTTTTTTTCCACTGATTGAAAATATTTGTTAAATACCATTTAAGATTTCTTTCTTAATTGATGTCCTTTTTTAACTGTTCGTCAGCAAATATTTTTTTAATTAATTTTAGGTTTTCCCAATACATCTTGTTCCAATGTGATATCAACGCTTATATTTCGGATTTAAATTATAAAAAAGTAGAAATAGACACTACGATTCACCGCGATGTGTTTCTGTGTTTACCGGAGAATCAAATCTAGAGCCTTTTATGTGTCAAACACTTACGTATAGCCATGCGGCTTTTCTTAAACACTTAAACTGACTTCTTAAATGTTAATAACACATACTTAAAATAAATTTCTAATATGTACACTAAATCAAACCTTATTCATCCACACACCATAAACCACGCGACAGTAAATGTATAGAGTTTTGTTCATTTATCACCTTCGCGACACGGTAACAGTTATGAGAAAACTTCGCAAGAGAATTATATACAGACCTACGTAACAGTATTATTATATTTGAAACAAGTGGTTCAAGTCACACCTTTATGAGGTGTCTCCGTGTGAAGGGGTGAGCGATAGGCGATTAATATTTTCGTCCACACGAATGAGTATCCGTACCTGTCTATCTTTGCAAATTTGTCTCGTTGGGGACTTAAAAAATATGATATCTTTATGTTATGAAAGTTGCGACAAAAATACTAAACATCAGATGCGGCCTTTCAGTTGTGAGTTGTTATTGATCTCGTATAGGAAAACAATTGTTACCTTAGGCCGATCATATAATTATAGGATACTGTTCTTGAGTACTGTCGCGGTGCCTCGTATTATTAGCAATATAATTACACCCTTCAAATTTGAACACAAGAGCTTTATACCAGTCTAATACGTATGTGTATGTGAGGTATATGCAAGATTTACAAAACCTATATTTGTTAAACAGACTAGATTGCATAATCCTGGATGTTTCCAACTGTGTAGCTGTTGCTAAAACAATTAAGGCGGGAAGTTCATACCTTAATACGCCAATACCAAGCTTATTTTAAGCCCAAAAATATTCGTATCTACATACCTTTGTATGTTCACAAATAAAAAACTTTAAAGAGAATCAGTCGCGTAGCAACATTCGTAAAAAGTTAATCGCTTCCTCGCTCAACATGCTTACATGAAACAAGGCCCTAAAGTCACGTGTTACATAATGGCCAAAGTTACATACATTCAAAGCTCACAGGTATTAAAGCCACAGTGTTTCGAACTGTCGAGTTCAAAGTTTAAATATAATTTAATTGTGTGAAAGGTTACATTTAGTGGATTTGAAGGAAGTTCAGCTCGGAGGTTTAATATGGAAGTGTGTAACGGCATTCAGCTTGTAGTAGTAAATAACAGTTAATAGGTAATAAAAAAAAAGAAAGAAAATTGAAAGTAAATACATTTATCAATAGGTGTACTCAAGTGTACTGGTACTTCCGATTACAATATTGAAAAGCTAATTTTAATACGCGCTAAGAAAATACTGAGAATAAACAGATATTTTTGTTCTAGCTTGTCTTTTTGTAGCAGTGTGGGTGATTTAATCATAAAGATGATGTCCATGAGGAGTAGATGCGAGAGTTCCGACAGAGTTTTTAAGAACAGAAACTCGTCTGTGATCAAAATTTATGTATCCCTCGTCGTCAATGGCTTGTATTTTGTAAACTTATTTGGAGATTTTTTAATTCGCATTTCTATACTTGAATCCCATAGAACGGGATTTTCATGAGCGACAATATGCAGACTTTCGCAGGCCTCTTAAAGCGCAATGCTATTATTAGCTCCTGTTACATAAAATAAAAACCGGCAATTTATTGTAAAAAAGCCAATTTACACACTGCCAAATGGCTTCACGTATACTGGTATATATTTCCGCCCTATTTATGGAAATAGGACAGCTTGTTGGACGCAAGAACTGTACTAAAATTTGTAACACGGTCACACGTACAATAATATAAACGTGTAATTTTATTACGTATCCTTTTCGTGTACCGAGAATATTCAGTGATACAACGAGTGGATTACAAATACTTATCATAAAAAAAAAACGAAAAATCTCACCTGCCTAAAGAATATAGCTCATGTCACTTCTACTATTTAAACGAATCTAACATCACCTCATATGTTGAAAGACTGACAACTACAAAACTACATTCATACGTAATACGTTGGAAAAACATTACTGTCCGTAGTCAGATAAAAAAATTCTACTTGACGTGATGACATGACGACCCGCGTGGCGGAGCGGCCACCATACCGGTCTGACGCGCAAAGGGTCCCGGGTTCGATCCCCGGCCACACTGATATCTAAATGATGAATTTAGATTTCTGTTTCTGGGTCTGGGTGTCTGTGTATTTGTCTATGTGTGCGTCCATGGCACCCACGACACAGGGAATCTTAGTGTGGGGCTGTGAGTGTAGAAAGCTTATTGTTATAATTATTATTACTTCATTTGCCAAACATTTTGTCAAGAAATCTATTCATGTCCAATTGTTATCCATAACAATATTTCTCTATACACAGCGAAAGAGGACTTCTCAATAAAAAAATATAATTTTCATAACGTAATATCAATTACAAATGAACAATAAAGGGTGACTTAATTATTTGCAAAGTATAAAAGAAAGTAGTTTCACAACTTATTTATAAGAAAATTTGCAAACCATTTCCAATATCGAATACTTACCATAATTGATAAGAAATTAAGGTCTTGAAGAGCTCGTATATCCGTACTGGGCGACAAGACGACGGTCGAACGATTCAAAATTAATGACGCAGCCGTTAAGTGTCAGCGGACCCTAATAAAAGGGGAAATATTACGTCCGATATCAGGAAACGACAGGAACGAGCCAGGAATCTTAAGATTGACTTGCATAAACCGTTTGGGGTTTGACTTCGGCAGCAAAATCAAAAATATTAAAAAAAAAACAAAGTTGACGAAGGTGTTTCGCTATAGAGAAGAAGAGACACAAGATAGTTATAAAAGTAAAAAAATAAACGTTTACATTTTATAATGAGGAACTTATAAATAATTATTTTGCTGAGTGCTGGAGTTGATTGTTACTAGTGATTTACACTGAAATAAGCCTTTATACACGAATTTGTTATCACCGCCTCACCTAACAAAAGTAGGCAGCAGCTTTTAACGCTACTGTTGTCTGTACCCTTACCATGAGTTTTCAAAACATCCCACAATTTTACGTTACGTTTACTCAATCCATTATTATGTTCCGTTTGCTTAAGTATACTGAGTAAACGTAACAATAAGTAAGTGCTCAAGTCTTTTTGTCTGCCTCAGATGTTCGCTAAAAAGAGAGACAAAACATAAAGCGCCATTTTGTCAATTTAGACATTTAACGTTACTGACACTATAGTTCTGATACAATCCACTAGGGGCGCTGATTGAAATGTGTATGGGCAAATACGTAAAAAAATACCAAAACAGTCATATTTGTCAAAACATAAAAACTCATGGTAAGGCATAGATTACTAAAGATACTTCGCCACCTTGAAATTGAATGAAGCCAAAAACGGCTTATTAGTAAGTTCTTATTTTGAATTCTTGACAAATAAAAACATTTTTAGAAAAAATAAATACGAATAAATAACTAATACTGCGTAATTTACCTAATAAATAAATAATTATTTCAAATATTTTAGGGACATTTTAGCACGGAGACGTGGCAAAACGTTTTTATGCAACTATTTCAATTCTCAAAACAGGGTACATTTTCTTGTTAGGAGTGAGTAATCTTTACTAATCTATGTGGTAAGGGTACTGGTTCGTACGGCGAGGTAGGAAAAACATACTTGTACGTTCTAAGTTAGTTCTCGGCGGTCCTCTAAGTTATTCATCTGCGGACGACATTAGATAGAACTCTAACCTTATTTGCAGTATTTTGTGGCAGTGAGCACACTTTTTTTTTATATAACATAGGAGCAGCAGACGGGCATGCAGTCCACCTGATGGTAAGTGGCTACTGCCGCCCATGGACATCTGTAATCAACCCCAGATAGGATTAGATATTCCTATCTGAGGTCGGCCACAAATGCGCCGCTACCCCTCAGGACTAAGCTGGAACGCCTCGAAAAAGTATGTCTCCCTTACCACACCCTTCAAACCGGAACACAGCAGCGCCTAACACTGCAGTTATTAGGCAGAAATAGGTGTGGCGGTGGTGCCGCCGGAGTCGAACCACAAAAAGTTCTACCACCTTTAAACAAGCATGCAGTACACTCCATCGGGTGTACTGCATGCTCGTTTGCTACTCCATATTCAACAAAATATAATATTAGGTATGAAAGGCGTGCTCATTTTATCCTTCCTTTTTCATCCGTTGGCGACATCAGAGTGGACTTTTAATTTTTTTGTTAATCAAGGTAAGAAAGCCGAACGTCAGACGTATTAGCATTTTCACGTAACTTTGATGCAGATGTGCAGAGTATATTGAAATCATATTTCAGCTACAAGCTATAAAATCTAAAAACTATGCTTTCATTAAAAAACATTTCTTTACTTGACTTTGACATTCGCTTCACAGTCTCTTCAAAACTTCAGGCGTGTTACGTAACTTTTGAGATTTTCACGTAACTTTTGAGGATGCAGATGTGCAGAGTATATTGAAATCATATTTCAACTACAGACTAAAAAATCTAAAAACTATGCTTTCATTGAATAACATCGTTTTACCTGACTTTTAAATTCGCGTCAAAGACTTCGATATTTAAAATTGCACTGAATAAATTGAAATAACAGGAATACATTTTTATTATAACTGTTTACTGCTGAGGATGTTGGAAAATGTTTGAAGCGTACTTTTTTAAGTTCATTTTGGACTATATTTAAATTCATATTGGGGGTCAAATCCCAGGCTTCATCAAAATATTTTTCATTTTTTTTTTAATTGTTAAACTTAACGATTTGGCAGATGTGATACCAGTAGGACTACCATGAGTTTACAAAAGTATTACTCGCTAGCGACTGCGTAAAATAAATGTATGAAAAATTGTACAGCGCCTCTGGTGGTTACTCGTAGAACTAAAATCCGTAGTGACGTAACTCGATACGTAAAAAACCTATCGAAATCAAATCGCTAGCGAATGTCATTATGATCTATTGCCATACAAATTCGGTCCCATGAGTCATTAATTTGACAGACGTTGTCAAGAAATACCGTAACAATAGTAGTTATGTTATTCACTAGCAAAATGACAATAGTTTTCTATTTACCATTTCTATAGTGGCGTTTCTATGCCAACTCATGGTAATGCTACTGATGCAAAGTACTCAACGCCACCTATGGACAATTGCAACACCAGAGGAGTCGCCAATGCATCGCCGGCTTTGTATGAGAGCTCCTTTTTCCACCATTTTTGAAGAGCCCCATGTCATAGCGCTCCGGGAATTACTCAGGAGGAAGCTCATTACACATCTTACACGTTCGCGGCAAGAAATTCTGTGCAAACCGAATCGTGGAGGACCGCCACGAGTCCAGTTGGTGTGGATAGAACTTCACCCTTCGGCGAGTGGTGCGATGGAGGAATGGTGACGTATGCACCAGATCAAATACTTCCTCGGAACACTCACCATTGTAATGCATAAAACTTGTAATATGCCTAACTATGAGTAAACCATGAACTTCATTTGCCACCCATGAACATCTAAATTATGACATCCCATATTGCACGCCATTATTGTTATCAAAATAACATATGTTATGAGTAATTTAACACATTGAGACTTGGATATCAGTGAAAAATGAATCACCCTTCTTTCATGCAACATACGATTTATTTTTGCTTCTAATCGTCCGACTCTGTTGTAACAATTACAAAAAAGAATTTATTGTTCTGTTGTTAGTAATCTGTAATAGGGATGGGTCTTTTCTATAATTCTATTTCGAATAACATGTGAATCGAATGATGAAGATTTTGAAGATTGTTTTTAATGATTTATTTTATTGCATCTCTGGGAATAAATTAAAACAAACGCCACTTACGCTAGCCAGAAATTTTGTCGCCATTAAAAAAGTCCTATTCTCGCAAGCTTTAATCTTTGACCCTTTAAAAATCTAAATTGCACTGAACTGCAACAGAAAAAAATAGACGGCATCTAAAATCAACTCGCTACATAGATTCTTTATTTAATATCGATTAAGAATCGATTTGTTAGTCCAAAAATGATTCCTTAATTAATCAATTTCATATCACCATCCCTAGCTCTACACTTATTTAACACTTTACAAGAATAGAATTCCAAGGGAATGACGTGTAAGTAATATATTTATTTAAGAATGAGTAATAAAAGTTAAATATGAGCGTAGTTAACTATTGTATTGTGGCAGCAAACAAGTCTGCAGCAAGCAGAAATACCGTTGTGAAGTATGTGAACTTTGTGTGTGGGAAGAGCAACTTTGAATAAATATAGAAGGTTTAAGTTGCTTGTTGTTTGAATGTGGTGGTTCCTCTGCTACTAAGTGTTCATGGTGCTGTATTCTGAGGCTCTCCTCCTGGTGTCGGCAATTTTTGAAGGGGTTCAGATGTTTTAATCAAGAATCCAGATGTTTTTAGGATGTCGTGTAAAAGCGGTACAGGGTATAATCGATAGGGATTACTTGATATGGTCGAAAAGTAAAGTGAAATAATCAACGTCATGCAGATTGCGTTACACATTGCGTTAGAATTAATACAACACAAATAGACTGAAAGTTGAGCTTTACATTTTTCTTGGTCCACAATTTTTTTTTTTTACAGCTGTTTTTAATAAGCAACTAATAAATATATCCAGTTACTACCTAACATAGGTCAAAATTTAATATTTTTAATAGGTAGATATTGTTAAATGTCGATCTTTACGAGGCAAAATCTTGGATAACCGGCGTATGTACGCTTGAAATTCACAGTTTCATATTACGATAATCTGAAGATTCATATATTCCCCACTTTTGTAACAATATTCCTCGAACATTGTTTTGGAGTACAAATAATGAATGTATCGTTCGCATTCCCATTATTGCCACTCAATGACAACGTGGGATATAATTAAAAAGTAAACATTATTACGAACATATGCACGGTTTACGAGTTGTGCAATAAAAGTTTATAGTCAAATAGAGGACTGATGGTGCTTAGTTTATTGTGATAAGTAGCTAGCTTAGCTAGTTTATGCAGACCAACTGTGAGTTATGTATAGGTTCATAATAATTTCGTTTTATTGTTATTTGTATTTATTGACTTATTAGCACTGGGAGTTGCTTTATTGTTTGTTTGTAAGTTGTTTTAGGGATATATGAATGGGAGTATGAAACCCTTGTATGAATCAAACTAGGAGCCGTGAGACGTATCTTACTTCTTATACTTAAATGTTTTTTATATATTTTAGATGCAGCTAATGCGCAGCAGAGTAGTTACTACCGGTCATGAACAGCTGTATCAATACTAGATAAGATTAAAAACCTACCGGAGGTCGACCGTAGATGCGCTCCCACTTCTCAGGACAAGCTGGAATGCCTCAGTTAAGTATGTCTCCTTCACTAAATCCTACAAGACATAGTAGCGCTTAACACTGCTGTTATTAAGAAGAAATATGTATGACGGTGGTGCTACCGGTGTCCAACCACAAAGGGTTCTAGGACCTTTTAATTGGGTCTGGATTTTGATGTATCTATACGCCGATACGGTTACAGAGACGTACGTAGAATATCCGGGTGTAGTGTAGTTGTGAGTGTAGGCATATTAATATATAACATTAATCCAGATGCGGTTTAGTAAGGTCGATGGCAAAAACAGATATAGTTTAGCTCATGCGGTCTATCAAACGCGTTAATTTCGATCTTGAACTCATTCGTGCAACTTTAATTAAATACGAGTCATGAAATACGTTCTTTGGAAATTAGGAAATATTTTATAATCCCCAATAAATAGTTTTTAATGTGAAGTATTTAGAAGATTGGTATAAAGTTAAAAAAGTAAATAAGAAGACAAGAGTCCCATTGTCTTCTAATTTGGAATGTTTTTCGTTGGTTTGCCTTGCAACTAGACCCCCTCCAACTAGAACCACAACTCTAACATTACTATTATTAGGCAATAATAACTACTTCAGGAAAACCGCAAATACTTGTACATCTATGTATGTCTAAGTAAGAAAAATCTAAATTGAACATTCAAAAAACTCAAATATTAGTTAGTAGCGCTAATACAAAAAATTTTGTTCGTCTCTTTGAATATTCAGATATATTACATGTCGCCAGCGTAACGCTCAATTCTTTTGTGACATGTAACAATGAATGAAAACCCGTATCCAGTTGCAAAACAAGTCTAGCCAGTACATTTGAACCTTTGTGACTCACGACAAAAACATTCTCTATGCACACGTATGAAATAATGATTTAAAGAAAGTCTTCTCCACGTGAAGAAGGAGGAATGTTTTTTCATTGTTAAGTGTCGGAGAAATAAGTTTGCTTTTTAGTATAATATTTCGTCTCTTAAATTCGTCGTTTTTAAAAGAAAGTGGGAGTGTCGCTAGAAATGGTTTAGACATCTATCTACATATTATATACATCTGTATGTAATGTTAATGGTCTGTAGAAAATATTTATTAAAATGAACCATAAGTTATCTTATACCATAACTAGTAATTCACTTAAAGTCACATATAATGTTAAAATCTGTCTTGTCGTTAAAGATGTATGGCGTGCCAAAAAGCGCCCTAAACATGCTCGAAAAATATTTGCCTCGGCAGTCGGTTAAAAAGACCGATAACTGATAAGCTCAAATTATCATATCGATTTGTCATACTCGGATAGTAATGTCAAAACTCACTTTCTGACAGATCGAAAATTTCGATGATATTTGTAAAGAGTTTGCGGTAGTGCTATGGAGTAGAATATCGCACTTAAAAAAATTTAGTCACAATTTTTGGACGTGAAACATGTAATGGTGCCTCGGGAGTACTGAGAAATAAGTCGTGACGGCAAACGCAAACGACAAGACGCTTGATTTTGTCTGACACGACACGTTAAATGTCTGTTTATATTAATGAAACAATTTCTTATTAACAATACGCTATGTTTTGAAATACTCCATTATAAGTAACATCAATTTCTATGTTTGGTTTATTGTGACAGCTACTTTGATTTCTAATAACACCCAATACTAGTTGAAACAGGCAACTTACCACCAAAATCAATATTTCAAATATGCAAATCGAAATTAATCCCATCGATAAAACCAAACCAGTTTTCAGATCATCGGTATCAGAAAATGACTCAATTTACGGTCTAATTCTCGTAAGGGAGGAAAAGGATTTGATAACGTAATTACGAAAGTTCGGAAAGTTCTCCGATAACTGAGGAAATGGAATATCTCGATCCAATAATTATCATCCAGTTTCTTATAGTAATAGTTACTACAAATATTCATACTCTAATGTCCCTATATAAGTTTAAGCCATTTGTAAACGATCAAATATGTTTTTTATTTCAGAAGTAGCAAACGAGAAGCAGTCTTCATGTCGCTCATGAATATCTATAAAATTAATCTTGGATAGGATCAAAGTCCTACCTACATTTAATTCGCCACTTATACGAGCGTTCTTCACTTCAAGCCATACTAAAACTTCCTCCTATTCAGACTAAAACACAGCAGCGCATAAAACAATTGAGCATCACTTAAACTATTTTAATTTGTCTAGTGTCTATAAACTATCAAATATAAATTATTCATTCCACAAACGACCATTGTTGCTAGAATGTAAAGGGCAAAGGGTTCCGGGTTCGATCCCCGGCCAGACAAATATCTGAATGATGAATTTAGATATCTGTTCTGGGTCCGGGTGTTTGTGTATTCGTCTTTGTATGTGTCCATGACAACCACGATACAGGGAATCCATGTGTGGGGCTGTGAGTGTAGAAAGTTATTAATTATATTAATTAATTCGTGTAATCCCATTATAATATTCCCCACATTACAAACGGCACTGCGAATACACAAAGCAGATTTTCGCCATGACGCCCAAAATACTGGCTTTTGTTTGTCAAATACTCGGGTTAACCATCAAATATGCTTGTCATGCCGTCAATCAAAACTTTTGATATTAACGTGGTTTATTTCACAAACAGAAGAATCAAAACCAGACTTTCGGCTACACTCCGTCCATTACATAAAATCTCTACTCGTTACTATTAATCAATCTATCCATTGTTTGCGTACCAAAGATCGACATGTAATATTTCTTGATTACTAGAAATTATATTGATAATAATAGTTAAATATAACAGTAAACGATTCCGTCATAGTTATTATTGTAATGTTTTTTTACATTCACTTTTATGGAATTAATTTTTACAAAATTGTTTACACATTTCGGTGATAAATTTTACGTTCAAATTGTAAAATCTGTGTTTTAAGAATCAATCAATAATGAATGCTGTAATTTTAAGGACAAAAAAGAGTTTTTTTTTTTTTATTTTGGCTTTAAATAAATAGTTGTTAGTGCTCATTTTATTGAAAAATGATTAATCTTATACATAAAATTCTCGTGTCACAATGTTAGCTACCGTAATCCTCCTAAACCGCTTTACCAATTTTCACCATATTTTATATGCATATTTAGTAGGTCTGAGAATCGGCTACTATCTATTTTTCATACCCCTAAGTGATAAGGGTTGTTCGCCCTTAACATCTTTTTTATTTATATGGCAACACAATGTTTGCCGGATCAGCTAGTTATAATAATATATTAATAACATTAGAATACAATGATTCATAAATAGAAAACTAATTTACTTTTCCAAAGTGCGTTTTTATTAAGTTTTATTAGATGAACTACATGTATAGTATTTTCAGGAGTCGAATTACGAGAGCTATTGAAACTTTCTTATTGGATTAAAAAGTAAGGCATCGTTAAGTTCATCGACTCCAGCAAGTTTCGGGTGTCACTCTCAGTCGGACCTCCAGTCACGCAGAAATCAGAAGTTTATCGGAGTTTTCCATTTTCAATTTATCTCCCAATCGGTGCTGAGTCGTCGACAACATTCAAATTAAACGTATTGGTTGCGAATAATTCAAATAGGGATGGCGATCTGAGATCGATTATTTCGTCTAAAAAACTCGATTAGTTCAGGGAATCGATCTTTCAATCCAGAAAATCGAATTACGGTTTTGTCGTAGTCGATTGCGCATTAACCATTTTAGTTATAGACTTTAATTGTTGACATATATGTATTTCGTTGGTTGTTTGTTCCCGACGACCTTTTTTACACTATCTCGCAGGCTTCGCTCCTGAAAAGATCGAAGATCGATCGATGGAGAATCGATTCTTTGGACCTTGATTTTTTAGTAGATCGATTTATCACACTTCGATTCGAAGCGATTCAAGAATCGATCTTTTTCGAAAAGAATCGCCATCCCTATTCAAATTCAAAGTTTGTCAATCAAACGACCTTAGAATATCTAGTCTAGAATGCCTGCGTGTACTGCTATCAAAAGACGCTGATTACCAAGTTTGTATGAAGTTGTTTGTCCCTCACTACAGTTTTAATCTTGTTTTGAGAATTTTGTGAGGGTTTAAAGTTTTGGTGTTCATATTTTAAGTACAGTCTGTGAGGGATTAAGTTACGTCGACCTGAGGTTTCACGACATTTTGAGCGCGCTTTAAAATTGTATCCATTTTTCAGTCTAACGACTGGTATTCGAAGTTTTTTTTTTTTTATAAATATACCTAAACGATGAGGCAGACGGGCTACCTGATGGAAAGTAGTCACCGTCGCCTATGGACATTTGCAACACCAGAGGAGTCGCCAATGCATCGCCGGCTTTGGAGGAGAGCTCTTTTTACACCTTTTTTGAAGAGCCCCATGTCATAGCTGGAGTTTGGAGAAGTTATTAAATTTGAGCCGTATTGTAATTCAAATCGCCCGCGGATAAGGCAAGGTTGATATGAAACAGCGTATGTTTATTTACATAAGAGGCGATGTATTTAAAGCAAATTACGTCAAACTATCCACTAGATATAGATGAGCTTGGATAAAACTATTGGAAAGGTAAGTATGTCAGGGTTTTAGCAAATCAAAACAAGTTTTCGGAAGCAAAATCAGTTGAAAAATTGTACTCAAACGCAATAGAAGAATATTTTTAGTGGAATATATAAAATAAAAGGAAATGAAGAGAAGAATGAATATTTGGATTTAAAACTTATGATGAGACTTTGAGTTTTTAGTTCAAGTATTGCAATCTAGATACTGTTGTTATAAAGACTTTTTATGCCACCGATATCAAATTACAAAGTAATCATTATAACAACTACGCGGTAAAAAAACAGTGCATTTAGATATTACAATTAAAAATTAAAATAATAATTCAACGCAGCAGAACACGAATGCATTCATTGTACTATGTATAATATCTAATCCCACTATACTCCGAGATCATATTGGAATTGATGTCGTTAGCGATAGCTTGGCAGATGCTTAATGAAAGACGTGTCTGCACATCGAAGGTTGAATAGACGCTATAAAGACACAACAGTAATATATCAAAATGTGGATATACTCAAATATTGTTCAGTATTTTCTCATAGTCTGGAGCATATACGAGTATGAGCATACATGAGCTGAAGAAATAATATTACGGTACGAATATCCGATTTTTACGCTTGTTATGTCCAACGGCCCACGATTTCATTAGTATCCTCATTAGGCTTACAACTTTGTAAAGGTTGCCCATATCTGGAACCACGTGCCGTTTGAACTTGTAACCAGGGTTATCAAAACAAACCGTTTCTACGCGTTCACAAAATTTATTGTTGTATACTTGTGATAGAAATACATCTGTTATCGTAGTTCCTTCTTCAATATTAATAGTCTTTTGAGTTCAAACCTATTTATACTATCGACAGCTGTTCTTTGAAGTTTTAAATTATCACTTTGATAGCGGTCCTCGTTTAGTGTGTTGATGTTTGGTGATTGAAGTTGGATATCTATAATATGCTCTTGGCTGTTATCATCTTTTGACTCAAGGAAGTTACTCTATTTCTCTATACTATTTTGTGATAAAGTATGACTGGCATATAGTCATAAATAAACCTTCAAGGCACGGAAGTTATTATGATTATTTATGGTCTATATGCGCTCCTTATTATTTATTTCATTATGAAGTGATAGTATTCTATTGCTGAACACATGTCTACGTGTAATTGGAGATCGTAAATTTCATACGTCCTTGAGAACATCGTCGTCATCGTCAATCCATTATTGTTTTCGCTGGGCACATGTCTTCTCTAAGAGTGAAAGGTACACTTTACATACCTTTGAGATCTTCCAGTTTTAAAAGAACTCTTAGGGATGTTTCAAGATAATCTCTTCATCGTTAAACCAAATGATTTTGAAAATCAAAACTGAGTGTCTGAACAATTATGCTATCATTGCTTAGAAGAACGATCTGCATCAGTTTTAAGAATATGAAAACTTTCATATAAGTAAGTTTCCTCATGATATTTTCTTTAACTAGTTTGATGATGTTCCAACATGAACACTCCATTTTCACTTAGTCTTACAACTTCAAACATTGTAATATAACCAAGGTAATGAAAGCATGACATTTCATTTAATTTCCAGAGATAAATTGAAGATGCCGCTGCGACTGTAGTATTAATGGAGTCGACAGTTCCCTGAATCGGTTTCATCTGAAATGGACTTTTCTGTTAAGCTCTCGCAAAGTTTTCAAGCGGGAAATGACCTGAAATTCTTTGAGTTTTATTGTAGATACTGTTTTAGTAGCATTTGTTGGTTTTTCTATAAAATTATTTTTGATAGAATTTTTCTAGGTTGTTAAGTAGGTTGTTTTGCAGCTAACGACGAAGACAAAAATAATAATATATTAAAAACAAAGATTTTTAAATAAAAGTTTTTAGTAACGTTAATTTATTCTTTTCGGGATCTTCTTTCATTTATTCATTCACTTATCGTGGGGGTGCATATAAAATAATTGTTCCTATCTCGGGGCACCACTATATTGAATTCATAATGACCTCTGTACATTTATCATGCAATGTCATCCCAACCAAAACGCCTGTTCCAGACACAGAAATCTCAGTTCATGAATAGAGTATTCGCTTCATCGGGCATCAAACTTAGTACCGGTAGGTTGCTACCTGTTTCTTAGTCACATACATTGACTTATATCACGCCATAGTAAATACAAATCATGCTAACGCAGATTGGTAGTACGTAGTTACTCCAGAAATCGATTTTCATCTCCAACACTCCGATGGAACGGCAAGATGATAAATTCCTTGATTGGACTAAGAAATTACTTGCCGAACAAATATTCTCGATTTCCTTGTTATCGGATTATTAAATGATTTGATATTCGTTATAAATCGACTGCTTTCCCCGAAAGACATTTCATAAATTATTTTAAGTACCTACTTCTTTTTAGACACATCTTTTATTGATATGATATAAGTATATTATTAAATATATCATCCATTAAGTGGCTCTTTGAAGCGCGTCTTGATAAGACCAGTAATATTTGTAGTAATATTATTTCTTTACATAACACATATTAGTCTGATGTAATATCAGAAAAAATCAAATGTTAGAAGTAGAATTGGTTGTTTTATATACGTTTGTAAATATTATTTTGACATCTATATGTTTTACTAGAATGTATTTATAGGGGTCATAGATTAGTAAAGATTACTCACTCCTAACTAGAAAATGTGCCCAGTTTTGAGAATTGAAATACTTGTGTAAAAAAGTTTTGCCACGTCTCCGTGCTAAAATATCCCTAAAATATTTGAAATAATTATTTATTTATTATTTAAATTCATGTAAATTACGCAGTATTAGTTATTTATTCGTAAATTTTCTCTAAAAATGTTTTTATTTGTCAAGAATTCAAAAAAAGAACTTACGATAATAAGCCATTTGTGGCTTCATTCAATTTCAAGGCGGCGAAGTATCTTTACTAATCTATGATAGGGGTATTTAATTTAGCAATTTTAAAAAATGAGCTCGGTTACGGGTTTTTCCGATCATTATTGTATTGATCATAAAATAGTCAGAATGATTTTTATTGCAGAACTATTTATCGGATGTCTGATATAAACGTATATTTTATTTTTGACACGAACCAATGGAATGGTGAAATCTGGATATCATAAATCAAAAGTCATGTGCTATTGAATGGTAGTGGAAAACAACCGACGTCTTTTTCAAGCGTCATTTTAACATTAATTAAACAAATTGATTAATATTTTAGGTCACTTTTGTTCACTTCACTATGTGAATGATTTAGTATTGTAGTAATTAAAAGGAATGGAGATGTTAAATAAGTAAGTAATTTGATTGAAAATAGTAGTAGGTACATAATATTAGGCGACCATTTGACACTTAAATGAAACTATCAAAATTCTGCCTACCCCCTTTTTACTTTTTATGCGGCAGAAATTGTAAAATTTCGATATTTGCTCGACAAAACATTGGATAGATTAATAACATATAAAATTAACGGGCTTAGTCTTCAGAAATTGTGGCGCACCAGAAATCGGCTTCAGACATCTATATAAAGATAGTAACGAAAGTCCATAGACCGCAGTGTCCACTAACCATCATTTACTATGGTGTATTGCATATACCCGCAAAGGGGCTTTAACTTAATTATTTTATTTCTCGTTTTTATTACTAAACTTTTATTATATGTATCTAGGTTAGGTTAAAGATAAATAAAAGGCGTATTATTATTATTATGATTTATTGCATCATTTACTACTTTATCTTATAAGAAGTATCAGGTACTTCTATAAATATGGCATTATGTTCCTATAAACTAGCTTCATAATAAATACACAACCTGAATGAATACCAGTTAAATACTATCGCTACAGGCTGTAATAACTGGGGTCTTGCCTACAGAATACAAAGACTATCTGATCGTCTTCCATTATTTATCTTCATAATAAACTTTTCATACAAATCCTGCTTACGTCGCCCGGATCGAAGCAAACAATTATTTTGTATAGGGTATAGTGACTCTGCTGTGCCTAGTTTTTAGGTAAATGTGGTATATAATAATAATTATTATTTTATATAATGTAGAAGTAGCAGACGAGCATGCAGTCCACCTGATGGTAAGTGGCTACTGCCCCCCCATGGACATCTGTAATCAAACCCAGATAGGATTAGATATTCCTACTTGGAGTCGGCCACAGATGCGCCGCTACTCCTGATAACTAAGCTGGAACGCCTCGGAAAAGTATATCTCCCTTACCACACCCTTCAAACTAGAACACAACAGCGCTAAACACTGCTGTTATGAGGCGGAAATAGGTGTGGCGGTGGTACCGCCGGAGTCGAACCACAAACGGTTCTCAGAATGCGTTGTGTGAAAATTGGTTGCGTGATTTAGATGTGTGGCAGAACGGTCACCATACTCATCGCGCGGAGGGTCCCGGGTTCGATCCCCGGCCAAGTAAATATCCAAAATAATGATGAACTTAGATTTCTGTTTCTGTCCTTGGCAACCACGACACAAGGAATCCTATATGGGGCTGTGAGTGTAAAAAGCTTTTAAAGAATCCTTTATTTACGGAGACAAAATGGTGCAGCTAACATGCTATACGATACGATACCTAACATATATATTATCATCATTATCATCATCATCACATTATTGTCTCACTGGGCACGGGTCTCCTCTAAGAATGAGAAAGATATAGGACATATACATATATTATAACGTATACCTAATATTAATAATTCAGCCTTAATAAACGCCCAGTAGAATATTATCTGTTCTTTAATTACGGGTGTCTTGGCGGAGACTGCTACAGAATTTTGAGATTATCTGATCAGCCTTTATTTACCTTCATAATGAACTTTTAATACAAATCCCGGTTACGACGCCGTCAAAAGCAAATAATTATTTTACGCCAGGGATGTTCCGTAACGTAGGTACCTATTGTTTTTAGTAAATATTTTATACTGATGGAAGACCTATTTTGAATGTAAACAACATAATGGTCATTTACCTTGTTTTATCTACAAGAGTTTTACGGAGAACTAAGTTAAAGAATAGATATTAAAATAAAAAAAATCAAAATCAATAATATTTATTTCTTTAACATAGGTATTAGGTTTACATGAGTTTCTAAACCATTAAGCTATCACTGCTTTTGATTCGGCTTCTCGAACGAGGAGTCCGAGGATCAAATCATAGGCACCTCTGATTTTTCAAAGTCAAGTGCGTATAAGAAATCAATTATCACTTGCTTAAAACGGTGATATAAAAAAATCTCAAAAGGTATGTGAAGTCTACCGATACACACTTGGCCAGCGCGGTGCACTATGACCTAATCCTTCTCATTCTGAGAGGAGACCCGTACCCAGCAGTGGGACAATAATGGGTTGATAACGTGAATATTTGATACTGATGGAAGACCCATTTTGAATGTAAACGAACTAATGGTTTACCTTGTTTTATCTTCAAGAGATTCACGGGGGACCAAGTTATAGACACTGTATAAAAAACCTTATCGTAAAGACTAGCTTGGTGCAATTGTTATAATATTGGTTCTGGGTTCAATCTCCGGACAAAGATGAGTGTAAGGAATTATTCCTGAGCACTAGAAGCAGCACACGAGAATGCAATCCACCTGTTGAAAATTGTTACTCATCTAGACATCTATTGTCAAGACTATAGTCTCAACAGAGGCTGGTCTTAGGCGCACAGCCACCCTTGAGGACAAACTTGGAACGCCCATATGATTCCCTTACTACGTCCTTCAAATCGGAATACAACGCTTAACACTGCTGTTATTATGCAGAAATAGTTCGGCTGGTGGTTAGGGAAACAGTTTGCGGAAATTTGCAGCACTTTTCCTTACCTTAGAAAGTATAAGCTGCAGTAGTAAGCAGCTGTAAGCAGTTTGTATCGTGTAACGAATACTCGACGGAAAAGTAACAAGCGCACGTTTGGCACTGTTTCATGAATGTGTAGAAAAACATCCGCCTTTATTAGAATCGAATGTTACTATATGTAAACTGTGGTATAATGAGCTATAAATGACCTGTGAATTATAATATGGGTACAATAATGATAAAAGCGCATAATGCAGTCTGATTAAAACATTTTGAATTTTTAGTTACTTAATCTTTATTCTTTTGTTTATTCTTTTGTTTCATTTTGTTTTGTCATTATTTCAAAATAATAAATTACTATCCTTTTTGTTACTGATTAGTGTGCATTTTTTGTATCCCACTAGTAGAACTGATAAGGCCTATAAAGGTTTTAACGATTGTTATCCGATGTTAACAACTATTACCGATAGCTTAGCCTTAGCGTGCCCTCTGAAACAAGGAAACTCATCTAAACTTAGGCTACTACTGGTCACCCATCCGACTCCCGAGCGCACTAGACGTCGCCTAATTTTATAGATCATTTGAAATCTACACAAACTGCCGGGTTCTGCAAGTTTCAATAAAAATATTGCCAATAACGGAACTATTTAAAAAATAAAAAATACAACAGGAAAACTTGAAATTACTCTTGGCATTTGACTTAGCAGAATTTAATGTAGCAAGAATAAACTAAATGTTCTTTGTAGAATTTTAATATTTCTTCAATCTCTGGACTATTGTTGGAATGCCATTTAATTAAAAAAGGTAAGCAGAAATACTTAACATAGTTAAGTAAATACGATTGTCTATTTTAATGTTAATCTAGATATGTGATTCTTATTGTAAGTATTTCCATAGTGAATTCCTGAAAAAGAAAAAAACCTGCACAAAAATAAATAATTTAATTTATCAAAACCTTATGAAAAGAACAAAAGGAGAAACCTGTTTTTTATTTATGTAGGTAAGGCGTACTCATAAATAACAGGGCATTTTACACGTTTCACACATTTGAACGGAAATGTACGGTAATATACAGAAGTAGAAATGGTAAGGTAGAATACGTTACATATCACGGAAACGCTTTGGTATGTAAGAAGATTTTACATTTATATCAGCCTATAGAAAGAGGCAAAGAATTCCGGGGATGTGTTGCAGAAATCCCAAGGGATTTGTAGTAAAAGGAAGCAAGGTGTAAACAGGATTGTAATTCGTGCTATCTTCAATGCTCTTTACAACGTTACGTAAGTAGTCCGCAGCTCAAAGGTTTTCGTAAGCTCCTCAATAAATTCTCACTGTGTTATGTTAGCCTGGTATTTTGAAATTCGGCCTCTCAATAGTTTCAATCTAGGGATCCGTGGTTCAAATCCTAGGCTTCATGTTCTTTGAAGTTATACGCATATTGAATGAGGAAAGCTGCATGTCGGAAAATTTTCAAAGGTGAAATAATACTTTGTGGTTCGAGTTCATAGGCACCAACTCCTCACCTATTTTAATGTCTTATACCTAGGAGCACTGTTAAGCGCTGCTGTGTTCTAGTTTGACAGGTGTAGTAAGTAAGACATATTTACCCGCGACATTCTAGATTAATTCTTAGGGGTAGCAATGCATCTGTGACCAATCTCAGATAGGACTCAAAATATCTGAAATTTATTACATGTATGCATGGGCGGGGTAAGTACAGTCAGGTCGACTTTATGTTCGTTTCCTACTCTATATTTTAAAAAGAACTGAGCAAATAATTGTTGTGCACTTAGCCAGCATGGTGCACTATACCCTAAATCCTTCTTACTGAAGGATGAGATCTCAACAGTAAGACAGTAATGGGTTGACGACTTATTTGTTTAAATTGCTTCAACATTCAGCACTTGCGTCTGTTCCCAAAAGTTCTGAAAGCCTAGCGACGGAATCCCGTCAACCCGGTTGAACCCGGGTCTCAGAATTACAAGGGTCTAGGTCATAGTTAATTTGTGATCCAAAACTCCGAAATACCAAAGGTTTCGGGGCATTGAACTTCGGACCGGTAATAGTAGGCTATTACTACTTTAATCTCTGTGTAAATAAATGTATGTCTCTCTGTCTGTTTATCTTTTTTGCATTGCGTGAAGGTGGTAGAACCCTTTGTAGTTCGACTCCGGCGGCACCACCGCCACACCTATTTCTGCCTAATAACAGCAGTGTTAGGCGCTGCTGTGTTCCGGTTTGAAGGGTGTGGTAAGGGAGACAGACTTTTCCGAGGCGTACCACCTTTGTCCTCAGGGGTAGCAGCGCATCTGTGGCCGACCTCAGGTAGGAATATCCAATCTTATCTGGGGTTGATTACAGATGTCCATGGGCGGTAGTAGCCACTTACCATCAGGTGGACTACATGCTCGTCTGCTAATCCCATATTATAAAAAAAAACATACTTTACTGTTTATCCTTATGATCTTTATAAAAAATATGAAGTGGAGTAGGTACCTACATTCCTACAGAATTTCCTAGCGTTAAAAATTAAATATTTTTATAAAACGCAAAATATTTTTAAACCTCTAAATCGGTCCGTAATAAACATAAACAAGCCTTGAGAAAGTATCGTTTGTACTTTCAAGAGCTAGACACACCCTTTTAGAAAAGGCCCTTGAGGGAGCGATTAAATACATACTAAAAGTAGAGGCGCGCAAAAGCAAATTACTCTAAGTTTACCCTAAATCTGCAACCCTCAGGGGTGTGTCTAATTGGCCTCGGGTAGTTTAATATTCTGGCTTACAATCAGTCTTAGGAAGGGTGATTGAGGTGAATGTAGAACACGCTTGGTAACTAATTACAGGAGGTTTATTCTGTAATGGCCGCTTTATAATGAGGTGTACATCTTAGGGTGGTAACATACGAGCGACAGCCGGTAAGGGAGGATAGCTGTCGCCTGTCGTTAGTTGTCAGCGAATGACTATAATACATGGTTGAGGTTTTGCGATTGTATTAGAAGTTAATTATCACTTGCTTAAAAGGTAAAGGAAAACATCGTGAGGAAACCTGCATACCTGAGAGATTTATAAAAAAAATCTCAAAGGTATGCGAAGTCTACCAATACGCACTTGGCCAGCGCGGTGGACTATGGCCTAATCCTTCTCATTATGAGAGGAGACCCGTGCTCAGCAGTGGGACGTTAATGGGTTGATGATGATGATGATTTTAGTATTAAGTACTTTGAAAAATGCGGTCATCAAATTCAACGCTAAAAATATAACGAAGCGGTATCATGCAAGTCTGACACGCAGAGGTTTCCAAGTTAGACTCCCGGCTATGTGTACCTCGCCAAATAAGTATATATGTAATAAATGACAAACAAATTCACTTTTTGTGTAACTTGCAGGGGTTACGTAACTTCATTATATGAAAACTGTCCAAGAATTTTCGTTCTCTTGCTGTCTCTAATATACATGCTCTAGAAACAAGCTCAGAATTTAAATTATTTTGTACAATGTACAATTTTGTACAACAAGTAGAAATAATATTCAGTAGAATCGTCTAATCTTTATGTAAAAGACGAAAGAGATTTCGTTTGAAACAATGCACGGACGTGGGGATTCCGCAAATCCATTACGTCGAGAGAAATACAATGAAACACTTCTTTTTGTTTCATATTTACACGGTTGATTCATTTAAAACTTGTTTACCTAACTAGTATAATCTTATATATAAAATTCTCGTGTCACAATGATAGTTACGGCACTCCTCCGAAACGGCTTTACCGATTTTCACCAAATTTTATATGCATATTCAGTAGGTCTGAGAATAGGCTACTATCTATTTGTCATACTCCTAAGTGATAAGGGTTGTTCACCCTTGACATTTTTTTTATTTATATGGTAACACGACGTTTGCCGGGTCAGTAAGTGTAATATAAGATATATTGTTTCTCTTATAAACTCTTAATAAATAATTACTTCGAAGTTATTTAAAATCAAAAGTTATTATAAAAGAAAACATTTCCGTTACAAAAATTGTTTCCCTTCCTCCGTACGCTTGACACGGACCACTATAAGGGGGAAAAATATATAATAAAAAATACATGTAAGGTATAGAGCCATACACAACTACAACAGAGATCAAAATCTATCATCAAAATGCTACACAGCTACGGATTAGACCCGTAAGCCTCATTTAAATCAATCCCAAACTTCGTTCTACGTCCCGTACCCTTGAATGTATAACTTTTACATCAATTAGATTTGCTAACATTGGACTTCCGTGTAGGCTAAATAAATTGTTTTTGTGTGGAACAAAATAGACTAAATTAAGAACCTACTTCTTAAAGGTTAAAGGTTGTAAGACTCTTCGTGATTCAATTTCGGAAGCACCAGAGCTATCCCTATCACCACCTTATAACAGCAGTGTTAAGCGTTGTTGAGTTCCGTTTTGAAGGGTGTGGAAAGGAAGTCATTTCCGAAGGGTTCCAGTTTAGTACTCAAGGGTAGCAACATATATGTTGCCAACGTCAGGCAGGAATCTAATAATAAAAAAGACGCTTTCTACACTCACTGCCTTACGCTAGGATTCCCTCTATCTTGGGTGCCATGGACACACAAAAATACGTATACACAAACACCCAGACCCAGAAGAAACAAATTCATCATTCAGATGTCTGGCTGGGGATGGATTGCGGACCCTTTTGCCCGTTAGACCGGTATGGTAAGCTCCGCCACGCGGTAAGAATCACAGTATCTCTTCTCATAAGACAAGCCTTCAGTACCCCGTACCAAAGGGGTTCCCTCATATCCTATCGGTCGTACAAACGTAAATACTATAACCAACATACAACATATATGTTTACAATATACATGTTTCCTTTCGAGACGTTACATTCCCGATCATTAAGCGAAACGACACCGGATTAGTTGGGTTCATCCCCGAGTCCCTATAGGTTTGTGTAGTTAATGTCTTAATCCGCATCATGATTACACTACTCTATCACATGTGTTTATGATGGTACTTATATAACAAATGAAATATGAAATTTTTTATAATATAGGAGTATGCGAGTATAATATAGGAGGAGACGAGCATGCAGTCCGCTGATGGTGGCTACTGTTGCCCATCGACATCTGTATGTGATACAGAATCATCCCCAGATAGGATTAGATATTCCTACCTGAGGTCGGCCACAGATGCGCCGCTACCCCTGAGGACTAAGCTGGAACGCCTCGGAAAAATATGTCTTCCTTACTACACCCTTCAATCCACAACACAGCAGCGCTTAACACTGCTGTTATGAAACAGAAATAGGTGTGGCGGTAGTCCCGCTGTAGTCGAACCACATGGGTTTATACCACCTTCAAATTCCAGACTTACAGCCTCAAACCAGTATAAGTTGGGTTATGGGTGTTATAAACTCACATAAAGGTATAAAAAAGCCAGACTCAAAATTACATGTTTGCCATGTTAGAGTACCAGATCGGTATGTTGGTAATACGCCATTTTAATATAAAATTTGCAATCAACCTAAAATAGAATTGAACACCAACTTGAAGTGAAGCACAGATTAGTTGCTACCCTTAAGAATAAAATGCACTATTTTTGCTTTGCCACACCTATAAAAGTACACCAAACTAAAATACAGTAGCGGTTAACGTGGCTATTATAATGTAGAAACACTCCCATTTAATACTCTCTTATACTCTTACGAATACTAATGCGCTATCTAATCTCGCTATCCCACACTTCTTTCGTTCACTTGTTCGCTACATACAACCATTATTCATTCCCCTATTCATTCTTTCACTTAAGACTGATAGCACATTGGCTACAATCGCGTAAGCGATAGTTAGGCTCCTATCTTGTTATTTAAGCCGCTGTCGCTCAGTCGTCCATTTTGTTTTTGAGTGACCTACGAGCGTTTAGTACATTTTTGTTTTTATTCGAAAAATCTGTCAACGGTCGATTGTCTATGTGTCTGAATAGATGCATAACTACTACATAGTCGATGGCAACTATTTCATTATTAAATAATCGCTAATGCCCATTATTACATTAACTTTTGCTTACCACAGATCGAAATTTGAAAAATGGTAATTGGTACAAGATTAGATAGATTAATTATTATTAATAGTAGGTGTAATCCGCTTGACTCTAGTTACGTGACAAACGACAGCGAAAGGCTGTAAAGAACAAATGTATAGAAATGTATTAAGCATGTCACGATAGCTACAGGCAACAGCGAAGCGCGGTTCAAAATAAAGGACGATCGGCTAAAAATCCCACCGCTTGTCGTGTCGCTGCCTAAAGAAAAAATGTATATAAATGTATCAAGCATGTCACGACAGTGATGCGCGTTTCAAAATAAGTGACGATCGGCTAAAATCGCACCGCTTGTCGTGTCGCTGCGTAAAGAAAAAATGCATCAAGCATGTCACGATAGCGACAGGCGACAGTGATGCACGGTTCAAAAAAAATAACGATCGGCTAAAAATGGCGCCGTTTGTCGCCTCGCTGCGTAAATAATAAAAGTATAAAATTGTAGCAGTCATGTAATTTGGACGAGCGACAGGCGACAGCGGTGCGCGGTACAAAATAAATGACGATTGGCTAAAAATCGCGCCGCTTGTCGCTTGTCGCTATGCCCAAGTCTATGGCCGAGCGGTAAAACCCCGACAAGGCGACAGGTTTACTTATTCTCTTCAATTTAAGAAGCATTCGGTGGAGGTGAGAAACAACCCATCTGACGCTAAATGGCGAGGGCACGTGACCTGTCGGCTATTCATCTATCCATTTTATTCAGTGCTTTATAGTTTAACTTGGGAAAGTATTCGTTGTTGGTACGAGTAAATAAGGTAAGAGAACTTTACGTTCTGAATTTAAAATAGTAGTCTAACATATATGTTAGAGATTTTTTATATGTTTTTTATGGAATAAAAGTTCTACTAGGTATTCTTGAAAAGGTGGTAGAACCCTGTGTGGTTCGACTCCAGCGCTACCACCGCCACACCTATTTCTGTCTACTAACAACAGTAATAAGCACTGCTATGTTCTGGTTTAAAGGGTGTGGTAAGGCATACTTTTCCAAGGCGTTCCAACTTGGGCTAAGTTCAGGGGCGTTCCAGTTTAGTCATAAATTTTTTATGTCAATTACTTTTTACTTTAAAAAATATAGTTAAAAAACTAAAAAAGCACGCTTTTATGATCAAATCAACTAAGAAAGTAGAAAATAATTTTCAATCTAGGAATCATTTAAGGAACAGTAAATAGTATAATAGTGGAAAAAGTGTGGGGCGCTTTTCGAAAACTGATAAATGGAACACCCCTTCCTTTTTTCTTTATACTGTTACTTAATTAGACGTTAATAAAAATTCAAGACGGCGGAAATTTTCTACATAGTTATCCTTATTGTCATTTTGAAAACGGGACAATTTTGTGTCCCGAGGTTTATTTTGGGGACAACGGGACGAAGCATCGAAAAAAGGGACTGTCCCGTTCAAAACGGGGCGTATGGTCACTTTAGGTATGATACATATACCATGTATTTCGTGACTGCGAAGAGCATGATAGCTTGCCACTAAGCCTTTGTCCACCTGAGCGATGCATATTCATAAGAGGCTTTATCGTCAAAGCTACTTACTGTAGCACTACCATGAGTTGGCATAGAAACGCCACTATAGAAATTGTAAATAGAAAACTATTGTCATTTTGCTAGTGAATAACATAACTACTATCGTTACGGTATTTCTCGACAACGTCTGTCAAATTAATGACTCATGGGACCGAATTTGTATGGCAATAGATCATAATGACATTCGCTAGCGATTTGATTTCGATAGGTTTTTTACGTATCGAGTTACGCCACTACGGATTGTAGTTCTACGAGTAACCACCAGAGGCGCTGTACAATTTTTCATACATTTATTTTACGCAGTCGCTAGCGAGTAATACTTTTGTAAACTCATGGTAGTGCTACTGGTACTGCGTAGATGCAAAGTAAATAAATTTAGTTACAAATTCTTGTAAAACCAGCGTGGGTGCCAAAATTAGAGTTGTTACTTAACTTGAATGTTTTTGTTATGAATAACATTTTCAACGTGTCTTATGAATGAATGAGTGGAGTTTTTGCTACTACTTGTTATTTATGTTTTAAGTTTTTCATGAAATAAACGATAATATTTATTGAGATATATACATATTGTATACACATATTCTGTCTTATTTTAGTTAAGACGAGCTATGCCTCGTGGATTTACCCGAGTTAAAAAGTGTAATTACTCGGGTGATTTCATGGGCTTTTATTTTTTTGCGTAGAACCCTCATTTATTTTTATTTAATAAAAGTAGCCGCAGAACTCATCGGCTAACTGCCAGTGAAAGTCTTCTCAAAGTCGGTCTAGCCACTTTGAAGATTAGCCGTAGCAAACAAACACATAGATACAAACTTTAACAATATAATTTTTAAAAAAGAAAAATAATTTACATTTGGTAAAAGGCTGTTATATTTGGCGTTAGAAACATATACTTAAATTGTACCTATATATTCGTAAAGATAGAGTATAGATAAAATATATGTAATATTCATATTTAGGTAGTAATAATTTACTTCCAGGATGAAACTGATGAAAAGCCCAAGATCACGCCACTAATAGTAATAATAATAATAATTTGTTTTTAAATAGAGTGATTATTAAATTACGATAAGATCTGAATATTACCTTTCATCATCATCAACCCATTACTGTCCCACTGCTGGGCACGGGTCTCCTCTCAGAATGAGAAGGATTAGGCCATAGTCTACCGCGCTGGCCAAGTGCGTATTGGTAGACTACACATACCTTTAAGATTTTTATCTCTCAGGTATGCAGGTTTCCTCACGATGTTTTCCTTCACCGTTTAAGCAAGTGATAATTAATTTTACCTTTAATATACCATAATAATATACATTGATTTGCTACTGTTAAAGCGCTTAAAAGAAATTATGTGGTTTATACATTTATTCATTTTGATATATTTACAACATAGTTACATAATTTAGTGTGATATGACTGTACCACTACACCAATGATAAGTATTTAAATACTACTACACGCGAATAAATAGGTAGGTACTAATGTAAAATTAGTAACAATAGTAATAAAAGTACAACATTAATAAGCAAAACAATAAACCTACACATAAAAGAATTATGTCGAAAACTGTAAAAACCACTTTGTCATAAATGAGAAATTATCACATTCCTATCAGCGATGGTACTTAACTGGGTATCATCAAACTGCTCAAAAATACATCATCTTCATTAAAAGCCTAATTCAGCTCTTAAAATTCGTTTCATCTGTGTGAAAACCACTTATGTAGAACTTATGTTATAATTTTTTCTTTCTTCTTTAAATTATATTTATTAAGTAATTATAATGTAGAGTCACGTTGCAGAATAAATTAAACAAAACTAAAAATTTAACATTCGTATCATTTTCATCTTTGAAAATATTTGACTTCAATAAATATAATTCGTAGAAGAAAATATCTCGTTATTACCAAGAATGTGTTGATTTTTTAGAAATAGAGCAATGTGTCAAACGATATTCCAAAGATAAAAAGTTTATGTCTAAATAAATAAGCAGACCAAAGAGAGTAAAATGTTTTGATTAATCCAATCAACACATCAATCAAAAAATAAAAATTAGGAACAGAAATTTGTTACAAGGAACCATCGTAGCAAATGTAAACTTACGCAGAAATCGTTGATTTAAAGCTATTTCGGACTGTATTCGAGTCGGTGCTCGATTTCCGCCCTCCGCTTACACGGGAAGCAGCATCAAAACATTGAATACCACACAACCGATCAACAGTTTCAAAACAATACCACAACCATTATAGTCCTCACTTGTGTTTCAGCGAATTAACGTCAATAGTCACTGTAATCTTTAATTGTTCTCAATTCGGTTCCGAAGTAAGTTCTACAAACGAAGTAACTCGATCCAATTTCAAATTACGACGCTCACTGGAATGTTAATGTAATGGAAATAGTGTACGAACTAATTAATATATTATTATTGACTTCCAAAATGTCTCTAAAATTACCAAAGTAAGTTTTTGTATCGTTTATTTTACACTGAAAACGATCACATTAGCCACAGGCAAAGGAAATCAAGAATAAAATTGTTGAAAAATGTTTTCGATAACACTCGATGTTATTTACGCGGCGCGTCGCGGGCGTGGAGCGATCTCGCGCAAACCCGTCCTTCGTGACCGACGGCTGGCTGCCGACTGAAGACTGGCCAGATTTCATCGGGTACTGAAAAATAAGAGCACGTACTGGCCGCAGCCTCCCAGCCTTTTTTGATCGCGGGGTCGCTAAACTTATGAGGGATGGCGGTCTCCACAAAGCTTTCGCTACAATTAGGCGGTAATTTTAATTATAACAGCGCCTACACTTATAAATAGGGTTATTTTGTTTTAACTTTTGAGCTCCCATGGCCTACTTGATAAATTCTTTTTTAATATTGTAAAATTAATATTAACTTTGTAAAAGACTTTTCGAAACTGTTGATAAATATTATTACGTACTGATATATTAAAATTTTGAATGGTTTATTGTTAACGCAGCTATTTAATATAAGTAATTCATGTTTTTATAATGAAACTATATGAAGGATATTTGTGCGTTATTTTCATGAAAAGATCAAAATTGAATTTACGGTTTTGTAATATATTGATATAGGAAATACGTATGATGGAATGTACTTATTTTTGTCAATTGCAACAAAATAAACAAATATTATGGTTTTATAACTTTTGCTGGTTCTACATTTTTGGCTCTACTATTCTACTATTTTTGGCATGTTATAATATTGTGAAGCTACTGAAATCTTGTATATGTGTGGTTAGGTCGGTAACATTGAATCAGTTCGCACATAGACTTTAGGAGAGAAATATATTGTAACGATCATCCGGATTTCGTGTTGAATTCACACGTTTATAGCGTCACTGACCATTTAACATTAGGTGGGATGTATGCTCCATTGCTTTATCCATTACACAAAGTTAACTTCAAACGTAAAACGGTACGAACGAAAACCTTTAGAAATACGCAAGTGACGATAAAATATCATATATATTTTTAATAGAGTGGAAATATGAGAAATTAAATCTATATTTTATGAGCTGAATCAGCAAATGGTGGCAATAAAAGACTGATAAAAGGACTTAATGTCAGCAAAGTGGCAATGCTGACGTCGAGAATGGTTTTGATTACTTCCTGAGTTCTTATTATATCATTTTGTGAACATCGTCCCATAAATGTTTATGGAGAGTTATCTCGTATGCTCCCAAATAGTTATGTCTCCATTTATTGGTTATCGGAAATCTAATTTGGATCCCTTTTGTTCGTCATTCGCTAGAAATCTGTTCGAACTATTTAATTTCCTGAAATTCTTAGGTTGGAAATTAAGTAACACAGAATAGATTTGTATGTATATGTTGTTATTCCTATAGTAGGTACAATAATTTTGTTAAGGTCTAAAATGCGAAATTAATTGCTTCTGTCTATTTCACAAGTTTAATGTAACTTGCCTTTTTAATTCATATGTTTGTGAGGATTGTGAGGGTTAAATCCTTGAACTGAATTAAACCAGTTACCAACCAATGCAAGGAATTGGGTGTGGTCATTCTAAATTAAAGATGGCGAAAAAAGATGTTTTACGCACCCCTACGATAAGAGTATGAAATATAAGGGTTTTTTGGAGAAAAATGGAAACAATGACGTTACTAAAGTCTGTTTTTTAAATCTGAATAAAAAGTATTTTAAACTTTAGTTATGGTTTCCGATTAAAATTTAAATATTTGATTTATTAAGTGGGTTATAACTTTTCTTGTTTCAAAAATAACAGTAAGAGATATTGAGTGATGGAAAAGTTATCAAATATTCAGGGTATTTTTAAAGAATATTCCTAGGCAAAAATAGATAGCAGGAAATTTCAAAAACATTGCCAAATTTTCAAGAATTTATGCCTGCGGAAATTCGTTATAGTTTGACCCAAATATCTAGAAGTCAACCAATTGGAAATTTAAAAGCTTTGACTAAGTCTCGGTTGGAGCAGCTGGATATCAGCTGAAATTGACGGGACTTTATACTGAGAACCAAGTAGTAGTCGTAGGTAATTCCATAATAGGGAGTTTTGGTATAAAATTAGCATTTATTGAGTTCGCTAAAAAACTTAAGACATACATATAAAATGATGATGTATGCAATAAAAATGTTTTCTTTTGACAATAATTGTAGCGGAGCCGTCTGATATGCAAAAGGTTCTAGGTTCGATCGCCGGGCAGTCAGACTACTTAATACTTAAGTTATATTTCTATGCTGAGTCTGAGAGTATTCGTCTTTGGTCTTTGTTCATGTCATCCGCGACACATCAGTGGGAAGCTATGAGTGCAGAAATAGTATTTTTAGCTTTATAATTTAGAAGTAGCAATCGATCATGCAGTCCACCTGATTTTAGTGGTAACTTCCGCTCACAGAAATCTGTAATTAACTCCAAGTAACTATTGTAGTCCTACCTAAGACTAGGAGGCCCGTTGCTCTCCTTGTGGACTAAGTTTGAACACCTAATATCAGTCTCTCAGTCTCCACATTACACATTTCAAACATAGCAGCGCTACACAGCGTTATAAGGGAGGTCTCATTCTTGCCTCTTTAGTTAACCAAAAAATATTTGAATAAAGATATCTCGTTTAACTACTTTTTACTATTGAACAGTTATTGTCTGTGTGCGTATGTAGTTATAATTCCATATACGAGTACGCCGGAGGCTATACGGCGCCGGCACTGGATTGCATCAAAAGTTTTCATGGCACGGTCGTGTTGAGTATCAATATGATATTAAGTTGTGTCGTCAGTGCTAATTTACTTCTAAGTTTTACAGGTACCCGCGTAGTACATCACGATATCGTGTCACTTAAAGATATCGTGCCGTAGAAATCTACGCCATGCATCGTTAAAAATCACGACTAAATAACAAATCGTTATACGACAGCCCAACGTGCCACAATACGACATTGTGTTGCAAGCTTGTGTTTTACGTTTTTTATTGTTATGTGCAATAATGATGGCTTTACTCTAATTAAAAAAAAAATATTCTTACGTATGTGAAGATTATTTTTTACTAAATTGTAATTAATTTACATTTAATGACACCCATTAACTTTTGCCTAATTACCCGTGGCAAAAAAATTATATATTTTAATTCGAAAAATATGCAAAATGTTTAGAATATTTTGTTAGTCACGTGCTAAATATACCCTGGACCATACGCGTCAAGCATCCAAAATCGTCATTACCGTACAATAAAACAATATAGCCATTTCCACTGCCAAATGGTAAATTCATTCGTAACAAAGCAGCATATTAATTCGCTTGTTGTCTCTCCACTGTTTGATTTCCTTTCCGCTGCGTGATCGTTATTAAAATCATTTACATAGGAAGTACGCGGGAACAATTTGTGTGGTATACATAGTAAACTAACGACTAAATTGATTGCAAGTAGATAGGGCTGTCGCTTATAGATCTCCAATTATCGTGTTCAATTATCATGTTTAACAGATGCTAGAGACATTTCAAGAGCATCTAGGATTTTTTAATCGGATTTCTAATACCAGGCAAGCAATTTTGATTTTTCAAAGTAAAATTAATAATATCTCGGTTAAAAGGTGAAGAAAACCTCGCGAGGAAACGGGCCAGAAAATAAAAAATCTCAAGGCTGCGTGACGTCTAAAAATGCGCAATTGACCAGTGCGGTCGACTATGATTAATCTAACGGATCTAACCTAACGTTACCCTGGAAAATATGCGTCAAGCATCCAAAATCGTCATTACCGTACAGTAAAATAATATAGCCATTTCCACTGCCAAATGGCAAATTCATTCGTAACAAAGCGGCATATTAATTCGCTTGTTTTCTCTCCACTGTTTGATTTCCTTTCCGCTGCGTGATCGTTATTAAAATCATTTACATAGGAAGTACGCGGGAACAATTTGTCTGGTATACATAGTGAACTAACGACTAAATTGATTGCAAGGGTAGGGCTGTCGCTTAGAGATGTCCAATTATCATGTTTAAATGATACTGGAGTCTTTGAAAAAGCAATGATAGTGTAGTGGTTAGAAACTTAATCCGGTTTCGAAAGGCACACAATTTTGATTTTTAAAAATAATGATATATACCTATTGGAAATTAGTTATCATTTTTCATTAAAAGGCGAAGGGAAATATCGTGAGGAAACACGCCTAAAATATCATTAAAAAGTTATTAAGGGTATGTGAAGTCAATCAATTCGCACTAGACCAGTGCAGTGGACTATAGCCTAAACCTGTTTTCCTCTGAGAGGAGACCTGTGTCCAGCAGAGGGACAGTAATGAAATGACGAACAAAGAGAAATATATTATAAGCATATGGCGTTCTTTTACATAATTACCACGACGATGTAGCACTATAAGTTTAAGCTGAATTTACTTGAAACAAAACAAGGATCTACCTAGAGTCGATTACAGATGCGTCGCTGCTTTCTGAGGTCGACTTAGGTTTCCTAAGTATGTCTGCTTTACGCGCTTTGAATATAAATACAACAATGAAACAATTGAAGGTGGTAGAACCCTCTGTGGTTCGATTCCGGCGGCACTACCGCCACACCTATTTCTACCTAATAACAGCAGTGTTAGGCGCTGCTGTGTTCCGTTTCGAAGGGTGTGGTAAAGGAGACAGACTTTTCCGAGGCGTTCCAGCTTAGTCCTCAGAGAGCGACGCATCTGTGGCCGACCTCAGGTAGGAATATCTAATCCTATCTGGGGTTGATTACAGATGTCCATGGGCGGCAGTAGCCACTTACCATCAGGTGTACTGCATGCTCGTCTGCTACTCCTATATTATAAAAAAAAATGTAGTTATCCAGTATATTTATCTGTGTTACGGAAATTATCACAATGTTCAGTCGTACACAAAATTGCGAAGTAACCAATTAACTCAAAAGGGCTCTACTTTGTAATTTTGGAAGTTTGTTTCCAAAGTATGCCGCTTCGCCAAGAAACACAAGTTTGGTTCAAAATGTAAACGTGAGAATGTGTTGCGTTACTTCAAATGTGCGAGTTTCTTACACTTTCGTAACTGTCAGTTTAATTGTCCCGAAAATATAGCGACTCGTATTATAGCCTGACAATTACAATTCCTTTGTATAAATTGTTTAACATATTCTATTTAACATAGACAAAATGAGTGTTTTTTTCTTTTTCCTTGGCTTCTGCCGCTCATGGACATCTGTAATCAACCCCAGATAGGATTAGATATTCCTACCTGAGGTCGGCCACAGATGCGCCGCTACCCCTGAGGACTAAGCTGGAACGCCTCGATAAAGTCTGTCTCCCTTACCACACCCTTCACACCAGAACACAGCAGCGCCTAGCACTGCTGTAATTAGGTAGAAATAGGTGTGGCGGGTGGCGGTGGTGCCGCCGGAGTCGAACCACAAAGGGTTCTACCACCTTCAAATGTGTCTTTCTATGATTTACATAAATTGACATTAAAAAAATAATAAAACAGTATTTTATTTGCACTGGCAGCGCCATCATCAGACTATTATCTAGGAGTCACTCAATATATGAATTTAGAGAGCAGTATTATAGATCAACTATTCATGACGACATGGAGACTAACTTATTGCCAATAATCTAATTAAACCTGTGCCTATCCTATAAAAATCACACATTCTATAACACAAATTAAAAGCTTCAAATCCAAATATCAAATTATTAAGTAACGTGTTTTCGAAAAATATTTGACAATGTCATAAGGGATAGTTTAGTGTACTTAAGGCGAAGGTGAGGCAACCCCTCCGAGGTGGCCGCCCTAAGGAGACATTATTAGCATTATCCTCACATCATATCTGACCTGAATGACCCTATACGGTCCGTCTCTGGTATTTGATTGGACCTATTGTATACCTGTCGGAATGTTTGGGACTACAATCATTTAACAAGTTTTTTATCATTTTACACAAGTGTCATATTTGTGTAAAATGATAGAAAAAAATTATGTATTGCTGGACTTCACATACCTTTGAGATTTTTTTAATCTCTCAGGTATGCAAGTATATTTCCTCACGATGTTTTCCTTCACCGTTAAGCAAGTGATAATCAATTTTCTAAAACGCACATAATTTTGAAAAATCAGAGGTGCATGCCTGGGTTTTGAACCTCGGAGCCCTCGATCGAGAGACCGAGTTTCTTAACCAGTAGGCTATCACTGCTTTTTAGATAGAAAAAATTCAAAATATTAAATCGCGTCCGAATCGTATGTAGGTACATTGCTTTACAATAACTTTGAATTAAAAACGTCCAGATTAAAAGTAAAAAGTCCGTGTAAAACAAAAAAAAAAACGATTGTAGAAAAGTTGTTAAGATTAAGATTTTCAAACTTCCATTCGCGATATTTTCAAATTTATTGTTGGATCAGATAATTTATTTCTGCTATAATATTCAATTTTAATATTCACGAAAAGTATGGAAAATATTCAACGTTATTTCATAAGAGACTAAAATATTAATATTTATATCTAAAATATTATTTTTAAAAGACATCTAAGATTTTAAGGTTAATCCGATATTCGACACTTAGTATAATAAGCTGCTTTATTTAAACTAAACAACAATTCAGATGCAAAGAGTTTTTGAACCGTCATTACGCTCACCATATTCATAGGTTTTCTCAGTAAATTAGTGTATAATCTTCAGTTTTAATATAAAACTGGCTATTAATCGGTTAATTAGGATGACCCCGGGTTCCAAAACGTCTGGGCACAGGCTGGACGCGTCTCGAATATATTAAAACGGTTGGTTACATCAAAATTGATAGAATAAAATTTTCGTACCACCAGAATTCATAAGTAACCAAGAGAGGATTTTTTATGATCATATTTTTAATAAGTTTTTATTGTCTGTCTTCTGCTATTTCTATTTTTAAATGACGATACCTTTTATAATGTAGAAAGTAACAAATAATTTTGTCCTGATGGTAAGTGGCTACTGTTGCCCATGGCCGGTAATCAACTCAGATAAGATTAAAACGTTACCGGCCAAAGATGCGCTGCTATTTCTGAGGACTAAGTTGGAAGAGCTTTGATAAATATGTCTATCGTACTACAACGGAACCGAAACGCAGCAGAAGCTTATCATTGCTGTAATTAGTCTGAAATTGCTGTGGTGGTGTCACGGAGTCGAACCACAAGGGATTCTAACCCCTTCAAATTTTGCATCATTCATATTTTGGAATTTCTAAATCTTTTAATTCTACTGAAAACGGAAAATTACTTTACTGATCCCTTTCGAGTTCAACTCGAAATCGTTATATATAATATTTATACTTTTCACAAAATCTTGTTTTCAATCACGTCTGCTGATTTTTCTTCCTATTAACACTCTTTACATAATCTTGTTTTCATTAATCTTTTTTCTAATTTTTCTTCCCATTGGCATTCATTTCTTAAAATATTGCCAATATTTTAATATTAAAATAGTTTCCAATAATGACTATTCATGGTCTACCCTGCTCTCATTTTCCCTAAAATATTACCTGGTCCATATATCAAGAAGTAATGTTCGTGGCAAATTTATAATCCGTTCATAAGTCAAATTTTCGTATCTTGTAACCCTGACAGTAATACAATGTAACACGCGGCTAGGGTTGCCACACACTTCAATTACACTAAATATCATAGAAAATTAAAAAAAAAATGGTAAAGTACTTTTTTTATTTTCATCAGTAATTGAGATGTCGTGACGCGAGCAGGGATATTTAAAAATAAAAATATTGCAGGTACCTACTATATTATTATTTTTGCCATGTTATTGTAAAAAATACATCTTTTTGCAAAATTGATTTAATGAAAAGATTTTTTAAAAACACCCTTTTTAGTAACGTTATTTTGTTTTTCGTATTCTCAGGAACTCCTAGTATACACGTCACACATACAGATTGTATATTTATGTGTACGGAACAAAATCAGCTCAATTTGTCTCCAAAAATCTTCCTTGTAAGATTTGTAAGCACACATACATATGGGAAGATAAAGAAAAAGTTGGCAACCCTATACGGAGCGTACCCTTTATGTAAATTTGTTTACGATGTCGCAGATTCAAATATTGCCATAATACCTGAATATTAGAAGCATTACAGGTTCTGAAATATTGGAGGCGTAATACCGGTGTTTAGGTATTAAATTAAACCAGTTAGAAAGCGACGGAATTTTCGTAGATCTTACTAAGATTTATTAAGTGGTAGGGCATTTTAAGACTTCGCTAGGTTAAGTTTCGACTTATTGAGAAATGCTAACGTATTGATCTCGGGATCAATTTCTCATTTTAATTTTGATGATATTCTAAAGATTCTTTTAAGATGAGTTATTTACCTGATTCAGTTGTTGGGCGATAAAATGAACGTTAGTATAAATAATAGTATTTTGTTTATACTTCACACTCAGAAAAAAATCTTGACCTTTTTTATGATTACTAATTTATCTGCATTAATGTCTTAACTTTAATGCATGTAGAATACGGCCTTAAGTCGAATCAATGCTTCTTAAGCAGAAGCATAACTAGTTAGTTTTGGAATACAAGTAACATTATTCTCCTAAACTTAGATGGTAATAGACCAAATTAATATTAACGACATTGACCAATAGCATAAAACTTACGAAGAGCCGATATCAATCAACTGGCCATTGTTGTGGAAGATCCGTTGTAACATTGATCGACATTAACATGCAGTTAAACTGGGTCACACTGTGATCGACGGTTAGGAGAGACAGAATAAGGACGCACCCTTATTAATTTTGTATGCCGATCACAGTTAGGCCGATGGCTATTCAATATTTATTGATAAAGTAATTACGATATGGGCTTACGAATTGGGTGTTCGAGTATGACAAAAGGGACTGTTTAACTGATATTAAGTCATCAATGTTGTAGTGTCATGAATCTTTTAGTGGAATGAACAATGGACTGGACTGTGAAATTGTAAATGTAAGTCATTTATACATTTTGTTGTTTGTGGGTAGGTGGGTAATTATTTCGAGCGCATACGTCATTGCTGCCATAAGGTGAATGCTTGTTATGAGTCAGTCTGTTTGCGACCATCGGCCCGAGCAGACGTGGTGGTTTGTTATTAAGCCAAATTGTATTGCTATGAGTTTCAGGGACTACAAGTTCATAGGATTCCTTAAGAAATAAAATTTCTGTAGTCACTTTTCTCGTGCTGCAAGTATTCTTAGGCAATTTTTGTCCACCAAACTTCAAAATTGTATTTTTTTCCTGACTGAATTATTGAATTTTAAACTGTAATATTCATCTCGTCTGAAATTATTTAGTGATTCTAATATAAATTTGGCATAAAAGTTACTCGTAATATAGTGTTAAAATCTTCATTTTAATTATTATTTGCATTTTAACTGATCTTTCAAGCGATCTTGATTGCAAGTGTAAATATTTAAGCTTCTCTTTTCATTTTACTATGTTAATACACGTATTCACATAGTAAAATGCTAGTAAATCCTTCAACATAAAAGGTAATGTTTTCGTTTATTAAAGTTTATTTTGTGTGAACACATTTCTTGAGCCTTTTAGCCCAGGCTCCATGGATAGTAACATTATTAATCGTAAATTTCTTTGAAGGGATCTATCGTGCTATAAAATTTTATTAAATTCGAAGCATGTTAGCCATATGTTGTTTTTATTTGCAAGAACGGTTTTGAATGTCATTTGGCTAAAATACATACGAAACGATGTATCGTGATTTTGACACGTTGCGACAATGTGTCGCGGAACGATGTCGTGTAATGAAAATCTACTACGTGCATCATAAAAAATCACGAATCAACATCGAGTTATAAGAGTCGACCATCTTAAACTTCAGAAATTATATTTGCTATATTGAGTTGGTCACAGATGTCAAAGGGCGGTTACTTAGAATTACTACTTAGCATGTGCATGCTCGTACAAAATATACATTTGTCAGTTAGTATTTGATATAAAGTAGCTTGCATGCCTATTTGCCATTTTCGACATAAAAGACTCTAATACCATACCATACCATAGTATACCATACCATAGCTTGCTATAACTAATACGTGTTCTGATCTGCAGCTGCTGCAAAAGCAACAACAAAACAGCATCAAATCAAACGTGTATATCATTTTAAACTCCTTCTGCTTTATAAGGCGCAAGTGAGACCCCACATGGAGTACTGCTCACATCTCTGGGCAGGGGCGCCCCAATACCAACTTAACCCACTTGACTCCGTGCAGAAACGCGCGGTCCGAATCGTCAACGACCCGGTGATCTCCGATCGGTTAGAACCTTTGAGTTTGCGGAGGGACATAGGTTCCCTCTGTGTGTTCTACCGGCTTTACAATGGTGGGTGTTCCGAGGAACTATTTGACCTGGTGCCTACGTCACCATTCCTCCATCGCACCACTCGCCGAAGGATGAAGTTCCATCCACACCAACTGGACTCGTGGCGGTCCTCCACGGTTCGGTTTGCACGGACGTTCTTGCCGCGGACGTGTAAGATGTGGAATGAACTTCCTCCTGAGGTATTCCCGGAGCGCTATGACATGGGGCTCTTCAAAAAAGGTGCAAAAAGAGCTCTCATACAAAGCCGGCGATGCATTGGCGACTCCTCTGGTGTTGCAAATGTCCATAGGCGGCGTTGACTACTTTCCATCAGGTAGCACGTCTGCCTAATCGTTAGGTTAAACGATAAAAAAAAAAAAAAAAAAAAAAAAAAAAAAACCACTCATACCCGCAAAAATCATTTCGCATAACTGTTCCGCCGTTTCCTCCGCGGTCGGTAGAAATTCGAAGTTCCGCCACGCGTCTTGTGTGCTAAGTTACACACGTATGCGTTTAATATTCCATCTCCGTGCCATTCGTTACTGCCCTTTTACGTGACCAGGAATCCTCAGAATTTGCAACACACGCCACTAATTATAAATACTTTTGATTTGACGTATGTACATAATCACAGCTGTGTGAATAGTGTTTTATAATTAGGCGCTTAGCAAGGTGATTTAGAGTACCTATTGAATATTTAAAGGTAGAATCCTCTGTGGTTTTGACTCCGGCAGCATCACCGCATCACCTATTTTTGTTTATTAACAGCAGTGTGAACCGTTGCTGTGTTCTGCTTCGAAGCGTGTGGTAAGGGAGACATACTTATCTAAGGAGTTCGCTTTTATTCTTCAGGGGTACCGGTGCATCTGTCGCCGAACTCAGACAGGAATGGTATCTTATCTGGAGTTGATTACGGATATCTATGGGTCACAGGTGGCCACTTACCATATCATGGACTGCATGCTCGTCTGTTATTCCTATATTACAAAGAAAAGCTCCAGCTCCTCAACTTCATTATATTTAGCATACTCCATTTAGCATTTATATTTTTGAAATCCTTCGTTTTATAAGCACTGATAGATGCTGAAAAATTTCCTCTAGTTTTTCCCCGTCCTGTTTCTGCAAAAACGTTTGTAGGAGTGAAGGAATTTCAGTGAAATCTAAAAACAGGAAAGCAAATCCTTTGTTTGTTTAAACCTTTGTGTTTTTAACGGGAAGTGCTTTAAAGGCTTCGATAGCGCTTCTATCGCAGGCTTTTGTTTCTCCGTTGTTTATTGGCTGATTGGTTTAGTAGGTTCATAAAGATTTCCTACAGTTCCGAGTTCAAATCCGGGTGGTAAAAATTACAAATATGTGGGAGAATGGATAAAAAAAGAAGAAAATGTATGACTTTAACAATTAATTTTATTAACGTAATTAGTTACAAGTTTTTATCTATACACAAGATATATTGAATTGAACAGTAAGCGATAATGTTTAACCATGGCACATTTAAATACAAACACATTAATATCACAATTCACAATAATTACAATGATCTTCAAATGAGTAAAATAACACATACCTGACAGTTCAGATTACCACTGTACCGCACTGAACAGCTTCTGATCTGCCGAGAGCTACACTACACGCCGCTTATAACACGATTCACGTACCATATTATTGAAAGCGGGCGGTAGTATTGTTTTTTTTTAATTAACACATTTTTTTTATATATATAATATAAGAGTAGCAGACGAGCATGCAGTCCACCTGATGTTAAGTGGCAACTGCCGCCCATGGACATCTGTAACAACCCCAGATAGGGTTAGATATTCCTACCTGTGGTCGGCCACAGATGCGCCGCTACTCCAGAGGACTAAGCTGGAACGCCTCGGAAAAGTATGTCTCCCTTACCACACCCTTCAAACCAGAACACAGCAGCGCTTAACATTGCTGTTATAAGGCAGAAATAGGTGTGGCGGTGGTGCCACCGGAGTCGAACCACAAACGGTTCTACCCCCTTCTTAAATACCACCACTTAAATTATTGAATAGTTTAGTATAATATACAAATATGCTCCCACAAATATGTATTTTGGTAATATTAACTATCCACGCGCACTATTAACTAAATCAGTCTAATCTAGAGATAATATTATGAGGGTTGATAGACAGAGTTCCTAAGTTTTACATTTCTATTTTGAACTTTACATTATTTGTATTCTTGTTCTTGTGTATGTTTATTGCAGCAATGATTGTATTAGTTTGTGAACGTTTAAACTGTTCATTCAATGACAATATCAATAATATATCTTTCGATGGACATCAAATAGATATATTACTTTTATGGAATGAATTCTAAAATTATTAAATTACTCCTTAATAATACGCTCGTTAATTAGAGTAATACGAGTAACAGTACTGTCTCTAAAGTGCCTAAAGTCATTGATTAAGTGAAATTGTCCTCAAATTCACAGCTTATTCTCCAAAGAATATTTATTTTCTTTTCAATACTACTACTAGATATTTAGACGTAAACGAATCTGTATTTAATTAAAGTATCATATTAAACAGATGAACAGAATCTTTGATGTTGGCAAATTCATTAATATTTCTTCTCTAGAATGATTTTATAGTACTTAAATATGGAAATAGAAACATTTTTATTATATTGTTTGTATAAGAAAATAAACACAGTCTTTGCTCTATAAGTATGATATGAATATTCCTTATATGCTCATTGTGTCAATGTATAGCATAATAAGTATATAGGATGTAGCATAAGCAAAAGAAACAGTGATAACTTATTGGTTGAAACGTGGCCTCTCAAGCCAGGAGTCCGAGGTTGAAATTCCAGACACCTCTGATTTTTCAAAGTTATGTGCGTATTATAAATTTCGGCACTTGCTCTAGCGGTGACGAAAACCATCATAAGGAAACCTACATAACTGAGAAAAAATATGTTTTCATAGGTATATGAAGTCTACCAATAAGCCTAGTCCTTATTTTGGGAGGAGACCCAGAATACTACGGACAGTGATGGCTTGATGATGATGATAGCAAAATAGTTAAATGTGTTATATGAACTATTAATTCGTGGCAACTCCGGAGGCATCACTGCTTTTTAGCAGAAGCGTTAAGCGATGCTGTATTCTCGAACGAGGCGTTCCAACTTATTCAGGACTAATAAAGTATCTATGCCTAAAGTCAACTAGACTGCGTGCTGTTTTTATCTAGTGCTTAAAAGTTGAAACAGTACCTTTTTTTTCTCGGGGGGAAACCTTTAAAAGGTACCCGATGCCGTAGGAACGACACGGGGTTATGTGGGACTTTTACCGCACTAAAACCCCCCTGGTGGCCGTCCTCGGCGCTGCGTAGAGGACTCCGGGATTTCCAAAGAAACGCGACCGGAGTCCTCTCAGCGCACTGTCCCGTCGGGCTCCGCCCAGGTGAGTTTGTATCGCCACACCGTCTGGTGTATACGACGGAATGCGGCCACACATACCGCCGATCTTTCCGGGGTCGCTAGCCGGGCGGTTCGAGTTCACACTCTTGCCGTCTGCAACCCCGAAAGCCCATTTTAGTCGCCTCTTACGACAGGCAGAGGATACCGTAACCCTATTCTGGTCCCGGAACTACAGGGACAATGTTCTTCAACTTACCATCACCACAAGAAAATCTTGCGTTTCTTTGCATTCGTTTAAATACGGGTATGTATGCTGGCGGACCTACATTAAAGGCCATCATCTCAGTCCTCGGGATTAGCAACACATACGTAATCGGCTTAAGATTTAGACTCTTCTTCTATATAAAGTAGGTTGCAGGTGTCCATGGCAAAGACCACTTAATATTAGGTGGACTGCATGCTTATTTACTGCTCCAATCTTGCAAAAAAATATTTGCTCAATTGGAACTCGAACCTGTTCCCTAAGTATGAGTTTTTACAAAAATGACTATTTTTGTATTTGTTTCGTATTTGCCCATACATTTCCAATCAGCGCCCCCAGCGGATTGTATCAAAACTGATTGGTAATGTATGGGTAAATACGTCAACAAATATAAAAACAGTAATTTTTGTAAAAACTCATACTAAGGGTACTGATTTGATTGATAGACAATCATTGTATCAAATGCATTTCCATTGTCCATATAAACACATGTTTATTATTAGCGAAGGATATCTGCGAATGCGTATCAATCAATCATTTGGACACATTGCCAATCTATTTGGCGATGTCATTGGTATGGATGACTGGTTGAACGAATCTTGCCTGTCCCTCTATATGGATTTCCGCAAAACAACAGCTGTGTATAACGGTAATGGGTTTATTGACAGTTTAATGTATCCTGTGGTAATAGTTAAATGGTCATTGGTTTTACTAAGATCACATTTCATTGACATGTACAGCAGTGGTGGAATAAGGTCGTCGGAGGCCAGGAGCGGCAAGTTGAATGATGGCCCCCAGTGTAAAACATGTATTTGATTATACAAAATAACAAATGTGTCATAGACTTGTTCGCCCAAAAATAGGTATGATTCCGGTGCAGTCACAGATTCTGACAAACTTTTTTAGCTATACGCCCATGCACATCTGTAATGAACCCTTATAATATTAGATTCCTATCAGATGCCTTCGTTGCTAGACAGATGCGTTGCTACCTTTGAGGACTAAGTTGGAATGCCTCGGGCAAGTATGTTCTTTACAACCAGCGTTTAACACAGCTGTTATTAGATGCGGCAGTGATGTCATCGAAATCAAATCACATCATTCTACCTCTTTCTGAAAGTAAACTCTATTTTCTTATTTTACGGCTTATAAAAAGTAGATTCCGAAAATGAAGCGTAAACAAATATTTAGCATAGAGTATTAATAAGGACTTATTCAAACCAACGACTGGTATGAAAAGAGTTAAGCTTTTTACAGCTATTATGACGCTTTCTAACATAATTATGTTTATGGGTTGATTTTACAAGATGTAGAAAGAATGAAAGAAATTTGAGCATAATATTCAAAAAATTCTGCTGAAAATTTCTTTTACAACGATAATGAGCTGTAAATTAATTTTCAGCTCATTGAATATCTCTAAGGATATAATTTGGTCAGAATAATATGGCAGTTGATACTTTAATGTTAGGATACTATGGTCTTCGTTCCGTCCAAATGAAAATAATTTTGCTTCAAAAATTTGTGTTAGAGCAACGTGGGATGGATGTTTCCTTCTATTTAGTAAGGAAATGAGAGATGAGGTCAGTGCGTAAAGATATAGAAAAAAATAATATTGTAAGATAATGAATTTTAGTATACAGATTACCCGCTGCGATCCTTTTTATTCGCTACTTCTGGGTACGAGGCTTCCGCCTCGTACCCAGAAGTAGCAAGTACCCAATTTATAATCTGGAGTAATTTATAATCTGGAGAGCATGACTCAATAAGGCCTTTGACGAGGTTTGACTTTTATCCTATGAGAACCGGGGCCAATGGCTCCAAAGCATGCAAGGGAAGGGAAGTGCGCATGAAATTTTGCCACTCGCGGTGACCCATCCAACTTCCGACCGCGCCATATGTTGCTTAATTTTGATGATAGATTGAAACAAACACAAGCCGAAGGGCTATGTTTCATATAGTTCACACATAAATATTATAACTACCCGCTATTTATAAAATCAGCGTTAGTTTAGATGTAGCTTCATCGAAATCTATGTCAGGCATTGATTTATATGAAACTGAGAAAGGCTTTACGGTTATGACAAAACATAAATCCTTTCTTGTCTTGCGGATAATTTTATTGCAATTTTCGCAGTTTTTCCCACGTTTCCTACACCGTATCCATTATTGGATGCAATATGGATTTGAGTACATTGATTTTGAATTTGAGTTATATTAGTTTTTATCGTGTAGTGTTTTTATCATCATTGCGAATGAAATTTGAAATATGTTGGAATAAATGTTCGATACGTTTTTCAGTAAATGTTTATTATATTACCATGTTCTGTAATACTATTTCCAAAGTGGCAGAACCTATTTCGACCGGATTTCTCGACCAATTCTGGATCATGGAGAATTTTGACGTTTCGGTGGGAGGGTGTAGATGTTGGCTGACTTGAATATGAGGTAGATCTTAGTCCTCAGCCGAGGTAATGCAACTGCGATCGGCTTGTTTGAATTATTATCATATGTCCTTATTTTCTCATAGATTTTGAAAGCTATTCGTGATTCTACTTCATCGGCACCATCATTACACCTTTATCTGCTTTATAGCAGAGATGTGAGCTACTGGGTGTGTAGGTTGAATTAAAGAGTGAGCACATAACTTAGTTCTCACTAATGTCTATGGACCTGATTTCGGAGGACTTTTCTATTTGGAATTATTCGCAGAAGTCCATGAACAGTAATAACCACTAAACACCTTGTTTCCATTATTGAAATTTAAAAAATCTATACAATGTCGTCTTTGAAATAATAACCATAATAACCATAGATTAGTAAAGATACTTCGCCGCCTTGAAATTGTATGAAGCCACAAATGGCTTATTTTAGTAAGTTCTTTTTTTGAATTTTTGACAAATAAAAACATTTTTAGAGAAAATTTACGAATAAAATAATTAATACTGCGTAATTTACATAATAAATAAATAATTATTTCAAATTAACAAAATAATTTAGGGACATTTTAGCACGGTGACGTGACAAAACTTTTTTACGCAACTATTTCAATTCTCAAAACTGGGAACATTTTATTGTTAGGAGTGAGTAATCTTTACTAATCTATAGTAATAACATGAATATGTACGCTCGTACCTGTAATTATAATTAACAAAAACAGTGCGGGATACAATATTCGCAGCACCATTGTTGTTAAATTAATGACATAGGTATTATGAGGACAGTTGTAGAAACCAAGTACAATAGTACTGGGCATTAGAATAACCTGTAAGGATCAGCTTCTAAGATAAGAGACGTGTATGATAGCTAGCGAGAAGACAAGAAGACGATTATTTAAACAATCCCGAACTGAATAAATTTATTATTTAGTTTCCATTAATTTTTATTATATTGAAATAATATAATTATATGGAGATTTTTTTTTATATAAGGGTAGCAGACGAGCATACAGTCCACCTGATAGTAAGTGGCTGCTGCCGCCCATGGACATCTGTAATCAACTTCAGATAGGATTAGATATTCCTACCTGAGGTCGGCCACAGATGCGCCGCTACCCCTGAGGACTAAGCTGGAACGCCTCGGAAAAGTCTGTCTCCCTTACCACACCCCTCAAACCGGAACACAGCAGCACCTAACACTGCTGTTATTAGGTAGAAATAGGTGTGGCGGTGGTGCCGCCGGAGTCGAACCACAAAGGGTTCTACCACCTTCAAATTTCAATAAGTAATGATGAAAAAATCTATTATTGATTATGGATTAACCCGAAAAGCCAACCGAAGTAACCATTGTACCATCAACATCATAGATATATTATACTGACGTACTTCAGTAGGATGATATATCTATGATCAACATCAACGCAATGAGGCACCAATAAAGTTAAACATACAAGTGAAGGAAATAAGCCGTTTAATATAAGTGGTAAAACACCTTTGACATCCGACTGTGAAGGTGCTCCTACCGTAGAACTGCGGCACATAGTGGTGGAGCCCAACTTATTTGCGGAAATAGCTCACGAGCGGGCGCACGCCGCGTACGAACGCGACGTGCAACCGTCGCACGCCATGCCTGTAAAAATCCGTTGCAAGCCATGCGTGTAAAAATCCGTCGCTCGCCATGCGTGTAAAAATCCGTTGCATGGATGCGTGTATATGGCGTTGGTCGTACTATTTTTTACTACAGACATGCCAGCATACACCCGTGCCAGTTTTAGCAGACACCAAAAAGTGCCGAATTCGTGGAACTATTGTAAATTCCTCTAGAGTGAAGTATTTTCAATTTCGGATTGAAAGGAAACTTTACGCAACACGCTAATTGAATTTTCAAAAGAACGGTATTTATGTAATTTTCTTGCGTCAATGTCCCCATTGATATATTTTCTGTTCAAAAAATTCTCCATTTAAAAGTTAGTAAAATATTTTTATAGCATACTCTTTAACGGGTGTCAAAATCTGTGAAGCCATCTGTAAAGCCAAATTACACATACAGGGTACTGTTTACACATTTTGTTAAGGGTTAATGTTGCAGTTTGCTATCTAAGATTGAGTTTATATCCTATATACGTCCGCTTAATACCCCAACAAATTATTGTCATGAATATTGTCTGCTAAGCCTTTACCGCCCGTTTTACACGGTGAGAACTCAAAGTGCTTACAGTAAGCTTAGGGTACCGTCATAAACAGAATGTGTTCTTTAACTAACTTAATTTTACATACTTTAAGAACAAATATAATATAATATAATATATAAGTAATTTTAGGTAAGCATCTATGTATCACTTTATTTTCTTCAGAATGAAGTGAAGTACTCATGGTTAGTGGTTACTGCTGGACAGTGACCTAAATAATGTGGGTCACAGATGCGTTTCTACCAGTGAGGACTAAATTGGAAAGCCTCGTCTCCCTTTATACACCTCTTATACTAGAACACACCAGCGCTTAACACTGCTGTTACACCGAACCTAAATAGGATTAGGGTCTCATCTAAAGTCGGCCACAAATGCGTACCTTATTATGCCTGTCAAACCTGAACACAGTGGTGTTCGACACTGCTGGTATAAATACGTGTGGCGGTAGTTCTGCCGCAACCGAAACTCGAAAACTTTTACCAAACGTAAATAGGAAGAATAGCGTGAGAACAATATACATACATGAATATGCTAAAAATTAATTATTGTGTTTAATCTGTTAATTCACTTAACCACACTGTTAACCCATATATACACGCGCAAAACCACAATTAATAACCACATAATCAAATATATTCAAACCTTTGTCTTTCATATTTTTCCAATTCGTACCACTTAAAAACATTTATCGTTTGTTTATCTTACTTAATATAAAATTCGCGAGCGTCAAACAGCCGCCGTGACGCTCAAATAATATTATTCAGTTTCAATAAAAAGGGAAAACCGCGAAAGGACAAAGTCGTTCCTATGTCAATATTTTGCCGGCTAGTCATCTCGTTATAAGGCGTCAACCTTTCTCGAGTGCTTAGGAAGCTGTAGACTGTAACACTTTGGAAATACTCGAACCTTAACAAGATAAAAAGCACTTAAAATATTACAGCTACATTATATAAATTTCATATAACAACATATCCTTAAAATGTTAAATAAAGATATAAACTATTCAATACGAATATTATTAAATGCTCATTAAATTATGTTTTAACGCTGATTACATGAGGCATTAAAGATTGAAATAGCTTATTAAGCAATTCATGTTTGAAAAATCACAATACCTATTAAATAGTGCTTACATGCAAGCTTAGGTTAGGTTAGGTTAACCTAACCTCACCCTCAAGACGTGGCTGACGTTAACAACAGCTCCGGCCGACGTTGCTAGACCTTGAATATAACGCTAACACTTCTTACGCTGAGCGTCAAGAGCCACGGAGTTTTAGGTGGTAAAAGTCCTACACACCGAGCGGGAAGACAAAAAGTCTAACCTAACCTAACCTAAATAAGTATAGGTATATAAACATTATGGTCACATTTTGTTCACATTACTTTATTTACGGACAGTTTTACTAATGGCATGCTCTTGACAGTTTTTTGTTGGAAACCGACTTTTATCCTGGGATGTAATGTATTCAGTCAATTTCCTTGGGTTTTAGGAATAGCGGATTTGATATCACATTCAGAAATGGATTTAAGTACACGTGTTTACAAATACTCGGGAGCCTGTCAAAGTGATATGGATTGTGTATATTTTTCACAGAACACCGAAATATTTGCTTTGCATCGTGTAACAAAAAATACAAATATTTTACAAATATTATACATTTTTTTTATTACTTAACACGGATTTATTTAATTGTTTATTTTATCAACACTTAGTTTTTTGTTTCACTGCGGATATTTTACTCTCTTCATGCGATTAGTTGAGCATCATGGAACATTTGATATGGTACTACGTTTTAAATTTTTCCAACGAGCCCATTTAATTTCGTTTGCGATCCTTCATATACTAGCGTAAAAGTGATATTCTGATTCACCTACTAGATTCACTTGTGAACAAAGAAGAACACAAGGATGTATCCCAGGGGAATTATTTCCAGTTAGTAGATTCACAATTTCGAAAATGTTATTTAAAAATTTGAAAGAATTGATATGAAAATTATAACGGACCCAGTTAATTACAATAGCCTCAGTTATGCATTGTAATGATCTCCCATTTTCCGTGAAAACCCTCCCGAAACCTGTTAAGTAGTTGTTTCCAAAATACAGAAATTCTTCAATATTGTAATTACATAACAGATACGTGAGTCCCTCGATAGCTGACATAAAAATGTTCTTAAAAATATAAAAAGTAGCCAAGTGAGAGTCGAAGAAGCACACAGGAGTTCCGCACAACCATATTTTTAATACGCTTTTGTTAGCTTCAGACGTATGTATGTTGGTATGTTGGTATGTTAGTATGTTTGTATGTAACGGAATCTTTGAACATGATTTTAACCCCCTTCAAAACGTCGGATTAACTTGAAATTTGGCATACTTATTAAGGACCGATGACAATTCAATATTTTAAACATTCTGACCCGTTATCCTTACTAGGATAATCAGGATCAGCGATTTTTGTTTTCCTGAGCCCCGGAAGGTCTGCGTTAAGACCAATAATGGAATCTACCAGGCGCGCCGATCACCTAACCTAACCTAACCTACCCTGACCTGACCTGACCTGACCTGACCTGACCTGGCCTGACCTGACCTGACCAGACCTGACCTGACCTGACCTGACCTGACCTGACCTGACCTGACCTTCACCGGGCACGGGTACCACAAGTCATACCTACACCGGTTCAAGATCCTTCCGGATGACGTGTGCCCGTGCGATGGCTCTTCGTCGCAAACCATCGATCATCTCCTCCAATCTTGCGACATTTTCGCTGGCTGGAGATACGAGCACGAGGCGCTCTGCCAACACCTCGGAGTACAGCCATACACCATCCAAGAGCTGCTGAGGAAAAAAGAGGCGATACAGTCGTTTGACAAACTCTGCAAAACAATAATAAATAACTTAAAGAAGATAAACACAAATTAGTAAGTGTAAAACACCAAACTACATAAAATATATATACATATATATATATATATACATAATATATATACATAAAATATAATACATATATAATGTACATATTTACATAATATACATATATAAATATATAGTATCAAATAAGGGGTAGAAATGCACTTAAAACAAACCGTATCAAATAGCAGTTTGTTTTAAAGCCAATCTCCCTTATTTTTTTCAATCAAAAAGCACCACTTGAGAAACACGTAACACATGCAAATGTGAACAAAGAATGTATACAAAGAACACACACGGTATTAATAAAAAAAAAAAAAAAAAATAGAAAAAAAAAAAAAAAAAAAAGACCTGACCTGACCTGACCTCAACTTCGACGCGTCCGTTGTTAATAGCATCATGAAGCGGTGTCTCATCATCCTTATTCATTCAGCACTTCAACATCTGCACCTTCCTTTAACAAGATTTCCACTATTTCATTGTTCCCATTTCTTGCTGCCAAATGTAAAGGCATATATGATTTCAGCTCATCGTCATAGTCACAATCACAACTTATATTATTAACTCGAGCTGTAAAATTAATTAAACTACTAACAGTTTTAAAATCTCTGCAGGCAACACCAACACAAAGAGAAGAAATTCTAGAATTATTTTTGATATTAACATCATCATGCTGTAATATTAAATCGATGATTGGACGACGTCCTTTTGAAATGGCTAGATGTAAAGCAGTTGACCGTTTTTCTCTTGAGTATTGCCATCAGCGCCTGTTTTTAAAAGATGCTCTATCATCCTTTTTCCGTGATTACTTTTATCCAAGATAGAGGACCTGGGATATGGTATAAATTATGAAAGAAAGCAGTTAGCATTGGCAATTCGGATGTCATTCAACAACTCCTCTGGGATTTTCACGTTAACAATAAAAATATGTTTATTTTTGTAAAACACCACTTCATACAGCTGTGTTAAACATCCACGCTTTTTTTACAATAAAAAATATTTTTATCTTATTTACACTATTCTTAATTCAAATTTTAAAAAAAATATTTTCTATTTTTTAGTTGGATTTTCTATAAAAAGTGTATTTTTTTAGTTTTTTTAAACTATTATTTATTTGTTTTTAGTATTTGCATGTAGTCCCCATACTAAAACTACTTTGTAAAAATTCTAAATGAATCTATCTATTATGATCCAAGAGATAGATTGCTGTGATAGACGTAAACACCTCGAAAGTTTAGTAATAGCACCGTTTTTACCCTTTAGTTATGGAACCCTAAAAATATGGATATCGTATGGAAAGTTCACATTGTCAAGCATAAAACTTAATGACGTAGATAAACCAATCAGCCTTTTATTTTAAAAAAGCACATAACATTTTATGTTTCAGTAAATTATTAAATCAAAGTTGCTCAGGAGTTAGCGAGCGATCGTCTGAATAAAATTTTATGCGAAAAAAGAATATGAAGTTTTATGCAAATCGCTGATTTTGGATAAAGTGAACGTGTAATTCTTTTAATACGTCGCCTGTGGGTTTATCGGGAACCTTGTATATTTTTCAGGAGATTTGGATCCTATTAAAATTGGTTCAACAGTTTCCAAGTTTAAGAAAAAGAAAAAAGCACACATATTAGGTTTTCTTATAATGAATCTACGTAATGGGTCTCTCCGCTTGATTTAAACTGCTACTAATTTAAAAAGACAAAGTGTTTTAATTAAATTTCATTACATAGTTGGAAGTCATGAGCTCAAAACATGCCTTATTGTTATTCAAATATCAATATTGATCTGAGGTATTAACGGAGCGCTATGACATGGGGCTCTTCAAAAATGGTGCAATTAGAGATCTTTTTCATTGGCTATCCAATGGCGACTCCTCAGCAGTTGCAAATGACCATAGCTATTCAAACCCCACCACTAAGACCTCCAGACCGCATTGTGGTGTAGTATGTCCTTACGTTCCCCAGTTGGAGAGAGACACGTGTGCCCAGCAGTGGGACATAAAATAAAGCTTATCAATATAAAATAACTGACTTGTATATAGAAAATTCGATTAAATGAAAATATATTTTTGTTAGAGAGCATCACTTCCTTAAGTCTCTGGAAAGAGACTGGCCCTTTCATTGTTTGTACAATTTCTTTCAACTTAGTAGCGATTTCGCAGGGAACGTGTTTTCGTCTCTGTTTACATATAAATCTTATTTCATACTGTGACCCGGAACAAATTTGCGTTTTGCGCTCTGTTTGAACTTGAATTTATTTAATTCAACAGTTTTATTTTTAGGATTACTATTTTTTTGTATTTTTCTCAGTTTTACTTTTTATGGCGCGAGTTGAGTTGGTTTAGTTTTAATCGCCATTTGTAATATACATTTGCACCTTTTAGTATTAGGCGTTGTTAATAGCAGGACATAACATGAATGCTGTGGTAAATATAACGTGAATGTTTTGCAAATTTTCTCATTCCATAAAATTGTATAATACATGCACAATTACGTACTTATATGTATAATATTGTCCGTCCTTCTTATGTGTTTTATTACTAATATATACCAGTAAAATACATGTAGAGCAGCAATAGATTTAATAATTAAGGGTTATATAAGTTAAAAAACGCCATTTACTTGAAACTCGAGTAAAATTCAATTCAATTATACTTTTCATTATTATTTTCTGTATCCAATTATACTTTTGTATCTTTGTTTATATTGTCTGAAATAAATGGTTATTATTATTAAAATTGTTCTGAATTTACTCTGTACATAATAAATCGCTAAAATTAAGCAACCACCACAAAACCCATTATAAATAACCTTTAAATTGAACGTTTAATTGTACGTTCCAATTGAATGTTTTGGCTTGTAATGGGAACATAATTAATTTGGGATACCCTTTTTGTACGTTTTCCTTAATGTTATTTCCGTTCTTGTAACATTTGATGAAATTTATATTTGTTTCTTATTCGTTATTTGTCCAGATACATATCTCCATGTTTTTTTTTATAACATAAGAGTAGCAGACGAGCATGCAGTCCATCTGATGACAAGTGGCTACTGCCGCCCGTGGACATCTGTAATCAACCCCAGATAGGATTAGATTTTACTACCTGAGGTCGGCCACAGATGCGCCGCTACCGTATATTTTAAAGCCCACCGTTGGGCTTGAAATATCGATTTCTATCATTATGCAGACAGGTATAAACTATTTTTATAACTAAGACTGTTTTTAAGTCCGTAAACGTATTTATAAAATAGTCTTTAACCAATTTTTTTTTTTATTTTCGCAATTTTGCCTCTTGCGAACCGAAATGTTTATGTGCCTGAGAGTTATAAAGTTTTCAAAGGCCCGTGAAGTCTACAAATGTTTGGCCAGCGTTGTTTTTTTTTATAATATAAGAGTAGCAGACAAGCATGCGTCCACCTGATGGTAAATGGCTACTGCCGCCCATGGACATCTGTAATCAACCCCAAATTGGATTAGATATTCCTACCTGAGGTCGGCCACAGATGCGCCGCTACCCCTGAGGACTAAGCTGGAACGCCTCGGAAAAGTCTGTCTCCCTTACCACACCCTTCAAACCGCAACACAGCAGCGCCTAACACTGCTGTTATTAGGTAGAAACAGGTGTGGCGGTGGTGCAGCCGGAGTCGAACCACAAAGAGTTCTACCACCTTCAAAACGTGGACTACGACCTAAATCTTCTCACCCTGAAAGGACACGTGTATCCAGAAATAGGACAGTAATGTTCTCAAGACGTGGTTATGCAACGGGTGCCATATTTTCGGGACATTACTTTAAATTTACCGTTATTATTGTACCTACAAGAGGTACTTGTACATTTAAAGGAACGCAAAACATTCTCGCGTTTACATTTACAACAACGCTTGTGTTTCTTGGCGAAGCGGCATACTTAGAAAACAAACTTTGTACCTACGTTATTATTATCATTACAAAATTACAACGGAGAGCCCTTTTGAGCTTCTAATTGGTAACTTCGAAGCTTGCATCTGCATAATGTACATAATATTTTTCTAGAAATATGTAGTTTCATTTTTAATCAAAGCGCGTAACAAAAGTAGTCCATTTGTACTTAGTTACCATCAGGTAAGTGGACACTGTCGCAGACCTCTGTAATTAACTCCGTATATTGGGCTTCTACCGGAAGACTGATGACTACCGTAAGAAAATACCTCCCTGGTTGAACTAAACTGCTCTGACCACCTTTTAAACGTAGGGTATTATTAAGCATATATTTTTAAAGTGGTAGAACCCTTTGTGGTTCGACTCCGGCGGCACCACCACCACACATATTTCTACCTCATAACAGCGCTGCTGTGTTCTGGTTTGAAGGGTAAGGTGTGGTAAGGGAGACATACTTTTCCGAGGCGCAGGGGTAGTGGCGCAACAGTGGCCGACCACAGGAATATCTAATTCTATCTGGGATTGATTTCAGATGTCTATGGGCGGCAGTAGCCACTTACTATCAGGTGCACTGCATGCTTGTTGGCTATTCCAATGTTATATAAAAAAACTAATAATTATGTAAAGGAAGAATGATTAACAAGAAAAAATATTCGTAACAGAAATAGCTACGTGCCTACACGTAAATTGTTTAACAAACTAAGTAATTTATTACGAATACCTGTAATCAATCTTAATGCTTTTTGCCTCCAGTTAGGGTTACTCTGATTACAATGACTCGCACAAGTTCCCAAACAGTGTAATTAGTTATGTTGTATTGAGAAAAAGTTGTAATGGATTAAATGTAACTGCTTACTCACGTACGGTCGTTAGGTATTAGGATATTGTTTTATACCTATTTGTTACAAAGATATGTATATCACTAGCAATAAATATTGTATGAATAGTTTCACAATAATTCATAATAATATGTATTTATTACACGCTTTTTATTAGCTTCACCTGTATGTTTGTATATTTGTTTGTATGTTTGTAACCGACTTCTTTGTTTGATTTGTAACGTCAAGGCGTAAGTGAAGCGTGATCGTGATGATCGTTTGATATTCGAATTTATTATGTTATGTATCTGTGTAATGTATCTGAGTACCCCCGCCGCCTATCAGCCTGTCTAAATGTGTTAAAAAGTACAAAGCTTTTGGACATGAGCTTTTGGACTTTTTACTAATGAACGGAGTAATTCATAAGAAAGATTTTGGTTTTATGTAATTTATTAGGTTTTAATAATATTCGTTGAAGTAAAATGACGATATCGATTAACATAATCTACAAGCTAGACTTAAACATCATGATAGTGTAGACATAATTTTGTGAAACTTGTACAAAACCAATTCAAAAGGTGAGTGAGTCTTTTTTTTATAAAATAGGGGTAGCAGAGGAGCATGCAGTTCACCTGATGGTAAGTGGCTACTGCCGCCCATGGACATCTGTTATCAACCCCAGATAGGATAAGATATTCCTAACTGAGGTCGCCACAGATGCGCCGTTACCCTTGAGGACTAAGCTGGAACGCCTCGGAAACGTATGTCTCCAAGTCTTTCTGCAAGCTACTGATATTATTGTTTTACCCTGCCGGTGAGGGTAATGTTTTTCAAGCATATGTATGTGCGTATTTATATATGTCTTTTTCTTTGGCAGTTCCAACGGCATAAATGGCTTGACAGATTTTAACTTGGATTGTCATCAGATTCGTCTAAATTATGGGATAAACACTGACTATATTTTTAAGCCGGATTTATTGTTTTTATAATACTTACTTGTCATTTTCTACAGGAGTCGTCCATCTATCGCAGAATTTGTAAATGCTAAAAGATAGGTTGCACACTGCAATTGAGTACCAAAAGTCTTACAACGCGTGATTTGTCATATTTCGTAGGTGTCATTGCACCTGCTTAAAATTTTACGTCTTTTTTACGACCGTGTGACGTGCGCAGTATGTGTTGACGTTCGTACGTCTTTTTAATAAAATCAATCGTAATAAAATACGTCGGCGAATGAATCCGCTTCTAAATTGAGATTGTTCTATGATCCGCGCGTTTCATTTATTCTCTCGCTTGATATATCGATTTCGTAGTGGACTGGGTTTTTATATTGTAAAAAGTTCATACCAGACAGTTTTATGGACACGTATCGATATTGTTGAAATGGAAAGGACCTGGCTATGTTTTTTGGAATTTACATCGCCTACTTAGAATTTTATTGCTGTCCTATGATATGTTTGTTTTATATAGGGAGTATGTAGATATTGAACCTATTGATTTTATGTATATTTTATACCATAGATATATCTGAGTACCATGCATTTCAATTATCATAACTAGAATAGAGTATGATTTAAAACCAGTTTTAAAGCATGTAGGTGAAGGCATGCATTTCGACGATAATAAAAAAAATCAAAAATAGTTTTTTAAAAGATCTAACATCTTTGTTAGCACAACATATGGTATTTACAAAGTTGGTTATTTATAAAGTTAAAGTTATTTCAAGATCAATTATATTAAACACGGTAAAATAATTTCTTCTCACATTTCAACGACTACATGTCATACGAAAACGAATTACTTAAAATTATGAAATACTTAAATTTTATGTATGTACGTGCTTTATAAATTTTAAAGTCCCGTTTGAAAGCTTTTAATGTGCAATACATTTAAAATATAAAATGTTACAATTTTAATACATTTAACAGATTTATCTTACTGTATTTCGCTTTACTTTGCTAAGAGTTATAAAAAGCTTGCGAATTTTATTTTTGCCAATATTTTACAATTGTTTACGTTCCCGTATCCGTTCTAAATTGGGATCCCTTCCTTGACCCAGAATCTGGGAAATTTGCATATATATGGACTTGTGTTAACACGCTGTTTGCTGGCCAGAAATGAAATAACATAATAGGCAGAAAACCAGGTTATGTGGTTCACAGAAATAGCTCTTTCATTAATAAATGGTCGGTTAAAATTAAGAATTTTTATATACGTAAAATGGTCCAGTATTTATTTTATTGTTTTCATACGACCGTGGGAGACAATGTTTTTCTAGCATAGGTGTGTCATCATAATCATCATCATCAGCAACCCATTACTCTTACTGCTGGGCACGGGTCTCCTCTCATAATAAGAAGGATTAAGCCATGGTGCGTATTGGTAGACTTAACATACCTTTGAGATTTTTTTTTATAAATCTCTCAGGTTATCTCGGACTATGCAGGATTCCTCACGATGTTTCCTTCACCATTTAGCAAGTGATAATTAATTTCTAATACCCACATAACTTTGAATAATCAGAGGTGCCTGGGATTTGAAACTCGGACCCCTCGATCGAGAGGTCGAGTTTCTTAACCACTAGGCTATCACTGCCTTTGCATAGGTATGTACCTACATATTATGTATGTCTCAACCTTTGGACGCTCTGCAACCCAAATGGCTTAACGTTATAACAAATGAGGTGTCGTTAGATTTTTCTAAATGTGGGAGTGACATATTATACTACATTTTTACAGCAACTGGTTCCTTTTTATTTTTTTTTAATAATACTATTCAAAAAAGTTAACAAATAATTTATTCAACCGTTTTTATATGTTTTAAGTGAACATTAAGTTTACATGAAAATCTCGTAAACTATACCATTTTCAGTAAGAGAGGTGTAATTTTTCATAACTTTCCCTATTATACACCACACGGATTATATTATCGTGACGTCAACGACGTGGGTTCAAATTGGGGTTTCAATAAATTGGGGGTAATAGTGCTAATAGCTGACCATTAGACCTACAGTGGTTTGCATTATTCTTCTCAAAGCTCAAACACATACATACGATACGGCGTCGCACCGTGACTCGGTGTCGTGTCGTGGCGTAAAAATCAAAGTCGTGCACTATAAATCACACCTCGTCGTCTTACGACGTGTCGCTATTTTATGTTATTCGTTCTTAATGTGATTTGCATCGTTCGTTTTAGAAAAAATGATGTGACACCGTCATTTTAATTTTTTTGGGTTATGTGTCTAATTCTGAATAGGCGGACTTATGGACCGCTGCAGTACCCGTACCATGAGTTTTTACGTTTTGACAAATATGGCTGGTTTGGTATTTGTTTACGTATTGGCCCATACAATTTCCAAGTTCTGACCCAATCCGCTAGGGGCGCTGATTGGAAATTCTATGGGCAAATACGTAAACAAATACCAAAACAGTCATATTTGTCAAAACGTAAAAACTAATGGTAAGGGTACAGTCCTGTTATTCTCTACCTGATATTGAGAATTTTTATTACCAATTGGTAATAAGTCGTAGCTGATACTTCTCACCATATCCACTATATTTTTAAGATTGTTGGTTTTAGCCCATTCAGTTACAACTTAAATAAATGGATTTGAAGTTAAGTTCTTCGCTTTTTGCTTAAAGGTTTGATCTTTATCCGATAGGGATTACAAAAACAGAGTAGGGATGAGAAATGGATTGCTTTCATACACAAGGAAAACTCTCACGTCAGTTAGGTATTTTCTTTGAATGGGAATATTATTTCTGAGAATGTACGTGAAAAATATCTGAGTATATTATGGCCCTATTACCTACAGTATATTAAACGTGAAGGATGGTTCTAATCTTAGTTCCAGTAGCGTTTCAAATAGTGACGAAGCGGTACGTTAAGTCTACATAGATTGATTTTTATATTATAGGAGTAGCAGAGTACCATGCAGACTGTCTGGTGGTAGTGGATGGTAACCCCAGATGGATTAGATTCCTACCTGAGGTCGGCCACAGATACGGCCCTGAGAACTAAGCTGGAACGCCTAGGAAAAGTATATTCCTTTACACCCCCTTCAATCCCGAGCATTCGCTATTTGCTACTTTCTGGTTTGTCTAAAAAACCTCATGTACCACATACTATTATGTATCACATGTTCTACAGCTCTGTCTAAGTAACGCCTTTGAAATAATAGTAGCAATACGAATGCAAATAAAAGATAGCACTACACTAGAGGCACTGATAGTTCTTTCATCTTTAATGGTTCATAACATGTTTAAAATGGAGTTTAGATTAAGACAGGGTCTTGTAAATTTTTTGTTATTCAATCACACTAAACGGACGAATGTCATTGAAATTTAAAATCAAGATTAGCTTGGAAAATGGCGTAAGATAAAATTTATGTAGACTAAGTATTCGTAGCACAGATTCGTAGAACTTACGTACGAAGACGATACGTTTCTAAGTAGGTATAGTCCGCGCGAAACTTCTAGTCCGCTCTGAAGTTGTTGCGAGCAAGTGTAGTCATACAATTTAGTATGGTGTTGCGATTCATTTCTATATTCAGATTTTACAGTAACAATGATAAAGAGCCTTTCTTCTCAGATACAAAAAGCGTTTATAGAACGGAAAAACTTCAAATTGTATTTTATGTTTACAAATTAAATAAATTGGGCGTGCTTTCTACCTCATTATTTTCTTTTTGTTTTAAATTTAATATTTCCTTAATCTGTAGCAAAACAACCTAGGCCTGCTATCTAGCGAATTTAAAATGATATCGTGTATACTTGAACCCAGCTCCGTATAAAATAACAGTCCGATATCAGTACGATATATAACGCACGCCAGTGAGCTAACAATATCGGCGACAGTTGTTAACATGAGCTGTCACTTGTGTGTTACCTCACATGTTAGCTCTCGACGACAAAATTGAAGCACCTCATATGAAACTGAAACATACACTTTAAAAACATAACATGCCAACACTGCTACAATAAAGTCGACCAAAAATGTTACAAGTATTTATACTATATTCACCAGCAGGAAATATTAGATTTTAATAGCTCTCTTAACTTGAGGATGAGTGTTAATTACATAACAAAATTCCGTAATTATTTTACCCCTTAATAAAATTTATTTATTATTCTACAAGGTTATGAACTCTAAAATGTCGGATGTATTCTTAACGATGTTTATTCCCAAAAGATTTAGAGCAGTGCTTGTCAAACGATTTTGCGGCACGACCCCCGGAATACGTGAAAATATTAGTTGCTCTCCTACACTTCGCTGTTTCTAACCTGTTCTTATTATGTTAAACATCCAAACTACATTTTTATTTATTTTCACAATTAAGTATCGGTTAAAGACATAAATAAGTAGCTACAAATGTCCCTTAATTAACTATTCCTATCGAAGACACGCTTTTGGGCATATTATTTCCATTTGAAGGTGGTAGAAACCTTTGTGGTTCAACTCCGGCGGCACCACCACCACACCTATTTCTATCTAATAACAGCAGCGTTAGGCGCTGCCGTGTTCCGATTTGAAGGGTGTGGTAAGGGAGACAGACTTTTCCGAGGCGTTCCAGTTTAGTCCTCAGGGATAGCGGCGCATCTGTGGCCGACCTCAGGTAGGAATATCTAATCCTATCTGGGGTTGATTACAGATGTCCATGGGCGGCAGTAGCCACTTACCATCAGGTGGAATGTATGCTCGTCTGCTACTCCTATATTATAAAAAAAAAATACCAAGATTTCGCGTTCCCCTGCGACGCCCGTGTTAAAAGTTCGTGACTCGTAAGGGGGTCGTGCAGTTTGAGAAACGCTGATTTAGAGTAATAAAACGGTTCCTGTACAGGATAATGCCCGATGCTGATTTAGCTCGAACGATAATAAAACATTGAGTAATTATTTACGTTTTTCTGTTACCGTTGTTTGTTAATGTTTTGTTGAGTCCGCAATTTATTTGGTCGTTTTTAACGGACGTTTTTTGTTTCTTCGTGGAGATAATATTATTCGTTAAACCGGGTTGAATAGAGCATTGTAGGACCGCGATTTAATATAATACTATAACTCAGATCTTCCCGATAAGTTTACGTAATTTAGCTTGCGATCTTGCATTTAAGAGCACTTATATGTGAATATAAAAAAAAATCAATCCACTTTTGAACAATAACAAATAAAACGCCTGTGTAACATTTCATCTCATCATGGAGCTAATCTGTTCATAGAGCTAAAAGTGGAATAGATGAATTATTATATATATGTGTGGTCGCATACCGTCGTGTACACCAGATGGTGTGGCGTGTTTCAAGCTTACTTGGGCGGAGCCGGACGGGGCAACGCGCCAAGTGGACTCCGGTTCCGTTCCGTTGGAGATCCCGGAGTCCTGTATGCAGCGCCGAGGACGGCCACCGGGGGGGTTTTAGTGCGGTAAGAATCCCACATAACCCCGTGCTGCTCCCACGGCATAGGGTACCTTTTTAAGTAAACAAAAAAAAACAAAAAAAAGAGGAATTATTTTGTGGGTTTAATTGCAATTTATTTAGGCTAACATAAAATAAACTGGAATAAAACATTGATGTCACACCGTACTTATAAATCGGAATTCAATTCAACAGATTAACTTCAACAGTCGTTATTACTACTGTTCTAAATATAAAACAAAATAGCTGTAAACAAAATTGAAAATTTGTAACATATTAATTCGTTCAACTTAGTATAATTTTAACACCCTTCATTAATTACATAATTAATGAACGTGGTAACATGCTTTACTCATAATTAAAATTAGGCACATCATTATTCTGATTAAATGCCTGCTATTATAATTAATAAAAGGTCATGGAATTCATTCTAACGACCCCGTGGCGGAGAGGTCGCCATACTGGTCTGACAGTGGGTTCCGGGTTCAATCCCAGGCCAGAAAATATCTTTTTCTTTTGTTATCGAGGGGAAAACCTTCAAAAGGTACCCGACAACGTGGGAGCGACGCCGGGTTATGTGGGATTTTTACCGCACTAAAACCCCCCCGGTGGCCGTCCTCAACGCTGCGTAAAGGGCTCCGGGGTTTCCAAAGAAGCGCAACCGGAGTCCTCTTAGCGCGTCGCCCCGTCGGGCTCCGCCCAGGTGAGCTGGACGCTCGCCACACCATCTGGTGCGTACGTCGGTATGCGACCACACATACCGTCGTCCTTCCCGGGGCCGCTGGCTGGGCGGTTCGAGCTCCCACTCTTGCCGCCCACAACCCCGGAAGCCCCCTTTAGTCGCCTCTTACGACAGGCAGGGGATACCGTAGCCCTATTCTAGTCCCGGAACTACAGGGACAAGGCCAGAAAATATCTAGTTAATGTTAATTTCCATTCTGAGTCTGAGTGTTTATGTATGTTTGTTTATGTTATGTATATATGTTTGTTTGTGTGAGTCCATGGAACCAACTACATGGAATCCAAACAAGGAGCTGTAAATCTAGAAAGCGTTAATTTAAAAAAGTCTAATTGTCTACGTAAAAAAATCTATAAGTTTACGTGAAATTAATTTCACATAGAGGTGAGATTTTCACATCTGACCAATTCCGTGTAGAACAGGTTCTACCTGAAACCAATCACAGATGAGTTGCTACTCCTGAGGACTGACATGGTCAACTTGCAGACAGGTTATATACCATAGTCCACCATGCTGACCAAGAGCATTCACTTCTCTCTCCCTTGATTTTTTTCGAAATCAGACATGCAAGTTTTCTCAAAACATTTTCCTTCACCGTTTAAGCAAGTGATAATTAATTTCTAATACGCCCATAACTCTGAAAAATCATAGGTGCAATCCGGAGATGTGAACCTCGGACCCCTCGCTCAAGAGGCCGAGTTTCTTAACCACTAGGCTATCACTGCTTTGAAATAAGCTATACTTAACCCAAAACCCTAACATAAACACACTTCCACACACATTGTTACAACCGTATCGTGACATGCGTTCATCTCGTTTTATATACTGCCCCAGTTAGCTTTACGAGATCTCCGTTATCACCAGTTAAACGGTATTAATGGGGCTTTTATTAGCAATATCAGAGTGCACTGATTCTACACTGAATATAGGGCGCTCCATAGATCCCGCTGTTTAGTGTGATAATTTAATTAAAGACTGTTGTTTACAAAAGGATTTTGCTCATGGGTTTTTTATATTGTTTGCTGACGACCCGCGTGGCGGAGCGGCAACCATACCGGTCTGACGCGCAAAGGGTCCCGGGTCCGATGCCCGGCCAGACAGATATCTAAATGATGAATTTAGATTTCTGTTTCTGGGTCTGGGTGTTTGTGTATTTGTCTATGTGTGTGTCCATGGGACCCACGACACAGGGAATCCTAGTGTGGGGCTGTGAGTGTAGAAAGCGTTTATTAGCGTTTATTTATATAGGTGCAGTTTTAGCCGAATACGCGATATTTTAGGTAAAATTTACCAATATAATCAAGCCAGTTGTTGTTTTTGAAAATATTATACTTCGCTGCTCAATTCTCGCGATTAATATTAACATATTATTATGTAGTACTGTTTCAGTTCTACGGCCATTTACACGATGAGTTTAAAAAAAAAACGATAATATTAATCTGAAAACAGATAAAAAACACAAATAAATAGGTTTTACTTTGATATACATAACATTTCTTCCTTAGTGACAGGTTGACATATCAGGTCGCGGCCTCAACACGCAAAAAAGTAATAGTGCTTTAAACGTGGGGAAGAAACACGGAAGATACCTAGATACTGATGGATATGCATTGAGAAAGATTCGCAAGCTGACAAAAAATAGTAATTATAACTGATACACACTTGGTAAGTGTTCAAGAGTTTTGAGGAATGGAAGGAATGTTGAAGTCTTATCTTTCAAAATGATGCGAACAATACATTGGGATTGTTACCTTCACGAAATACGAATTCTTACTTTTTCTGTATCGACTATTTATGGTGCGAGCAGTACATATGGGGACTGCTACCTCCATGGTAAAACCTTAATGGTTTATTGGTCGTATACAGTAATGTGATGCGAATGATATAATAGGATCATTGCCTTCACAAATCCGTACTAGGATTACTGAAATCGAATAAAATTTCAAAACAATCGGAAAAAATGCTGCATCCTGCACCTGTCCGGTACCTGGTACTAATGACAGTCAATGTTCAACTGTAGAGGAATCTCCTCTTGATTTTGGCACATTGCCCTTATTAAACAAGTCACCTACTGAACATTGGAACCTGTAATTGGAAAAGGGCTTCATAGTGTCATACCTAACAAACTCATAAAGCGTACTTTATGCTATGCAGTTTTTTTGATGTCAGATAAATCTGACACTAGTTAACATTAAGGAAGCACATATAACGCCTCTAGGCTAATATGTGATTCCCATTATATCGATACAAAAATGCGGGGCGTTACTTCTTACTTCCACTTTAAATAATAAATTTAAAGGACTTTAAACGAGACCAAAAGGCATTCTTTCCTATTTGGTGAAGCCTTATCCTGTCTTAGAAGTAACTAAGGTAGAAAAATAGCACCGGAGGTTCATCTGGCGGCGGAGACGACATCATCATCGCATCGACAGGACTTTCACGCAAAGAGACTGCAATAGGTTTCAATCTCAGCTACGTCCCTCACGGGACGCAAAAAAGGATTTTTTTGCCTTAACCCCGCACTAGGTGCAGGGGAACCATGCCATGAACAGGCATGAACAAATATACAAATACCTAGATCCAAAACATCAATTTGGGTTCATCCTTTGGATATGTGCTTGGCCAGGAGTCGAACCTGGGACCTTCTGCGCATCAGACCGGTAACCATTTTGCCAATCGGGTCGTTATCCATCTTAGATAAAATCACAATAAATAATTTATTAGATAAAGACGCGATGTCTCTATGTCGCCGAGTAGATGGTGACTTTGTTGTTTCGATTACATTTTTAATTAATCATAAACCTAATGACGACCTTAGGTTTATTTTATGTTTGAAAACACTCAACTAATTTATTTAATGCATTACATTTCAAAAGATAAAAAAAATACCTGTAAACATATTAAAACCTAACAATAAGTCTTAATTGTTATAAATACGAATAATAATCCATAATTATTATTTTAATAATATTCTGTAGAATGTAAAAGACGCATTTCCATTTATTCGGAAAAATATTTGAAGTTTGATACTCGATATGTAATGAATTTTAATTTACATTTGGCTAAAATGTAGAGCCACTGGTATTTACTAAACTGATCTAATCTGTTATTGAATATAAAACAAACGTAATAAATACTATTCAATACAAAGGAATTTCGGTTTAATTATCACTTAAATAGCAAAAGTTATTTGAATCCGCATATGAACATTATATATTATATTATATTTTACGTAAGTCTACTTACAGGAGAACATAATTGAAGTTAAGACGCATATTGGAAAAAAGTTGGTCTCTATTAGATTTATAAGAATTTCAATATTGGTTTGTTATGCTGTAGTATATGGATGAATGCATACGGAAGATTTTAAAATGTTGGTTACCGGAATTATAAGGATATTTTTTTTTAATTATGTAACGAAAAACTTGAGTATGATATGGGTGGTATAATAAAAAATATACATAATATAATCTGCATAATATATTCTTCTGTTAGTTGCGTTCGCAATACAATGTATGCAATACTGATATTTTCAGATGCTTCCAAAACTGGATAGGTTAATGACCTATAGGTAATGGTAAAAGAGGTTATGGTTTCTTTGGAACAATGAAGAGTGTTGCTATTACATAAATGTTTTAGAGTTATTAATAACATTATTTACCTTTAATATTTTGGATAAAACATTCCTAATTGTCTTTTTTATTGATAATTAATCAATAACTTAACAGCTATCTCATACATTAATCACATGGGTAATTTACAATTTCGCCATTTTCTGTTGCCATAAAAGTCAAGTATGTCTTTGCTTACTATATATAATCTAATGATAATTTTATTCCAGATTTTGAATTCCGAAAACACAAAATCGATTCGGAATGGGAGTAAGCGACTTACGTTTTTTCTAGCATTCTAGTAAATGTATATATAATACTTTACACATGACTGAACTAGTTTTTTTAATTACAATTTTTGTAGTTTCAGAAATAGAATTGTTTGCAATTACTTAGACGTAGTAGACGCTAAGTGTGATAAATATAGGTCATGGAGACCTGATTGATCCATACGCGTATTACATTGATGCTTTCATAGCAATTGGATCAAATTTTATTATTTCTATGCATTTTCATATTCGATATTATTTTACAATATGTTGAACAAAATTATAACCCATCTAGTAAAGGATAATATATTGTAACTGGAGGTACCAAATTGGCCTACTCGACCATGGTCCCTTATTGTCGCTCCTAAATCGTAGCATTTATTCGGATTAATGATTTATTAATTTCCATTAACCTATTTCAAACAGCTCCCTCAAGAATCTTATCCTGGTGGCATGCATATTATCCGGGAATAATTAGTAAAAAGAATTGTTGCACCGTCTACAATTGGTATAATGTTTTTTCAAATCAAATATATTTTTTTTATTCAACATTGGTTGTGGTGCATACATCCGGCACGATGGCCAAAAATGTGGTGAATTCGTCTCGAAGACCAAAAATGTTATGCATTCGGCTCCGAGACCGAAAATATTACTTTCCGCGGCCGTTAGAACAAATAAGGAACCGAATGTTCCTCTCTTCGATGGACAAGATGATCGTGTCCCGAAGAAGGTTAAGTGGACTGTATATACGAAAAATAAGATGCAAAGTGCTATAAGGTCACGCACTCACCTGCTGCTGATGGGCGCAGCCTCTTGTACTAGGTATAAGGCACCTTCAACTCACCCTAAGCTCGAGCTAGCTAGTCTTACCTCGGAATGGTCTACCGGTTACCTCTACCTTCTTCCTCTTCTCACGTGGCGTCGATCTTACAGCACGTTGCACCGCGAACAATGAAGTTAACGCGAATTTAAAGGAAACGCTACGAATACGAATAGTGGCTTCTACTTCGGAGTATAACTAAAACGACAAATATGCGCGAGCGCGACCGACGACTCCGAAGCTTCTCGAAACAAGAAATCCCGGTGGCGGCATACACCACCGCGAACGACACGACGACAACGACGATCTACAACGAACTATTTCAAACTAAAATCTCTATGCTTTTAATCCTACAGATTATAATTAATACCAACGACAGATAATTAATACGTAGAACCATAGACAAAACTGAACATACCGCCCACCTAAATACTACGTATTTACGAACACACAAACATAAAACACAAATTACGTAACCTACGACAAGAAAGAGTTAAGTTAAAACGCAACTATTTCGAAAACGACACAGATTGTGAACTACGACACGAAAGATTTACGTGAAAATGTAACTAACTTAAGAAAACGACACAAATTAATAACCTACGACAAGAAAGAGTTACGTTGAAACGAAACTAATTTACGAAAACGATAAGAAATACTTCTAGATTCGCACACCACGCTCACGACAGAGAGCAACAACTGCAGAACAAATAGCTCGTTTAGGCGAGAGAATCCAAAAATCTTGCGAAAGTAAATTTTGTAGAGTTTGAGCACCAGGATGCATAAATTTCTTATGGTACTCATCGATAATAAGAAATGTTAATCTATGATTACGAGGTAAAAGAATAGGATGTCTAACGGTAAACTCTACATTAGCGTTACCTAACCGACCGCCCACCCTCAAAATACCCGCGTCATCAACGAAAGGAGACAATTTACGCAAGGCTTGGGTAGCGAATTAGGCGAACCTTTACTTAGACAATCCAATTCAAACGAAAACGACTCTACTTGTGCTTGCTTTATGAGCAACTCAAAAGCTTGACGTAGCTCACAAGGCTGTAATGCACCGACAAATTTATTTTTATAATTTCTCAAATTATGAGCGAAACGAAAACAAAATGACAAAACACGCTTTACTTTCGAAAGCGACGAAAAACGATTTAACAAATCGCTAACGAGATTCACCTTTTCCGGTGACAGAAGGCTAAGAATCCTTTGTTCTTCTGCGATAGAGTCTGTGTCCTGTTCTACCAATAATGAAGAAGGCCAATCATTCTCTGGCTCTACAAGCCATGAAGGGCCCTTCCACCACATGGAACAGTCAACGAGGTCAGCTGGAAGCGTACCACGAGAACCAATATCAGCAGCATTCGAACTCGAGCTCACGTGACGCCAATGGTCAGGAGCTACTCTACTCTGAATGTGGCTGACTCTATTCGCCACAAACGTTTTCCACTTGGATGGACAAGATTTAATCCAAGCCAAAGTGACAGTAGAGTCAGACCATGCGTAAAGTTCTTGAACTGCATGAAATGGTTTTAAAGCCTCTACCACTGATTCCATTAAAGTAGATAACAAGACAGCAGCTAAAAGTTCCAATCTTGGAATCGACAATTTTCGCAAAGGCGCGACTTTCGACTTTGCGCAACAAAAATGAACGGATGTAGAGCCATCCGCCTCAACGACACGAAAGAATGTGACTGCACAATAGCCACGTTCTGAAGCGTCACAGAAGCCATGCAACTGTAACGACACGAAAGAATTTACCATACGCCGAGGAATGGTAATCGAAACTAACGACGACAATTGAGACTTAAATCGCAACCACTCGTGTGCAATGTGAGGTGGCACATTATCGTCCCATGAAACTCCCGAAGTCCAAAGAAGTTGCATAAGATATTTAGCATAAAACGTAATCGGCGCTAGAAATCCCAAAGGGTCATAAATCCGCGCAATATGGGAGAGTATGGTACGTTTGGTGCACCTAGAATCATCGGGGTTGACGACACGAAATCTAAAATCATCCGATTGCGGATGCCATAAAAGTCCCAAAATTTTTAAGGAGAGGTCTGACATCTCTTCGAAATGTTTAAATTCTTCTGAGTATAAGTCAGAAGATGGAAGATCAACGAAAAACTCACTACAATTAGATGTCCACTTTCTTAAATGGAAACCACCAGACGACAAAATTTTGGTGAGTTCCGAGCGCAATTGTAGAGCTTGCTCTACCGAGTCAGCGCCCGACACGATATCATCGACATAAATGTCTCTACTAAGAACTGTAGAAGCAGCCGGAAGTTCTTGGGTAGAGTCTTCTACTAGTTGAGCGATCGCACGAAGAGCCTGAAACGGTGCAGATGATACGCCATAAGTGACCGTGCGAAGCCTATAGTCACGTATAGGACCGTCAGCAGATGGGCGCCACAGAATGCGTAGGTACTCGGTGTCATCTCTACAAACCAAGATCTGTCTATACATCTGTTTGACGTCACCAGTAAAAACGACAGCATGCCAACGGAACCGAATAAGTAAATCGAAAATATTAGTTTGCAGTTTAGGCCCAGCAAGTAGCGTATCATTCAAAGACAATCCATTAGCATCTCTACAACTTGCATCGAACACAGTACGAAGTGGGGTGCTAACAGAATCTGGTCGCAATACTCCGTGATGAGGGATATAATAAAACTTCCCAACGCTTGAAGTCGGGGGATCCACCTGCTCCATATGACCGGCAACCTCATACTCATTCATGAACCGAACGTAGGCATCTCTAAATTCAACATTTATATTAAGTCTTCGCTCGAGAGAGAGAAATCTTTTTAAAGCAATTTCACGGGAATGAGAGAACGATGGCTTTACTGCAGGATTCATGAATGGAAGAGGCACCACAAATCTACCATCATCGTTACGACTATAATTATTAGTGAAATAATTTTCACAGGCTTGATCCTCCTTCGAAAGGATTTTACAGACAGGAGTGCGAACCTCTTCTGTTTCCCAGAATCTTTTTAAAGTGTTATCTAATTTTATATTTGATAAATAAGAGTTATCGACGAAAAAACAATCACTCTGTTTACCATTACGACAGTTGTGTGTGTGATCTACCTCACACTCACCCATTAGAATCCAACCAAATATAGTATTTAGAGCCTTTGGTTGTCCCGTCCTCCCTCGTCTCAGACCAGGTATGAGAGATGAAGCAAATATATCCGCATTCAATAGCATGTCAATAGCCCCTGGACGAGCAAAGTCTGGATCAGCCATAGGTAAATTCCTAATATGTGACCAACCACAAAAATCAACAAAATGTGCAGGTTGGTCACTACATATCGACGACAAAACAGAAGCTTCAGACTTAAAATCGATTTTATTTGAGTTATAGGATTTTATTTCACAACATAGTGAACCACGAGACTCAGCAACAGAAGATCCGATTCCATTTATTGATTGTTTAGTGTTTTTAATACATAACCCGAGGCGCTTTGCACATGGTACCGAAATAAAGTTGCAAGCGCTTGCACAATCCAACAACACCCTTACAGGTTGAAAGTTTCCCCAACTATCTTTTATAAGAACCTTAGCTGTAGAAAACAAGATTGTACTTTTACCACCGACAGAAGTTAAAACAATATTACTCAGTTGTGCATTATTATTCATGGAACTAACAACTTCAGTATCAGGTTGGGAATTGCTATCAGCGGACGGTGTAACCGATTTTTTAAAATGTAACAATGTGTTATGTGAACACCCACATACACCACAACTTATAGGGACTCGACAAGTTTTTACCCTATGAGTTTTCGAAAAGCAACGGATACAAAGATTTTTATTTTTAATGAATTTAAATCGAGAATCTATATCTAAATTTAGAAAATTCTTACATGATGAAAGACTATGTTGGCCAGTACAAAAGTCACAAGTCACTCCCGACACGACAAATGAGAATTTGGACTTTTTAAAGTTACTTGGTTTCGGTTCTTTTGATATTCCTACATTACTTAATATTGGGTTCGGAGTTACCTCACTTAATGCCCTAACTTGTTTCTCAACAAAATCCTGAACTTGAGTGAACTCTGGTATCTCATCTGAATTAAATTCTAATTGAAATGATTCTTTTGTGGCCCGATCTAATTTTGACCAAAATAAATGGAACAACATGAAGTTCTTATCTGGTAATCCAAACTTTTCCAAAACACTCAAATTCTCCACAAAAGTTCTATGAACACGCTCAAGTTCTACAGCTGATTTTGTTTTCACTGGCTCACATGACAACAACTTTTGATAATAGGAGGCCGTTATATAGCGCTTCTTATTATAATATTTATTAAGTGTATCATATGCGTCTATATAATTTTCATCCGTGAGTGGAAAGTTCCTGATTAAATCATACGCTTTATTTTCGACACAAGTTAACAAGTAATGTAACTTTTCCACATTAGGAATATTTCTATTATGGATCAACGACTCAAATAATTGTTTAAAAGATAACCAATTTTCTAGCTTACCATCGAATGGCTTAATGTTAATTTTAGGCAGCTTAGCAAAACCCGAAACTACTTCTTGTTTAATCTGACGGTCACTATTTGAATGCCGCAGACGGGCCAAAACACTTCTAAATTTTGTATCAAATGATGCAGTTACACCAATTTCAGACTGGCGTTGGGCAGCACTTAATGAACGCAATAAATTTATTTGCGCTTTATGGAATTCATTTGAAAGTTCCCTAAGGTCCTCCTCAACGCAGCCTGTCATATCCGATCCCGCTATATACTCCAATCGCATCATACTGTAATCCCGGGCAATCCTATTAACGTCCCCATCACTTGCGCCACTTTCGTTGCTCCCAGTAGACATTGTAATTAATTGATATAAGTTTATAAACTTAACAAAATCGACAACAATAGCAAATAATTGCAATGTCACTGACAGCTGACTTCGACACAATAATACGTCAAAGTCTAATACAATTTGACAGTATTGACAATATGACCAACGACAAATAAATATGGCGCAATGCAATACTGACAACCAACGACTATTAATAAAAATAGCGCAAAGATGGCGGGACCTAAGTACAACTAACAAAGTGATGAGTTGTAAAGAATCACACCCACCCTCAACATAAAATGTTAATCGTCAAAACGAAAATTACGAAATTTTATAGAAATGCAATACAAAATAGCAAATCTAATACGAAATACGACACGAAACGACAAATTTAGAAGCCACTTTACGTAAATGTTCGTTCCTTTAGCGAAATACGACACGATAAAATTAATTTCAATGTTCGTTATGTTCGGTCGACGGAAAATAGCAAAAATGGTGTTTAGGACGATGGAACAATTAAGATCCGGCTCGAAGGACCAAAAATGTGGTGCATACATCCGGCACGATGGCCAAAAATGTGGTGAATTCGTCTCGAAGACCAAAAATGTTATGCATTCGGCTCCGAGACCGAAAATATTACTTTCCGCGGCCGTTAGAACAAATAAGGAACCGAATGTTCCTCTCTTCGATGGACAAGATGATCGTGTCCCGAAGAAGGTTAAGTGGACTGTATATACGAAAAATAAGATGCAAAGTGCTATAAGGTCACGCACTCACCTGCTGCTGATGGGCGCAGCCTCTTGTACTAGGTATAAGGCACCTTCAACTCACCCTAAGCTCGAGCTAGCTAGTCTTACCTCGGAATGGTCTACCGGTTACCTCTACCTTCTTCCTCTTCTCACGTGGCGTCGATCTTACAGCACGTTGCACCGCGAACAATGAAGTTAACGCGAATTTAAAGGAAACGCTACGAATACGAATAGTGGCTTCTACTTCGGAGTATAACTAAAACGACAAATATGCGCGAGCGCGACCGACGACTCCGAAGCTTCTCGAAACAAGAAATCCCGGTGGCGGCATACACCACCGCGAACGACACGACGACAACGACGATCTACAACGAACTATTTCAAACTAAAATCTCTATGCTTTTAATCCTACAGATTATAATTAATACCAACGACAGATAATTAATACGTAGAACCATAGACAAAACTGAACATTGGTTCTTTATAGAGCTCCTTCAATGACAATACATCTACCGCCACTTCGCAAGGTGCAAGCGGCGAAATAAATTCCATAACACATAACACATAAATGTTATTTACTAGTATACACTTAACCTAATGATACACGTGTAGCTGGAGCTACTTCAGACCACACCGTATTAATACTTTTGTCCCGAATACTCGGGAATAATGCAACTGTTACAACTATATAGCTGCTGTTATTTCACTGTGTAACGCAAAATATAGTTTAATTTCATGCATAAGTTTGAAACATTATAAGTACTAGTTTTTTACAAAACTTTATATTTCACGGAGGTTACTACCATCTCTTAAAACAATATTATTTTAATCATACATTGAAATTTCGTACCACGACCTCGTTAAAGAAAGTTAACATTTTAAGCATAATATGGCAATTTCAGTTGTCAACAGTACTCAACTATAATGTTTTTAAAAGATGGTGGTAGGCCCCCAGGATGCAAACATGGTAGCCTTAACGGCTGTAAATATCGTAAGATTTATGAAAGAGGTATCATTATAGATCACGTCCGCCGTACCCGAAAATACACTTTCACTTAGAGCAATTTGTATCTCAAGTGACATGTAACAATATTTTTTTATGTTAGTCTACCTGATTCCGAACGTAGAGTCAAGTTTACAACCGCTATTAAATAAATTAATTCGCTAGCGCTTGTTACCAGTCATAGAACGCAAAGATTTATAAAAATCAGTTTTTCCAATAGTATGTCCAGATTATTGCGTAGGTAATTACTAAAATATCAGAATTTAATTAACAACTAATGCAGTTCGCAAATTATAGCGTGATCACTATTTTATTAGTTTTGAAAACTCGGTAGTCTTTACTCTCGGTAAAATTTGGGTAAAGGGCATTATTTCAATATGCTTAACTCTAAAACTGCTAGAATCGTCAACTTAATGTTTTTTAGGAAATTAATTGCACATAATTTTATATCCGTGTGTTTCAACAACTCTGATAAATAATTAATGATTTTTTATAAATTATGGTCTTGTGTCTTATAGCATACGCCACGCGTCTATTTCAAATCCTAAATATCGGTCTAACTTTTCACGTTATTCGAAAGACGGCTTGATGGAGCTCGACTTCGTTAATATTTTCGAAATTAAATAATAGAAGGTTATGAGTACCTTAACAACATTTATTATTTGCTCGCTCGATTCGCAATAAAGTATTTGGCATATTATGATATGTAATAGTATAACTTAATTGTAAAATAAATCAAATGTTGGCATTCTTAAATAAAATGAATTAAGTTACATTTAAATAAAGTTATCATTATAATATATTAAATTCTAGTGTGATGCCTTGATTAACTTAAGAGTAACCTAACCTAACCTTTAATTATTTTGTACTTCATTGGATAGTTTGGGATCCTAAACCTAAACTGTTTATTTATATTATTATTGAAAAGTTACTTACGATGGATACAAACTAAACCTCAATTGTCTCTAAACATCTACATATGTTAATATTAATCGCGAGAATTGAGCAGCGAAGTATAATTATTGATAAAACGAACTTACCTGTATGTGAAGTTCTATCATAATTATGCGAGCTGCTCAATTAGAAGCGATTAATATGGTCTCCCTCCCAAAACCCCCCCTCGTGGTATGCTTCTAGTTTGTATCCTAAATCTTTAAACAAAATGAAGCTATATATGTCAACCTGTCACGGAAGAAGGAAGGAAGGAAGAAATGTGATGTATATCAAAGTAAAACCTATTTATTTGTGTTTTTTATCTGTTTTCAGATTAATATTATCGTTATTTTTTTAAACTCATCGTGTAAATGGCCGTAGAACTGAAACAGTACTACATATGTTAATATTAATCGCTTCGAATTGAGCAGCTCGCATAATTATGATAGAACTTCACATACAGGTAAGTTCGTTTTATCAATAATTATTAAGCCATATTTTACCATGCTGGCAAAGCGCGAATTGGTATACTTCACATACCTTTGAGAACCTTTTTTTTTAAAGATTTCCGAGGTATGCAAAATGTAAGTGATCATTATTTTGTAACACACACGTATCTTCAAAAAATAATTCACTATTTTTCACTTGTTCCTTAATTTTTTGGAAGATTACGTTTGAGTGGTAGGTATAACAATTTTGGAATACCGTTGGGCGAAGTTATTTCTAATGCATTTCTAAAAATACCTTTTATAAAGTGGTCACCAGTTCTATATAAAAAAGCCTATTTTCTAAACTTATGTGGGCACTGTCGTTCATCGTTAGGCTTTACCTCATCATCAACAACCCATTACTGTCCCACTGCTGGGCACGGGTCTCCCCTCATAATGAGAAGGATTAGGCCATAGCCCACCGCGCTGGCCAAGTGCGTATTGGTAGACTTCACATATCTTTTGAGATTTTTTTTTATAAATCTCAGGTATGCAGGTTTCCTCACGATGTTTTCCTTCACGGTTTTGGCAAGTGATAATTAATCTCTAATACACACATAATTTCGAAAAATCAGAGGTACGCACCTCTGATTTGAACCTCGGACCCCTCGATCGGGAGGCTTTACCTAATATTATTAAATATCACAACATTTTATTTTAATCTGTCTAAAATAATTTAGGCACAACCTGTATTAAGTATACAGTTGCGCCATTTCTAGTCGGGGTTATAATAGTGAATGACTTGGCTCTCGCCCTTGAATGGGGTTACGGTTGAAGGGTTGTGGGCGTTCATTAATGAACGTAGGGTATAATAGAACAATGTATTGTAAGAAATCTGATGATGCAGCATTTAGTAACCCTAAACTTTACGTGTATAAACTGTTCAAATATTTCATAGATATTTTCATTATTAAATTTTATAAAATATTATGATTTAAATTGTTCTAATTGATAATATTAATTATGCAAAAAAGAATTTAACGGTAAAAATAATTTAACCCTATACTTGACATTGTGCACTTAAATGCACATTAGAATCAGATTTTTTTTTCGGATAATGCGACATCGAATCTTACTAATAATAACTGAAAGCGAATAAGCAAACGTTTCTTTATGTCAGAAAATGAAATCAATATCTGTCTCGTTCACACATTGTAAATGGTAAACAAAATAGCGAGCCGTCATTCAGCGCCTGCGCAACGCTCTCTAAGAATCTTATTTTATCTGAATGAAATTAAGTTATATGTACAAAATTTATATAATCTTACTTTCTGCAAGCTTTATGCAATGTTTTGGTGATATTTTTTTGAGATATAATGTTTTGAATATATAGTAATTCATGACTTTTGATATGTGTGCATTAAAATGCACACTGCCAACGACATACAATATTACTGTTTGTCAATATTGTGTCTTTAAATGCACACTGCCAACTTTGCTACTATATACTAAGGTTCTGCACACAAGGTAGGGGGTTGGGTGAACAAAGTTCAGACAGAGTTTTTTTTTTATAATTCATGACTGAAATTAATATTTCCCCGTTTCCACTAAATTCCCAGTCCTTAGCTTGCAATATTTTTTTCAGATGACTGGAGGCCGTAAAATTCTAGCTTTGGTGTCTGAATTGCGTAATTAAATCGGATGTAGATCCAGCAAATCCCTAGAAAGATGAATTCCAGATGCCTAGGTCTCATAAAGACGTCCCTGAACTCAAGTCCTGTCCAATCAATAGCGTCTTCTGTCAAAAATGTAAACATCTCCAATAATGATGATTCCAGAACATCTGCAATATCAATCCCAGATAAGACCAAATTCCTACTTGAGGTCGGCTATAGATGCGCCACTAGCCCTGAAGACTAAGCTGGAATGCCTCAGAAAAGTATATCTTCTTACCACATCCTTCAAACAAGTGGAATAAAGTCCAATCATATGCTCAAATTTAATAAAACATTCTAACGGAAACATGGATGCAGGTCTAAACAGACAAGTCGCTTTATAGCGTACCAATGTGATAGGCCATTGTTAGTATTGTCCTCACAGATCCTGGACATCTTCGTTTGTAATTCCTGGTTGCTGTTTCGTCATGGGAACAGCGGTAAACAAAAATTATTGCCACTCAAAAAGTTTCGAGTCGCTTTATGTGGGAACTGTGTTTTTTTGGGAGAAGGTCTTCTAATCTCTCAACTCAACTAAAATATCTCAAAACTTGTTGACATGTCATTACTTCCGAGACTTTTATCTTTAGTATTTTCAAAATGTATGATATTTTTTATATTTTTAAATTATTTCTTAGTTTAGTGAGTACTTGGCGGTGTGCATTTAAAGACACATATTTTGTTTCTCGTGAACCTGGCAGTGTGCACTTAAAGACACATACTATATTCTGAAAACTGAAATTCAGAGATTTTTTATTTTATTTTTCCTAATATCCTTATAACCCAATTAACGCAGGGAAGTAGCAAAAGTATAATTTTTTTATGATAAAATTCTCTGCCAAGTATAGGGTTAACGGCAGGTATATTAATTTAACGGTTTAATAAAACACTTTTTTTTTTGTATCTACTCATAGTTTCACATTGTGAAATGCAAATTAGAATTTAATAATAACTTTGTTCAATTTTTATGATTTTTTGGTACTCAGTAACTGTACATTTTCAATTTCGATTTGTATTTTAGGTTATAGTGTGATAAACATTTTACTTAAATCCATCTACCTAATCCCAGCATAACTATGATCCACTAATTCGACAAAACCAATTTACTCGTATAGTGCGAAATTTACATTATTTGGTAAAATCCTTTAAAAAATGGAACCCTTGTGTTTGGAACCCTAAAAACGATATTCAAACATATTGTTTCAAATCTCTGTAGAATAGAGATCTTATGTATCTCTGGGATTTGGTTAGCAATAGATAAATCTATCTAAATGGAGGTCTCTATCCATAAGGGGTGGAGTTGAATTTACATTGTTTTGTACTTTGCTGAGTATAAACACGAGCTGTCCTCATAACTTGTGTTATTTCTAAGAATGTTTATATCCAGTTAGTATTAATTTTGTGCGTATTTACAAAGCGTCGTTGGCACTTTTTTTGAGAAAAATATTTTATTTTTATTTTTGCTTCATAAGTGGGCACGGATCTCTTCGAACAATTGGAGGAGGATTGAAGAGTATTCAACTATGCTGTTTTAATGTGGATTTATATTAATATTTAAATAGTTAACTTAAGAACATATTATTTTGGCTGGCATGGCTCGTTCCTGACATGGTGATGAATAAGTTTAAGAGCGTTGTTTATTTTATACAATAGATTGCTTTCCTTTCAGGGACTTCCCTGAACTTGCATAATATATATGGAACGCATATAATATTAATTTAGTAATCTTAGTGGCACCAAAGAAAGAAATAAAGAAAACTTCATTCTGATGGATGCAACAACACAGATACAGAAAAAGTAGCAGATATATGACTGAATATACCAGCGCTTGGCCACTGGCATACCACTTGGCCAGCGCGGTAGACTATGGCCTAATCCTTCTCATGAGAGGAGACCCGTACCCAGCAGTGGGACAGTAATGGGTTGCTGACGATATGACTGACAATAGAATAATACTATTAATACATACAATTATAAATAAACGAATAACGTTTTCCTGTTTATATGTGTAAGACATCCGGGAATAAGCACTCCCTCAGAATTAATCCCGAAAATGATTTTCAAGTCATAACTTATAACTTTACCCACTTTTACTAAAATACAAACACATTATTTTACCATATCTATACATTAATATGCCCTTCCCGTTACTTATATTTTAAGAAATCAGTTCATTGTCTTTATCAAAAGGCTCGATTAATTTTATTTAAATAAAATTAAGTGGGTGGGTGTCTAATTTTGTTATTTTTGCACGTTATTATCCTGGAAATGTCAAGGACCTCCCCCGGGTTAAGGGTGCCCAAGTTTAGAGCTTTGTGTATGATTTATTTTTTCTCTTTGTGTAAAAAGTTTCTCGCGCCTCCTGAAGATGAAGTGCCTCTTAGCGGGTATAAGAAAAACAATCTCATATTTTTACATATCCCCTACGATATATTATTGTAACCTTTGAAATATATTGTATGTTTCGATTAAAATCTTTTTGCTATTGTGAATGTTGTTATATTACAAGTCTTAAATAAATGTAAAGATTTTTTCTTGCGTACGATGCAAGATATTGTTGAAACGTAATCATATGACCATCAACTTGAGCACGGGTAAAATATACCTTTTTTCTTTGTTGACGAGGGGGTAAGTGGCTACTGCCTCCCATGGACATCTGTAATCAACCCCAGATAGGATTTGATATTCCTACCTGAGGTCGGCCACAGATGCGCCGCTACCCCTGAGGACTAAACTGGAACGCCTCGGAATAGTCTGTCTCCCTTACCACACCCTTCAAACCGGAACACAGCAGCGCCTAACACTGCTGTTATTAGGTAGAAATAGGTGTGGCGGTGGTGCCGCCGGAGTCAAACCACAAAGGGTTCTACCACCTTCAATTTTTACCGCACTAAAAGCCCCCCCGGTGGCCGTCCTCAGCGTATGGCGAAGAACTCCGGGATCTCCACCGGAACACAACCGGAGTCCTCCTAACGCGATACCCTTCTATCGGGCTCTGCCCTGAGGGGAGCAATTTACGCTCCTCTCACATCCCCTGGTGATTAACGGGTAAAATATACCTAACTTAAACAAGTTGTCATCGCTTTCCTATCCATCCATCCATCAGCCTTTACTAGTCCTCTGCTGGACATAGGCCTCCCCTAATCTGCGCCACTCCGACCGGTCTTGAGCTGTCCTATAACTTTAACTAATATTCCCAATATACCGTCAGTACCCACCCTCTGGCAATTATTATTATATTTTATAATGTTTCTGATGTTTTTCTTATGCATATAAGTCGTCTACATTTAGTTCTACTAGTTTTATTTAGACAAAAATATATTAACCTTTTCATGTAAATAAATTGTTAAATAATAGTTGTTTTTCCAAATCCGTATAAACCGCCTAATAAGCAAATATTCGTTGACAACCTTAAGTAAAAGGTTAAATTATTACACCCTTCTTGTTTTCAAAGATACCCAAAATTGTGAAGCAAATCGGAGCGTAAGTCCGTAAGTACCGGAATGAATATTCATACAAATATTTGTCCTGGACTAAATACATTTGTACGAGGCCTTTGGCAAAGCCTCGCTCGTGATCCATGCTACTTACTCACTCACCGTATAATAAAGCGTTTAAACTTTTTGTGACAAGATAACACGCATTGAGACCAAGTGACCACCATGTAAGAGAGGCGAGTAGCGAGCAAATTGGCAATTGGTCCACTTTTAAAGGACTGGTAAAGTTGGGAAATTCTTCATATAGAAAAAAGAAAAAAAAATAAAGCGCAATTGGTAAGTAGTGTGAAACTATTAAACATTACAATAAAATGTTATCAGCAGTTTAAATATACTCGCGTGGCGGAGCGGTCACCATGCCGGTCTGACGCGCAGAAGGTCCCGGGTTCGATCCCCGGACAGACAGATTTCTAAATGATGAATTTAGATTTCTGTTTCTGGGTCTGGGTGTTTGTTTATTTGTCTCTGTGTGTGTCCATGGCACCCACGGTACAGGGAATCCTAGTGTGGGGCTGTGAGTGTAGAAAGGTTTTTTTTTTATGTATTTTCATTTTTTATTAAATTAAATTTAGAAACATAATAAATTGCTGGAATCGATTTTTGTAATTATGATTTTTCGACTTCTATAAATATACGAGCATGATTGACTAGAGATAAATAATCTTGTTCTTTCTACTATATACATAGGTATGTACTTATGTTATATATCGATACCTTAATTCGCAAATCAGCCAACTCCACATTTTGTCCAAATGTTTTTTATTTATTTTGATATCGTTCAACGCCATTTAATATCAATTGATATTGATATTAAATGGCGATTTGTGAATTTGCTGATTTGTGAATTAAGATATCGATATGTATTTAGCTACAATTTAAAAACTAAATATCGTTTCGCACTCGCGAATACGACAAGTACCTAAAAAGCGAATTAACTGACGTACTCGTGTGTCCTTGGGTTAAACTTTTAAGCCAAATGACGACACGGAAAAATGTGTTTCTAACAGGTTTTACGTACAATTTTCCGCTTAAGCGTAGGATTTCTTTGAAACTTTTCGTTCTGTTTAGAAACTGTAAGACAACTCAGCATTAACGACACTTTTGCAATTAAAAGGAAAAGGAAAACTAAATGGATTTCAAGGAAATATCCTATTACATTACTGTTACTAACCTTTCGTTTTACTTAATAAAAATTACAAACAAAACGTGAAGAAATGCAAAAAGGTTCAACTTCAGGTAAATACAAATCTTTTGTGTAGTAATGTACTGCGTTTGAAGGTGGTAGAACCCTTTGTGGTTTGACTCCGGCGACAACACCACCATAAGTCTTTGTAATTTATAACAAAATAAATTCTAAGTTTCAGCTCAATTGGTGAAGTGAGTGATAAAAATGAAATGCTTGAACTCAACATACATGCAAATTATGCATACTAATAAATAGTTTTAATTAAAAGTTGGAAGTTTGTGTTTAAGATTACAGTAACGAGTGATCCTCGCTTGAATACAATTTGCTCTATCAATAAAAAAAAACAGCAAATATGTATTATTTTAAATCATGCTTAAAATATTGTACAGTTACGTCATAAAATGTTTGGCTTCTTTATTTATGCAGTTCAAAAACCAAATTAGTTTTCAAACACTTTATAAACATGTCTAGAGCGTAGCACTTTACTATCCAGGTACAAAAAAGTCAAATTACTCTACATAATTCATAGCTAAATTACCGTTTTTTCCTAGTTTACAAGGCCTTGGAGGCCGATTCTGGAAATTGTTGTAATTTCATGATATGAGATGAATGCAGACAAAGTGCTGTTGGAACGAGATTTTTATTCCTTTTTATCCTTTAACTTTGGAGGACCTTTGAGAACTTTGAATGCTAAACAGTTTGGATAAATTTTGACAACAAAATTCAGGCTAGGAATAAATATGTTAAATTAAAAAAAAAGTGTGTGTGTGTCAGCTACTACGCACGATTGGAGTTTACTCCTTACGAACGATAATTATGATATATATCGAATAGAAAAAAAAGGGTAAATGAACGCATCTGCTAAAATGATAGGAGAAACAAACATATATCTGTAATTATTCGGATTATTTATATTACTTCAATAATGCGTATTACATAAAGTATGTTACAAAATAATATAAATAATAATAATAATAATAAAAACATTAAAACTTGATGGTTAGGTTGCTGTTTATTTACGTTGTATATAGATGTATACAATAGATGCTACTATATGCATTTATTATACAGCATGCATACCCTGTGCTCGGCAGCAGTATACAAGTTGTGGCAGAACTTCGTAATACGCAGGCGCGCAACACACACGTACAAACATACGCACACATTCAACTCTCAGACTGGAGGCAGTGAGACTACGAAGTATCGCGCAAAGAGGAGACCCCGAGAATGAGATACGCTGTGTAATGTATTCCATCTCATTCTTTTACACGTTCAATCCTACAGATATATATGTTTGTCTCTTTCTACGTAACACCTCAACTTTTCGTGTTACACTTGATTTTACTCCTCATAAAATTTCCGTACCGGGCCTTATAACTCAAATCGTTTCTTAAGGAGTAAACTCCAAAAAAATACTTCTTCTTATATCCCTACAAAGTAAAAAATAATTTAAATGAATATGAGTTAAGTACATAATTCTGAATTCGGCGTTTTATCGATCGCAAAATCGCAAAATAATCGCCGAACATACATAAAAAACGAATAAATATACGCGAATAGATAAACTTTCCTTTGGGAAGTCAGTTAAAAGTTGTTGTAAAAAGATACCCAATATGTACTTCCATGTGGGTTGTTAGTCAATGTTATCAGGTTGATGAAATCATGTGAAAATTGAGATCGGTTGAAGCGAGAAGTATGTCCCAAGTAAACTGTAATTGACGTTGATTTATAAGGGGTCGGTCAGAGGGTCAATGTTGCCAATTACGTCAAATCGTGTTATGTGAGCGGTTGAGTGAACCCTAACATTTACCTCATACCTTATTCTCCCATCCTTTGTATTTGAATGAATTTATGAAGATTATATTTATTTATTCTTTATTCACCAAAGGTTTTCCATCAGTCAAACATGGGATATGTAAAAAATAAGGCGGTGCAAAAATACAAGGAAATAAAAAGACAAAGAAAAACAAAAGTAATGTCAAGAGGAGTATGTAAAAAAGGTAGAAAAAATAGATTATACTGTAGTTAATGTAATTAACGAAATGTCATGATGTTCAGTAATCAGAGCGACCAACGGACTACTATCTACATCCAAATCCACATGAAACAGTTTTAAATAGCAATGCAAAAATAAGTGTAGAATAATTTCAATTTTTTCACAAATTAATCTTTGTGGGTCTCTTGACCAAGTCATTATACTTATTTAGTAGTGAGGAAATAAATTACCAACTCACTATTTTGAAGTTAAATTGAAACTGAAGTCATATCTGATTAAGTGCCTGACTTCTGAGGACTAATCCGTAATTATGTTTAAGACTTGATCGATTCGCCCTAGCGGATAGATTGATCACTTATCCTGTTGACATTAGTTATATATCGTATAATAATTGTGAGGGTTCAAGGCCTCAGTCAAAGCCCGAATCGATGTAAGGAAACGCCTGTTAAATTGATCATCTAGTCGTTATCCATCGAGCTCGGTCACTACCGCCGACCGCTCTCGTATTACGTATCATGACAAATCGCTTTAGTTATGTGTTGCTGTACACTTTATTATGTTGTCATCACTATCATCATCATCAACCCATTGCTGTCCCACTGCTAGGCATGGGTCTCCTCTCATAATGAGAAGGATTAGGCCATAGTCCATCGCACTGGCCAAGTGCGTATTGGTTAGACTTCACATACCTTTGAGATTTTTTTTATAAATCTCTCAGGTATGCAGGTTTCCTCACGATGTTTTCATTCACCATTTAGCAAGTGATAATTATTTTTTAATACGCACGTAACTTTGAAAAATCAGAGGTGCGTGCCTGGGATTTGAACCTCGGACCCCTCGATCGAGAGGCCGAGTTTCTTAACCACTAGGTTATCACTGCCTTTATTATGTTATACTTTTGTACATATTGGTAACATAGAAGTAGCTGTCGTAGCTGACGAGTTTGCAGTCCATCTAATGTTAAGTAGGTAATGTCGCCCACGGACATCTGCATTCAACGGGCTGTCGCCGTAGCCGGTGGCGTAGACAGACGTCTACGGTGGTCGTTGGCGTAGGCTGTTGTTCGTGTGTTAGTTCCCTTACTACTATGAATTTAGATTTCACACTTTCACCGTCCAGTACCCTTACCAGGAGTTTTTATGTTTCGACAAATATGACTGTTTTAGTATACGTAAACAAATACCAAAACAGTCATATTTGTCATAGTTGTTGTAAGGGTACGGATTCAATTTAAAGTCATCAATTTATTTTTATTTTTCAATAGACTTCCGACTTGCCATGAAAAAAATATTAGTTACTGTGATTCGAACCTTCCTCCCTAAACGAGAGTTCTTATCCACTAGGCTGTCATGGTCTAAATCCTATTTAATCTAAGTGACATCAGCACCCAGCAGTGAGAAAACTCTAGACAAAATATTGATGCCCCTTTGAACGAGAGGTCATCGTTATCCATTGATCTGGATTCTATCCAGACAGACGTCAAACCCACTTCTTCAGGAGCCAATGAAATTCAATGCTGGACTAAATAGTCAATGACATAAGTCATGAGTAACTGGACGTTATCATAACATTACGACAGATGCAGTGGCCTTTTTCTAAACGAGTGAGTTACGTATTTGGAGTGGGTCAATCCGGTCGGAAAATGTTACGTTTGTTGCTGTCTGTAAGTGAAATAGAGATGTGTTTCTGTTTGCTAAAACGTGTAATTTATGTTACTAAATATATGTATTTTGATAGAAGTAGCGGACGAGCATGCAGTCCATATAACGGTAAGGCTATTACCGTCGTTGGACGTATGTAATCAACCCCAGATAACATTTGACTCCTACCTGAGGTCTGTCACAGGTGCGCAATAACAGCAGTGTTAGGCGATGCTGTGTTCCGGTTTGAAGGGTGTGGTAAGTGATACAGACTTTCCCGAGGCGTTCCAGCTTAGTTCTCTGTGGCCGACCTCAGGTAGGAATATCTAATCCTATCTGGGGTTGATTACAGATGTCCATTGGCGGCAGTAGCCACTTACCATCAGGTGCACTGCGTGCTCGTCTGCTACTCCTACATTATAAAATAAAAGTATATAGCTTTTGTATAACATGTATGTCATTAACCTTATAATAAATACTGATAATTAAAACCATCAATCTATTTCAAATATTAAAATTTATTGCATTTCAAACTTGTAAATTAATCCTTTCAAAAAACATTTATCTCTATTTATGTAAATAAATAACACGGGATAGGTAATATTTTCCAAAATATTATTTAGACAATTGTTTAGACGGCTTTATTGTTTTTCTTACACAATACTTAATGAAAACGGACACTTGGAAGTTACTTTACCATTCCCTTCATTACTTTCCAGCCCTTAAAATATGAGCCTAATTAGTTTTTACTTTTTATTACAATTTACTTATGATATTTCATCTTTTTATCTTACAAAGTAAATAGATATATTTTGTAATAAGTAAACGGAAAAGTAGTTTCATTATTTATACTATTTTTTACTAAAACTTTCCATTTTTATATTATAATATTTGTAATGAAAGTTTTATTTTTGTTCTGAAATAAAATGCCGTTTAATATGGTGAGATAACATAAAACTATCTTTATTTTATTAGTATAATCATAAGCTTTTCTTGCACTAAACTTCACTCATTGGTTCACGTTTTGCATATCTGTTACAAAGGAATAAAATCTTTTATTCTAAGTAAGTATATCGAAGTACGTAACAACTTGTTATACAGACAAGAAAGCGCTACTGAACAGACTTCTTGGAAGTCCGTACTTTTCCGGCTTCAAAGGCAAGTGAGATTCCTCAAAAAGATCTGAACTTCAAGAAAATACGTTTTGAAAAGTTGCAACTAGCAATACTTGTGTTGTTTCCAAGAACTTCAAGGATGCTGTTTACGCTTAAATGACTTACAGACTTACTTGCTTAAGCCATGTACGGATGTATGAATATAGTAAACACGAACATCAAACATACAAGTAGGATCGCTGCAAACATTCGATTTTCGATGTTCGATGTTCTTTCGTGGTACTCGTATACACGTGCGAACCAACGTGCACATAGGGCTTTAAATATAACAAACTGACTTTGTAATAACAAAGTCAGTTTGTTTAGGAGGGGGAAACCTTCAAAACGTACCCTTTGCCGTGGGAGCGACACAGGGTTATGTGGGGTCACCATACCGTCTGGTGTATACGACGGAATGCGACCACATATACCGCCGTCCTTCCCGGGGTCGCTAGCCGGGCGGTTCGAGCTCCCACTCTTGCCGCCCGCAACCCCGAAAGCCCATTTTAGTCGCCTCTTACGACAGGCAGGGGATACCGTAGCCCTATTCTGGTCCCGGAACTACAGGGACACTGATAGGAGACCTGTCCAAGATCCAGCTCTGGGACAGGATTCAGTTCATGGCGATGAAATAAAATGCCCAGTACTTTTATAAAAATATAAGACTAGCGTTTAAGTTGCAGAAAAAGTAGACAGGTTTGCCTTTAAAAGGCTATAAGGACAGTTTAACAAGTAAGAACTTCTTCACTTTGAAAGTGAAGAATTTCAAACTTAGTTCCAAGTAAATACCTGTTGGTAAGAAGATAAAGTTGTATCCTCGTCCACAGAAGTTTTACCGGATGCGTCTGAGCCCCTTTGACGGCAGTATGCACGGATAGTCAGTTTAATAATTTAATTCTAAAAAGAAAAAATGTAAAGTCCGGTACAGTAAGACATTTGCGAGAGAAAAATGTTGGAAAAGACGCAATCACATATTATTACTTCGCAGATAACCTTCTTCACTTGAAAGGCAAAAGATAAGACTATGCTTTCGAACTGTCGTAAACGAAATGTCTTGTTAAGCTACCATTTTCGATAGATTTCGCATGATTGATTGAACTAAATCTACTGAGCTCCTGAAAATAATATTATATTTGTTTTATTTCATCTTTCCTTTTACTTGATTTTTTTCTTAAATTTGCCCTTATAAAACTGGTTATGCGATTTCTGTACTCTTAGTATGAGTTTTTACAAAAATACAGTTTTGGTATCAGTCGTAGGCAACCATTAGCTTAAATTTAGTTGCTATCAAAAACTTTACTTTCTTTCCCAAAAAATAACTGGGCGATCCTCTGGGCAATGCAGCAGCCATATAACCTCATCGGGCTGCTAATTTTGAAAATTAGAAATTTAAAGTTTATCCATCTGTAAAAAACGATCAATTAAATCCAAAAAGGCCAATTCGATTACAAGAAATCCCCGATAAAATATTAGATTGTACCTAAGTTGTAGTAATTGGTTTGGCAGAAATGGATTTCGCTAACCACATTCCGTTAAGCAGAGAGGACAGGGATCGAATAATAAAGCAATTAATAACTTGATCCTAGCTAGTCCTGCCATGAATATTGATTCCGTTTTGCCATCTACTGAAGTTGATTTTGTATACCAAAGGATTAGGTTTATACAATACTAAGTAGTTTTATTTTTAGCTAAATACAAGCAAAAGAGATAGTATATTTTGTTTAATCTATGTACAGTGTTTTTTTATTAACATTGTTAACGTAGATAGCATTATATTAAGAATGGAGCAAAGATATGTGTGAAGATATCATAAGTATTTATTTCCAGAATCATGTATATAATATACATCTATCTTGTCATATCATACACATATGCGGGTCGAGAAAAGCAGCGGTTTATTTCACGCATGCAAATGAGACACGAATGCGGGCAAACTGCATGACTAGAAAAATGTCCTAACTTGGAACGTTCTGCGCAATAAACGGGTATGGCGACCGCTTCCTCACTTGTGTTATAATTACAACACTCAGAAAATTCCAACCCTTTTGCACTATTTCAAGTAAGAATAGGCAGATAATTTTCATTTTATCCTGATACTACGGCATCGTAGCACAAATTACTTATATATTTCTTTCCACGAACGAAATATTATCATGATAAAATAATTTATTACACCACGGATAGAATCTACTGCAGAGTAATAGCGGTTTCCACTAATTTGTGATAGTCCAGGCAGGTCCCCTGATAAAATAAATCACGATAACAGTAGACAATGATTAATTTAAATAATTAATTGAAACTGCCGTTTATTTTTATCACGACTAATTCTGCTACCAAGTGAAGGTTTTTAAATAAATCGTGGATGTACGAGTACATTGACTAATTTCAGTCATTTATTCAGCGTGTTAATGAATTAAGCTAGTCACTTTAGAGGAATGATAAATCGGAGCCTATTTGGACATAATTATACAAGATATGTATTGTTTTTTTAAACGATCAGTTAAATAAATCGTATGTTGCAATGATAAACCGAAATAGGTATGTCAGATCACTTACGTCATTTAATTACAAAATATTTCGATTGTAATATATAGACCTACATTTAGCTATATAGCACACGAAGGTACTATTATTGGGATATGTATGCCAAAAAGTTTAAATATTCTTTAAAGGTATTACAATAGTTGATTAAACGAATATAATGTATACATAGTTTTTAATTGTATTTATCTCTATTATTTTGCATGAAAATGTAAAACATAAAAAAGTCTCCCTCTAGAGTGATGAGAATACCTAAGTAAAAATTAATGAAACATTAAAAAATAAATGAGATGCATAACTTTTGCTCTTTATAATTTAACTTTTAGCTAGCTCCCTTTTGCTTGTATCCAACAATTTTATTTGTCTCTTTAATTGCGCGCTTGTATCCAATTATATGGAGTCCTGTGTTCCCACATAATTATGTTTCTATGTATTTGGTTAAATAAAAGCGGTTACAGTATTTGCGTGGTAAGGGAGACATACTTTTCTGAGGTATTCCAACTAACTTAAAGGTAACGGCAATTTAGTGGTCGCTATCAGGTTGGAATTTCGTCTTATCTGTTAATTAAGTATGTGGCAGTAGCCACTTACCATCAGGTGAACTGCATACTCGTCTGTTACTCCTATATTATGTTATATTTATTGCTGTCAACCTATTACTTTCCTGCTAATGGATACGGTTCTGCTGTAGGAGTGAAACGGGTGAAGCTATAGTCCAGTCCATTCAGAAACTGATAGTTTTATGATAACGAATTCTAAACCCGATGAAAAATGATTAGGTACCTTATACCCAGAAAAAAAATTACAACTAGTTAAATGGAACAAACATAATGCATCGTATCGTAGCATTGTAGACACTTACGAAATAGGACCTCTTTTCTTTAACTTCTTTTAGAAACATATAATGACTCAATGATTTCCTAATTGGTGATCCATGGCTAATCAAAAAAATCATTTAAACAGTCCAATAACACGAAAGTAAGAACCTCTGACCTAATAAATATATAGTATGTACTTAACCCTACCAGAGCAAGATCCAAAATTGGGACATTGAAAAAATAGTACCAAGTAGTAATACAGAATTTGTACACTTGCCAGGGATATACTTTAATGGTTTGAATCGAAATTTGGCAACGATTGAACAGTTTGAATAAGACATGGATTAAGTTTATGGAGTGGTCAACTAGGTTACCTAGTTTCTAGTAGTTAAATAAATAAGGCTACTAATAGGGCATGATATGGGGCTCTTCAAACAAGGTACAAAAAGAGCTCTCTACCAAAGCCGACGATGCAATGACGCCTCCTCTGGTGTTGTAAATGTCCATACGCAACGTTGACTACTTTCCATCAGGTAGTACGTCTGCTTTACCGTCAGGTTTAAATATTTAAAAATAGACTTAAACCAGAGAGTAGTAAGAAGTAATATCAAAAAATAACTTATTATTTTAAGAGTTCGTTACTCTTAAAGAATACCGATATCGTATTTTTTCAGTCAACATTGAAGAAAAATCAACGTGCTATATTTAGGATAAAAATTCTCGTTTATCTTAATAAATAAGCTTTTTATCTAGTGCATCACTTTCGGGTAGTTCAGTCGTCCAAGTACTGGCGCACTTAAAGGAATGTCTCTCGCATGCGTTTATATGCAACAGAATCTTGTCTTATTCCTACCATCTAGTATAATAGAGTAACATTATCTTGAATTCCTTAACTTAAGGCATCTAAAGTTAAATGACAAGTAACAAACAACTAGACAAACTAGAACAAAATGTTTGTTAATTTAGTTTGCCGATAGTACGAAATGTATCATAGTTAGCGAACATTAAGCTCTCCAGTTGACCCACTTCGAAATACGCAAGGTTGTTAGCAAAGTTGTGTTTACACCCACTTTAATTCTTGGGTGACAGCCAACATTGTAAAAATTAGCTTTCGCCTGCGGGTACACTCGCAGTAAGTTTTTTTTTATAATATAGGTGTAGCAGACGAGCATGCAGTCCACCTGATGGTAAGTGGCTACTGCCGCCTAATAGGATTAGATATCCCTACCTGAGGTCGGCCACAGATGCGCCGCTACCCCTGAGGACTAAGCTGGAACGCCTCGGAAAAGTCTGTCTCCCTTACCACACCCTTCAAACCGGAACACAGCAGCGCCTAACACTGCTGTTATTAGGTAGAAATAGGTGTGGCGGTGGTGCCGCCGGAGTCGAACCACGGGTTCTACCACCTTCAAAGGTATTTATCTATCCCTCGTGAATAGTTAGTTTTTCGAGATAAAATGTACCCTATGTGCTTTTCTGAACCTTTGACAACGTGTGATGAAAATTTAATGATAATGGAGTATGCAGTCAAAGCCTTGCAATGAACAAACAAACTCACATTCACATTTTTAATATTAGGCATTGGAGTATTTGTTTCATTATGTAAATTGCTTTTAATGTTTGTAGCATTGTAATGTTACTTACATTGTATTTATATAGCAAACCCATGTCTGAGAGCTTATAGAGCCACAAAAATCTTCTTCCCAAGAATATTTTCTCGTATAATTCAGCCGAAGTTGGAAAATTTAAATTAAAAAATGTACTAAAATTTATTACACCAAATTTAAACATTTTGTATGTAATTGAATAATGAAATAGTCACAGAACATGCATGCAGTCCATTTGATGCAGTCAATCAATTTCATACTAGTTTTTGCCCGCGGCTTCGCCCGCGTTTAAAAGAAAATAATATAACATACTAACATACATAAAACTGAAAATTCGTACTTTCAACTTTGCTAAAGATCATCACTTGATCAAATGCATAGTTTATGATTCAATCCTTACTAATATCGATTCAAATAATCGATGTTTTGGGTCCAAAAGATCGATTCTCCGATTAATCGATCTTAGATCGCCATCCCTAGTTCCCGTGGGATTTCCGGGATAAAAACTATCCTTTGTCCTTTCTCGGGTCTCAGACTATATTTGTACAAACTTTCATTAAAATCGTTTCAGTGGTTTGGGCGTGAAGAAGAGACAACCAGACAGACAGACAGACAGAGTTACTTTCGGATTTATAATATTAGTAAGGATTAGTAAGGATAAGACAGTCAGTAAGACTGACATCGGCAACAGATGCATTATGTACCCCTGTATATTAAGTCAAAATGGCAGTCGAGCTAGAAAAAGTAAGCTTGGAAATTTCTTAGTTTAAGCGTTATTCACATTTTAAAATGTAGTCACCTCTACACATACAAAACAAAATACAAACAAAGTGAAAGCAACAAATTCTTTCCATCCTCTTTATTATTGTAATGCGTCTGATCTTTATACAGTATTTATTCAAATACTAAGTGAAGAAGACGGTATTTAATATATTAAAAATCTAAGTTTCTTCGCGAGAACCCAGACAGTGGGATGGGTACTCGAGATTTGCATAAATTAGTTGCAACAACAAGTGATGCTTTCAGACTGGCATACTAAAATGTAAAGTACTGTACATTTCATATTTTATAAGAATTTTCCAGGTAAAACAGAGCAGAGATACAAATTAACGTGCTAGGTACTCGTTTTTGTACTTTTATCTGAATTTCTGTCTTTATTAGAACCTGAATATACTCGTATTTCAATTTCGAAGAGATAAGTCTAATGGTTAAAAAACTCGGCCACTTGATCGAAGGGTTCAAATCCCAGGCACGCACCTCTGATATTTCAAAGTTATGTGCGTATCATATATCATATCACTTACTTAAATGGAAAAGATAAACATTGCGAGGAAACCTGCATACCTGAAAAATCTTGAACGACAAGTTTTTAGCGATATGTGAAGTCTACCAATTCGCACTTGACTTCACTATGACCTAATCCTTCTCATTCTGAGAGGAGACCCGTGCCCAGCTGTGGGACGAAATGGGTTGATAATGTCTCTATTATCTAGTAGTATTATCTAGTTTCTAATCTATAGTCGAATATTAATAGCATATTAATAACAAGACGATCAATAGTTTTATGTTGTCGATACAATCAATTACTCGCCCCGTAGAAATACTATTGACAGAATGCAATAAAATCGATATTAAAACAATATCAAAGTTTCTGCAAAAAGAATTGACCAATTCCAGACCTTCCATAAAAATTATATAAAAAAATATTGTTATATTTAAAATTATTGTTAATACCATCAATATAATGTAGACAACATGATCTATATCCATTTTGTACCAATTTTTGTAAGCATTTTTTAGCGTTGTTCTCAAGGGCCTTTGTGTTCTCAACGATTTACAGATCATTAAACGCACATCGATATTTAAAAGCTATCGGTATCCTCACTAATCGCTTCTTTGCGAAAACCGCCTGTTTTCCAACCATCCATTATACCCTAAAACAATTGTGTATATTTTTATTCCTTGGGCCTTTTATTTAAATGCTAATCGAGATTAGGCTGACATCCGCAGTAATCCGCAGTAATTGTAAAACGGCTTTTAAGGTTTTGGTGTCAAGAAAATATGCATATTAATTAAGATAAAATACAAATTTTATTTTTATCGAATTACCTATGCTAGTCAGTCGGTATAGCCGTATTGGTATGTATGTTAATCGGTTTTTCACGTCGGGAACCCCGTGTTCGAGTTCGGTAGGCAAGGTAGGCAACCAAGAAATCAATTAGCACAGCTTTAACGAAGTAAAACATAGTGAAACCTACTGCCTGAGAAATCTTTACAAAACGGTTCTCAAAGGCATATGGAGTTTACCAATCATGTGGTAGCTGAATCTCTATCATCCTGAGAGATTCGTGCCCAAAAATGGCTGAGTAATATTGATGATGGTTGTATATTATTTTTTTAAGGTTTAAGCTACAAGCGACCCTTTGCTTCTATAGATCTTGAGCCCGCAAAAGCCCTTCGTGGCTTTTGCTTAAATATATTTATTTAGGATTCCTTCAAAAAGTGTGATGAATTGATGGAAATACAAAATGTTTTTGAATCTATTTTTACTCAGTGCTTGCTATAGAACTAAACATGAATCTATGAACCTCTTAAAACATATCCTAGATATGGGTTGACGGAAATTGGACTGTCACTGTATCGAGGATCTTGTATATACTTCATAAATATTAATACATTTTTCACGAAACAGGTCAAAGGGTGAAAGATACCAGTTCATCCTTAGATATAATAAATCTGTAAGCGGCTGAAAGTTGTACATGTGTCCGTTTATAAATTTTATGTATGGAAGGTTTCTTTACCGTATTTTTTTATAATATAGGGGTAGCAGACGAGCATGCAGTCCACCTGATGGTTAGTGGCTACTGCCGCCCATGGACATCTATAATACACCCCAGATAGGATTAGATATTCCTACCTTAGGTCGCATGAGTCGAGCCACAAAGGGTTCTACCACCTTCAAATTATTAGTGGAATTACGAGTATGTTTTGTTCTTCTGTTTACCAGGTCTTCTTACTAAAACTACTCACTCATAAGATTTATCTTAAAACGATATTTTATTAAGATACAAAAATAAACAATAATTATATTACTAAATTATTTTTACTAATATAAATAGTTTTGTATTTGATTTATTATCGCAAAGTTAAACTCCTAAAGCAAAATTTAGAGAATAAATACCTATTTTAAGGGAGTTTCATTGGGGATGAAATCTTGTATCAAAATCAGACAATTTTAAGAAAGCTCTTTTAAACGGAGTCTTTCTGGTTAGAAATAATTGCGTCTATTTCAGCGTTTAAAAAAACAATATTTAATATTTTGTAGTACATACAAAGTCACTGGAAAAAGGTGCTACGCATATATAAAGTCAAAGGTTAAGTCGCGTGTAACAGCTAGTTGATAATAAATAGATTTATGTTGGAGTAATATTTATAGGGCCTCGTAACAGACACGAGATAAGATCGAACACTTGTGAAAGTTGTAAATGAAAACCTATATACTTGTTTGTTTATTTTCATTTGAAAATACATCCGACTATGTACATCGGCGAAGTTTTCTCAAATTGTTAAAATACGCCTGAAATACGATTAGAATATAACTGAGTTTTTTTTATAAAATAGGAGAAGCAGACGAGCATGCAGTTCACCTGATGGTAAGTGGCTACTGCCGCCCATGGACATTTGTAATCAACCCCAGATAGGATTAGGTATTCCTACCTGAGGTCGGCCACAGATACGCCGCTACCCCTGAGGACTAAGCTGAAACGCCTCGGAAAAGTCTGTCTCCCTTAGCACACCCCTTCAAACCGGAACAGAGCAGCGCCTAACACTGCTGTTATTGGGCAGAAATAGGTGTGGCGGTGGTGCCGCCGGAGTACAAGCACAAAGGGTTCTACCACCTTCTATCACAGGTTTATCACAGGTGTTATAAGAAAGAAATAAGAAGTTTGAAAGGTGGTAGAACCCGTATAGTTCGACTTGGGAGGTACCACCGTCGTACATAAATGTAGTATAAATCATTTTTTGCGTGTAGGTGGAAAGATATGTCATATTAAGCTCTACCAAACGCAAGTGGTGGAGTCACTACTTACTAGTATACCACCAAATATTACTAACAATATTTTTTATCGATAACGGACATCTAACTTTTTATATTTCTTATTTCTAGTTATACGACAATTGGAATAAGTTTTTCTTTGTTTTACGTGCTTTAATGGGTTAAGCTCTACCATGCGCAAGTGGTTGAGTCACCACTTGAGTTATACCACCAAATATTCTTAACGATATTTTGTATCGATTACGGACACCCAACTTTTACATTCCTTATTTATAGTTATACGACTTTTGGAATAAGTTTTTCTTTGTTTTACGTTCTTTCACGGATTCCTTTTCCAACTAAATCCATTTTAACATTGTAATGGCTAATATCCGAGGCCTAATTTTCTTATTCAAGTCCATTAATTCCACAATCATCGAAATGGACGATTTATACAATAAGTATCAAGTTTCGTAATAGCGTATTTAAAACTTTTTAATGATATCATTCGAACGATCCGCTTAATGTAATGACTGATTCCGGTAATAAATATCATTAAATTACTTTTTAGATAGTAATAATAATATTTTTAATAATAATATAGATTTTTTTTGAGATGTCATTATGTTGCAGTACATATCCATTTATTTTTCAGTAATATAGTTTTAGTATTAAATTATTTAAAAAATGGATCAATGAAAATTATAAAATTTATTTTTAAGAAAATTTTAAAAATCTATTTTTGTATTATTACGATCACATATTTTTATTGCAAAGTATACGAGTATTGTTGTAATAAATAATATGAGTATGTTCAAATTTAATTGATTTTTTTTTGCGGTAATTACAAATATTTTTTAAATGTATATACAATGTGAATAATTAACTGAATATTTACCTATTAAAGGAGACAATTATTATCTAATGACAAATGATATATTGCATGAATGATGATGATATTAATAACAAACTATTTATAATATATATTCTCAAGTCTCTTAAATGTTTAAGCTAACGTATCTTCTTCCACGAATAGGCCACTAAAGGCTTCGTATTGCATAAAATTTCGTTCGCAAATGTAAGGTCATATAACCCGGTACATAGAAAATATTTTAATTTAAAAGATATTCAATTAAATGTATGACAAAAGAAACATTCTGTGATAAGAACGATTTCAATAACGTGAAACGGTTTCATTTCCTACTCTTTCATTTAAATTGTAAGGCTGGAATTCAATGAAGAACAGCTAGAATTTCGCGCGGCATTCATATCCAATTAAACAAAGGAATTATGATACTGTTAATTACAATGAAAATGTGAAACGCTTAAAATACATATTTTTTATAATATAGGTAGACGTGGTCAAAGAGATCTGATGATAAGTGGCTGTTGCCGCCCTTGGATATCTGTAGTCAACTCTAGGGTTACCTTTTTTTTTTTTTTGTTTTCGAGGGGGAAACCTTCAAAAGGTACCCGACGACGTGGGAGCGACGCCGGGTTATGTGGGATTTTTACCGCACTAAAACCCCCCCGGTGGCCGTCCTCAGCGCTTAGTGGGGAACTCCGGGATCTCCAATGGAACACAACCGGAGTCCTCCGAGCGCGATGCCCCGGTCGGGCTCTGCCCTGGGGGGAGCACTTTGCGCTCCTCCTGCACACCTGGTGTTTACGACGGCATGTGACCACACATGCCGCCGTTCTTCCCGGGGTTGCTCTCCGGACGGTTCGAGCTCCCACTCTTGCCGCCGGCAACCCCGGAAGCCCCCTTTTAGTCGCCTCTTACGACAGGCAGGGGATACCGTAGCCCTATTCTAGTCCCGACCCTAGGATTATCTAGGTATATAGGCCTCCTGATGCTAAGTGCCTATGGACATGTATAATTAACCTCAGATGAGATTAAATTTCTACCCGAGATTGGCCGCAGATGCATATCTACCCTAGATGGCTCCCTTACCAAACCTGTCAAAGCCTAAAACAGCAGCCTTTAACACTACTGTTATCATGGAGGAATACTCGAGTCGAAGCAGAAAGGGTTCTACCACCTTCTAAAAATAAAATGATAATAAATTATTGAAGCTTTTCCGTAAACTGTATAAGCATCCTTCAATTTCTCTAATCGTTGTCTATTCTCAGAATATGTTAACACACGAAATCTCCAGCAAATATGAAAATAATTCATAAGATTCACATTCACAAGAATGGCTTATGTTGGTGGTTTGACAGTTCTACTGCATCCACAATATATTTGCGCTACAGCGCTGTAGCGTTGCTTTGTTGTTTTATTATTATAAAGACATTACACAAGACACAATTCAAAAATTAACAATTAGCATAAAAGGGCTATTTTTTATAATATAGGAGTAACAGACGAGCACCTGATGTCCAGTCCTCAAGAAGCAGCGCATCTTAACTTCAACTGGAAATATTGACTTATTTAAAGTTGGTGACAGTATTATTTGAAGGTGTTAGAACCTATTTCTGCCTCATAACAGCAGCGTTGAGTGCTGCTATGTTCTGGTTTGAAAGGTGTGTTAAACGAGATATAATTTTCCGAGGCGTTCCAGCTTGTCCACAGGGGTAGCGCATCTATGGCCGACCTCAGGGGGTACTACCATCTCTTATAACATTGTTATTTTAAACATACACTGATATTTCGTACCATGACCTCGTTAAAGTAAGATAGTTTTTGTAATATTACAATAAGCAGTTTTGTATTATGTCGGTCGAAATTATTCTTTTTTTTTGTAGGAAATAAAACTTTTTTAGTAAAATATGACAATTTCAGTTGGTTTTCTACAATGGTTAAGCGAAATATGAATATGGGTTTAAGTTTGTTCAACTGCGTATGATGGAACACAATCAAGACCGTGGTACGAAAGAGATGACACTAGTTTTGATGTCTCGTTTCCTTTTGGATAAGGAATAGACAAATTACTCATTCTTTTACATCACACGGCAGGAATAAAACAAAATTGTTTTAAGGAGGTCGTGGTACGAAAAAAATAATGTTGATGCAATATTGGAATAAAAATTTCCTGAACTATGATGGTTTTTAAAAGATGGTGGTAAACTCCCAGGTATATATCTAATCTAGTATTAAGCTGGGATTGATTACAGATGTCCATTGGTGGCAGTACCCACTTACTATCAGTTGAACTGCATGCTCGTCTGTAACTCCTACATTATATAGAAGTAGCAGTATGTTACCTCCATCATTAGCCATCGAGCAACGAACTTACGAACCGGCGACAAGTCCAATAAAATAATAACAGTTGTAAAACTTGTACGTGAGGTTTGTTCTGATTCCATACTTTTTCAATTTCGTTCTCGCGATGTTTTTCTATCACAATGACAGCATCAAATCCGTCAAAATAAGCTTTATATTATATCTTAGAAATGCTGTCAATTTTGGATGATTGTGTGTATTCTTTATTTTATTTAATATACGAGAATAACTAATAATACCTAGGTTGTTGAAGGCTGATAAGTAAATATAAGTAAGTTAATTGTTAATCCATCAATACTGTAGATACATATTAATAGATATCCCGAACGATAGACGTTATTTACTCTTCGTATATATGTGAAACGAAGATAAACTAACAGTATCCACTAAATAACAGCGTGTGCACGGAGCGTGCGCCCGCTCTCTGTGTAAAAACGTGTGTAGGAAACGCGGCGGGACTCCGTTGTGTGCGACCCGCCTTAAGAACCAGCGGCTCTCAAAGGTTTAGACACAGTATACGCCGCCGCGTATAACGTGCCGTGCGCCCGCCACACGCCACATGTTTAAAAAAAAAACAAAAAATACAACCGACTTCTATGTCACTACAAAGTAAAAAATAATTGAAATAAATGTTGGTTTAGTACATATTTCTGAAGCCGGCGCTCAATATATTAAAAAACTTATAGAAAATTAAATATAATAAAATAAACTATAAGTAAATATAAAACAACTTATTTACAAAATTTACATATATACAAAAATGAAAAACAAAAATATAAAAACAAAAACACTACCATAAAAAATTGTCAGCATCACTGTCTTTGGTCAAGGTTCCCAAGACGCTGGCAGCATTTCCTCTCTGAATATATTTCGTTGGATAACGATGTAAACAATGTGTCTAATATGAACCTCTCTTCTTTGGGAAGTCGGTTAAAAACCCGCGTGTCTCTGACACTATCTACTCATACTATTAACACAAATTCAACCGTGCAACCGCGCTAGTTTAGCAGACTCTTTAAAATCTTAAAATATAAAACTAACATTTCATTAAAATCCTTTTTCTGTTGTGTTTTTGGTTTGCCGTACAATGCACAGTATATACTACATAATACGCCGTGAACTTATTTTTAGAGGATATTAATTTCTGCTAGCATCTTCCTTTTCGTATTCTATAGAAAGTTTATTATCAGCGAAACTGCCTGCATTTTTATGGGATCCTTTTATTCTCTGATAGAAAAGCAGCGCGGTAGAGTTTAAAAATAAATATTACTTGAAAAACGAACTTGTTATTATGTATATGTATATTTAACGTTTTGTTGAAGAACATGAAGAAAATACGATGAAAATGTGTATCCGTAATGGAGCCGTTTTACAAGATAACTGCTGAATTCATGAAATTGACTTTGAAGATCGTAGAGTCGGCTATTCGGGCGGTGCTTGAGACGGCGGTTGGAGTTGCGACCTTAGGGTTCTTAGCCGTCACCGGAGTTATGTTAAGCCTTTTAATTTTAAGGTAAAACTTACTGTTCTGTACTGAAAGGGTAAAAACGGAACCCTATTACTAAGTCTCCGCTGTCTGTCCGTCTGTCACAGGGCTCTATCTCTCAAACTGTAATAGATAGACGCTTGAATTTTTTACAGAATATGCATATCTTGATTTTGCTTTCATGTCGATAATCGTGACAAAAATCGTCACTAAGCAGTCCACGTAAAGGTAAGTGGCTGCAGCCGCCCATGAACATCTGTAATCAACCCCCGATAAGATTGAAGTCCTACCTGAGGTTGGTCACAAATGTGTTACTAGCCCTAAGAACTAAGTTGGAACAATTCGAAAAAGTATGTCTCCCGCGCTTAGAAGTGCTATTATTAGGCAGAAGTATTATTTAGTAATTATTAGCGATGGTGCCCCCGGAGTCGAATCAAAAAGGCTTCTCCTACTTTCAATAATAAGTTAATGTGTTAGTCCTTTTGTGGCTTGGTTATAAAAATGTATAATTCACAGATGGAATTGTTTCTCTGAGGAGTGCTGCTCAACTCGATGCATGGGGAGTGTTCTCATGGTGGCTGGCTGGGCCCTCCTCGCGTTCGCAGCATATGAAATGTTCAAGAGGATGCATTGACGCAAAGGCTATGTGCGTCTTGTATATAATAGTATTATAGTTGCTCAAGATTGTGGTATGGACAGATGAGTTTGTCATAAGATGTATCTTGTTTTGTATAAAATGTTTATGTTATTTACTTTTAGTTTTTTTTCCGTCGTCAATGCACGCTAATGCTATAGCTAATGCCAAAGTTTTACTGCTGGGCAGGGGTCTCCTCTGAAACTCAAAGGAGGATTTATCTAAAATAGTGTTCGTTGGAACAATAAATTGGAACAAATAAGGAAATGTTGATTTTACTCAGATACAATTGTAGGTATAGGTATAGTGTTTCCTTAATACTATGCTTGTGTTTTCATATGTATAAGAAAGTTCCTACATTTTACATACTACTTTATCAATACAATTACAGCCATATCTTTAGGTAAGTATATATTTCATCCTAAACGTAATTTGATTTTGCATGGATTTTGCATGGCAATGGACAATTTTATCCCTAAGAGGTAAATGCGTCAACAACATTAACAAGAGCTTTAACATGCATGCATGCATGTACGCACGCTTACATGCATAACAACGTCGTTACCAAGATTAGTCTTTGACCGCAACGTTTAATTTCTCGTTTGAGTGCCATCACATTCAGAATATGGAAATATGAAAACACGAAGCCTGTGGACGATGGAGGTAGCAATCATTTCGCGTAATGTAGTGTAAAATACTACAAAGGCTCCGTAAATAGTTACGGGAACACTTAACTAGGCTTAGTGCCTATTTACACCTACAACCACAGCACACACACGATAACTGCGTGGGCGGGTATTACGTAATTTGTATGAAAATGCATAGTTTTATTTATTCTTATAACACGGTTTTGACCTCGTAAGTGAAGGTCGTAGAAGTTTTTTGGTACGAGTCCGGAGGTGCTACCATCACACATATTTCTGGGTGATAACAGCAGTGTTAAGCGCTGCTGTGTTCTAGTTTGAAAGGTATGAAAAGGGAGACATATTTATCAAGGGCGTTAAAACATATGCTTAGGTCTTAGTAACGCATCTGTGGACAACCCCATGTACCTATGACCCTAATCCTATCTGGGGTTGATTACAGATGTCCATGGGCAGCAGTAGCCACTTACCATCAGGTGGACTGCATGCTCGTCGTCGTATAAAAAAAGAGGGTCCCGGGTTCGATCCCCGGCCAGACAGATTTCTAAATGATGAATTTAGAGTTCTGTTTCTGGGTCTGGGTGTTTGTGTATTTGTCTCTGTGTGTGTCCATGGCACTTCACGATACAGAGAATCCTAGTGTGGGGCCGTGAGTGTAGAAAGCGGTTTTTTTATTAGAAACATATAATCTTACGTAAAAACAAATATATTTTCGTTACCATACTTAGTTATCGGATGGATTTTACTCTTATTTTATACAATAAGAATTAAGATTAATAATCTAAGCAAATATGTGCCTACCGTTCCAGATTTCTAACTTTGCCAATATCCGTCAAAGTAATGAACTTACTTAGAAACTTTGATCTGTCTTACTCACTTCTGATGTCTCGAATTTCTGAGGACTGAATTGTTTTCGGCAAGGTGATTAATTAAGTGGCCGATTTACTTTCATTTTATATCTCAATAGGGTAACCTACCCGATTATCAACTCTTTAACAGTTCTTGTAACTTTACAATTAATATTTCGGGCATATTCGTCGAGGTATTAATAACGTACCGTAGTGAATATAGGTAAATGTGTGATTTTTTTCGTATATCCATTTAAATTTGTATTTACACCACAGTTAGAGACTTTTCCTGTCATGCGGACTTGTGTCCGCATGTAGATCTGGTTGTGAATCACTAGCATCCTATTGGGTAAAAATCAAATACAGGTCAGTGATCCTATTGTTTCATAAATACTTTTCCTGTCATGTGTATTGTGTATCACACGCTTGAGAATCGCAAACACACTGCAGCGAATGAATTCGCAAGGAATACGTGTGCGGGTATAGGTCCGTGCACAAACCTAATACAGGTCTGTGGGTCCGTGTGACATGAAAGAGGTCCTAATATGAACTGCGCAGTGTACACTCATAGCTAGATTTGTACTAAACTAAAATTATTATATCATGTATTACCGCCATGACAATTTCGAGTATATTATAAACTAGCTGTCCCTGTAAACTTTGTACCGCCTCAAAATCTATTTATCAAATATATTTCATATAATATATAGGCTATGTTACTCGTGGATAATGTAGCTTTCGAATGGTGAAAGAATTTTTATAATCGGTCGAGTAGTTTTTGAGCCTATTCATTACAACCAAACAAACAAACAAAGTTTTCCTCTTTATAGTATTAGTGTAGATACACAGATTTAGAAATAGACGATAAAATTAATTATTACATTTCTGCTTGTTTGGATTGAATTCAGGACACGCATATATGTTATATTTTATTATAAACCTAACATGAGATGAATATTTCTTGATTTTTTTGGGTATTTTTAATATTTGATGTATTTGAATTCAATTATTGAGGCGTACATAAATATGTGGAGTGGCAATATTTCTAGATGAATATTATAGTAACTTTTGATTACTTATAAAGATACTACATAGTAGAAGAAGTTAATAGCAGTAAGGTGAACTTTTATTTATGGGTCTCGTAGCAAACTCAAGTGTGTCGTAAACAAAAATCCTTGATCTGATTCAAAATTGTTTAACGTAGCGTGTCTGGGTTATCTCCCCAGACTTATTTCCTGTTATATAATGAAGTATGAAGACCCCAGAATATTATAACAACTAGAAATGGCACAACAAGGCTTGACCTATATTTTGTGTTTCACACAAATAATAAATTTAGCTAAGATTGTTGTTAGCAAAAAAGATCAGGTAATACAATTATATCAAAATATAAATAGTGTTAATGTAGATAGATAGAACCTTTTTCTTTTTTTTTTTTGTTGATGAGAGGGAAACCTTCAAAAGGTACCTGGTGCCGTGGGAGCGGCACGGGGTTATGTGGGATTCTTACCGCACTAAAACCCCCCCGGTGGCCGTCCTCAGCGTTACTAAGAAAACTCCGGGATTTCCTACGGAACATAACCGGAGTCCTCTGAACGCATTGCCCCTTCGGGCTCTGCCCAGATGAGCTTCAGGGCTCGCCACACCGTCTGGTGCTTACGACGGTATGCGACCACACATACCGCCGTCCTTCCAGGGGTCGCTTGCTAGACGGTTCAATCTCCCACTCTCGCCGCCCGCAACCCCGGAGCCCCCAATTAGTCGCCTCTTACGACAGGCAGGGGATACCGTAGCCCTATTCTGCTCCCGGAGCTACAGGACAAGATAGATAAAACCTACCACTATAACAGTGAGACATATTAAGTATATTGGGAATACTAATATAGGTAAAAGCATTGTTTAATTGGTTAGTCATAATAGTTACAAGGATAGGTACTCTAGTTACTCACGCGCTGTTGTAGTACTATTCATCATCATCATCATTATCAACCCATTATTGTCCTCCTGCTGGGCACGGGTCACCTCTCATAATGAGAAGGATTAGGCTGGTAAAGTACGTATTGGTAGACTTCACATACCTTTGAAACTATTTTTTTCTACATCTCAGGTTGATAATAAACAGGTTTCCTCACGATGTTTTTTTTCACTGTTTTAGCAAGTGACAATTAATTTCTAATACGCACAAAATTTCGAAAAATCAGAGGTGTTTGGGAGTGCCTGGGATTTGAACCTCGACATTTACTATTAAATAACATTTTTTTAATTAGAGAAATATCTGCACTCATGTACGAGTATCTTTTAAAAGTCGCTTGTTCACTCAATAATAAGAAATTGACCGCTTTTCCATTCGAAAACTCTTCTGCGCTTAAAACAATACAAAAGTTCTCAACAGTTAAAAACTTTGGCAATTTTATGACGATGATAGCGAATTATTGCAAATTAAGAACAACCTCGTTTGAACAAATTTTTTGCTAATGTTTCCTCGCGGTAATTCACAATTTTTTATAACTTTTTGAAGCTCTCTTTAAATATTATTAAATTATTATTAATTATTAAAGTAAAATAATTTACTTTGTGCTTTGATGTCTTTAATTATAATTTTGCTACTTTTCGCTTCCGATTATAAATCAATTAGGTTATGATTATATTGAAAATGGTAGAACATTTTTGGTTCAACTCCGGAGGCATCACCGCCACACATATTTCTGTCTAATAAATGCGGTGCGAAGTGCTTTTGTGTTTCTGTTTTAAACTTAAAGGAAACATATTTATCCGAGGCGTTTTTCTTGGACTACTGTTACCCTTTGACATCTGTAATCAACCCTCAGACAAGATAAATTCCTACCTAATGTCACACAAAATGCCACAGATGTGTTGCTATACTCGAGGAATAATTTGGAATGCGGCAAATGAGTATGTCATCCTTACCACACCCGTCAAACCATAGATGTACTATCTTACCATACGTCAATATAATACTATACTTACTCGTACGTATAATACTGTACTGTACATGTAGGATATCTGTGCTTCAAACAAGAACACAGCAGCGCTGAAAACTGGTATTATTCGGCATATAAAGGTGTAACGTCGAACCTAAGCATACGTCACATTTATGCTTAAATATATGGTAACAATAAAGGCTATAGCATTTTTGTTATTGCCTCATTATTTAACTAAAACTTCTGATTTCCTACGAGATGTTAACATGAACACCTATCCATTACTTCTATAATAAAAGTTCTACGATTCAGTATAAGAGCACTTATGTTAGCCAACTTTATTTTCCGTTTGAAAGGCAAGCGAATAAGTTATAAGTTCTACGCATAGATTAGTAAAGATTACTCACTCTTAACAAAAAAATGTACCCAGTTTTGAGCATAGAAATAGTTGCGTAAAAAAGTTTTGCCACGTCTCCGTGCTAAAATGTCCCTAAAATATTTGAAATTATTATTATAAATTATTTATTTATTATGTAAATTACGCAGTATTCGTTATTTATTCGTAAATTTTCTCTAAAAATGTTTTTATTTGTCAAGAATTCAAAAATAGAACTTACTATAATAAGCCGTTTGTGGCTTCATTCAATTTCAAGGCGGCGAAGTATCTTTACTAATCTATGGTTCTACGTAAGAACTTGATAAGTAACGAAGTTGTGTAGAAATCGAGATGCAAGTGATTTCCACCTTAAGGTACTCTAATGAAACCGCATACGACAAGTTAATTAGTTTCAGTTTAATAACTAGTTATTCAGATGATAACTTTAGCTAGCGGCGCCGCGTATACCTCTAAGAAAGTTCTAAGTTTTATGAACGAATCCTTAACATTTTTGCAGTTAACTTAGAACTTTGTCTAATGACGATCCTGAAAAAATATCTCGTAATTAATTTATGTTTACGTTTCTTTTTTATTTACAATTGATTTATTTAATTATTATGTTTTACGTACGTATAAGAGAGCATAGATTGAAAAATAAAAGCTATTATGAAGTGCCGAACCAAATGGTACACGGTTCACGTAACATTTGTATTCATTACAAGCTTTTATTTAACTTTCTCGGTTAGTTCGTATGTACGTCATAGATTAGTAAAGATACATCGCCGCCTTGAAATTGAATGAAGCCGCAAATGGCTTATTACATAGGTCAACAATTTTTTAATTTTTTTTTGTGCATGAGTTTTACTTAATATATTCTGATTATATAAGCAAATACATATAAAAAAATGAAATTACAAATCGATAATATTTGCTTTTATAGAAATTAGAGCAATTTAACATTTTTTTATTTTCGAGTCCAATAAAGTCAGTCTTGGCGCACTAACGTTAACAAAAGAGTGGCAAGGGGGCGGAGTGTAGTGTTTCGTGCATCGCTCCTTGTGTACAAAAGTAAGTGATTGCTTATTTCAGTGGAATAACGTATTTCATTTTTTTTTCGTTGTATCAATCTGTACAAAATGACTTCGAGAAGTTGTAAACGAGACGCCGACTCATTTTATTATATTTGCGGCGAATTTATGAAAGTAAGAGAGAAATAGGACGACGGCATACCAAACTACTTCCATCTGTATACTGTATACCTGGTAAAAATCAAGATAAAAAATGGGCCTCACATATTGTGTCAGGTAACACTTGCAGAAATATTCTGGACGGTGAGTTTATATTAATTTTTTTTATCTTTATAACTATTTTATAATTACGTTATGTAGTTATAATACGGTACGTTTTATTGTAGGTTGGTACCGAGGTGAAAAAAGAGCAATGAAGTTTGCAGTGCCAATAATTTGGAGGATAGGTAATCAGTAATCATCGCATAGATTGTCATTTTTGTATTGTGAATCCACTCAAAGATAAAAAATCAAAGAAAACATATTATCCGGATCTACCAACGACTGTTTAGTGTTCATTAATAAATACTTGCATTCTATTTTGAAATTTCTATTATAAGAATGTATCATTAATTAATGTTTGTGTATCTTTTAATAAATGAACTGTGTCCATTTTTCATGTATAGGGTCTTTCATTGAGCGTTTCCTATCTTTAAAATTATATAAAACAAATTGTGTGTGATATTTTATCGAATTTTTTTAATCGATTAAAGGACCTATTGCTGCCATTATGTGTAGAATATAACATCGTTCAAATTTCCGCACGGCTTTTATGGTTATGGTCTGCAAAAGGCAGAGTTCTTATGGGCGACGGGAAATCGACTGTCTCAGATTCTAGTGCACACTCTCACGGACAGCGGCGATGTTTTCGGCAAATCTTCCGTTTCGTTGATATACGGAAGTTAGTCAATCATTTAATGACCCAGTAGACTTCAATTTATCCACCAGATTGCGAATAGTCCTCTCGGTAGGACGATTATGGCGACCACGCGGTAGCGGACGATTGTAGCACGCGTTGCCCGAACAGAATAGCTTTTTGATACAATAATTTTATTATTTGTTCGTGTTGTTGAATGCTATAATCATCCATGGTAATTTGGCAAAACAAACTGAATAAATTAAAACTAATTTGACAGATGTTGCTTCAGTAAGATGACCGTTATCAACTTTCAAAGTTCGGAAGTCCTTGTTAGAAGACCCTATATTTTCATTAATTTGAATTTTCCAATTTGTACACATAAAAGTAAATTCAGAACTGTTTTTTGTTCTTTTTCTTATTTCTAGGTATAAAAGGAATAAAAATAACGTATGTATAACCCATGCTCAAAAATTCTGTAGACCGGTGTTATAGTAAGTTCTTTTTTTGAATTCTTGACAAATAAAAACATTATTTAGAGAAAATTTACGAATAAATAACTAATACTGTGTAATTTACATGATAATTAAATAATTTATAATAATAATTTCAAATATTTTAGGGACATTTTAGCACGGAGACGTGGCAAAACTTTTTTACGCAACTATTTCAATTCTCAAAACTGGGTACATTTTCTTGTTAGGAGTGAGTAATCTTTACTAATCTATGATGTACGTGAGAGTTAAATCTTGCACCTAAATTTTTAACCAGTTAACTTCAACCAAATTTGTACAATTTTTAGAAGATAATACATGATTAGCTTAGTGACGTTGCGTCGTTCTTAATCCAATATGGCGGACGCCTCAAAGATGGCGGATAAATTATATTTTATGCAGTATGATTAAATGAAAGGAATTTTTGAGTATAATTTGAAAAAAACTTATCTTTAAAAACTTTTTTATAAAAAAAAAAAAAACTTTTTCCAGCAACTTGGTAGTGTATTTTTTTCCAGTAAATAAATATTTTAGGTTTTATGTATCTTACATGTGTATTCCAAATAAGGGATTATCACGAACGGAGCTGCGTGTTATACCTAGCAACCTTGCGAAAAAATAAATCTGGAACATGAGTAAATCACCCAGGGTTGCCATTACATACCTTTAACGACTTCCTAATGATATTTATTGTGGGCAAATATTTTAACGAAATGAAAAATTATGGCAATAAAACGTACGGGGCGCACGTACGAATGATTGTTGCTAATGATTTTTTTATTGTATCCCTGCGAAGTAAACATATTATGTTCGGAAGCTGAAAATTTATGAGCGCTAATAAAAACGTAAACAATAATATTTATGAACGGGAATGTAGGTTCTGCGGGTCGTTTTCGAAGAAAATTCTGAGTGAATGAGTACATAAATGCAAATTGATGATTTGGTATTAAAATCATACGAGTATGTCGGCGTTATCGTCAAGCTATTACTGATGGGCACGGGTCTCCTCTCAGGATGAAAGGGATTTATGTGCTCGTTTTTAAGTACGACTTATATCTTATTTGGAGTTGATTACTCAACTGTCCATGGACAACCAAGACCACTAACCACCAGGACTATATGCTCGTTTGAGAATATTTATTTTAAATTCTTTTTTTCATTATGCACTTGGCAAAATTAAAAAAATATTTTAAAAGCAAACAACCTAACTGTTTACACGTGTACCCCACGTCACTCGCACAATTTAGACGATTCTAACATCTCATATGTTAAAATCCGTCAAGCCGTTTGAGACGCTCAAAAAACAATCATTCGCAGTCGAGCAAAAAGTAAAGCAAGTCCATTCCGAATAACATTTTTATATACTTCAAAAACATTCAATTTGCAGTTTTTCACGTATGCCGCGCACAGATTCTCTGGTCATTTATCAAATGTGCAGCAATACATCTTCACCGTCTACTGATTTTATAGTTTTCTCAAAATAAACAAGTGCTACAATGGATGCGTTTTTATAATTTATCACTTTCTAAACATGTTCGGAAAGGCTGATCGTAAATATCGCTAAAGAAAGCTTTTTATTTACTGTATCTAATATTTTGTATCATTAATATTTGGTGCATTTATCTTCATTTCAAATAATTTAACATTCAGGGTTATGTTAGTTCAAAGTAATATATTCAAATTTTCTTTTATGTTTATATTAGTTAAGTCATGTACCTATTCTTCTACTTCTGACGTCCAAAAATGCAGGTTTATTTATGTAACTTGTTGCAATAAAAATGTACTTTAAAACATCGTTTTGGATGTTTCATGCTTTTGTGAGAGGCAAGAGGCAAGCAGAAATACAGCGATTATGGAATACATTATATATTAAAACAAGTTATACGTTTTAGTATCTTTTTTTTGTACATGGAATGCAAACATTACTCGTTTATCTTTATGTATACATTTCTTATGTGCGTGTGTATGTCACTGAACTCCTCCTAAACGACTGGACTGATTTTGATGAAATTTGTTATGTGTGTTCAAGGGGACTTGAGAATGGTTTAGATTCACAATTTAGTCCGTGGGTAGAGGTGTTTTTAACTAATTTTTAATTCGTAAGTAGTTGTTGATTTTGGAATGTTTCACATTGGATTCGACAGACTTCGCTACCATCGCAGTTTGAAATATTCTATCTATTTTTCAAACCCGTAAGTGATAAGGGTTGTTCACCCTAAACATTTTTTTTATTTATATGGCAACACAACGTTTGCTGGGTCAGCTAGTTATCTATAAATTTTATTGCAAGCATGTAATAGCTTATGTGCTCTAAGAGTAAACTTTTACGCAGGAAATAAAAGAACTAATAACAATTTGCCAAGTACGAGTCGAACTCGCACATGAAGAGTTCCGTACCACGAAATGTTCATTATATTATATTACCTATGTTAAAAATATTTATTGTTTTTATTTGTGTTAAGTTAGGAAGTAGTTTTACTTCGTAACAATATGTATATATTTTAAATCATACAGTATGTACCACCCTCCCACCCATGCGAAAGGATGCGTGCAGAGGCAAAAAAAATTAACACCACCATTCGTACCACCACCAACACGACTTTCGCTCCAAAACGGAGCATCATCAGAGGTAGTTGACTCTACGACGGTTAATCGTTAAGTCCTTAACCTTAACCAATTAGAACACAACTGGGGGCCTACTACCATCTCTTAAAACAATATTATTTTAATCATACTTTTACTTTTCTTCCAGGAAATTGAACATTTTACGCCAAATATGTCATTTCAGTTGGTTTTATTCAATGGATAAGCGAAAAATTAACAAGGGCTTAAGCTAGTTCAACTATGTATGACGGAATATTTTACTGTTTTAAGGAGGAAATAAAACTTCCCTGAACTATGATGGTTTTTAAAGGATCGTGGTAAGCCCCCTGGAGTCCTCTAAGCACAGTGCCGCTTGCGACAGCTTTACGTTCATCTTACACCTTCTTTCTTATGTCAACGAAAATACGCGCTAACACATATGAGTATGAATATGTTTGGAAAAATAATTCACTTAGAAAATTAATACCGGCCATAAATACCATCATGACAACGTTAAATGACACAGAAAATCCTATTAAAATTAACACTTATCTATATTCAATTGCGGATCATAAATTATCCCTAGTTTAATTTATGTATACAAAGTTTAGTTTCAAATTAAACTTTTCAAGCGGTAAATTATGTAGGAGCATTATATACGAATTTATATTGTTTGAAATAAATTTAGTCAGACATTTTCTGAAAAGGATTGGGATTACGCGGTTGAGATGCGGCAGAAATCCATTAAACTCAAATATTTGATGTGTAAAATTCCATATTAATTCTAAAAACCCAGAATAATTTATAGACCCAAGATGTAAATTTACCGCTATTTCACGTTTCTAGTTGAAGTGTACAGTACCCTTAGTATATGCCTATAGACTCGAATCATAAAGGATTCTACCACCTACCATAGATTAGTAAAGATACTCCCCCGCCTTGAAATTGAATGAAGCCACAAATGGCGTATTAGTAAGTTCTTTTTTTGAATTCTTGACAAATAAAAACATTTTTAGAGAAGATTTACGAATAAATAATTACTACTACTGCGTAATTTACATAATAAATAAATAATTATTTCAAATATTTAGGGACATTTTAGCACGGAGACGTGGCAAAACTTTTTTACGCAACTATTTTAATTCTCAAACTAGGTACATTTTCATGTTAGGAGTGAGTATTGTGAGTAATCTTTACTTATCAATGCCCCCTTCATACATGATGATTTTTACCGCTATGAGTTTTTAAGATTTTTAAGAAAAATAACTGTTTTGGTATAAGTTTACGTATTTTCCCTTACATTTCCAATCAGCGCCCCTAGCGGATTGTATCAGAACTGATTGGAAATGTATGGGAAATACGTAAACAAAAACAGACATTTTGTAAAAATGTAAAAACTCATACTAAGGGTACAGTATAACGGTAAAAAGCATCATTTATGTATGTAGGTGGTAGAATCCTTTATGATTCAACTCTATAGGCACCACTGCCACACTTATTCCTACCTACCTAATAGTATTGTTAAGTGCTGCTGTGTTCTGGTTAGAAAAATATGGTTAGGAAAAGATATACGAGGCGTTCCAACTTAGTTCTTACGTATAGCAAAGTAACCAATGCCGACCTCGGGTAGAACTACAATTCTATCTGGGTTTTTCTCACTTCCATCGCCGTCAGTAGCCACTTATCATCTGCATATTCGTTTGCTAATCCTATTTCATCACGAAAATCTATGAAATTAATATTTGAATGAGATAAATTTGCGCCTAAATCTTTTTACCCCATTTTCAAGAAATTAAACGTACTTTGACCGTAGCAATAAGTTTACTGAAAAGCTTTTTATATGCGCCTTTGAATATAAAGCCCTCATAATAAAAACGTTTTCATAAACCAGATGCTATTAATGTCTACGCCACAGACGCAGTAACGACTTGATATTATATGCTCCTTGATAGTTTAGTATTATACGTTTATTAGGGTTCCGTACCCAAAGGGCAAAAACCTTAAAAAGCTACCCGGTGCCGTGGGAGCGACGCAAGGTTAGGTGGGATTCTTATCGCACTACAACTCCCCTGGTGGGCGTCCTCGGCGCTGCGTAGACGGCTCCAAAGGAATGCAACTGGAGTCCTCTTGGGGTTTTGCCCCGTCGAGCTCCGCCCAGGTGAGCTTGACGCTCGCCACACCGTCTGGTGCGTATGACGGTATGCGAGCACACGTACCGCCGTACGCACCAGTTCCTTCCAGGGTTCACTTGCCGTGCAGTTCGAGCTCCGAGTCTTGCCACCCGCGACCGCAGAAGAAAAAAAACGGAACCTTATTACTAAGCCTTCAGTGTCTGTCCACCTGTTGCAGGGCTCTATCTCATGAACCGTCATAAGTAGACGGTTCAAGTCATTTACTTCTTTAGCTGCTATGATATCAAATACCAATAATAATAAGAAATATGGTTAAAAAATAGGGTAATACGGGACCATCCGGGTGCGCGTTCGGCTTGCGCTTGGCCATGTTATTTCAAATGGAGTGCTTATTTGCGAATTGACTGAATGAAGAAGTGTCTCGGAGAATATCGTTAAATAAAATAGAAATATTTTTACTTTTAAGACAGACTTGCCTTGGTTTTGAATTGTATTTGTTTTTGTAAGAACTATGTTATTTATATTTAGTGGGTTGCTAATGTATGTACCTATTATGGTAATTTACTTAATAATGCAATATTTGCAATCATAACTTTAGAGGCAGTTCGGTAAAATTGTATTAGTTTTTACCGTAATTTCTAATGCATAAGTATGCATTAAAATTAATACGAGTATTAACAATCTACGGAGGAGAATATTTTTTATCAAGGGAGATATTCTGAAAACATAATATTATAACCGTTACATAGCGCCTAATAATGAACACTAGCAATGAATCCAGACTTTTAAATGCTTATCGTAACTCAGATGAGCCTAAGCAAACTAATCTGTGTATAAATCAACTTTCGCCATATTTATCATTATAATATAACTACTTATACCTATTTGTGGCGGACATACATATGAGGCGAATTCAGTTCTTTATGTAGATCTTGTTCTATGCGGAATTGATTACAATTGCCAAAGGTGGCAATGGGGTTACCATCAAGAGCAACTGGGTCGTATGTTTCTCCAATGTTATAAAAACACATTTCTATAACGATGATATTTTTTCTTTATAAATTCTTAAAATATTATCTTTTTCCATATATAATATACATAAAGGCTATTGTCGCATTTGTCGCCATAAAACAAACACAATTTAATACATTTTGTCTTCTACAATCATCATAATAATACACAAACAATAAACTACAAAAAGAAAATGAATATAGGTAGTAATCTGTACAGACAGTGACGAATGAAGATAATATGTTGAACAAGTTTTGCGAAACAATTCCGCACGGGGTGACAAAACGGCAGCGTACGTGTGGGCGGGAGATCTTCCTCGCGATAAACTACTCGTATGTAATCCCTTGAAAGGGCATCGTTACCATCTAAGGCAAAATCTAGTTATGTAAAATCATTATATCCTACTATGTAAAAATTGGTTAGTTTTTTTTAATTTAGAAATAGCAAACGATCACACAGTCCACCGGATGACAAGTAGCTACTGCCACACAAATAATCAAACGCAGATAAGATTGCTACCCCTGAGGACTAAATTGCAACGCCTCGAATAAGTATGCCGTCCAATAATTCCTTTGTTATTCACTTTTAAATATTCATCACAATTCAATAAATAATTTTAATAATTAAAAGTCAAATCCCTGCTATGTCGTGTCGTTGTCGATCAAAAATTATATAGATGCCGTCGTCGTGCTGCCAGCGCTGGTGCCGCGCCGTTTCGTGTTGTCTAAAGAACACTTTTTTTTTTTTATAATATAGGAGTAGCAGACGAGCATGCAGTCCACCTGATGGTAAGTGGCTACTGCCGCCCATGGACATCTGTAATCAACCCCAGACAGGATTAGATATTCCTACCTGAGGTCGGCCACAGATGCGCCGCTACCCCTGAGGACTAAGCTGGAACGCCTCGGAAAAGTATGTCTCCCTTACCACACCCTTTAAAAAGGAACACAGCAGCGCCGAAGACTGCTGTTATTAGGTAGAAATAGGTGTGGGTGTGGTGCCGCCGGAGTCAAACCACAAAGGTTTCTCATTGAGTGCATCCAAGCATATTTTCCCATTAACATACGATAGCATTTTTATTTCACTTCCAAACGTTATTATCATTAAACGTTTCTTAAAATTTTATCGTAAGTCCATGTACTTCGTGTGTTAAAATTATGATATACTTTTATATTTAGTTCCATAGGCTAGTCTATCTATTTATTTTGTGTCTAAGATACAAGTTACAGTTATGTGTACGCTAAAGGTACAATTGAACATTGTACCTTTAGCGTACACATAACTGTAACTTGAGTTAATCAGTTTAGATTACATTAGTTAATTACAATTAAGCACATAAATCAATGCATTGTAGGTATATACATCTACAATTTTAGCGCGGTGAGAAAGCTTTAGTTATGGGAGACAGTGACTTCATGACATGACATGATGACAGTGACCATCACATCGACTGATCGTTTGCTATGTTAATCCTACAATAATAAGATGAAAGGTGATATAGGTGATTAGAGGCGTGAAGGTGGTAGAACCTTTTGTGGTTCGACTCCGGCGGCACCACCGCCACACCTGATTCTACCTAATAACAGCAGTATCAGGCGCTGCTGTGTTCCGGTTTGAAGGGTGTGATAAGGGAGACAGACTTTTCCGAGGCGTTCCAGCTTAGTCCTCAGGGGTAGCGGCGCATCTGTGGCGGACCTTAGGTAGGAATATCTAATCCTATCTGGGGTTGATTACAAATGTCCATGGGCGGCAGTAGCCACTTACCATCAGGTGGACTGCATGCTCGTCTGCTACTCCTAAATTTTAAAAAAATATACCTTCATAGTTCCTTATCAGATCCCACACTATAGTTAGGTATATAAAAAAAAATATCAGCACACAGATGTAACAATTCCTCCGCCATTTTCAGAAAAACTGTTTGGAAGATTCAACAAATATTTCCATTACAGTTATCCTGTATTACTCAGCCTAGCATTTGAAAGGAAAATTCCTACCGCGATAATGCGCGCCTAACTTATTTTGACATACGTAAATGGAGGCCTTTGCCGTGATAAAATACCGCTAGGATACGGAATACAAAGGGAATCTAACGCGCCTTTATGTCAATAGATCGTTAACCTTTGTAAGCGGGTGGAAGTTACGAGTAATATCTTGTAAACGAAGGGAGAACTCTTTGTGATTCGATTTTGAAGGCACCGCCGCCACACCTGGAATGAAGGTGGAATGAAGGTGGTACAACCCTTTGTGGTTCGACTCCGGCGGCACCACCGCCACACCTATTTCTACTTAATCAGGGGTAGCAGCGCATCTGTGGCCGACCTCAGGTAGGAATATCTAATCCTATCTGGGGTTGATTACAGATGTCCATGGGCGGCACTTACCATCAGGTGGACTGCATGCTCGTCTGCTACTCTTATATTATAAAAAAAAACTATTTCTGCTTAATAACAGCAGTATTGTGCTGCTGTCTTCTAGTATAAAGTGTGTGAAACGGAAGACATTATGTTCCGAGGCATTCCAGCTTAGTTCTCAGCGGTCTGATCTGGACCCTGTGGACATTTCTAACTCCATGTAGAATAGGCGATTTACTTAAGGCTAATCACAAATTTATGCCTTGCTACTCCTAAGAGAGAAGCTTGGCTACAGCCTCCCATGGACATCACAGGTGTTTTGTATTTCAGAAAACTAAGTGTAAATGCCTCTTACCTATCGGTACCAGATCTGCCTTACAGCATGCTATTTAGAAAAGGGAACACAACAAAGGTGTACAAATAAATTACATAATAACATTCAAATGTTATTATGTAATTCTGATTATAATAAACACACTCCTGGCACCGTGGCTCGGTATCAGTATGGTATGCAGAGTCCCGGGTTTAATTCTCGGCAAGGTAGGAAAGTAGATTTTATATTTGCCCGAAAAAAATGTGTCACAAGTGTTATAAAATACAAACGGCGTTATCGAGTTGAAAATAAACTATGAATTGAGTCATTGCTTCCATTTAAAATTCTGTGCGATCACAAACCGTAAGTTTTCGTCGAAATAAAACCAATTCACCACTTTACTCGCGATGCTGATATATGGAGAACATGTGAGTAATGTTCCTCGTTAGTTGCCATTGGGTTTTATTCGCACGATCGGGAAATAGACGTAGTCAAATAATGTTGTAATACAAAAAGTGATATACTTTCAATTGGCCGTTTCACGTTCATCGATTCGTTAAATATTATGAATAGGCACGATCCACTAGTGAACAATGAAGGACAATGAGGAACATAAGCTTGTGTAACGTATCACAAGGGAAACCCTTGAAGGTGTAATTTCGGAACCACCATCGTCACATTTATTTCTGCCTTATGTGTTATGCGCTTCTGTGTTTTGGTTTAAAGGGTGGAAAGGAAGACAAACTTAAGCGGTTCAATTTAGTCGTTAGGGGTACAACGATTTGCTGCCTTTATGAAGTTGTATGGACTATACCTATACAAGTTTATCCTATTTGAGAAACTACTTCTTGAAAAAACCTGTCGTCACGTCATCAACCCATTACTGTCCCACTGCTGGTCATAGACTCCGCTCAGAATGAAAAGGATAAGCGCATATTAGTTGACTTCACATACCTTTGAGAACTTTTTGTTTTCTTTTGAGATCTTTTAGGTATGCAGGTTTCCTTGCGATGTTTTATTTCATCGTTAAACCAAGCGAAAATGATTTGTAATACATAAATAAGGGTAAATAAGGGTTGAAAACTCGGACCTTTCGATCAAGAGGCCGAGTTTCTTAACCACTAGGCTATCACTGCTTTTTAATTTGTTATCCATTTGTAAAACTATTCTGTAGTATCACTGTCTGAGAAAAAACCTGTATAGATATAATATTACACTTAAAATACATTAGTTTTTCCTGTTAGCAACACTGAACCTGAATGCGTAAGGAATATTATTCCCGAAAGCCCGGGACAACCTTTCATACGTTATAATGTATGCCCTGACACATGTCATGTAAATGGACACCTTTGCCGTGAAAAAAGTAATATACATACCAAGACAAAATATTTATATTCCGACAAGGGAATAAATAGTTTACAGACTAAAGAGCTGTATTTTATTCAATAAGTGTGAGATATCATTCTTAAAACCAAATTTAAAACACGATAAATTCAATAAGATCTAAGTCTTTTTGGATGAAAATTTAAATGGCTGGCTCCAATTTCATTCTAAGTATTAACAGCTGCCATTTTTATCTAGATATTTGTTTTGAATATAGAAAAATAAAAAATTTCAATGGCTCTGCAAATCGGTTGTAAAAGTGTCATAACTTTAAAACCAGAATCAACCATACAAAATCACATAACTTCATTGATTAGAAGTCTGAGGTTGTTCACAGATGTTTTGCAACCCCTGACAACTTAATTAGAACGTCTTGGCAAATTATGTCTCCATTACCACCCACTTCAAATTAGAACACAGCAGCACTGTAACACTGCTGTTGTTAGGCAACAATAGGTGTAGCTGAGGTGCTGACGGACGAAGGTGGTCGAACCACAGAGGGTTCTACCACCTTCAAAATATATTAAGTTGTATAAAGTTGAATAATGTATATAAAGGACTTTTGTTTTATTAAATCTGTATAGAATAGTAGAAACAGCTGCAAATGTATCGTTCATTTCATTAGTTGGGTACTTAAAACAACTAAACAACAATTTAACTAAGATTAAAAATAATGACACTAAATCTAACATTTTCGTATAGTTTTTATTGAAGTTTCTAATTACTTCAAAGAAAAATATTAGATTTAAGGTGCTGTTCATTATAGTATGAATTTAATTAGTAATTAATTCAGTGACTTACTAATGACTAATTACTTAATTGTTTTAACTGAATAATTAAACCAGTCATTCATAGAACTTTAATGTAAGCACTTTAGATTATTATTTTTACTATGACGACAGTTATTTATTTTGTGCAAATTTAAAAAGGACACGCACTCTTCATACCTAATGTCACAGTTATATTTAATTAGTCTTTATAATAGCAACAATCCATATACTGTCCTACTACGGGGTACGGGTCTCCTCTCGGAGTTAGAGGTGCTTAGGTTGTCTTTTAACCTGACTTTGGAGGGTAGTGCTTATGAGCTTATTTACGTATGTTTTTGTGTTTCATTCTTTGGTATCTTGCAGCTCAAACGGCTTGACGGATTTTAACATAAGAATCGTTGGTATCGACTAAATTGTGTAAGTGATATAAGCTATATTTCCAAGCAGTCTTTTTTATTTTTTATTATAAATCTCTGTTATTTTATTATTTTTGATTCCCTTGTGAATAAATAATTAATCTGTTTTTTTTCCACCGCGCTAGCCAAATGCGAATTGGTAAAGTTCACACACATTTGACAACTTCTTTTAAGGGCCTCTCATTCATGTAAATTTTGTTCAGGAAGTTCACTAACGGCGTTAAAGCATGTGATAATTAATTTGCAACAAGCAGATGTACTAAGAGGATGTAGAACTTCGGTCACCTCGATTTAGAGGCCGAGTTTTAACCTACTAGCCAATATTATTTTTTTATTTTTTTATGCGTAACACTTCGATCACTAATAAGAACTAGGATACACAATCAGCGACAAAAAAACGGGGCGACGAAAAGAGCACCCAAATAGACATTTGGGTGCACAAACCTGTCAAAGTGATAGCTTATGACAGCTAGCTTATGGCGTAAAAAATTATTGCTTTTGGTAAGCAGTTTTTAACACCTTTAAACAATAGTGATAAGGTAGATTTTGCATTAATTTTAGATTCTGTCGCTTAGAATTTTATAAACACGTTTGACGCCACTTTTGAAGTTCATTTTTGTATGGGATTGTGTATCTAGTTCTTATTTGTGATCGAAGGCGTAACATAAATTCGAAAATCAGAGTCTGCTTGGTGCACGATTTGAACTTCAGACTAGTGTGAAGCCGATTTTCATACCACTTGCCAATCACTTCTTTCATGCAAGTAGCCCGTACATGGCTATGATATATTTTCTTACACATTTACGCGTATTTTTTCATGAATGATTTATTTTATGATTTATTTATTTGTAAAATGTTTATGCTACAATCAAGATATTTTGACATAGTCTAAAATAGGTGTGACTTAACAGTAGAAATCTAAGGGTGGATTGCATCGAATCCGGTTAATGATTGCGTTCAAGTTAAATATATAACTTTGACGGTAGCGATGGAATGTAAGAATTTTGTGTTGCACCAATTGATTTGTCATTAACATCATTTGTGACGCTGTCACCGCAGTTTTTATTCGAAATTGACAGATAGAGAAGTTGACAAATACAGTAACTTTAACCGATCGAAATCGAGCGGTTAAAGTTAAGTATTAGTTATGACGTATTTTCACCCTCAACTAAAATGACGCAATTAATGATTTTTTTAACCATGGATTTGACGGTTGGTTAGGCTTCTGTAAATGTTAAAGTTACATGATGCAACCCACCCTAAATAAACAACCGTAAATATCAGTTCTTATTTTTAAATGGTAGGTATTAAAAAACATCATTTGCATGAAACATGGTCTAAGCACAAAAGAAATTATTGCTCAGACAAGCGAAAATTCGCCGAGTGAGCTAAAACTTTAGAGTGACGTAGCGACGTTATTATTTTGAAATCCACGTTAAATCCAGATAAAGGTGCACGCTTGTTTGAAAATGCAAAGTGGACAGATTATGTAAAGAACTGAAAGTATCAGTCGCTAAAGTAGAGATAAATTTTATAAAGTTTTGTATAATATTTTGTGGGTGTATCTAGGGATGCACGATATACCGAAAATTAGTTAATATCGATGATATTGACCCCAAAACATCAAACCGTCACCATATTAGGTCTCATATCGAAAAAAATAAATATTGGTATTTTAAAATCGTAGGTCGACTACGATGTAAAGGATTCCTTCCCCTTCTTATGCCCAACAGCTGGATATGGAACGTCACCATAACATCTCATCCCCATAAACCTTAGAAAAGGTTTACCTATTGCTATCTAATGAGCGACAATTTCACTTGCAAACTTGACTATTAGAAATCGCCCTTTTCTAAGATCTAATAAATCCAACCAAACCAACTTAACATCCGAAATTGCTTACCTTTATAAATCGGTTATAATCTAGCCAAGCAATTACACTCGCTGCACATACGGCACATTTATTTATGATACAAATCAGTTAACTACTTAGCGTAGCCTACATACGGCATGGGTATCGCCGACCGCGGGAACATCGGACATCCGCATTAGCGCGCCGGGGGCACGCACTTCGCTCCAAGGTGACGGGAGATCCGCACGCGATCATTCAACGATACATTTGTGTGTAACACATCTATAATGACGAGTGAAATGAATTGACAATCTAGTCTTATCGAAGTGAAGTATTTAAAAGTCTTGTCGGCAACAAATCCGATTCTACGTTAAATCGCCTCGTATGTTTCTCTTCCTTATCACGCCCTCCAAACACAAAGCGATTTTTAACACTTTTATAAGGAAGAAAGTGTAGCGACGATGTCTTCAGCTCTTCGAACCATAATGAATTATACCACCTTCGAACTTTTTAGTCTTCCACTCAGAACAAAAGTTTCAAATAAAAATAAAGCAGCATTTTACAAGTATAGAGTTATCATTAAGCTCTCTATTCCGCTCAAAGCCATGTTTAAGCTATTCGACTCCATGGCCTTAAAATGATTTAAATCTGTTCATTTCATATTTTCTGCAGACAAATTTCGTGTGCATTCAATATTTCGCTATATATCATGTAGACAGATAAACCACGTCGTAACGCATAGATATAAAACGTAGCGTATAAATACGTATTTGGTGTGAATAAAACAATATAAAGCATGCATGAAGAGAGTTGAATACGTGACGAGACGTGAAACGCGGGATTTGACGTATTTTTCTCTGTTTATCGTATTTAATATTACAAATACTTACTGTGAAACACATTACTTTATTTAATAAAATCAGTTTGACGTGATAAAATGATGACAGTAGAACAATTATGATTCGATCGAGAAGATACCATCATCACACCTATTTCTACTGTGAAGCAGTTCTGTGACTTCTGTGTTTTGGTGGAAACGGGTAAATGCCGGTTGACTTACTATTAGTCTTAGTTATCTTACATCTTAGTCTTCAAGAGTAGCAACACAGTTGTGATCGGGTTTCAGTAGAACCCAGTTAGGTATATTATTATGTGGTTGGTCCCATATGTCCATGGTTGGCAGTAACCACTAGGCATCAGCTGGACTGCAGGCTCATATTCAACTTTAATCTTATGAAAAATCATAAGAACATATATTACATTTAAAGGTGGTAGAACCCTTTGCGATTCGACTCCGGCGGCACCACCGCCACACCTATTTCTACCTAATAACAACAGTGTTAGGCGCGGCTGTGTTCCGGTTTGAAGGGTGTGGTAAGGGAGACATACTTTCCGAGGCGTTCCAGCTTAGTCCATAAGGGGTAGAGGTGCACTTATGGCCGACCTCAGGTAGGAATATCTAATCCTATCTGGGGTTGATTACAGATGTCCATGGGCGGCAGTAGCCACTTACCATCAGGTGGACTGCATGCTCGTCTGCTACTCCTATATTATATAGAAAAAAAATATAGTACCTATGTATATTATAAAAAGCTTTCCATGATAACGTGCGAAAATGAATGCTTTCATTTCCTTCAAAAGGGAAAACGAACATTTTAATGGCTAACATTATTACATGCAAAATAGATAACTGGAGGTAAAATTTGGATTAATAATAACCATCATACTTTGTTGAAGCTTGAAGGTGGTTGAACCCTTTGTGGTTCGACACCGGAGGCACCGCCACCGTATGGTAAATGGGTATCTATTTCCGCGTAATAACAACAGTGTTATGCACTAATATGTTCTGGGGGCTTACCAAAATCTTTAAAAAACCATCATAATTATGTAGTTCAGAAAAGTTTTATTTCCTCCTTAAAACAGTAAAATATTCCATCGTACACAGTTCAACAAACTAAAACCCTTTTTTTCGCTTATCCATCGTGCAAAACCAACTGAAATTGTCATGTTTTGCTTAAAAAGTTAAATTTCCTGCAAAAAACGTAAAAACATGATTTAAATAATATTGTTTTAAGAGATGACAGTACCTCCGCTGGTCAGAACCGTTTCTGATCAAACGGTTCTGACCAGAGACATACTTATCCGAGGCGTTCCAACTTAGGCCTCAGCGCTAGCAAGGTAGCTGTAAATAACTTAAGGTAGGTAGGTAACTCTAATCTTATCTTGATTAAATATGACTATGGGCAATTACAATTACAATTAAGTGTTAAAAAAATAATTTTCGACTTTTCTCCTCATCACAACGGCTTATGTGACTAACACTCTTTGTAATTTTAATTGCACCGCTTTGAATTTTTTAAAATTATGATTTAATTTAAGGGTTGTGGGCTTATCAAAGGTATTAACCAACCCTCGTTTGCACGATTCAATCCTTGACATCAAGTGGGTAACGGGGTAAGTGCAATTAAGGAGCTTGTTGAGATCCCTTCAATTAGTAACGCTTTATGCAACCCTCATAGTGTAGTCATAGATTGATTTTAAGTCTATCGATATTTTTTCCATACATCTATACTAATATTATAAAGAGGAAAACTTTGTTTGTTTGTTTGATTGTAATGAATAGGCTCAAAAACTATTAAACCGATTTTAAAAATTCTTTCACCATTCGAAAGCTACATTATCCACGAGTAACATAGGCTATATTTTATATGATATGAAATATATTTGATAAATAGATTTTGAGGAGGTACAAAGTTTGCCGGGTCAGCTAGTGATTAATATTAGCGATAATATTTAGCACTTAAGTTCGGTTATGTTAGTAAGGTATAGTTGTAGACAACAAATTTTAATACAAAAAAAAATTTGAACGCGATCTTGCAAACCAATTCAGTGTAATTATATTTAACAAGAAAACAATTATTAGTCACAGACTTTTTATCAATATTAAATATAATAATATTATTAAATATAATATTATGTATATAATAGTACTTTTAAAAATAATAGAGCATATTGTTCGATTGTCAAAAATCTACATGATACATTTATTTTAAACGAGCCGTAAGGAACCCTATTGGTGTGCATAGTAAAAGCGCTTTGGTACATTACATATTTATGTGGCTTTAAAGCGTTTTTCAACGTTCCCAGGGCATATATAACTTTGAGGGAAAATAAAAATAATGGAGAATGAGGAAAAAAGGTTAAAATCAGACTAATTATTCACCAAGGAACTAAATATTAATAATAGTGTACCAGAGAATTATAAAAAAACAGACAACCGACCGTTGACCGACAATTTAGACGAATGTAACAATTGTCAAAAATCTACATGATACATTTATTTTAAACGAGCCGTAAGGAACCCTATTGGTGTGCATAGTAAAAGCGCTTTGGTACATTACATATTTATGTGGCTTTAAAGCGTTTTTTCAACGTTCCCAGGGCATATATAACTTTGAGGGAAAATAAAAATAATGGAGAATGAGGAAAAAAGGTTAAAATCAGACTAATTATTCACCAAGGAACTAAATATTAATAATAGTGTACCAGAGAATTATAAAAAAACAGACAACCGACCGTTGACCGACAATTTAGACGAATGTAACAAAACCTTATTATGTCAAAATCCGTCAAGCCGTTTGAGCTGCAAGGCGTACCTAAGAATGAGACACAAAAACATAGATACATAAACTCGTAAACATTACCTTCCACAGTCGGGTTAAAAGAGTACATGGTAAAATTTCTGTTCGACTGTCATATACAATCTATATTTGTCATTTATTTTAATTTAATTTTATGTTAATATAAATTAATTTAACTTTATTTTTGCGTAATTGGATGTCTTGTTTTCTTGCTGTCTTTGCCTATAATTATTCTAGCACTTACCTTGGACTTTTGTGTATTGTTTGATTTAAAATGTAAAGGTGTAATGAATATTGGCAACCTTTAATAAATAAATAAATAAATACGTTTCGCATATTACCCAGCGTTTGTTTGTAACAAAAGCATCAAAGTTTGCAACCAAACGCTAAGTTCAACACTCGTTGTGGTCGAGCGTTCCAATTCTTGAAACTGATCTCCTTATCTATTATCAAACCTCACCCACTTACAAACTAAAACAATAAAACAAACTTGCAAACAAAGAAATCACGCAAGTGGAATATAGGTGAAATAAATCAAGCGGAAACATCGCTAAATCAAGAAAGCTGCTACTCGCTTTATTCTTCGCTAGATCAGCAATACGATGATAAAGAGAGTATTATTTTAACTTTGTATGTAATAAATCAGTATCGATTCTAACCTAAGCCACAAGATTTACGACTTTAAGTTCACGAGAAGATAAGGTCGAATCAGAGCAACTGTCAGAAACTTGATGTGATGTAATTCTTGCTGAATGTTAAATAAATTTGATTTACGTAGGACCGACATGTTGTAACCCCAAAGCTCTTAGAAGTGGCGTTATATTTGACTAGGCTATTTTTTGTAAAATACAATACAAATAAGCACTTTTTATGTGTAAATATATCAGGGATACAGATACAAGAAAACATAAGCATATAAATGGCGGGCTTACCCCAAGAAGATCAACATTAAACGGAACTTTTGCTATATAGTATAGTATGTGATATAGTAAGTATAGACGTAAACTGTATAGTATAGGATCTTTATCCTTAATTATCTGACCGCAGATGATACTTTCGGGTTATTTGTACTAAATTTTCCTATAACACAATTCCATAATTATCGTCCTGTGGTTGTTCATATAACGATTTCAATCGAAGCAAATAATTCAGTTTAATCCGTGCCTGTCTCTGATTGGGATCTGCAAATAATTAAATTAGTTCTGCACGAGCAATAAATGTGCAAATAGCAGTGAAATCTGTTATGAACATTTAGTTAGAGACTGGAAATGCAGACAGATTTTCGAAACAGATGGACTTACCTACACATGCTAAAACGAATCATTCTTTTATGGTCATTGTGAATGCTTTTTTAAATAGTGGGAAAATACGCGTCGCTAAGCAAATTGATTCCAAACGGCTTATGACAGAGTTCTTTTTTCAAAGTATTGGGTGGTTACTACTACAAATTAACACGTGGTGCTCAATGCAAATATGAGCTTTACAGTGACGTAATAGCGATCGGAACCGGTCGTGGCGAAGTATGAATGACGCAGCGAAAGAATGAGTCATTCTGTCCCTCTCTCTAGTAGCAACTGACAATGCGTGCGCGCATTGTACGCTACCGTCGCGTTATGTCAGTATTGTTGATGTCCAGTATGACAGCCACCGCTACCCGTGACACACGTGTGCTTCTTTCGTTTTGGCGGGAATTTACTCGTAAAAGTAAACAATGATTCGGTGACGGTTTTTTTAATTTACTGTGATGACCGACGCGATTCAATATTGTTTAAGGATTTTTGTAACTACAGTTTTGTATTACGTTTTGATAAGTGCATTTAAAGAAATCAAACGCTATTTGACTGCTGAGGAGTTCCAATAATATTTGGATTTGATTGTTCAACAAACGGATTATTATTTGGTAAGTCATACTTATACTTCTGTATAAACTAAAAGTTGGTAATATTAAGTACTTGTGATGAATCGATTGTATGTAAAAAATGGGTAGGTAGATAGAAGGTAGAAAATACTAAAAATGTAGATTCTTGAACCGCAACTTAGGCTTCAGTTGTAAAAATTAGCCAATATTTTTATTATTTAATAGATACTTATGAGAAATGAAAAATTGTAACATTTTTATCCTTGACTGTACGTCTACCTACTTACTTTAGTAGAATACAAGTCAAGTTGTTAAATATTTCCTGAAATATTCACAAAAATATAATACGAACAGTGATAAAACGGTTTCGTTACGCTTGGTTATTATAAATTAAATTATTATACCTAAATAAAATTAATTAACGAATTTAGGTTTATCCGCATTTAACTTTTGATACAATTAAACATAAACTTAGCTGTGACTAATTTTGTGTAAAACCATATTTTTATCGTCACGTGGTCTACAATAAATGACACAATTTTTGCGCTATCTACTGCAATATTTACTTGCGTCATCAAACGACGTAATTAAAAATAAAAAATATTATTAGCTTCGCGACTTTTGCGACTTATCATATTAACCCGTAACTTATTTGCTGCACAATGGTTTCCTACCGTATTCCCTTAGTCTGCAAATTTTATGCTGCGTCCACACGTTGGGCACTTGCCACAAACTACAAAAAAATTTGCTTAAAATTTTTAATATCAGTTAGTACACAAACCCACTTAAACACTCTATCCACACGTTTCGAATTTGAGAAGGTTTGTTGTAGTTTGGGCAAGCGTTTGGATGCGGTAATATAGAATAAAATAGGTGCCGTCATACACTTAGAAGTATCCGCATTTTTCTTATTTGCAAAACATAGAACCAACTACACTAAAACTTTAGATAAATATGCCAATACATATTATTAACTCTCATCTATGACCATACGTTTTGTTTTTGCTAAACATAAAGATTATTTCATTAAATCCCAAAACACCCATATCAAATCCTTTCGTATTTTTCAAGTACCTAATAAAAAGAGATTCGGAAGGGAGTCGCGTTTACAAAAAAAGACTCAAGCACCCATAAAATGAAATACTCTACCTCTAATATCATTAATTACCGACTATTCTAAGTAGCAGGGTGTTTATTTTCTTCACGCCGTTGACAGATTGACTAAAATTCTCTCAGAAAATTCTAACTTGTTAACGCTGTGAACGATCATAGGATGCTGTGATCATAGCATCCTGTGATCAAATCACAGGTTTAACCCTACAGTCCTCATAAAAGTCAGCGGTTCATAAATTATACATCTATTTTAAAAGTGATAAAAACATTGAAAAGGAAGTCATTTTTCATCATATTAAAAAGGAAGCTACTGGTAAAGAACAACACTAGTGGTAGTAGACTAAAACAAGATTTGAGTTTAAAATAGGATATATGATTTTTTAGCATTGCTAACAAAAAAGAATTTCAATATAACTATATAATTCCAAACAATAATGTCATTAAATAAAATGCAAATTGTTTTTTTTACTCCCATCTGCTCGATTATACTGTCCTTCTTATTGGTATTTAAATTTGGTAAACTAGTAACTAAAGGTATGAAATGAATTAATTTAAAAACGATGAATTTTGCGCGCTTTTCTAAAGTTTCTGTTTTCTAAAGCTTGCGTGTTATCTGTGGAAAATAGATACCACATAACCAGTTATACATTTGGATGTCGTATTTGATACTTTGATGTCATCGGTATGAAAGTTATGATGCACAAAATTGTTTATACGCTCCGATGTAAAAGTAGGTCACACACCTGCGTTTGAATAGCTGGTAAAATGCACTAGTACTAACAGGTAAATAATATTTTTATCATGGTCAACTCTTTGACATCGTTGCAATTTTTTTTATTTTTTTTATTATAATTACAAGTTAACCAGCATGCAGTGCATCAGACTGTAGGTGGCTACTGTGGCGTCCATGGAGATGTAATCAACCCGAGATAAGATCAGAGTCCTACCAGAGTTCAGCCAAAGATGTGTTGCTCCTGAGGACGAAGTTGGTATACCTGGGTTATGTATGTCCACCTTACTTACATTCTTCAAACAAGGACTTTTATCGTAGAAAAGAAAGATGAAGGAATGATAGATTTTATTTATTTATTTAGACATACAAACAGCATAGTATACATAACATTTTCAACTCAAATACAATAGTAATAATGTACCCTATATACATGCCAATTATACGTATGTACAGCATTCAAATAATTAGCCAAAGACATGTTATTGCTTGTTGCAAAAAAAAGACAAATATAATAGGATGTTAAATAGAATTCATTAAGATTTGGGCCTAAAAATGACAAAATGTTAAAATAGCAGTTCAATTTAAACAGTAAGCAAATAAGTTGTTAGTTTGTTTTTAAACGAAAGACACGAGTCATGGAAGATATCAATGTCTACAATTGATGCACGTGCTCGGTTGTATTCATTACATATTCTGCACATAGATAACTTAAACTCAATAAAATAAAAAACAAAAAATAACTATTGCCTGACGAGTCACGATTATTTTTTTCATTTCAAATAGAGCTATTTACTAATGATTCGCTCACTCTTATCGTCATGTTAACCGCAGATGACGTCATATAGTCTATCGATTACTATTACCTGTAACTCCTATGTTATCTGGAATTTACTGAAGTAAACTTGCCTTACTAAAATTTACTGAAGTAAAATGGCCTTTAATGTCAAATGGGTTAAACTTCTTTTCGGGCAGGAACCCTAAATTAATTAAGGGTTAAAAGTCAGCCATGCTGCTTGTAATTTAGGAAGCAAAGTAAAATGAAGTCAAAATTGGTTTAGCAATTTCTGCAATATTCCTCAAATGCAAGCAAACAAAATAATATATACAGTTAATTATAAATAAAATATACGCGACGAATAGATATCCTCTTTCTTTTTGGGAAGTCGGTTAAAAATTGGTATTAAATATTTTTTGTCATATTACAAAGTAAGAGAAAAAAATAGAACTTTATTGAGAGTTCCCAAATATATTGGCTTGTTCTTGAGGTTTTCTTTCATCTAAAATACTGGTTAAATTATATAATAATGTATAAAAACTTAAATATGAAAGTTACTGGATTAGAACACTTACCCCAGTTTCGTGACCACAGACGTCGGACTTCCAAAACTAAGCTCAGTAGATTTAAATGCAAGTTTAGTTAATCACTGCGGTTGACCTCAAAGTATTTAAGGCATTCCAAAATAGAAATCAAAAATGTACCCCTTGAATTGTGAAGACTTATAAATGCAGTCCATTTTGGTAGAATACTTTTTACAATTTCCTATGTTACTTCCAGTATGCTGGGTCAAAATATGAGATCTAAGCATCGGAGTCTAAAATCTACTGCGATCAGACTTCCAGTAGATTTTAGACTACATCAATATGTAAAATACGCAGTCTTATGAGAAACAATTAGAGGATTCAATAATATAGGTTGTTTAAAAATAATTTAATAAACATAATATAAACAATTATATATTTTTTTAAACATTTAGTAATTTAGAAATTTGTTATCAACTATTTTTTATCTAATAGTCTACCGAATAATAGTAAACCAATTTGGACAGGACTTTGCGATAAATAATTAGAATACATTATTAAGATAAGTTAGTTACTCTTAACATTTTATCCCGAAAGTATCCAAGGGTTACCTACGTTGAAACTCACTTATAAATGTAATCAATTCGTAACCGACATCCAATTAAATAGTTATCGATCTTTAGTCATACAACCGCAACATATGGGAAAACGTTTTCCTTAACAACACCATTAGTATTCGAAATAAATTGAGCAAATATCAAAGTAACATCTAGTTAGCAAAGAAGCAATTAATTAGAAATCATACAACTTAGCTGCCAGGAACTGAACTATTTTAGGTACTTCATGTAATTAGGTCATACGAAGCTTTTTACGTAATAGAAGTAAAAAGGCATACATAAAAGTGTTAAGAGTTTTGGATGTGGTAAGGGAGATAGACTTTTCCGAGGCGTTCCAGCTTAGTCCTCAGGGGTAGCGGCGCATCTGTGGCCGACCACAGGTAGGAATATCTAATCCTATCTGGGGTTGATTACAGATGTCCATGCGCGGCAGTAGCCACTTACCATCAGGTGGACTGCATGCTCGTCTGCTATTCTTATATTATAAAAAAAATATATATAGTAGTCGAACTGCTGAACAGCGGCGATCGCCATGAAAAAAATTGTATTCTTTTAATATTATGGAAAAAGTAAACAAGTGTTATGTGGTCATGCCCATGGACATTTATATTGGCCAGTTAAGATACGAGATTTATTTTAAGTCAACTACAAATGCGTTGCTACCCCTGAAGACTCAGATAAGTATCTCTTCCTTACCACACATTGCAGAAGAATCTGTAGTGGTTGTGGTGCCTTTAAAGTCCCACCACATAGGGATCTACCAACTTAAACTGTATACTCATTTGTCAACTTTTTCACAAAAAAAAAAAACAAAAATAATCGTTTAATTTTGCAACGTTAAAACTATGTTACTCTCACTTTACACTTTCAGTAATAAAGCGCTGCGACCCATGAAAGCAATATGCAACATTTTTTGATGACTCTACAAATTGGAACCTTTTTGAAGCCGTCCGAACAGCAAATTAACGAGAATACCCTCATATTTTGCCTCCAAAGTACCTCAAGCTAAAAGCAGAAAAGTCAGATTACTTTCAGAAAAAATCTACCATTTTTAAAAATTAACAACTTTAGATGTTCTGTTTTACCCGAGGTGTTTTCTATAAAAATACATTTCTGTCTTATCCTTTCCCTGATATCTTCATTTTTTGTATAATTATAATATAGGAGGAGTGCCGCTCATGGACATCTGTTATCTACCCCAGATAAGATGAGATTTCTACCTGAGCTCGGCAACAGGTATTCCGTTACCCCTGAGGATTAAGCTGGCATGTCTCGGAAAAGTATGTCTCCCTTACCACACCCTTAAAACCAGAACACCTGGTGGTAGTACCGGAGTCGAACCACATTCTACCACCTTCACTTGTAAATTAGTAAACTTACTTGTGTCGTATGAAAAAGTATATGAGTATGTACCTATTATGATTTTATTTAGTTATTTCATCTATGCACAGCGTTTTTACTATTTCGACCGCTGTCTTAATAGGACATATTTGCTATTAAAGGTCGGTCACAGATGCTTGGACCCTGGGGACTAATTTGGTACCATTCGAACGTTATTGCGTGCAAGCATGTGACATCTTTATTAATTATGTTGATAATACTTGCCTACAATGCATATGTTACTCTTACACCACTTAGAGGATTAAACTCTTTAATTACTGTAAGTGGATGCCTGAAATAACTTCAGCGTGTTTAGTTCAACAGTGTTTACAATTAAACGGTGTTTTAATCGAAACGGTGTGGTGTTGCCATAATTATCGCGTCGTCGTCGAACTATTACTGTCCCACTGGGCACGGGTCTCTTTTAAGAATGAAAGTTTGGGCCACAGTCAACTAAGCATGCTAAGTGCGGATGCGAATTGGTAAACTTTACATTTGTTTAAGTTTTTGGTCAGAACATTATAGTGTGTAGGTTTGCTCGCGATGTTTTTCTTCGCCAATCCAAGCGCCAAGCGCGTAAGCGAAGCGTAAAAATAAATGATAATAATATAGGTACTCGTATAACTTCAGACGAAAAAATTTGAAGAGCGTGCCTCACATCTCATACATAATTTCAAAAATAAAAGGGGCTTGGAGCTCTAAATCGAAAAGCTGAATTTCAAGCCACTAAGTTACTATATGGTGAGTAACACTTATTTACTATGTACTTTCAGGAAATTACGTTTGCAAACGTAAGCGAAGCGTTAATGGATTATGTTATGACATGAATACTATTTTAAACTAACAACATTAAGCAAGCCATTATAATTTCTGTGGTAATAACGCCCGCAATTTAATTAATTAAATGGTAAACGGTACATTAACCAAGAAATTACTATTTTTTGAAAAGATGTTTTTTGAAAAACACAAATAATAAAAGTAATTATAAAACAATATTGTATATATATGTATATAACAAATACAATAAAATATTATAAATCTTCAGTAAATAATATAATAAGAATAATAATAAAGAATAATTAAGTAAAAAATTTGCGCAAGTGGAACACTCACATAAAGGGTTAGATATTGCCACTAATAAACTTTAACGTCGAAAAATGTATTTCTTGTACGGGGAACCTCTGTATTTGGTAAATCTTTATTTTCTTTGGTATCTTCTTATTACAATTAAAAAGATAAAGCGCTGTGAAAGAAAGACGCACAGTGGGGGCTTAGAGGGATCTATTGGCTTTTACGAGTATGTAAAGAACCCTAAAAACCGAAATATACTTCTTAAACATAGAGATCTTTTGAAATGAGCTTGTTTCAATTTTAGACACAAGTTCTCATTCCAGGCCGTGAACTTAGATGATAAGCGTGACTAATTGTGACAAATGGCTTCTTATTAATATGACCACGGTGACATATAAGTGATAAAACACATAAGTCACTACGGGTTATCAGAAACCGTTAGTAACTTTGAAATACTAAATATTTGCTCAAAATTAATTTGTATGTAATTTTATAACTTACCCGCGTCTTGCGAGGTCAGAGGTTTTTATTTATACCCCGGAAACGGTACTTTTTTTGGATGAAAGGTACCCTATATCCTTATTTGAGTCCTGGACACCGTGTGTACAAAGTTTCATGATAATCGCGTGTGTAGATAAGGCGTAAAATTATAACAAACAAACCCATATTCGTATTTATAATATTAGTTACCATTCTCACGTCTCGGTGCACTGATTTTTTTTTATAGCTATAAGCAGTTACAGCTCAAAGTTATGAAATTTATATTTCTGTCTAATAACAGCAGTTATGCGGTGCTGTTCCGTTTTGATGGGTGTGGTAAACTGTATTTAACGTTAGTGCAATTTTATCTGTAACTAGCTGACCCGGCAAACGTTGTGTTGCCATATAAATAAAAAAATGTTAAGGATGAACAACCCTTATCACTTAGGGGTATGACAAATAGATAGTAGCCGATTCTCAGGCCTACTGAATATGCATATAAAATTTGGTGAAAATCGGTAAAGACGTTTCGGAGGAGTACAATAACTAACATTGTGACACGAGAATGTTATATATAAGATTATTATCTACTTATTATATTCGAATTACTACAGAATAGCTTACTGTTTCCTTAAACTTTGTTATACAATATAATTTCCAAGTATGCGACGATGTCATACACTGTGTGTGGCATCGGTTTAAGACAATTACATCATTGTACGTAATTTAATATCATTGTTTATAATTAACACATTCAATGCGATATTATTTAATGGCAGACAATCCATATTAGGCGCATCTACCGATAAGTTTTGTAGTTATGGCTGCGATAAACAGTAAACACTGTTTGTTTGCACATGATAGACTAAAAAAAGATAGTTAAAACTCGGCCACTCAATCTCAGGGTCCAAGGTACGAATACCTCTGATTTTTTGAGTTATCTTTGTATTAGAGATTATTTGTCGCTTGCTTAAACGGCGAATGAAACTACTGCGAAGAAACCAACACCCCTGAGAGTTCTAAAAAAAAGTTCTCAAAAGCCTGTGTTCCGTTCTTTTTTTCTTTTGTATGTATGTCTGTTGTATGTTGTAACTTGTATAGCACGTAAAATAAATGTTTTCTTTCTTTATTTTTTTGAGGTTCACCAACACGCACTTGGCCAGCGCGGTGGACTATGGCCTCAAACCCTTCTCACTCAGATAGGAAACCCGCTTCCAGCAGTGGGATAGTAGTAGGTTGACGACAATTATGCCTGTATATCTGTCGTGTCTTAATTTATCAGAAAATGAATAATATCGTTATTTAACATCGCTCGCCGAATGTCATTCAATTCGTGGAATTATGAGATGAAGTTTTCCGTTTAGGAAGTATTAAACCAGCGTTTGCACCGATCTGTGGTTTGCACAGATAACTAGTAATGCTAAGTTTTAATGAGAAATGGAGTATGAGAGTATTATCGTGAGTCAGAATAATTGAAATGCAGTGTTTAGTATTGGAGAAACTATTCAATTAATAAAGAAAATATAGTATTAGCAATGAATAAAAGATAATAATTACTTCAAGGAGAACATGTCCTGTCAAAAACCTGAAAGTTTTTTAAAAGCATATTAGTACCAAATTCTCTTTTGGTTCAGAATTTTTAAAGCAAATTGGCTGTGACAGGCGGACGGATAAATGCACGTGTGGTCCGATAAGGTTTCCTTTTTTTCGTGCGGAACCCTAAAAATATTCATAAAGGCGTCTTAAGCCTACTTACTCTTAGCAAGCGTAACTCTAAGGGGAGACCCTTGCCCAGCAATGGGACAGTAATGGGTTGACGACGAATAAATTAACTTAAGGTTTGTTATTAGAAAGATTAAATCGCGGCTTCATACATGTGTAACGAGGATGGGTATTTAAATCGGCTTAAGTCTTGTGTATATAGGATGGTTTCCAAAACTTCGTATTTGCTTGGAGTTAGTGAAAATATTTGCGTTAGGGATAACATTTTGCGCTCAACTCGAAAACCACGATGACCTCTCGGAGTGATTTTTGAGGGTTGAATGTTATTGTGCTGCGATGATGCTGAATACATACACGGTGTTTCATGAAAACTGCTCAGTATGTGCTCTCCACACTCATAACTGGAGGTGGTAGAGCATTTTGTGGTTCGACTCCGGCGCCACTACTATTTGTACCTAATAACAGCAGTGTTAATAACTGCTGTGTTCTGGTTTGAATAGTGTGGAAAGGAAGAGGCTAGTCCTTAGGGGTAGAGTCTGTGGTGGATCTCTGGTAGGAATCTAATCTTATCAGGGATTGTTACAGATGTCCATGGGCGGCGGTAGCCATTTACTTAGCTGTACTTAGCTACATATACCATCATATACCATCAGGTGGATTGCATGCTCGTCTGCTACTATTATAAAAAAGGTATTCAATTCAAACTTCAAACGCGTTTCCGTCAAGTTAGTACGTACTTAGTTGACTAAGCAAGAACTGTTTCGCTTATTCATTGACCACTGACAAAGTTTACGTTTATGCGTGGAAATATGTAAGTTAACGCGATCCGATAACGATTGTACAATACGCTCAATATCATGTGTGAATGTTGGTAATATCGGAGGTAATTGTGCGGATCGAAATGTAACATTACTATCGTTAAACGGGTATCGTTTAAGTACAAATATGCAGTTTGATGATATCGAGTGTATATTTGCACTTTTTGTTATAATATAGAAGTAGTCCACGCAGTCTAGATTCCTAAGTGGCGACAGCTATAACACAGCATTGAAGGCGGCCGGCGTGGGCTGTCGCTTGTGTATTGGCTTATATAAGAAAGAACAAAATAGTTATTTAAAGTAGAACATTTTGGTGTTTCGACTTCGGTAGCATCACTGCCATATCTGTCTCTGCCTCATAAAAGCAATATAAAAAGTGGTTGTATTACGATCAGAATATATTATGTAAAATTAAAGATTTTGATTTTAAAATAAGACAATTTAAGAAAATTATTATATACCAAATTCTAATGACGTCATGCACATGGCTATACGGTACTTATATTTCAAGATCTCTCTTGCCAACGTCCATACCACGTTGAACACACCGGTTCTCGTCCGATCACCGAAGTTAAGCAACGTCGGGCGCGGTCAGTACTTGGATGGGTGACCGCCTGGGAACACCGCGTGACGTTGGCTTTTTGATGTATTTTTGTGTGTTTGATATGTGTAGGTAGGAACACATCGAACTCAGGAAAAGAATTTATAGGATTTCCATCCTTTTTGGAGATGGTAGAACCTTTTGTGGTTCGACTCCGGTGGCACCACTGCCACACCTTTTTCTACCTAATAAAAACAATGTTAAGCGCTGCTGTGTTCTGGTTCGTAGGGTGTGGTGAGGAAGACATACTTTTCCAAGGCATCCAGCTTAGTCCTCACGGGGCACTTGTGGCCGACCTCAGGTAGAAATATGAATTCTTATTTGTGGTTGATTACAGATGACCATGGACGACAGTAGCCACTTACTATCTGTAGTCTGCTGCTTCTATATTATTAAAATTAAAGCCAGTCGTATTTTTAGGCGGCAGAGACCACAAATGTGTACCTAAAACATTTGCAACGAAACCTATTAAGGCATATTTAATTTTGGACGGCAGAGACCACAATTGTACTACCCAATAGGTTGCAACGCTAATTGCATAGAAATAAAATATAAACACACATAATGAAGACATTAAATTTAATGTGGCAATTCCCAAGACAAGTGGCGTGCGTTCGCAAGAGAAATGCGACTTTATTAATCTTTCATGTACCAATCTCCGATGTGATACGCTTTCCTGGTGTAGGTATTAAATTTTCACTTAGATTATACTTCCTCTTATTGTGTTGCTAAAGTAAGCAGACACCTAATTATTTGTCTCAATGTATCTCTACTATCTTCTTAAAGTCCTACCTGAAACTGATCGAAAACACGTTGCAACTCCCGAAAATAAAATATGGTCGCCGGATAATATGTAAGTTTCCAAAATATTACCACTTTAGGCTTATAAACAATATAATATCCATCTTCCTTTTTATATAGTTGTCTACTAGATTGCTACTCACCAGCAATTATATAGACTTTTATTAACATAAAATAATTAAAAAGTATTGAAAATATACCCTTATACCACTGTGACTGCGAAAGGTGCAAAAAGGACTATTTTTAAATCAGGCAATGTATAGAAAACTCCTCACCTGGATAAGATAGCTTGTCTACCTAAATCCTTGGCTTAATATAAAAAATACATTTGCAATACCAGAGGCCTTTACAATTTATATGCATCGCATAACAGAGTCCATCCGAGTCTACACTCGGATCCGAGTCCGTTCACGTTACAAGTTTAAAACAGGGTTGTTATAGAGCTCCATAACCGTAACCGAAGCTGTTGAATATCCGAAATAAAAAATAATCGAATGTTTCGAATGATTTCGGGTAGAAGTGGAGTCTAAATAAGATACAGACGAATGCTTCTTTTGACTAAAACTGTTGAATAAACACTGACTAATGAGTGGCGTTGTAAATAAATTGTAATAATTACCTATTTGAATTTCATTTTAAACAGTTTCTTGAAAATGTAATGTGTAACTAAAACTATCCGTGTAATTCGATATAATATTCTTCCATGTAAAGATCCAAAATTTCATATCCGTAACATCGCTAATTTAAAATGTTTCTGCATCGCTTGTTGCCTGAGTACTGAGTAGTTTAATTAACGAACATTAATTAATCATTATTAGCTTCGAATGATTGCGCGTTACTTGAAAATCTATTCTGATAATGTAATTCCTATGTACAATTTTAATAAAGCCTAATTCTGCACCCCTACAACTTTTTTAATGTAATATTGACAGCAAATCCAAAATCGCTACTGCCGTGATCAACTCCCGATAATATTGGATTCCTATCAGAGTTTTGAGGTTTACTACTTGAGGAAAACTAAGTCTGATCGTCTCAGATAAGTAAAGTCATTAGAACCAGGGGAGGCAACACTCATCTTTGAACATTTTGTGAGTAAACAAATAAACTGATTTTGTGCATTAAACTTTTTGTGTATTTTTTTCAAGAAAAAGTTGTTTTTCTGTATTTTTTTATTCTGCACTATAAACAACACTTTTTTTTAACAAAATTGTTGTTGTTGTTTATTGGTACTCGATACTTTATATCCATATCCTTTGCCACACCCTTCAAAGCGCTTAACATTGCTGTCATTAGACAGCTCTTCGGCATAGTATTTTCACGGGAAGCTAGATCAATACAATGTGCTTTTAGAAAAAGCATTTATCTTGAAATTAGGTAAAGACGTTTCCATTTTATTTTCTTCATATTTTTAAAGATAGTCTATTAGATTTTTCTCTTATCACACTTATTGCCTTTTAAAAATAAATTATTACATTTTGGGCTTATTACTTTTTGCTTCTTTACCGAGATCAGTAATTAAGATTTACACTTTTTGCTGTTGTCAAGATGGCCTCTAAGATAAAAGAGTGATTAATCGTTTTTGGAACGAGATTTAGCTTCTTTTACCGATCGTAATTACTCAAGTAAATAAGATATGGGTACGTAGTTTGTATTGAGATGTTAAGTAGGCGATCACATTCTTATATATCCTTTATTAAAAATAATTTTGAGGATAAGTAAGAATTCTTGATTTTTTTTAGTTATTTTGTAGGTGGTAAACCGTTTGTGGTGCGACTCCGAAGGCACCACAACAATAACAGTGGTGTTAGCGCAGATATGTACGGATTTGAAGGGCGTGGTAATGGAAATATACTTATCCGGTTTTCCAGTTTAATCATCGGGAAAGCAAGGCGTGTGTGGGATTCGCTCGGGATACTGATGTTATCTAGGGTTGATTACAGATGTCATTATATACTTATTTGTTATCTTAATGACAATATGTCAAAAAGAATATTACGACAAAACCTTCATGCCTAGGAATTTAACAAAACGTTTCATAAAAGTACCTCCAGCAATATGCATTTGGATATAATTATTGGCTCCTCTCCCTCTACGCTCTGTGTCCAGCAATGGGCATAATGGTTCACCATTATAAATAATATTTAATTTTTAAAAGTAATCCCAATTTATGCATTGCGTTCACTGAACTGATAAAAATCAAACCACTGAACACAACCCGTCAAACGCCTTATTAGTTTTGGGTGTAATTGGATAAATACAATTTTCAATGCATTTACAAATAACATTTCAATTATTTCAACTTTGTTATGTGACCCGCATTATGAAACCCCATAAACGTCCAATAAGGTTTAATTGTCATTGCACCCAGCGGTCACGCATGCCTTGGGCACAAATGGGAGATAATTGTACAATGCACAGCTGTAGTAGTAAATTTATTGTATTTACGTAAGTGTTGTAAAATGTGTGATTATTTTCAGCTATTATCGTTTTAGTGTGCAAGTAAAAAGAGTGCAAATATTTTATTCGATAACATAAAAAAATCAAATTCGATATAGTTACGAATTATTGTAATATAATATAGTAGATACATATACTATATAGTAGATATATATATATATATATATATATATATTCCAAAATATTATTCCATGTAAAGATCCGAAATTTCATATGGGTAACATCCCTAATTTAAAATGTTTCTGCATCGCTTGTTGCCTGAGTACTTAGTAGTTTAATTAACGAACATTAATTAATCGTTATTAACTTCGAATGATTGCGCAGTTACTTGAAAATCTATCCTGGTAATATAATACCTATGTAGAATTTTAATAAGCCCAAATTCTGCACCCCTACAACTTTTTTAATGTAATATTGATAGCAAATGCAAAAGCGCTACTGCCGTGATCAACTCCCGATAATATTGGATTCCTATCAGAGTTTCGGGGTTTACTACTTGAGGAAAACTAAGTCTGATCATCTCAGATAAGTAAAGTCATTAGAACCAGGGGAGGCAACACTCATTTTTGAAAATTTTGTGAGTAAACAAATAAAATGTTCTTTGTGCATTAAACTTTTCTGTATTTATTTCAAGAAAAAGGTGTTTTTCTGTATTTTTTTATTCTGCACTATAAACATCACTTTTTTTAACAAAATTGTTGTTGTTGTTTATTGGTGCTCGATACTTTATATCCATATCCTTTGCCACACCCTTCAAAGCGCTTAACATTGCTGTCATTAGACAGCTCTTCGGCATAGTATTTTCACGGGAAGCTAAATAAATACAATGTGCTTTTAGAAAAAGCATTTATCTTGAAATTAGGTAAAGACGTTTCCATTTTATTTTCTTCATATTTTTAAAGATAGTCTATTAGATTTTTCTCTTATCACATTTATTGCCTTTTAAAAATAAATTATTACACTTTGGGCTTATTACTTTTTGCTTCTTTACCGAGATCAGTAATTAAGATTTACACTTTTTGCTGTTGTCAAGATGGCCTCTAAGATAAAAGAGTGATTAATCGTTTTTGGAACGAGATTTAGCTTCTTTTACCGATCGTAATTAGTCAAGTAAATAAGATATGGGCACTTTGTATTTGGATGTTTTAAGTAAGCGGTCACATTCTTATATATCCTTTATAATAGATTAGTAAAGGTACTTCGCCGCCTTGAAATTGAATGAAACCACAAACGGCTTATTAGGAAGTTCTTTTTTTGAATTCTTGACAAATAAAAACATTTTTAGAGAAAATTTACGAATGAATAGCTAATATTGCGTAATTTACCTAATAAATAAATAATTATTTCAGATATTTTGGGGACATTTTAGCACGGAGACGTGGAAAACCTTTTTTACGCAACTATTTCAATTCTCAAAACTTTTCTTCTTAGGAGTGAGTAATCTTTACTAATCTATGTATTTATAAAATAATGTTTGATTGTGTTGTATAATTTGAGGAAGTAAGAATTCTTGATCATTTTCTTTTCAGTTATTTTGTTGTTGGTAAAACCGTTTGTGGTGCGACTCCGAAGGCACCACAACAAAAATAACAATAACATTGGTGTTAGCATAGATGTGTACGGGTTTGAAGGGCGTGGTAACGAAAATATACTTATCCGAGGAGTTCCAGCTCTTCGAGGATAGCAAGGCGTGTGTGGTTGGACTGGCGTGGTATTCTGATGTTATCTAGGGTTGATTACAGATGTCATTACATATCTATTTGTTATCTTAATAATGATAAGATATGAGATGATAAAAAGAAAAACGTTACGAGAAAACCTTAATGTCTAAGAATTATCTAAAACGTTTAATAGAGTAAAATGCATTTAAATAGCATTATTGGCTCCTCTCCCTCTACGCTCTGTGTCCAGCAATGAGCATAATGGTTCACCATTATAAATAATATTTAATTTTGAAAAGCAGTCCCAATTTATGCATTACGTTCATTGAACTGATAAAAATCAAACCACTGAACACAACCCTTCAAACGCCTTATTAGTTTTGGGTGTAATTGGATAAATACAATTTTCAATGCATTTACAAATAAGATTTCAATTATTTCAACTTTGTTATGTGACCCGCATTATGAAACCCCATAAACGTCCAATAAGGTTTAATTGTCATTGCACCGAGCGGTCACGCATGCCTTGGGCACAAATGGGAGATAATTGTACAATGCACAGTCTGTAGTAGTAAATTTATTGTATTTACGTAAGTATTGTAAAATATGTGATTATTTTCAGCTATTATCGTTTTAGTGTGCAAGTAAAAAGAGTGCAAATATTTTATTCGGTAACATAAAAAAATCAAATTCGAAATAGTTACGAATTATTGTAATATAATATAGTAGATACATATACTATATAGTAGATTATATAGTAGATACTTTGACATTTTACCGGTACGACACTATTACTCGTATTAGGGCATAGTTAGCAATGGCTACTTTATATGTATTTTAAAGCCGCATTTAATCTTTAATCAGCAGTCCGTCACAGTTATTATTATCTAAGTGGGTTGGTTTTAGACTGACTGTGAGCGTATAATCCTTTTTTATATGTGTAAATTACACTTACATCAGGGAAACGTGTGTAACTACACTGCACAGACTTACGTTTGTCCACCGCACCGTCACCGAGCCGATACCGAGAACGAGATTATTTTGGGCCGATTTTAATATGTCGTGACGGCGATAGTTTGTCTACCGCGACCGATATCGGCGGTTTATTTTGTTCCAGCTATCACGCGGGTGACGGCAGTGTATGGACAAGTTATGTGTTTTATATTTCCGGCACATCGGCCAGTAAAAATCTCGATGCCGATCTAGCGGTCACGCCGTTTTACTCGAAATATCGGCGGCTGGGATGACGGTGCTCGGGTGACGGACGTGCGGTGGACAAGCGGCTATAGTAAATGTACGTACCCTACTTCGGCGCCGTCATTAATTATCGGTATCGTCTTGGTGACGGTGGCGATGGACAAACAGCGTTAGGATTAGCGACAAGCGACGCGATTTTTTATGATTCATACATTTCTATACTTGTTCTTTAAGTTTGTGGCGGCAAGCCCCAGGGCCCTCTTTCTGGCCCAGGCCAGGCAGTAAGCTTATGAACGTAGAAATGTTTATTTTTATAATTTTATCTGTATTATTACTGTATATATAATTCTAAAATATAAATCGATTCATGCCATTTCAAAACACAATAAGCAATAATGGTAATTCGTTCCAAATAAATGTCTCAATTGTTTTAAATCAAATATTAAATTACGACGGACTTAGTGAGAAGACTCAAAAGGACTAAACCGTTTGAGTTAGTGACATGACACAGTGTAGTGTTAGTGAAGAAGTGATAAGTGAACATTATAGAACACAAGAACAATGTGTCTACTCCTTTATGTGATAAGACAAAGAAGTGCAGTGTCAGAGGACGCCGCCTTCATTATATGATTATTTAGCAGTTTAAGTTAGCGTAAAATTACTCATTAGTCTTATAGTAGGCTAGATTGTAATAAATATAAAGTACCTTATTATTCATTCGGTACTTTATACAAGGAAAAAAAAAAAAAAAAAAAAATATTAAATTGGCTTATCGTTCTCTCAAATATAAACTACATCCACCTTCCACTTCATACATCCTTAGTTTCTTACGCATCTTACGGATGTAGCAATAAATTAAAATTGACTCATATGAGTAATTATGCAATTCATAGAGATCTTTCCGCGACATGTTGATTGGTTTTATCCGACAATGTAAAATGTGGACCAGTGGACAGCTAAAGGCCGTCGTACACAAGAAATATATAGCACATATGAAAATGAAAAATGAAAATGAAAAAATGATTTATTGATTCACAGATACATTACAAAACGTTGCCAGGGCCCCTGTACTGAGTACAACTCGTATTACTGGGTACCCCGCTCAAACCTCCTAGAATACAATTGAATCAACTTATAATATATTATGTAGAAAATAATAACAAAGTTTGATATATCCACCGTGCGTTTGTGATGTTTGAATGTGTGAATTTGTATTTACCATATTTTCCAACCAGTCCTGATAGAACCCGCTCGGGGCGCTGATGGGAAATGTATGGGCAAATACGTAAACAAATACAAAAATAGTCATTTTTGTCAAAACGTAAAAACTCATGCTGAGGGTACTGGGTAACGCAAGGAACAGGCGAGTGTGAGTGCGCCACCGTGCGTGATGGCGAAACTGCAAATCATTTGTTCCTACGACGGAACTGTATGTATTTCGTCGGTATTTATGTATGTCTCATTGTGCACACGCCCTACAACACAGACGGCTTTTTTATAATTATACCTAAACAATGAAGCAGACGGGCTACCTGATAGAAAGCAGTCACCGTCGCCTATGGACATTTGCAACACCAGAGAAGTCGCCAATGCATCGCTGGCTTGGAGGAGAGCTCTTTTTACACCATTTTTGAAGAGCCCCATGTCATAGCGCTTGACGGATTTTAACATATGACGCGTCATTGGATCCGTATAAATTGTGGAAACAGCATAGTCTATATTGTTAAGCAATCGGATTTTTGGTTTTTATAATATTTCTTCATTTATTTGAATTCTTCACTTCTAGTGGTTCCCCCTTGTGTTTTATTTTTAAGTTATGTTGTCAAACAATCATTGCCTATTTCGGTCACCGTTTTGTAAGGAAGGGGCCACGAAACACACACAAGTATAATTACAAATTTTGGGTTATTTAGAGCTGCTAATTTGAGAGGAGGATTGAAGTGCACAGCGAGTTTGCTTTCAGCATTGCGGTTTGTAACCCTCGGGCTAAAGCTTTAATCAGTTGAACATTTTTAATGTCAGTTACGAGATGAACTGATGTTGTATACCCGGTCTTAATCATTCTTTTGGGAGTTGTCGTATTCCTAGAGATACGATAAACAAATTCCTGAATTTAATAAGAATGGGACAAGTCTCTTTTCAAAATGGGAAGTTATGAGACTACCTATCACGAAGAATTTACGTAGACTCATAGACTTAACAGACCTCATGAAGAACTTTCAGGCAATATAAAGTTGTGGATGATGCTTATGCTGGAGTATTTTACTGTCATATTTGAAGGGGGAGTACTCTTTGAAGTTCAATAGTCTTGCCATCACTGGCACATCTATTTGCAGCCCACGATAGCAGTGTAGCGTTGATGTGATCTGGATGGTAGGGCAAAGCAGAGGCACTTTTTCGAGACGTTTTAACAAGTCCGATTATCTATTCGAATGCCTAGGAGTAGCATCGCATCTGTGGTTGAAATCAGGTACGGCTGTAAATCTATATAGGTCTAACAATTAGAAGTATTACAGCAGCTGATTCTTACAGGTCTTTAAGGATGCATAGCTCATCGCGTCTCGTCATCAGTGGAACAAGTACCTAATCCTTGTTCTAAATGTCCGCTGTATTGCGTAATTGTACCATTAATGCCATAAGGCGACAGGACATCTGGGACATATACCGACGAATGTAGGTCGGTTCACGCTTTGTAAGTGTCTATTTTTAGGTTAGTCTAGCATTTTGTACATACGATTTAAGGTTTACCGTGAATTGTGGGAGGGTTTAAAAATCATTGGTCATTTGATATATTTCTTTTTACTTTCTTTGCGATTAAAGTATGTATGAGTTAGAATTAAAATTAATATATACTACATAATATATTTCAGTGTCTTTTTCTCCTATCGTTATTGTTGCACTTAAAGACATGAGATTTCGTCTCCCTTACACATTTAGGCAAAGGGCTACAGCTTAGTTCTCAAGGGTAGTAGAACATCCGTTGTGAAATAAGATTAAAATGTCAGGTAGACTAATTTTATTCTACTCGTATCTGGAGTTCTATCTGAAGTAATAAGTTGACTCCATAATCCTTTGCTACGATTACAATAGATAAAAAAGAACCAAAACAATATTTGATAGCAATTTCATAGTTGACTTAAAGGCTTTGTAGGAAATCATATACAATTTCGTGCCGTAACTTACAAATCCGTGAAATAAAGCCACGGGTGAAATCTCTTTATGTTTTTACTACGTAGTAGGTTTACTTAGCGTTTACGTTCGCAAAAACTGGAACACTTTCTACATTCACAATGTTTACGATTTTCTACGATTTTTCACTTTCTACCTTTGATTAATAAAATAGAAAGATAAGATGTATTTTACTCATCTAAGCTTTTTTACTAATACATTATTGTGTAGTTACCGTATACCTAGCTTATGTGATTTTATATTTATATTTGGTAACAAAATATATAATAATATCGTTTTAACCGACTTCTAAAAAGGAGGTTATGTGCTTCGACTGTTATGTATATAAATTTGTATGTGCCCTATTTTCTCAGAAACTAATGATGCAATTTGGACGAAGTTTTGGTTATTTCAAAGCTTATCTTACAGGGAAGGCTTTAGTATAAAATACATCAGGGATCTTAAAGTAATTATTCTTGCTAAGGCTGTTACACTTTAATGCAAATTGGGTTCAAAACGACCGGAGTTCTTTAAATAAAATTCTCATGTGTGTGAAATCTACTAATGCCGGAATAGTCATCGTAGCGTACTTCGGGCTAATTCCTTACATTTTGTAAGGAGACAACCCCAGCAATGGGAAAGAAATGGTTTGACAATTTTAAACGCTTTTAACACTCACAACCCCACACCAGAATTCCCTGTACGGATGCTATGGACACACATAGTAAAAAAAGAACTACAAATAAGTTTCCGCCGTTTTTCATCAAAAAATCCTATCCGTTTAGTAGTTACCTTATTTAAAATTACTAATAGCCGCTTCAATCCATTTGTATATCAAACTGCATTACAAATTACGTCAGTAACTGCGCCTCACCAAGCCTGGTGGCAGGATATACTATGATGATATATTCGACCTTCTGTACGGTTCCCTTGGGACAGGTGTGGGTAACACAGGATAATTCAATTCATCGCATCACCGTGCCTCGTGCATTAAAATTTAATCTGGGTTCACACGTGTAGCGAATAGTGCTAGATCGCATAGGTCATTAGTACTTAACCTTATTAATGCGTTTAATTCGTATTACACTTGATATGTAGGCTCTTGGTACAGGCATAATACGAATAGGGTGTATAAAAAAACCGTAGCTAACTTTCTCAAATTTCATTAGCGCTTCCGTGCCTTGAAGGACACTTTAAACTAATCAAATGGTCCCGATTGCTATCATAGGGCAGCAGTTAACAAAATTCCCTCCCTTTCAATAACAAAAAACGGACAGCAGTTTTTAGGCTTAATCGTAGGCCTTATGGCCGGTTAAAAAAAAATAGGATTATTGTTGCTTACTAACTTTTAGTGCCTCAACCAATACGCATTGGTGCAGCGTGGTGAAGTAAGCTTCAGGCCTATCCCAGTCGTGAGAAGGGACCAGTTCCTAACAGCGGGTCACACAAAGGTGTTACCAACCCCAACAATACTTCACCGAGACATTTTTGAGGTAGGAAGTGTATATATATGTTGTGGTAATATATGTTAAGAAATACAAGTTCGTGTAAAAATTCTAAATTTATTCCATTGCGTTTTAATATACGGAAGTTATTTCTAAATATGTATATTCCGCGGCAAACTGCTAGTCCGCTCTGAAGTTGTTGCGAGCAGGTGTAGCCATACAATTTGCTATGGCGACGCGATTCATTTCTATATTCAGAGCGGACTAGCAGTTTTACGCGGACTATATTTGGGTATAAAAATGGTAACCCCCTTTAGTTCTATTTTCAGCCGTAACTAACATGACAAGACATGACAAGAAAATAATCGAGCATTGCGTGTACATTGATATTTTTCAGGTATACGATCGATAGTTACTAGTATTTTTATGCCTATAAAATGACCTTTAAGACCGTGCAGATCTAATAGCGCAATAAGTATGCATAATGAAAATTTAATAATTACATGTAATATTTAGCCTAGTGGTTAACGAACTCGGCCTCTCGATCGAGAAGTCCGAGGTTCAAATCCCAGGCACGCACCTCCGATTTTTCGAAATTATGTGCGTATTAGAAATTAATTATCACTTGCTAAAACGGTGAAGGAAAATATCGTGAGGAAACCTGCATACCCGTGCCATAAACAATAAACAGTTATTATATTCTCTTAATGATTGAATCACTATGAGATTTTGAATTAATTAAGCCTTCGGACTTTGACCGGTTTACAATGTAAATATTCTTGTTAATAGTATATCAATAATAGGAAATTTACAAATCATTAATATTTACGCTAATAACTCCAAGAATTTATATAGTTGAACTATGTAAATAGAACGATAATTTGAACATTGTACGTAACTTCATTATTAAGTACTTTTCACTCCACTTTTTATAACACTTCAAAACAAAAATAAGTAATAGTAATACATGTATTTTTGTTGTACAATTTCAATTGAAATCATCGTTCTCATAATCGCATTGAATCAATTAGTAGTGTGAACGAAAATTAGAACAAATAGGTGTGAAAGTTTAGAAAGGTATAAGGGTAGATGCACAATCTCGTACGAATGCGTCACCGAAATCTGCGAGCATGTTTCACGCTTCGCTAAATCTCGGAAGTGATTTGTGTGCGCATTTCCGAGATGTGACGTCATACATATTGGGTATTTGTTGATTATTTCACAGTTAATTCTAGGAAAGTGACGTGTCATGACGAATAATTTTAATGTTTCTTTTTCTTACAAATTCGTCAGATTTCTTGTATACGTCACTGTTTACAACTTCGATACTGCAGATAAAGCAAAACGATTACCGATGTTATTTTGCGGCAGTATTTTGTACGCTTAATCACGCTTGCAAATTTGTATCGCGGGTTTGTGTGTCAGCCCTAAAGATCTCTGTTTGAATAATCGATAAGATAAATCGATAATGTTAATGTAAACCCGTGTATCGACCCGCATTATCACAAGTTTTCTTTAATTCGAATAAAGTTTTATTATGGACTAGCTGACCCGGCAAACTTTGTACCGCCTCAAAAACCATTTATCAAATATATTTCATATAAAATATAGCCTATGTTACTCGTAGACAATGTAGCTTTCAAATGGTGAAAGATTTTTTTAAATCGGTCCAGTAATTTTTGAGCCTATTCATTACAACCAAACAAAAAAACAAAGTTTTCCTCTTTAAAATATTAGTGTAGATGGTAGCAGTCTTAACTCGATTGTAATACCATCATTGCCTCACTCACTTTATTCCTCAGATCTAGTTACTTATGGCGAGCTCGGTAGAATATTTCTTTTATATTTTTGGGATATTTTTCAGGTATATGGTCGATAGTTATTAGTATTTTTATGCCTATAAAATGACCTTCATGACCGTGCAGATTAAATAGCGCAATAAGTATGCATAATGAAAATTTAATAATTACATGTAACTAAATATTTAGCCTAGTGGTTAAGAAACTCGGCATCACGATCGAGAAGTCCGAGGTTCAAACCCCAGGCACGCACCTCCAATTTTTCGAAATTATGTGCGTATTAGAAATTAATTATTACTTGCTAAAACGGCAAAGGAAAACGTCGTGAGGAAACCTGCAAACCTGAGAAATTTATAGAAAAAAAACTCAAAAATATGTGAAGTCTACCAATACGCACCATGCCAGCGCGGTAGACTATGGCATGGTGCGTAAGGTATAAACCTTCTCATTCTGAGTGGAGACCCGTACCCAGCAGTAGGACAATAATGGGTTAATGATGAAATATTTTGTAACTTTAATCAAAATTATAAACCCCATCACAATTGCATCAGGAATCTTTATCAACAATAGTTTGATAAACTAGTACTATATTTAAAGACAGATATTTTTATGATGGAAGATTTTCAACGTATAATATAAGATTTATTGTTTATCTCTAACAATCACATAAATATGTGATTATCAACGCTGATAGAGCAAGTGATGCTCTACTAACCGCCGTTTTCACACCGCTAATCCGTCATTATGATGCGGATGAAATTCCTCATCTCGGTTCCTCTGCAACGCATACTCTATAAGCGACTCTATCATCATAAATAGAGAGTTTCATTGAGCGCATATATTGAGCGTCTCTACATAAGGAAGCTATGCTTTACGAGGAACATCCCATTCGTCAACAGAATTTATTAATAGCAGTTTGATTCAAATTTGAAGGGATGTAGAGTTCAAAATTGGTTTTATGTTGGATACGTTTAGTGTCTCTAAATGATTTATTTGTTCCTCAGATGTACATTGCTTCAAAAAGCGTGAATACGTCGTTACAGTATTTTGGAATATATACATAATATACCTTTGTATGTATCTAGGTAGAGTCTATACCTACTCTATAGATGCTATTCCTGTACCGTCGTCAACGCCAAAAATATTCGGTACTTACACTATACTGTATCCATAAAAGAAGGTAAAAGCAAGTTTATTGCAGTTTTAGTACAAATAAAGTGAACGAAAATAGATCGACTGTTTAACTCCTTTCCCTGATTGACTCTATAAATTTTAATTACTTCCCTTCAATAGAGATGGTGATGTGATTCGGACTTACAGGTATAGGACTGCGTACGAAAAAGAAGAAAGCAAAACTTTGTATATATGTATAATCCATACTGATAATTATTTTATATAAACTTATTTGACGCTACGTGGAGGTGTCCAGGATTTCTACTTTTTTTAATAATATAGGAATAGCAGACGAGAATGCAGTCAGCCTGATGGTAAGTGGCTAAATGATGCGAACGAAGTCTATGAGGTCGATGCCCTGGTCAACCTCTGCCCTGGAGATTATTAACTACACCTTCGGATGGATATTGTTGTTAGAGTATAGTCGGCCCATCACGTTTTAGCAAATTACTATGCTTAGGTATGAAAAACGCGAATTTAGGGCCTGTATATCAATTCAGAGTTCTGTTTCCAGTGTCCAGTTGCCGGTGCCAACTGCAACCGGTGCCCAAACTTGTGCGGGTGAAATGTTTGATTGATATATCTATCTTTCTAAAAGCTAAATAGCCGACAACCGATGATTAAAGTAGCATGTCTGAGGCTCTTATGCATGGATAAAACAATTTCCTTCAAATTTAATAAAGAAAAGAACTCTCTGCTTGAGTCTATATGTTCTGACAGCAATTTCCTGAGACTGATCAATGAAGACGAGTCTTTCAAACAAGCTTATTACATCGTAGATCACTCCCGATTTAATATCAGATTACTACAAAATCTAGGCAAAGCAAAAACATCCATACCAGACGTGAATAACTTAAAAAGTCGAAAATACAGACTTTTGATTGCAGCTATGTGTACTTTTTGGTGAGAGAGTTATTTAAAAAATTACAAGTTACCTGTGTGTGGTAATAAAACCCGTTAACTTACCTATTTGTTCACCCTATAAATAAAACAATCCCAAAGCTTATTATGATTAAAAAATATGCAAATATGTGCAAATACGTAGGTCAACTTTTTAACATATTCAACATTTCATATACCGTTTGATCCTGATAAGCGACACTATCCAATGATGGAATAATATAGGTCTGTTTTTTTACTCAAAATAAACTCGTCCGATTCCCGGCTAGGGCCTCATAACTCCTTTCAGCATTTTTCGCTAATCCCTACAGTTTCGAATTTGGCCCTGAAGGCCCAATTTGAAAAATTCACCCTGTTTAATTTGTAAACTGCGCACAATTTTTATTCCTTCTACAACGCCTTTTTACTCTGCTATTTTCATGTCCTTTAAAAAATTCAAATTATCTACATTTAAATGCAAGTACGACGATACGACGAAAAGACGTATTTCCGTTTCGCTATCAAACGCTATACAACCTTGTTAAGTCATTTACCTACCGACATTGAAACATCGTTCTCTTGACCCACTGTTACGTGCATTGCTTACATATTTCCTTAAGTCGCTTAAAGTAAATAGTAATGCCTTGTCTTGTTATCAGCAAAATAGTTCTGCAAACTAAATGTGTGATGCCCCTTTTTTCAAGATTCCTTCTCTTAGATGTAGGTACTATCATCAATATCAACCTATTACTGTCCCACTGCTGGGCACGGGTGTCTTCTCGGGCAGAATGCGAAGGATTAGGCCATAGTCCACCGCGCTGACCAAATGCGTATTGGTAGACTTCACATACCTTTGAGATTTTTTTTTCTTTATAAATCGCTCAGGAATGCAGGTTTCCTCATGATGTTTTCTTTCACTGCAGCAAGTGATAATTAATTTATAATACGCACATGATTCAGAAAAATAAGAGGTGCTTGCCTGGGATTTGAACCTCGGACCCCTCGATCGAGAGGACGAGTTTTTTAACCACTAGGCTATCACTGCCGTTAGGTAGGTGCTATAGATTTAGGTAACTATAGTGACACTTCCATCCATCCGTCAGCCATTGAAAATCCACTGCTGGATAAGGGCCTCCCTTAATCTGCGCCGTCCTCTTTAGGTCATCAGTCCAACTGGTAAAAGGTTTTGCCCCTTTGATAACCTTCCAACCCTATCGGTTGCCTGTCCTAAGTGGTGATAGTTTTACTATGGTTTGAAGTAGCTCCTCGAATCTTGACTTAACAAGTTACATACAACAGTCCACATCAATTGCTAAACGCAAAAGTTTCACTTCCATACTTCCTTTTTAACTTAATTTTAATCATAAATAACTTATTGTTGTTATTATCACAGTAGATAATATATCTCGGCTACTTTTCCTAAAAATAAATCGCCTCTTGCGATGTCCAGAGGATAAGGCGACGCCTTTTATTTCAACCCAACTGATATTCTCATGGGAATTCATAACATAGCCAGTTTTCTTAATAATTATATCAATCAAGGGAGCATAAGGTCAGTTGATGTACTTCATTCAGAACATGATGACTGACAACAGATGATTAAAATCACATTATCTTATTACACACTCGCACACCTTGATGCAACCTTTGTGTATGACCAACACGTACAATCCATTGAAATAATCATTTACATCCAGGCATTTTTATTCCATTTCTGTGCTTCCACACATATGTTATCGCAAATTTAAAAGGCACCCATTCACTAAAGAATTATTGTAAAAACCGAATACCGACTGTTTAAAAATATAACCTATGTCACTCTCACAATTTAGATGAATTCAACGATGCCTCGTATGTTAAAATCCGTCAAAAGTTTTGGGCTGTAGGACGTGAGATGTACACTCGAAAAACACTATCCCCTGTAGTCACGGCTTGTTTTTATAAAAAATCTCTATTTATATTTGATATGATGACTACGCACAAACCGCGATCACTTTCCATCACTTGCTCCGGCCTATCCGACATATGCATTGTCTGTTGATATAAATGCACGTTTAATGAAAAGCCGTACGTACGCGTTGGTCTTCCATTGTTACAATACTTTAATCTTACATGTACTGCCTAATAAGCGCTGCTGTGTTCCGCTTTGAAGGATGTAGTAAAGGACACATAATTGTCCGAGGCAACTTAATTCCAACTTAGTCATGAATCACAACGCATCTGTAGCCTCAGATAGGACTTATCTTATTTGAGATTGATTACAAATGTCCATAGCAGTAGCCACCAGATGGATTGCATACTTGTTTGATACTTTACTATTATTAAAAAGAACTTAAAAACATCTTCTACATTTACGTTCAATATCCGCGTTACCGATTGGCACAACGATACTGATTCATACCTGAGTCAACACATTCTCCGTGACTCACTGACGTGCATAACTTGTAGCGAACTTGAAACCTTGTGGTTTCCAATTGTAGGCTGTGAGGCGATTGATTAGTGGCATCTATTAGTTGTTTCTTTGTTGCTTTCGTGTATTTAGTAGTGGGAGTAGTTACGTGAAAATTTTTACGTAATGACTCGGTAACTAACATTAAGGGTCAAGTCATATACATACATTTATACATTTTGCCTTAAAAAAGTTTATCTCTATTAATCATGATCTAAGGGCATCACAGCTGATGAAGCGTGGAGCAATGTTTATGAATTATGAGTAGGTGCTCAAATTAAATTATGGCAATCAATTACCTAATCGCAAAAACTTCTGACTTCATTTGAGATATTAACGAATCTATACGCCTTATTATATACACAGCACTTTATTGGCGTTGCAAACAGTTTTTTTAGCAAACGGCCATACAAAATTGCAATTCCTTATAACGAGACAGCCGGCATTCACACTTTGTCACCGAAAAGTAGAACTATTTTACTATAGAAATAGGTATGACCTATCCAATGGAATCTTATTGGTCCTGCCATTACTACTTAAACAATTTGTACTTATTATTTTAACTGGGCCAATATTTTTACTGTTCTACAACGGTGAGTAATACGGAACTTTTTGTTGAATCTCCATACAAAACTCATTACAACTATGAGTCATTATTATGATCTTACGTCTTATTTGTACAAAGTAGCTTATATTTTCTTAACACTAATAAAGTACCGCTAATAAGTAGTATAGATTACGTGATAGAAATAGCAAAGGGATGTACAACACCTGGCTGATGGCCAAGGGACACCTGTTTCACATGTACAAGGAATTCTAAATAGCGCAGGAGTCGATCTGTCTAACAGAGTTCTATCGTTAATCTATACTTCTATACTAATATTATAAAGAGGAAACTTTGTTTGTTTGTTTGATTGTAATGAATAGGCTCAAAAACTACTGGACTGATTTTAAAAATTCTTTCCCCATTGAAAGCTAAATTATCCACGAGTAACATAGGCTATATTATATATGAAATATATTTGATAAATAGATTTTGAGGCGGTACAAAGCTTGCCGGGTCGGCTAGTGTGTTTATATACACAGAGGAGTTGATACGTATTTTTTATATATTGAAGTAGCAAGGAGTCCACTTGATAATAAATATCTACTGCCGACTAAGCTGGAATGCCTCGGAAAAGTTTGTTTGTTGTTTTAGGCAGAAATAGGTGTGACAATGGTGCCACTGGAGTCGAACCATAACGAGGAGTACCGTATTTCTAATAATAATATGAAAAAAAAATAGTTAAGCAGGAAGTATAGTCAGCATGAAAAGCAGATGAACAGAACGAGACTTCGAAAATGCATGTACACCGTAGGATGCATAAGTCACTTAACAACGATTACGACTGATTTCGGAAATCAAAATCTTTTCATCTTTTGGTGCTGACTGTACTGATAATATACTTCGAATACTATAATAAAATTTAATATGAAATGAAACACGTGCTCACGTGTTATTTAAATAAACTGTATCAAACGTTGTCACCGGAGCGCTCTCCAAACCCAAATACTTGGGCTATTTTGGGTTTTTTCTTTGAACTGAAAAATTGCTACAGCGGCGATGTATCGTTCATTATATCACTCGCTTTGGTGTTATAAGTTGGCCGACGTTTTTTCTTATCCCTTTTTTCGATAAGACGTAGATTAATTTTTAAATACAAACTCTGTGGGATTTCACTATTAATATTTCTATTTAACGGGTTACTCTAATAAAAGGTAAATATTTATTGTCCCACTGGGCACTAGTCTTCTGTCGCAAGAAGCTTAAATCATATTCTACCATGTTTACTAAATAAGGATTGGTAGACTCCCAACACCTTTTTAAAGAAATCTTGAAGATGTTATTATTTACCATTAAATTCGTCCTTGTTATATCGTCATTATAAATCAATGATGTGTGCCTATTATTGTAACCACGGACATTTTTATTTATTTTTAACCAACTTTCCGAAGAGAAATTTTCTATTCGACACGTATATTTTTTTATACTACACTATGCCTTATAATTATTTTAACCTAATCATAGCCTCCATCTTTATAAAATCGAAAATATCGTGTCTATAATAGGTAATAACAAAAAATAACAATGCAAACCTTTTACCGGCATTTTCTTTTCTCTGAGAAAATTTCTTGTAAACTGATAAAATTAGTCTTAATACTCGAAACGTCCATGAAGACAGCTCCATTAGCTTTCCAAGCTATTTGCCCAATGTACCTCAACCCTATTAGAACTTGAACATTATACCGGTTTATGGAGTTCCATCAGACCTTGAAAATTTGAAAATTTTGATGTAAAATCAGAAGCTTGTGCCGTAGGTTAACTAGTCGGTATATTATTATTAGCTATAACGATTCAGTAATGGATTAACGCAACTCCGAAAAGTTATTCGGAGATTTTATTGTAGTTTGTGCATTTTTACAGATTTATTAAATAAAATCAAAAATGTAACGTTAGTAACGCTCAAACAATAGATTGGTTGCCCAAGTAACAGCGGCTTAAGCAACTGCCCAACAACTACTAGTCAGCGACAAGATTGTAGACATAACTATCGGTGACGTAACAACGGGCTTTCAACCTTAATCGGTAATCGGTAGGTAACAATTCTTCATCAACTATTACTGTCGCACTGCTGGGCACGGGTCTCCTCTCAGAATTAGAAGGATTGGCCATAGTCCACCGCGCTGGCCAAATGCGTATCGGTAGACTTCACATACCTTTGAAAACTTTTTTAAGATTTCTCAAGTATACAGGTTCCCTCGTGAGGTTATCCTTCACCGTTTAAAATGATAATTAATATCTAATACGCACATAACTTTGAAAAATCAGATGTTCGTGCCTGGGATTTGAACCTCGGAAACTTCGATCAAGAAGCCGAGTTTATTAACCACTAATCAATGCTTTTCAGGTAACAATTATTATAACAATAATTTGACAATAACCTAACATTAAATTAGGGTGCTATCACAAAGTTTCTTGACCCTAAATCTGTTTACAATAACTTCGTCTAAGTGGCCGTTAAGTTATTAATCTTTTCAATTAACCCTCTTCACAACAAAGTTATAAAGTTTCGATAGCTGAAACATTAAAATAAATGCTTTAATTAACTTAAGTATGAATCGGTAGGCAAAAGGTTGACAGAGATAATTACGGTCTAGGCCTGTGAATTTTGGTAATCTTTATAAAGAAAATTCGTTTTAGTTTATTATCTAGATCTAGAGGTCATTGTACTAGGAAAGAGGTAGGGAATAAAACCTATTTCCTACCTCTTTTATAGCGGTGGTGCCATCGTAGTCGAACCGGCAAAGAGTTCTAAAGTCGGAATCCAATACTGTTAAATGTTGATAATATAACACATGACGTGCAATAATATATATGAATATTAAGTAAACTTCTAGTTCTTTTACTACTTTCATATAAAAATGAGAATTTACAACGGCCTGACATTTTGTGTGATAGAAATGCGTGTAAAGGAAATAAACACGAAAATTAATTTACATCGAATTCGAATTTCCAATTCCCAACGGAAGTCATAAAATTTTCCTTTCCAATAAATTAATTGAGTTCACTCATTGAGACTGTAAAATTTAGTCCCCCCGCTTCCGTGGCGGTCGTTACGTTTTATTGAAAAATCACGGGTATAGTACAATCTATGGGGTATTTGATTTGATTTCTTTATTGTTATGGGTTGGGAACAGCTGTCATTTTAGTGTTAGAATTAGTTTCAACTAGTGCAGCAGTTTGGGAACAGCTGTTATTTCATTGTTAGAACTAGTTTCATGTAGTTCTCCTATGTAATTATTTTTGTCTAGGCTTACAGTTACAAATTGGCAAATACAATATTTTTGTTACATTATTAACGGATCGGATCCACATCTCCACTTACAAGATTCGACAAGCAACTTAGCAGGTCTATGTTTGCTACTTTCTTTGTTTCTTTCTTTCATATCATTGTTAATGTCTTTATAATGCTAACAGCATTCGTCAGTTGACCTAGCGAGATAAGTCACAATTGTCCGAAGATTTTCCGACCATTAATGAATGAGGATATCTGATTCTGTTCTATATCTTGGTGTTGTTTTAGGCTGTGGTTGTCGCGACAAAGGGGATTCTAGTGCAGATTTAATCTAGTGTTAAGCATTCCTGTTTTTCTTCAAAAAGTCTAAGACAGCCCGCCCAAAGGCACATCTGATTGATATGGTTTTCACACAATCGTATTAAGTCTAGTGGAGGTCTAAATAGTACCCCGTATAAAACAAGTGTCTGATTTACACAACATTAACAACAGTGCATGCATCTTTAGTTCTCTAATAAAATATACTAGACATTACAATGAATGAAAAACATTTAATTTCAATATTTAAAAAGCAATTAATAAAAGCTAAGATTACAGATAAGTTCAATCTAGCTGACCTGACTTGCAATATTTTACAAGCATAAAAGCGCCGTCGAGCAATAAAAACGAATTCATTGAATAATAAATTCTCCCCTGTCCGTTACCGATTCACCCGCATCCCCTGATGCCACCCCGAGACACGAGATGGACTTTGACGCCATCTCGCTAAAACGCCCCGCCTCCTCCGACGAATCATCGGAGAACACCCTCATCACCGCCCCCTCCTCCGACGACGACCAGGGTTTCACCCCTGTCAAGTCGAAGAAGACCAAGAAACGACCGGTCAAACGCGTCGCTAAGGCGACAAGTGAGACTTCTTCCGAGGCCTCTATCGAAGTCACCCCAGCCCCAGCGGCCCCCGCTCTGGCCCCCGTGCCAAAAGCCTCCACTCTGGCCCCCGTGCCAAAAACCTCCACCGAGCCCCAGAGCTCAACCCCCGCGGCTAAGCCCGCCAAGCCAGCCACGCGCTGCGAACCGGCACTTGCCAAGTGCAAACCGCCCCCACACATTTTCTTCAGAGATAAGTCGAAATGGTCCGACTTCTCTAAAACCCTAGTGGAAAAACAGATCCACTACACCAAGGCACGTAACCTTCGCGACTCTATTCGCGTTTCATGCCCCACCACCGAGGACTTCAGGAGCCTCATTAGGCTCCTAACTCACCTTCAACTCCCGTACCACACGTACGCTTTAGAAGAGGACCGCAAAATCAAAGCGGTCCTTAGGGGTCTCCCCTACGAGCTTCCCACCGACGAAATCCTAACGGATCTAGTCAACCAAGGGTTCCCCGTGGAAGGTGTACACAAGTTGTACAACCGCAACGGGGTCAAATACCCTCTAGCCCTGGCCATTCTAGCCAAGACCCCGTCCTCCAAGGACATTTTCAAGGAGAAGGAGCTCACAATCTGTGGCCTTTCTGAGATCAAGGTGGAACCACCTAACAAGCGTGGCTACCCTGCCCAGTGCCACCGCTGCCAGCTTTACGGCCATGCAGCGGCGAACTGCACTGCCCCCCCAAGGTGCGTCAAGTGCCTAGAACCCCACGCCACACGTGAGTGCAAGAGAACTCGTGAAGACGAGTCCCCTCCTGCCTGCGTGCTATGCACCACTTCAGGGCACCCGGCTAACTACCGTGGCTGCCCTAAAGCCCCCCGTCCCGCTCAAAAGAAGGTAGCTAAAAAGCAGCCCTCGAAAGCAGGCCCACCTCCGGTCAATTCGACCAATTTCCCGCGGCTAGGGGCCTCCAAAACCCCAACCGCTCCCATGAGTTGGAGGAAAAACCCGCGACCGCCCCACCAACCCCGGCCCCTAAGGCCACTCCCACTCCCCGTCCCACCCAAGACGCATCGGTAAGGGAACATATCATGTTCCTTAAGGACTGCGTTAAGGGCGTGAACCTCGACGAGATCATACTCGTCTCGCAAAAGATGCGTAACGCCAGCCAGGCGGAGCGCATCGCAATCTACTCTGAACACCTAGCGTTGTTCAAGTCCATTCAATGAGTAACGTTCATACTCAACCCCTTCATCCCGGTCGTCAAAAACCTAAAGGCGTCTCGCTTATCTCCTTCAATGCACGAGGTCTTAAGCCTTGCATTCCCGAACTCAAAGAGTTCGTCCGCAACAGGGATATCGACCTGTTGCTTGTTCAGGAAACTTTCCTCAAGCCCTCCCTTAAAGGCGTAAGTCTCCCCTCTTACGCGCTTGTACGTAATGACAGAGCCGACGACCGTCGTGGCGGAGGCACTGCCATCTACTACAAGAGATCCTTCCATTGCACCCCTCTGGAAACACCCAAGCTCACCAATATGGAAGCCACCATATGCAAATTAGGCATGACAGGACACCCGTCCCTGATCATAGCCTCAATTTACCTCCCCGCCAATAAAGCCCTTCTCCAAAGCGACTTGGAGGCCCTCCTCTCGCTCGGAGACTCTGTCGTACTATTTGGAGATTTCAATTGCAAACATACCGTTTGGAACAGTCGTCTGACTAACACCAACGGTAAGAAACTCTTAACCATTTCCCGCGCACTGGACTTTGATATCTTCTCTCCAACAGCGCCAACCCACTACCCCGATCGGGAAGACCAAGAACCCGACGTGCTGGATTTCGCCCTCCTTAAAGGCGTCGCGCTCAATACAAGAGCGATCGAAACACTGGACGATCTGGGCTCAGACCATGGTCCAGTCTCTCTACAGTTAGGTCCCTATGATCCAACTCCCCATACCTCCTCGAAAACCTTCACTAATTGGGAAGGGTACGAGAAAGCTCTCACCTCGGCCATAGAGGCCCCCGATTCACCGTATACTATTCCCCCAGACTACCTTGTTAGCTCGGAGAAAATAGACAGTACGGTGAACTCACTCACCCAGCTAGTTCAGACTTCGCTTCATGACAACGCGAAGGTGGTAGAGGTCCCGAACCGCAAACTACCTCGCGAGGTCAGGAAGCTAATCCAAACTAAAAACGCAGCCCTCAGATGGGCCGCCAAGTATCCCACCCCTGTCCTTAGGAGGCGCGCTAACGCCCTCCAAAGGAAAGTCAGATCCCGGCTAGCCGAAATGAGGGACTCCAACTGGAACTCTCTCATGGAGGATATCCAACCTTCTCATAAGGCATTCTACAAAATCGCTAGACGATTTCGTACCGAAGCCTTCTCAAGCACTCCCCCTCTCACGCGTCCCGACGGCAGCATAGCCTTCGAAGACGCTGAGAAGGCCGAATGCTTCGCAGATAGCATCGCTGCGCAGTGCTCCCCCAGCACTCAACCGTGCGACCCTATCCACATTCACAAGGTGGAGGAGGAGGTCCTTAAAAAGATCTCTCTCCCTGTCACCTCTGCTCCCATCAAAATCACTACAGACGAGGTCCGGACCGTCATCCGCGGTTTGAAACCTCGTAAAGCCCCAGGTCCGGATGGTATCTCCAACCTGGCGCTCAAACACTTCCCCGAGCAGGCACTGACCCTTCTGGTCATTATCTTCAATGCCTGCCTCGATCTCAGCTTCTTTCCAACAGCCTGGAAGACAGCAACAGTTATCGGTATTCCCAAGCCTGGGAAACCGAAACATATTCCCTCCAACCACCGCCCCATTAGCCTCCTCAATGCAATGGGCAAGGTTTTCGAACGGGTGATCCTCGTTCACATAAGGGGGCACCTCTTCCCAATAGATGCTCCCCCACTCATCATTCCTCACCAATTTGGCTTTCGCCTCCAGCACTCGTGCCCCCAACAAGTCCACCGCATTGTCGAGTACATCACAAGCGGGTTTTATCCAAGACGTAACAAGACACTAGCAGTCTTCTTCGACGTCGCCAAGGCTTTTGACAAAGTCTGGCATGGAGGACTGGTATACAAGCTATACCATTCTGGTCTTCCTGATCGCCTAGTCCGCATCGTGGCTTCCTACCTTCAGGACAGAACCTTCCGCTACAGGCACGAAGGTATCCTCTCTCCCCCACGCCCCGTAACAGCCGGAGTCCCTCAAGGCTCAGTGCTCGCTCCTACATTATTCATATCGTACTCCAACGATATTCCTATCCCCAAAAATGGGGTGCAGCTCTCACTCTTCGCCGATGACACCGCCCTTTACATCCAAGGGCAAAAGGAGTCATCTGTCCTCGCCAAACTCCAACGCTCGGTCAACGAGTTAGGAGATTGGTTTAGGAAATGGCGCATCGAAGTCAATGCGGAGAAAAGCTCCGCAATGCGCTTCGACCACAAACGCAGGCGCTTAAACAACCTGCCCTCCGTCAAATTACTTGGGGCCCCTATTCCATGGAGGCCCACAGTAAAATACCTAGGAGTTACCCTTGACCCGGGCCTCACCTTTAGACCCCACGTCTCTAAGGTCACCCATACCGCCCGCTCTTACATGAGCCGCCTCAACGCCATGATTGGCAGACACAGCAAGTTGTCAGCCAGGAATAAGCGAACGCTGTATAAGGTTTGCATTCGACCGGTGTTAACATACGCCTCTCCAGTCTTCGCTCACGCGAATCCCACCATCCTAGACAAACTCCAGGTCATACAAAATCTCTTTTCTCGTCGGGCACTTAATGCCCCCTGGTATGTCAGAAACGCTGACCTCCACCGCGACCTGGAGCTCGCTCCAATACAACAAGTCCTCAGACAATTCTCTGAAGCGTTCTTCGACCGCTCAGAAAACCATTCCAACCCCTTAATCAAGGGTGCAGCGGACTATGCTGCCCCTCTTCCTACCCGTTACAATTGCCGTCGGCCAAGAAATATCTTGACCGACGCTCCTAACAAACTCTCCACCGATGTGGAGAATCTTCTGGCCGCCCACAGGGGCGTACAACTCTCCATAGAGAATCGTCTTCCCGACGATTCTAATCTTATTCATGATACGTTGACACCTTCAGTGTCATCTATCCAGCGGTAGCTCTCTAGGGAGCGCCGCTAGCGCCTCTCGCTCCGCAAACGAGAGGTCGCTATCCGATGTCGGCTGTACGGTCCCCTTGGACGAATGCCTTTAAGGAGTTTTTAGTGGGATGGTCCTCCCTTCAGGAGGACCTTTCATTCAGCCCCACACGACGCAGGCACCGGCCGTCGCGGCCTGTAAGTGCTTGGACGCATTTTTTGCTCCTCCCTCTCCGTAGAGGGTCAGCCCTTTTTCCACCTACATCTGGGCGCCAAAAAAAAAAAAAAAATAATAATAAATTCATTCATAAGATCGAATGAGTTAATTCAACAATTAATTGAACTTGAATTTTGTTAGCGCATGTTTATTTACGCTTGACATCAATTACATTAATAATTCAGAAAGACGATCAGCAATTTATATATTTCACAAACAAATATTATTATAGCACGTAAAAATATATATTTTTATTCTTGTCTTTATTTCTGCACACCTTTTAGATGATTTTGTTTGGTCATTTATATATATTTTAATTAAAAAATAATATTCGTATATAAGCGTTCAGCGTGCAGCGTCTGGCACATATATGGATAAAGGAATGTTACTAGCACGGGGGCTGACTACTGCACTTTTAGGGTCGCCATGTGAGGTGTGTATTAGGATATGTAATGAAACTCCGGAGTCGGTACCCTTACCAGAAGTTTTTACGTTTCGACAAATATGACTGTTTTGGTATTTGTTTACGTATTGGCCCATACGATTTAGTTACTAGTTCTAGTTCCCTAGTTCTAACACAGGCCGCTAGGGGCGCTGATTGGAATTTGTAAAAACTCCTGGTAAGGGTACTGTTCTAATACTGTATGTTTATAAGGATTGACACTCATTATATACCTGACATTATAACATCTCTACATAAGTAATATTCGTATTATCAGTATATAATAGACTTGTAGAAATATTTGATCAATTTCCGAACTTTTACCACAACAATGCTGTTTTGTCTATGCAAGCCATGAGTAAAATTCGTAAAACTAGAGTATTATTATAAAAATACTAGCTGACCTGGCAAACGTTGTGTTGCCATATAAATAAAAAAATGGTAAGGTTGAACAACCCTTATCTATTAGGGGTATAAAAAATAGGTAGTAGCCGATTCTTAGATCTACTGAATATGCATATAAAATTTGGTGAAAATCGGTAAAGTCGTTTCGGAGGAGAACGGTAACTAACATTGTGACACGAGAATTTTATTTATAAGATTTTATATATAAGACTATTTTTGTTACGTCCACAATCTAGACGACTCCTTCGACATCTCATTTGCTGAAATCTGTCAAGCCGTTTGGTTGCAAAGCGCGCCAAAGCATGAGAGACAAACATACCGTCGAAATATTACCCTGCGCAGAACACACATAAATATTACCCGGGGTAATGAGACATACATACGCTCGAAAAACTTTACCCTGCTCAAAACAAACGAAACATTACCACGGGTAAAAAAGATTATAACACGATAACGTAACGTTACAAACGCGGTCGGTACCAACATTTATTACTTAAAAGGACGCCATTCGTGGGCGCTTCCTCTATTTAAGACAATGAGCTTTATCCACTTAACGTTTGTCGTGTTAAATTAGTTAATTGTCGGTGCATCGCTCTCCATCAGTCATATGAACGAATATTAACGGTCGTCTGAATGTGATTCAGACAATTGGGAACGTGGGCGACGTATTGTATGGAACTGTATGGAATTACATCAAAATATAACTTTGTATTGTGACGTTAACAAGTATTGGTAAGTATAGATACTTGTCAATTCATATTTTGTATCTTTTAATACATTCACTGTAACATAGTTCCATTTCGTTAATGGTTTTAAAGATTTTTCCGTGGAATATAGCTGTATCTCTCTGTATCTGATCTCAAATCAAATCAAATTGTGGAAAAATGCTAATTTTAGTTCTCATTTCAATACCTTTTTTGTTATTTATTCCCTTCACTTCTTAAAATTTTCTGAATTGCTTTATGTTTGTAAGAAGATAGGTTACTACGAAGATCGAAAAGCGTGAAAATCCAAAAATACCATAGAAATCGTTACATTAATAGTTCACTACGAGTATTGTATTCATCCCCCTTTGTAAAAAATATCGAATTTAAATGGAACACAAAGCTTAGGTAACAAAAGCTAAAATGTAGTTATTTCGCGCTTATGAATAAGGAAGAAAAATTTCACGTACAAGATAGGTATTCATATGATTCAGTCGGATTGAATTGTTAATTGTTTATTCGTAATGCTTGTAATTTGATCGAGTCATCCAGTTGGATTGATTTAGTAAAAGTCAAAATAATTGACTCTAATCTGCCTAGGGATGAAAATTCTAAGAAATGTTTTTAATTGTCTTCAGTTTTACTTTATACCTATTCATTTACGTTGAAATACAAAGTAAATAATGCAGACTTCGTTAAAAGTGTTAAATTAGTTAAAATCGATCTTTCTAATAATTGTTAACAACAGTTGCTTTAACAATCTATTTATTTTACTTTTACGTATTTATTTATATTTAAATACAACGTACATCGACATGTACCTACTCCAAACATCGTAAACATAGCGTGAAATTAGTTAAAATTAATTTGAACTACACGGTTCTTGTATGAAATATGGCAGTTGTCAAATACTATAAATCAAGATGAAATTCCAAGCCACTACCTATAATATTAAGCAAGATCATAATACTCTTATTATAAGTCAAATTTGGACATGCATTCCATTCAGTTCTAGATCACTGCAGCCCTTGGCATATTAATAAATCAAATACGGATACTAGACATTTGCAAATTTTAACCTTTGTAGTTATGTGTCGTTAAAGTTTAAATTGAAAATATTTTTTCTCTTACGATATACATACATGTTCACGAATAATCAATTTTATCTATATATTTCTTGCTTTTATTCTAAAACATCCAATCTTTTGCAATTAAAAATACCACTTTCGCGACAATAATGAGAACATTGTACTATTTTTGATGTATTTTAAGTACGACATCATATGTTGTACTAAAATATGTCATGTTGATTATATAAATATGTCATGCCGCATTTTAAATAATTGTATTATTGCTATAACCAACATAATATGAACAGGTCCTTTGAGCTTATATTCATTTAGTCGCAAGCGAACCAAGCCACAAAGGGGGGACTTATTTATTTTATCTTGACGTACGGAATTTTGATAATAGAGTTAGGTACATCAATTTTAGTACATCTAACATAGAATTGGCCTTAAACCGATGCCTAAAGCAGTTTTCATAAAATTCAATCGTAAATGAATCCACTGACTAATCGCAGCCATTTAAGGAGTACGGACATATCATTACCACAATGATTATATTCGGGTTTTACCAAATGTGGTTAAAATGCAATTGTTTTACCTTAAGGAAAATAAAGTGGAACATAATTTTAACCATTATTTCAATTTTTCATGTATGATTACTTCACGGTCACCTACATATAAACGTAGAAGTGTATAAAATACATTTTGAAATGTAATTTCATTTGTAGGCATAACAGCGTATCTATCGTTCAGCGTCTATTAGTCATTGTACAACAACAGTCTTCTTCCAGAGTCTGACACACAATCGGTTCCGAATTCGATCCCCGGTCATACAAACGTCTAAATTATCAATTTAAATTTCTATTGTGAGTAATCGTCTTTGTATTTACTATTAGAGTGCGGGAGAATCCTAGGGTGCGGGGGTAAGAACAGTAAGCTAAACAATTCCACATACATATAACTTATTTAATTAAGAATCCTTAATTATCCGATCGTATCTTGATATTGAACATACCGAAATACTCTATCTAGAGCTAAATGGGATACAGCTCATTGATCTCCATTACCTTCAATATTAGTCGCTAAACTTGGTTCCTCTAATTGGCCCTCCGATAGCAGGTGAGTACACCCTAAACGACCCCTTTGGAACATTGAAAAACTCCCTTAATTTCGGTCGCCATTTTCGCAATTGCTAAGAACAAAGAAATCCTTTATTGCTATTTTCAGGGTTCCGTACCTCAAAAGGGAAAAGGAACCGTCAGATCACTTTGTTGTCATCTGTCTATCGTTCTGTCAAGATCCCTTTTCTCAGCAATCCGTTGAAATTTATATCAAATTTCCCGAGTCTTTGGTATAGTCTATAGTAGTTTTAGTTGTTCCGTGGTCTATAGTGTATTTCAAACGTTAAACGAATTATATTTGTAATACGCAATAGATACGACTGAGTATGTTGCATATTTTGGCATATTTTAAGACTTTACAAGGGAATCAAAATCTATAGTATACTTTCCGTTAACTTAAAATTATAAGTAAAAAGAGATTGTGCAAATTTGTATGGTGTCATAACACCGTGCTGGCAGCACTAATGAATCTTAAGACAGGTCTTGGATCCTTAAAAATATGTTATTCCTGCCATTTGTGTAGAAATAATAAATATTTTTAACAAGAAGCAATTTCATGCAGCATATGTCATGGAAAAATATGCAAACAGTAAATGAAACTACATTTACAAATACAAAAAAATCTACTATTGTATATATTAATATTAGGTATATGTAACAAACGGTGTCTAGGGTCGAACGGCTAGTTAACTTTATTTTATTTTACGGAACCCTTCGTGTGCGAGTCCGATTCGCACTTGGCCGTTGAAGCTATGGTTACTCAGACAGTTAGTTACTGGGCTCTAATTTTTACGTTACTTGTTTGTTTTTAGTGAAAAGCGTTGGTATCAAAGACATCATTGTGTTGGTATGAAATACCTATGAGGTTTAGTTTTATGAACCGTCTAGTACATATATCTTTCGTCCACGTAAATTAACTGTTAGACAACAGTAAAAAGAAATAGATTAAATTCATGATTAAAAATACGCTTTCTAAAACCACAGCCCCACACTAATATTCCCTGTGTCGTGGGTGCCTTAAACACACAAAAAGACAAATACACAAACACCCAGACCCCGAATAGATCTCCTAATTCATCATTCAGATGATGGCTGGGTTTCGAATCCGGTGCGCGTCAGATCGGTATCCACTCCGCCACGCGGGTTTTTTTGATTTATACAAAATATTATTACAGTGACTATCTTTCCAGTTTTAAGTCAAAATCATAATGGTGTATGTTGAATGGTCACTGCCGCCCATAGACATGTGCAGCGCTATAAATAGGAGAGCACCCCTCCATGCATTTGAACAGATGCGTTGACTTCTAAATACTAAGTTGGAATGCCTCATAATTCTATTTTACATTAAGTTTTCGTACACCAAACGTAACTTTTAAATACTTTCGAATTTTTACAATACAAACAAAATTCATAAAGTTTGAAAATTCTTTCTGAAGAAGAACCGCAACAAAGTACTTTATGAACTTAAATTTGCGCTTTTCACAAACATGCCCGATTTTCTCCATTGAAATCTGCCCTATAAAGGACAATACTCAAAGTTTTAAACGAGGGCAAAGTTTTCTTTGTATTGCCCGCCGCATTTATGGGCTTTTCTTTATTGTGACGACACGACACTGACACGGCAACGGCGACGACGTCACATAATTCTATTTAATCCTAGGTACTGTGCGGGGTCATTAGCCGGGCACGACACGGACTTGCCGTCGACGACGCCGACATGTCGTCGGCAAGAACGCCATGTCTTACGTATATACACAACAATGTGTTCTGTACACATAGAAGCTTCCATGTGAGGATACTAGTTGATATACTTCATTCTTCGCTGAATAAATAAAACAAAATTAGTTAATTAAAATTTATTTAAATAAATAGTAGAGACGAAACCCCGCCATGTCGTGTCGGTTGCGTTCAAAAGTAAAAACTAGTAGTCCGTGTCGCTTAGTCGGCGGTGTGCCGGGCCACGTCGTGTCGTTCAAATAAAGACGCATTCTATAACCCCCGTATTTCGTCCTATATTTAAATTGTGCCAATACTCTACGGTATTCTATTGTTTTTGCAACAATAAATTGTTTGTTCAACTGTTACCGTTTTAGAGGAAATTAGGTCGCTTACCTATTTATTTTGATTCAGAAATTCATTTTTTACCTTACAAGTAAAAGGTTTCCTTCAATCAACTGACCTTAATGGCTTTAAAGGTACATTAAGAGTTTAATACATATTTTATTTTCCATTTCCTTTGATGCTTTTTGATTAAAGGCGTTTAATTTCCTTATTTTTAGAAGGAGAATTCGCTGTGAATAATATTTGTTGTTTCCTTATAATTACACTACTGGAAAAAATTAAGGGATCAAAAAAAAATTCCAAATTTTTCGGTACTTTTCAACAGGCCGTAACTTTGAGAGAAATGGTCGTACAGGAAATAAAAAAAAAGGAAATTGTAGCTCCAAGTGTCTAGTTTTTGGATTAGAACTTCAAAATTTTGTAGCCTCCGCGGTTTCTGAGTAATCGTAGAAAAACCAGCAACAAAAAAATTTTAAAATTTTTTTTAGTTTTTTTTTTGGTCTACGGGCATGGAAAAAATTTTTTTAGCTTAACCACCATAAGGATCGGATACTTTGTTCATTTAGCTTTAATTTCTTTTTTTAAACACCCTGATACGTCCACTCCTCGCTGAGATATCGGTCTTCAAATGGAAAAGGATCTTTTTGTCTTTGATTATCGATATCTCAGCAACCAATGATCGTACAGAAAGTTAAAGATGGCTTTAAAGAACTTGAATAAATTCCCCTTAACGACTGTCCATTGTTTTTTCGGAGTTTTTTTTTCTTTTCTTTTTGAAAATTTAAGCACTTTCTGGAACAAAAATGTGGAAAAAGCTCGGAAAAACAATTTTTTTTTCGCATTTTTAAAAATTATGAGCTTTTCAGAGCAAAAAACATGATCCTTTAATTTTTTCAAAAATTCGATCAAGTGAAACAAAAAAACGGCTGGCTGGATTAATTTGATTATTTGTAGGGTTTTTGTGGACATATTGAACTGTAAAAGGCACACTTAACATTAGCGGTTTCCTCAATATTTACGATCCAGCGCTTGATTTTCCAAAAAACCACCAAAAGCCCTTTTTTTGTTGCATTTTCAAATTCATGTGACAGAAAGAAAAAAATTTTTTTTCGAAAAAATAATGGACAGTCGTTAAGGGGAATTTATTCAAGTTCTTGAAAGCCATCTTTAACTTTCTGTACGATCATTGGTTGCTGAGATATCGATAATCAAAGACAAAAAGATCCTTTTCCATTTGAAGACCGATATCTCAGCGAGGAGTGGACGTATCAGGGTGTTTAAAAAAAGAAATTAAAGCTAAATGAACAAAGTATCCGATCCTTATGGTGGTTAAGCTAAAAAAAATTTTTCCACGCCCGTAGACCAAAAAAAAAACTAAAAAAATTTTGAAAATTTTTTTGTTGCTGGTTTTTCTACGATTACTCAGAAACCGCGGAGGCTACAAAATTTTGAAGTTCTAATCCAAAAACTAGATACTTGGAGCTACAATTTCCTTTTTTTTTATTTCCTGTACGACCATTTCTCTCAAAGTTACGGCCTGTTGAAAACTACCGAAAAATTTGGATTTTTTTTTTGATCCCTTAATTTTTTCTAGTACTATATGATTTTCTTAATAATTAGGTATAATGATGGAAATTTCTTAATCACAATCTTTAAGCCTCTCGAATTCCAATATTGAGCACAAACATTTCCTAGAAAAATGCCTGTCATAATCATTTTCTTAGTTAAGATCGAATTTTGAAAAACAATAAATAAAATGTAAAATATAATGTTATCCATCTCCTGTAATTTTTCCTTTACCACCTTCAACATATTTTTGACGGATCCGTTTTCGAATTTGCTACAATTTAAAAGTAGGTACCATTTCTTTTACCAAATACATATTTTTTTGTACTTCGATTTTCGAGTGCTTTCAGTAAATACGAGATATCACTTATAGTTCCAGCATCGGACGCTGTAGCGCAAAAATGGACTATCGAGTAAAATAAGAATAATTACAAAAAATATAAAAAATAAATATTGGAATTCTTAAAAATATAGCCACTCCCAGATCTAAGACGAATCCAACGACGCCTCATAAGTTAAAATGCGTTAAACCTTTTAGTCTATAAGGCATTCCAAAGAATGAACATGAAAACATCTTGCACAGCCGACTAAAAATACATTCGAAAAACCCTCAAGCAGGAAAGTACAAAAATCGTTCCATTGCAAAAAATGTGTCATCCTAACAAAGAAAATAATTAAGCTGAACTGACCCTTTTCAAAGTAACATTTTATTATAGATAAATAAACTGCAATTATATAGCCCTTAAGTTCGAAGTTGTGGCGCTCAACGATACAGCCGCTAAGTGGTCTCAATTACTACTAACAAGCTGGCTTTAAATTAGCAGACCCGTATTTTTAACTCGACTTCGGCTTTTGCTGTTAATAAGCTTGTTCTAACACACACTTTTGTTATTTTATTGTATTGTTTATTACCCAATTAATATGTTTTGCAATGGAATATAACGTGAGTCCTCCAAGCGCGATACCCGATCGAGCCCAGCCCTGGGTGAGCACTTTTCGCTCCTCCCACACCATCTGGTGTTTACGACGGTATGCGACCACACTTACCGCCGTCCTTCCCGCGTTTGCTCGCTGGACGGTTCGAGCTCCCACTCTTGCCCTCTTTTAGTCGCCTCTTACGACAGGCAGGAGATACCGTAGCCCTATTCTAGTCCCGGGAGTACAGAGACAAAACATATAGTACCTGATGGTAAGTGGGTACCTACTGCCGCCTATGGAAATTCGTCATCACCCTCAGACAACGTAGGTCGGCCACAGATGCGTTGCTCCATGAAAACTACACCTCAGACATATGTACGATATGTCTTCCATACCACATCCTTTAAACAGGAACACAGCGGCGCTCAACAGTGAACACTGCTGTTGTAAATAGGCAGAGAAATATCTGGCGCTGGTGTACCCGGATTTTAACCACAAAGGGCTACCTTCAAAAGCTTTTCTTATATTCAATAACTATGTGTAAGCCCTGTCGGTAAATTGTAAGCTTCCCAAGAAGGAACTAATATTAACTAATAACCATGTTTTTATAGTAACATACATTTAGTATATGTGTGGTATAATTAAGATAACAAGCAATATCTATAATAATAATCAATCAATCTGGCTTACCGAACACAAAAGACCTATTGTCTTCAAACATGTCGACCGGAAAATCTTAATTAGTTAACATATACGTAAGTTATAGTCTAGTGGTTTGAAGATCGGTCTCCCAAGGATCCGGAATCTGAGGTTCGATTCCTTGACACGTACTTCTGATTTTTACAATACTGCGGTTAATGATTTTAGAGTATGTATGTTTCATTTTCGGAACATTCTACAACGCAAACGGTTTGACGGATTTATCATGTTTAAGATCTCGTTAGATTTTTCTCAATTTTGCTACATACTACCTTTTGTTACATGGTAGTTATTTCTAAGCCGCATGCTTTTTTTGTAAAAAATCTAGCTCGAAACAAGACGTCGCGAGAAAATGCCTACACGCATGAATGTTAGAAAAATAAGTTTTCAAAAGCGGATGAAAGCTAGTAATCTGCTTGGTGAGTGGACTAAACCTAAGTCCCTCTCACTTTGTGAGGGAACCCATGTCCTGCAGTCTGAGCAGGATCCTATACTATTATATAATGATATTTACATACAAATACAAAAATAGATAATTATATAATTCAATGTTATAGTTATCTATCTTTCAATCTTTTTAAACTGTGTTATCTTTGTTTTTAATTTTATTCTATACTTTCTTCCCCTTTTGTTTATTATTTGTTTATAATAATTATATTTCAAATTTACATTTGACTTTATGTATTAAGTAGTCTTTAAACTATCATTTATTTGCACCCTACCTATTCTTTTAATTCATCCCCTCTTTAACTCCTCATCCTAAGGTTGCCTGGAAGAAATCGCTGTGTTAGCGATAAGGCCGCCTTTTGTATCGTCCTAAATTTTAAGGTTTTATTTTTGTGTATAGTAGATACACAAAAATAAAAATCGGGTACAATTAAGAATATTATTATTATCTATTAATAGGAAATCCCAAAGTTATGTTTGCATGGCAGCCAAGTTCGTGAAGTTCCGATAATCGTATTACAAGTATCCACACACCACAATCACCGTAAGTACTTATAACTTTGTTTGCGATCTTGTTCAATATTTAACTTATACTTAGCTAAGTAATCTATGGTTTCATGCCGTAGGCTTCTGGATATGTAATTAATCAAACTTTGTTTACGACATCGTGTTACAAGTTCCAATAGTTCCTATATATCATATTGATAATTCCGTTATGTCCGTTATTAATAATGAAACTATCCAATATTTTGCATGACAAAATTTGTCATTGACAATTTCTTCATAATAAAAATATATACTTGACATTTCATTACCAGTTTACATTTGATTTGTTGATATTATAAATTGATAATTTGAATTAATAGCGGGCAGAGTATTAATAACGGGTGATAGACGACTATTACAACAAAACCAACTAATCCACAAATATCTGAAGAGAAATACTCAAAGGCAAAATTAAACCCGTTATCATCAATCTAAATATATATAACCTCTTAGGTGACTGACATAGTGATCTATCAACGCACAGCCCAAACCACTGGACCGATCGGGCTAAAATTTGGCATGCAGGTAGATGTTATGACGTAGGCATCCGCTGAAAAAGGATTTTGATCAATTCTACCCCTAAGGGGATAAAATTGGGGATGAAAATATTACTTCGCAACGCGAGCGAAGCCGCGGGCAAAAGCTCGTATCACATAGACTACGTCTCTGTTCTACTTTAAGCACTCGTTGATATAATAAAGAGACGAAGGGAATAAAATTTAATAATACAAACAAATGCCTATCGTTTGTAAATAAAACTACTAAGTCGACATCGGATACAAACTGTGGCTCTGTTATAAGAAAACAGTTATCGATATGCTAACCTACTCGTAATATCGGTTAACTGTTTTCAAATAAACTGCAAACGACAATCCCTAGTTACAAATGTCCGAATACAAATTTCCACAACTTACCTAAATATTTTGCTATAGCCCGATCAACATTACTTTTACTAGACAACTAAGAAATCAGAACAAATACAATACAAGTTACAAGTAATTACTTAGCTACGAGTAAGTTTACTTCATTGTTGTTGAGTAATCCAACGTACCTAACAAAATAATTATTATACACTTAGTTCATTCATACATTTGAGATTTATGTTTTACTTGGCAACTGTGGTATTTTTTATAGGTATATTTGATAATATTCGAGAATCGTACAATTTGTAAGATTTGACAGGAGAGGTAGCATCGCCTAGGTAGCTTATAAAAAAGTAAGTTGGAAAGTTTGAACCCTCCGTGGTTAGTCTCCGGAGTAACTACTTCGTAGCAACTTAGCTCCTTTCGGCAAAACATTATGCGCGTCATTTTAAAGCACGTAAACTAATTTTGTCAATGACAATATATTGGCGGAGGAGTCAATTATTTTGGACTACAAAAAATATTTCGTACCATACCATAATGTAATTTGGAAGTTTTTTTTTTGTGATTACAATACTCATTCGAACGTAACGTGGGTTCTGTGTGGGTTCACGCTCGGCTGCGCAGCGCAGGAGCGGCATGACCTCATGGTAAGGTGCGTCACTCATTTTAGGAATCATGGTATAAATACAGTCGATTCAATTGGTCATTTTTGTAACTCAATTGGCCAATAATCTATCTGTGTAAATCTGAATTACATGATGCTAAGTTCTAAGCTGCTGCTAATGCTGTTACTAAGTTATTTGCTGTTCAATGAAAAATATTTGGGTTCAGATACATCACATGCCGTAGTCAGATGAACTTGATCTTTAGTTAAATAATTTTCGTTATTATTAGACTTTTAATAGTCAATGGCCTCTGGCACGATATCTTAAGACAGGTGGATAATTCACATGACCCATAATTCTTACGCGTAATACTCCAAAAATACTGTCAACACATTAAGAAAATATACGCAAGAGTAGGTAAAGTCTATCGCCTCCATTCACATAACACGCCAGCCACACGAGCGAATCGTATAAGCCATGGGAACCAGCCAACCATTTAATGGAAAATAAGCGAAACCACACAAAAAACATGTTTATTTTCCGGTCTTTGACTAATTTATCACGCTAAACACTTTCACCGAACAGGAAATGCCGTAATAACTTACGATACGATTGCTCATAAGAATATTTGCATACAAAACACGCGAGTATGCGTGGAGGCGAGTTTAACGCTTCATTTCATTTTATAATACTTCACACGCAAATATATAAATAGACTAGTAATAAAGCAATATTTACATAGAAGAAAGACTTAAAACCATAGGTGATCTTATTTCTAAGTTACCAATTATTTCTAGAGTTGAAACATAGCTTTTACATCTTTCTAACTTTAGTTCAAAGACAAAAAGATCGATATAACTTAAACAAAGACAATAATTACATCTCAAAATCGAAATAGTTTTAATAAAATAGACGTAATTTTCTATTAGAGACGTCAAAGATTTCCTTGTGCGCGGTTTCAAGTTTTCCCCGAAAATTTTGAAGAACTAACCTAAAAATTAAAAAGTTGTCATATCGCTAATTAAATTATATGTTTGCGTTTAACCCGTTTCGTAATTTACAATAATTGTCTATAAGCAATTACTTACTTAAGCAAAAAGTAATTAAATATAAACCAAAACCCCATCCAAATAGGATCTGTAGTTTTTTAGAAAATCGCGGACATACATATATACATACACAGTAGTCGAATAAAGAACCTCCTTTTTAAAGTCGGTTAATAAAGAGTTTAGTTACAAAGATAAGTGTAGTTCTTGCTAAGGCTGGACAGTTTCGAGATAAAACTCGTAACTCATACATATTTCTTGCAATTACATAATAACACCAGTCTAAAGATGTCCAAGAAACAAAAGACTAATCCGTGACATCCTTGCCGCATGAGTCACACTAAACCGACATGTCCCATTCCCAATTGTAGAGGTTACGGTAAATTGTTCCGGTAACCTCTGTGACGTAATGCTTATTCTTCTGTTTATTAGCTTGACGACCCGCGTGGTACAGCGATCGCCATACTGATCTGAGATGTACGGTTCCAGGTTTGATCTCCGGTCAGACAGATATATAAATAATTTGGCCATAATTGGCAATAATTATCTTTAAAGTTCATACAAATGTTATGAACATTTAACATAAATAGTATGTACTCTATATTCTAAATGACTCTTTGTAGAAACATTGATAGTCTAGTTGTTGTTACGCGGCCTCTCAAGGAGGTCTGAGGTTCGATACCCAGGCACATATCGCAATTTTTTCAAAAATGTTGTGCGAATTAGAAATGAATTGTCACTTGATTTAACAATAAAGTAAATCTTCGCAAAATAACCAAAAATAAAAGCTATTCAAAAAATCTCGAAGATTTTCGAAGTCTACGACCCGCACTTGGTCAGCGTAGCAGACTATGGCCTAAGCCTCTTTTAGTCTAAAAGGAAAACTGCACTACAGTGTTACAGTAACATTTCAATGTTTTACTTTTTAATTACAAAAGTACGTGTACCATACGTAAACAAATACCAAAACAGTCATATTTATCGAAACGTAAAAACTCCTGGTAAGGGTACTGGTTTATTGATCTTGCACTCCCTTGTTTCAGATATCGGAAAATGGCGAGCGATTACAACGGTACCGATGAAATCACATCAAGTGTCCGCCCCAGTGAATTGTCAATGTAAGTGTTTTATACGTGGATACTTTTCCGAAACGTTTTCCTGACAAAAAAAAACAATTATAAAAATTACAATAAGGTTACATGCACCACATAAGTAACCTAAAACCTTACATAAACGACGAGCTAAACAAAAAAAGAGCTTAAGTATGAAATTAAAAAGGTGGTTTTAAGTAAAAGTATGTCCTATTCACTATGCCATGCCTATGGGCGGGTTTTTCATTAAAAACAATAATCATTGAAATCAGTAGAGGGTCAACAAAGAGATCGCGTAAAATAAAAAGCAGTCGAATTGAGAACCTCCTCCTTTTTTAAGTTCATTTAAAATAATAGAATTGGACTAACAAAAAACCTAACGAAGCACAGCTTTAACCATACAGAATAAATAATAAAGGAAATAAAAGGGATTTTTGCTTCCCTGAAATCATTGTCAGTCACACATGAAAGCCCATTGAAACCAAACAAACAAACGAGAGAGAATTTTCTTAGAAAATCATCACCACATTCATCTTAATATAAATTTATTCCCGCGTACAAATCTGAAATGTATTGTACAAGGTTTTGGTTGACGAACTTTGCGCTCCAATTAATTCTACATCTGCCACAAGGGTTCCTGGTCATTGTGAGTACGGTATTATGTTGTTTTAAAACGGTATTGAAACTGGAGCTCTCGAACCTGAATACTGTCCTGACAAAAGGTATCCGGTACGGACCGGGCTTGGACCGGACGCTTGCTTAGAAACGCGTGGGAAGAAATTTCTCTACAGATTTTCGTTTGAATTACAGTACACTTCGTCAGTGCTGATCTAAGTTTACCCCTAAAAGTTAGTGTTCTCATTTTACTGTCCTGTACAAAAGCAAAGTCCTGGCGTGCAGACAGGATGGGCCGATCACCTATATATCTTTTAAAATTACTTTGGAATTACATTGCATCTACCGTTACCGTTGTTATAAATTTCTTCAAAAAGTAAAAATAGAAGAATATTCTTTCTATGACATTTCTTTGAAAGTATCTCCCTCGTTTCTGATGCTATAAAATTCTTCACAAAAAGTATTTAGCATAACATAATAAGGAACAGAACATTTTTCATTATTAACCTTACCAGCACTTCAACTTCATTAGTTCATTATCCAAATTTAAGTGTTATAGATCGTAAATTGCCTTTGATCAGTTCCTAATGGGTATCCTGTGCTATGTTAATGGCCAAACTAATCCATATTTTCTCTTTACTTCTAAACACATAATTTTTGCTGTCATGAAATTGTATCAGATCAATTTAATTCAAGATCTTCTATTTCTTCCAAGCTCTCTAATATTATATTCTTCCACAGGTTTTCACCTAGTCTACTGACCTTCGCAGCGATAGTCACTGGCTTCATAATGGTGATAGGCCTCTTCGGCAACCTCCTTACCGTGGTTGCTCTCCTCAAGTGCCCTAAAGTCAGGAACGTTGCTGCAGCATTCATCATTAGGTAAGCGGTATTTTCCTTGAATTAATTTGCTAAGTATAAGAATACGTAAGCAGTCTTGAAGGGTGATTTCGAAGCTATAATAAATAATTATAACAGGTTTATTGCTGAAAGATAAAAAAATATCTGGCCAAATAAATTTTAAAATGATATTCATGACTGTAATAGGTTTCCCAGTTATAATAAATACACCAACTTTTAACAAAATCCCAATGGTAAAAGTTTTATTTGACCAATGTGATTGATTTTCGATCTCTCATCACTGTAATATGTTTCTCATTAAGCATAAAGGTTTATATAGTACTTATTTAAACGATAGCAAATTTAAAACAAAATGCCCACATGAAAGGATTTCACTCGAGAACCAATAAAGTTATCCATATAAATTTTACGCTAGGCAGATTAAGTAAATTGTAGACCAATTCGCACAGGTGTGAATAGTTTAATTTATTTTTGACGTTATTTGAATGACTATTGAAATATTTTCTATCCAACGTTATGAAGTAATAAAAATAAATTTATCCCTTATTATATTTATGTTCTTATTATTGACTAGCTGACCCGGCAAACTGTGTACCGCCTCAAAATTAAATATATTTCATATAAAATATAGCCTATGTTACTCGTGGATAATGTAGCTTTCGAATGGTGAAAGAATTTTTAAAATCAGTCCAGTAGTTTTTGAGCCTATTCATTACAATCAAACAAACAAAGTTTACCTCTTTATAATATTACTATAGAAGTATAGATGACCTCACATGTATTTATATGACGAACAATAAAATTAGCATTCGGATTGTATCACTCGTAAAGTTATCAAACAGTTGCTATAACAGACAATATCTTCAAATACAAACAATTCAACAGTGACTATTCAACTTACATCCCACACAACAGAATTCCCGATCCAATCACGTAGAATAAGCTGAATAGACGTAGGCAGTCGTCATTGAGTTCGCGCTTTGACTAATTTATTCATTACATCTCAATGCACTGCAATGTAGCACGCACATGTTACTGTGCTGATGGCTTGGATATTATGTACATATTTATTTACATATTTGTATGCTATTATATAATATACTGGATTGCCAGTACTAGATTGGTAGTTTGAGTATTAATTTCGCACTAAGGTAGGTATAATGTTACCAACCGTCGTGAACATCAGATGGTGTGGGAGGAGCGTAAACTGCTCTCCCAGGGCAGAGACCGATCGGGGCATCGCGCTTGGAGGACTCCGGTTGCGTTCCGTCGGAGATCGCGGAGTTCTCCAACAAGCGTTGAGGACGGCCACCGCGGGGGTTTTAGTGCGGTAAAAATCCCACATAACCCGGCGTCGCTCCCACGTCGTCGGGTACCTTTTGAAGGTTTCCTCCTCGTTAAGAAAAAAAAACTAATCATTAGGTATAATGTTACCAACTATTAATATTAATAATACTACGTAACCGAATTCGACATTATGAAAATCTTTTTAGAAAAAAAAAACATGTTTTTTTAACTTGTCCATGACCATTTTTGTCCATGTATTTTGACCATATCATTTAACTAGCTTTTCATATAAGTTATTATGTTTTAACTCTCTAATAATCTCAATGAAATCGTTTTAAATATATAACAATACTTAACTTTTTCATATTTCTGGCTTATAACAGCAGTGATTTTTTTAATAACGTTTCTTTTTTAGGGTTCCGTACCTAAAAGGTAAAAACGGAACCCTATTACTAAGACTTCGCTGTTTGTCCGTCTGTCCGTCTGTCCGTTTGTCACAGGGCTATATCTCCGGAACCGTAATAGATAGACACATGAAATTTTTACAGAGGGGGCATAACGGTGGCAGCTATAACAACAAATACTAAAAATAAAATAAAGTTGAATATTAAAGGGTGTCTTCATACATTTGGTGGTACGGAAGCCTCCATGTACGAGTTCGACTCGTACTTGGCGAATTATTTTTTGTGTTTTTATTTCTACGTGTGTTCTACTTTGAAAGTAATAACGCAGAGACACTTACACTACTTTCCTGCGTTACTTGCATAAAGCACTATATTTTACAACGTGAACGTGTAAAACTGTATGCAATTTAATTTAAAATTACGATGTTTCACTTTATTGTGAAAGTTTGATTAGATTTCAAATAGAAGACATAAAGTTAACAACCTTTGAAAATTATGTTTGGCAATAAACAAACACCGTTTATATTAAGTTTATGTTACATTGTCTATTTCTAGTTTCATTTTATGAGTTATTATGTTTAATTAAAATATTATTCTAACATTAAAAGTACTTAAGATATATTTAATCAAAGTTGTAAAATAAACATTTATTTATGTACCTGACTTACGGATATGATAACTCGTAACCTTAGTAGTACATATATAAATAAACAGTTTGTACAGATATGCTAATTCAATCGACAAAATTTATAATTTTATTTATTACGAGCTTTTGCCCGCGGCTTCGCTCGCGTTACGAAGTAATATTTTCATCCCCTATTTTATCCCCTTGAGGTTAGAATTGATCAAAATCCTTTCTTAGCGGATGCCTACGTCATAAAATCTACCTGCATGCCAAATTTCAACTCGATCCGTCCAGTGGTTCGGGCTGTGCGTTGATAGATCACTACGTCAGTCAGTCACCTTTGAGTTATATATATTTAGATTGCAAATAATTATTTTATTACGGCTTAATTAGCCCGTAGATTATCTGAATATGAAACAAAAGCAAATAAAAATATGTACCTACATTGAAAGGCAAATTGTAAATGATGTTATGTACATTTGTATATAATTTGTTTATGAATGCTAAGAACATATTTTTCATTCGACAATAATATACCTAATTTTTTCCAATTTTAATTAACTAATTAATGCGTGCAAAGCAAACCATCACCTTAATTTCTATGCAATAGTAAGAGAAACTTCTAAAATAAAGATATTTCTTGTAGGATGTGTGTACCTATGTATGGGGTACTAAGTGAGGCTATGAATGTAGATTCTACACTCATAACCTTTCTACACTGTAGAAAGTTCAAAATCTACAAACAATTTTCGTTTACTGTAAATTACATTCTGAAACGTACGTAAAATTTATATTCATAATTTACCGTATATGGCGACAATTAGTAGGTACCTAATATTCTCCTGCCTATTTTTTTAAAACGTTATTCTATGTATTTAGTAGGCTAAATAACTTCTATTTACACGCTTTATATATTCTAACTCGATTTTACGTATAAATAACTTCATGACATTTACATTTACGTCCATTATTTTAATTCCTTTCACGTGAATGTTAAATTCTTTAAGTGCCTAGTAAATTGCAAGAACAATATTACCTTGATTAAAGTGGCGAACGATCATACAGTCCATATTGTGGTAAATTCTTATTGTTCTTTGCCGCCGATGGACATCTGTAATCTACTATAGAATTTTGAAGAGTTTGACCTAAAGCGAACGACGGATGCATTGCCACTCCTAATGAGATGCCACTCTCCCGCTACTGCCAGTCTCCACTAACATGTTCACCTAGTATATAAGTCACCCTTCTTTTGACGACCCGCGTGTTGGAGCGGTCATCATACCGGTCTGACGCGCAGAGGGTCCCGGGTTCGACCCCGTCCAGACAGATAACTGAATGACAAATTTATATTTCTGTTTTGGGTCTAGATGTTGTTGTATTCATCCTCGTGTGTGTCAATGACATCAACGAGGGAATCCTAGAGTGGGGCTGTGAGTGTAGAAAGCATCTTCTACTGAAGCGTTAGTTAAGAGCGTTAGATAAAGGACAAACCTTAGTTTTATTGACCTTTTTTTCTTACCTTAGTTTACATCTCCCTTTAATCTAAATTGACATTACTTAACCAGGTTAGTAATAACCCATATTTTATAATTCCAGTCTCTGCATAGCCGACTTTCTCTTCTGCGCCGTGGTGCTGCCGTTCGCCATATCGGGTTTCTGGACCAGGACGTGGTCCCATGGTGACGTCCTGTGCAAGCTGGTACCGTTCTTGCGGTACGGGAACGTTGGCGTGTCCCTGCTGAGTATCGCTCTCATTACTTTGAACAGGTGAGTCCCTTGGGTAAACACAGTACAATAGACAATAAAAACAGTGATGGCCTAATTGGCAACTCGGCTTCTCCATCAGGGGTCCGATTTTTCGAAACTTTCGCCTAGACCTTTATATCTTGCAAATATATTTCAATTAGGACTACGAATTACGTGCAAAGAGATGCTCAATATATTTGCAACACTTTTACCAAAATAAAATGTTTACATTGTCATTTATCATTATCATTTATCATTATCATTAGAATTTGATCCTTATAAAAGACACTATCCGGTGAATACTATAGTGTGTGTTAAATAAGTGTGTTAAAATAGATTTTTAAAAATCAGATTAAGCAATTTTAGTTTTTATCAAAATGGCCCTCGAAACTCCTTTCAGCATTTTTCACAATTTTTATACTTTGGAATTTGGACCTAAAAAGCCATTTGAAAAACTCACACTTATTTAAAAAACCTAAGATATTTTGCAACGTAAACTTCGCTTACTGTGTTTTAGTTTAATCATTCAATTCAATATAAGTACAATGCTATCTGACATTCAATATTAATTCATTATGCTGATATCGTCCGAACCTCAACAGGATAATACTGTAAAGTTTTATTAATATCAATTCAAGGTAAACATCAACTATACAACCAAACCGTGTTCTTTTTACCTTCCTGTGTTAAAATGTGGAAATAACATAAGCTAGAAATATAATAATCAAACAACACCGTTATATACTAAAATCCGTCAAACTGTTTAAACTGCAGGGCGTGCCAAAGGATGAGACAGACATACATACATAAATACATACACACATACATACATACATACATACATGCATGCATATGCTAGAAAAATATTAACCTCAGCAAACGGCTAAAAATTCGAGTGCTTAAAAATAATGAACGGAAAAAAGAAAATATATCCTTTGCCTCTCCGAAATTTAGACTAATCCAATGACTCCTCATCTATACTAATATTATAAAGAGGAAAACTTTGTTTGTTTGTTTGATAGTAATGAAAAACTACTGGACCGATTTTAAAAATTCTTTCACCATTCGAAAGCTACATTATCCACGAGTAGCATAGGCTATATTTTATATGAAATATATTTGATGAATAGATTTTGAGGCGGTACAAAGTTTGCCGGGTCAGCTAGTTTGTTATATTTTGTCAACCCGTTTGGGGTATAGGGCGTGCCAAACAAAGAAACTTAGATACTTATATAAATACATATATAAATAATCTTGCCTCGAAAAACATTGTCTTCCGCAGTCGGGTGAAAATGTAGAGGTTCGTGTATCGTATGTTAGAAATCCCTTAGGTATATAATCAGTGTAGAATGTATATTGAATAAAGTGCAAAACGTGCTATATCGGTCATTACAAATATGCCATTAGTCATTTCTAAATACGGTAGTGGTGACTATGATCGTGTCTATTATGTGATTAGTTCATAACAATGATTGCTGCTTTCTATCCATAAAACACAATATGATTTCTATGGTTGTGGGTTGACACAAACTAAGACTTGTAAACACTTAGCCTGATTTCTACTTGGCCGGGGATCGAACCTCAAAGCCTCTCTGTGTAACGATATGTAGACACTAGACAGGACTACTTCCATATTTTCTACACAAATTTTTAACTCATAGCAAAAGTAGTTATGACTCCCTTCAAGCCTGAATACAAGCAATTAATACTACTGTTGGGCAGAAATATCTAGGTGTGACAGAGGTGCCTTTAAAGTAGAACCACAAATAGCTCTCCTTCAATTTACTACTAGGGATTTACATTATTACAAGATATTTAACTTTTTAAACAAATTCCATACAATAACGTCAGCGAAGCGGTTATGATTCATCCTATAATGCGAGTAATTTCCAATAGAGCAATTAAAAATTCTAACAACGACGTAAGAACGTGACATCGGTTACGTAAAGCGCGCATAATAATGACAGAACGCATATTGAACATCATTTGAATTATTAAGTTTGTTATTATGTTAATTCAATGCCAATTATACTTAAATAGAGAACTTATGGTTAATATGTATGAATGAAACGTGATTTAGTACTTTGTGTATTAATTCATAAGGTGATCATTTGTGAAGTTAGTGGAAATACCAAGCATACTGGTGACTAGGGCTTCACAATAAGTTAGCAGTAAATATGTTTGTGTGTATAGGTAATTGTGGTTGCTTAAATTTAATTAATCTGAAAGTTGGTAAAGCCGGAATGGTTGGACCGAGAGTTACCATCACCAGGCCCATTTCTAGCAATAAGCAGTGCTGCATTTCAGTAGAAGGATCTGAAAACCGACTGATTTAGGAATGAGACAAAGTCTCGGCCTCAAGTAGAAATCCAATCTTTTTTATTTATCTTATTAATTACCATCATGTTAACTGCATCCCCATTTACTACTTCTCACTTCTATATAATAAAAATAAAACAAACATAAAATATTCCCTACACTTCCTTCCCTACTTCCTACTCTTCCTACACTTACCACAATCTCAGAGGCAACAATGAATAAATTTTATCTACTTATTACTAAGTACTTTCCTTCCGCGACTTCGTTAGTTTCGACTTGAGGTTATGCATTAAGAACGAGTCATTACCAAAAGGCAATGTCTACGGTGATTATGTTGCATTTCTTATGGAGGTTTTAATGCTGAAAAAGTTGAGACGCAGCGAAAGAAAAATTACAGAATAGTTTATCTGGAAACCATAGAGAACTTTTGATGTTTGTGCGTTTAAAAGTTATTTAGTCAAATATCTACTATTTGTGCAGACACTTGTGCGAAATGTGGGCAGGGTCCGATAGGCATTCTGGGCAATTGCCCAGAGCGGTAAAAAATGCCTGCAATGCACACAGTAACTTTCTTAACCGGAGTAAAACATATAATATAGCTATTATTTTGTGCTAAATTTGCTTAAATCATATTTATAATTCCTTGTAATAGTAAATTACATTACTTAATGTTGAATTCACGCGACATTTGTCACGTAAATTAACATAAATTTAACTCCGCAATAGAAATAAATCTACGCAATTTGATTTATGTTATAATTTGAGACAGTTTAACTTGATTAATTGGGATAAAGATCTATTTTATCCGTCTACGGTATTATAGAACTTAATTTATGAAGATAGATTATATGCCAATTAATTTAAATACCAAAAACAATTAAACCGTGTATGACAACTTAAATTTTATAATTATTGCGATGTGATTAGCAAAATTCATTATAACTTGTGACTGTTATATTAGGTAGGCATTATATGTAGGTAGGCATAACCTATCAATAGAGGGCTTCCAAGGTTCGAATTCTTGGCACACACTTCTGATTTTCCGGATACGTTCGCATTAGGATCACTTGTTTAAAGAAATGTAAAAAAATCGAAGAAATCTGCACACGTAAGAGTTCTACAGAACTCTTATGTCTAAAAGAGTAAAACAATTCGCACATGAACAAAGTAGACTATGGTTTAAAACTGCTCCCTCCCTCTAAGGGGAGACTCGTACCCAGTAGTGGGAAAGTAACGGATTGACGATCACCAAAATAATAAAATATCACTATATAATTAGAAAAGAATAATTACATCAATATAGACGAAAAACAAACAAGGGATTAGCCGCTCTACCAAATAATTAATCCTTGATTATCGCGAATATTGATAGGCAAAGTACGGGCATAAGCTCTCCAAATCTCATCTCAATCATGTTTGGTTTCGACTAACAAGCTTCACGGGTCACCAGTTCCATATAATGGAATCAAGCATCATATTATGTAAAACAAGTGGGGTTCGCTTGTTAACGAATATCTGATTAAATATTCAATGTATTATTCGTTCTGATAAGTACTCGTCTGGTACTTAAGCATTACTTTTTTTATAATATGGGAGTAGCAGACGAGTCCACCTGATGGTAAGCTGCTGTGTTCTGATGAGGCAGAAATAGGCGTGGTGTGGTGCCTCCGGAATCGAACCACAAATGATTCTACCACCTTCAAACCTACTGTAATATTTTGTATAAGGTTGTATTAGCTTACGAGTATTCAGTCCACCTCGCCGTCTCCTCACATTTGCAACACCAGAAGAGTCACCAATAATACGAATACTTTGAATACGAGCTCTTTTTGTACCTTTACCTGGTTATCAATAAAATATTGGTGTATACATCCCCTTAAGGCTAATTTATTTCTGGTGAATCTTAAGAAAGGCAAAATTCTATATACGATTGAGGATATTTTCATCAAATATGTGGTATTTGTGAATAAAACATTTTGATACATGTTTTTTCCAGTTGATTAGACTGAACTATGTAGTAGCTCTCAATTTAATTCAATTTATTTATTGCAGGATAAAGTGGAATACATAATATGTTGTAGTGTAGTGTAGTGAAGGAGCAGGCTCGTAGGTATTGACAGGCGTGTTACTTGTATAAAGTCTTTATTATTACTGTCTTAATACTAAGCTTAACTTAACTTATATAACTATGAGTCCTACACACACTACAATGTGAAATACGCTTTAATTGCGGTTACATGTGAATAGACACACACACAGACTGTCCACTTTCCATCCATCTCACAACTTTTGTAGGACACTTGCTACGATAAATTACCAAGCTTAACCGCCCGAGTGACGTAGGTTTGATGCGAAAGATAAATTTGGTTCAGGTGCTATACTTGATTTGTGGGCATGGAAAAGTTGTTAGTTCTTCGTAACAAAAACTATAATGTATCTGCGACTATTTTACGACATAAATGTTTCAATACTAATAATACGTATAATATAAAAAAGACTCCTAAAATTACATTGTTTCTATTTTCTTTACAATACATACGGTGGTATAGCGGTACGGTTATATACGGTGGTATATAAAAATCATACCTTTTACCACTTCATGCAAAATGTTGATTTTTATTTTTTTTGCGTTGTATCTCCAGTTATTTTCGGTGAGAAATAGATTATTTTTAACAAATTAATTACTAAAATTATAATTTTGTATGAAATCTAAGCTTTTTTCTTTTCATACAAAGTTGTATGAACCACATTTTCATAGGTAAGGTATGTTTTTACAATGATACCAATACAAAAAATGTTTCCATTAAGTGTATGGCCATAAAAATCGAGTCTTACATAGTTACAATTATTACCAAATACATTTTATTCGTAACCACACGAATGATGTTAAACTTTACTCATTCTTTAATACATTCCTCTAATTTTTATTTACTTTTTATTCCAGATATATAATGATAGCTCACCACAGCTGGTACTCGCGGGTTTACAGAAAACACAACATCGCCCTCATGATCGTATTCTCCTGGATGTTCTCGTACGGCATGCAGATACCTACCCTCGTTGGAGTATGGGGTAAGAACTCTATTTATGATATAGATTTATTATGCTATAAAACAGTCCATCAGTATGTGGCGACTGCCGTCCACGGACATTTATAATCAATCCCAGATAAGATTGCTACCTGAGGTACGCCACAGATGCATAGCTACGTCCAGTGTGTATCCCTTGCTACACCCGTCAGAAAAGAACACAGCAGCGCTTAACAATGGGTGTGATAGTGGTGCCTCCACAAATGGTGTTACCACCTTTAATTGCGTTAATTTAATTAAATAATTTGCTTTAATTGCGTCAAAACAATTTTATCAAAAACATACGAGTAAGTACATTTAAATCATCTTGAAATTTACTTTAACAGAATGTCATTATTTTTGTTTATCTAAAATGTTTATCCTCTAAAATTCAACAACTTCGTAAAAGGATTTGCAATTAAGGCTTGTTCAATACATATTTAACATAAATAGCAATTCGAATACTGTTCATAGTTTATAATTAATTTGGCTCGAGTTATACACCAATAAAACTTTGCAGACGAATAGTCGAGGTCTCCCAACTAGCTATCTAGCTTCAACAATTAAAATACCTAGCCAAAAATTAAATTGGTACCTAAAGGCTAATCTTCACTTCTAACACATTGTTATAAACTGGGGCCTACGTTTTCTAACTACTTACTACTTAATAAAGATAAGACTCGCTCGCGTTAAAATGAATTTCATGAATGAATTTACTCAACGCGGTCACTTCGCGACGAGTGTTCGTGTGGATATAAAACGATAGGGTGCAAGTCACACGCGTACGGGTAAGATGCGTGCGGGCGTCAACCCACGCGGCGGGAAAACCGACCAAAAGAAAATCAGCGGATCTTTTCCTGTCGCGGTAGTTACGCTCGCACGTACGCAAACAATAGGATGCAAGTAACACGGTTCGGGTAAGATGCGTGCGGGCGTCAACACGTGCGACAGGAAACGCGAGCAAAACAAAGAAAGCGGATAGTTTTTTGTCGCGGTGGTGACGCTCGCACGCGTGTCGCTTGCATCCTTTCGTTTCCTACCCAGACGCAGACACATCTCAAAGAGATTACAGCGAGTAATTTCATGTGTGTGTGTCACGAGACGCGTGTGTGTTTATGCCCACGCACGACAAGAAAAGCTTAAATTTAGTGGCCTACTAAAACATACCTACTTTAACCTAATCAAAACTCAAGTATAAATAACAAAAAAATATGGCTATTTTTATTGCGAGTATGTCATCTTATGGGTACACAAAACTGCGCATGATATGCAATTACCGGTCCCATTATTTACTAGTATTGAATTAAGTAATAATGCTATTTCTATAAATAATGTGATCCATAAATTTTTTTTTCCTAGTCACTTTGGTACAAAGAACACTTATTTCGAGAGCAAGTGGTTCCAAACTTAGGCATTTTTCTGATAAAAATCCCTGAAGACAAATCATCAAACAACGGTCCCTCATGTCTTTAGACCAAAAGATTAGGCAACTTTATGAACAAGGAAGTTTTTGTTTTCGTTCCTTTTTATTTTGGAGAAATTATCTCGAACCTTTTTGGCTTTAGACGCATAGAACTTATAGCAATGGTATAAAACTTTATGGTTGTTTATACATAAACTTTATGGTTTATTAGTCACCATGCCTATCTGCGGGTCACACATTCTAGAGTAAGGCCACGGGCAGATTCAAATAAATTATTTTAATATTTGTTCTGAACTTAGAACTTGTATTCGTATATTTGCTTTTTATGATTCTGTGTGGCATAATATTTAAGATTCACAGCATGCTAGCTTACCTTTCGAGTATTTTTAATTTGCTAACAATTATACTATTTTTATTTACGATTTTGAACTATGAACAAAATTAACAACAGACTCAAATTTATTATGTCTATACAGAAATGGTTGGGCCATGAACAGATATTCATCATATACCTACCAACATTTTTTGGTCAGGAATTCAACCTAGTCCTCTACATAGCTGATCGTAGATGATATTATAAGATACTAGCTGACCCGACAAACGTTGTGTTGCCATATAAATAAAAAAATGTTATGGGTAAACAATCATTATCACTTAGGGGTATGAAAAATAGATAGTAACCGTTCCTCAGACCTACTGAATATTTATATAAAATTTGGTGAAAATCGGTAAAGCCGTTTCGGAGGAGTACGGTAACTAACATTGTGACACGAGAATTTAATATATAAGATGAATGTAAAACTCCATGACGTATTTTATAATAGTTTTCGTATTTTTTATAAATCTATTTTTGATATAATTTTCAGGCACATTCGACTATGACGCGGAATTGGGGACGTGTTCCATCATACCGGACGCGAACGGCCGATCATCCAAAACAGCACTATTCGTTATCGCCTTCATCGTCCCTGCGATGCTCATCTTCATCTGCTACGCCAGGATATTCTGGGTTGTGCACAGGTAAACATTTTCTTATTAAATAATCAAAATTTATTAATAGTCTGACATCAAAGTCTAAATTTGGCCAATTCAAGCTCCCAACGCGGCTTTTTTATTATATTAGAGTAGCAAACGATCATGCAGTCTACCTGATGGTAAGAGGCTACAGCCGTTCATGGACATCTATAATCAATCCTAGACAAAATTAGAATCCAACCCGAGGTCGACCACTGATGCGCTATCTCTGAGGACTAAGCTGGAACGCCTCGGAAAAGTATGTCTCCCTTACCACACCCTTCAAACCAGAACACAGCAGCGTTTAACACTGCTGTTATTAGGCAGAAATAGATGTGGCGACCGTGCCCTCGGAATCGAACCATTGAGAGTTCTACTACCTTTAATACGCGGCTACGTTTCCTGTGGTCAACCCATTTCTGTCTAACTGTTGAGCACGTGTTTCTTCTCAGGTTTCCTTACGATGGTTTCCTTCACAAATATAGCAAGTGATTATTGATTACTCCAATGCACAAAACTTTGAAAAATCGGAGGTGATACCTGAGATTCTAACCCCAAACCCCTCGATTGTGAGGTTGAATTTCAATCACTAGGTTATCACCGCTTATTGGTTGCTTACATATTCATCAACTTTAAAAAATATTACGATATATGTAGTTACCAACAAGCCATGAGGTTTCACTTGCTTCTAATATACAATACACATAAGTATATAAAAGTACAACTGTTTTCATACCCTTAAAAGCCTCCTTATCTTTATGGTGCCGGAACAAGACAAGTAATGCCTCGAGGTTTATATCTTATTAACGACTCTCTGTGGTGTCATAAAACATGAACTTATTTATGGGGATATCCTCACATAGCACTCACTTATCTATGGGGCTTTGAGTAATTGATAAAGTAAGATTTATATTTAAAAATATATAGGTACTTATAGTAGACTTGGGTGTCTCATTCCAGAGGTTCAGTGTTCAAATCCAAATCAACTGTGATTTTACGAAATTATGTGCACTAAAGATTTAGTATCATGATGTGACGGTATTGAAAATCATTAGGGCGAAAACTGATCGTAAAAGATATTTAAAACTAAATTATCAAAGATATGTGAAGCTACCAATTCAAACTTGGTCATCTAGCTGAACTGTAGGCAAAATCATTCTCGATCTGAAAGGTCTGTGCCCAGCAGTGGGACGAAAATATGGATGGATGTGGATTCATAATGTGAATACGATTTTGTCGTTATATTACTTATAATATAGTGTTATGTTCTGTTATTAATTAATTTCAATAAATTATTTATAACGCTAACAATTTATATTGGTACCTAGTGTATAAATTACAGTTATAACATAATTGAAGACCTTATCGCTACAACAATAAATATCATAAAATTTATGTAACGAATCGATTATATCTGTTACATAGCGTTGAACAACATACCAATATTTGTTAACAGCAAATAATCGATATATAAAGAGCATATAGGTAATCGCATACAATATTCGGGCGCAATTAATTTGAAACATCCGACCTTTTGAACATCCGAGCTTGAACATTATCATTGAAAATAATTATTATTTGGGATATTGCAAAACTACGAAATAGGTGTAATCTAGTTTTGTGACGTCACATACAATATGGCAGCTGTACGATGCCAATACTTAAATCGAAAAAATAATATTTTCCGAATAGCATCAAATTGGTATCAAATGAAAGGGCTAATCGTGAAGTTTCCAAAAATATACTCATTTTATTTTTATACACGCATGTTTTTTTTCCATTAAAATGTTAGTTTAACGACCAACGAATTACGAAACGAAAGGAATACTAAATAGACTGCTAAAATTTTCAGCCTTCTAACAATAATTACCTTTTCAGTTCAGAACTACGGATGCGTGAACACCAACGCTCTCAACACACCGGGCCTGGTACCCTCAACAACGGCAGTGACAAGAGGTCCACAGTAAAAGACACGAGAGATACTAAGGCACGGCGAAATGAGTGGAGGATCACGAAGATGGTTCTGGCCATCTTCCTCTCCTTCTTAGTCTGCTACCTGCCGATTACGATCGCGAAGGTTGCTGATAGCCATGTACAATTCCCAGGTAAGATTTTTTTATAAGATTAAAGAAGCAAACAAGTATGCAGTCGACGTGATAATCATTAACCACATAGATATTTGTAACCAATTTCATAAAGATCGGGTTTAAGTCGATCACAAATGCGTTACCTTTCCTGAGGGCCTAGATGGTCATCACACACATCAACACTTTTCCACCAAAACAAAGGAAATTCACGCTAGAAATAGACGTGGAACGCTGGAACGTCCTCGGTCTAACCATGTACATTCTACCTTTGACTTTTCACAGACTTACATACATATTAGGCGACTATAATACTATAATGGAATCTACTTTAGATAGAACTTGTATTCTATATGCAATTTGTTACACATGTCTAAATGATGGTATCTATTAGTATACTATCATATTATATTTCTTTAATTATATGTTTCAAATTGGTAGAGCATTATTAATCATTAGATACAACTAACCAACCAATTTTGTCTCTAATATATTTCCTTAGTAGACATACCAACATCCATAACCTATTTACACCTATTAAATTTCCATTCCAGTATTCCACATAGCAGGCTACCTTCTACTATACGCGAGCGCGTGCGTAAACCCAATAATCTACGTGATAATGAACGCTCAGTACCGCGCCGCGTACGCCGCGGCACTGTGCTGCCCCCTGGCGCGCCTCTCCGGGCTCACCAGCGGTGCGTATCCATCCACCGCATGCAAGAAAGATCGTACCGTACTCGCCTCGTATATACGAACCTGAAGGTATCATTCATTTTGGGAATGTTACACGCTGTTTTGTTAACTGTTGTTATGTATCAATATAATAAAAATATGTGGTACCAATAATAATGAAATTGTATTGCTTATGGTTAAGTTATAAAATTGTTGGGTTAGGTTAGGTTGGGTTATAATGTGTTTTATTTATTGTTTGTTAATAAAAATTTACAAATAAAGCTAAAGTTATAGTTATATCGGATGATTTATTACAATTAGAAGGTTTAGATTGACTAATTATTGCAACGAAATCTATATTTTTTATAAACAGCGTGTTACACGGCCTTTCATTTTAGTTTGAATAAAAAATCTATCAGTAGTCGTATCACTTTTCTTCGTAAACATTAAATTTAAATTCATTCATCTTCCTGTGCCTGCATAGTACAATTGCATGAACAACTTAATAACAAACAAAAGCTTCTAAAATGACCAAAATTGAAACGCATCAATAATATTAACCGCTACTATGCTTTGGTTAATATTAGATTTGAAATGTACCTAATTTTCCTTTTATGAATTAACAATTTATTACTAAACTTTATGGCCATACGGATTAGTACCTATATTATAGCATCTAATAATTTAAAGAGACAATACAATCAGCGATGTACCTAATTAGTATTATATTACTATATAGCGGAGCGGTCATAAAGTTTGGTAACTAACAAATGGTTCACCCCAAAGTTTAATATTTAAACCCTGTTATAACGCCAATAACTAGTCCCAAATTCTTTTTAGAGAAATGGAACGAGCGTCACGGGTACAGTTACAGCAACACACGAACGGCGCTCAGCCAAGTTTCACTGGGGGAGTCGAGGGCAGACCCTCGGGGGCCGATCTCCACCGCCCCCGGAAGGTAGACCGGCCCCTGGGGAACCCTAGCGGGGTCAGCATCGGGCCAGGGTCCTATGCTCAACGCCCCAGCGTATCCTACGGGACCAAAATCGCTACGGGATCGCAGAAGAATTTAGTGAAATCAACGAGATTCGAAATTGATTGCTATGATAAGCGGATAGGCAAGAAAACATAGCGGCCTGTCGCTCGATAGTAAGGCGTTCCAAAGAATATTTTATTTAATTTATTTACAAAGCGCTTATTGCATAAAAATATAATAACGATTTGCACGTGTGTATATTTTTTTAATGTAACAAGTTGTATTATCTGTTTTAAATATATGTAGTGTTTCTAATGTTTCTTTATTCACTACAAAGAAAGACTTCATGGTTGTAAAAATATTATAACCCGCATTGGTTTTGTTCTACTACTTACTTATTTGATTGATAAAAAAAATAATAACTTTACAAATATTGTTAATATGATAAGCGCAGCGCCAAGTTATTAAGGTATAAAGAATATATTTAAATAATTATAAATTAATTATAATTTTCGGAACGAATCAAGTGATGCCATACGTGACTTTCGTGTATGTAGAAATTTTAATTATAAAATGTTTTGTGATCTTATATGAAGTTATTGAAGCCAAACAAGAATTTAAATACGCTTTTCTTACCAAATGCTACTCAAAAACGATCCAATAGATTTACGTATAAATTTTTTATAATTTCTAGATTTTTTTATGATCTTCATCCGTCCTACTAACGAGCGGCAGGTAATTATAATAATTCATGTAAATATGGTGCATATTTAAACTATTTTATACCACTTAAGTATAGTATTTGTACTGTTCGATCTGATATTACGAACTTTTTTTTACAATAGTAGGTAGATTTTTCTTGGTTGTATTTTTATAAACCTTAAATGGTTGTGCATTTTTGTAATATCTTTGTATGAAATCCATACTCATGTGTTACATTCCAGTAAGTTAATAAAATTGTAAAAAATACATAATAAAGAACATTCCAATTTTTGTCTATGTATCTGTGTATAATATTAAAATTTTGACCAAAGACTATGATTATTTTTCTGTAAAAATGCTCAATCTTGTCTGTCAATTGAAATATCAGTATTGTAATTTTATATTATGAATAAATGAATTCTACTTACATCATAGAAGTTAGCAAAATGTAATGGAATTTAATTATAATGCCATATTAATTTTAAGTTTTAAAAACATAATGTAAAGTAAAATTAAGGAACGGTTAAATATGAAATTTAAGTTATCACGTTATTTATTTTTGTTTTAAATAAACTTGTTAATGGCTATTGTAAACATTGTTTGAAAAAATAAAATGAAGTACCTACCTACCCTATTAGGTGTGATTTTATTTTTGTTTACCCGATATCGAGACTTTTGTAACGAAGTTGAAGGCAAACCCGAATATCACTCCTACAGCTGGTAATAAGTAATCATTGATATCTCCCAGTGGATGGTTTGCCAGGCAATGATGTCACCAGGTAACTAAGTTAGAATGTCTTATAAGTATACCTACCTTAATAGTATGATTAAATGTATAATTCAAAGTAACTTAACACTGTTGTTATAAAACAGTTAGTCCTTTTTATTGTCACCAACCGATACTACACCCTGAAAACCTAATATCAAAATCGGAGCTATCCTTGAGGACTTCTAAAAAAATAAATATGGTGGGCTGCTGACAATATGCCCGAACAAAAAAAAAACAAAGTTATTATTATGATTATATTATAATTTGTTATTATAAAATTAAGCATACAATTCATAAATTCAGAATTTTAAAATATTATAATGAGGCAACATTATAATGCCATTTTTAAAATATACACTTTTATTTATAAATGGCAACATTATTATCGAAAATGTTCCTTAAAACCCTGGATGCTACATAAAGCAGAGATGAAATTAAAAAAAATATATTACTGCCAAACTTCAAAAACAGACGACAATTTAATTTTAATTTGACATGAGGTAGGATTAGAAATATGGAGATTGTTTTTAGTTTTTATTTGTGATGATTGCGTGCTTAATTATATTTTATATTGGAATATTATAAACCCAGAGAGTTTTGTTTTAGTGTTTAAAAAGTGTGGAGTAAGTTTAAGTGTAGTAAGGTCCATAGTTGTAATCGTACAAAATGGATGTTGTCGGCAGCGAAATTGGCCAGAAGATGCGGGTAAATATCTTAAAATAACACTCAAATCGACTATTTCTCAGTATTTTTTCTTTTTGCACGTCAATAAAACCTACATAATGGTATAAGGATCTTGCAACCAAATACCATATTGACGTTAAAAATGGATAATTATATTATCAACGGTATCCGTATTTAGCTACAAAAAATAATTATTTCATCGCTGAGTATAAGTATTCTGTAAAATTTACGATATTTAAGATGCATACTTCACTATACTGAGTACAGCTTGGTCAAGTTATAGGCAGGTGGACAAAGTGACTGTGAAATGCTTTTAAGTCAAAATATTCCTACAGTATTCAAACCTTTTTAATACTCCTAAGATCTACTTCAAAAGATCCCTCTGAAGTACATAAACGGCACTGAAGTAATTGCCATCCAAACATGGCATTGAAAAAAAGTAATATTTATTATAGATGGTAGAAATGAATGGTAGATTTAGTTCTTTCATATACATGGCACTTTCAAGTCACTTATTACTTTAATACTTATGCACAATCATAAAACAGTTTGTTGACTTGACATATAATCAAGTGACAGCCATTTATTTGGTTGGCAGTCATTGCCTCTTGCTGAGTTCTCCCTATCATGCCCTGATTTACAATTTACAATTTTATATTAGGTGGGAATCCGCAACTAGCGACCCTACTCCTTGCAGTTCATGGAGGTACCATTAGCTGCACGGATATGTACCTTCAACGGAAATCAAAAAATGTATGAATAGAACATCACATCACATGAATAGTCTATTTCACATCAAGTTTTCTCAGTGGCATTTTTGATTTTCAATACTTTTCAGTGATTGTATAGTCACAGGAAAGGCTAAAAGTCTAACACGCAAAGACGCCCTTTTGTGACAATATAATGTCGATAGCCTTGTTTTTATTGTTGAATTTCCGTATTATGCATTGTTTCAAAATTTGAAACTTATCTGAAATGTATGTTAAGCCATGATATAACAAAATTTGGAGTGAACATTGTTTTGTTCATTCAACTGTGTAACATTTAAGTTGTGTAACAAGCTTCTAAACACTGTTATTTATTGGATAATATTATTTTTTTCAGTCAGCCATCAAGGCCAAACTAACAGAACTGGGTTGTTACGTTGGTAAGTTATTTTCTTGTATCTAGTTTCAACATTTTCTGTACGTAATGCTTGGTAGTGGCAGGGGTAGATGGAATATTTTTTGGAATTTCAAATTTACAAAAGATGCATGAAATTCATTTTAACTGTAAAACTATAGGTGTCTTACATAAGTTTGGACATGTATATATTTCTATTGATAACAACATCGAAAAACACTAATACAAAACTGAAATAGTTTTATAGTGTTTGTGAAGTTACTAATCAGCACTTGGACTGCACGGCAGACTGTAACCTAATCCCTCTCAATCTGAGAGGAGACCTATGCCCAAGAGTGGTAGAGTGATGACTTGATGAGGATCGGTACCATTGAATATGTTACAGATGATGAACTCCCAGATTATGTGATGGTGATGGTCGCAAACAAACGCACCAGATCACAAATGGAAGATGATCTGCAACTGTTCCTAGGTGACAATACTGAGCTGTTTGTAAACTGGCTCCATCAAGTACTGAAGAAGCTTCAGGAAGTAACTGTTGCTGCGCCTATAAGTATGGAAGCATAATTAGTATTTGTTATTTAGTATCATAATGGTAACCCGGCGATGCATTGACGAGGGTTCTGGTATTGCAAATGTCCATAAGCGTTGTTCACTACTTTCCATCAGGTAGCACATCTGCCTAATCATTAGGTGAAACAATAACAAAAAAGTAAAGAAATGAATGTGCTGTTATTAAATTCAGATTGAAAAGCATTATTGATTGAAATATTTAATACTGATTTTCTAAAATAAGTCTTGATATCAACTAACATATACTTTTCAAATTACAGAGACTACAGAAAGTGAAGTAGTAGCAAAAGAAAGATCAACATCAAAAGAAAGGAAGTCTAAGGAAAAAAAAGAGAAGTCAAAAAAGAGTGATAGCTCCAAAAAGTCTAAAAAGAAAGCCAAAGAAAAAGTTCAAAAAAAGAAAGATGAGAAAAAGAAAAGTAAAAAGAAAAGCAAACATGAAATGATTCGTCCTAACATCCCTCCATTGCTCATGAATATAGAAAAGGAATCAGAACCATCAATCACAGATGTGTTTGCTGGTCAGATCCTCAAAAACCATGGTATTATTTTAGAGATGCATAAGGGTGAGCCAAAAATCGAGGAACAGAAGCCAATTATAGAGACAAAGCGACCAATCATACCTATCATTGATCCAGCATCTATACCATCACAAACTTCAGATGACCTCACAGAATTGAATACTCCAGACACTATAGAAACTGTGACATCAGCAGCTGATAATGTTGAAGCACTAGCAAGAGAAGATAAAATTAAAGAGGTGAATAAAATTGAATTGAAAATAGAGGGCTTAAAACAAAAGTTGGCTGACCAATTAGATTCCACGGATGATGAGGACTTTTTGAATATTCGTACTGAAGCCGATGAACTGATAAATGATTTTCCTGAAGATGGGTTTAAGGTAAATATTTTACTAAAACTTACATACAACACACAATTCATGGACAAAACCTTATTGATAAAATAAAAATAATAAATTAAAGCTAAAAATGTTATCATCAATTAAAGTTATTAATTGAGCCTTATTTAACATTGTGTATTAAACTAGTAAATATCTTCAATCAATCAGTATCTTCAATATATGTATTTTGTAACAAAATATTTAATATCATTAGAAGTTAGTATGAAGATTCTGTTTTTAAAACCAATTATAACATATAATCAATATATTAAAGCATGAATTTATTGCAGGAAACTCCTCAACCCTTACCCACCGTTACCCCTCCCTTACGCACACGGGAATCTCGTTCCCCATCACTATCCCCTTCCTTATCACCTCTCTCCCAAAGAAAAGAGGCCCCAAAAAACATCCCTGAGCCACTCCCTCATATAGAACTAAATCTCCCAAAAAGACCTATAAGAGAAAGACTCGGAGCTCCCACACAGAAGAGAGAAGCAATTGAGTATAAAGAGAAGAGTGGGAAAACAACAGAATTAGCGGAAAAGAGTCCTGAAAGGTTGTTAATTACCTCATTTAAGGTAGTAAGAAAAAAATAATTTTGTATTTGTAAAAATATAATTTATTACTTACTGCTAATCTTTACTGTTGGCTAGAGCAACGTATTTAATACCATATTAAGTAGAGTGTAAATTTGATACAATATTAGAGATATATCAGTAGCATGTATTGTAACTATTCCACTAATTATTTATTAATTTTTTCAATGACATTGAGTGTGTAGCCCACCTGATCGTAAGTGGCTAATGCCGTCATCTGTAATCCAACCAAAATATGTTTGAGGGTATGTATTACTGAAGACTTAAATTAAAATGCTATGAAAGTGTACCTTTACCACATCCTTTAAATTAGAAAACTGAAGCACTCGACACTGATTATGTAAGATATATTGAGAGTGCCCCCTTACATTATCTTGATAGTATGAAAAATGCCGTATATGCACTTAGGCATTCTATACCATCTACTAATACTTTAATTGATTGCGTAGTGAACAGTATAGTATATACCTAACTATATTATCTTGTATATTACCTTATTGTATTCTCTTGAAAATTGATACATTTTCTAGTTGTGATTTCCAGATTTACACCAGAAAAAGAGCCAGTGCGCCCTCAATTGAAATCTGCTAAGAGCCGTTTGGGCAGTCAACAAGTAAACACAGAACCGCGTAGAAAAAAATCTACTTCTGATGATAGTGAGAAATCTGAAAATAATTCCAGGAGGCTTACTTCTAGGTTTGTGCGCGTAATAAAAATTGTGTTAATATTACATTGATACTGTGGCCCATGAATGTCTACTATTAATCCCACATAGGAAATGGGGCCAACCTGAATTTGATTACAGACATGAAGTAAGAAATGATCTTCAAAAAGTTTAGTTATTAACGAAAATAACTGCATTTTTTATATTAATTTTAAATTAAGCTCAAAAACCCTCTCGGGCGTGATGGCGCCCGCTGGTGACGTCACACTCCGACATTCCATTAAAGAGTTCAAGCAATACGGTGACACGCCAGCTTAATGACGTCATTCTCTCCGACTAACGTTTCAGAAAACGGCCGACAATTCTGTCAGCCATTGAATGGTTGTCAACATGCGCAGTTAAGTGGTGCAAAAACACGAAATCGAAGAAAAAGTGCGGAAAAATATCTTTTCATACATTAATTATCTAAAAACTACATTTATTTAATATTTTTCAGACATGAAAATAGATGACAGTGACAACATCAATTGTCAAAACTGTTTACATTTTCTTGTTAGGTGTGAGTAATCTTCAGTAATCTATGTATTAAGTGTGATTTTGTTGCCAATCCGCAGAGTGTCGGTGCTGGAGCGGCGCGCGCCGCGCGTGACGTGCGCGAGCGTGGTGCGCGTGCGGCCGCGCCCGCGCGTGTCCGCGCCCGCCTCCAGCCTGCTGCTGCGGGCCGTGGCCGACGCGCACAAGAGCCTGCTCAGTGTGAGTTTGTATAGTCCGCGCCAGACATCTAGTCCGCTCTGAATGTGCTAGGTGGATTGGAAAGTTAACGATTGACAGAGTGTCGGTGTCCCCAGGGTGTCGATAAGAGTCTGCTCAGTGTAAGTTGACAGTATTATATGGATAGAGTCCGCGTCAGACCTCTAGTCCGCTCTGAGTATACTAGGTGGATTGGTAGTTAACAATCCGCAGAGTGTCGGTGTTCCATGAATGTCGATAAGAGTGTGCTTAATGTAAGTTGGCAGTATTAAATGAATATTGGATAGAGGCCGCGCCAAACATCTAGTCCGCTCTGAACATACTAGGCGGATCGGAAAGTTAACAATCTCCAGAGTTTCGGTGTTTCCAGGCTATGCTTAGTGTAAGTTGGCAGTGTTACATGGATAGAGGCCGCGTCCCACATCTAGTCCGTTCTGAATGTGTTAAGTTAACAATCCAATGTCGGTGCTGGAGTAGCGTCCGTCGCGCGTGACGTGCATAAGAGTGCTTAATGTAAGTTTGCAATGTACAGTGGCTGTTTATTGAAGCTATTATCGACGCAGTCAATCAATCTATAATGTTGTATAATGCAAAATATATATATATATATATATATATATATATATATATATATATATATATATTATATATATATATATATATACAGGGTGAATTTTTAAAACGGGCCTTCAGGGCCAAATCTGAAACTATAAGGATTAGCGAAAAATGCTGAAAGGAGTTACGAGGCCGATTTTGATAAAAACTAAAACTGCATCATTACTTTTTTAAAATAACTTTTTCCCTAGCCGGGAATCGAACGAGTTCATTTTGAAAAAAAATACACCCTCTTTATTATTACACTATCTGATAGTGTTGCTTATAAGGATCAAAATCTGGGAAGTAATGATAAATGACAAACTAAAGGAAAAGCCACAATTTTAAGAAAATACATATTTTTTATATTAATTTGGCAGTTAAGTTCCCGCCATTCATCAATTTAAACATTTCGTGTATTAACAATTTTTTGGCTCAATGTTTAAAATCATTCGAAATGGACGTTTTGTTCTTCAAGAATTTATATTTTTATGTCCGACTTAGTTAAGGTTACTTTTAGGACCATTATAATAGATTTAACTTGCTATGGGCGGAGTTTCGTTTAATACAGATGTAAAATTGACAATTTGCGAGAATGTCTTTTTCGAGTCAAATCCGAGTGATAACTAAATAAAGAGATATAGAAAATTATATTTACTGTTGAAACGTGGTTATAAACAACAAACAATAACAATTTACTATTAAATCACTTATCTATTTTTATTAAAAAATAAATCCTAAAAACGGCGGTAATTTACTTGCCAAACTATTACTTTCTCATACTAAGCCGTATGTCACGGTTATAACATCGAATAATTAGTTGATTAACCAACAAATTATTCAATGGTATGACTTACGTATGTTTATAAAGAATTACACATAAATTATTTGTTATGTATAATCCTTAAGGATTAGTATGGCAATGTATGGAGAAATATGTATTTTCTTCAAAATTTTCCTTTTCCTTTAATTTGTCACATAACATTACTTCCCAGAATTTGATCCTTATAAGCGACACTATCAGATGGTGGAATAATATAGAGGGTGTAATTTTTTTTAAAATGAACTCGTTCGATTCCCGGCTAGGCAAAAAGATATTTTAAAAAAGTAATGATGCAGTTTTAGTTTTTATCAAAATCGGCCTCGTAACTCCTTTCAGCATTTTTCGCTAATCCTTATAGTTTCGGATTTGGCCCTGAAGGCCCGTTTTAAAAATTCACCCTGTATATATATATATATATTTTAATATTTCTGTTCCCAGATTCCACCTAAAGTAGACCCAGAGCCACAGAAGGTCAAACGAGCCCTGGTCCTGCCGATGCGGCGTTGTGTTGACCCGAAGAAGATCGTCATACAAGTGCCTTGCAATGACACTCCTAACTCCACTCCGGCGGACAGCATCTCCGACAACATCAGCTTGGGGGAGGATTTGGACAGCGAAATCGAGGATAAGAGTCCCAAGTAAGTTTAGTTACATTTTTCATAAAGTTAGTCACTTTTTTGTAGGTTATAGAAAAAACTGGAAGGTAGGTACCCCGATGTAGAACCCTTAGTGGTTCGACATCGGGGTCACCTATTTCTGCCTCATAACAGCAGCATTATGTGGTGCTGTATTCTTGTTTAAAGGGATAAGGGGATTTCAAAATTTGTCATCATGTCCATTTGCCATGTCTTAAAATTACAGTAATCCTCCTAACAACAGTAGAATTGGTAGTAATAGCTAATTTACATTTCCTTTTTTAGGACGGCCAGTACAGATAAAGAAGAGTACACGCCGATAGCAATAACTAAAGTTATCCAAAACACTGAATATGTGCCCAGCAGAACATTAATACGAAGAGATGACACTGTCTATGTTGAAACAATGTAAGTTTTATCAAGTGATAATTCTTTTTTTTTGTTTGTAACAAAATCTCAACATGTATTAGTTATGTAATATCTTGTCTAATAGAATTTTCATTATTTTAACTGTTTTCCACACTTTCAAGGTTCTTCTTGGACCATGTTTCTGTAATTAAAAAAATAAATAACAAATTGTTTATTGTGCATAAATCTGACATATATATTTTTTCTAATTTTAGTAACATTCACAACACTACAGTTGATAAGGATAAGAAAACACAATTCATAGTCACAATGGATGGTTATCATCCGAACGCATTTCTAGCTAAGAAACTTATGACTGAAGGACTATTGAATGATGATGAAGAAGTAGTTAATAAAACTAAAGAAACTGATAAAATAGAAAAAAGCAAGAACGAAAACCCACCACAAACAGTAGTGATAAATGTTGATAATGATGGGACCAAAGTTGGGAAGGTTAGTGAAGAAAAAACTACAGTTCCGCCTATTTTAAGTCAGATACAAACATTTGATGAGCAAAACGAAAATCGTAAAGAACAAGCTAAGGAAGATTGTAAAAAACGCGTTCTAGAAAAACGGAAAAGTGACGCTTCTATAGATAAACCGGTTCTCGAAAAACGGAAAAGTGACGGTTCTATAGATAAACCGGTTCTGGAAAAACGGAAAAGTGACGGTTCTATAGATAAACCGGTTCTCGAAAAACGGAAAAGTGACGGTTCTATAGATAAGCCGGTTCTTGAAAAACGGAAGAGTGATGTATCCTTAGAAAAACCAGAGAAACGGAAAGATGATCTTCCTATAGATAAGCCAGTAGTAAACAAACCAGTACTAGAAAAACGAAAGAGTGATGCTTCACTAGAAACGCCTACATCTCAAAATGATCAAAAGAATTCCCCTCCAGTTAAAAAGAGAAAAGCTTCGCCCATTATATTCGATGTACATAAGAAAGAGAAAGAAGTAGATCGAGTGAGAGAGAGGACACTGAGTGCCAGTAGCGATAGCCACGTGGTCCTCACTACAACTTCAAATACTCACAAATATGACACTCTACCCCCATGTAAGTTGATGCTTTGCATAATTTGTAAATAGATAGTAATCCCGGTGCCATAAGCAAATATTTAAACGAAGACTTTGCTCACACATCTGAACACTTATTTGTTTAAACTTTTATAAGCTGTCACTCATGTCATGGTCTCCTAGCAACTGAACTTTGCGAATATGTAGCAGGCTCCGCACATATTTGAAGTTTGAACGCTTTGATGTGAGCTCGAAAAACCGACACCAAATGGCAAAGTGCAAATATTTGAAGCAAGCTTTGAACAAATACTCAAATACCCGTGCTTCACTGTGTTCAAATGTTTGGGCTGTCTGGCACGGGCCCAACTTTACTGTTTGTATAGTATGAGATAATAGTTACTTATTTTTCTGTTTTGTTAGTCAATTTTATTCATTGGTAGCTTTTGACCATATTATTTTAGTTTTATCAATTGAAAATCTTAGAACGTATCGAGGAACGCATCATGGAACCACTATATAAAGTCTATATAAAGTTGATTAAAGGGATCAAATGTCTATGGGCGACCTATGTGATCTCTTACTATCAGTCAAGTAAGTGCATCCTTGTTTGCGACTTCAATATCAACATATAAAAAAATGTCATTGTCTTTCCAGTATCGCAAGCGAGCAAGGTGATGTGGTGCCGCGCGTTCCCGCTGTGCCGCTACGGTGCGTCGTGCGCCTTCGCCCACCCGCGCTGCAAGTTCGCGGCCGCCTGCACCCGCCGCGCCTGCCCCTACTCGCACGCGCTGGCGCCCGCCGCGGCGCCTGGCGCGCCCAGCCTGCCCGTCGTGGGTGAGTGCCGCACGCTGCAGGGCGCGGCGCCCCGCCGGCCGGGGCGGTGCCGCCCGCACCCGCCGCGCCTGCCCCTACTCGCACGCGCTGGCGCCCGCCGCGGCGCCTGGCGCGCCCAGCCTGCCCGTCGTGGGTGAGTGCCGCACGCTGCAGGGCGCGGCGCCCCGCCGGCCGGGGCGGTGCGCCCGCACCCGCCGCGCCTGCCCCTACTCGCACGCGCTGGCGCCCGCCGCGGCGCCTGGCGCGCCCAGCCTGCCCGTCGTGGGTGAGTGCCGCACGCTGCAGGGCGCGGCGCCCGCCGGCCGGGGCGGTGCCGCCCGCACCCGCCGCGCCTGCCCCTACTCGCATGCGCTGGGGCCCGTGGTGGCGGCTAGTATGGTGCCACGCTCGCGCTGTGCCGCTATGAGTCACGGCACTGCTGGAACGATCCGCTAAGATTTTGCGGTGCGGTGCTAAATGTGCGGCGCCGCAACGTTATTACGCCTTAACAGCGGGACGTACGGTTGTAACTGTGCGGTTTCGATGTTTATATATCGTCTTTGATTTTAACTACAGCTATATTGCTGCTAACAATCTCTTAGAAACTGTATAATCTTATAGTGTCCGAACCACCACCAAACGTAATAAATATTTCTCGAATATAGAATCATATATGACTCCTATTTCTTTAAAATCTTTAATATACGTTTATTTGTTCACAGCATCCCACGTAGTGCCAGCAGCGAACTATAAGTCAATATCGGCAGCTGCTTTTACAAACATATGCAAGTTCTACCCAAGTTGTTCGAACCCCGCCTGTCACTACTACCACCCAAAGCCCTGTCGGTACGGCAAGGCTTGCGCCAATAAACTAGAATGTAACTTCTATCATCACGACGTACCTGGTGGTAAATGGAAATACTCTGTGTAAAATTTAAACGAAGGTCGTAGCCAGTTTTAAGTGGAGTGCCATTTGCAACATATTATGTCAAAATCTACAGTTCAATCGATCAATAGGATAAGCGGAACCTGTGTCCTACAACTATTTGAAAAGTTGAAAGTAACCATCAGACAGTCGTCGCCGGTTTTAAGTAGAATGCCATTTACAACAACTAATAATTTACGCTTGGTCGATCGGCACGATCAGTGGAATCTATGATATTTGACAGCTGTCAAAATATTTGAGAATGTTGCTCCGTGTGCATCGAACTGTATAATTTGGTCGTGAGTTTCCTACAATTTTAAAGAACATTTATAGAATAAATAAACTATTCGATGAATTCGATGATTTTTATCCGTGAATACGGCGATTGTGTTTGTTTTAAATAGTTAAGTGAAATGATTTTCGGCACTCAACGCGGGTGGAATAAATATTACAATATATAGAAATAAGGTTCACCCGCACCTATTTAAGTTTATTATCAGGAAATGTTTTAAATAGGTATCACAATGTAATATGAAAAGATAAAAAGTATTTATAAATTAAATATTCTTTGATTTTTATTTATGTTTATTTTTGTCACATTCCCGATATTTTTTAAGCTATTGTCATATCAAAAAATAGTTGAACAAATTACCCCAAAAAAATAATTATAACTTATGGATTTTCAGTTTTCATAAGTATTTAGTCTCTCGAGGTGGTAACCCATAATTTTTTTTTTTTATATATAATATAGGAGTAGCAGACGAGCACGCAGTCCACCTGATGGTTAGTGGCTACTGCCGCCCATAATCAACCCCAGATAGGATTAGATATTCCAATCTGAGGTCGGCCACAGATACGCCGCTACCCCTGAGGACTAAGCTGGAACGCCTAGGAAAAGTATGTCTCCCTTACCACACCCTTCAAACCGGAACACAGCAGCGATTAACCCTGCTGTTATGAGGCAACCAAGGGTTCTACCACCTTCAGTGTATCATCTATGCGGTAACCTCTTTCCATTAGGTGGACTGAATGTGCATTTGCTACTTTTATTTTACAAAAAAAGTATTTATGTGCATGATGGGAAGATACTTCGTTACAGCAATATATCATGATCTTGACACTGGTCCTAACGAATAGAATAAAGGCACTTACCAGGGCGATTAATAACAAATCGCGGTTATCATATAAGTGGGTAATTTAAGACCAAAATATCGCGAGGTCAAAGTCAATTGCTTTCAATTGGGACGTGGGTTCAATTTTCGTAGAGATTTCTTAACCTTTATTGGATGTTAAGTGACATTTATATGGAAGTACATTTGTATAATAAAATTTAAAAAAATATCAATTATTTTGATGTTTTTTTTGTTTGACTGTTTAATGTTTATGGAACCCTTCGAGGTTTGACTCGGGAGGCACCACACCACGCCTATTACTAAATGTTAGCGCTGCTGTGTTCTTGTTTTAAGGGTGTTGTGAGGGAAATACAGGCCTTCAAGGCGTCCTAATTTGTCCCTAGAGGTAACAACGCATCTGTTATGAACTTCAGGTAGGTAAGAGTCCAATCGTATCTGAAGTTGCCATTTACCATCAGGTCGACTGCAAATTCCATGCTACTTATAACATAACATTAACATTTTAGTATACTTAAGAGTGTATGACAAGATAATCGTGGCTACTAATGACAGCACGATGCATGTCCGAGTTGGGAACGAGTTGACCGACGACTTTGCGGTGGTTACCGGATTGAAGCAGGGGGATGCCCTGTCACCTGTGCTTTTCAATTTGGTCTTAGAGTATGTTTTGAGAGAAGTGAATGCACTGGACTCAGGCATAGAACTCGGGGGAAAGCATAAGGTAATAGGGTACGCCGATGACCTAGCTCTGTTGGGAGGAAGCCGTGAAGAAGTTATCGAAGCCGCTAATATCCTGGAGAAAGAAGCAGAAAAGGTGGGTCTCAGAATCAACCAGGACAAGACAGAGTATCTCCACATGAACCGGTATAAGGACACTCGAACTCAACTGCAAGATCTACGCGTTGGAGATACCTGCTACAAACAGGTTTCCAAATTCAGATACCTGGGCTGTACTGTTACGCATAAACACTCACGAGAGGAGGAAATCGGCACACGAATCCATAACGCCCTACGTTGCAGTGCAGCTCTTCACAAGGTTCTGGTGTCCAGGCTATTGAGTAGAAGAACTAAGCTCCGAATATATAAAACCGTAATAAGGCCCGTCCTTATTTACGGGTGTGAAGCGTGGACACTCACACAAAAGGAGGAAAATAGGCTGTTGGTAGCAGAACGAAAAATTTTACAGAAGATTCTGGGACCAGTCCAGTCCGATAGTGGGGAATGGCGATCCCGTACAAACGAAGAGATTGAAGATCTAGTGGCCGAGCCTAACATCATAGGAGTAATCAAATCCCACCGTCTTCGCTGGCTTGGCCACGTTGTAAGAATGAGCGAGGATCGCGACGTCAAGCGCGCGTACTTGGGGCGTCCAAATGGTCGACGCCCTGTTGGCCGCCCAAAATACCGCTGGGCAGAGAGGGTCGAGGCAGATTTGCGCGAACTTAAAGCCAATAACTGGCTCGAGACTGCGCAAATCAGGGACAAGTGGCGAAATCTCGTGTCGGAGGCCAAGACTCACTTCGGGTCGCTGCGCCATCGGAGTAAGTAAGTAAGTAAGTATACTTAAGAGTATTAACTAATAATTTTATGAAAGTAAACGCCTGATATTATGCAACATGCAATTATAGATAATTTGTACGAAGATGTAATATTTTAAAGGGTGCGGGAATTATGTACCAGGTGCATACATGCACACAATAATAACAAATACCTACCACCCAGATCACCCTACATGTTACTATACCGTTAGCAGTCAATAAGTTTCACATAAATTTATACATATTTATAAATTATAGAACCGTTATATCCCCACTGGGGTGTAGGTACCATCTATTTCTTGCGTGACACAGCTTTGGCCTTGCGGTAGAGGTGTGGGTGTAGGATCAGATCAAGTGCAGCTGGATGCCGACGCGGCTGTGATGAAACCCTGATTTTCGAGAATTTGTTATGGATTGGATCTTCATAGACGGCAGTGACCACTTACCATCAGGTAAACTGAATGTCCGATTGTTACTTCGATATAATAAAAAATGTATTATTCTCTTCATTAACTAACAGGCTTCTAGAAAAACAATTTAAAACTACCCTACGGCGTGACTGTGATATTTCTTAATTATATTTTTATATTTACAAGTATATTAAATACATATAGAGGCTTATTCAGGTGACTGTACAAGCTCCTGTCGGTTCCCAGTACCCACATAATAAAATAAATAGGCGACGAATCACCCATCGCTCTGTATCCTGTAATCATTTTATACGTTACGTTCTACGGGAAGCATCCTCTGCCACACGAGTATAAAGTTAGTTCTCAGTGATACAGCAAGCAAAGCTTTGGTGGTCAGAAAAAGCTGTATACCCCCAGGATCCAGGTCTAGAAGTTCCATTGTCAACACTAGGTAAGTACGAACCAAAGATTTCTATAATATTAGCAAGTTTGCGGGTAGGGTTTAACCACAAACCTGTATTTGTTTTGTGGTTTAACTATGGAATTTTACCTACCTTGGTACCTACACCACAAGGGGCGTAGGCCACCCCATAATCCAAAATCATGTACCTACTTTCTTAAGTCCATTTAGATAAGAGGGCTTAAAATTTCGGAAATACCAGTCGAGGTATTTTTGAGGCTGCATAGTGCATACTTAAATATTAAATTGGTCCTTATTTAAAGTGTACTTGCTTTTTCGCCTACTCTTTCGTCATTCTCCGGTTCCAACGACGACTTCCAAATTAGTAGGTAAATTGCAACGGCTCAAAAGTGAGTAGGTATCTACATAAGTATGTCCCTCGGGACTAGAATAAGGCTACGGTATCCCCTGCCTGTCGAATGAGGCGACTAAAAGGGGGCTTCTGGGGTTGCGGGCGGCAAGAGTGGGAGCTCGAATCGTCCAGCAAGTAACCCCGGGAAGGACGACGGTGTGTGTGGCCGCATACCGTTGTAAACACTAGGTGTGTGGGAGGAGCGTAAACTGCTCCCCCAGGGAAGACCCCGATTGGGGCATCGCGCTCGGAAGACTCCGGTTGTGTTCCATCGGAGATCCCGGAGTTCTCCACCAGGCGCCGAGGACGGCCACCTACCTTTTGAAGGTTTCCCCCTCGTAAACAAAAAAAAAAGGTATCTACATAAGTAAAGAAATTCTAAAAGTAAGGTGACCACGTGTTTCCGTATGCTTAACAAATAATCAACAAGTATGTAAGTAAATACCCAATGAACCAGTTTCGAATCAAAGTACTATTTGTAAAGAGAAAGGCCAAAAAAATTATAATTGATATTTCTGGATTACTACATCCAATGATATAATAACTTTTACATATAATTGCCTACGTCATTTTTATATAAATACATTTAGATAAAGTAAATATTTCCGTAAAAGAACGCATTTTAACGAAACATATTTTATGACGTATTTTCGGAAAATGACGCAGTTTCCAAAAATCAAAAATGCAACATGAATAAATAATTATCACTTATTGTTCACGACAGTATACTTAGGTGTTTCTCTATACAACTTCAGAGAAATAAGTCTTTAAAGAGAACTCGATCATTCAGTATGTTATAGAAATCAGTAAAGGGTGTAAGCAGGCAGTAAAATTATGTTTTATTGTGTTATTGGTTCGACTCCAGGTAGGTACACCACCGCCACACTTATTTCTGTCAAATAACGGCAAAGTTAAACGCTTCTGCAATAGCAGACTAAGGGGGGGGGGGGGGAAGGGTGGTCCACCCCGGGCCTTTGGTCGTAGGGGTAGCTAACACTTCCGTCAGAACCAAACAATCTATCAATTGTGCATATACCACTGAAAAAAACGTCGTCGAAATCGAACCGTTACTAAAATACGTATTTGTCGGCGAAATATATCTATAATAAATTTGTAAAAGTTTGTGAAATTAAATTATTTTTTTTAGATTGGGGACCTCCATTCAAATTTCCGCCTTAGGCCTCCATTCAGCTTTCCGCCCCTGGTCTTCATTCAGCTTTCCGCCCCTGGCCTCATTCAACATTTTCGCCCCATGCCTCCGGGAGCTTAGTCCGCCACTGAGCTTCTGTATTCTGTTTTGAAGGGTAAGACATATTTATCTCAGGATTTCCAACTTAATTCTCTGGGGTAGGAAAGCATCTGTTGCCAAGGCTAGATAGCCAAGTGACTTACTTAACGTAGAGGTGTGTATTATTATTCTTTTGATTTTTTCTTCAAAATGGATGCTATTTTCAGGTTTACTATTTAAAGACATGGTTTATACTATTCCTTTCACCGGTCGTAAACGTAATTTGCCTCAGAGAAGGTTATCTTGTGGTACTGGAACAAACCAGCTTTTACTTATTGTCTCGTTTTATATTTGAAATTCTAGCAACTAGACAAAACAAAGCCAATCCAATAATTCACGCGTCTACGCTGTACGAGTAGTTACCTACCTTTTCTTTGCCCTATCTGATTAATCAAGACCCATAAGATACTAAAATTATAAACATTTACACAACCTATATGTAGTATTTGGCATCTTTAATGATAATAATACATACATACCTAAGGCATAAATAATTACCAATATTTACATATTTTACTAAATGATATTACACATCTTAAATAAAAATTTCTTGATCTGATGATAAATTTTAGTTAAATCCTGACAAACCATGAGGAATAGCGTAGAGAAAAATCTAAGTTTATGATCAGGAGACTTAAGCTGCGTCGTAGTTTAAGGCCATGAGCTCTTTTGGCTTTTTTCGTTTAAACTGAAAAGTTTTAAAAATTTAGTCCTCTGGCATTATAGATTAGTAATGTCTGGCAATATAAAAATGCTAGAAAAATAAATACATTGTTGTGCTCTTGGCATCCGCCTATCAGGCCATTAGTTAGGTACAACGCTTTACGTAAGGATTATTATTTGTAAGAATTAAGGTAATATTTTTGTGTACATAATAAAAAGGAAAATTCGTGCATTGTTGTTTCGCACTTACTTGAACAATTTTTTGGGCGATTTTTACATTGTTTATTAATAAAGATACAAGTTTAAGTACAAGAAAACAGTTAATTGTATTACAACATTTCTTTCATCGAGCGACGTAACTGACCTCCCTTATTACTTATTTAAGATACTTCTTAAGTATTTTAACTGAAAGAAAAAATAAAAAAAAAATATTACGATTCCGCTTTACGAAGCGACAAATAAGTGGAAAATTTAAGTAACTTTTTTCATCTAATTCTCTGGCACGTGTAATAAGATCAAGTTTTTAAAGCGAGTACTAAAATTATTTATATGCAAAATAAACAAAAAACCTTATAATCCAGAATAACTTGATTAAAACAAAGAACCTGTGTACTTAACTACTTTTTGTTGTAACAATAACTGTGGGTTACAGTCACTACCCACGTTTGCAGTATAAAAATAAACTACAAATAAATTAATAATTAGTGGAGCTACTAGTAATTTGCCTTCCGGATTGTTTTTCGATTGATCTGTTTCGTTTTTTGTTGCTTGAATTAGTGACGCATTCTTATGGTAGGTTACTATGGTACAAGCCCCACAACGCAAACAAGCCCCACAAGCAAGCTCGCAAGCCCCACTCCAAACTAAGTATTTTCTCGAATTTTCGATGTATACTTGAAAATGCGAGATGTTTTTGGGGACAAAAATAGATTCTTGCACTTCCGCGTAAGAGTTAAAATCGGTGCAGCCATTTCCAGGAATAGCTTTGTCAAAAAAAAAAGACGGTTTAATGTTATCTGTTATTGAATATTGCGATAGATTTTTCATAAAATTAAAGTAGTCATGAATTTGCATGGATTTTTTCTTTTTTAATTACGAGTGTCATGGATTTTAATGGATTTAATGAGTTTTATTTATTTGCTTGGATCCCTTATACTTTTTAATATTTTAATTTTAACAATACAAAAAGGCTCTTAAATTTTATTTATTTGTATAGATTTATAAAATATTTATAATCGAACGAAAGAACAAAATACAAACAATTTCGTATACTATTCCAGTAAGAAAAAAAAGATTTTTCTAGATACGAAGAGTACGAGAATCTAATTTTTAACCGACTTCTATAAAAGAGGTTCTGTATTCTTTGGGGTATTGGTTATCCTTAGGATATTTTCAGCAGCGGACATGTTGATAGGATGCAAAACTCTTCGGAAAATATTTGGTCATACGTTTACAATACTGTTTCAACACAGAAATACTTGACTGTGGCGTCAGACTTCAAGCACGATTTTTTTTTTATAAATTAGGTATGATTAATAACTATTTCCAATTACGGTCCGCAAATTTGAAATAGATATCTTTCGAAATACAAGGTTAATGACTGAGAAAGTGCAATAAGTCTAAAGTCTATAAGCCCAATACAATTCAGAAGAAATATCAAGTGCTTACAAGGAAGTGAAGTAAATGTCAAGGGCGAGCGTGCGTGAACCTGACCTACAGTCACACTGCCCGTAACCTGCTTAAAGTTCGGGATTTTTTAGCAATTGTTTTATTGTTTAACATACTTTAGGTTATTTACTACCTTTTTCTTCCAGACCGTAATTGTTTGTTGGTAATTTTATAAATTTTCAATAGGGACTACTATTGAGAATCAGGACTATGACATGGGGCTCTTCAAGAGGGGTGTAAAAAGAACTCTCCTTCAAAGCCGGCGATGCATTGGCGACTCCTCTGGTGTTGCAAATTTCCATAGGCGACGGTGACTGCTTCCCGTCTGCTTTATCGTTAGGTTAAATATATAAAAAAAGTAATGATGTTCGTGGTTCTACTTCGAAGACACCACTGCTACACGAGTAGCAGACGAGCATACAGTTCACCTGATTGTAAGTGATTATTGCCGCCCATGGGTATCTGTAATGAATTCCAGATATGATTAGATTTTCCTACCTGAGGACGGCTACAGATGCGCCGCTACCCCTGAGGACTAAGCTGGAACGCCTCGGAAAACTATGTCTCCCTTCAAACCAGAACACAGCAGCGCTTAATGTTACTGTTATGAGGCAGAAAAAGGCGTGGCGGTGGTACCACCGGAGTCAAACCACAAAGGGCTTCCATATAATAACGAAGTATAAATGTTAAGCGCTTGTGGTGTGTTTCAGTTTGACACATATTTATCCAAGGCGCTAACTTAGTCTTTAGGGGTAGCATCTGTACTCGAGCTCGGGTATAAATCTAATCTTATCAAGGATTGATGACAGATATCCATGAAGGGCAGTAGCCACTTACCATTAGGTGGACTGCATACGAGTGTTATATTATTAAAAAAAAAACCAAATAAAAATTAATTACTTTAAGAAGTCGTAGAAGTTCAAAAGTACTTATGAATATAGTGTCATAAATCCTACCAAATGAGGTTTTCTTACTTAAAAGAAATAAAGTAACTGACTGCATAAAAAACTGGAAAAGATAGGTAGGTAGGTACTCCTGCTGTCACAGTCGGGTAAATAACGAGGAAATACCATAAGAACCAGTATTATAGTTGCTTATTATCGTTTAAAAATACTCTTGGAATCTGCCCTGAATAATAAAATATAGTTAGATCCTTTATCGTAGTACTTATCCTAGTAGGTATGCGGCACAGCGTCTTTTCGTCACGAGTAAACTACATAATCTTATTGCAAATCTACATAGTTATATCCGTTTATATTAAATTTATCGCAATTGTATTACGGTATTGTATAAACAATGGCAGTGATAGCCTAGTGGTTAAGAAACTCGGCCTCTCGATCGAGGGGTCCGAGGTTCAAATCCCAGGCACCTCTGATTTTTCAAAGTTATGTGCGTATTAGAAATTAATTATCACTTGCTAAACGGTGAAGGAAAACATCGTGAGGAAACCTGCAACCTGAGAGACTTATATAAAAAAAAATCTCAAAGGTATGTGAAGTCTACCAATACGCACTTGGCCAGTATGGACTATGGCCTAATCCTTCTCATTCTGAGAGGAGACCCGTGCCCAGCATTGGGACAATAATGGGTTGATGATTAGGATGATGATGATGATTGTATAAACAAATCAAAGTAGATGTCTTTATTGTTCAAAAAATATTTTTAATGTTTGGAATTTTTAACGTCTGTGGTTTACACAACTAAAGTTATTTTGGAAAGTAGTTAATGAATTTTAGAAGGCATTTATACTTTTAGATGACTTCACATACCTTCTGGAATATAGGCTACATTTATCCCGAAATGTCCTTTGTGTTCTACTCACGTAATTTATAATTTATCCAAGATCGAAAATGATCGAAATTTGACAATTTCTTCACACAAGACGTTATCAAATTTCGATATTTGGTGGTGGTTTGGTTTGAAGGTGGTAGAACCCTTTGTGGTTCGACTCCAGCAGCACCACCGCCACACCTAGGTTAGGCGTTCCAGCTTAATCCTCAGGAGTAGCGGCGCATCTGTGGCCGACCTCAGGTAGGAATATGTAATCCTATCTGAGGTTGATTACAGATGTCCATGGGCGGCAGTAACCACTTACAATCAGGTTGACTGCATTCTCGTCTGTTACTCCTATATTATATAAAAAAGGCACACATTCGACACATTGATAATTAATACTGGTAATAGATGATAATTGTTAATGATAATAATTTACTTGGATTCGGATAAAGATTAGAAACAGAACACATGCAAATCTGACCTTGGTTAATGTTTGTATGAGGTTTCTTATAACATAGATTTGATTTCAAGATATACCTACTCAGAAACATAGTTCATTATTTTGTTGCTCATTAGTTTGTTATATTAAAAGTATAACTGCTTTAATAAATTATATAATAAAAAATGACTTCTTTGTATAGGTATGAAACTCAGTCACGCATTATATAGAACGAGCTAGGAAGCTAGGAATTCCGCCATATTGGATTACGATTTCTATTGACACGAGTTATACGCACTTCCTTATGACTTCCTGTATATTATGTCTGTTAAAAAAGGAAACAATTTACGAAATGTAGAAAGGAATGTCTGAAATTGGCGTAATAAGTTTTATTGCAAGGTTTTGCATCTTCCTAAAAACATTAAACTCTTTCTAAGTATCCATAAATAACAATTAAAATTTTAATTTAGTTTGTAGTCGACTTAATGAAGGACTAGGTTTTATGTGTTTATATTACGAATACTATCATAGCATATACATTGTAAGGGTATACATGATTACAATACTTTTTTAATTATTTTATGTTAATAAGAGTCTATTTAATTTTAGCGATCTAGCGTGAAACTATATAAAAAGAAAGAAGGATATTATATTGTTTAGGAAATAAGATTTCGTAGACTGGATTGTCAGAGAAAAAAATAATGGATCTGTTATTGAAACTTTTATTATATAAGAGAGTCTCTCAGGAATAATCAGCTTACAACACTTACATATTACAACAACTTTTGCCTATGGGCACTTATAATTGTTCTCAAATAGGATTGGACTGCCCGAAGTCCTAAAAACGGCCACATGTGCGTTACTACCTCAGAATGTCTATATGTCTAATGCTCAGACAGCCATATAGCAGAAGGCAGCAGTTTTAAGTTGTCTATGACGAAAACTATTAGATTGGCTTAACCTCCCGTTCTCATTTGTGAGCGTCCCGCGCTGCCTTTATTCGGCTCTTCTGTATTTGCTTACCACATCTTTAAACCAAAACATAGCAGCGCTCAACTCTGTCGTTGTCAACAGAAGTAAATATGCCGATGGTACCACTGAACCACGAATATTTGTACAATCTTTAACAAACTTTGCTTATTAATACTGCATAAGCTTCGTCCTCTGACCTAATTCCGACATCGGTTCGTCGGGCTTCGCCTTGGTCTGCCAGTTTGTATGTGTCACCGGAGATAGTATCTCACCTTCACACGTTTAAGCACGAGTAGACATGAAACTAGACAATGAGGCTAATTGGAACAATACGTGACGTATACTTGAAGGCACGGACTAAGCTAATATTCAGGTCAGGTGGTTCTCGTCTGTCGCAGGCTTTATTATTCAGTAGTGACTAGTGACCGACTGAACCTGTTTTTTATTTTTTATAATATAGGAGTAGCAACGAGCATACAGTCCACCTGATGGTAGGTGGCTACTGCCCATGGACATCTGTAATTAACCCCAGATAGGATGCGCCGCTACCCCTGAGGACTAAGCTGGAACGCCTCGGAAAAGTCTGTCTCCCTTACCACACCCTTCAAACCGGGACACAGCAGCGCCTAACACTGCTGTTATTAGATTGAAATAGGTGTGGCGGTGGTACCGCCGGAGTCGAACCACAAACGGTTCTACCACCTTAAACTATTTCAGCAGTTGATATTTCAGCTAATACTAAAACCAGAACAAGCCTAACTTTTAAAACTTGAAAATTTTAAAATTTTCCTGAAATTTAGAAATAGAAACCCTCATAAAAGCATTCTAACAATGCACCTCTATCGATTTATATTTCTTTATTAAATATGGGTACATAAAAATAAATAAAAATTAGGTATCTCCGCCACACCTATTTATTTCTACTCGTAGTATTCTGTGTTTAACTTTTTAGGGTATCCACATCCAGAAGAATGTGGATACCTGCTGATTTAAACATGAAACGATTATCTTAGTCCTCGGTAGACAGCGCTTCTATGGGTGGTTTCAGGTAAAACCACTATGTATAAAACAACTCTATATTTAGTCACAATTAAAGAGCGGCAGTGACCACTTGCAGGCAGGTGAACTTAAAGCTCGTTTTCCACTACAATCCTATAAATACGAGTAATTGGCCAAGCGCAAGTCGAACTCGCACACGGAGGGGTCCGTACCACCAACATTTTTTTTTATTTTATTTTTAGTATTTTTATTATAGCAGCCACTAAAATAAATACATTAAAAAAATTGAACTGTTTACCTATTACGGTTCAATAGATAAAGCGAAAAAGTCGAGAAAAAGCGGTTTTTGTATGGCGACCCCCTTTCATTTTCCACATTTTTTCTTGTTAGTATTTGTTGTTACCGTTATACATCCTCTGTCAAAATGTCAAGTGTCTATCTATTACGGTTCTAGAGATAGAGCCCGATGACAGACGGACAGACAGCGAAGTCTTAGTAATAAGATTCCGTTTTTACCCTTTGGTTACGGAACCCTAAAAAACTACGATCTTTGCCGGAGTTTTAAATACACAAACGTCTTTTTCTGATTTCAAAATTACTTTATTTATTTGTGTTGTATATAATTGACGCCTCCACAATAGCTTATTGTCATTCGAATGTCGCAGGTGCATACCGCATTTGTTATACCCAATCAGCATTCTAAGCTAAGTACAATTACCTACTTAGACCTTAGCAACATATAATTTAATACGTAGGGCTGCATATTGATTTATTAGAATTAAATATTCATATTTCTACAAGCTTTTAAGTGATTTGTAGTATTGTACATAATATTTCTATATCTAATTGTAATAATATACCCACAAATGCCTAGCAAAAGGAATGTTGGTCTATAATATTTTTTTCAAAATTAATAAGTTCATGTACTATTTTTATATACCTAAATAAATGATTATATTGTGCATTTATAAACGCGGTGGAATCGATATGGTTCGGTAGGAAAATACCACCACCAAACCATCATAGTTCAGGAAAGTTTTATTTCCTCCTTAAAACAGTAAAATATTCCGTCATACAAAGTTCAACAAACAACAACAACAACAAATACACTTTATTTGTACACCACATTTAAGGATACATATAAGACAATAAATAAGATAGTATACAAAAGGCGGCCTTATCGCTTAAAAGCGATTTCTTCCAAACAACCTCTGGGATGGAGTTAAAGAGATATGAAATCGTGAAACTTAAAACCTTATTAATTTTTCACTTATCCATTGTATAAAACCAACTGAAATTGTCATATTTTGCTTAAAAAGTTAAATTTCCTGCAAAAAAAATAAAAGTATGATTAAAATAATATTGTTTTAAGAGATGTAATAACCCCCCAGCATGAAGCATGTCTTGCGTTTCGGTGGAAGAGTGTGGGTGCAAGCTAACTCACATATAAGTCGATCACCTTCATTCTCAAAACTAGCAACGTGTCTATGACTACACTTCTTTTCTACTACATTTTAAACTTCAGGTAGAATCTTTGTTCTTGTGTGCCACTTACCCCGGTAAATTACTCCAGCCGTAATAAAATGTGCTACAAATATTTTTTGCACTTGGTATTTTAGAGCTCAAAAATTGTAAAATTTACGCGGATATGACATACCTTACCATAAACTTTTCCAACACTTACGCGCGTCAGAAGTCATGCTTCATTGACGTTATTAAAACTTAATTCTCTGTACAATACAAAAAATTATAATTAGACCGCAAATGTTTATTACGGGGATTTATTTTTCATACTTAAATAATAAAATATAAGTAGGTACTGTATGCAAGCGGTAGCCTAGTAGTTAAGAAACTCGGCCTCTAGATCGAGGGGTCCGAGGTTCAAATCCCAGGCATGCACCTCAGATTTTTAAAATTATGTGCGTATTAAAAAAAAAACATCACTTGCTTACACGGTGAAAGAAAACATCGTGAGGAAACCTGCATACCAGAAAGATTTATAAAAAAAAGAAAAAAATCCCAAAGGTATGTGAAGTCTACCAAGACACACTTGGCCAGTGCAGTGGACTATGGCCTAATCCTTCTCATTCCGAGAGGAGACCCGTGCCCAGCAGTGGGAAAATGAATAAAAAAGTTGATCAAAAGTAGTTGTTATAGACCCTAGCTTAAATGCACAGCAATTGAAATATTACCGTCGACTTAATTAACAGGAATCTAGTTACATTACCATATAATAGATAAAGTAACTATTCCTATTAACTTAGTAATATCGGTGAATAACTTAGCTAACGTTTCAACTATGTTTTACTTAGATATAGTAGAATTATTATCAACAATTACAATCAGCCATTTTATTAAAGATAATTAGCAAAAGAAAACAGATCGAACAAATTAAAAATTATTTCTTAATTTACTTTGGTAACCATGTCATTTAAAACCAGAACCTAGCGACTCTACATTAGATAATGCGTAAAGACATGGGAATTTAAAGTTGTCTCAGGATGCGATTCATTGGCGGACTACTTGCGGCCCGGGCCTCTGATCCTGGAAGGCCTCCAAATATATATAAGTACCTTTGTAGACATTTGTAAAAGCTTGTAAATAAGATCAACTTCTAAAACTGGGGGCCTCATTCAATATTTTAAATACCCTGTATCTGCGTGAAATTATACCTAATAATATTCTATACGCCGGTCTGTTATTTCTTCCGATGTTTCAGTCATCTCGAAAATAGCGGAAAACTTTTGGATCTCTAGTGAAGTTACGATACTCCATTAGAGTATAAACAGACTAGATTTTTTTACAGGTCCGTGATCTTTTCACTAAGATCTCTGATTAATAGAGAAAGAGCTCACACAATTCTGGCGGATGGATAGACGTAAATGTTTTTGAAGGCTACGGAACCAAAATCTGTATACCTGTCCGCATGAGATAAGCAATCAGCACTCTGAACGCATTGTGTTAGTTCCTAGCAATTAAGAGACAATTATCAGACCATATGAGCCGGTAGTGACGAAAATAGTTTTGTATAGTATACATAAGAAAGCATTTTGCTTGATTTATATACCTGTGTAGTTTGAAGGTGGTAGAACCCTGTGTGGTTCGACTCCGGCGGCACCACCGCCACACCTCTTTCTGCCTAATAACAGCAGTGTTCCGCTGCTGTGTTCCGTTTTAAAGGGTGTGGTAAGGGAGACATACTTTGCAGAGGCGTTCCAGCTTAGTCCTCAGGGGTAGCGGCGCATCTGTGGCCGACCTCAGGTAGGTACGTCTAATCTTATTTGGGGTTGATTACAGATGTCCATGGGACCGCCCATACCAGTAGCCACTTACCATTAGGTGGACTGCATGCTCGTCTGCTACTACTATATTATAAAAAAAATGTAATTTACAATATTGAAGTAGTAATCGAGCATACAGTCAACCTGATGATATGTAACTTTTTATTTTTATACCTAAACGATGAGGCAGACGGGCTACCTGATGGAAAGCAGTCACCGTCGCCTATCGACATTTGCAACACCAGAGGAGTCGCCAATGCATCGCCGGCTTTGAAGGAAAGTTCTTTTTGCATCTTTTTTGAAGAGCCCCATCTGTTATCACCCTTGGACATCTGTAATTTACCCCTGATAAGATAAGCTTCCTATCTGAGGTGCTACACAACGCATCTCTTGCTACTAAGGACTAGATTAATAATCCTCGGGTACCACATCCTTTTTTTTTCTTTTTTTTTTGTTGACGAGGGGGAAACCTTCAAAAGGTACCCGACGCCGTGGGAGCAACGACGGGTTATGTGGGACTTTTACCGCACTAAAACCCCCCCGGTGACCGTCCTCAGCGCTGTGTAGAGAACTCCGGGATCTCCAAAGGAACGCAACCGGAGTCCTCTTGGCGCGTGGCCCCGTCTGGCTTCGTCCAGATGCTTATGAAGCTCGTCACTCCATGTGGAGCGTACGATGGTATGAGGTCCTACATACCATCGTTCTTCCCGGGGTCGCTAGCCAGGCGGTTTGAGCTCCCACTCTTGCCGTCCGCAACCCCGAAAGCCCCCTTTTAGTCGCCTCTTACGACAGGCAGAGGATACCGTAGCCCTATTCTGATCCCGGAACTACAGGGACACGAGTACCACATCCTCCCTTACCACATACTTCAAACCAGAATACATCAGTTATTTAAAATAGCTGCTATATTTAGTTAACATAGCTGTTATTACATAGCATTAAGTGGGGCAGAAGGTTTAGTGGGATTCAACTACCTTCAATCTTATCATATCTTTATTCTATTTTTATTATAAAGAAATTAATGATGAAAATGACACATTACCAAGTGAATTGTAAATTTAATTAACATATGACATATCAATGTTGAAGCTAAAGTCAAATAATAAATTGTAATATATGTGCCTGTTAATGTGTAATTAACAAATAGTTAGGACGCATGCATGGTTGCATATGCAGTTGATAGACAGCTTGTTTTTACCCGACTGCCAAGGAAGGGTTATGTTTTTCGCGCGTATCTTGTATGTTTGTCTTTCTTTATTTGATCCGATCTAACAAACGGCTAGATGAATTTCGACAATTAATGTGTCATTATATTCGTATCAATGACCCGAGTGTCCTTAGATAGGTGTTAGAAGAAAAAATTCAAAATGGCGGATTTTTAGCGCGAAATACGAACATATTTAAAAAAAATGTTACCCGAACTTATCGAGTAGGGTATCAAATGAAAGTAAATTAAACGGAGATTATAAAAACATATTTGTATATATATAAAATAGCAAGGTGACTGACTGACTGACAAACTAAATGACTTTTTCATTTTTCAGAAATCAACGTACAGCCAAAACCGCTCAATTTAGAGTTCTGAAATTTTTTACATAGATTCGGTATATAGCGTGAATAAGTAATAAGAAAGGACTTTTGGAAATTCTACCCCTAAAAGGGTAAAATAAGGGATGTCAGTTTTTTTGAAATCCTTTATTTTTGAAGCAACTACTATAAAATTTCGTATTTGGCTTTCTGGATAGGAACAAGTACACACTTATTTATCCCCTTCCGAAAAATCAACCCCGTAGAGGGTAAAATAAGGGTTAAAAGTTCATTTGACCATCAGTCAATTTTGAAGCAAACACTATGAAATTTTGTATCTGGCTTGATGGATAAAAATAAAGAAATTCTATCCCTAACGAGGCAAAATAATGACTGGAACTTTGTATTACTTTAGGTAAATATTTTATAGAGCATAAATCGTGGACTTTATGCGAGATAGTAACACATTTTAAAAAAAGTTAACCAAACCTATCGAGTAGGGTATAAAAACAAAGGAAACTAAAAGGAGATTACACATACATTATATAATATATACATGTAAAATGTACATGTATAACACGTCGAGGTGACTGTCTGACTAAATGAGTAAGTTGCTGTGCCATAGATCAACCCAAAGGGAAACCGCTGAACGCGTGCTGTAATTTTACACATAGCTTCTTTATAAAGCGTAAATTAGCATTACGAGGATAAAATAGGATAATATATTTTGATTTTGAAGCAGATACCTATTCTGAAACTTTGTATTTGGCTTTCTGGATAAAAATAATGAAATGCCTATTTCACTGTTTTTGGAAATTCTACTTAGGCCTTTTTAGTGCAGTCGGGTTTTTGATTTTTTAATTAAATCACTTGTTGTTGTCTTGTTTTGTTTTGCGTATGTTATTACTTTATTAATGTTTGATTGCAATCCTTTAGGTGGAGGTTTTCTATCCAGTACTTTGCCTACCTAAGCTTGAAATTGGAATGTTAGTCTGGTGGTCATATACTTGCTCAGTTAAAAATAAATTAAGATAATGAATGATATTATCAATGACAATTTTAAGTTGACAGAAATATTGAAATTATATAATATCTGGGAAAAAGGTATCTAAAAGAAAATATCCCATGAGAGTACATATTCTAAAAACATTAATCAAGATATCTAAATATATATAACTCAAAGGTGACTGACTGACGTAGTGATCTATCAACGCACAGCCCAAACCACTGGACGGATCGAGTTGAAATTTGGCATGCAGGTAGATGTTACGACGTAGGCATCCGCTAAGAAAGGGTTTTGATCAATTCTACCCCCAAGGGGATAAAATAGGGGATTAAAATATTACTTCGTAACGCGAGCGAAGCCGCGGGCAAAAGCTCGTCTATAATAGATTTCTGAAGTTCTTATCTGGGGTTGACGAAAGCCGTCTTTTACCAAGGCGGCAGTGACTTTGCCATCAGAAGGACTGCAAGAATATTTGCTACTTCTATACTATAACACAAACGTTTATCACCAACGTAAGCATAAGTGTATGTTAAATATCCATTATTTCTATAAAACATATCTAGGAATGTCGGGTCGTTAAGCAATTACTTGTACTCGGTGTTCACGGTTCTTAGGCACAGGTATTTCATAATTACAGTGTTTGATTAAGTTATCTCTAGATTTATTATGTAGGAGCTGTTCACACTTAATATGATAAGTAGTTAGAGTATTTACTTCAAATGTTATTTTATTAGACTGATGTACTAAACGAGCATTCAATGTTCCTGTTCCCTTAGTATGAGTTTTTACGTTTTTACAAAAATGACTGTTTTGTATTTGTTTACGTATTTCTCATACATTTCCAATCAGCTCTAATACAGTCTACTAGGGGCGCTATTTTCCATACATTTTCAATCAGTTCTGATACAGTCCGCTAGGGGCGCTATTGGAGATGTATGGGCAAATAAGTAAATAAATACAAAAACAGCCATTTTAACAAAAAATCATACTAAGTTTACTGATCTGATCGTAAGTTTTAACCGCCGCCAATGGACATTTTTAACCAAGTTGATCGGGTTACCTGTACGATCAAGGGTTGTACCTGTACGATTAAAAATTCGTTGCCACTTCTAAGGACTAATAGTCGCCTCTTAAGTAAGTCTGCCGTTTTACAGCCTTCCACCGAAAAACAAGAAATAAGTGTGGCGGCGCGGTCTTACCTCCCCTATCGATTGATACTGTTTTTATTAGGTACCTTAATTGCCAGCATTTTTCTTGTGGAATTAGGGGTGCTTACGAAACCTTAAGATGTTTAACTACATAAGTACGTGCAAAGCAAAACTTTTTTCTGATCCATTCTTATAGACTTATCACATAGATCTAAGGCTGCCTTTCCATCTGATATGTTTGAAGTAGCTAAGGCATTGAAAGAAATTTCATTAAATGAAAATCGAGCAAACTTATTTGTGAACACATATCCATAACTAAGTTAAACGCTCGAGAAGGCCCCCTAAGAGCCGTTTATGAAGAATTTACCAATCCTTATGTTTCCTATATCGGCGGCAGCAATTTCCTGACGAGTCACACATAAGCTAGTATGCCTCTTTGATACCAGCCTTGTTATATTTATCTGTTAGGCTTTTATTGATTAATAAGTAGCTTTTTATCGCCTTTTATTGTCATGTGATTTCCGACCTCCAGATTCGGAGGTCATTGTCGAGCTTAGTCGGCTCTTTGATCTTCATAACTCCACTTTTTATACCTACAGACGTACAACGTATCGAGTCAGACAAAAACATATTTTTACATATAATATTTTGACAATCACAGCCAGTGTCGTCTACGTAAGATTTTAATACGTTCACACATGCATAGTTATGTGCTATGTCTTCGCTTGGTACTCGTATTTGGACCATACAATTTGAGGATTTATTTACATAAAATTTGAGGACTTTTTATTGTTAATACAATAGCTAATCTAAATCTACCTTTTTTTGTTTATGAGGTACCCGACGACGTGGGAGCGACGTCTGGTTATGTGGGATTTTTACCGCATTAAAACCCCTCCGGTGCACTAGGTGGCCGTCCTCAGATCTCCGACGGAACACAACCAACCGAGTCCTCCAAGCCCGATCGGGCTCTGCTCTGGGGGAGCAATTTTTGCTCCTCCCACACCAACTGGTGTTAACGACGCTAAGCGACCACACATACCGTCGTCCTTCCCGGGGTTGCTTGCTATACAGTTTGAGCTCCCACTCTTGCCGCCTTCAACCCCGGAAGGACCCGTTTAGTTGCCTCTTACCTACATGCAGGGGATACCGTAGCCCTATTCTACTTCCGGGAACACATGGACAAATCTAAATTTACCTAAAACAGTGGACAAAAGATAAAATATTCTTAAATGTTATCTATGACCCTATTTACTTCAAGATGATTATTTACAATAAGTTAATGGATTTCGAAATCACAACCAAATGACCAACGTTTCTACAATATTACAACTCCAAGAAAAAATATATAATCCTAAACGTAATGTAAGTCCGTTTGAATTGATTTCCGTGTAATTCGACTTCCGGGAACTACACGAATTCTCTCATCCGTAAATACGTTGAAGCGGAAGATATTAGATAGTATCCTGGAATACAATACATGAATGCCGTCATTAGGGGGCCAGTACACGAGCGATAGTTCGTGTCGATGACCGTTGCCGAATGACGTCAGCGATCGTCGCCGACTGTTGTCAGAAAACGCCACCTGTTGTCAGCATGCGTAGTCACCTGTCAGTAGCTACTGTCAACGTGACAATTGTTGTCATCAACCGTCAGACAGCGACTATTGGCAACAGCCGGCGATAGTCGTCGTCTTTTGTTCTTTGTCGTCAGCGACTGTCACAGTCTATTGGCACACAGCAATTGTTGTCGACTGTCATCAACTGTCGCCTGTCATGAGCGACTAAACACCGACTACACTCGCTGACATCTGTCGTCTATCTGTGGCTCGTGTGGCTCAAATCGCTCATGTGTTACTTCCCTTACTTGTAACACAACGCGAAGAAACACGATATTCCGAAACAATATGTTCGGATCCGCATGATCAACCGTTCTCATAACACTAATCGCTCCAATATGATGCTCGTATATGATTTCGGAAGCGTTTCATCTCATTACCTATTGAGGCTGATTCAATTAATCTGATCTCATTAAGTGGTACATATGATCTAAATACTAATTGTTCAGGTTTTGTTAAGGTGCTGTCAATGCATCCAAATATTTATACACTGAAGTTTTGATCTGATATCAGTTTTGCTTCTAATTTATGTTATTGGTCTCATTCGACACTGGCACAGTAGCGTACTGTGCCGCCCAAGATGAATTTGCCCGTCCGTGGCCAAGGTTTAACTTGCCGCTCACAACGCAGGATGACTTTGCCGCTCATCTTGTAAAAGAAATAAGTGTCTTCCTGTAGGATATAATTATTTCATTAAAGATTGAAAAGACGTGTAAAGGTTTTTTATACTATACATTTAAGCATCGTATAACAATGTAATTTAAGAAAATTAGCCACCAGAAGAAAGTGCCGCCCTGATTGAACTGACCCACAACTAGGTAGAATAAATGCTTTCGGTACTGTTATCAAACCCGTTATAGACTTTGAAAAATTTTCACGACGCGATCAGCTTTTCTGAAAAAAATGAGCCAACTGAATTCATTTACACTGGCAGAACCTTAATATCAATATATAGTTTAGTGTAAACTGCGTGGTAGCCTCACACTAATTAATTGATTGAATACATCAAAGATTTATTGTGTATTTCATTCTGTACTCTTTCGCCCTTGCTTACTTTGCAAATTAATTCACCGATTTCCATTTGCAAATTGAAAACAATGCGAGTTTAAAATACGTATAGATTTTGATGTGTAATTAATTGCTTATTTCCGGAAATTATTGTTTAAACGTCAGGATGTAACTGTCCATAATTTTGTAACGTGCAAATCTTCGGATCATGAATATATACGAGAATTTATTTAGAAACGTACCTATAGGTATTACTATTTCAGATTTTAATATTTATTGGTATTTATTTACAATATAAAAATTAATAATTAAGTAAATTAAAAAAATTGAATTATTATAATTGTCAATTCTTTTTTTCATTCAATTGTAATTAATATGACCAAATATATTTTAAATTATAACGCTAATTATTTATAACTATTATTGTATATACTAATAAAAACGTATTTACAAAATGTACGTACATACAAAACTGTGAAACAAAAATATAATAAGAAAAACTCACTATCGCCTTCTTTGGGGAAGGTTCCTAAGAGGCTGGCAGCATTCCCTATATTATTACTTAATAAATAAAATTATTCAATATACAATTATACATACTTTTTTAAATTTAATAACTTCGGTCTTGAGTCTTGACACGTAAGTGAAAATGCCTCATTATTGCAATTTTTGCAATGTGATTTATTTTTTTCAAACGCGTTTTTTATTGTAACGCAATTGTATTTTATTTCAAATTTATTACAATATTAACAAATCGGAAACAGATCTAATATGTATCCGGAATTATCATAGCGTTAAGATAATAATCTTCGATTAATAAATTGTCGCCTGATCTACTGGCCTTACACTTTAATCTGTATATTAACGCGACATTTTATTCATAAGGTATTTTATAATACGATGCACAATATAATTCTGACAAAAACGGGCGTAAGAAGAGAAGAAAAAATATAATTTTAAGATCATCACCAACCTATTACTGTCCCACTGCTGGGCACGGGTTTCCTGTCATACTGAGAAGGATTATTCCACAGTCTACCGCGCTAGCCAAATGTGAATTGGGAGACTTTACGTACATTAAAAAACTTTTTTAAAGATTTCTCAGGTATGCAAGGTGCCTCAAAATGTTTTCCTTTACCGTTTAAGCAAATGATTATAAATTTCTAATACGCACATAACTTTGAAATAGCAGAGTTGCGTGCTTGGGATTGACGCTTGGGACGCCTCGATCAAGAAGCCGAGTTTCTTAACCACTGGGCTATCACTGCTTTTAATTTTAAGATATAGAGAATATTTAAATAATAATAATAATAATATACTTTATTGTACCCACAACATGAAATACAAAGAAACATACAAATATAAAACAATACAATAGGCGGCCTTATCGCTAATCAGCGATTTCGTTGTTATGTCACAAAATTGTCAAATATGTTTGTATTTCGGCCAGTGGGCTAGCAGTGGCTAGCACCTACTTTAAATAACTGAATTTACTTAACAAAAATAATAAAAATCTGTGATTAAAAATTAAACACGGATCATTTACAATGTAACAATAGCCTCAAGATAAGAGCTCAATCTAACCATGAAGCTTATATTAAATTTGCCCAAATCGCTCGCGAACAATCTAACATTACCTATCAGGAAGTAATACTAGATACATATTTAATTATACTAATTAAAACTACGCTGACATTCACTTTGATCTATTACATTTATATATTTTTTTATAATATGACGAGAACACAGCAGCGTTTAACCCTGCTGTTATGAGGCAGAAATAGGTGTGGCAGTGGTGCCGCCGGAGTCGAACCACAAAGGGTTGTACCTCCTCTATGTTTACTTCTGTAACATGCACCTGTCCTATGTTTATTTATTTATTTACATGCCAACACACACAATACATTATATGGTACATAAAAGTACACTATAGTAGTACTAATAATAATAAGGCTCGTTTGAGTATGTTGATGTAGCAAATGAGCATGCACGACATGATGGTAAGTGGCCACTGCCCATCGACATCTGTGATCAATCTCAGATAAGATTAGAGTCCTATCTGAGGTCAATTGCGTTGCTAACCCTGAAAACTCGGAACGCCTCGGATAAGTTCATTACCATTTTTTCAAATCGGGATACAGCAACTACTAACGGTCACCCATCCAACATTCTACATATAGAGTATACATAGTTATCCGAGGCGTTCCAGCTTAGTCCTCAGGGGAAGCGGCGCATCTGTGGCCGACCTCAGGTAGGAATATCTAATCCTATCTGGGGTTGATTACAGATGTCCATGGGCGGCAGTAGCCACTTACCATCAGGTGGACTGCATGCTCGTCTGCTACTCCTATATTATAAAAAAAAAAATAGAGTAGTTACAACTACGCGCGTTTTGAAAGTAAAATTATATTTAAAAAGCTTAATTTGTCACTTTCACATAGATAAGTACGTCAGAACCTTAATTTGTATGATTACTGAAACGAAAAGCCCTTGAAAAATTATACTTACCTGTTCATTAATCAACAAACTTTTCAAAAACATTACCACTTAACAGATAACAAAAATACATTTATTACTTTTTTATCGTTTTTATACGTTTTTGAAAGATTTTATTTTATTTTTATAGTTTCTTGATTCATTACCGTTATCTTTTAACATGGGCCCTGATTTATTTTTAAGTACAATTAAAAATTATCAGTTTACAGAAAAAATAATAAAATTGACATGTAATAAATGCCTACTTAGTCTTTTCCTGTATAGGTAGCACTGGCAAAAATTCTGTCCCCCATATACGTATTTCTGCCTTAAAACAGTGTTAAGCATGCTATATTCTTATTTAAAGGGGCGTTGTGATTTAGTTAAATTATCGACCATTTTTATTTATTAAATCACTAACATACTGTTCGCTAATGTATTACAATTAAATATTAAAATTATAATGCTATAGCTATTATAATGCTATATTATATGAATAGCATTATACTAAATGTTCGTAGGCGGTAGTGGCGTTAGGCAGTAGTGGTGGTAGGCGGTAGAGGCGGTAGTCCGTGGTCCCCTTGCTTTTTACTAGTATTTTTTTTTATAATGTAGTTGTGTAATATAGCAAACGATCAGGCAGTCCATCTGATGGTATGTGGCTACTGCCGCCCATGGACATACATGTCTAATCCTATCTAGGAAGAGGAGGGAGGAGGAGGAATATCTAATCCTATCTGAGATAGATAGCTGACGTCGGCTACAGATGTATCACTACCCACGAGGACTAAGCTGGAACGCCTCGGAAAAGTATGTCTCCATTACCACACCCTTCAAACCAGAACACAGCACTGCAGTGAACAATGCACTTCGTAAGCTACTTCTATAGTATACAAACGAAACTCAGCAGATTTGTCTATTTGTCTTGTCCCTACAAAATTATTCCAAAAAAGTTCTCCCTATAAAACACGAAACGTCCTCTATTATAATAGGTACCTATAGCTTATACGATGGCGGTAGTTCAGTTGAGGTAACAGATGAGTTTTCAGCTCCAGTTGGCAGAGATAACAATGTAAATATAGTATTACTCGTCGCTGTGAACTCAACCGAGTATGAGGGAATAAACAATGGATATTGCCTTAACTAATGGGATAGACAGAGACAAATATGAATATATACATAATATGTGTAACAATGATGTAGTTAGTAGTTTAACCCATTCATTGCGTATTGGTCTATGGAGCCAAGATTGAGTATATCTTATATATAAAATTCTCGTGTCACAATGTTAGTTACCGTACTCCTCCGAAACGGCTTTACCGATTTTCACCAAATTTTATATGCATATTCAGTAGGTCTGAGAATCGGCTACTATCTATTTTTCATACCCCTAAGTGATAACAACGTTTGCCGGGCCAGCTATTTTTTTATAATATTGAGGTAACAAACGAGCATGCCAGCTGGAGGTAAGTTAAGATTAGAATCCTCCCTGAGATGGCTACCGCCACACCTATTTATGCCTAATAAACATGCACTGGTGTGCTTCGGTTTGAAGGAGAAACATACTTATCCGACATGCATTCCAAGTTGGTCTTCAGAGGTAGCAGCATGTGTAATCAATCTCTCGTAGGACTAATCTTATCTGGGGTTTTTTTACAAATTGTTTTTATGCACGCTAAATTTGTTTTCATATGAGCATTCCGATCTCAGGGCTGCTGGAAGAGATTTCATTTTGAAATAAGTAGTCCTTTGTACTCTATTTTCATAATGTTTGCTGTTAATAATTGTTTTTTTCCGTGTACAAAAACTTATAAATAAATAAATAAATAAATAAAAATTCCAGTGGTGATAACCACTTTCCATCGGGTGATCTACATGCTTCATTAGATGCTTCTGTATATAAAATAATCGTTTCAAGGAAAGCCTACAAGACCAATACAAAATTAACATAAATCATGTGAAAGTTCTTATCATTTCTTACTGAGGCATATCATTATCTGCGTCTTCTTCGATCTTATAATTATAACGCTAACAGGAAGCTATATCAACAAAAAAGAATTCTATAAAAAGACTTGTATATATGGAGCAACAAATACCCATTCATATGCGCATAAACATATTAAAAAACATAAATGTACACGGATACTTCAAGCTAGATCCTTTAAGGATGTATAATTCGTCACACTAATCATTATGACGACCTCGGAAATACTTATCGGTTGGAATTCACATTTTTCTTATATGTAATTGATTTCAATAAAGCACCGCTGTAAGATAGAATATGGGTAGAAACAGGATACACACACAGGATGCCACACCTATTTCTGCCTCATAACAGCAGTGTTCGCGCTGCTGTGTTCTGGTTTGAAGGGTGGTAAGGGAGACATACCCTAACGAGGCTTTTCAGCTTAGTCCTCAGCGGTAGCGGCGCATCTGAGGCCGACCTCCAACAGGAATATCAAATCCTACCTGGGGTTGATTACAGATGTCCATGGAAAGCAGTAGCCACTTACTATCAAATGGGCTGCATGCTCGTCTGCTGCTCCTATATTAGAAAAAAAAAAACATTGTAACATAAGGCCTTTCAGCTTTGTTTTCTGGGTAACGCATCTGTAATAGGGATAATTTGGGATATTTTAAGGAGATTGTAGTAGCAAACGATCATACAGTCCGTTACATCCAGTCCAGTCCATGCCATCAGTAAGTGCTCACCCAAGCTCGTAGTCATCAGTAACATCATCCAATCTTTAACTTACTGATTTAAAGAACAGGATCTAGAAATAAGTGTAAGAGTAAGTGATTGGCCTGAGATCTATCTCAGCGACAATTACTAAGATGCATCATATTATATTTAAATCCATCAATAGGTATGAATTACCTCATGCTAAGAAGAGGTGTTATATTAGTACCTTCCTAGTTAAACCAGACTGGCTCTACCTTTATTTGGAAATAGAACTCTGTATGTACTAAACAACATATATACGACATTGAGTATACGAATACGAGTAAACTGTGTTACGTGCTAATTAAACCGTTTCTCAAAGGATGTCTGGTATTTGCGTATGATGCTTACGCAGAGATCAATTTTCCAATGTACGGGTGCAGTTACAATTAAAACTACATGACGTGTTGGTATGACGCAAATGTTTCTTCCTTGAATCAAATTACACAATACGTAAAGCAAAACGACGTAAAGAATTCTAAGCTGCTTTCAAACTCTTTTGTAAAAAGGGCGTTCTTCCTTTAAGTGGTAGAATTCTCCGTAATTCCACTTTAGAACCATTACCACACCTTATAACTACAGTTCAGTGCTGCTATATTATTCACGAGCTTTTGCCCGCGGCTTCGCTCGCGTTACGAAGTAATATTTTCATCCCCTATTTTATCCCCTTGGGGGTAGAATTGATCAAAATCCTTTGTTAGCGGGTGCCTACGTCATAACATCTACCTGCATGCCAAATTTCAGCCCGATCCGTCTAGTGGTTTGGGCTGTGCGTTGATAGATCACTATGTCAGTCAGTCACCTTTGAGTTATATATATTTAGTATTAGATTACAAGTTCCAACTTGAGCGTCCCACTCCTCAAGGATCCAACTTAGACCAATATCTATATAGTTGACTTTGCGTAGAATTCCCAGTCAAAACTTCAATACTCTTTCTAGTTTCAGATGTCCATGAAAGGCAGTGAAATTTTAGCATCAGATGGACTAGTTCATTGTATGATTTGCTTCTTAAATTAAATAATGAAAAATCTGCAAGCATTTAGGACTCAAAAAGTGCGACAATTCTATAATTTAGTCTTATTCTTTAAAATTCTGTGAAGATTTACCAGTGAATCACATCGTGATCAATATGATGACATAGGATACAATCAATTGAACATACAAACAACACGTTCACACCGTCATTATGGAATGACAGGAAATTACGAGTCATGAACATAGGACGTCAGATCTCCTACAGGGGCGTTTTGATCTGTCAAGTGGGTAATGAATGAGCGTAAATGGTATATTTTTATTAGATGTTAGCAGATATTAACGCAAGTAGTTTAAAATATTACTACGCAATGGCATAGCGTAGGATTGAGTCTTCGGATCAAAAATTAAATTTGCCATCTATGAAATACGTCATTTCTTTTATATCCATGTTATGTTATGTTGTAGGCATAGGTTAGCACGTCCCTGTAGTTCCGGGAGTAGAATAGGACTACGGTATCTCCTGCTTGCCGTAAGAGGCGACTAAAAGGAGGCTTCCGGGATTGCGGTTGCCACCCGAGTGGGACCTCGAACCGCCCGTCAGCGAACCCGGGAAGGACGGCTGTATGTGTGGTCGCATACCATTGTACAAGCCAGACGGTGTGGCGAGCGTCAAGCTCATTTGGGCGGTGCCCGACGGGGCAATGCGCTAAGAGGACTCCGGTTGCGTTCCTTTGGATATCCCGGAGTCCTCTACGCAGAGCCGAGGACGCCACCGGGGGTGTTTTAGTTCGGTAAGAATCCCACATATCCTCCTGTCGCTCCCACGGCATAGGGTACCTTTTGAAGGTTTCCCGCTCGTAAAAAAAATGGCAAGCATGTCATTTGTGTATATGAACTCTTGAGTGGAACTACAAATCAATACACGAAAAAGCTGTAATTTGTAAAATTTTGCCACCCCAAAATGTGCCGCCCGGCGTGTCTTTTTCATACGAGATCCCAGAATGAAAAACTCAATTTATAAATACGAGGTTCGTTCAATTCAGATGCAAGCTTATTACAAAAATAAACCAACTGGAAATTAATAAATGCACTACCATAAATTCACTACTGCAAAATACAAAGCACTCTCCGTAATGAAAAAGCCTAGCAAGCATCTGAATTGAGAGCAGGTAAATATTTGCACGTTCGTAACTCTATATACCGGGGGGTGGGTGGGGGTGGCTCTACACTGAGAGCTTAAATAGAGAAACATGAGTCGCAAACATGAAACTTTGTTAGGCTCCAACCACACTAACGATTATGCCGATGGTTCGATTGCCGCGACGCTAGCTTTTATATTTTTGCCATAAAATATAAAATAGAGAAACATGAGTCGCAAACATAGAACTTTGTTAGGCTTTAACCACACTCACAATTTTACCGACGCGATGGTTCGATTGTCGCAACGCTACCACACCTATTTTTGCCTCGAATAGCGAACTAAATCTGCTATGTTCTGGTTTGTATGATGTAATAAGGCATAGACTAGTCTGAGGCTATCTGTTGTAGTCCTCGGATAGCAGTGCGTCTTTGATAGTTGTCAATTAATCTGAAAAATATATACTACATAGTTAATATTTTTGTTAAATCCAGATTCCGTGCCTTCTTTAATTCAATTTACATAAACGCTCATGTGAAAGGAGCCTTAATAAATAAAGGACTGAAAATGTATCTATCTCACTCGTACCTTATTGGTTGCGTAAGACAGAAAGAGAAGTCAACCTTTATTAATATATCATCAGCCCTGCAAAAGCTGTCATAGCCACTAACAGGATACTGGGTACTATTTCTTTTTATTGTGTCTAAATTGAATTCTATTACACTTAAGGTTTTGTTTCTGAAACGTTTTCACTCAATAAATGTTCAGCATAATTATGAAATCATGATGATTCTACACAACCAACCCCTTAAACAACATGAGTTTTAGTAAGCAGAATGTAATATTTGTATTATTTTACTTTTATATGTATCGATTTGTATTGATTTTCTTTTTTACTTCTTTTTTAACTTCTTCTTACTTTTACTTACTTCTTCTTTTTCTTCCTAGTATTAAAAACAGATACCACTACGATAGGGTTACCAAACAAAAATTTAAAAATTTATGATCATGTTCGAAATTCAAACATTGGACGAACAAGAGATTTAGGGTGGGTTGCATCAAAAACCCGGTTAAAGTTTCCGTTACAGTTAAATATAACAGTAACTTTGACGGAATGTAAGAATTCTGTGTTGCACCAATTGATTTGTCATTAACGTCATTTCGATCGAGCTTGACCGGTTAAAGTTAAGTATTAGTTATGACGTAATTTCAACCTCAACTAAAATGGTGCAACTAATTATTTTCTTAACCATGGATTTGAAGGTTGGTTATGCTTCTGTAATTGTTAAAGTTACACGATGCAACCCACCTTAATTAACTAGTAAGTATTCTAAAAACAAAAAAACTGACTACTTTAGGATATGTAGCTTGTCACGACCACATTATATATGAATCCGACGACACCTCAAATCTTACACCCGTCAAGAAGTTAAGACTGTGCTTTACCCTCTGTCCCACTGCTGGGCACGGGTCTCCTCTCAGAATGAAAAGGATTAGGCCAGCGCGGTGCTGGCCAAGTGCGTATTGGTAGACTCTAAGTCTACACACCTTTAAGATTTTTTTTATAAAATCTCAGGTGTGAAGGTTTCCTCACGATGTTTTCCTTCACCGTTTAAGCAAGTGATTATTATTTTCTAAGTCGGAGGGCAATATACATTGCCTCCAAGTGTTCACTCAATGTTGTAAAAGTTGAATTACTATGTTGACATTATACGATGTATCGACTTTGATCGAATTAAGCCTTAGCTTTTAAAGTAAACGAACCGTGACCCCTGACTTATAGTTAAATGCCAGAGTTATTTGCGTATCCGTAGAATATCTTTTACTTAGCACATACATCAAATTAACTAGGGGTTTATTCTACTAGTACTAATGACAATAAATTCGTTAGTTAAAAATATCCCAAAAGCTTGAATGGTAAAGATTGTAGTGGTCAATGTCGTGGTAGACACCACCGTTTCAAGTACAGTGTAAACTCTATATAGCGGCACTGAAGGGACTGTGCATTTTATGGCGTTATAGAGAGTGGTCGTTAAATGGAGAGAAGAAAAATCAGAATTAGAAAAAGAAAAAGTTTATTTCAGTCTAGTGTTAGTAGTTATGTACATAAAAAAGAATCTTATTTGAACGCTATTGCGTGTAGTCTGTTATTTTTGTCTGACGTCTTTTGCTGGACCAGTAATTTTGTTGTATTTTTTTAATCATTTTATTCATATCTTCTGATATTGAAGCATCTTGGTGACAAAGGAAGTAATTTTCCAATAATTTTGTGCAAGCAATCCAATTTGTAAACAAAAGAACGAATTTCTTAGAAAGTTTCGTATGCATGATGCCGACAGACGAGTTTATTGCGGGCTAGGATAATAAAGCGACAAAAGAACGTACACAGGTGCGCAGTTTTTACTAATTTTAGCAACTTAAAAGGTACTTTTTGTTTAATTGTGGTCGTTATTGAGAGTGGGTGTAATGCTATGTAGAGTGTATCATTGTATGGAATACAAGCTAAACCAACTACGCCAATTGTTTTCGACGCATTAGAGAGTTTGTCGTTAAATCGAGTGACGTTACATGGAGTTTACACTGTATTTCTATATTTTTATCTAATAACAACAGTGTCAAGCGCTGCTGTGCTTTAACAGATGTGGTTAAAGATTACGCGGCATTCCAAATTTAGTCTAAAAGGGTAGCAAAACATCTGAAGCTGAGAATGAATCCCAATCCTTTTCGGTCTTTATTATAAACTAGCTGACCCGGCAAACTTTGTACCGCCTCAAAATCTATATATCAAATATATTTCATTTTAAATATAGCCTATGTTACTCGTGGATAATGTAGCCTTTGAATGGTGAAAGAATTTTTAAAATAGGTCCAGTAGATTTTGAGTCTATTCATTACAACCGAACAAACAAACAAAGAGTTCCTCTTTATAATATTAGTATAGAAGTATAGATGGGGGAGATTAGGAAAGTAGCACTGGTCACTTACTTGCTTGCGTGCTTATGTTATCTATTAAGTATCTAATATCTATAGAAATATCTTCTATCAGGGTGCGAGATCAAAAAAAAGTTCTAAGAAATAAATATAACAAGAAATTTTCAATTTCTAGTTATATTTATTTCTTAGCTTTTTATTATTTATGCAGTCATTGTTATGCCCCGATTTAGCAATGGCTAGGTGGCTAAAGGATGTTCCTGCAGTTCCGGGACTAGAATAGTTCTACGGTATCCCCTGCCTGTTCTAAGAGGCGACTAAAAGGGGGCTTCCGGGGTTCCGGGTGGCAAGAGTGGGAGCTCGAACTGTCCAGTAAGCGACCCCGAGCAGGACGGCGGTGGTGTGGTCGCATACCGTCGAGAACACCAGATGGTGTGGGAGGAGCGAAAACTGCTCTCCCAGGGCAGAGCCCGATCGGGGCATCGCGCATGGAGGACTCCGGTTGCGTTCCGTCGGAGATCCCGGAGTTCTCGAACAAGCGTTGACGACGGCCACCGGGGGGTTTTAGTGCGGTAAAAATCCCACATAACCCGGCGTCGCTCCCACGTCGTCGGGTAACTTTTGAAGGTTCCCCCTAGTTGAGAAAAAAAAGGTGGCTAAAGGAAATGCGAGCTCATTTACAACTTTCATCACGAAAAATAATGATTTTAACGAACTAAAATACGACAGACACCACAAACCAACGACGGCCGCCAGCGACAGTCAACAACAGTCGTCAACACGAATTGCAACTCTTGTCGCTCACTGTCGTTCGTGTGCTACCTCCCTTACACATTGACAATGATCGCAGCATAACAAATAAATCCTACTTAGTTATATATAATATACGATATTATAACCTATTATTTTTAGATATTCAACTCAATGTTACTATGTTGTTTATGATCATATCGAGGTCTTATTCAGCGTGAGTCGGAATTAAATGGTGGGGTGCAGGTCCTGTGACCGTCAGGGTCGTCTTTCGCTAAATCTAGGTCATCTGCACAATAAAAAATCCGGCTAAGTGCGAGTTGGACTGACACAATGAGGGTTCAACCAACATAAAATAATAATCTACACTAATATAATAAAGAAGAAAACTTTGTTTGTTTGTTTGGTTATAATGAATAGTCTCAAAAACTACTAGACCGATTTTAAAAATTCTTTCACCATTCGAAAGCTACATTATCCACGAGTAACATAGGCTATATTTTATATGAAATATATTTGATAAATAGATTTTAAGGCGGTACAAAATTTACCGGGTCAGCTAGTTTGTAATATACCTAATATTAGTAAAATCGCGTTTAAACGCTTTGCAATTAAACTGCATATTCTACACACTACATGTGCCAAAGTATTATAAGATATTGCTTTTTGCCAAATTTCATGTTTCTAGGTCAATGGGATAGAATGCTAGGTCAGAGCCCGATCGGGGCAACGCGCTTGGAGGACTCCGGTTGCGTTCCGTCGGAGATCCCAGAGTTCTCCAACAAGCGTTGAGGACGGCCACCGGGGGGGGTTTAGTGCGGTAAGAATCCCACATAACCCGGCGTCGCTCCCACGTCGTCGGGTACCTTTTGAAGGTTTCCCCCTCGTTAAGAAAAAAAAAAATGTCAATCTATAGGTTTTGTGTCCCTTGCAATATTGCAAACATGCAAAATATACCTTCGTCATAACACATAAACGGTCATATCATTTGATCCCGTCGACACGAAAGTTTTATTTTTTTACAACTTAAAGTAATACCAATATATATTTTACACGCTTTTTATTAGCTTCACCTGTATGTTTGTTTGTATGTTTGTAACCGACTTCTTTGGGCGCGATTTTGACCCACTTTAAACGGCCAGATTTCGTTCAAACTTTGTAGATTTATTTCACAATTATACTATTTACTGTTCCTTAATTGATTCCTAGATTCATTTAGATTTTCTACTTTTTAGTTAATTTTATCATAAAAGCGTGTTTTTTAGTTTTTTGAACTATATTTTTTATTAACATGTCACCTCTTCGCGTTCCTGCATTTTGATGTACGGAACCCCGAAAATAATAAATTGTCTATCTGTAACGTTTAAATAACTAAGTCTTAAGTCATATGTTAATTAGAATCATACAAAGATGCATAACTCATTTTATATACGTTACTATACTCGTATTCCGCCCGAGTCTGCGCTTGCGTGGTTTTCAGGTTTTGAGTTAAGTTAACATATTACTGTCCCACTGCTGGGCACGGATGTCCTCTCAAAGTGAGAAGGATAAAGCTATAATCTACCTTGCTAACCAATTGCGAATTAAAAGACACACGTTTGAGAACGTTTTTTTATTAAAGAATGGATAGTGAGGAATCGTGATAATTATGGAGAATTTACAATTTTTGCCCTATTTAGATCTATCTCTTGTTTATACAGATCTATCTAAATAGGGATATCTATCTATATAGATCTAAATAGTGATTTTTGCCCTATTTAGATCTATCTCTTGTTTATACAGATCTATCTAAATAGGGATGTCTGTCTATATAGATCTAAATAGGGATTTTTGCCCTATTTAGATCTATCTCTTGTTTATACAGATCTATCTAAATAGGGATGTCTATCTATATAGATCTAAATAAGGATTTTTGCCCTATTTAGATGTATCTCTTGTGTATACAGAAAATAGCTACGAACGGCATTGAATCTAATTCTAAATATTTAGCTAAAACGAAGGTAATATACCGATTACTTTGCCTAGACACACTACAATCTAAGTAACCATTTGTATTACAATTACGTACAAAATAGATCCTTGATTGCGGTATCTAAGTTAGGGATGGTCTGTGATCGATTAATCGAAGAATCGGTTTTTTTGGACCAAAAATAAACTATTATTTATTAGGAAATATATCAATTTACTATATTTATATTTTTTCCTAAAAATTGAAATTAGATTTTTTTGGAAGTTGTTGGTACATTAACAAAAATGTATTATAGACATGACGGATACTATTTCAGTGGTTGATTGATTCTGATGACATTTTTCTTCGCTAGCGTCGCGCCTAATTAGATAGTTTAAATTTTTTGAAAATCGGTTCTTTAGGCCTCGATTTTTTTGTGAAACGATTTATCACACTTCGATTCGAATCAATTCAAGAATCGATCTTATTCGGAAAGAATCGCCATCTCTAATCTAAGCAAAAGTACTTACTAAAATTTTAATGAAGTTGTGTAAAGTTAGTGCTAAATTAGTTAAAGAATGTCGCATTAGCATAAGGCTACGAAAACTGTTAACCTTGTGATTTTAAGCATTGATTAAGGCGATATGTGTGCATTGTGATTGTGCAAAAACACTTATCCGTCTAAGGTAATATAACCGTCTTACAAAAAAACTCGTTTTTATCTTTTTTTTTAATTGCAGTAGTAATTGATCAGATGATAAGAAGTCACTGCCGCCCATGAACGCTTGTAAACAATTTGAAGGTAGAACCCTTTGTGGTTTGACTCCGGCGGCATCACCGCCATACCTATTTCTAACTAATAACAGCAGTGTTAGGCGCTGCTGTGTTCCGGTTTGAAGGGTGTGGTAAGGGAGACAGACTTTTCCGAGGCGTTCCAGCTTAGTCCTCAGTGGTAGCGGCGCATCAGTTGCCGACCTCAGGTAGGAATCTCTACTCTTATCTGGGGTTGATTACAGATGTCCATGGGCGGCAGAAGCCACTTACCATTAGGTGGACCGCATGCTCGTCTGCTACTCTTATATTATAAAATAAAACTCCATATAGAATAAGGGTCTTGAGCTCTATTACAGATGTGTTACCCCTGCTAAGAGTTAAGATAGTCGGTATGTAAGTAATGTCCCATCCTTCCACTGAAACACAAAAACTGATTCACACTCAAAACAGTTTTAAATATAATGACAGCGAATAATTAATTAAAAAATTAATCAATCAACATTAATTGCACCTCATTTTGAACTAACGCGAAGCTTTTAAAATCATGACCTTGTTTTAAAAATATCTGTTTTGAACTTTGAGGTAGGTTAGTTTTTTCATTTCGAAATTCAAGTTCAAAAGCAATTTTGTGAATAAGGTTATATCGAAATCTGCATGATTGCACAATTGAGGTTCGTTGAACTTTTTAATATTCTAACGTAACAAGTTGTTTATAATTAGTTATTTTTCAATAACGACATCATTTTGTAGCGAAGAAATTAATTTAATACTACTGTGTTTTGGTTTGAAGAGTGTGATAAGTAAAGATACTAATATGAAGTGTTCTAACTCAATCCTCAAATATGACACATCGATGGATTGTAATTGACTTTTATTAAGATTTTAGTATAGCCTGAGGGTTAAAATTTGGCCTCTCAATAAGAAGGGACGTTAATGTCTTTTGAACAGGTATGGATAGGACAAAAGTTCATAACTTTGGAACGGTTATGTGCGTATTAAAAACGACTTATCATTTATTATAAGGGCGAAGGAAAATATGACGAAACCTATCAACCACTTGCCTAAGAATTAATAGTTCTCAAATGTGCACTCTGAAAGGAGACCCGTGCGTAGCAGTGGGAGAGTAATGAGTTAACGATAAAAATTATAGCACAACTTAAGGCCAGGCACCAATACTATAAAACTGTGGGTGTCATAAATACTTTTATCTTGACCTTTTGAGTGACCATACGTCTATTACCGCGAGGCGACATCATAAATGTCAAACAGTGTAACGAGATTTATGTAATGAATTTGTTGCGCGGATATAGTGTCTTACAACTTCTTCCGTGGTCATAAATAAATCGAAATTTTATATATACGCATTATATGTCATAGATATTGAAGCAACAAATGCGTATGTAACCTTATTAATGTCACAGCTTTTTTTTTCGAGGGGGAATGCCGTGGGAGCGACACGACGTTATGGGGGATTCTTACCGCTCTAAAACCCCCCCATCCATGGGCCATGGGTGGCCATCCTCAGCGCTACATAGAGGACTCCGGGATCTCCAAAGGAACGCAACCGGAGTCCTCTTAGCGCGTTGCCCCGTCGGGCTCCGCCCAGGTGAGCTTGACTCTCGCCACACTGTCTGGTGTGTACGATAGTATGCGACCACACATACAGTCGTCCTTCCCGGGGCCGCTGACCGGGCGGTTCGAGCTCCCACTCTTGCCACCCATAACTCCGGAAGCCCCCTTTTAGTCGCCTCTTACGACAGGCAAGAGATACCGTAGTCCTATTCTAATCCCGGAACTACAGGGACGTTTTAATGGCACAGCTAGCCATAGATATCTGCAGCACTATATGTTTTAGAAATTGAAGTGACAAATGCCAGTGCAGTGTATATTAATGTCGCAGCCACTCATGGACATCTGCAACTTAAAATAGAACAGGATGCTACGGGAAGTCATTCGTAACTGAATTAGACTAAACTATTTATTACCCGCGGCTTCGGCCGCGTTTCAAAGAAAATAATATGACATTCTAACATACATAAAACTGAAAATTCGTACCTTTACTGGAATGACAGTGGCGCCTTCTGGCGAAAATTGGTCATACCAACTCTGAAACCTTCGTTGGCTCATGGACAACAACTTTGCTTAAGATCATCTCTTGATGAAATGCATAGTTTACGATTCAATCCTTACTAATATCGATTAAAATAATCGACTTTTTGGTTCAAAAGATCGATTCTCCGATTAATCGATCTTAGATCGCCATCCCTAGTTCCCGTGGGATTTCTGGGGTAAAAACTATCCTATGTCCTTTCTCGGGTCTCAGACTATCTTTGTACAAAATTTCATTAAAATCGGTTCGTGGCGCTGATTGGAAATAGTATGGGCAAATACGTAAACAAATACCAAAACAGTCATATTTGTCAAAACATAAAAACTCATGGTAAGGGTACAGATGGGCTGCATGCTCGTTACTTCAATGTTAAACAAATACCATAAAGAGTTTGCGTCAACTACACATGATGAAAGTATCTCCTAACTTATCGATTTAAGATAAAGAATATCTTAATCTATAATTCTATATTCGGTGCATTCAAGGATCAAAATTTCAACATAATGCACTAAATTAAGTAATAAATTAGTTGCTAAGCTATTCATTTTATACGGACTATCATAAAATGGTTTTGTCGGAAGCAGTCAATACTCTTCCTGAATTCTTCACACGTTTTACGACTAAGTCTAAATTTAACACATTAATATTTTAAATCACATCCTATTTATGTAATTTAATTAAAAAGCATTCTATAAGAATATGTACATTGCAACTCATATCTGTGATAAACCCAAGGTCTGGCCCATCTAAGGGCGACCACAGATACGTTTCTTTCCTAAGGCATAAGGACTAAACAGACTGCAAATCAGAACACAACATAAATTATGTTTAAATGGTTTATGTAACTATTTGATATGGAGTTTTATTGGAACTTTCCAATTTAGATCTTCATTAAAATAAAAGATAAGTCGAGAAAAGAATGGTACGGCCGTGCCGCTGTTTTGGCTCGACTTGGCGGAGGCACTGCCGTGCCTCCAGATTAACAGATGCTGTTTCGTATGCATCGCACGTCGTCACGCTAACAAACGATCTAACCCGCCGAATTGGCGGTTATATATAAAAAACAAATTAAAATGCTACGTCAAAATATTTTTCTTATAGAATTCGCACTATAATTACACTAAAATTAAATATTATATATAGTCTACTGGTATGCTAATGTTTTTACAACAAATAATGATATCAACCAGTTGTTTGGCGAAAGTGTTAACAGTAGGTAAGCAATCGCACCAATGCATTACTTATGTGCATTAGTTAATTTCAATGCCACGATAAAAAGGAAGTAAGACTATAATTCGCAAAAAAGGTAACACGTGTTTAATTGCAATCAACGAAAGTGTAGATCGAAGTCATATGGTCGCCGAACATCACAATATGTTAGTAATTCCGTTAAAAATAATGTTTCTATGAAAAAGGATAATTATTTCTTTTTTGCTAAGTATTTTTTATAATTGCTAATTAGGACTTTTTAGGTGATAGAACCATTTTTTCGTTTCACACTGGAGATACTACCGCTACACCTCTTTTCGCGTAATTTAATTTATTTAAATCGCGTAAAGTAAATTACAACAATCTTGAGTGTTGAGTTCAGATTTGATAGAAATACATAATAGAGAAAAAAGGGAATTGAAAATAGATGAAAATAATAGTATTTCAGAAAAAAAGAGTCGCGAAAATAAATATAAATAATATGTTGAATTTAAAAGTAATGGCCTGACGGGCTCTTTAAGTATATTTCTCAGATTACCCTAGTACTTAGTAAGACATTACATACGTGTATAGGCACACGTGCTTTGCAAGAATCAAGAGTAAAGTTGAACTCACGGTTAAGGTCACGGGTTAATTTATATTAAACTCCGACGTTATAACCTTGCTGTTTAGTTTTATTTTCCCTCATCCTATCCGTTTGCTGTGTTTGTTATTGGATTAAGAAATCATTTAGGACATTGAAATTATGTGTTTCTGTCTGTCCTGGATGTCGATGTGTGCATCGCATAAGTACATGGCACCTATGACACATGTATCCTTGTAGACTACGCGTATAAAATGCTTCATTAAACCTAACATTCATAAGTAAGTTGGTCATAAAGCCTGTTAAAAAGTTAATTATTTCACGCCACATACATTTTTACCGCTTCCGTACCTTTAGGAGTGACGCCGGGTTATGTGGGATTTTTACCGCACTAACCGCCCCAGGGTGGCCGTCCTCATAGCTTGTTGGAGACCTCCGGGATCTCCGACGGAACACTCTTGCTCTTGCTCCTCCCACAACATCTGGTGTTCACGACGGCATGCGACCACACCATACATACCGCCGTCCCTCCCGCGGTCGCTTACTGGCCGGTTCGAGCTCCCACTCTTGCCGCCCGCAACCCCGGTAGCTCCCTTTTAGTCGCCTCTTACGTAAGGCAGGGGATACCGTAGCCCTATTCTAGTCCCGGAACTACAGAGACAACCGTTTCCGTACCTACAAGTTAATTTTTCATTAACCATGTCGCAAAACCCCACAACTCGTCAGGAGAAGACGCCACTAGTATTTCCAAATCACGCTATCGATTTTTTCTCAACAACTTGCAAATATACATTATACAAGTTTCGAACTAGCCTGACGGGAGATTTCCATTTATTAAAATCGAATCCTATGGTTTAGTGTATCTTCTGAAACGCGTAAACACGCATGAAACTTAGCCACGAATGGGCACTCTTGATGTTTGTGACATATTTTTATTGATCATTTATGATCTACACAGGCCATGGACTTAAACGCTATTCGAGCAAACACCTAGTACCTATATAAATAATATTGTATCTCTAGGAAGCAATTTTATATAAACCTGTTGCTACGAATCAATCTGGCTGATCAACGCGGTTTATGATTGTCACGAAACAGCAATTTTATGCTAGAACAAATACAAATTATTTTATTAAACAATTCGGGCGTTTAGCATGTATTATTAAATAATCCGTAACTTATAAACAGGCTTGTGTTGTTCATTGTTTATAAATGGATCGAGAAGAAATATTTAAATTTTGCTTGTACTCTTTCATTTCCCGTAATAAGCAAGATCACAAAGGAAATTACATAGACTTATCTTGAAGATTTGAGTCGTGTTTCAATCTACCTGATGTTTTAAACTACCTACAAAAACAATAAAAACAAAAGTGAAAATAAACACTTGTTTATAAATTTGTATAAAAAAAGCATTTAGCATACATTATTTATAGATCATTAATTGTAAATTTACAAGGTAAAGGTATCCTTACAATTTTGGTTATAAACGCAGATTACGTAGTTATGTATAGTAACAGTCTTGTGTCGTCATTTAACAACTATTATTTTGAGATTTTCTTTTTGCTAAAATTTGTTATGCTATGCTTGTAAGTAATACGAGTAGTTAATGGATTTGAGCTCCAGCTCTCTGGGTGTCTGAAATTCGAATACTAAAACACGCATCTGTATTTTTAATCATGCGTGTATTAGAAAATAAGGATCACTTGCTTAAAAACGGCGATGGGAAACGTCCTTAAAGGTGTATGAATTCTAACAATTCGCACTTGCCCAGCGCGGTGAAATGGCCTTAACCACTTTTCCTCTGAGAGGGTCTCCTCTCTTTGTGATTTTACCGGGGCAGGACGTCACATTCCTTAGGTATAACCGTATGCGATGATATATTAAGATAGTTATCGTAAACATACAATAGTTTAGTATACACTTCATGCTGAGACATTTAACACTGTAGTAACCTTCCAATACCTAATAAGATGAATTTTATTTTTCATGGCGTTCTTAATCATCAGGGATATTCCACCTGTAATCGATTTCAGGACGACTCTTTGAGGAATGCCAATGTTTATGAGCGGAAGTGATCACTTAACATCCGACAGAGTTTGCTACATCAATTACGAGTATAGGTCTCTTAACGCATAGTAACATGGCGCTCCGTTCGGAATTATTAGCAAGGGACTCTGCAACAATGTACCTACTGCCTGCCGCAACCTTCATATTCGTATCTAGGGTAAATGACGCTTTTAAAAAATATTAATGCAACGGTGGAAACTGTAAGAACTCTGGAAGAATAAATTATCATTATACATATTGAACTATCTTCTTTTTAATTACCTAATGGAACGAATGGAATGCATGTTCTGGAGATTTCTGAGACATATATTTTCTTTGAACTTGGTTCACTGTTGGAAATAATAATAATCATTTAATTCCATACAAATATCTACGTGTCTAACTCCGTTTTTTGAGAGTTGATTCAATAAATGAGAGGTGCATTGAAATAGAACCCGAACCTCCAGAACGGAAGACGGAAATCATTCCATTGCGCTATGCGCTTGGGCTTGCGCAAACACTTCCTACCTATATATCTATTTGGTGGTAAAATCCTCTGTGACACGACTCCGGCGGCATCACATACTTCTGCCTAATACCGGCAGTGTTAAATGTAGTTATGTTCTGGTTTTAAGGGTATGGTAGAGGAGACGAACTGTTCCGAGGCATTCGAGCGTAGTCTTCAGGGGTATCTGGGGCCGATTTTAGGTAGGAATCTAATCTTATTCAGGGTCAATTACAGTGGTCTATCCTTAACATCAAATGGTCTACACACTCGCTTGCTACTCGTATGTTATAAAAAACTTATCTTAACTTACATTAATCAGAAATTATTTTCAGTAACCTATTTAAGAAGTTTTTCTTATGAACGTAGGTACAGACGCTGTAAATACATTATATTGTCTTAATGCTTTAAAAGCAAAATAATTTAATGCTTTATCAAAATTGAATTAATGTAAAACATGCATATAAAGTGTAGTGATAATGGACAAGTAAAGTTTACCAGACATGTTTTTCACGGATTGCATGATAATTCATTCTATATTCAATTTATTAACTTAACTTAACTGTAAAATAATGGTTATAAATAACCATTACTTTACAGATTTTTATTATATTTAAAAACAATTGACGTCTTTCATAATCTGTATTGATTTATTTGGGATCTCTATTGGAATTTCTATTGTCTTTTTAATTTATTTAGGACGAGGGTATTTTGAAAGATACCTACTCTTAGTATTATTTCACTGTGAAATTTGAAAAGCTTAATTAAAAATACGCAAATTAGTGTTTATTTACATTTACAGACAAAGGACGTGTCAGACAAGTTTCGTAGCAAACAAAAAGATGTTGTTTAACAATACGTATTTTACGAATTCATTTTGAACAGACATGCTTCTAAAAATATTTTTATACAAAAAATAATATCATTGTGTCTAGCACGTCGCGTGCCTGAAACGTTCAGCGTCTATACACAAACGGGTCCGTAAACAAAAGACAAGCGCTCAGGCCGTAGGAAACGTTCGCCGCCACCGCGTACGGATTAAACATACGGATATGAAAGGGACAGGAGCGAGGGGGCGCGTTCAGTTTACAGCTTTTATATAAAAGAAGCGCGATATTTCACAACCATTCGAACTTGGAATCTCGACGCGATCCCGTTGCGGAGCACGCGAGAGCCGAACGCATCCGAATTCGCGCGCGAAGTGACAGAACGTACAGATTAACGTAAATTTGTTTTATTTTTGTTGTTCGATATGGCTGTTGCAAGTGCCAGGAATATTGTGAATTTGAAGGAGAAGGAGCGACACTTCGAACATGACAATGCCAGGATTGATAAATATACGGTAAATATATAATATTCAAGCGCAAATTTAATTAAGTTACTTTTACTAATACGTGATTTATGTCAAATGCCATTAATTTGCAAATTATGTGAATTGTATTTCTTATATTGTGTTCCTGTAATTATTGTTTAACTTACATAAAAATATGCAAAACAATAGAAAAAAAAAAATTATTTATAAAAATATTTGAACGCATTCAACATCACCAACATAAAATGAAAATCATGAAACATATTATCATTATATTATCATCTATAAATAAACATACAAATGCATACAAACATTAATCTATTTTTAAAAACAATAAAATTATAATTGCAAAATAGAAATAATAATTTAAACTCTCAATCTATCGGATTAGTGATGGTCAACATGTTTCCTTTCAATTGAATACCAAATGAATGTATTGTATATTTTAAAAACAACGCGAAATTTAATTAAATAAATAAGCATCTATTTTTCTATTCATCGTAAATATAACTGCACGCCGTAAGGTCGTCTGAAAGAAGTCTCTTTAGACCGCCTTTTGTATTGTTTTTAAATTTGTTTGTTTCTTTTTATATCTACATTTCTGGGTACAATAAAGAGTATTTTTATTATTACTTTAATAATACTATATTGTGAATCATAATCAATTTCCTTTCATGTCCGGGAGACAGGGGTCCAACGGTAGGACAATATAATATAAATAAACCTACTTAAAATGATTAAAACAATAATAGATCTGCAATTTGACCGGACTTCATTCATAAGCGTAGATTGCAAAATATATGCAACAAGCATTCCCTATTACAAGAGTCATTGCTACAAAAGTAGACCTTGATAAATATCAAAATGTTATTAATACGACTGCCTAACCAGTAACCGAACCCGAAATCCTCTGAACTCACCATGTATCAAATAGGTGGTCAGAAACAGAGCCGGATTAACCTTAACGCAGAGTAGGCAACTGCCTAGGGGCCCAGGATCGACAGGGGCCCACTGCAGACTTCGTACTAACACGCAGCCAACCCGCGTTGAGCACGCATAGAGCCTGCGTATGTCTGAACCCGCCCTTAGGACGTTATCCATGCCTATATCGGAAATTGTATTCAGGAATGTGGGTAGAAGGCAAAAAAAAAACATTATTTAGTCAGTCAGAGTAGGTAAATAAAAGGGGCCCGAAAATTGTATTGCCTACAGGCCCATACAGGGTTAATCCAGCTCTGGTCAGAAAACACAATAGTGTAATTTTTACGAGTACCTACATGCACTCTGTAATCCTTCACTTCATACATCAGTATTTATTCAAGTGCTCAGTATTATATCGCTACCCCTTTGGCAACGATATAATACACTTGAATAAATACTGAAATTCATTCAAACAATTCATATATGAAATTTTAAATATTTCTCATATATTTTGAAGTCGATCAAATATTAACATTTTCATTTCAACGTATACCGTACTTTTATTGCAAATTCCACAGCCCGCCGACATACAGTACCCTTACCGTGAGTTTTTACGTTTTGACAAATATGACTGTTTTGGTATTTGATTACTTATTAGCCCATACAATTTCCAAGTTATGATGTTATGCGCTAGAGGCGCTGATTGGAAATTGTATGTGGCAAAAACGTAAACAAATACCAAAACAGTCATATTTGTCAAAACGTAGAAACTCATGGTAAGGGTAGATACTGTACTTATTCGAAATAGCTTTTAAGCTATAAATGTTTCTGAAAATACTATTTTACAGTCATAAAAGTTGATTAGTTCGTGAATACTGAGTTGTAAACAAAGTTATTGAAGTATGCGGCAGTAATTTAATATGTTTGGTTAAATGACACAGTAATTGGTAAGCTACCATTAGCACTTATGTCAGTGTTGCTAATAACTAGTTAGTAGCACAGGTGGTAGCTACAACTCTTTTTATAGCCAATTTTTGAACATAAGTCTCTTCTATAACTGAGGGATGCCTTATTTTTAGGCACAAGTCTCTTCCACATTTGGGAGATCCATAAAACCTTCGAAAAATGGTTTAACAATTGTTACTCAATCCGGGATATGACTTTACGTACCTTCGTCAAATCCCCATTGAAACATATGAAAATTAAAAAAGTTAAATTTAACAGGAGAAAGTCATGTTACGAATCAGAGAGTTATTATTAAACCAAAAAAAACCCGACTTCTTGAAAATGTAGCCTTTGTCATTTCCACAATTCAGATAAACCCAAGGACACCTTATTTTTTAAAATCCGTCAAGCCGATTTGGCTAAAAGTCGTGCCAAAGAATGAGACATATGTACATACGATCGAATAACACTCCTATATCATCGTCTGCTACTCCTATATTATAAAAAAAACATTACACTACTCGGCCAAACATTACAATAATAATAAAACAAAAAATGTAATAATTTGCTGAAATTAAACCCAGGACACATATATCAATATAATAATCTTAAAAAAAGTTTTTAAAGGTAAGTAAAGTCTACCAATACGCACTTGGCCAGCGCGGTGGACTATGGCCTAATCCTTCTCATTCTGAGAGGAGACCCGTACCCACTTGTGAGACAGTAATTGATGATGATGTCAATACGCTTGCAAAACAGCTCACAGGCTCATAAGATCAGCTAAGATCCATTGCTAATCGACCGTGAGATAAAACAGTACAATTAACACGAAAACATTAATTATAGTTCAAGTTAACTTTATCAACAAACAATGTTATCTTGTTTATTCACTTCATACCGGTTATTTTAACGAGTTAACAAATGGTTAACTTCCTATTAACGAAGATGTTCATAATTAAATTATATTTTATAATAATTAGTAAGTAATGACGAGTTCGTAGAGGCGTGGGGTCAATAGCAGTCTGACACGCAGGCTTCCGGGTTCGAACCCTGGTTAAACAGACATTTAAAAAAGAATTTTGTTGAATATTTCTGTTCTGGTGTTTTTACGGTGGTAAAGTATATTAAAATATATGTACTATAATATAATATTAAATAATGAGAACTGTAAGAGTGTATTTACGATGTAATATATCCCTTTGTGTTTTTTACATATTTATTTGAAAAGCGTATTTAAAATAAAGAAATAATTACGCGGTCTTTTAACTTTTGAATTAATAATAATGCAGAGCAGTATTTATAAATAAGCTATTGATAAATGATAATTTATCAAAACGGATCTAACTAACGCATAAGGTCAGAATTAAGGCTGATCGCTCATTGGCGACCATCACGTGAGAGATAGTTGCGTAAGCTACCTCAAGCTACAGAACAGCCGCTTAGTCCACTGCCGCTCAGGCGTCCAATTTATTGAGACTGACGAGAAGCAAATTTTCGTCTTTTTTTCGAAAAATCTGTTAACAGTCATGTTATAGACGTCTGTTATAGAAGCATGAGCTACTAAATAATCGGTGAGCAACTTCTGTCACTCGCAATATTCTCGCAACTTACCTTTAACCTCACCTTCCAAACCACCCACTAATTTGTGGGGTTGGTATATTATTAATCTATTTTGAAAATATTATAATGCTTTAATTAGCATTATATTATTATGAAAAAATATTTAGTTATCAGAGTATTCTTATGCAAAATCATAGGGTGGCATATCTGACAACGGATAGAAACACATCCCTTATATCTTCACGTAAGACTAATCGACCTCATAGACCAACAATTTGTGAAGGTGGTAGGGTAGAACCCTTTGTGGTTCGACTCCGGCGGCACATAACAGCAGTGTTAGGCGCTGCTGTGTTCTGTTTTACTTTTCCGAGGCGTTCCAGCTTAGTCCTCAGGGGTAGCGGTGCATCAGTGGCCGACCTCAGGTAGGAATATCTAATCCTATCTGGGGTTGATTACATGTCCATGGGCGGCAGTAGCCACTTACAATCAGGTGGACTGCATTGTCGTCTGCTACTCCTATATTATAAAAAAATCACATTATAAAATAACCGTTAAAGCTATTACTAGTAGCTAAAGCGGCAATAGGCGGTCAACCTAATAACAGCAGTGTTAGGCGCTGCTGTGTTCCGGTTTGAAGGGTGTGGTAAGGGAGACAGACTTTTCCGAGGCGTTCCAGCTTAGTCCTCAGGGGTAGCGATGCATCAGTGGCCGACCTCAGGTAGGAATATCTAATCCTATCTGGGGTTGATTACATGTCCATGGGCGGCAGTAGCCACTTACAATCAGGTGGACTACATGCTCGTCTGCTACTCCTATATTATAAAAATAATCACAATATCTAATAACCGTTAAAGCTACTAGTAGCTCAAGCGGTAATAGGCGGTCAGCCTTAGGTCGATCATAACAATTCTACGTAAGATTGTACTCGTATTTATCGTTTGATCTTGTTCTTTAACTGCTTTACAAATGAGACAAGATTGCGAAGCATAGTATGATTAATTGTGCGTGACAATTTGTTAATTTTTACGGTTCAAGTTTAAAAACTTACGGAACCGTAAAAATCCTTTAGGATATACGAAAACTTTATTTAAATTCCATCAAAAAATAAAAATATCTATAAATTAATTAATGGAGTAATGTGAATCTATTTGTTTCACAAGCTTTTATTTAAAATGATTTATTAGTTCCTTTGTATGTATGTGACGGTCAAATCTTGCAATTGAATTTTAAACTAGTCAACCCCAACCGATTTATCTGAAATTTTGCATACACGTTTGGTTTGTTGGCATGAAGTAACAGCCAAAAACACGTTTTAGGTGAGTAATAAGCAGTCCTTTTTAAATCAACAAGCACTAAGCCACGAAAGAAATTTTAAAATCGACAAGCAATAACAGAATGCCATTTGAAATTACAATGCAAATAAAATGATGGTTCCATAAACAGTCAACATATCGGGTAATAAAGATTGCGTTATCTTTCTGATCCCATTACACATTGCACTAATTAACTGTACGCATAATATCAGATTAAATTAATGCGTACAGTTTTAATTAAGATATATACACTCAGTTGCTAACTATAGAATGTTCACTAACACTTTTGAAGGTGGTAGAACCTTTTGTGGTTCCACTAGCAGCACCACTCACACACCTATTAACAGCAGTGTTAAGCGCTGCTTCGTTCTGGTTTGAAGGGTGTGGTAAGGGAGGCATACTTTTCCAAGACGTTCCAGCTTAGTCCTCAGTGGTAGCGGCGCATCTGTGGCCGACCTCAAGTAGGTATATGTAATCCTATCTGGGGTTGATAACAGATGTCCATAGTCGGCAGTAACCACTTATCATCAGGTGGTGTGCATGCTCGTCTGGTACAATTATATTATAAATAATAATAATTATAAGAGTAGTAGTAATAGTGCGCCCAGTGTCAATATTGGACAATAATAACTGAAAATTTCAGGAAAAATATTTTAGGTATACTTCTATTTTTTTTTAATAACACTAAGAGAGACCACTTATTCACATCCGGTGGGCAGTAGATGTAGACCTACGCTCCGCGAGTTCCGTTCTGAATTTCTGATTAACCCGGACATAGAAACAGACAGCCATTTTTTTAAATTAACTTTCTTTGAATTTCAGTACAAATCACCCTTTAGGTGTTTAAAAAGCTTTTATTTCCATATTTTTCTTTCTTATGTATAAAAGTCGGTATAAGAAGAGAAGGAGTTATATTAATAAGAGAACGTATACTTATTAGATATAATATTGTTGAAACTATTTATAGATTTAAACAAAAGTCAATGCTAATAAATATTGAATATTAAACTGAAATAATTAGCAATGTCCATATTAAAACTAGGTCGATACACATAAAAAATAGATCAGGTAAACCTGTTTCAAGTATTACTTCCTAAACATTTTTATATACCAAAAATATGTGTATAATCCCTGTTGCTAATGGTACAGAACATAACATAGGTATGCTTTAGTTGCCTACTGAGTCGATGGGATTAAAACTATTATTTTACTATTATAAATATCACTTTATTTTTAGTATTTGTTGATATAGCGGCCACCTTTATACATGCTCTGTCGCAAATCAAGTGTTTATCTATTACGGTTCTGGAGATAGTACCTTGTGACAGACGGACAGACAGCGGAGGCTTAGTAAAAGGGTTGCGTGTTTTCCCTTTGGGTAGGGAACCCTAAAAACATAAGTAATAAGATGCCAAGTTATGATTTTAATATAATTGATGTTCTGATAACAATTAAATTCGTATTAATTTAAAATAATGCAAGTCAAATGTATAACCTCCTCCTTTTTTGAAGTGGGTTAATTAATTCTTTATGTACTTATAATTATTAGTACATTCGTGACAATGCCAGTGACTAAGCTTCCGGGTTCAATACCCAGTTAGTGTAATTGTAAAATTGTGTGATTGGTTTTTTTGCTTGTGCGTATACACTATACACTTTTAAGGCCTTCCTACTCTGTGCTATCCAAACTACAATTCTCGAATCTATTTAAATATATCAATAAAGCAAATTAGATTATTTTTAAGAAAATGATAAAAGTCGTGTAAATGCGACGTAATCTCGTAACATATCAATACTTAATAACATAAAGATTGCACTGCTGTTTTATGGATTTGGAAAATATCTGAATCCATATGCGAAAACTGTCAAATTATATAGATACGGGCTTAGGGCCTACGCACATTAAAGCGTTATGGTAACGCACTGGCGACGTTTTCCGTCGTAACGGAAATTTGTGTCGTGAAGCCCAACGAAAATAGTAGCGGCACACTTTATGTGCGCTGCCACCACGCTCTTGTGTCGGCCCTTTAAGCCACAAATAAGCTTTTAAGTGTAAGTATAGGTATTAGAGATATTTTTTATAGAAATAACTATTTCGAAGCACAGGAAAATACTGGCATCTGTAAATGCATCGAATTCGAGGATTCCACACGCAGGCTTTGAAGGGTTTAGGTTCGGTTTCATATGAATGAGATTTCCCAAGTAGTCCTTAGTATAAACATACGATTTTATTCATTACTAGCTGACTCGGCAAACGTTGTGTTGCCATATAAATAAAAAAATGTTAAGGTTGAACAACCCTTATCACTTAGGGGTATGAAAAATAGAAAGTAGCCGATTCTCAGACCTACTGAATCTAATATATAAAATTCTCGTGTCACAGTTTTCGTTGCTATACTCCTCCGAAACGGCTTGACCGATTTTGATGAACTTTTTTGTGCTTATCCGGTATCTATGAGAATCGGCCAACATCTATTTTTCATCCCCCTAAATGATAAGGGTTGTTCACCCTTTACATTTTTTTATTTATATGGCAACACAACGTTTGCCGGGTCAGCTAGTATGCATATAAAATTTGGTGAAAATCGGTAAAGCCGTTTCGGAGTATTACGATAACTAACATTATGACACGAGAATTTTATATATAAGATATTGTTGGTTTGTTAACCCTTATCAAGTGGCATGCATTTTCATTAGCTACTTATTGTAAATAATATTCAAATGCAATTAATTGAATTATATTCTAACATGGATTATTTCGCGAATAATAATGTACACTGCCGGAACTATTGTATGCACCGCTAAGTACTTGTCTAACCTACACTGTAATTGTATGAATATTCACTATATTATCTCTCTGTTATCTTGAACGAGAACTATTGCACTGTACCCGAAGGTCACAATAAGACAATCACTTTATACTACACTTCTAGATCCTGAATAGAAATATTTAAAGCTGCATTATAATCTACAGATATAACTAGGAACTTAAATAATATATAAAATATTAATATATGTGAAAAATTTGTTATAAAAATATTCTGTATCACGATAAAAATCTATAATAAACTTGTTTGAAATATCCTGTCTGTAATGTTTCCTGTATCCTTTATATTATATTATTTAAATAAAAATAAACAAACATTGTTTAAAATAATTCAAAACAATCCAGTAACTAAATGGAACTATACAAAATAATGTTTCTAGAAGTAAAAAAGCTTTTAAATAACATTCTCAATAATTAATTATTAGATTAAAAAAGCGTATTAAAAATACCTACCCGCTTGTACCCAATTTATAAATGTTAGCACCGAATAACTTGATCAAAATAATAGACATTAGCCCTTTGAGACCAGTGCACTAGTCTTTAAATCATAATTTAATTCTAAACTTTAAAGGGAAACAGATTTTTAACATAACACCTAGTTTCTGCACCTTAGTATAATAATTGATCAGATAATTAATTCAGGCTGTGTTATTATCAAGAAATTCTTAAGTAAAGATATATAATCAAACAACATTACCGATAAGGATATCATGTAGTACATTCTTAACCACTACAAAAATAGTGCTATAGTATTATGGGAGATAATTATAAGCTTAATAAGGATTTGTCCTTTACTAATATTCATGAACAATGTCATATCATTGAATAGGTAGTAAGGTAGTTAGCCAAGTACGTTACGTGATGTATTACAAAAAAAAGGTTTATGTAATGTGGGTTCAGGTCCACTGAAAATATACCAATGAACAAAGGCTTCCTCCGCAGCCTAAAATCTTTCAATAATAGGTCAAAAGTCTTCTAGTTTTTCTCATAATTTATAAATGGTGAGACAATGGTGACACAGATTTAACATAGTTTCCTAATAACATAGATAAATATACGTATGCCCAAATTTGGAACAAATATCAAAAAGTTTTTTTTTTTTATAATATGAGAGTAGCAGACGAGCATGCAGTCCACCTGATGGTAAGTGGCTACTGCCGCCCATGGACATCTGTAATCAACCCCAGATAGGATTAGATATTCCTACCTGAGGTCGGCCACAGATGCGCCGCTACCCCTGAGGACTAAGCTGAAACGCCTCGGAAAAGTCTGTCTCCCTTACCACACCCTTCAAACCGGAACACAGCAGCGCCTAACACTGGTGTTATTAGGTAGAAATAGGTGTGGCGGTGGTGCCGCCGGAGTCGAACCACAAAGGGTTCTACCACCTTCACAACAACAACAAACAACAACAACAACAAGTATTTTTAGTTATCTGAGTTATCTTATATCTTAAAATAAATGTCTCCTTATAGTAAACATTTAAAAATAAAATAACAAATATAAGTACAAAACAATATTGTTCTCATATTGTACACAATGTAATGAAACTGAAATGTAATTTTGCAGTACAAAGGGCGAAGTACTCGAGACTATCAAACTACGCTCCATTTAGTTATTGATCAGAAGCCCTCCACGTGCAAGCGTAGGGATGTTTAAAAGGGCTTAAGATGAGGCCTTTGAACTCTTTATGAGATCAAAGGTTTCATTATGCTAGATTACATAAGGTGAGCTTACAAAATTTACATAGTAAGTATCAACGCTTTTTGAGCCTTATTTTATCTTTCAGAATATTAAAAAAATGTGCCTACTCTATATAAACAGATACGTTATATTGTTACCTAAATTTACCAATTTTCGTTACATAAAATATGTATTACAATTTACCATAAAATACATTAGAAAAATAATAAATAAGACTACAGCAATAACCTTACTTACAAATAAAACTTACAAAATACATACAATACAAGAATAAACACAATTAATCACTATCATAAGAAATTATCAGCATTTCTGTCCTTGGATAAAGTTGCCAAGATGCTGTCAGTATTTTCTCTTGAAATGGTTATACCAATTCATTGAGCGAAATGCGTGCCAGCTCCAAGAAAGTAGGTATTACTTAAAGAACAAAATATCATAAAATTATACGAAGAGTAGGTAGTAAGTAGGTACCTATTATAATTTTATTCTGTTATACTATCTATTATAATTATATACATAATATAATTTAATTAAATAGACTGAAACCTTTTATTCCGGTCAATAACAAATTGTCTTGCGTAGGTAGCTTTTTGCCACTGACGGTCACCCATCCAACTTCTGACCGTACCCGACATAAAACTTTATTCGTAGGACCGTAGATCTATATAACCTACGGAGTTAGCGTATTCATTTTGTACAATATTAAGTACCAAAAACTTCCAGATACATTTAATATAAAATTCTAGAATTTGTATATATGTAAATGTTAATAACCCAAAATAAACCGGAAATTGCATTTTATTGCAATAAAGCTATAAACAGTTTTTATTGCCACGTTTTAACTATTATCTTAATAAGCCAAACGAATCGGAAAGCAATTTAAGTTTTTTTTTTACAAAAAAAACTCTTCCGCCATGCAACAGAAAAACAAAGAAGTTTACTTAAGTGTTCATCACACTGCATTACTGTCGATTAACGTAACATGATTAGTTTTAGTTAAAAAAAATTAACCTGGTACAACTTTCGTTCAAATTCTATTTTAATGAAGCTACCGAAGTAGTAGCAGAATAGTATGACTACGGAATACAGAGTATAGATATAGATAGATAGATAGGTATAGATAGATTAAATCTGGGGTTGGGCAAATGAGTTTTAATAAAAAAAAACATCTTTGACAATCTGAATCTGAAATTTGAAAAGAATGTGACAGTATCTTCGTCAAAATCATTTCTGAATTAGAGCCACAATATATTGGATATAGTTGATTCTAAGGATGTAGCACATCAGACATTAGACTTACGTTAAATGTCTAATACATTTTAACATACGATCGAGAACCGTCAAAATATTTAGAAATTGTTACGAAAATTCATTCGTCGGCACTATATATGTGCTCGTTTTTAAATGCTTGAACGAGAATTATTAAAACAAAAATTATATAAATAAAATAAATACGCTGTAAGAACCCACCACAAACCTTACATTGTATAATAGCGTATAGTACAAAATTAAAGATACGTATATAAAGCATTTTGTCAACAACAAGTGATACATAAGACGATTGATATCTCATTATTCGCCCACAGACCGGAGATAATTAAACTTCCATACCATAGAAACAAAACAAAACAAAAAATACGGTCTTGCTCATTACCGCTCCAATTTCCAGTAAGACCCGTCGGCACAGTGAAACCTTGACCACGTTCAATACCAAGGTCTAGAGTTCGATGATCGCCTTTCGCTTATGCAACTGTCAAATTATATATTCGCGCGTGTTCAATACATAGTAAATCATTAATCAATATTATAATTAGGTGTAAAAAGTTAAACGTAGACATTGATTGATAAGTTTAGATATAAACAAAATTCAGTGCAAAAAAAAACTGCCTACTTTGTAAAACCTACACAGAAATGGGAGTGGTGATTTATTTAAGATATGGTTCGAATTGCCGCTTCTAAACGTTTTAACGAATTTGTCCTTTTAGAATTGAAAATTAACTAATAAAATAGCAAAAGTGCTTCAACTTTTCCAAGTGTCGAACCTAATTTTACAATAATTTAATGATGAATTCAACTATCATGACCAGTATGAAATCTATGTACAGGTAACCCTTCTGAAAAGGAACAAGCGCCCATTTTATGTCATTTAAAATTACAAAATTTTAAAAATACCAATTACGGGTTACAGCGTCAAGAAATAAAAAACTTCGATATGAAAGTTATAGAACAAGAAATACTGCGGAGAAAAAGTAGGGCGATAAAAATGAGCAAGGAAACCTTATAAAGATCAAGGAAAGTATAAAAAAATCAAAACTTCACGGTTCGGTAAATGTTGTTTTTGAAAATGTTTTAATTTTAAAAGCCAATTGTGGATTGTTCAGATCTTTTCGATTAAATAAACGCAATGACGCAAACCTCAATGTTTTTTTCCAAAATACATTATTAATATTTTTTTATAATACAGAAGTAGTAATTGAGCATGCATTGCACCTGATGGTAGATGTGTACACTGCTACCCTGCCATTAACCCCAAGTTAGATAAGAGTCCTACCTGGGATCAGCCGGTGCATTGCTACTTGCTAGCATTGCGAAGTCGAAACACCTCGGATAAGTACGAGTATACCTCGCCCTTATCATTTCCTTTGAACGAGAACATAGCAGCACTTAAGCATCCAGTTATTAGACAGAACTCTCCTCCACTTGACTATTGGTATTGGATGTACTTTGGCATATGACCTGTAGATATGTAGAAGAGATTCTAACTGTAGAGCTTTAACGGTTGCAGCAGTAGTACATAACGACGCTTTCTACACTCACGCGTGTCTGGGTGTCATTGATTTGACACCCAGACACAGAATCCAAATGCGTCATTCGGTTGTCTTTCCAACCGGGGATCGAACCTAGAAATCGGTACGGAGACCGCTCGGCCACGCGGATCATAAGACTTTGTTAAAGATTGCATGAATAGTTCTTCCATCCTCATTTCTTAGGGTTTTTTAAATGTTCAGGTGACGCACTGAGACTTTATAAGTTGAATTCCTTGCTTCTGTGATACGTTTACATTTAAAAATAAGCGCATAAACTATCTATTTTTATTACCTTTCAAAAATGTCACCGGAATCCAAAACAAGTGATTTTTAAATTCAAAAAATACAAAAATAGACTGGCATTTCAAAAAAATAATATTTTTCCAATTTTGACATTGAGAGACTGGTTTAATCAAAACTCCCTATTGAGAACTAATTCCGCACACGAACACAACAATTACTTTACCAGTGATATTATAGTACACAATAGACTGTTTATATCTTATCTTTTAAGATAATCAATATTTTACGCCAAAATATTACACGAGAAAAACTGTGTCACGATTAAGGTCATAAAAGTCTCTCATAATAATATATATTAACGATATCTGGCAAATAATATAATATAAGCAGATGTTCGCTTTTGTTGATACGAATATATCGCCAATGATACGTGTAGATGCCTCTTCCGCGTTGTAGAAATTAGAAAAAATGTGCTACGCTCGTAGCACCATGGGGCTACGGCTACGAAAAAGATGACACGGGCTACACGGACGCTACGATTTTTTCCGTACATTCAAAATTAATTAAGTTATTAATGTAATGTAGTGTAATAGCAGTGATAGCCTAGTGGTTAAGAAACGCGGCCTCTCGATCGAGGGGTCCGAGGTTCAAATCCCAGACACGCACCTCTGATTTCCAAATTTATGTGCGTATTAGAAATTGATTATCACTTGCTTAAACGGTGAAGGAAAACATCGTGAGGAAACCTGCATACCTGAGAGATTTATAATAAAAAATCTTAAAGGTATGTGAAGTCTACCAATACGCACTTGGCCAGCGCGGTGGAATATGGCCTAATCCTTCTCATTCTGAGAGGAGACCCGTGCCCAGCAGTGGGACAGTAATGGGTTTATGATGATGATGCTGATGATGATGATTAATGTAAGATGTATCGTAAACGAACGTGGATACATATTATGCGATACGTTTTCTTGTTATGTGTTTTCTTTCTTACAACACACTCACACAAATGGACAGAGCGTACCGTACACGGATCCAATGACGTTGAACACGCACACCTACATAAAATTTCCAATTAAGCATCATTTATACTTTACGTATAAATCCCAGTAACTTAAATTCCGATTAAATATGAAATTCCTATTAATTTCCATTGAATATTTAATATTAATATTATCGAGAGTCCGGATTCATTTATATTAAAATCCGTTAAAATTAAACGGGATTATAACTTCATCAATATGCAAAACCGTTTATAACATATAATATATTATGCAGGCAGACTAATCGTGACCATTGAACTAATAAGTGTTTATGTATAAAATTGCTAATTACGTTTAAATATGTAATTGATATCGCTCACATAACATGTTGTAGCGTATCAATCCGTTGTGGTCTAATCATAAGCGAGGAGCGATTAAATTGGCCTTATAACAATTTTTGGTAGACAAAATATCGGATCGATTATTAATGACGTAATGCTACCACCACTATGACTACTCTTACCTATATACTTCACTCTAAATGTACACAGTCCAAGCGCAAAAAATGTAGTAGGAAGTAGGGGTGGCGATCTAAGATCGATTAATCGGAGAATCGATCTTTTGGACCAAAAACATCGATTATTTTAATCGATATTAGTAAGAATTAAATCATGCATTTGATCAAGTGATGATCTTTAGCAAAATTGTTGTCCATGAGCCCACGAAGGTTTCAGAGTTGGTACGACCAATTTTCGCCAGATGACGCCACTGCCATTCCAATGATGGTACGAATTATCAGTTTTATGTATGTTAGTATGTCATATTATTTTCTTTCAAACGCGGGCGAAGCCGCGGGCAAAAACTAGTTAGTTATACAGCGAAGTCAATACAAACACTGTAATCTTACGTGGTTACTATTATATTTTCGTTGTTTAGTTACTCATAATTAGTCTTAAAAAGCCTGTAAAAAGAGAAAGCGTATTGGCGTAACTTTATTGATAACTATATTGTCATACAATGTTTAAATTTGTTTAAGAAAATAAATCGCTTTCCGGCTTTAATCTGTGTTGTTTGTGGGAATAAATCGCTTACCGCCTATCGTTTAGACGTTTGGCCCGAGACAAGGCAACTTCCCGATGTTTGAACTTGAATATGTCTTGTTTATTTATTATAATCCTGATTTGTGAAATCAATTCGCACATGCCATTCGTATTGATCTAGATATTTCCGTAATTTCCATAAGATGACAGAAAATTATATAGAAAAATTAGCAGGGCTGTCACAATTTTCTTTTTTTAAAGTTTAATTTGCATTAATTATTATTTGAATATAAGTGGATAAAAATAATTGTGCCTTTTTCATTTACGTATAAATCATAAGTAATCAAATTTAATGACTTTAAATCACTCACTTATTGTCACTTATTTAATATTGTCGTATTGTCATATGAATTACAAATTTAAAAATACAAGTAATTTATTATTTTACAAGTTAGACTTTTGGATTTATTTTCTTCGATCACAAGTTAAATTATTGATATATTCAATAATAAATCTTGAACATTGAGCCTAAAATAAAAGATTTCCTGTGATATCCATCTTGTACAAGGCAATATAAATTTAAACGCAAAACATCATAATTACTAATTTGTTTAAATGTTTAGTCAAAAATGTAACTTAAATCGCTTTATTATACGCGCAAACTCTGCAACTATCACATAAAGATGATTGCTAGCCAGACCGCCAGCTAGCCAGATTGCCAGCGACTCAGATGATTGCCAACCCTAGGGAACCAAGAATTCTTTTGTTAGATTTTATAGGTTCAGATGCTGTAGAAGGCCTTCTTCCGACTCCACTACCGCATGTTTGCCGGTCGTGACTACGATCGCTCGTGACACTCGTGTCTATTTCCGACATGAGCTATTGTAACTAATCGTCGTTTAGCTAATCATGTTAGGTCGTGTTAGATGGTAGATAAACACAGGTAATTAAAATTTAATTTCACTTATTCCACTTCCTAACGAGCCTAAGGAATAATTTATATGTCTAGCGTATTGTATATAAATACTGAGTAAAAATTTTTTTTATAATATAGGAGTAGCAGACGAGCATGCAGTAGCTACTGCCGCCCATGGACATCTGTAATCAACCCCAGATGGGATTAGATATTCGTACCTGAGGTCGGCCACTGACGCCCCGCTACCCCTGAGGACTAAGCTGGAACGCCTCGGAAAAGTATGTCTCCCATACCACAGCCTTCAAAACGGAACACAGCAGCGCTTAACACTGCTGTTATTAGACACAAATAGTTGTGGCGGTGGTGCCGCCGGAGTCAAACCACAAAGGGTTCTACCACCTTCAAAATTATTATTTGCCTAAGCTTACAATGCTATGATAACTTTAAAACAACGATCTTTGTGATTTCTTCTTCTTTCTAACCATTTAAGCAGCATTGGGACAGTAAGTGGGATAATTATGGTGCAAATTAATTCCAGGGTGCTTATTCGAAGGTTTTTTATCCGCCTCCGAGGTCCAACCGCAATGGGTACCTATTACTTCCAAGCCAACTTCACTTCGTTGTTATCTAAGGCTATTCTGAGTAAGGTGGTGAGAACCCTTTGTGGTTCGACTCCGGCGGCACCACCGCCACAACTATTTCTACCTAATAACAGCAGTGTTAGGCGCTGCTGTGTTCCGGTTTGAAGGGTGTAGTAAGGGAGACAGACTTTTCCGAGGCGTTCCAGCTTAGTCCTCAGGGGTAGCGGGGCGTCAGTGGCCGACCTCAGGTGGGAATGTTTAATCCTATCGCGGGTTGATTACAGTCCATGGGCGGCAATAGCCACTTACCATCAGGTGGACTGCATGCTCGTCTGCTACTCCTATATTATAAAAAAAAAATATGGTGAAGATAACAATGCCAGGGTCCTCAATCTTGGTACCTTTCAGTAAATATATATATAGCACTAACATTTAAACGTAACATTACATTACATACCTAAAAATATCACATACTTGGCGTATTCTTATTGTTTATAACTCGTACAGTATTAGGCACGCATTTACAATGAGTTGTTCATACTGAATTGAATCGTTAAAATACCTTTGTTCGAAAATGGTAATTTTCACGCATTTAACTCCAAAACAACTATTCAAGTGTTTACTGGAAGTTTCCACGAGAGCAGCCACAAAAATTATATTACTGCTTGAAATATCACAAGTTTAAGTCACAAATAGTATTTTACAAAAAAATATGACAGGTTTAAATATCGCAGTGGTACGTACTGTGGTAAGCAATAAATATTTTTTATTATTTATTTAAATAACGACGGTGTTTATTTTAAAAAGTGGTACCTACATTTTAAAATCCTGGTCTATTTTTATTGAAAAGAGTTAGTCAGTAAAGAGAGTCGTCAACGGAAATATACCTACAGTAGTAGGATTGTAATAAAGGAAATCTAGACTATTTATCTCGTGCTAAATTTTCCGAAATAGATTTTATTTATTCCGACCTCCATCCTCTCTTAGGATGATTCAAAAAATTAGAGTTTGCCGAAATTTTATTTCGCCCTCATGACTACATACATGGTACATCCTTAACAAAACTGTAGCTACACCGTGCAAGTTTTTTTGTACTATTAAAGCTCGCATCCACCAATACTCATTGTTGCATTATAATTATAAAACTTGTCCGAGAGCATCTGAGCACCTCATCTGACAAATAAAGCTTCTTTTTTTTCTCTCTTATCACTTATATGTATATTTATTTATTATATTTTAAACATGCTTATGTATGTATGTATGTATGTATGTATGTATGTATAAAATATGTATATTATTTATTTATGCTTAATGTATCATATTGTTTATTTATTTAACACCTGCCGCAAATTTTCTCCAATTACCGTACAAGCGTTGACTGGTAGAGAATGCCATTAGGCATTAAGTCTGCCCTGTTGTACTATAACTTTGTGTTACTTTTACAATAAATATATAAATAAATAAATAGAGTATGCTTTAGGCCTCCTCCAGTTGTGGTGAGCTCCGGCACCACCTGTGGTACATTTACAAATTTAATTGTGTAATACAAAACGTAATTCTTCAGTCAGTCAAAGTGCGTTATTAGAAGACACTCCTGAATAAAACCTGAATGACTGGTTCGTAATACGACCAGTCTACAGCAGCGCTGAAAGTAAAAGTGGTTGCTGATATCTGACCTTAGATAGCATCGCAACATTTGTTTAATTAAATAGACAAAACATATCATTAACTTTTTCATAAGTAAGTCATATTAATGATAATACGCTAGATCTCTATTAGCAATGATCAACTAAGAAAAATTGTAACAGAATATAAACTCTACTTAAAATTTTTATTACCTTTTAGAACTATATAATACGATATCTTTATGTTTCCTCTATATGAAGCATAATTATCTTATAATAAATTCTAATCTCCGAAATCGCTCTACAGTTTCCTTGTAATTTTGTAATAGAACTCGATAGGTGGCGCTGTTTCCATTTTTTTTACAAAGGACTTCATCAATGGTTCGGTATTAATATTCAATCTATCCAATTTTGCCTACAAGTGATTGGTTTTTGACAATTTCTTCATTGTAACGCGTGTACTTTAGTACATTTCATACAAGACGAACCCGTCTTCATTTTCTGTTAAACATAAAATCATAACCTAGAACATCAAATTAAAGCCGAGCGAATATCGTAAATATACAATATAACTAGTTAAAATACATAATAGTATTGTATTCGTAATGGACATAATTATAACGAAATAAAACTGGTAACTAGCAGATATTACGGAGCGGTTTCAACTTGATTGTTACAAGTCAGGTAGTTTTGCATAATAATATTAATTAAACAGATAATAACGTTAATAAAACTATAAATAACTATTACACAAAATACATAATATTTCGAGACTTAAAATGATTATGTAAAATTACAGTCTAATAATTCATATTTTTTGTATGTTTTTCATTTTCTAATGTTTCTCAAGCGTATTTATGTATGTATGTATGTATGTCTGTATGTATGTATGTTTGTGTGTACGTATGTGTTATTTTTCGGCTCACCGTACAATCTATACGTTCTGACAGATTAACGTGAGATGTTGAATTTGTCTAAATTATGAGATTTGGCTACATTACTTTCCTTTTCAATTTATTTATTTATAAGCAATTTGACAAGTCGCGTGGCAGAGCGGTCACCATTCTGGTCTGTCGCGCAAAGGGTTCCGGGTTCGATACACGGCCGGACAGACTGAATGATGCATTTAGGTATCTGTTCTGGGTCTGGGTGTTTGTGTCTTCGTCTTTGTGTGTAAATGGCACCCACGATACAGAGAATCCTAGTGTAGGGCTGTGAGTAAACAAAACGTTTCATTTATTAATTGGTTTTTGTTTAATAATAATAACTTGTTTACAGCTATCTACACTGGCCTAAAGAACCCCGATTTTTAGTACTATTAAAGTTCCTTAAACTCAAAGATACTAATTTGCAACAGGCAGTAGGCACCAACAAAATTATACATTTTATCCTAAAAGTACTTAAGATACAATAAGTAAATAATCGTTTGCAAATAAATTATAGTGTTTATGCCTAAATTTGTTATTTATACTAGTGCACAGAAATAAGGGAATCAAAGTGTTTTAGAACGGTACTGAATATACAATTACTTTGATACTAACACACCGAAGTGGGTTAACTATAAGCTATAAATACCTACTTACTTTATTTACAAGAAAAATATTATTAATCTATTACTTTTTTAATTCACTCCTCTGCTCTGTACGTTTAGTAAATAATTCAAATCATCCTAATCTTAATCACCTTACATTTAAAAACATCTAAAGTCTATCTATCCAAGATAGTAGGACCCCATAAAACATTCTTACTACGTGATACACTGTATAAATTAGACTAACTAGGTAACTCATTATCATCAGCTCATCATCAATCCTTTTCTGTTTCACTGCTGACAACAATTGCCTCGATGTTATTTTAGATGAGGGGTTTAACATGAAACTGATTATAAATGAAGGTGGTAGAACCCTTTGTGGTTCGACTCCGGCGGCACCACCGCCACACCTATTTCTACCTAATAACAGCAGTGTTAGGCGCTGCTGTGTTCCGGTTTGAAGGGTGTGGTAAGGGAGACAGACTTTTCCGAGGCGTTCCAGCTTAGTCCTCAAGGGTAGCGGCGCATCTGTGGCCGACCTCAGGTAGGAATATCTAATCCTATCTGGGGTTGATTACAGATGTCCATGGGCGGCAGTAGCCACTTACCATCAGGTGGACTGCATGCTCGTCTGCTACTCTTATAATACAAAAAAAAAAATGCGTTGCTACTTCTGAGCACTAAGATGGTTACGGCATATGTGAGTCAACCCGTACCACACCCTTCCAACTTAACCCTAGAAATGCTTCAGGCTAGAAATAGGTATAACAGTAGTACCTCCTTAATCGAATTATTTTGACTCTACCAGAATAAGGTGGGCTAATAAATACTTGTTGATCTTTTCAACTCTTTCCTCGTTCACAATAAAACAAGTGCCTTAGTAACTGGATTTCTGCAACTGGACGGCTGGCAATATTGATAAATTATAGCGTTGCCTAAAGTTCATTATTGTGTTGTCTCTTAACAAGAATAATCTAGGGATTTAAACACACCCGTATCGAATAATCGTGACTGGTTTACTGCGGCTTTCAACTAACTGACATATCCTGACAGTTGGACAAACTACATTACGTTTTAATATTAAACAGTTAAACAAATGTTTAACTCGATACAAAAAGAATAGTAATATTTGTATCGTCGTCAACCCATTACTGTACCGCTCCTGGGTACGAGTCTCCTTTACGAGTGAGAAGGATTAGGCTATAGTCCACCGCGTTCGCCAAGTTCGCGTATTGATAGACTTCACATACCTTTGAAAAGTTTTTTTTTAGATCTCAGGTATGCAGGTTTCTTCGCGATGTCACTGTTAAAGCAAGTGATAATTAATTTATAATACGCACATAACTTTGAAAAATCAGAAGTGCGTACCTGGGATTTGAACCTCGGACCCCTCGATTGAGAGGCCACATTTCAACCACTAAGCTCTCACTGCAGAAGTTTTAATACTACATAATATCACCAGATATTTAACTCAATACAAAAAGGAATTCAGATACGTAATGTTTGTGTAGTGTAGGATTTTACGAATACGAATGAATATGAATTGAGTTTAAGTTTCATTTTACGCCTATTTTTATAGTTTCTCTGTAGGAATGTTGTTTCAACGGCGGGTAAATAAAAGTCGTAGGATCGCAAATAAATACAATCACTACGACTTAAATGTTCCCGATGTAATGTTTTCTTAATTTATTGAAAGATGTTTCATATAAAATTTTAAAACGTCAATGTACCAACACTCCACGGAGTATTTCGCTATGAAGAAGCGGCGCAAAAAAGTCCATACGTCTGCATATTTTGCATATGCAGTAAAAGTATTTACATACATTTTCATTGCAAGCAAGATCACGAACATGCAAGAATAAAAACAATGAAAAAAAAAATATCAAAATATGCCAACTTTTTGAAAGAGAAATTTTCTTACATCGACCCGAATGCAAATATTTAGGTATTTAAATACCTTTTATAGATTTGTAGGTACCAATTTGCGAAGTATTTTAAGTAATGTAATAGATAAATAATTAAGAAAAGTAGAAACATGCTAGTTACAATGGAAATATTATTTCTTAGCGCATAAATATACCTATAAATGTATATTATTATATTTATTATATACTATTTATTTCAATGACACGTAATTAAGTAGCAATGTCATAGAAAATTATATAAATTACGTACAAAACCTTCTTTTCACTTCTTGTTGATATGCTGTTTCTTAAATACTTAATTATTGTTTAATAAGTACGTGACAAAGGACCTTTTGAAGGTGGTAGAACACTTTGCGGTTCGCCTCCGACGACACCACTGCCAAATCTATTAGGTACTAAATAAAAACTGTGTTTAGTGTTGCTGTGTATAGCATTGAAGGGAATATATTTACAAATGTCCATGGGCGGCAGTAGCTACTTACCATCAAGTGGACTGCATGTTCGTTTGCTACTCCAATATTAAACGTGACAAAGAATTTTTGCATTACATTTACCGCTGACTGGTACAAATTTAACGTAATTATGTAATTCATTGATCACTCTGTAACATGCAATACATGCACTGCACGCATTCTTATTTATGCAATGTTTGTTTTAGAAGTGCAGTAAAAATCGTGATTCAATTCGAGTGTACTTGTAATAAATTTATGTATGACTAATTTGAAATATCTGCAAATTGCAAGTTAGTCCCACTGCTGGGCAAGCCTTAATTAGCTTGGAAGACCCTCTATCACGCTGATCGACGGTAGAGTAGTGTAAGATTTTGAATCTCTTTTGCAATTCCCTGAATTTTAAAATATGGAATAGAAAATGTAGCCATCAAATTTTTATCATATTCACCTATGTATTTTGAATTTCTAAGTAAGTTTAGTAGTTAGAAAACTAAGAAACGCAATTTATTCAATTGTTAAAAAGTTTAGAAAAATGTCGGAAACATCTCCATCAAGGATACATTTAAATTACCTCAAAGTAACGTTTCAACTTGATTTGGTAGGTGACTAAAATTCGTAAAATATAGCACAAGGCTTTTAGAATTAGTGTACCAACTCTGACTAATAATATAGCCGTTTAGATAAAGGTGGTTGTAAGGCTTGGCTTGCTGATTTAATGTACTAGCTATTCCATTGTTATCTTACTGGCTACCCTTGTTTTATCTTAATGACTAAACAATTTATATAGTAATAAATTTTCGAAATTTTTCTTGCATTATCACAGTTATGGAAAGCTTTTTTGAGAGGTTTTCCCCTATCACGATATTTAAAATATGCGACGAGGTTCATTTCAAATATAAAAAATATTTTGAGCTAGTAACATGTATAATGTCTAGTATACTGTTAGTAATTTTCCTATATATTACTATATATTCCTACACGAGATTATAACCCTTTGTATATACCTCCGTACTTCTCTTTTGTTAGGCTGGTAAAATCGATATCGTCATAATTTACTTCAAATTATTCAAACGAAATGTTTTAATGTGTGTTATATGTAAATTTTAGACATATTAGATTTTTACCTTAGTGACGCTTATACTGGTCATTTCCCTGATACACGAGGTTACAACCTCGACCCTCTCGTTTCACTCCAATAGAATGACAATTGTGTCCTGCAGTTGCGAAACCGGATGCAACATTGCACGATTTCGCGATTCGAGAATAATCCAAAAGCTTAGCACACACACTTTCGCCCAATCTGTCTAAAATGTATAGTCTGACATAGGTCCAAACTATAATACAATCAGATTTCCCAAGTAAAACAAGTTAATACAAATTAAGAAAATTGCGGGCATACAAACTTACATACATACTCATATACATACATAACGGTCAAATACAGAACCACCTTTTTTGAAGTCGGGACACGCGCAGCTTGCAGGTTTTCGAAAACAGTAGATGCCTTACGGTAGATGTATTACGGTCCAAGAGATAGAGCCCTGTGACAGATGGGCAGACAGCGAAAGCTCAGCAATATGGTTTCGTTTTTACCCTTTGGTACGGAATCCTAAAAAAAGTAGGAAGATGAATAATTATAAACATGATCAACAAATACTCTGCAAATAAGCATAGCATAGACAATTTTTATAATCAATGGCACTAAATACTCTTGGCATAGATATACGGTCTTATTCATAAAAAGTTATAGCACACTTATAACGTTGCTATAGTACGATTGTCAAAAAGTGTTATTCATAAACGTATTTTAGGCACTAAACCGTTCTATAAGCCTTCTATAACTTATAGAGGCCAGAACCCTACTATAACAGTGCTATAAGACAAAGATGGCGGACTCTCATCAGCTGATTAGTGATTACTAACCTAATTTGACAATATGTTTTGAATAAATTTTAAATGGCAATGTCCGTTTTGTATATAAACTTGAAATAATTTATTTAAATATCCGATAAATAACATTATTATATCACTATTTCAAATTACAATGCAAATTTTACAAAGCTTAGATATTATTAATAATCTAGAAAACCGTCCACTTCGAAGAACATTGCACCAAAGAGTGATCCGTTTTCTTTAAACGACGAAGACTTTCGGAAGCGTTATCGCTTTAATAAATCGACAGTAAATTTTATAATTGATCTCGTACGTAATGATCGTAAATTAGATCGCAGAGATCCTGGTACACCTTCTGAAATACAATGCTTACTGCCATAAGATATTGCGAATGTTTACAAAACGAAACTTAACAAAACATTTATATCCAACCAATTTTCACTCCTTTATCTTTTAACAACTTTTGCTTAATATCCTATTTTAACAAATAAAATATTTTTAAATTCGCGGTATTTACAAATACAATGACACTGACATGTTATTTGGTTTTATTGACAACGCATTGACAAGAATGTCAAGACAGAATACTTTTTTAGTACGAAATAATGTCATTTAATGGTGTTTATCTATGAATATTTGTCAATTTGTTCGCCGAACTTCACTATAATGGCAACATTTTCATTTATAGTTGACTTTAGCGACACATTAGTTATAGGAGGTTTATGGAACGTTTATGAATAAGCAATTTTATAGAACGTTTTATAAGCTTATCGAACACTTTAACTAATGAGTGCTTAAAACCTTCTATAAGCATTTTTTATGAATAAGACCGATAGTCTTTTGTTTAAACTATTTAAACAGCTTTATTTGCTGTATGTTTCATTAAAAAGCTAAGATTTTTAAAACTAAGACGGACTAGATCTGGACTACTTAGGGCTTATCTTAAATACTCACGAGTACCTTATTTATCTTACGTATTTTAAATAGATTTAAAAGCATTATTTTGTCGAGATAAGCTGTCTAAATAGATGCTACCCGTGAATTCGTACGCGCAAATTATAATCCTTTCTTAGGAGGTGCTACATCATAAAATGAACATAATCCAAACTTCATGATCTTAGGTTAATAGTTTAAGCTCAACAATAGTAGTGAGTAACTTTTCGCTAAAGCTGAATTTTTATATATAAATATATCGCAAAAGATGCGCAAACACATATTTTTGTTGTGGTAGATGACAAGATAATCACCAGTATAAACTGCTCCAAAAACGACGCAGTATAAGAAACATGACATGCTTAGTTTAATCCTGTTTTAATAGACAAGATGGCGTCATTAATTTAACAATGAGTAACCAGAACAAAGTTATTGGTACCCAACAGTGTATCAGGTTACAGTACTTCGTCGTGTCAGTCCAGAGTTTCTCAAAGTTGTATACATGAACCTCTTGGGGTATGCCAGTTAATGGTAGTACCGACAAAAACTTAAAGGCAATCTGATTAAATCTAAATCGAATCAAAAGTGCTTTTAAAATATCAACATAATTTATGACAACAAACACCCACCCATCATACTTTTAAGTTATAGCAAATATATCTTGCTATTTGGCTATATTTCTCTAAAATCATATTTTGGTTCATTTGTGGCCAGTTTTATGAAGTAATTTGCCGTTATAATGAAAACATATAGGGGTACGTGGAGCTATAAATTTGAGAAACTGTGTGTTGGTCTATTGTTCTCAGCATGTCAGGTTACATCATGAAAACAGTCATCCAGGAATAAATTAATCAACCCATGAGGCCATGGCATATATAAGTGACAGCGGTAGGTACACTACCAAGGATTGTAAGGTTGGGCTTACCAAATGTACTTACGGGACCTTAACTACCCAAATAAAAAAACAAATAATAGAGTGTATGGATAAACTTAGATTTCATTTTATTTTTATAATACCTCTTTACTAATAATGTTTTAATAACTTCTATAAGTAAAATAGAAAGAAACTTCACCGCCTTAAATGAAACCACAAAAGCATATTTTTATCATTTATATTTGGCAATTCTTGACAAAAATAAAACATTTTTAGATAAAATTTACGTACCAATAACGAATACTACGTAATTTATTCAATTCAAGTATTTCAAACACTTTAGGAACATTGCAGAGACGTGGCAACACATTATCTACGCAACAATTTCCATTCTCAAAACTAGCTACACTTTCTTGTTAGGAGTGATCAATCTATGTATTTCACACATCTAAGGCGACTAATATAACTCTTGCCAATATGTTCAGGACTTTAGTTCGAATTAAATTAAAAACTCATAACAAAAAGTTTGTCAAAATAAAAGCAAATATTAAAATTATCTTTGCGATAAAATTGCAAATGTGAATATCATCTATCATAACACCACATTAATAACTTCAATAACAAACTGTACTACATCATTTATAGTAAAACCGATAAATACTTAAATAACAAAGTGGAATAATTACAATCATAAATAACAATGTTATGATTTCCTGAATTACTTTAACAGTGTGAACGAAACTATGACACAGTACTGCATAACAAACAAATCGATTACTATGTACCTACGAGTATGTAGGTACACGATAGTGGTATGAATGGTTCTGAAATAGTCTGGCATCTAGTTCAGGTACCTACGTGTAGTACGAAGCCAATAATGATAGTAAATGGGCTGCCAAATACTTGTCTCTCTTTTCCGTTCTTTCTTTGAATAACTCTTTAGAAACTACTTTTTACATCAAGTTTAGGTTCGGGATTCAGGTCTTATAATTTAAATCATTCAATCATAGAACAATTTAAATCATTTCAAATAATTCTATGAAGATCATTACATTACATCATCTACATCTAAATCTTACGACTTTTAGTAATAACTTTTAAGATTGATTTCTATACTACAAGAGTCAACAGTAAGGGTATACATTGCAGTAAAGTGAATTAGTTATTTCAAGACCCTATCTTTAAAGCACATGCCTCTAATTTCCATTAGTATCTCGCACTCTATTCACTATAAAAAAAACTAATGTATGTTTCTTTTGTTCCAGTTGGCAGACGAGCTGCCGGCGAAGCTGTCAGAGCTGGACCTCCGACCGCGGACGATGACCAAGCCCTCGTACACCATTTGCAGACTCAGCCCAGCTGACAAGGAACGCGTCCTTGAGTTCCTAAGAAGGTAATGTAAAACATTTTTTTATGTAGCAAAAATAACGAATGGATTCATCTAAATTTAAGTAATCAAACGTCTAAAGATCACAAATACGTTATTATTCTTGAAGATTTACTCATAGTTGTAATTATTCAACAAGGTTGTAGAATTATCTGTGGTTCGACTCGGGCGGCACCACCGCCACAACTATTTCTACCTCATAACAGCAATGTTACACGCTGCTGTATTCTGGTTTGAAGGGCGTGGTAAGTGAAATACACTTTTCCGAGGCGTCTACGTTAGACCTCAAGGGCAGCGGCGCATCGGTGTCCCACCTCAGGTAGGAACTATCTAATCCTATCTGGGGTTGATTACAGATGTACATGGGCGACAGTAGCCACTTACCATCAGGTGAACTGCATGCTCGAACTCCCGTAATATATAAAAAAAACTAACTAAACTAATTTCTTCCATAGATTCTTCTTCCGCGATGAACCGCTTAACCAAGCCATAAACCTGATAGAGACCCCAGAGTCGAGGTGTTTCGAGCTGGAAGACTACGCAGCGTCTACCCTGGATGATGGAGCTTCGGTTGCAGCTGTTGACGACAATGGGGAACTAGTCGGTATCGTGATCAACGGCATCGCGAGACGAGATGTAAGTTTTATTATTTTAATTCTTATGATCCTCATGTCAATGTGATATTATACATGTCATGTCGTTCATGCGAATGGTATGGTAAATGCCAAAATGGGATACTTTTAAGGCTCCATAGGATCTCAATTACTGCTGATTCCATACTGCTAGGCAAGTGAATACTCTCATTGAAAAATCTTTAAGTCATTTTATAAGTGCGGTAAAGTAGATATAAAGTATAGAGAGCACTCCAACTTGCTTCTTACAGGGAGAAAGGCACCAACCGATTTGCTACTCAAAATCACAAAAATATGGTATCAGCTCACATTAAAATGCCTCTTGATAAATATTTACGCTCTCATGAAATAGATGAAAATAAATACCCAACAACAAAAGGTCGGTGGATTTAATTAAATTGTAATATCAATTCCCGATACACGTGTTTTCCGGAAAATTGTGAATACATTTTCAAGGTAAAAGTGTTTTATAGCATTATTCTGAAATTGTATGTATTCTATTCAGGGAAGAAAAACTATATTGACTTTTATGTTACATGTGCACAAGCATATTAGGTACATAATATACTTCTTGCGTATTCGTATTTCAGAGTAAGTTATATGCTCTTCGTGATATAATGTGACTTCTGCAAGATTTTTGATAATGTTTGTTTATATTTTTTCTTTTGAAACTTATCTCGGGATATAGACTAACCTACGTAACGCAATTTCCGTAACCTATTATTTCCGTTACATATAGCTCGTATAGAGTAAGATTGTTCCCTACCTTCATAAAAGAATTCTGAATATTACCATATTAGCCATTTTTAGTGGACCTTCTCAAAATATTTTTCTGAGATAAAAGAATGGGTATCCTAATCATAGATTAGTAAAGATACTTCGCCGCCTTGAAATTGAATGAAGCCACAAACAGCTTATTTTAGTAAGTTCTTTTTTTGAATCCTTGACAAATAAAAACATTTTTAGAGAAAATTTACGAATAAATAACTAATTTACGTAATAATTACGTAATTTACGTAATAAGTAAATAATTATTACAAATATTTTAAGGACATTTTAGCACGGTGACGTGGCAAAACTTTTTTACGCAACTATTTCAATTCTCAAAACTGGGTACATTTTCTTGTTAGGAGTGAGTAATCTTTACTAATCTATGATCCTAATGTAGATAATACGTCTTTGTCGACAGTTATCCCAATCTGGCAAGAATATAATTGAAGTTATTAATAAATTTGCAAGTGGGACAAGAACATCTATTTGAAGCGTTGCATTATTATTAAGATAATAATAGATAGTTAATACGTACTTATGAGCTGCAGTTACCAAATGCGAAATTATTGCAAAATATATCCTAATCCCAACACATATTTAATTAAGTCATTATGTTGGTTATTTTAATTTACATATGGATTTAATAACGAGATAAAAATAAACAAAATATAAATTTAAACATGTTTGGTGAATTTATTATTTCTCTACTGGATAATGTTTTTATTTTATTATTTTAATACATTCATTTCATGTGACGTAATTAAGTAATGATTCATTCCTTTTATAGCTAAAGTGTCGAATTAAATACAAATAAATATTCACCCCATCAGATTGTTACGAAAAGTTCAGTTTAGTAAACAACTGTGTCCTTTCTATGCGGTACGTGTTTTGTTAACTAATTAGATCGTTTACGGCCATCTGGGACAGGTTTGTGCACAATCTAATGCATTGTTTAGGGTACAATTATAGTGTTGCAGGCTTTTGTCTAACCTAACATATTACCATTAATTCATAATACTATTTTTTTTTATAATATAGGAGTAGCAGACGAGCATGCAGTCCACCTGATGGTAAGTGCCTACTGCCGCCCATGGACATCTGTAATCAACCCCAGATAGGATTAGACATTCCTACCTAAGGTCGGCCACAGATGCGCCGCTACCCCTGAGGACTAAGCTGGAACGCCTCGGCAAAGTCTGTCTCCCTTACCACACCCTTCAAACCGGAACACAGCAGCGCCTAACACTGCTATTATTAGGTAGAAATAGGTGTGGCGGTGGTGCCGCCGGAGTCGAACCACAAAGGGTTCTACCACCTCAAAAACTACCGATGATTCGTCGTTAAGGGCTTACTGCGTGCCGATTTGAAAGGCCATACCCTTCTAAATCTAAGGGATATTCCTTATACCTATCTACTATCCGAGGCATTCCAAGTCATTCTCTGAGGCGGCAATGCACGTGTGGTCGATCTCTGATTTTGTCTGGGGTATTACAAATGTCTAGCGGCAGTTGCTACTTACCATCAGGTGAATTGCATGGTCATTTGCTCCCTGTATATTATAAAATAGGGAAATACATTTATGTATCCCCTTCTTGTAGCGATATTATGTTCTGATTTGGCTATTCTATTTCTTGCACCGTTACTTTTTACCACGCTTTTATTAGCTTGACCTGTATGTATGTATGTAACCGAATCTTTAAACTCGATTTTTACCCACTTTGAACGGTCCGATTAATTTAAAATTTTGAACACTTATGAAGAACCAATTACAATACATGATATTAATAACTTTATGCTATTCATCTCATTAGGATCATCAAGAATAAGGATTAAAGATTTTCCTTGTACGATTTTAGCGTGATTTTTAGTTTTTAAACTATAATTATAACTTATAATACCATTGACATCAGATGATCCAAATTGATCCTGCGATTAACCACGCATATGTGATAAACTTTAAGCACATTTGACCAAACTTGCAATATCCGTCATATAATATTACAGGCGATATTCATTTTGGTATTCAGCACGTCTATAATCGCACCCTAAATGGCCGATGACTGTAACCGTAGCATAATGTCGTGGTACTTCCGCGCAGGTGTCGATTGATTGTCGCAAATGGCTACTCGCTGTGAGTTTTAATTGATTCTTGTCATCGAGTACTTGAATGCTATATAGAAGGGTCTGTAACATTATATACACTCAACAATATATATACTGTAGTTGTTTTGTTAGTTAGCTACCTGTTTATGTCGGTATATCTATACTAATATTATAAAGAGGAAAACTTTGTTTGTTTGTTTGATTGTAATGAATAGGCTCTAAAACTACTGGACCGATTTTAAAAATTCTTTCACCATTCGAAAGCTACATTATCCACGAGTAACATAGGCTATATTTTATATGAAATATATTTGATAAATAGATTTTGAGGCGGTACAAAGTTTGCCGGGTCAGCTAGTGTTATAATAAAGATAGGCAAACTAGCAGTAATAGTCTACAGATTTTGGAATGGCAGCGCCTCAATTTGGTCGTCCGAGGTTAAATTCCCAGGCAACTGCGACTCTGTCCCTGTAGTTCCGGGACTAGAATAGGGGCTACGGTATCCCCTGTCTGTCGTAAGAGGCGATTAAAAGGGGGCTTCCGGGGTTGCCGGCGGCAAGAGTGGGAGCTCGAACCGTCCGGAGAGCAACCCCGGGAAGAACGGCAGCATATGTGGTTACATGCCGTCGTAAACACCAGGTGTGCGGGAGGAGAAGAAGACGAGAAGACACATACATACTCGCCAATGAGGTCTTTGAAAAAAGTTACCAATTTCCACAGCTACCAATTATTATTGATTTTTAATAATATTTTATTAAAAGTAGATGTATTACATTATCCTGCGTGGACTATAGCCTAAATCCCGCATTCTAAATGGAGTCTCCTCTGAGAGCAAGAGATAATTGTGGCCAATAGTAACGCATTGGTCGTTTATATCGTGTAGTTAAGAACTGTAAATATGGATGTTCTATGTTACGTAATCATATTAAATGTAATATGTTTATATGTAATTCACAATTAATTCTATAAAATAGAATGTAAGCTATCATACATAGCTATTTATTTTGGGCCCAATTATTTTATATATTTGTATCTCTGTTTGTGAAGTTCAGTAAATAATACGACCCGCGTGGCGGAGCGGCCACCATACCGGTCTGACGCGCAAAGGGTCCCGGGTTCGATCCCCCGCCAGACGGATATCTAAATGACGAATTTAGATTTCTGTTCCTGGGTTTAGGTGTTTGTGTATTTGTCTATGTATGTGTCCATGGCACCCACGCCACAGGGAATCCTAGTGTGGGCTGTGAGTGTAGAAAGCGTAAAGCGTAAATAAATAACCTTCGTCATCAAAATAACAGAACTGTCTCGAAGTTTCCTCGGGCTTTCTTCCAATTTTGTCAATATATACGTGAATGTGAATGACAGAAAACCAATAACAGGGAGAAATGGCCTTGTTGAACTTCTAAGCGAGTACACAAAACTTTTGCGAAGCTTCATTTTTAGGGTTCCGTACCCACAGGGTAAAAACGTAACCGTAGCCCCCGCTGCCTGACTATCTGTCCATCACAAAGATAGATCTCTTAAACAATAATAGATTACACTTGTACCGATTATATATAGCCATGGCAGTTGTAACAAATATTTAATATAAAAAATTTAAAGTAAAAGGGGATGCTCAAACAAAAAACCGGCATTTTTCGGCATTTTCAAGGTTTCATATTTGTTCTAACTGTTATACCGTAATAGGGTAACTGAACATTTTCTCTGCAATGCATGAATGCATGTATTTCTGTAGGTACCATAATAACAAGATTAACAAATACCTACTAAAAACAAAGAAATATACATATATGTGGTACGGAACACAACAATATAATAAACAAGTACGAGTCGAACATATTTATTACTCTCCTCTTTGTCTGATAAAAATAAATTATTGTTGTACCTAAACATGAAATATTCTTTTGTTCAGCTATTTGTATTATTTATAGTATCTGCAAATTAAACATTTGTGCATAATGATTGGCACGGATCACTTTTTAAAATGAAAATAATTTTGGCTAAAGTCCACATCAATTTCCAAATGCCAAAATCGGATGAAAACTTACAGAACACATTTCATTGCGACTAAAAACTTTGCAACTCTAATCTTCTCGTCTCATAAACTCTGATCTTATAGAGTATAGTATAGCAAAGTGAAAATTATTTTGAAATGATATTATTTATTAGACGCCAGAAGCATATTTTTTTTTTTTTTTTTTTTTTTTTTTTTTTTGGCGCCCAGATGTAGGTGGAAAAAGGGCTGACCCTCTACGGAGAGGGAGGAGCAAAAAATGCGTCCAAGCACTTACAGGCCGCGACGGCCGGTGCCTGCGTCGTGTGGGGCTGACTGAAAGGTCCTCCTGAAGGGAGGACCATCCCACTAAAAACTCCTTTAAGGCATTCGTCCAAGGGGACCGTACAGCCGACATCGGATAGCGACCTCTCGTTTGCGGAGCGAGAGGCGCTAGCGGCGCTCCCTAGAGAGCTACCGCTGGATAGATGACACTGAAGGTGTCAACGTATCATGAATAAGATTAGAATCGTCGGGAAGACGATTCTCTATGGAGAGTTGTACGCCCCTGTGGGCGGCCAGAAGATTCTCCACATCGGTGGAGAGTTTGTTAGGAGCGTCGGTCAAGATATTTCTTGGCCGACGGCAATTGTAACGGGTAGGAAGAGGGGCAGCATAGTCCGCTGCACCCTTGATTAAGGGGTTGGAATGGTTTTCTGAGCGGTCAAAGAATGCTTCAGAGAATTGTCTGAGGACTTGTTGTATTGGAGCGAGCTCCAGGTCGCGGTGGAGGTCAGCGTTTCTGACATACCAGGGGGCATTAAGTGCCCGACGACAAAAGAGATTTTGTATGACCTGGAGTTTGTCTAGGATGGTGGGATTCGCGTGAGCAAAGACTGGAGAGGCGTATGTTAACACCGGTCGAATGCAAACCTTATACAGCGTTCGCTTATTCCTGGCTGACAACTTGCTGTGTCTGCCAATCATGGCGTTGAGGCGGCTCATGTAAGAGCGGGCGGTATGGGTGACCTTAGAGACGTGGGGTCTAAAGGTGAGGCCCGGGTCAAGGGTAACTCCTAGGTATTTTACTGTGGGCTTCCATGGAATGGGGGCCCCAAGTAATTTGACGGAGGGCAGGTTGTTTAAACGCCTGCGTTTGTGGTCGAAGCGCATTGCGGAGCTTTTCTCCGCATTGACTTCGATGCGCCATTTCCTAAACCAATCTCCTAACTCGTTGACCGAGCGTTGGAGTTTGGCGAGGACAGATGACTCCTTTTGCCCTTGGATGTAAAGGGCGGTGTCATCGGCGAAGAGTGAGAGCTGCACCCCATTTTTGGGGATAGGAATATCGTTGGAGTACGATATGAATAATGTAGGAGCGAGCACTGAGCCTTGAGGGACTCCGGCTGTTACGGGGCGTGGGGGAGAGAGGATACCTTCGTGCCTGTAGCGGAAGGTTCTGTCCTGAAGGTAGGAAGCCACGATGCGGACTAGGCGATCAGGAAGACCAGAATGGTATAGCTTGTATACCAGTCCTCCATGCCAGACTTTGTCAAAAGCCTTTGCGACGTCGAAGAAGACTGCTAGTGTCTTGTTACGTCTTGGATAAAACCCGCTTGTGATGTACTCGACAATGCGGTGGACTTGTTGGGGGCACGAGTGCTGGAGGCGAAAGCCAAATTGGTGAGGAATGATGAGTGGGGGAGCATCTATTGGGAAGAGGTGTCCTCTTATGTGAACGAGGATCACCCGTTCGAAAACCTTGCCCATTGCATTGAGGAGGCTAATGGGGCGGTGGTTGGAGGGAATATGTTTCGGTTTCCCAGGCTTGGGAATACCGATAACTGTTGCTGTCTTCCAGGCTGTTGGAAAGAAGCTGAGATCGAGGCAGGCATTGAAGATAATGACCAGAAGGGTCAGTGCCTGCTCGGGGAAGTGTTTGAGCGCCAGGTTGGAGATACCATCCGGACCTGGGGCTTTACGAGGTTTCAAACCGCGGATGACGGTCCGGACCTCGTCTGTAGTGATTTTAATGGGAGCAGAGGTGACAGGGAGAGAGATCTTTTTAAGGACCTCCTCCTCCACCTTGTGAATGTGGATAGGGTCGCACGGTTGAGTGCTGGGGGAGCACTGCGCAGCGATGCTATCTGCGAAGCATTCGGCCTTCTCAGCGTCTTCGAAGGCTATGCTGCCGTCGGGGCGCGTGAGAGGGGGAGTGCTTGAGAAGGCTTCGGTACGAAATCGTCTAGCGATTTTGTAGAATGCCTTATGAGAAGGTTGGATATCCTCCATGAGAGAGTTCCAGTTGGAGTCCCTCATTTCGGCTAGCCGGGATCTGACTTTCCTTTGGAGGGCGTTCGCGCGCCTCCTAAGGACAGGGGTGGGATACTTGGCGGCCCATCTGAGGGCTGCGTTTTTAGTTTGGATTAGCTTCCTGACCTCGCGAGGTAGTTTGCGGTACGGGACCTCTACCACCTTCGCGTTGTCATGAAGCGAAGTCTGAACTAGCTGGGTGAGTGAGTTCACCGTACTGTCTATTTTCTCCGAGCTAACAAGGTAGTCTGGGGGAATAGTATACGGTGAATCGGGGGCCTCTATGGCCGAGATGAGAGATTTCTCGTACCCTTCCCAATTAGTGAAGGTTTTCGAGGAGGTATGGGGAGTTGGATCATAGGGACCTAACTGTAGAGAGACTGGACGATGGTCTGAGCCCAGATCGTCCAGTGTTTCGATCGCTCTTGTATTGAGCGCGACGCCTTTAAGGAGGGCGAAATCCAGCACGTCGGGTTCTTGGTCTTCCCGATCGGGGTAGTGGGTAGGCGCTGTTGGAGAGAAGATATCAAAGTCCAGTGCGCGGGAAATGGTTAAGAGTTTCTTACCGTTGGTGTTAGTCAGACGACTGTTCCAAACGGTATGTTTGCAATTGAAATCTCCAAATAGTACGACAGAGTCTCCGAGCGAGAGGAGGGCCTCCAAGTCGCTTTGGAGAGGGGCTTTATTGGCGGGGAGGTAAATTGAGGCTATGATCAGGGACGGGTGTCCTGTCATGCCTAATTTGCATATGGCGGCTTCCATATTGGTGAGCTTGGGTGTTTCCAGAGGGGTGCAATGGAAGGATCTCTTGTAGTAGATGGCAGTGCCTCCGCCACGACGGTCGTCGGCTCTGTCATTACGTACAAGCGCGTAAGAGGGGAGACTTACGCCTTTAAGGGAGGGCTTGAGGAAAGTTTCCTGAACAAGCAACAGGTCGATATCCCTGTTGCGGACGAACTCTTTGAGTTCGGGAATGCAAGGCTTAAGACCTCGTGCATTGAAGGAGATAAGCGAGACGCCTTTAGGTTTTTGACGACCGGGATGAAGGGGTTGAGTATGAACGTTACTCATTGAATGGACTTGAACAACGCTAGGTGTTCAGAGTAGATTGCGATGCGCTCCGCCTGGCTGGCGTTACGCATCTTTTGCGAGACGAGTATGATCTCGTCGAGGTTCACGCCCTTAACGCAGTCCTTAAGGAACATGATATGTTCCCTTACCGATGCGTCTTGGGTGGGACGGGGAGTGGGAGTGGCCTTAGGGGCCGGGGTTGGTGGGGCGGTCGCGGGTGCGACTTTCCTCCAACTCATGGGAGCGGTTGGGGTTTTGGAGGCCCCTAGCCGCGGGAAATTGGTCGAATTGACCGGAGGTGGGCCTGCTTTCGAGGGCTGCTTTTTAGCAACCTTCTTTTGAGCGGGACGGGGGGCTTTAGGGCAGCCACGGTAGTTAGCCGGGTGCCCTGAAGTGGTGCATAGCACGCAGGCAGGAGGGGACTCGTCTTCACGAGTTCTCTTGCACTCACGTGTGGCGTGGGGTTCTAGGCACTTGACGCACCTTGGGGGGCAGTGCAGTTCGCCGCTGCATGGCCGTAGAGCTGGCAGCGGTGGCACTGGGCAGGGTAGCCACGCTTGTTAGGTGGTTCCACCTCGATCTCAGAAAGGCCACAGATTGTGAGCTCCTTCTCCTTGAAAATGTCCTTGGAGGACGGGGTCTTGGCTAGAATGGCCAGGGCTAGAGGGTATTTGACCCCGTTGCGGTTGTACAACTTGTGTACACCTTCCACGGGGAACCCTTGGTTGACTAGATCCGTTAGGATTTCGTCGGTGGGAAGCTCGTAGGGGAGACCCCTAAGGACCGCTTTGATTTTGCGGTCCTCTTCTAAAGCGTACGTGTGGTACGGGAGTTGAAGGTGAGTTAGGAGCCTAATGAGGCTCCTGAAGTCCTCGGTGGTGGGGCATGAAACGCGAATAGAGTCGCGAAGGTTACGTGCCTTGGTGTAGTGGATTTGTTTTTCCACTAGGGTTTTAGAGAAGTCGGACCATTTCGACTTATCTCTGAAGAAAATGTGTGGGGGCGGTTTGCACTTGGCAAGTGCCGGTTCGCAGCGTGTGGCTGGCTTGGCGGGCTTAGCCGCGGGGGTTGAGCTCTGGGGCTCGGTGGAGGCTTTTGGCACGGGGGCCAGAGTGGAGGCTTTTGGCACGGGGGCCAGAGCGGGGGCCGCTGGGGCTGGGGTGGCTTCGATAGAGGCCTCGGAAGAAGTCTCACTTGTCGCCTTAGCGACGCGTTTGACCGGTCGTTTCTTGGTCTTCCTCGACTTGACAGGGGTGAAACCCTGGTCGTCGTCGGAGGAGGGGGCGGTGATGAGGGTGTGCTCCGACGATTCGTCGGAGGAGGCGGGGCGTTTCAGCGAGATGGCGTCAAAGTCCATCTCGTGTCTCGGGGTGGCATCAGGGGATGCGGGTGAGTCGGTAACGGACAGGGGATCCGTTACGGACTTTAAGGGCTCGCAAAGGGAGCGGAGTTTGACAGCGTCAATGGGGCGGTTGAGCTCCTTGCTCAAGAGGGAGGACAGAGCCTCGAAAAACCTATCTGTTACCATGTAGGCCATGGTAACCAGGGATGCCTCCCTGCCGAGGCAGGGAGCTAACGGGGAGGGGGAGGGAAATGCAATTACCCCTAAGGGAAAGTAACTGCTACCGTCACCCTTGGGATAGCCCAAGTGCAGTGGGATCGGGTCTGCCGGTTTCTCTCAGGCCGAGAGGTCTGAGAAGCGCACCGGGTCAACGCTAGCTGGTTTCGTTGGCACCGTTAGGTATCCACCAACTCAAACGCGTCGGGACGTGAGTTTTGTTTATTCCCAATAAATTGGCAATAAACAAAGCACGGACCGCTATCGATAATATCGAGTAGGCGAGAACCGGCCGAAAGGCCAGAGAAAATTCTGGGTTAGGAAACACTAGAGCGCGAGCAGGCGGGGCTGCTCGGTCTGGCGTTCAAACGCAGAGTGCCAGAAGCAGTGATAGCCTAGTGGTTAAGAAACGCGGCTTCTCGATCGAGGGGTCCGAGGTTCAAATCCCAGGCACACACCTCTGATTTTTCAAAATTATGTGCGTATTAGAAATTAATTATCACTTGCTTAAACGGTGAAGGAAAACATCGTGAGGAAACCTGCATACCTGAGAGATTTATAAAAAATCTCAAAGGTATGCGAAGTCTACCAATACGCACTTGGCCAGCGCGGTGGACTATGGCCTAATCCTTCTCATTATGAGAGGAGACCCCTGCCCAGGACGTTAATGGGTTGATGATGATTAGACGCCCTTATTTTAATCATAGCACAGAATCTTCATTTACCGAAATCATAAAACAGCTGTAGAAATGTTAATAAGTTTTGAAGGAAGAAAAGGCTCCTAAGACTCCTAAGGGCTCGAAGGAATTAATTTAGACGAAGGGTTAAACCCTTCAGCTAATATTTCACAACTTGAAATGTAAATTAAACTTTGCTCTCCCACAGGCAAAATATATTTCGCCGTCTAAAATATTTCAGAGGACCATTTATTTTCTTTACTTAATATAGTTTTACACGAAAATATTAATTTCAACAGCATCCCAATATTGATGTTATAAATTTAATTACAATGAAAGAGATTAAGAATATTGTCAATATTTTTAAATAAATACTTTTATCTACACTTAAATCATCTCAGGTGGTTGTCATATAAAAATAGCAGAACACAGCAAACGTCTTAAATGACGACTTACTACCAATTGGTAATGACTCGTGTGAGGCACCCCTCCATGCGCAGTCTATTTTTTTATAATATAGGAGTAGCAGACGAGCATACTGATGGTAAGTGGCTACTGCCGCTAATGGACATCTGTAATCAACCCCAGATAGGATTAGATATTCCTACCTGAGGTCAGCCACAGATGCGCCGCTACCCCTGAGGACTAAGCTGGAATGCCTCGGAAAAGTCTGTCTCCCTTACCACACCCTTCAAACCAGAACACAGCAGCGGGGTTCTACCACCTTCAAAGGGTCTACAAGGGTTTACAAGGGGACTATTGCTACTATTGACAAAACCTACTATTTTAATATACAAGATATGCACTACGATATTCATAGCAAAGTAAAGTAACCACCGATTCACTCTACCTTGTGAGGTTGAAAATAAAAGTTATAAAACCAAATAAATAAAAGCAAAGTTCTACGTTGAGCCCTTAGTCTGGTTTATAAATGTCAATATTGTGTTTATGTTACTATTTATACATGCTTCAAGATAAATACATCAGTTTAGTTATTGTCTTATAGATAAGGTATGCTGTTTTTAAATGTAACTTTATTATTAATTGATAAACAATAACTAGGTAAAAGGCTTACGAAGATACATTGTGAGGGAAATGGTTCTAACGACTTGGATAGAATTTTTTGTGTAAATAATGATTTAACTTCGAATTTTTTGTATCTAAGTAATGTGACACATATAATTTATGAAATATGACAATTTTTAATATAATGTACTTTAAAACGACGCATAGATGTTAATTTATGTACGTCATATTTTTTGACGAAGCATTTTTAAATTTAATTAAAATATTGACGTATAATTGTATTAGTTTACGAAATTAAAAGCAATGTTTTAACTATCTCTTAAAATTTTTGAAATGTATTAATAATTAATGTTATCAAATGTCACTGATTTTTTTTATAATTTTATACTAATATCTACAATACTTCATCTCTTAAATGTCAAATGGATGAAGCTCATATTGGAAAGTAGTTTGAATAGAAACCTTATACCATCTTACTGCGTCGTAATAAATATACCATTATTTTATAAATATTATTACTGTATGGAAAATGCGTCAGTAGCGATATTACAAGTATATCAACAGTGAGGTTGAAAGATCAAAGGGTCTCGCTCGAAAGAACAATTTTATATTTAAAGCTCAAGTTTAAGGGTGCTGACACACGAGCGACAGTGAACTAGTGCATGTAATTGTTCATATCGATCGACGACGATTGTCGCTGACTGTGGTCGGCGACCGTCGCCAGGTATTTCGACGGTCGTCGATATATGTGTTAGGTCCCTTACTCATTTCACTGCATATTTGGTTATAATATAATGCACAGTATAACACGACTTTATAATTTTATAACTATGTACTTAGTATTAGTTATTCTGGGTATTTTATTAAATAATTAATACATTAACACAAATGTGTAATATACATTTTCATTTACTTTAAAATATTAGTCGGTGGTGATTGACTATGCCCTAATGCCCCCCTTAAAGAAAAATCATCTGATTTTTAACGAATTCGAAATAAACTATAGAAAATGTTCCATAACTGATACCTATATATTTTTATTGAAAATATTTTAGCAGATATAAATGTTAACTTGTACAAAAAAGTGAAATGAAACCGCAATAATTCAACTGCAAAACACTTTTGGCAACTACACATCCAAATATGCAACATTTGCCAAATGTACCAAAATACACATTTTTATAATTACAGATGCTACTGAGTTGTTTACATTAACGTAACGTTATATATATTCATCTTGTACTACAGTCGTATGTTAGTAATGCCTAGGTCACGGCCAGGCCCATAGAGCAAATGCTATGTAGAAATACCTCATTTATATACACATTATACTTACCGTTTTTACGTATCTAATTAAATTTACGAAATTTTACTGTATATTGTACTAAATTTTATATGTAGATAAGTACATATAAATAAAATTGTGATTTTTTGTATAAAACATAAATCTCGTATACCAATATTATGTATCTTTACAGGCTAACGGAAAGGACAGGAACGATTTAAACTAAAGAAAACGCTGTAATATTTAGCATAGACGTAGATGTAAGGCATGGACATCAGACAATTTTTTACATACATTTTATTTTAGGTACGTACTGAGAGTGTACGTAAAAAATTCGTATTAATATATACGAATTTTGAACTTTCTATTTCGTATGAAGTCTATGACCAAGTTTACGTTATACACCTTGACTTATACCTTGAATGTCTACGCTACAGGTCATTGATCCTGTACGAGATGACGATTCAATTTCGGCGGAAAATGTATTTGAAGTTTTTATTGACACTTCCTAGAATTGTTACGATTTTTGTTACGTAATAATATCCGTTTCTTGGCGTTTTCCGGTTCATGGGCCTTATGAGGATAACGTGCATAGAAATGAAGTTCCACTTGATATTTTTTTGTTAACACTTCCTAGAATTCTTACAATTTATTACGTAACAATATCCGTTTCAGTGTCGTTTTCCGGTTCATAGGCCTTATAAGGATACGTGTATAGAGATGAAGTTCCGCTTGATAATTTTTTGTTAACACTTCCTGGAATTGTTACGATTTTTATTACGTAACAATATCCGTTTCAGGGTTGTTTTCCGGTTCATGGGCCTCATAAGGATACATAGAGATGAAGTTCCGCTTGAGATTTTTTTATAATATAAATGTAACATACGAGCAAGCAAGGCACCTGAATGTAAGGCAACTGCCACCCGTGAGATCTCTGATCAACTCCTGGGAGCCTACCGCCATCTTTTAAAAAACCATCATAATTCAGGAAAGTCTTATTTCCTCCTTAAAACAGTAAAATATTCCGTCATACACAGTTGAACAAACTTAAAGCCTTAGTCATTTTTCCCTTATCCATTGTATAAAACCAACTGAAATTGTCATATTTTGCTTAAAAAGTTAAATTTCCTGCAAAAAAGTAAAAGTATGCTTAAAATAATATTGTGTTAAGAGATGGTAGTAACCCCCCTGGTAGGATTGGAATCCTATTTGATATCAATCATAGGTGCTTTGCTACCGCTGAGGACTAAGATCATATCTTGTAACATATCTCTCCCTTATCACACTCTTCGAACCAGAAAAGGGGTAGGAAGGTTTTCCTTCTAGAGTTGAAACGCAGTTTGCTACCACGATTTAAATCCTTTTTAAGTAAACAATGTTGAAATTTAAGTGTCATAATTTATTAATGGTAATATGATATGCTATTCTTATGCATTCGTTTTTTCATTTGAAAACAGTCCTCCGTAATACCCCCATATTGATAGCTAAAATGAAAAATTGTTGATTGAAAACTCAAAGTTCCATTATCTACGTCCAAATGTCCTTTACATTTGGACGTACTTTATAGTTACAAAATTATGAGCAATTTACTTTGTTGTAGTAAACAGAGTTATATTATTATCAAAGTATGAATAATTAACTTACTTGTTAAGTAAACGGAGTTACGTTATCGTTTTAGACGATAAACTTTAACTTGCTGTCCTGCTGACTCCTGTGCCACCCCAAATCTTAATTTTTAATATGTGCCAATACAGATTAAAAATGATTGTTTTTTTAGGAGGCGGATTACGAAGACAAATCCGAAGACTGCCCGCATCCGAAGTTCCGCCGGATTCTGAAGCTGCTTGGACATCTGGACCGCGAAGCTAAGATCTGGGATAAGCTGCCTCTATCCTGCCACACTGTGGTGGAGATCAGAATAGCGTCCACACACACCGGCTGGCGCGGGCGAGGACTCATGAGAGTTCTCTGTGAGGAAACTGAGTAAGTGACAAAATTAAAATATAAGTTTAGTGGAATTTAATAATATAAAGTGCAAATTAGTAACGGAACACTGAAGCTTTCACTTATAATTGTTAACATGTTATTATATGTATGATATGTGTCTTTGTGCATGTGTGCGTATTGTATGTACATGTACTGCCCTACGAAGTGTATGAAGTTGTTTCGCTTGGAGTTGAAATTAAAACGCAAGGAAGGAAAAGCAGGGATATGCGAAATATATTAAGGTTATGAGACGACCATTTTAGTCCTCACGAGTAGCAGTACATCTGTAATCGGGTTCAGTACCCTTACCAGGAGTTTTTACGTTTCGACAAACATGACTGTTTTGGGATTTGTTTACGTATTGGCCCATACGATTTCCTAGTTCTGACACAATCCGCTAGGGGCGCTGATTGGATTTTGTATGGGCAAATACGTAAACAAATACCAAAACAGTCATGTTTGTCGAAACGTAAAAACTCCTGGTAAGGGTACAGAAACCCCTGCTCTATATAGAGTCTGTTACAGATGTCGATGGACGGTCACTGTCCATTTGCTATCAGGTGAACTCCATGCTCATTTGTCACTTCAATCTTACAAAAAACGACAAATACGTAAGGCAACTAACATTTGCGCAAAAAGGAGCGTTCATATAGACCCGGAAATTACAAAACAGGATAGCGGTACTTATCAATTGTCTGATCAATCAATATCTGCTACAGTTGACATCGAAACCAGTTTTTACACAATTATGACACAATGAGGAACTAATACAAGTCAACGCATGTACTAGTATGTATTATTAGAATAGGATAAAAAAATATAAGTAGGCAAGTATATAAACGGCCTTGAAATGTGCAAACACAATCTAATGCCATTATTATACAATCGATATATAGAGCCTTAATTGTTTAAAAAGTGCGGTGTTTAATGATACAGATTAAATATGACGTGTTTTATCAAACACAATTCAATTATAATTGTAGCATGTTGATCTAAACACTTAATACTCTATGTGCACAGTAACAGCCAAAACAAAGGATCTTAAAAGTTAGAATAGAATAGAATAGAATAATTTATTTGCATAGAATAGGTACATAATCAAGTGTTACAAAAGTTTAGGTCCTCTTATTCTGGTAACAATACGGTAGCATGCAAATTAAATAGTTGTCAAAGAAAATACAATGATAAAAAATGTCAATCAGTTACAGAATCAGTTACATAGAAAGTCATTTATATTATAAAAATTGTTCAATAATAAATTTGTCCTTAATTTAGACTTGAAAATATTAGATGATTCCTTCTTAATGTCATCCGTTAAGTTATTGTACATTTTAACACACATTCCATAAGCGTTTCGCTGGAGCAAAGACGTATGTGGTTTGTCGAGTACTAGGATTGTACGAGTTACTAATATTAATTTGAACTTCAAAATCATTTTTAAGATGTATTTAAAAAAAACATATATAAAAATAATCCTACTAATGATAAGGTGATGATAAGATGATAAGGATAATGTAGCTTTCGAATGGTGATAGAATTTTTAAAATCGGTCCAGTAGTTTTTGAGCCTATTTATTACAACCAAACAAACAAGCAAAGTTTTCCTCTTTATAATATTAGTGTAGATTACATACGTAAAGAAAACATAAAAGCAATAATTAATATTTCTGCAAATGACAATGTCACTCTGCAAATGTCACTTGAGACAATTAAAATCGAAAGTCGTAAACAATTAATCAATTATTTTTAGGGTTCCGTACCCAAAGTAAAAACGGGAGCATTTTACTAACCCTCCGATGTCTGTCCGTTTGTCACAGAGCTATATCTTTTGAAGGTGGTAGAACCCTTTGTGGTTCGACTCCGGCGGCACCACTGCCTCACCTATTTCTACCCAATAACTGCAGTGTTAGGTGCTGCTGTGTTCCGGTTTGAAGGGTGTGGTAAGGGAGAAAGACTTTTCCGAGGCATTCCAGCTTAGTCCTCAGGGGTAGAGGCGCATCTGTGGCCGACCATAGGTAGGAATATCTAATCCTATCTGGGGTTTATTACAGATGTCCATGGGCGGCAGTAGCCACTTACCATCAGGTGGACTGCATGCTCGTCTGCTACTGTTATATTATAAAAAAAAATCTCTTTAACCGTAATAGACACACATTTGACGTTTTAGAGAATATGTCTTCGTATAACAGTAGCCGCTAAAGCAATAAATACTAAAAATAAAAAGCTTTAATATAAAAAGGGGTCGCCGACAAGACACGGCTATTTATCAGAGTTTTTCGCTTTATGTATTGAAATAGGTAGACAGTACAAATTTTATAAAACTTCTTCTAAGACTATATAGAGAACCCTTTGTGCGCGAGTTCGACTCACACAATTTTATGAGTTGTAGAATCAAGAACATAGGTAACTCTGGTTTGCTGGTTTAATGTGTTTTTTCTGCAAAATTATTAAAATTGTAATTCAAGCGCGATATTAAGTAAAAAACTGGACTAACAATGATATACATTTGCGAACTAGGTTACGGAATATATTAAGTTTTTTTAGGTAACCAGAGCTTGATAATCAAGGACATCTACATATTCGGTTCTGTAAATAATATGAATTGCCGCTTGCGTGCATTCGTTGGTACGTGGTTGCATGACTTTCAGAGAACCCTTAGATATTTTTGCAAAAATAAGAAGTCTACGTATTTCTGTCTATAACAATGTTGAGTGCTGCTGTGTTCTGGTTTAAAGGGTGTGGTAAGGGTAATCTACTTTTACTAGATATTTCAGTTTAGTTCTCGGGAGTAGCGGCGATCCGTAGCCGATTTCAGGTAGGAATGTAATCTTATCTGGGGTTAATTACAGGCAACTACATGACTCATTTCAAAACTCTACCAATTAAAACTGAAGTAGATTATGATTGCAATGAGTAATTTAATTATAATATAGACATACGTAGACTAATAGTAGGTACCTACATTACACAATAAAACATTCCACTCGCAATAAACTGAATTCGTTGAAAGGTTAATTTGAGTCGATTTTTCGAAACAATACCATTCACTTCCTGTATTGTCATGAATTACAATACCTGTTATAAATATAAAATATTCTAGAGTCTAGATACCTATTGTAAGCCAAAATTCATCATTATCATCATCATCAACCCATAACTGTCCCACTACTGGGCACGGGTCTCCTTTCAGAATGAGAAGGATTAGGCCATAGTCCACCGCGCTGGCCAAGTGCGTATTGGTAGACTCCACATACCTTTAAGATTTTTTTTTATAAATCTCTCAGGTATGCAGGTTTCCTCACGATGTTTTCCTTCACCGTTTAAGCAAGTGATAATTAATTTCTAATAAGCACATAAATTTTAAGATCAGAGGTGCGTGCCTGGGATTTGAACCTCGGACCCCTCGATCGAGAGGCCGCGTTTCTTAACCACTAGGCTGTCACTGCTTTCCAATGACAAAATAATGATTAAGTAGGTACAGACTACAGACCGAAAACAAATCGCGAAAAGTTCTTCATCCTTTGAAAATTAATTCATTTCAATCAATATATTAATCGCTTTATTCTTGATTTAATCAATAAATTAATTAATTAACCAAGTCCAGCGTGGTTTACATGACATCGTTAACTTACATATGACCGCTTGAACGGAAAATCGTGACTTTACACTCACGTTTCTGAAACAAAGGTTTGTTATCAACAAATCGAACGCAAATCAAATTACTGGTGCAATCAATTCGTTATAGTATAATGTCAAATGTTACTGTACTTAAGCCAAAGGGCTTTTCATTTTCGTTGATGATCGTAAGTGGTGCTAGACTTCTGTAATCAACCTCAGATAAGATTAGATTCCAACCTGAGCTCGGCCATTTAAGATACGTTGCGACCCCTGAGGACTTGGAATGCTCCGGTTAATATCTCCCTAACCACAACCTTCAAAGCAAAACATCGTGACCCTTAACACTGCTGTAATTAGGCAAAAATAGGTATGACGTTGGTGCATTCAGAGTCGAACCACAAAGTTCCAAAATGTTCATGTTATGTTTGTTCTCAATCGTTACGTCATCCATAATACAGAAACACGATACGCGATTAAAATTTAACTCCGAGCAATTGTCTGACAGACATACAACTGAAACAGACAGACAAAAGGACGCCATGAAGATGCATTTTACGACATGTCATAAATATTAAAGTTAGTAGCAGAATGGGTTAACACAAAGACGTTGACGGCATCGCATTGTATGGGTTATGAAGACAAGCGTAGTATACTGACGTTTGACAGTTGAATAGAGTTAAGTACAGTCGAGTGCAATTATCTTTATTTCTTTTTTTATGATTGGAGTAGCTTGCAATTCACCTGGTAAATGTCACTGCCGCCCGTGAATATGTGTGACGAAATCAGTTTAGATCTGATCACAGATGCTGCTTCTAAGGACTAGAAGGTCGCGATGTTAAGTCATCCGACACTTCTTCAGAAAGCAAAAGATACTTACACTGTGGCAAGACTACTTTATTCTAGAAATGTGTGTGACAATGGAATATGGAGGGAGTTGCAGATAAATTATAATCTAGTCTATTGCCTTTTTTACCCGACTGTCAAAGAAGGATTTCGAATTTCACGCGTATCTTGTATATTGTACATTTTTTTATAAGTAAGTGTTTCTGACGCTGACAATAAACCCGACTAATTTTCAAATAAAAAAAATCTTTAACTTTATCTTGAGTCTAACAGTTGTAGGTAAGTAAAGGGTCTACTCTACCTATTATACCTACTCCTTATATTATATCTAATTCTGACAATTCAGTTAAAAAAATGTACCTATTTAATAAGTCGAAGGTGGTAGAACCCTTTGTGGTTCAACTCCGGCGGCACCACCGCCACACCTATTTCTACCTAATAACAGCAGTGTGAGGCGCTGCTGTGTTCCGGTTTGAAGGGTGTGGTAAGGGAGACAGACTATTTCGAGGCGTTCCAGCTTAGGCCTCAATGGTAGCGGCGCATCTGTGGCCGACCTCGGGTGGGAATATCTAATCCTATCTGGGGTTGATTACAGATATCCATGGGCGGCAGTAGCCACTTACCATCAGGTGGACCGTATGCTCGTCTGCTACTCCTATATTATAAAAAAATATCAATTTGCGTAATTAAATACTCTATCTGTGATATGACATGATTATGTTATAAACATTTACAACGCCAATTAAATAACCACGAGTTGTATGGAAAATAACAGCATTGTAATAAAAATAATGTAATTATTGGGCATTTTTGCTTTGTGACTTGTGAGTGAGTGACAAACAAGCAATACATAAAGCTTTTTACATACGTAAATTAGCTATGGCATCGCTGAAAACATAATTATTCTAATGTTCTTGAAGTCATGTATGCTGAGTATGTTTATAAATAAGTCGTCTAATTGATATAAATTTATTATTATAATAATCTTAAAACCTTTTTAACTATTTTATCGCCAATCGGCAGGTATTTTTGGCACTTAATAAAAACAAAACGGCGTAGACAGAAATAAATTATAATTAAGTGTGAACCAATTATTTAGCGCATTTTGTTAAACTTAACATTACACTTTCGATATACCTACTAACACCAGAGAGCTATAAGTTATATGGCCGTACTTTTAAAACCTTAATGTGTATTATACTGAAACCTTCCTTGTGATTTGCTTTCAAACAATGACATTTTATACTAGGTGATAGATCTACGCTTTCAAATAACCAAAACTCCATCGAAATTGGATCTGTAATTTCTGAAAAAATCGTGGACATACAAGTACATACATAGATACATAATGTTAATTACAAGTATTACAACACAACTAGTATCTTATTATAACCCTTTTTTGTTTTCTATAAAAAATAAGATTACGCGAATTTATTTTCGCACGAAACCAAATAGCTGTATTAAAATGTTATTTAGAGAAATAAATCGTTAAGATCACTAACTTTATGGCATTATTTTACACATGAGAACCAAATTGCTTCCTTCTATATTGTACTTTTAGTAAAAAATTGGCCAAGCGAGTTGAACTCTCACACTAAGAGTTTCGTACCACTAAAATTTTCATTTTTTTTTCAATTTTTATATTTAATCATAGCAGCCTTAGAAATGAATGCATTGTGAAATTTTGAATTGTCCGCTATTTACGATTCAAAAGATAAAGCGAAAGACGTGGTGGTTTGAAGGTGGTAAAACCCTTTGTGGTTCGACTCCGGCGGCACCACCGCCAAACCTATTTCTACCTAATAACAGCAGTGTTAGGCGCTGCTGTGTTCCGTTTTGAAGGGTGTGGTAATGGAGACAGATTTTCAGGGGTTTTCATCCTCAGGGGTAGCGGCGCATCTGTGGCCGACTTCAGGTAGGAATTTATAATTCTATCTGGGGGTTGATTACAGATGTCCATGGGCGGCAGTAGCCACTTACCATAGGGTGGATTGCATGCTCGTCTGCTACTCCTATATTATAAAAAAAACGTCGAATAAAGCGGTTTTTTGTATGACGACCCCCATTTATTTTGAAGAGTTTTTTATATTTGGTATTTGTTGTTATAGCGGCCACCGTTATACATATTCTGTAAGAATTTCAAGTGTCTATCTTATACGGTTCACGAGATAGAGCCCCGTGACAAACGGACAGACGGCGGGAGCTTAGTACTCGTAATAGGGTTCCATTTTTACTCTTTGGGATACAGTACCCTAAAAATTATGTCAACCCGGAAGAAACTGCACATCTCATATGATTATTACACGTACATAATTGCATGTAGAACACTTTGTAGACAAAGAATTAAATGGCAATTACTGTATCCTTGAAAAGTTTTACACACAATACCTATAGATCTCACATATGAACGACAGTGATTTAAATATCTTATTGTTTTATTTTGAATATATGAGGTAGGTACTCGTTTTTAATGTTTCTTTAAATACAAGTTTTTTCGTACAAGACACTAAATACATACACACATGATATATTTAAATGGCATTGTGGTCATATGTCGAATAGAGAACATTGTAGGTAACTTAAGTACTTTTGATTATATTGAAGTAGAAAGCGGGCATGCAGTCCATCTTACGACAAGTGATCACTGCTGTCGATGACAAACATCGGCTACAAAACTATTCGAGGCCTCTACTTGCCTAGGACAAATACTGAAGACGGCCAGACATTTCGCTATCCTTGAGGACTAAATTGTAACGCTTTGTGTTAATATAAGTATTTTTTATTAGAAGCATTCCAACTCAGTGATCCGACCGCATCTTTAGCAGACCTTATAAGACTACAATTCTTGTAGGAAATTATACTTACAGATAGGCGACAGTGACTACTTTCCATCAGAATGCTTATGTATTTATTTTTACAATATAGAAGTAGCAGACGAGCATGCAGTCCACCTGATGGTAAGAGGCTACTGCCGCCCATGGACATCTGTAATCAACCCCTGATAGGATTAGATATTCCTACCTGAGGTCGACCAAAGATGCGCTGCTACCCCTGAGGACTAAGTTGGGACGCCTCAGAAAAATATGTCTTCCATACCACACAATTCAAACCAGAACACAGCAGCGCTTAATTAGGCACTGCTGTTATTAGGCATAAATAGGTGTGGTGCCCCCGGAGTTGAACCACAAATGGTTCAAACCTTCAAACTACTTACGAGTAACTACTTGATTTAAAAAATCTTAATTTACATTTTTCATTTCTTTACAGGCGTGTAGCGCGGGAGGTGAACGCCGGTGCTCTCCGCATGGACACCACCTCCGCCTTCTCCGCAGCGGCTGCAGAGCGACTGCACTACAAGAACGTGTACACGATGCTGTACGCTGACCTGCCGTACGCCCCCCAGCCGGACCCACCCCATCAGGAGGCGAGGGTGTATATCAAGGAGCTTTGAAGGTGAGACTCATGTCTTCTTAAGCTCATGCTTATCCTCCTTTTTTAGGGTTACGTACGGGTAAAAACAAAACCCTACTACTAAGCCTCCGCTGCCCATCTGTCCGTCTGTCACAGTGCTCTATCTCTAGTTTTAATATAGAAGTAGCAAAGGAGCATGCAGTCTACCTGATTGTAAGGGGCTACTGCTGCCAATAGACAGCTGTAATCATTCCTAGAGAAGATTAGTTAGTTCCACCTTAAGGTCGCCCATAAATGAAGTGCAAACGCAGCACAGCACAGCAGTACTTAAGACTTCTTTTATCAGGTCGACATAGGCGTGACAGTCTCGTGACAAAGTGGAACCACAAAATTGTACCACGTGTATTCAAATATTTAAATTTAACAAAACTAATTAATTTAAATTTAACAAAACCGTAAATTATACTTGATTAAAATATAATAGGATTTACGTTGCACTTTTTAGACCAATAATTGTGACCTCATTAGTACAGACTTTCAATGAAACTTTGTAATATTATCTAATAGAAAGTCTCAGAACAAGTAGGTACAAAACTATTATACCTCCAAAAATAGGTATTACTGGTAACATAATACAATCGTGTATCTATTTGGTTTAACGATAATAAATTAAATATACGTTAATTATATAACTGACAAGTCACCTTGTACTCTGCATTTGTTTATGTTTACTTTTTATAACTTTAATTTTAACACTATCACTATTTAATATGTGATTCAACTCCGGAGGCACCACTGCCAAACCTATTTTTTTCTAACCCACTGTTAAGAGCTATCGAATTCTGGATTGAATGGTTTGGTAAAGGACACTTATATGAGCCATTACGATTTCGTCCCAAGTGGAATGAAAATATTATCTCGCGGTACTTATCACTTTCCATGAGTGAACTGCAAGTTCATTTATTACTTCTACCACATAAAAATATCATGGGCGGCAGTAGTCGCTTAGACTGCATGCTCTAGGATACGTTTTTTCATAAAACAAAAAAACATAATCATATTTCTTATTTTTCAGGAAACAAATCGCAACTATGGCACGGAAAATGAAAACTGAAAGTTTTAAGGTACTGCAGTTCTTTACCAAGAACTACAATTTTTGGTAATCTACATAAAGTACTTTAATAATACATTAGGTACCTGCCTAGATTCAGAGAAATGTATAGGTACAGTTTAAAATCATAATTCTCTTCGTACCTACTACTTTATTAAAATTGTATGTGTCTAACCTTGTATAATTAGTTCAATGTAGTATTGTTTATGTAAATCTGTAGAAATAGTGTAGAGTAGTATTGTTCTATCTATACTCTATACTATTAAGAACTACAAATATATAATATTTTAGTTTTGAGGCTCAAACATTTTTTCGAACTTTGGCAAAGGGAGATTTCACAGGCGAACACGCCTGGGGAAAGGCTACTCCACTAGTCCTTGTTCAAAGCTTGTAAATATTTAAAATGTTTAGAAAACCTTCATGGTGTCATAATATCATACATATGGCGCCCTCTGTTGGCGACGAGCGAAAAATCGGCACATTATTTACTACGGAATTAGCAGAATATCTGCACAAAACCTTTTATGTGTATTTAATAATCGACTTTACTTCGTGTCCCATTTAAATTTGAGTGCTATATACATTTTTAAATTATACAATTTTAGAAATATCTTTATAAACTGATCATAATATTTTAATTAATCTCCTTTATATACCTACCTGGACTTATTCAATGACATAATTTATATACTTTAAGGTTGTATACAATTTGATTTAATTTAAATACTCTTTTTTGTGTTTATGGTTGTGATCAATTTACCTTCTTAGTTCGAAGCGTCCATCTTCAAAGTAAATCGCTATAAAATAACATTTTTCTAGCTAAATCACATTTTGAACACTCAATTAGTTCAATATGCAATGGTTATGTAATCCTGAACAAGTATATTATATCTAACTATTTATTATATGTTTATCTTTTAGAGACTTAGGTATCTATTGTTAGAATTTGGACTATTATAAATATTTCATAAAATATTCTCTATGATCTAACTATCGATATCGGTTTAATTATAAAGATAAGCATCTCACATTGTAGTGGCACGTTACTATCTTATCTTGAGATAGCAAAACGTAAGTGGTTACACAGGTTACATATAATATTAGTATATGATAATATGATTGCGTTAATTACAATATATATCATGTACGTAAGTACATAGAAAGTAATAATAGCAATTTATCCATTAAAATTTATCCATCAAAAGCTAAAATTATAAAAATTTACTAAAACTCCATTCGTTCAAATCGGAACTTTGGAAGATAAAAATAACACGCCTGTTACAAATTTAAGCGCAAAAGCACAAAACAGTGAATTGCTGTGAATAATGATAAAGTGAAATAAAATATGTAATACTAATAAATATAAAACTATTAGATAGAAGTTCCTTGTTAGAAATTGTAGTATTTATTACAGTGATGAAAATCTTAGTATTTTTATTGGCAATTATGTACCTGTTATGTCATTTTAACTGTGAAAAGTACCTAAACAAGTCAATACTATATGTATTACTTAGACATAATGTTAATTCTTACTATAAAATTCAATAAATATTTTGAAAATATAACTTGGTTTTATTTGTGTAATTATTTCTTTACCTATACAATTGAAGAGGACCTAGCAGTCTCATTGTAAGGAGTAGATACAACACCCGTCCTGAAAGACTAGATACACCTGCCCCGGAAAACCAAAACGAGTTACCAGATAATCAAGTACCTAACTAAACAAAGGCAAAATATGGCGTAACAAGTATCCTACTGTAAAGCATACTCTATGAAAACGTTAAACAAATAAATATTACATAAGGAGGTACCTGTGTTATCACAACACTCAACTAACTAGGTTTGATAAGAAATGTTTTCCAAAGGAACATTCCTATCGTGTAGTTTGTATGGTTAAAACACGACTCCTTTAGAGTATGGGATACAATTCCTTCATTATCAAGAGAATATTAATGTATTGAATAGAATAAGTATGAATAGTGTTAAGGAAACCAGATCTACTAGGTACAATGACAGCATTTCAGGGCATATGTTGTCATTGACCCATAACGTTCCACTGCTGGACAGGATACAGATCTCCTCTCAAAAACAAACAAAACAAAAAAGGAAAAAATGTTTACATTAAAGCAAGCTATCGATAAGCAATTTTGCCGCATCCTTGACTGTCATAGATTCGAGATAGCGCTGAAATTCATAAAAAATGATTTATGACAAACAATTATTTTTGTTTCTATATTTTACGACTATTCAAAAGAAAGATTATCTATCGGGTATCTTTTATTATCTTTTACCGCTAGTATGTAAAAATACAGGTACTAAAGATATTTTATAACCGAGTGGGGAGTTCGAAGCAGATTCAACCTGAACAGCAAACACTAGAAAATCCAGCTCTTTTAGAACTTACTCTGAGTGTAAACAATATGTTAGTGAAGGCTTAAAATTGAATGAGTTGTGGCGAACCAGAGGAAATACGCAATGTAGTTATAATTACGCATTAATTAGTGTCATTAATTCTTAAAATAGACACCATTTAATGCGCATAAAATAAAAATGACCGCAATGTGGTAAAAGCACGTGTGGATTCCCAAAACTAGGAAATGATAAGAGATATATTGTGGTCTTCATTTAAAATAGAGATACGAGTGTTATACTAAATTATCAACAAGTATATATCAGTAGTATATCAAGGCAGCAAGAGAAATATACTTCACATATCATACTCATATTGAATGGTAAAATGATAGTAATCAGTCAGTTTTTTGTCGAAATAAGTATAAATGTCACCACTTCCCCTAAGTGTTCTTTCAAATTTAAAAGTTCTCAAAGATTCAAAGCACCAGCGCTGTAAACTATGACCCAAACCCCTTTTACTTCCAGAAAAGACGGAAAAAATGCAAAATACCTACAAATAAATACACATAACTCCAGAATACTGATTTGTAAGTGCATAGCATAATTGGAAGTAACTATAATCTTACTTTCATCGCATTACTGTCAAGATAGAGTCGTCAGTGAATACACGTGAAGTTTCACATAAACGGCATTAACTCATAAAGTCAATCCTAAACATATGCTCGTTACAGTCACATGAGTGCTCATCTACTGAGGCGTGTGATCTTGACAGTAATCACTTTACAATACCTACTTTAAACAATATATAATAGTATTTTTTCCTTCAAACAAACTTTTTCCAAATTTGAAATTACGGCGTAGTTTTTTCGCTGATCTGGCTCGAAGGACCAAAACTATGTTTGCAATATGGCTAGCAAAATATATATAAGTGAATTAATAATCTTAACACGTTCAATGCTGATTTTAAAAGCAATGGTCCTTTTGGGCAGTCGTCAGACCGATGAATCATGTTTAGATGAGCTTAAGACGTTAGATGGGGACTTAGAATATGTGATGTAAAAATTATTTATAAACATCAGTTACTTATCTGATAATGCTGCTAACATCAATGCTGAATGTATAGAATATATCCACATCTGATTATCAAGGTAAGTCAACATACTATCTTACTCTTTATAATCTTGTGCACTTAAATTCTCATAGACGAACAGTACTAGAGCTGTCCAAATATTTGTAAGCTAGAAAAGAATATTAAGTAATAAAAATCTTATACTAGGAACAAATGGATGGAAATATCTAAGAAACTTTAATTAAAACCTGGAAATATACAATAAAAATTGGTGGACATGGGGGTAAAAACTTTGCACTACGAGTACCTTGTGCCTACAAATTTGACAATAACAGGTTGTTAATGATTCGGTAACAATTTAGTAGAGTTTCAAATAAAACGGTATTTCACAAAACAACTTCATAAAACGGTTAAACGATTTAAAATTAAAGGACGAATTCAAAATCGAATCACATGGTATCGAATAATGATTCACAAGATATCTATTTTTATCTTTTACCGTTATAATGTTATGCGCAACTCGTTCAAAACACAACAGTACTCACAGAGCGCGCGCGTGTGAAACGATAATATTGATAAGTTATAACTAAAAAGTAAGTTAATAGTAAAAACAAAGTAACTAACTCCGATGTGATACGATTTAGTTTTAAGTTAATATCAGTTACGTGTAAGTAACAGGTAAGTACTTGATAATGTTTTTTCTCAATACGTGTGCCTACATAATTATATAGATTATCTCCTAGAGGTGATTGATTAGATAAATATCTTAAGTATGAAATACTTCATTAAATATTTATAGTTATTCATTTGTATAGTAATATATTAATATTGTATATTTAATTTTAAGGTGACAGCATTATTTGAATCGATAAACTGATTCCTGACTCATATCTTTAAATAATAAAATAATTAAGAATTATAATTTTTAACAGTGTTAAATAATAAAAATTATATTAAATATTTTATGTATTAAAAAGATGTTTATCTCAATTTATTTGTCTATTTTGTCAAAATCATTATTTGAATACAAGTTATGTGAGAAGTTACCATTCAAAAAATTGTTATTATTAAAATTGTTATTATCTTTATCTAACATTTTAATTTGTTTACAGTAATTTGCGTTAATTGTGTAACTTAGGTAGGTATATTCTCAGCGGTTAACAAGAGTCGTAAAGTGGAATTTAATTATAACTTTATGATCATTATTGACTTATGAAATAGAACCTTAAGAATTATTGACACAAATGTTAAAATACTAAAGTGTGTTTGTATGTTTCAACTTTGATCTTGTATGTATTAATCCAGTGTGTACCTTGAACAATTATTTTACTTCACTTTCTTACAAATTTATTAAAACAGCACACAGTACACATTATTTTGACTTTGGGCATAGTATTGTTTTGCTTAGTAGGTAGTAGGTAGTTAAAGAGTAACTCTTTAACCGTTTTTTTTATTTAAGATCATATTTGTTAAGGGACATAATACTATACCACAGCATAACGTAAAATTAAAGGAAATAATTACAAAGGCGACAACAATAATAACAAAACAAATCTACTTAATACAAGAGAGAATATATTAACGAACTCCATGCAATCCGTGAAAAGGACCTACGAAAGAAGTGACAATACTTTGAGACCGGTCATAATCAGGAACTGTTTTCCGAAATAGTTTTCTTACAACAGTACATACTAATTTTAATTCAGAATCAAGACGGCCATGGCGCAAGGGGGCCTCTACAGCATCGTCCCCGTGCAAGAAAAAGACGCTGATGATGTCATGAAGCTACTCAAAAGGTTGTAACTATATTTTAAGTGATGATTATCTCATAATTATTCTTTCTAAGTTTTTTGATATGTTCGACTTCATATGATAGGTTCTATTGAAGTGTACTGCGTTCAAAAAGATCAATGGATATCTAGTTAGAACCTACTCATTGTAATAATTATCTTTATTACAATGACATTTTAATATTCAAGAGGCAAATAAGACTATGTTACCTAAGAAGGACCGTAGTAGACGTGCTGCTTTTAGCATCGGTGATAGACGATTTCGTTGCTTTGTACAAGCTAGATTGAACGATCAAACGCTATACCTACTCCGAACACATTTGATTTCGTCGCAGCTACTTTTGGACACTCGATGCCGCAATTATGCTGACGTTAACACACGCCTTTCCCATAGCACACCCGAACGTGAAAGTCATGAAAATAAATTAAAGATATTATTAATTCCAGGACATTTTTCCTGGATGAGCCGTTGAATAAAGCTGTAGGGCTCTGTAGCTCAGAAAGCGACCCTTGTCCAGAGCTAGAAGAATATTGCTCTCATTCTTTGATGGAAGGATTGTCCTTTAAGGCTATCGATCACGAAGAAAACATTGTTGGTGTCATGATAAGTGGGGTGTGTCCATTGAAAGAGGTAAGCAGGGAGTTATAGGATATTAGGAGTAATAAAGAAATAAGACAGTTACGTGCGAAAGGAAATATAACCAGTACCCTAAATTCTTTTAGTAATTGCCTATTGAAATTATAACCATATGTTCAAATAATACCTCATCATCCCTGGTCAGTTGCTTCGTCATCAGTACCATTGCTGGGTGCAGGTCTTCTTTTCATAAAGCAGACGTGCTACCTGATGGAAAGTAGTCAACGTCGCCTATAAACATTTGCAACACCAGAGGAGTCTCCAATGCATCGCCGGCTTTGAAGGAGAACTCTTTTTGCACCTTTTTTGAAGAGCCCCATATCATAGCGCTCTGGGTGGCATGACTAAGATTTAGGCTAAAATCCACCACGCTAGCCACGTACGGATTGGTTGCTTCCCCATATTCTAAAAACCTTTGTTAGGGAAGTCTCAGGCATGTAGGTAGGCATGAGGGTATATTAGCAAGTGATATTTATCAGTAGTTTTTACGGTGCAGGACTACGGTATATAAAAGTCGTATAAAACTAAAATAAACTCCCTCCTCAAAAGATTAAGTATCTTCGTAACACTGTGATATGGAATCGATTTAAATCACTGAAATTGACACTTAATATCTTCCACCTTATCATATCAATTCACGACAGAAGGTATAAAAATGTTATTTTATTTTACAGGACGAGAACGGAAACGACCTACTCAGCCAGGCACTAAAATGCCAAAACCCCAAGTTTCAAAAGATCCTCCACATTTTGGCGCGAAGGGAAACTGGAGCAAAACTGTGGGAACGATTCCCGCATGAGGAAACGCTGGTGGAAGTAAAGGTCGCCGCCACAGACCATAGGTGGAGACGGAAGGGGATCATGAACGCTCTGCTTAAAGCAACAGAGTAAGATATCGATTTATTAAACGTAGGTTTTTTAACAGTGTGCCATCCATTCAATATGTCACTTCTGCCAAGTTTCATGATTAGAATCATCAGCCGCCCAAAAATGTGGGAATGTTACGAAATTTCAATTTCAACCTCACGTAATAGGGTCAATTATAAGTGCCCATGGCGACAGTAACTTAATTTTACCTACTTAAAAGGTATAGGTATACCTAACATTTTAAGGTACCCTTTTACATTTGGTAGTAAAAGTTATTATTAAAAAGTCTTTAAAGATATTGAATAATTGTACTATAAATAAAATTAATAAAATACATGACGACGTAGCAAATTACGTGATTACGGTAACGTCATGTCCTAAAGCAAACCAAATGTACTTACGACTTGCGGTTTATTCAAATGAAAACGTACTAACATTGAACTGTCATATGACAAATACCCAGAGTTTAACCATCTTGTAGACGGCTTAAACTAACAATGATGTAATATAAATATAATGTATTGACGACTCGCGTGACAGATCGGTCACCTGTCTGGTCAATGGTCTGACGCAAGTTCGATCCCCGGTTAGGCAGACATCTGAATGATGAATTTAAACAGTTCTAGGTCTGGATGTTTGTGTATTCGTCTTTGTGCATGTCCATAGCACCCACAACAAAGAAACCTAGTGTGGCCAGGATTTTGGGTATACCGTAAATCTTGTTATGCGATAACCGCTATAAAGAGTTTTTCACATACTACAATATTATACAACCCAAGCAGACTATCTAAAACTAAAATACTATACCATAACGCAGCAAAAATATGCAGTATTAACCATATTTCTATAACGAAGAACTAGGAAGGCTTTGGTGTTAAAATCTCAAGGCTCTCCGACTCTTGCTTACTTGCTTGCAGTACTTTATTTTTAAAGTTTAATAATACCTAACCTATACCTACCGGAAAAAATATTTCATGATATCATACTTAATACATCAGCTAATTAATTGTATTTTATGTTTGCTTATAATTACCTATAGGTACCATAAATTGCATTATTGTAATAAATGAAATAATAAAAATATGTATAAATTAATACAATGAAGCCTGTAACCAATTAGCTAATTGCACAGATTAAGAAATAAAACTGTTTACGTATTTGAGTTTGGGAACATTGAATATATAAAATATGCAGCAGAAATTGTTACGTAGATTATATTAATTTGTTTGTTGTTTATTTGTAGGTTTTGGTATGTAGTTGTATTAAAAATCCAGAAATAATTTTGGTAGTCTTCTATGTCTACCTTTTAATATTAGAGCTGCTCGCTGTAACCAACCTCGGGTAGAATTCTAATCCTAGCAGACGTCCATTAATCGCAGTAACCACTTTCTATAAGAAGCGAAAGATCCATCACCATTTCTATTCAAAACAAAGTTTTCCTAAAGTGTATAATCTCATCGTGATTCCAGAAAAGCAACATTACAAAGACGGATCAGACTGATCCGAATGGACACATCGAGCGCATACTCCGCCATGTCGGCCGAACGCCACGGTTACACGTGTGTCTACAGCGCCCTCTACCGGGACATCAAGTTGGACGGCCAGCCCCTCATCGTGCCAGAACCACCGCACAACGAAGACAGGGTTTACGTCAAAATGCTTTTCGAACAAGAGTCTATTAGCGTAGGGTAGTATTAACTAGCGACTGTAACGAACTTATGTATATCGTATAGTTAGAAAAAAACCTAAATATAATTTTATTACCTATTGTATTATATTATTATAGAATAAATAAAATTTTTAATGACATTTTCTAAGGTCATAGTGTCGGGTATTCATCACGCTAACGAAATGATTAAAAATTTCACTTTCTGTAAATTAATTATAGAAGTGAGAAGCAAAGAACCTGAACTTCTAAAAGAATGAGTTTTTCAAATTATCTCGTACACTAGAAGGGTACATTCAAATTTATTTCTCGTATTTTTAGGGTACTCCAAAGGATTTGCTTAAGACATACTCCTATATTTCACATTCTTATTATTATTAATAATATCTATTAAACCTTATAAAATATTGAAAAGGCAACTGGACGGTAGATATAATTTACTCGAACTATTATATTCACAACTCACAGTTTTCACTCACATACATGTTTTTATAAATTAACACAAGTATAATATAGCATTTATTATTGCTTGACATAAACTTTTTCCATTGGCAGGCGCATCGTATTTACAATCGATTTCTGAAATTTCCAATTCTGTTAACATAGAATTTGACGATTTCCTGCAAAATTCAATAATAAAGTAAAAATAGCAAATATTTTTTGAATAAAAATAACAACTACGTGTAATAAATATTTATTTAATAATGTATTTACATGTAATAAATTGAGGTAGATATCTACAAAAATATTAATATCTATTCTACAAATAATTACATAGAGCGATTTTATTAAAAATTACAAAATATCACACTCTGTGTCACGTAAACCCCAGACAAACTATAGTTTGACCAAAAATATAGTTTGATATCTCTATAAATTATTTATACAGTAAGAGTGTAGTCCGCGCCAAACTGCTAGTCCGCCCTGAAGTTCTTGCGCGCAAGTTTAGTTAGTATATACTACGTAACGTAAGAGCACACTAACGCAGCTATTTACCCGTGGGCGAAAGCAGCGGTCAGGTGCCGGGGGAGCCCCGCGCTGCCTTCATCCCGCTAATATCTGCAATAAGCTATTGCGACACGACTCGTTTCTATATGCGAAGCGGACTAGCAGTTTGGCGCGGACTATACTTTAGTATGAAAAAGAGTATTATTTCGAGAGTTCACAAATATTCGTCATTATTATTATATATGAAAGGTTTTGTCAAACTATAGTAAACAAATCTAAGTACCTCCTGTCAAAGGCAATATCGCATTATATGCAATGCCTCATAAAAATAAGTTATTTTCAAGGTGTACTTGTCAATTATATTATTATTGTATCAATAATTACATCATACGCCTAACAGGTACTGAGACTTGAAGTTTATATAAAATTCTTGAGAAATATTTTAATTTCTACTTACTCGAAGATTTTATTTACACAATGAAATTTATACATTATTTAATTTTATTTCTAGAATTGATACTTCCCCCTTCCTTAATTGGTAAAAATATAAGTTTTTATATTTTTCTTAAATTAATTGCATGAGTTTCAAAAAATATTTTTATATCATAATTTATGATACATATTAAAATATTACATGTGGTAAGGACTACAACTAATTCAAATATTTACATTTCTAATTCACTACAGAAATGCGATATAGCCTTCGCAGTATAATAACAGACTAAAATTCAGCATAAATATAGAAACAAATCACTTTTTCTCGTCGGCGAGCGCCTGTCCGAGGGACGCCGTGGCGACGGACGGATTGGCCGCTGTCACTATCTTGTCCATTAGCATGCGGGTTTGCATCTGAAAAACATAATATGTTTTTCAAATGAAAACTTCTTTAGTGGCGTTGTGCAGTTTTTGTGATGGGTAAAAAATGTTAAACTCGCGTCAGGATCACGTGTCCTGATCGAAAATTCGTAAATCAAACTGCAAAAGTCAAGATGTCATCCGGAGTCAGCATAAAAAAAATATGTTAATAATGGGTATCAGTTTCATTTTTTATTTATTATATTTTATTATTCAGGTTTGGTTTCGAAAGCTTTCATTCACTTCTTCCGGCACTTCCGAAGTGCAAACCGTTGATTTTTTTTACTATAAAGATAATAATCAGTGATTAATGTTATATTGAGTAAGATATATTATAATAATACTAGCTGACCCGGCAAACGTTGTGTTGCCATATAAATAAAAAAATTTAAGGGTGAACAACCCTCGTCACTTAGGGGTATGAAAAATAAATAGTAGCTGATTCTCAGACCTACTGAATATGCATATAAATTTGGTGAAAATCGGTAAGCCATTTAGGAAGAGTACGGTATCTAACATTGTGACACGAGAGTTTTCTATATAAGGTGAGACCTAAGGGCTCGTACACAAAACTGCGATGCGACGTCGCATCGTAAAAATCTGCGAGCTCCCTCGACGCATCGCAAGAACTTGCGAATTAATTCGCATCGCACATTCCTGCGATGTTTCGTCACACATGTTGACGCCATTTTTAGTTCGTTCTGAGACAGCGTGTGGGGAAGACGTACAGACCTGTATTTGTTGGGTGGGAAGACGTATACTTTAATGTAAAAAAATGAAAAAGTACGTCGTTGACTCTTTTATATTACTGATTGAGGAGCGCCCTGTTCTTTGGGAAACTAAATAAATTATATATGATAAATGGATGAACCCAAAATTTTCTTTGTTACTCTTTCCTGTATCTCTTAAGCAATAACAAAAGTGCACACTTCTTTTTACGATCCATGTCACGACCTAATTTTCAAAATACGTTCCGGACGGTTGTCGAAAGAATGGTCACCCTGGGAGACGCTATGCCGCACGATATGGCATCGCAGCAATTCGTGTCGCAATGTTCTGCGTTGCGAATTCGCATCGCGTCGCATCGCAGTTTTGTGTACGAGCCCTAATTGAGTGTTTTACTTAGAGGACGCGCAACAGATATTTTTTCTGGTTCAGGGATTTTCCTTTTATGTATCTTTAATTCTTACGTTACTTTGCTATGGTGGTCTTATACCGCTTATACATTCATTAGTATCCATTAATTTGTTTCTCAGTTTCTGCAGTATGGGTCTGCCACTAGCCGCACACTATGGTTAATTGTTTTCAGCCCTTTTCTTCCAACAAACTCTAGCCTTAAACACACCACTTAGAGAAGCAAAAGCAAACGAGTAGTCTCAGTGGTTTTTTACCTATCCTATATAATTTTAGTAGTGATTATATAGAAATACTGACCTCATTTGTCTTTCCCCTAGCCACCTCGCGAACTTTTTCCAGCTCCTCGGCCAACATGATGGACTTTTCAATGTTCTTCCGTCTATGTATTGAATATGATTCTCTGAAAAAATACATATATTTTTTTGTGTTTTGAAACTTTGTAACTATTGTTTCTCCCAATGATCAATAACAAAAAGTTGTCCAAGTACTAGAGCCACTATCAAAATATTATGAACATTTTTTATATTTTTATGCGCGTAAGTATAATATATTATACTGTATTTAATGTATGACTTAAGAGCAGTGACAGCATGGTTAAAAATTCGGCCTCTTAAGAGGATCTTTAAAAAAAATATATGTGATGTCTAACTATCCCCACTTGGCCCGCCAGTCAAATGTGGCATAAACCTTTCTCACTCTAAGAGGAGACCCATGCCCATCGGTGGGAAAATAATAGATTGACAACAAATATACTAACCTTATGATAACCAATTGCAACAGACAACCAATGGCACCAACACCAAAGCATATTAAAATAATTGCATAATTTGGTAGCCTCTTGATTCCCTTTACACCATAATATGAGTCTGGGTTGATATTTCCACCTTTGTTTTGAGGACGAGGATCATAATAACTATACTGAGGATTATTTCGTAAACTGAAAAAATACAATAAAAATATATTAGGGCATATTATTATAACACTAGCTGACCCGGCAACGTTGTGTTGCTCTAAAATAAAAAAATGTTAAGGGTGAACAACCCTTATCACTTAGGGGTATGGAAAATAAATAATAACCGATTTTCAGATCTACTGAATACGGAAGAGTATGGTAACTAACATTGTGACATGAGAATTTTATATATATGATAAATGACTACAATTAATGCTCAATAATTAAAATGAGTTAAATGATATAGCAGTGATAGCCTAGTGGTTAAGAAACTCGATCTCTCGATCGGGGGGTCGGAGGTTCAAATCCCAGGCACGCACCTCTGTTTTTTGAAAATTTTGTGCGTATTAGAAATAATTAATTATCACTTGCTTAAACAGTGAAGGAAAACATCGTGAGGAAACCTGCATACCTGAGAGATTTATAAAAATCTCAAAGGTATGTCAAGTTTACCAATACGCACTTGGCCAGCGTGGACTATGGCCTAAACTTTCTCATTCTGAGAGAAGACCCATGCCCAGCAGTGGGAGAGTGATGGGTTGATGATGATGAATTAAAAAGAAATATGCATTGCTACCTTTTATATGAAGACAAATATAAATTTGATCGTACTAATATAATTCACCTATTTTTATCTAATAACAACAGTGTTAAGTGTGCTGTGTTCATGTTGAAAGTGTAGTAAAGAGCTTACTCATAGAGGTGTTTCTAACACTTCTAACTTAGTTAGCAATGTGTGTGGCAAACGTCATGTGAGACTAATCCTATCTGGGATTGATTATGATTGTCTATGGGGTGGCAGTTGTTACTTATCATCAAACAAAATGCTTAGTTGTTTGCTGCTTAAGTCCTTTTTTAGCACACTTTTATTAGATTATTATTTACTGATTAACAGACATACTTATGGAGGACTCACTGTCCTAGAGAAGAAATCAGATGTCTATAGAAAACAGTAACTATTTTATTCAGGTATGCTGAATGCTCGTTTGATACTTCTACTACATAAAAAAATTGAAATACTAATGGTTTTCTTATGAATGTAACATTAAAAAACTTACTTATATGGCACATGTGTCCTATACACATATGAGCTATTGGACTCAGAATCAATTACAGCATCATACTGTGCTCGACTGCCTGGCTTTCCGAGAACATTGTACGCCTCCACAATGCGGACAAACCTTTCTTGAGCCTTCACATCTTTGTTTTTATCTGGATGGTACTGGAATTTATAACATTTTGGTTAAGATAACATGGCATTTAAAGGAAGAAGAACTCCTTTTGTGGTGATACATTAGAGCCTTACAACAGTAAGCAACTGCAACTGTTAAGCCCTGTGTTCTGATTTGATGGGTATGGTAAGGAATTTCCCTTATATTATTAGGTGCATTTACTTATAAGACATGTTCTAACATAGTTATTAGGGGATTATAATGCATCTATTGTCTCCCTGAATTATGCGACGCAAAATAAATATCAATGACATAGCCCCACATGGCCTGCAGGAAGCCAGTTTCCCATATATAATCCAAGTGTATCCAAAAGATTCAATATAAAAAATACAATACTTAATAATATTACAATGTTACCTTATAGACATTGTATGGTATCACTACTATCAAATCATGACTACACATTTATTATGCCAAGAATATTTATATAATACATAGGTATCAAAGCCATGACTTAGTATTTTTATGACAGATGAATAACAAACTGTCGTCCATATAGCTCGATCTTTACAGAATCTTGATGAAAATTTGGTGGAAGAGTGTAGATGGTGGCTTATTTACATATGAAGCAAACGTCTCAGGTCTTAGAAGTGGCTACGCTAATAGTTCAAATTTGTAAAAAACAACATTCAAATGTAAGATAATTTGTTACATAGACTACAACTACAATCTACTTAAAAATAATATAATGTGTAGCTCTACCCATGTGAGAGTGCTATCCCAAATATAAAAATTGTTTAAACACAGCGATGACCCTCAAACATAATGAACAGAAATTAGTAGCATTCTTTATTGCAAAATTATAATAATGTACAAAATATTCTAAATATCCATTATAACGATGTACCACTCACAACATATCCTTAAAACCATTCTAATTATAGGAGCCAGTAAGAAACTATATTACCATTTACTTCACATCAAAATCTACTTACTTCTTTGCTCATCTGAATATAAGCTTCTTTTATTTCTTTGTCAGAACAATTTTTTCTCAAATTCAAGACATCATAATGAGATTTTCTGCCTACACTGAAATTCAAAAATACATAATCATACACTTCGTACTACAAACAATACTTCGTACTACGTATTAGGTAAGTATAAATAGTAACAGTTCATGCAACATTCACCTGTACAACCGTATGAATGAGCAGATTGATTTTATATCCTGGTTTCGTCTTATAAAATACATAACGATTTATCTTTTACAATTTCTATAACATTATACGGAATTGAAACATTTTATTTTGGCAATTTGGCAATTTACATTTTCACTGGAATTCAACGTCAGGTGATTTGATTAGTTGTCATTTGTCAAACTTTAAATATGTCACTTTTAGGTTTTTAATGCCAAATTAACAGTACAAGACGATTTTTCTGATTAATAACAAATGTGAGACTCTTTTATTTCACCCTAATACATGGTTAAAACACTTGTTTAAGCGAATTCCGGACATGTACTTTTAGTTTTTATACAAAATATATATTTATTCAATTTAATGTTCTTAATTATATATATTTGAACTGGCAACATTGCTATTGACTAACTGAACTAGTGAAAAGAGCGGCAATAGCGCGAACATAGTAAAAAATATAATGTTCTTACAGTACATTTATTCCAAAATCCAAATCTTTAGCATTCTGTGCAAACAATGTATTTTTGTCCATAATTAAAACTTTAATTTGTAGTAAAGTTCTCGACCCGACTTCGTAATTTACGACAAGAGATTCGACGAAACGGTATAAGATTTATTTACTTATAATCTAAAAGCCAAAGATTTGTAAGTATTTTTTACTATTTATATACCTAGTAAGTGAAGTGAAGTAAGTAATTCGTATTATTCATTGTAAGTAATATCATCATAACACTTTCTATTATCAGATCCGATTTTGCTTCATGTCTATAATGTGGCTTGTTTTAACCAAGTTTGAAAAAGGAGGAGGTTGCATGTTTGGCTGTGTGTTATTTTTCGTATTTTAATATTTTTTTAAGTTCTTTAAGCATTAAAGTTCACAAAAAATTAAATGCTTAAGTTATTATTATGCTTAATATTTAAAATCAGTACGTTGATAAGATTATCTAGACAAATGCCTCTGTCGTTAACGATGAGTACGTATAATTTGCATTTTGTACAGAAATTATGGTACACCTAGTTGCAGTATTCGCTACAATATCGGCACCGGCGCGTCGTCGATCAGCACAAGCTCAGTAGTCGTACTCAACTCAGTATAGTCGGTATAGTAGTACTATACACGCGCGCGACACAGTTGGCACGGCACAGAGACGGGCTCGAACGCAGTGTTCGCGCAGTAAACCGCGCGGGTGGACGTTCGGTCATGCGAGAAGCGGCTGGCAGGATGGCCGAACTAGAGTTCGAAGCGCCGCTTGCTCAAATCGAAGAGGCGGACGACTGTCTGTCCACGGCTGACTATCTCCAAAAGACCATTAACGGCAATGACATCCACTTAAACAATATCAACAATCTCAAAAGTGAAATGAGTAAAATCAAAACCGATTCCAATAAGTTGAACGATAATGACGAGCCAAAACCGGTGAAGTGTAAACAGGATAATTTGCAAAACGGTGAAGGAGACAACTTCACTGAGACTTTCTCCGGGTCGCTGGAGGATTTGGTGAACACATTTGATGAGAAGATCACGAAGTGCTTCGGTAACTACGAGGAGAGTGTAGAGAAGCTTGCTCCAGTGCAGGTTCGCTCGCAGGAAGAAATTATGAACGAATGCCAGTGAGTACTAATTATTACTAAATTTTTCATACTTAACCGAAATTGCTCATGATGATATCATCGCTGAATTTGTTTCATAAAATCTTTATCTGTAATGAGTGAAAAACAAAATTAGCTGCAAATTGAGAGAATACGTAACATCAATTGAAGAAAAATTGAGATAGAATCAAAGTAGTATAAACAAAAAGGGCGGGCTTTGCGCATGGCATTAGCGGCCGCAGGATCGATCGATGCACGGGTCGTGGGTGTTGGGGGTGTGTAGCGGAGGGTCGCGATGACGCATCGCACCCCATCCCGCCCTACTTTGTTCCCAAGTCTCCCAACCCAAGCCAAGAGTAATATCGCAAGCGACCAGACATACCTTTTGCGACATACTTAAGTCAAAGGTTAACAACAGTGAACCTGATTATATTTACCACGTTATACTTATTATCGCTATCTTGTTTATAATTTTAATGTGCAATAATGATAATGAGACTTATTCTTGCATTGTAATATTATTGTATTTATGACTTTCATATCATTATGTTATATGTATGATCACTATATATAGTCAGTATCATGAAAACATACTTCAATAACATAGAATATATAATGGTAGTTACGTAGTAAGCACAATTTGATACCGACTAAGCTATACTTATACCTACCAATTACCTATATCAACATAAAATGTGAATTTCGTAATTTTAACAATATAAACTGAAACTGACGAGTTTGTATTACCTACCTCTATAACACACAATCTGTGCTCATTAGTTTTTATATTTCGATAACAATTTAATAAGCTATGCATACATCGAATACCAACATTTCGTAATATTTTTAGTAAATTATTGATGACATTTCTACTATTTCCCTATCTCGTCAACCTCAGTCTTTTCTACGACATTGTAATAACATTTCTTTAGAAACCTTCATGGTCACAGGTACTTAAACACTCTTTCTCATGGCGCTACTTGAAAGCAAGTCTTTCACGTCTCCCTATTGTATTACAAAGATAAAGAAAACGCTTTTTCTGTAGCTTCCATGTTTTTTCACAGCGTTATGGGAACGAATAATTTATTACCTACATTGTTCTAGCGTTATTATGACTTGTTTCCCTCAATCATCTTATAAGCACACGCTGTGACAACAAATTACCAAGTACACTGCTTATTATTAGTCACTCTTTATAATCAAAATAGGATAAAAATATGCACATACATAAAAATAAGGTAAACATTTGTCTCATTGTTGAATTGAGGATTACGTGTAATACCTACACTTAACTCATCCGTTACTTTTATACATAACATGTTCTTTATGTCAAAGCAAATATTTTGGAAGTGATCCAAATGACCCAAATTACAGAATGTTGGGGAAACCTAATAAATTATCCAATTCGCAAACAACTGAGAGGGTGCGTCCTGTCGGTCATTGATACCTTAAAACGTTTTAGTAATCAAGTATTAAACCCAGTTTCCGACGAAACACATGTTAAACAATAAAATTTAAAGTATAGATTACGAAGAATCTCAAGATTTTATTTGCGCGAACATTCCAACATGTGTTCTTTTGTACGGAATCGTTTATTGCTAGACTTTTTATTGCAGCTATTTTAGTTCCATGGAGTCATTTGTATAAGAAGGTTTGTTAAGTTTTAAACAAAACTATGGTAAGTTCAATAAGTATAAGTAAATGTTGATATTATTCAGCAACATACACAAACAACACAATTGAATATAAATCTTTAGGGTACTAAAGAAAGCACCTGACGGCATATGCTGACAAAAACTGTTGGAACCTGTCAATAATACAGCAGGTGCATGCTTTGATTCGGGCAGTGATTCTCGTTTGGAGCGCAAGGGGCATGTGTGCAGATGTTACGACCACCTTGCTTGAGGGACACCTTGCCGAATATTGAATAACCACCATATGGCCATATGCAGTCAGATAGGGGTTTCAGGGTTCGTCGTTCTTCGCTTCTACAGTCCTTTTATTTATTGATAAACAAAGCGAAACTGAACTGTTTTGTGAAATTGATATCCTTTCGTTGAAATTTGATTATCAAACATGATTTATTTATTCAATTTAATAATATGTTCCTTTCTAAGATTTTTTTAAATCACCAAGCCCAATTTTAAAATAATTTTCGATACGTGGCGAATCCTGATTCCCTGGCGCCATTGATATTCATTGCATGGACCTTTATAAGCCATGATAGTGCGGCACACGACGCACGTCCGTCTCGATGCATTTCATATTGAATACTAATGACGTCGTTCACTTGCAAAAGAAATTTTGCATTTGAATTTGCAATTTAATTGCTAACATGTTAATAGATTATAGAACCTAAAAGCATTGTGATTGCGGTGACATCTCAGAGTGAAATAAATTCCCATCGGAGATCAAGGTTCAGACATTTTCTGGGAATAGACTATGTACTCATCGAGTACCGTAATATCCTTGGATTATCTCACCTTGAAGCCAATAATATTCACCAGCTGTTGGGAGGTGTTTCGGCAGGTCAATAAATTTTATGTGCCTCGTACACGCATAAAATAACCTGTGACTTGTGACCTTACTCATGTATACGTATTTGCGTGATCAAAACTGATTTCATAACCGCAACGCAGTAACTTAACCTTTAGCAGTAACCAGCCTGTCTTCATATCAATTTCCATTCAGTAAATAATTTCAACTCGCTAATATCTCTCCACCTGCTCATACAGCATTGCGTGTCAATTCATAATACCCCGAGTAATTGAAATAGCCTTCCCAAAACTGACTTTCCACTTCAATTACATATTTCTCAGTTTTTGTCTATTCTGGAATTGCATACAACTTGATTAACAAAAGAAAATAAAACTATTAAAGGTGAAATTTCTACATAGAAGTCATTGTGCGGATAGTTCCTATTAATGTATGTTATTATTATTATGCATTTTCATAAGGATGCAAATGAGGTTTTTATCTGTGAGCCACGATTTGCAAGTTTATCAGTTGTTTCGGCACGGAAGCGTGCCCTAGATCTAGTACTACGACTTAATGAACCCTTGTTGCATCTTTTATGTTTTCGTTTTGAAAATAGACCTCATATATTTTTTACTGAAAGATATGTAATGTAAGCTCTTGATGACGTGTATTTCATGATGGAAGAAAAAAATAACAAGATAAAATGGTTCTTAATGACAGAAATACCATTGATTTTATGATGAAAATTGTCCACCCACTTTGTCCGTTGCAATAAATATTTATAACCAATCTCAATTTTCATACAATTTATATAAAATGAAAAGCCCACTTTAACTTTTACCTTCATCATTTCCAATGGCATACTGGAAGTTTTATTACTTTTATAGAATTTATTCAATAGTATGATTACCTCTTTGGTATATTTTACACTATAAATGTTGATTACAAAAAAGAACATCATTATTGTTCTCTATATGAATCTGTAAACGAGTATTGGCAAATTCCCGAGATATTTATATAAATGGTAGCCTGAATTTGCATATAGGTACTTTGATTCTGACGTGACAGTAAATTCACATAACTTTCCTTCCGCATAGAATGCTATTCCACGATCCCACAACTATCTATAGAAGCGCATAATTTTGCATCCCGCTACCTTTGAAATGTATATTCCTTTATGAATTATTCATATAAAAATCCCTTTTCTGTGCTAAATTATGAGGTATATACATATTTGTTTCCCAAGTAATTAAAATTTTAGGTAAGTATAACTCTACTTTCCTGATATCTATTTCCTTAATTGTTTAGAGTGCCCAATGAATATTCAGACTAATTTATATCGCACTGCTTATCGCAATGTCTAATTAATTAAATCGTTAAATTGCCATAGTAATCGAATAAACAGGGGTGTGCTTCCATCATCGCTTCACCCACGCATGTGGGCCCGGTTAATGACCTACGATTCGCAAGGAACTAACTACGGACTAACAAAATAATTGCCTACTCGATAAGCCTTTCCGTTACTATGTAGTAGAAAGTTTTATCGATGCTTTATTTTAAAATTTTAACACGATTACCACGATCTTGTGAAATACGACCACACGGCGTTTTAAGCTATTCTTTATATCCTGTCGATGTAATCTCTGCATTAGAAAGTCGATGTTAATTTCTTCGATTTATGATGGGCAGAGAGTCCATACACCATTTTATGATACAGTATACCGTAAGAGTTTCTGTCGGTACCTTTGAAGTTGTCTTATTACGCAACACATAATCTGGTACGATCAATTTTCAAAATATCATTGTGTGCTTTATGACTTAATACGATTAAATATCGGAGAGCTTTCGATTTACGATAAGCTTTGACTGCAAGCTTCAGAAACCATTATTCATTATTTAGCTGTATGTTACATAAAATAATTGTATCTACAGATTAACAATAATGGAATAGGGATGTTAAAGAGTTAAAAAGTTATATTCCTTCTTGGAAAAGGTCGGTATTAACTAAACTTGTAGTAAAACAAAATCGTGTTAGATATTTTCTTTCTGTATAACATTTAAATAGTCTACAAACATGAACAGCTTTAATTGCTTTTCAAATGGTAATGACGGGACGTGGGTGTATAACATGTGATTATGTGGTTCCATCCAATTTTATGGACGGGTGCCTCAAATAATGGGAATGTGAAGATGCACTGTCAACAGCGCACTATGATTTAAAATCGATTATATGATGATAGAGTTTAAATTCGTTTATTATAAAAAAAAAAACTTTAATAGTTGTTTGTAATCATATCAATTACTTGCCTAATGGACCGCGAAGCAATGAAATCGAGAGAACGTGTGAATGACATACAAAAAATTTAAATGAGTGTTATCTTTTGTAAAGTATATATTATAATGAAGCTATTTGTTCTAATCGAGTAAACATCGTCACGGAGACATGCTTATATGAAATGCGGTATGACCATCATAGTAGATGTGATTTAAATTACACAAAAACACGCGGAACAAAACAATTGTGTTGACAACTGTTACTGCCTACTATACTTTACGTATTACTGTCGTCGGTTTGGGAAAGTAAAATTTTTTTAATGAGTTTCGTAGTAAAAAATGTAAAAATACTATGAATCTTTTTATAAATTTACACATCAAGCTTCCTAAATGCCTATTTTTCACTGTCTAAACTTCGTATAAATATTTAAAAAATAGTGATGTAATAATACTACACGTAATTATCGTGAAAATCGATAACAGTTCTCTTTGTAGAATGCTCCTATTTCTATTTACTCAACGATATGTATCTTAATTTTCTCCGTACCAAAAACGACTTCTATGGACTGCATTATTACTTCCACAAATGAAACTTTAAGATAGTTAGTTATGTTATATAATAATATTAGCATAATTTAAGAAAAGATATCACGAGATATGCGTTGAAAACATATGTTCAATTGTGTATGTAACGCATCGCAAACAAGCATGAAATTGCAACGCATTACAATGTGACATTGGTAATCATATGAGCATTTTGAGATTCTAAATTGTGAAAAGAATTGTTCTTTGAATCAGACATTAAAAACAAAGGTGGAGCATCGATTACACGGTCGAATAAGTCAGATGCACCGACCATGGATTTCAGTAATGGAGTGATTTTGAATACAAACCCACACTTGGTTAGCCGCCTGTCTAATGAATAGACGGAGATATGATAGATCAGTGTTTTTCAACCTTCTTCAAGGCACAACCGCCTTAATATAAGAAAATATTTCCCGACCCTCCACTGTTTCTAGTCAGTTTTTTAACACCAAGCGTAATTCTATTCTACAATTAGGAAACTCCTACAATATTTCTGATCCAATTTGATAACATAGAAGTTCCTACCTATAATCCTTTAATTCACAATCGATGAACAAAAAATCTTTAAACGTTATATTGTCATCTTCTACTTACGATTTTGCACCTCTTTATGTCTTGTGACCCCCTCCCACCAGGGGGTCGCAAACACATTGAAAAACACTGATTTAATGAATAGGCGGAGATATGATAAATAGATGATGTTTGGCGTTTGAATGCAGGTTGTTATTCGCTCTGTGATTTAGATTGATGACTTTATTATTACATCAAACTGTAAATGAATAAAAGGTCGTCATTTAATGCAAAATCATTGCAACGCAAACACTGTGAATTAAATTTGATTCTATTTCCTTGAAACTCATCAACCGCTATCATGCGTCATTAGACACTGTTATTGTTACAAAAACTTAATTATTGTGTTACATATTCATCATATTTGTTTATGTAGCAGTTTTTTACTATCCACATGTTTAAAATTAAAGGAAGGTATGGGAAGGAATAGAGTGAAATCGAGATGTTTTAGCATTGTCCTCAGGGTAGTGTAAATCAAAATCAAGTAACCAAATCAATCAATATAGTATCTGTTACCGACCTCATGGCACAACTCTAATCCTATTTGGGGTTGAATATACGAAGTCAATGGGTGGCAGTTGCCACTTACTATCAGGTGAAATGCATGCTTATTAGCTATGTACTTCTATAATATATGAAACGATCATGTAATTTATTTGGGTATATATAAATAATTTTTGGTTCTTGAGTACTTAAATTTGAATAGGAATAATCACATTTACATTGGAATATGAGAAAATGGGCGTCAATGTTTATCCACGAGTGATTATGCATACTATATACACACATGTTATATTATCAACAGACCAGAATTGCGTTGTCATGACGCATCTCTGCCATATGTCGCGGTTTCCTTGAACACGCCACCACGAACGACACTTTTGGTTTATAGTTACAAAATATAATCGATATTGCAACGTATTAAAAAGGAAGGTAATTAATTAATTGCGGATAATTCCTGTTAGAAGAACTGAACCAAAAATGGTCTGCACTTACGTCACCTTTTTTTCCAATTTATTTGTTTTATTTTTTATAATATGAGGACAATACTTCCAAATTGCGTACCAGATTTCTTTTTCAGAGTAAGCCGCTGACCAACCACAAACTCACCTAGCGGGAAGTGACAATGTGATTTACGACGTAACTCTTCTTACATAGCATTTTGTAGCAATCTTCATTTTCATCTGTCATCAACGTTCTTAGAGATCTCCACGATCTTGACATGGTTTCATTACCTTTATGTTCCGCTGAGCAACTTACGGTGAAAGATTAAGTTGTGGTTATCCAAACATTAAAGGTGGATTAAATATAACTGGACTTGGTGTCTATCGTCCATGTCTATTTATTTTATTGGTGTAGGTACTTTCTTTTAAACCGTGTGCTTTTTACCTTCACACGTAATACTTCATTTCGGATATAATTCTGTTAGCGTCTAACTCGACGGTTGGCTAGTGTTAACTGCACTGAACGCAGCCGGTGCTCATCTCGATGACCTTCCATCAATTTAAAATAGATTATGCCGTCGGCTTACTCGTATTTTAATTTTACGCGGTGAGGCTGGACATATAATAAGTTTAGCAATTTTTGCTACACTAGTTCTAGTACTTCTAGTGTTCGGCGTGAGGTAATACTATAACTACAGTCTCTTGGCACACATCATAGGCATAAAATTGATTAAGAAAAACATATTTGTATATTACTTAACGTATAAAAAAACAAACTTTTATTAAAGGCATTTTTTTTTAATAAAAGTACATTAGATTACCTACTGCGTATGTTTATACGAGGAGTTTTCCTCAATCTACGCTCACACACGCTGGATTCTTGTCACACAGGCTGGATTCTTGTCGTGTTTTGCTACTGTTTTATTTGTGCCAATACTAAATGTCATATTCAATCAATATAGTTTTATAATTATAATTTGTCTTAATTTTTAAAATTTGGAAAGTCAAACGGGCGTTGGAATGTTATTTAATTATACTTAACACGTATAGGTAATATCAATTATTCTGACAAAAACAGAATAACCAGTACCTATCCGTGTCATACACGAATTTATTAGTAACTAACTAAGTTAATCATAAGTAGATAACTGGTTATTGCGCTTTTTAATACTTGCTGCCTTGAATCTATTCAGTATTGATAACGTCAATATTGATTTACATCAATAAAGACTTTTTAATGCGTTAAAGAATACAATCGAAGGTAGAAAAACTCCATGGATCGCCTGCTCTGCCATCAACGCTATATCTACTTATAATGCAGCAAAAGTATCAGTGTAAACCTGGTGTGTCCTATACTGGAAGTTGTCGTAAAACAGAGATGTGTAAAGCGCTTCAACGTAATCCTCAGACACAGCAACGCACGTGTAAATGGACCCAGACAGGTCTATTTGGTAACATCTATAAAAAATTAGAGACAAGCATCAAGTCAGTAACAATTACAAAACATTTTATTTCTGGCGACTTCCATCATTCATTTACATATAAAATAATGTTTCAAGACGAAGTACGACCAAGTCCGTTGAACTTATAAATAGCAAGATATTAAGATTTCACAGCTAATCGTCCTATGATAGATGGTAATGATAATGGTGATAAAGTGATGCTAACGTGCTATAGTTTTTGCTCATTGTGAGTTCTACCGGTTCCAATAGACCGTTATGTCATACAATGACTATACCTGTTATGAAAGTAGCGGCTTTGATCCACCATCTTTAATTTACACTTGGGGATACTGCTTCCTACCTTCGCTAATTGAACATTTAATGAATTGTCAAAAGTTAGAATATTGTAGTTAAATGTCCTATGTGTATATAAACCAAATTTAATTTAGGTACTAGTTATCTTCTATACCTATTTTTTCTTCAGATAATGTAAATAAAACCTTTTCAAAATATATCTCTAGTTATAGATTAATTATGGAAACTATTGATTTGAACGGGACCCAGTCAAAAATATAAAATTTACAGCAAGCCTTTGACTGCCTTTACTCCACAATATCTTCTTCAGTTCTTATTAATAGTAGATTCCTCTAGGAACTTCGGCTAGTTTTTTTTTACATTCCTGTGACGTTCTACCTCAGTCGAACCGACGTTGTTTATAAATACGTCCAGCGCTTAGCTTATTTTCGCGAGATTCACGTCATCATCCCGTCTGGAATTGTTCGCATGACTCCATGTATGACTAAAACTGTAACTCATTTCTTGGCACGTGAGTAATCAATTCGTAGAGGGCAGGTTCAAAGGAAGTTAAATAGCTCATTCTTCGTTGGGTTTTACGATTTCAGTTCGCAATCTAGAAAATATAGAGCGACAGGTTTTGATAGCAACCGGCGTGATATCTGGTTTATTATGATAATGTAATTCGAGCAAACTGGCACTTAAATTGTGTCCTTGCCCTACGCCGATACTCAGACACGCGTAACCTTGCCAAAACAAACTCTTTCAAGGACGGGCCCCGTCGCCTTCTCGTCCGGGCTCCGAAGGTACCTCGCCCCACTCCCACTCTGTACGCATGCTCAAAAACATTCTCGTCGTATCGAAAACAAAAAGCCAACGACGATCAAAGGCAGATGATTTATGAAGCTTACAGTCTTGCTGTACAGCACACTAGTCACAAGTATTAATTTGGTACGCCTCCTGCTTCATGTATCGCAATGTTCATCCCAGGGATTAAGGTGTGGTCACGCGTTGCTTGTCGTCTCTTTCACTCCTCTAAGGCATCGACTTAAGAATATTCCCCTTATATAGGTACGTCTTTTATACCTCAGACGACCTTTCAGACGCGGCTGCGTCGTTGCTGTTTCTTTCACACTCGTGGAACGAAACTCAACTCAGTGTTTAAAGGTAAATCAGGAGGTATTTGAAGTACAGTTACTTATATACAGACATAAGAATCTATTTAAAAGCGTTCACTTGTAAGTTGTACTATTAGCGGCTTTGCTAATCGTATCCTTACTGAAATAGCATGGAATTTCCTTCGCTTACGGGATAATCAATGTCAGAGACCTCGTATAACGTTTATTTTGATAAATTGTTACAAAATGTTTGGTTTGTCATGGTTTTAATAATAAATTATCTTAAAAAAGATCGCATCGAAGACTCAATTAATAGTAACAAACTCCTAGGTGTGACATAATAGGCGTCGCTCCCACGTCGTCGGGTACCTTTTGAAGGTTTCCCCCTCGAGAAAAAAAAAAAAAAAGGTGTGACATAAAGAATACGTAATAAGCATACATGAGAGTTTGGATGCAGCGAGTGTTATGTACCTTTTAGATTCTTATCCTTAGCATTATCGATACGTAATAGATTCATGGCCTTAAAATAACATTGATGTATTCGTGTTCATACTTAATGAGCTGCTAACAATATGATCTATACTTCTATGTACGTTCAATCGATCATACTGACTCGTACCTATTATTTTCGCCTGCAAATGTAATTTTTATTGTTTCAAAACGGATGCTAATTATCAGTAACCAATAAGTGCCTTCATCCTTTTAACACTGCGAATGAATTATGCAATCCAATGAAAATAGATATATCTATAATAATTTTAAGTTTTTATTGCTTATAACGAAATAAAAAGTTACAAATTTTTAATATACCTACAACTTCTCAACCCGCAAAATGATGCAGACGAATATGTAAGATATTTATAGGTATTGCCAGAACTGAGTTGTCTCAAAATACTACAGAAGCCACTTACGGGAGACTTGATAATTAGTATTTAATGATAAAATAGTATTAAATTATTAGGGCAAGCCAAAGAAAGTTAGGTCGGTCGGTCCGTTCGGAGGAACTGGATCGTACAATCTCCGACGTCGCCATCGACCGGTTTGACCGGCGCGAATCCTGACTAACGCCACCCATATACTGCTATACACGAACGAAATCCGTGCAACCACCCAGCAAACTGGTATTTTTCGTGTGAAAACACTTTATATAATCGTGTTTCCTACAAAAATTGCGTAAATGTTACACGTTAAATAACTTCGTTCAGAGTAAAAGTTGTCGATCTAAATATACTGCCTATCCATCAACGTCCTGTGCAACGTGAAGAACATAAAAAGTTAGTTGTGTGCCAACGCTCGGAGTTGATGTGGAGAACATTGCAAATAATATGTTGGTCTTAAATATTTCATTCATTACGAGTGCGTAATGTAATAATATGGCCTGGGTTGCGCTTTATATAAACAACTTTCTGCGATAAGCTCGTGATTATATTAATATGCAAGTACTCACGAAGCACGAGTATGTATTGCATTTGTTTAAATACGTACTTATACGAAAACAAGTGGCTTTTCAGTAAGTAAATGTAGAAAAGTAAACGTTGAATCACCGCTTCATACAATAGTTATACAAATTAACTAGTAAAGGGAAGTACATTTTATTTAAGTCCTATTTTAAAGCATCTCATGTTTAGCGATTCTAATTTCCTTTTAATTGGTAATTTACTTGAATGTAATCGAGATAATAAATTACATAATGTTAACTACAGACTACGTCTTATTTTGAAACATCCTATGCTTAGTAATTCTAATTTCCTTTAAATGTTAATCATTAATTTCCTCAACGCAATCTAAGTACCTAGATACATATTAGTATCATACAGTGAATTAATTACATCTGTTTTGCTCCCAATAAAAGAATTATGTTCCATTAGCAATTTATTAACTAATTACACAATTTTGTAACACGCAAATTAAAAACGTGTTAACAAGAATGTTCGATTTCCCAGTTATGTATCCAGATAAAATCTGATTTCTAATTATAAGCGCTTTTAAACATTCCAGCACGTAAATGTCCATCAAAATGATAAACTTTCAGGTCGTATACTTTGTAATGTTGATGTTTTATGTTTAAATTTGTAACTGCAGCTGGTAAATCTCAGTATCCAAGTAATGCAATAGTGTCACGTGTATTTTAGAAGCCTGCAAAGTGCAAGTACTTATCGTCATATGCCCTGATTGTTCACGTGTTTCAATTCGCGTGTTTTAGAAATATTTCCCTATATTTTTCAATTATTTTCATAAACAGTCATTTCAATGTAGATTTGTTAAAAAACATGTTTTTGCGTTAAACTGTAGTGACACCTTGAAACCGTAAATTCGCATAATTGTCACTCGATTGAAGGAAAGGATAACTTTAAATAATTTTATTCATGCATATTAATGAAATGTACGACTCAATTCAATTAAACGGACGACAATTATCTGTATTTGTATGGAAATTAAGCCAAGAACGTTCAGGTTACCCTCGAATTCTCTGTTCTAATTTAATTTTACCACATATTTGTTTGTATAGCCTACGTGCTTCCTCAGAAATGCGATAATTGAATTGTTCTCATGAAAACGTTATTTGTTTGTTATTTCTATATTTTCAATGAGATGAGATCAAAGTGTGATGTAATTAGCGGTTGGGCCGCATCTTCACGCCTCAGCGGCGACATGCGTGTTTGCTTTCAATCCAATCAACATAATTGATAATGGCCGTTTGTTATTATTTTTCTTATTTCAACCGTGAGCCGGTAAAGTATTAGAGAAAAAAATAACTGACCAATGTTCCAATTTTACTCTATCTACTTCGTTATTTCTTTTTATTAATTAGATAAAATACATAAAATGTATATTTGTGTGTAAAAGCACCATTTCGACGCACGGCAGTGTGACAGCCAAGTTCAGTGTTCTTTAGGTTATGGTGCTGCCTTAGGTAGATTCACATTAAAATAAATACCAATATTACCGATTAATATTGTCACATATTATCAACACAACGATCGCCATCTTTATCGTTATTTTTATCATATAAGCTCAAAATATAAATAAATATTATAAACTAAATACCTAAATACCCTCATTATAAAATAGTAAATGTAGTAGCAAAGTAGTTCGACTCCGACGGTCGTAGCTTATGTCACTTAGACAAAGAACATAAACATTCTTTGATATGCATATTTATGTTCATGTCAATAACAACCGTATACATGTCGCATACCGTAATTTACATAGCCCTATCGCGTTACGGCTTTCTCGTTAGTGTGTTCAAACAACACGTAAACAATTTGATGAGCCTGTCAACAAAATTAGCGCCGTAAACATTGACAAAGAAAGCTAATACGACCAATATAATTAGAAAGATTGGATGGATTTGGGTCTATCGAGTTGGAAGTTCAAGGTCCCTAGACTCCTGAGCTTCGAAGAAATTCATTATGACCTGCTTCAACTCTAAAGGAAAACATCGCAAGGAAACCTCAGCTACGTACCTGAGAGTTCTGTAACGAAATTTCTTGATGGTGTATGAAGTCTACCAATCCATATTTAGCCAGCATGACCTTAAACTTTCTCATTGTAAGATGACAGTAGGTACACGGCAGTGCAACAATAAATGGGTTGATGATAAATTGAAAAGTACTCAATAGAAAAAGAAAGAATAGCCGAATTAGGCCGTGTACAATTTGTTACCAAGTTGAATAGGATAAACTGTGATGTAACAATCAGTACGGAACGAGATCTATTATTTCGGGCCAGAAAAATGCTTTCGTTGGTAACTTATGTTTCGTGTTATACCATTTTTTACACAATGCTTCAAAGGAAAGGTTATGTTCTATTGTTGTTTACTTATAAAAAAAAACTTTTAGATATATTAGATTAACTCAATTTCGTAGATAGGAAATAATAAGACAAACTCTATACCGAAGAAAAAAAGGGTAAATAACTAACAATAAATATTAAAGTTTGTTGCTTTACTTAGTAAGAACTATACTTAGTAAGAACAATATATAAAATAAGCATAGAAAATTACATTAATGAATGCTTTTAATAAACCTTTTCTTTCCAACTGAAACTATAGATCTAGAACAATGCAATCATAAAATAACATCGTAAATTCCCACGCATTTATAAACTGTTTTAAGTTTTTTTTGCCGTAAATAATCTCTTTATGCACAACAATTAAATGAAGGAGCTTAACATTAATAGCGGTCAGTGCTCCCGTTGTTCTACTAACTTTTGCGATAAACACTGTTTCTAGGTTTATTTACTGATATCATCTCTTCTTAGTTGTTCTTTCTTAATCGTCGTCGACACATTACTGTGCCATTTCTGGGCACGGGTCTCTTTCAAATGGTTTAGGCCACACGCTGCCTAGTGAGAATTGGTAGACGTCACACTACTTTGAGAACGTTTTAAAGGAATTTTCACGTGTTCAGGTTTCCGCACGATTCCGTCACATCTAAAGCATACCATGATTACTGTTTTTAAAATTTACATAATTTCTAAAATTTTTAGTTGTGAGACTAGGATTCGAAACGGCCCACAAATTGAAAGGCTTATTTCAAACCATTCGTCAACTAATCGTAAAATTAACTATCCTTCAAATTACACGTTTCTATATAAACCCGAGAATTATTGCCTGTTTCTATTTAATTATTCTCAACGGACCAATAAAAAAAAATCTGCTTTATAAGTAACAATTTAATAAAGCATCCTTTGTATATTGTATATTACTCAGTACACTTTGCGACTTGATCACTTTGCCAAGTTGCTCTAGATTCACGGTAATTTATATCTCTTTGTTTTGTTTTATCACCAGATAATTTTAATCTTTATTATCAGTGAATAACTATTTGTCTTTGGGATTGAATGTAATAACAACCCATTTAAGTAGGTACTTAGCTAATAACTTTATTCCTCTAAAAACAAAGCTCATGAAGCAGTGAAATCATAGTGGTTTGAAATTCACCCTTTCAAGCCGGGAATCCAGGATTAAAATGCTCGACGCGTCTAATGTTTCAAAGTGATGCGTAGGTATTAGAAATTTATTAGGAAAAAAGAGTATGGCTTATACGAGAGAAGACGCTTTCCTATCAGTGGGACAGTAATAGGTTGATGATGAAATATAGCTTCTTTATCACAGCAATCACGTGATTCGTCAATTGAGTGATTTGTATTTGGTTTAATAACTAAGTATAGCATAACGTTCCCAATTTCGTAGGTAGAATCGTTCTCATTTATTCAAATAATATATTTGGTATGAATTGCATAAGATATATAAAAACTGGCATACTTTTATTAATTTGATAGACGGCTGCGCCTAGGCATGCCATTTGGACCGCCTTCTAGCAATGCCGTAAATAAAAACGTTCTTTTTTACAAGCGTCACAAGGTCAATGACCTTTGATTTATGGTTGGACCCTTGGTTATTATTCGCCACCATCATCTCCATCCACATCATTAAATAATTACAGCCCCACACCTGGGCGGGTCCTCTGTCAAATAAAAGTTTGGAGCACAATCAGTCCACTTCAAAAAACTCTTGTAAAATTGTATATCTCTTGATAAAAACGCTACCGGATCTGTTACGCCCACTTGAGCATTGTATTAAGTTGACTTGTATTAATTGACCACCATATATTAGATACATTCTTTGTTTTTTTTTGGTTGGTAGCAGACACCTCCTATGGTTTAAGACATTATTTTAAGACTACGCTTTTGATTACTACGCTTTAGGTACCCAACCTATTAAATGTAGATAAGTAAAACATTACAAAACATCAATTTCCATTAGTTGGGTTTACCGAAGTGTCCTTCTGAAATTACTTTTATTTGTAGAAGACTGTATGTACGAAAATTCAGGTCACCTAATTGCGTTTCAACCACTGAGGACACCATTTCACTGAAGAGCAAGAACTAGGTACTTCTTGTCAGAGATAAAAGTGGAGGTAGTACCTCCCCAGTCAAAACCATACTCGTTCCCCCTTCAAGTTTAAATTATTATATAATATAAAGCTTTAAATCTTTCAAAAGGAATGTTATGTTCCTATTTCTAAAACATCATATTTCTTACTTCATACTTTTCCCGTATCAGATTCTTCGAATACCGCTAATATCTATTTACGCGATAATAAACAAAATTCGAGCCGCTCATATAAGCACATGTCTAATACAAAGTCATCACGATTCGCATAAGTTTGTCGTCATTGTTCATTCGACACAACAAAGCCGGCGAGAGATGCAAGTATAATGTTTCCTGTACAACGCAATCGTGATATCTTTTTGATAGGTAATCAATTTCCTGGGCCGTGAAACAGAGCTGATGACAGGTAACGATTATTCCTTGAATACAAGTTATGGATACACTCACCCTTTAGTCTTTATTTTTCATAACTAAAGATATCAGTTACGTTAAAATGAAAGATAAATCATGCTTATCATTTCCGTTGTTTTTAGCTAGTAATGGTCAATCAAATAGTAAAGTAATAAGACCCGTAATAACATATAAGGTGTCTCTATATAATTTCATAATACCCGCCAAATTCTGACTCTGGTCAACCCGTCTTGGTAAAACATGACCCGCTTTTATTTAACTTTATGTCAGTGGGGAACTTTATACAGAGTGTAATTTGCTGGCGTTTTTATCCCGATAATATCGTAGAGTTCCTAGAGACCGTATATCGTAGACACAGAACAGAGTCCCTTGTAATAAAGTGACAACAGGAGTTACTCTAGAAAATTAAATACAGTTTTCACCTATATTTTAAATGGCCAGTACGTAAACCTATTATGACGAAGTAAGAAATAAATAGCAGTACTTTAATAAAAAGTCACTGGAACAATAACGTCATATGCATAAATATTGCAGTGTCACGATAGTTGTCACTAATCGTCTAGGCGTCGCACTGGCGACCTACATATTACAGAAATCAGGTCGCTTGCATAACTGGGGTCTTCTGCATATGGACGCGAACTTTTGTTAGAGAAACCACTTCAACGTAGTACGGACTGTATTCTTTTGAATTTTTAAAATTCTGTTCTAGATATGACTTGGCTCCAAATTGGTGCCGGTCGTGTTCTATTTTTGTCTTTTTTATTTGTTACGTTATCATGATTGTTAACCCAAAAGTAGTTCAATATATAATGTTACAAACTGGTAAAAATGATCTGAAATTTATTACTGGATTCTCTTGAAACTCAGACTTCAAGAGTTATAGACTTACACGTGCTAGACAAATCATTTTCAGTACTATCTCTCAATTTCAGTATTTGGTTTCTATATTATTCTAATAGTTTTCTTCCTACGGTATCATCATGTTTACTTATGCGATTTAAAAAAACGACTTAATTAAATTCAAAACCAAGTCAATAATGACTTGAAAAACAAAATGGTTGCATTAATTAAACCGCCTACAGCAATCATCGACATTCAATGACGACAAATTCCATTTCTCCAGGCATTTTTTTCGTTTTGCTATAAAACCTATAAAAATATGATATGATAGCTGTATGACAAATAGTTACGTAAGATGCATTAATTTCTTACAGTGATCACGTTCTGTAGGCGGAATAACCTTATGTGGGTGTATGTAATATACAACAGTATATAAATTATGCATTCATTTTCTAGCGTCCAGCTGACGAATCCATATCGATTGCATAGTCACGAACGTCATTAATTTTATGAATAAAATGAATATAATAGAACTATTAATATGAATATGAATATTAACAAAGAAAGTGTTTATAATTTTATTTTTGTACCGTGTTTCCGTGTAGCGTCGTGTAGTATGTATGTATGTCGTTGTGGAGGAAGATATGTGCTGGACAGAGGGACCTAAAAAGGGTTGCATACATTCGTATGTAATTTTTATACTATATTCGTATCAATATATTTATCAATAGAATACTTATCCTATTTTTTTTTTCTATAACTGTTTTATTTATTTATTTATCTACTCTTTATTAACCATGTTAAAAACAATGTGGTACAAAAGGCGGACTTAATGCTAAATAGCATTTTCTCCCAGTCAACCTTAGGGATGTGCAGAAAAATTAAAGGCGGTACAACTATACTAAAAATAATAATAATAATAATAATAAACAGGAAATAAAATAAAATGATAAAAAAGGGAAGACAGGAGAACATAAAAAAGAAAGAATGAGAGAAAGAGAGAGAAAAAAAAGAAATAAGATATATAAATAGATAAGAAGTACATACATTTAAAATAAATTACTACATGAAAATGAAGAAAAATGTAGACACCATATCGAATGATGAACTAAATGTGTGAACAAAAGTGAGCAAAGACATTCTTTTTAAAAGTGTATTTGGAGCACATCTTTCTAAGTTCCTCAGGAAGAGCATTCCAAAGCCGCGCTGATTGGAGCGTGAAAGAATTAGAGAGAAACCCAGACCGGTGAAGAGGTAAAGACAGAGTTTTAAAGGTTCGAGGAGTAGTTTTCAAGATAAAATAATTGACACGCACAAAAAAGTTTAATTAAACAAATATGAAAGCTACTTACTTACAGAAATTAATCTAAAATCACAGAAACTTCAATTTAATTTATTTGTAGAGACATAACATTAATTAAGTATGTAGGTGTTTTACAAGGTACGGTTAGAAGGCCGTCACATAAGTTTGCTAACACAAATATTCTGCCTTATAATTAAGTAAGGATTTCAACTTCGAATGGTAAACTCATCTCTAATATTACTCGAGTCAGGGCCAGGTAAATATCGATGTAAAGCTCTCGAAATGGGCGCTTGTACAAATAAGAACTCGTTATAAGTACTAGCTAGAGGAGCTACTTAGTTACTTGAACATCACATTCTCCGTTTGAGCGGCCGTTTATTTTATCGCTAAAGGATTCAGTTATAAGAAATGCGATCAGGCCTCATGGGAAATATCATATCAATTTGCAGACCAGAATATATACCGTAAATATTGCCGATATAAGTGTTATACATACCCACTGGTCTTGAAATTGCATAGCAAAATCAAGATAGTCGTTGCTACCAGAAACTACCTTTGATGTGTATCACAATAAATCTATTGTATATACCTGTATAGGTATATACAATAGCTGTACAGATTTATTGTACATCTATTGTATATTATTATATATATTATATATTGTATCTATTATATATTGTAAATCTATTGTATATACCTGTGTAGGTATGTACAATAGATTTATTGTATGTACCTACCTAAATCTAAAATTCATAAGTACTACGTATATGCCTACTAGAGAAAACTTCAATCATTATGGTCATCAATCATTTTATTAATTACTCTATTTTGTAATACGAACTGTCAATATTGCAGATTACAAGAAAAAGGTATTTATCGCATATAACTCTAAAAAAATATAGTACATAAGTCATTTGCCATTAATATTATTATAACCTTCTCAGCTTCACCACTACTGTTATAGAAAGAGATAAAGAAAAGAGAAAAAATAAATATAATGTTTTTCTCTATCCCCCGGAACATTTTTGCCCAATTTGCCGTAGCTTATAATTCGGGATTCGCAATAACAAAATTGGCTAATAAATAATAGACATATTCTGCAATAAGCGCATCTGCTTAAAACAAGATTTAACCATATACGGAGATACGTTTACCTTACTACTGTACATATAGGCAAGGCTATGGTGCAAGTACCTAGTTGCTCAATACTATGAGATCTGGGCGGCCTGGGTGCAGCAAAGGCCGTATGCTAATGCATTGGTCTCGTCTCGGCGACAAGTGCGCCGTGACTTGCCTCCGATGACACTTTTACTTTCCGTTAGACATATGCGTATGCGCATTGCTTTCTAATCCCTTGATATTATGGTTTTTGTTCTTCCTAAAGAGAAAGTGGCTTTTTGTTCCTAAATAGGGGTTAATACCCCGAAGCGATCAGCTCAATTATAATGTCATCATATTTTAATCAACTGTGTGAATTCAAGAAATAAATCATTAGTGCTCGCTTATAATCGAATCGGGTGGAACTCTTTTTCTCTTTGATTAAATCTACATAATACAATTACCATTAGGTATACTTAACTTACCGACTGTTAATTAGATTAAGTTCAGTTTTTTTGTTGTAACATTAAAGTGATTTTATTACAAGATTTTAGTAATTTTAAACTAAATTCCGACTGCATCAATATTCTAATATTTTCTTCCCATTTTTAAGGTATATATCTTGACATTTTCAACGTAGTTTGCAACTTGTAGGCATAGTTTTTGTAAACATGTGGTAGGAAGATATTGAGTTGCAATAAAATTACCAAATAAAGTCTTTATGTAATAACAATCTTGTTGTTCGCTGTCTGTCAATACTGTCTGTCGAATGTCGAATATGGACACTGGACAGTGAAACTCAATTAGCAGTTAAAAGCATGATCGATCGATATGAACATCCGTGTTCAATTTTTTTAACCGACCGTAAGGTATAATAGTTTGTAGAAAATACACAAACAATCGTTCGTGTTTTAATTTAATGTTAAGAATAGGAGAATGAAAGTGTATAATAAAAATAGTTTTAATAATAAATTAATTTCGTAATATTAACATTTTAACGTTGTTTTTACTTTATTTCAGGTAAGTATTGAACAAAAAACCACAACAAACACTACAGTTGAAAAACGAGTTAAGTATGGTACGAATAAGATTAAAAGATTCAAAGAAAAAACCTAAACGTGGTCAAGAATACGTCATGGATACAAACTTTTATTAGAATGAAAGGCAGTATAATGAGACCTTTTAAACGTTCCCGATCATTAAATTTCTCCCGCGTCATCCAATTAGATGGGATCTAAGCGAGAGATGTATTGGAAAAAGAAATAAAAATAAACCGAGAGATTTTCGAGTCATTAATCAGACGTGTGGCGTCCATTCAAACACCGAAATACCGCTTCCTATAATAAATTAATATAACATAAACAAGACAGAAATGGGAATACGTTGTAGCGCTTCTGATAATATTCCCAAACAAAAAGTTTAACGCAGCAACGTAGTCGACAAAAAGTTTTGTAAACAATATGTACTTAGTCATATTTAGCGCCCGTGACTTTACGCCGGCATTTACGGTTTTTGTATAAAGGAAGTGGGCAATAAGGTTACTCTACCTGCCAGCTTCGCACCTGCTTTCCACAAAAAAATACACATTAGGCTATTTTGAGGAGTACTACACTGTCTGCCAGCCAATGAACCGTGAATTATTACTCGAGCGTCACACTTAAAAAGCAACGGCACAGGCAGTTACTGTTTTAGAAGGGTTTTATTAAGATTTATGAACATAGAACTAGATTAGAAGTCTAAGATGAAAGTCTTTCAACGACCTATCTTTTTTTTAAGCTATAGGTACAGTCTCAATTTTGTGGTCGTGTCTTGTCTCAGAATGTGAAAAGTTAAGAGTACTTAAAAAAAGAATATACTTGATTTCACATAACTTTCAAAGCTTTATGTAGAACACATGTTGTATGTCTCTTACATTGCTTAAGCAAGCGATTAATTTATAATTCGCACAAAACTCCGATAAATCAGACGTGCGTGCCTTGTATTCGAAATCAAGTCATTAAGCCTGGGAGGTCAGACTTCTTACATTGCTTACTTGAAAATTCGGCATTATCGTTATTTTTTCTTAGTATACTTTAGAAAACGTTAGAAGTTGCGAGAAACAATAAATTGTCTTAGAAAAGAAAAAAATATAAATTTGAGTTGTTACTACAAAATGCTTCTATTTGCGGTGGCCTCATTCACGCTCTTAGGTTAGTGACATCGCTCGGCAAAATTAAAAAAAAAGTGGACACGGGACTGATATAAAATTCTAAATTTGAATCTCCCCCGCCTTTCTTAATAGGATGCCGTGTCATTATGTCACTGCGACTTTTTTACGACATTCGGGGCGACGTTGTGTAATTTCGAAAACGATTATGGAGACAAGTGTTAAGCTGTTTTAATAAAGTGTGCGTGTGTTAATAATTGTTATAGGTAAAAAATCTTAGATGTAGAGCAGCCTGTCTAACAATTATTAGATAATTCTAAGAATGATTCGTCAAGTGATAACGTCATTCAGCTTATAAAATATAATGTTTTACTACTAAGAAATATGAAGGGACAATAATTTAATTTTGGCATTCCTTAAAATTACAAAATGGATAATTATCACTGATTGTAAGAAACGTATCGAAATAGTAAAACAAAGAAGAAATCTCGTCAGCCAGCGAATGGTCAAAGACCTCCAGAGTACGTACTGAACCCGATTTTCGCCCTCTTCAGCCAGTTAAGTATCAACTTCCCGCTGTCCTGTGTAACCATCTTTTGATTGCAATAAAATTATTCGTACAGAGCGTTCCAGAGGAGGAAATCAGGGATTGGCACATTACAAAAATATATCAATTATTTATCTACAAACATTTTAAAATATAGAATCTGGGTGGTTCATGCCTACCAAGGTGGCATGATAACGGAGTGCATAGTAGATAAGATCTTGCGCTCTCGGCTCGGTGTGACTAATTAAGATTATCTTGACCGAGTAAATGCTTTAGTTGCGAGTATTGGTAATGCGATGTGCTCGGCCGATATACCATGCAATCAGCTTTAGGAGATTACTTTAAAAGACGCGCTGCGCCGCTATGTTATCTACGAATATATTATACTATACAAATTATGTACACGACGGCTTAAAGTGGCTTAAAGTGTAACGAATCGCATTAACTCCAAAACGTCAGCTTAGAAAAATGGTATGTTTAAATAATTTTTCGATAAAGGTTAAACGAAACTTGAGCATCGCGACAATCTATTTAAGCTTATTTAGACTAAATTTTCAATTCCTTAGATGTATTTGTCAAGTATATTATTATCCTTTTTATGAAAGTTTTATGAAAGTCGTGATTGTATAAAACAGTAAAGCGACTAATGTATTATTCAATATTTCGCTGAGTGCGCCACTTGATGAAATTCTAATTTAGCGAAGTTTGATAAAAATGCTTTTAGTATTCATAAAGATAGAAACTGCGAAGAGTAAACTCGTTTTATATGAGGCTGTAGGGTGACATACAGTGTATTTAATATAGCGGACAACCCTACTCGTATTTCTACGGGGTTAGTGGGGTAAACGGGACAATGCGGTTGTGTTCGTCGGAGCTTGGCGGATCAATATCGCATCCGACTCGTAGTGAACAGACAGGTTGAAATATCGTATACAACTACGAGTATGTTGCTGCGACTTCTTTTTCCTTGACGACCCGCGTGGCGGAGCGGCCACCATACCGGTCTGACGCGCAAAGGGTCCCGGGTTCGATCCCCGGCCAGACAGATATCTAAATGTTGAATTTAGATTTCTGTTTCTGGGTCTGGGTGTTTGTGTCTTTGTCTATGTGTGTTTCCATGGCACCCACGACATAGAGAAACCTAGTGTGCGGCTGTGAGTGTAGAAATCGTTTTAAATCGTTCGTTTTTCCTACTGTCTCTGTTGTTTACAACTATCTATAAATGAATAATTACTAACTACTTCTACTACAGCCTTGCTCTGTTATAGTTGTGTTGCATGAAACAAGTTAATCCCACTTAGTCCTAAAGGATTGCAATCTACTCGTATTTAGAAACCTTACGATAGAGTTAGGTCTACTTGACATGTAGTATCTAGGTATAACCTCCAGTTACTAAGAAAGATAGAGTCAGGTCACTTCAGTGAATATCTGAGAAATGTTTCAATCTATCCCGGAAAATTAGGTAAATGGAATACTGTTTTTTTCAACAGCTTGACGGATCAATTTCACATCCCAATTAAACTATTCGCAGAAGGCCCCGAAGGCCCAGGCAAAGTTTGAAAACGTTGTAAAGTTGCAAAACGTTGTAAAGTTGTAAAACGATGTAAAGTTGTAAAACGTTGTAAGGTTGTAAAACGCTGTAAAGTTGTAAAACGTTGTAAAGTTGTAAAACGATGTAAAGTTGTAAAACGTTGTAAAGTTGTAAAACGATGTAAGGTTGCCAAATGTGTCAGCGCTTACTTACCCTGATAGCAGAACTATTTCAGTCGGCGCGGTCAATAACTGGGAAAATTGAATTGGGTAGAGTACTCATCGTAATAGCTTCGCGGTTCAATACAGCTTCCCCATTGAAAGTTTTGTAGGAGGATATGAAATTGACATAGTTTTAATTTCAAATACTTATATTTATTTCAAAATTTGATGTTGTCAAATAAATATTTCGGAAACTACCGTAAGTGTATCGCGATGAAATATTAGATATGTTATAAATATTTTAAACGAAAACGTATGTTGCTGTACATGTCCTTTGTAGTTTTACTTTAATTTTCTACATCATGCACAACTTTTGATGCATGTTTGCGTAATAGTTTTCGTACCTACCTACGAGAATAGCATGGTACTTATTTACTTCCTCAGACGAGCTTTGCCAACTAATAGGTAAATACGAGCCGAGTGTTTACTCCGCCCTCGTTGGAACTAGCTTTTTCAATTTATCCAGGCGCACTAGAGCAGGATTTCATTTCTAATTACAAGTACAAGTACGTGCTATTGTGAGAGTGAAATAAATGTTTAAAACTATGTAGTCGTTTTTACTGTACATTTTAGTGTCTTTTTTAAATTTCACCGTGTATAAAATAATTAAATGTCAGTATGTAAAAGTTCCTAGGCGTATAATCAGGTTGATCTTAGATTACTGGCTTGAACACGCTCTATTTGCTAACACCCTTCACTCATCCGTGCATTCTACACCTCCGGATTCCTAAACACGATAATTTCTCTACATTGTATTTTCATTCTGTTTACAAACGAACGATGTTTATAAAATTCCATACTGCTTTATTACAAAGGATTATGAATATCAATCTTCATCAATTTATCAAATTTTGACCCATCCAAAATCTAAATCTCCTGTCTTCTAGTAAGCAGAAATTGTCATATTTAATTCTTTGACAAAACATTGGATAAAAAAGTGCGTAAGTATAGTTATAGGTAAATGGCCCCTCACAAGAAAGACAATCTAAATAAGTATTGTAATAAAATGAACACGCCTTGATCGCACAGTATTATATCTCGTACCTTACTCGTACATTACTGTATATTTGTAAAATAAATCGTCAAGAGGCTGAGCTGGAATGTCAAGCAGCTAATATCATTCGTTATCACTAGAAAGAATCCATGTACAAACTAAAGGCTGACAAACAGCGCAACTGATAGCCTCTTAAGTCGTCGGGAAATCCAGTTCAGGAACGTGACGGGACTTTGACGTGATTTATGAGCATAGTAAGTATAGAAGAATTAAACAGTTTACTATCTTTTTAGTCTATTATTATTCGATATAAGTTCTTGTCAGCACTTCCACCCAATCTATAAGTCGGATAAAACCAGAATTCTGAGGTCTACGATAAAACGTCCCTAAAATTAGTTTGGTCACGGCGTATAAAAATGTAATATAATTATTCTTATCTTATTATAACCGCGAATACTTTGACCTGACATAATTATACTTTGTTCCATTTATTATCTGCCGTAATAAAACTTGAACTTCACCCCATTCCTTATCAATTCTCTCGATAACCAAGTCATTTGATGATAAATTAATTATTTTACCGTAATGTTTAGTCGTTTTCTAGGCACTTGCATTTAATTGCAAAGTACGTACGTATAGTACAACAATACAGATAATATAATTTTAATAAATCCATGGATTTGTGAACGAGAATACTTTTTTATTCAGACTTGCGATTTAATATGTTTTTCTGTTAAAAGAATTGATTTTAGAAACTTAATTGACGAATAATTTTACTGAATCGTTATATTTATTATAAATGCATTAGTTTTTATTCTATGGTGTTGCCAATGTCAGATATATAGTTTTTCTTCGTAAACATTCAATATCTATTTTTGATCAATAAAATTATACCTATGCATTAATAAAATCATAAGTTGTAAGTATCAAATCACAAGGTAATAAATAACATAAATACACCAAATAGTCGTTACCCCCGAATTACAGTAAGCAATCTGTCAAACACTTATAGAAATAAGTTATACGACTATTAAGGTACAGATAAAAAATAACACTTAACTGTTAGAGGGCCTTATATGTCCATACGTGGAGTGCGACCACTTTGTGTTAGCCGACCGAACCTTTTACGGCGGTAGAGGAATGTTATAAGGGTTTTCACTGGCCGAAAAATTCAATTCAAAATGTATAAGAGAATTTTAAAAAAATGTTCGTATCTATATGACAAACAGATCTAAATATATGGTTTCACGGTACTTATACTTTTTAAGATTCTTTATCTGTACCTAACTTTCTACAAAATTTTTGGCTAAATTAAAAAAAAATATCAAGAAATTACGTATATTTTTTCTAATCGCAAAATCTTAGGCAATTAAGTCTAAAGAAAAGAAATAAAAATGGTTTTTAATTTGTATTGTCTGGAAGAGACGAATAAATACTTGTTTATTATTATTTTTTATAATTACATAGATTACTTTTATCTTTATTATAAGTACTTACTCTTCTCAGTTTTGTAGTGTCCTTTTGACAACCCTACATGAAGTCCCGAATCCAGTCTTGTGAGATTCTCAGAACACGTAGCACTAAGAATCCGAGTTTAAGTTAGTAAGGAAGATTCGAGCCGAAGTTTTTTATATAAACCAACTTTCTTTTGAACATTACAAAACCTCTAATCTTGTAGTCTCATTGCGACTTGAAAAAGCGTAGTGAATTAAGTTTTATTCAATTTAGGTTTTTAGGCACGCATAGCTGTTCTTTTATTTTGAAAGTAATTGAAAGCGAAATTTCTGCAGCTTAAATGTTAATGTTTTTTAAGTGATTATAAATTGAAGTCGTAAAAATTGTATTGAGCAGATCTGAATTTAATAGCTGTGTTATAGTCAATGACTATGTAAATAAATAGACATCTAATAAGTTAAAAATTTTTATGTGAATAATTTTGTAAACTAATTACGACGTGTTCTGGTAGAGAACTGCATACTGATTAGCTCAGATTGTTTGCAAATTGACTTTGCATATTGATGGACTAGAGATGCGCGAGTCAGACAACATATTCTACCTCGTTAAAAATGAAATATTCAGAAATAAACTCATAAAAAATGTTATGATACATATTTTAGTTTCTTAAAAACAAGGTTTACTAAAACACTTCTAAAAGGTATCTAGAAAATTGCTATGTAATCCAATTAGCAGTAAACCAATACATTTAACTTATCAATAAATCAGGTGTAGAATGAGAAATGGATGCTCTTCACGCAAGGCTTACAAAACATTTGTATGACTTTCACCGAATATATTTTTGAGGCTGTTCATAATTATGTTTTTTATCGGTATTATTGTTTGTAAAATTGTTATTGCCATTGACTTTGATATTAGACATACCTACGTAGGTTGATCGTCGTGCATACCACGATTGTGGTTAATCAAGAGTCATAATTATATGGGCGTACCTACAAATAATGCCACGGCTATTTCCTGTCAGAGATAGACAAAGATTAGACGCTGTAATACTGCCTCTAGTCTGATATTGTTTTTGCAGGCTTATCAGCATATGAAGCCTGTACAATTGTACTTAATGTAAATGTACATGTCTATCCTATCCTATCCTATCTACAGGCTTGTATTGAAAACAGCTGAAACTTATATTATATACTTGCACCAGAATGTCTGAAACAGATTATTATTTGGAATTTAACTATTATCACTCATCCCGTGTATGTCTGAGATATGTGCCAGTTTAATCCAGAAAGCAACAGCGTTTTGGTCTGATCTGAGCATCATGACTAGTGCAAAGTTTTTTATCGGATGACTTCATCCTTCAACTTCTAGGACTTAAGGAATGAAGAGGACTTTGTACAACTCTACTCCGAAACTATATGATACTTTGTAGTATTCGTGGATTCCTAATAAATGACGAATGAATGACACTTACAGTTAGAGGCGATCGAATTCCTTCGTGACCCATTCATTCAATACCGTTGTTATGATGAACAAGCCATTTCTATTGTTTTTCTCGTGATTACATAACGCTTTGTAGTTCTTATAAAAGATGATCAAGATTATACATACGTTTTGTTCGTGGTTTAAATTGCTGTATTTACACATTCTTGATTTCGCCCTAGATATAGTTTATTGACTTTTTCGTGGTTCATACCAAGTTTTATAAAATCTTTTTCGTATTTCGGTATACTCAAGTTATTATTTTTATAATGGTTAAATTATCTTGTTAGTGACTGTCTTACTAATCCTTTTTATTTTATTAAACAATATTTTATACTTTAATTAAAAACTTAGATATAACAGTAAAAAAGTAAAAATATGTTTAGATAAATACAGCTATGATATATACATACGTTGATAAATTATTATTATTAAAACTTTTCGATGTTAAATATTATATCTATGTTATTTACAATTATAATTACTAAATATATGAAATTTTAAGTAATAAAATAAACTATAAACTAAAAAAGGACTTATTTACAAAATATACAAGAAAATTATAAATAAAATAAGCCATCTAAAATTTCCGTGTGAGGCATGGTTCCCAAAACGCTGGCGGCGTTTCCTTGCTGCACGGCAAGACTTAATCTTTGTGCAAAATAGCCGCCAGCTTTTTGGTCACCGGAAGCAGTGACAAGTTTGGTCGACATATCTGACATGAATTTTTTCATGTTCATTTTATTATTAAAACTATGAAATATAACTTATAAAAATACATATTATATACTGAGTATGATTTTGTAATCATGATAGCAATATGTAGGTAGTCATATAATCTGAGGTCTGCGAGATGATACTGCCTTAATACCTTAAGACTGATTGACTGATACATTGAAAAGACCGGATTCAAAATATTATTTTACGATTTAGTACAGCTCTACAAGTAAGTCAGCTTCAGTAGTGACTTTAAATCACATACAATGAAAGGTACGACCCTTTGTGGTTACACTCCGGAAATACCACCACTTCTAAGTTATTACTAGTGTTAGGCGCTGCTGTGTGCTGTGTTAAGGTTTTAAATGTCAACATAGTCCTCGGGGGTAGCAACAAAACTGTGTCCGACGACAAGAAGGTAGTATCTATTCTAATTCTATCAGGGATTAATAATAATTAATAAATGTCTATAAACGGCAGTGACCACTTACCATCAGGTGGACTATGCTTATCATGCTCCTTGCTTCTCTTCTATAAAAAATGCCTGTTCCGTAATTATTAAGTAACATTAAAAAAAAAACAGTTATACAAATAACGAACGTGCTTTCTACTATCGTAGCACGTGATCAAGTAATGTATACGTGAATAAACAATCTTGGAGCACCGCGGAGGTCGACTTCGTTAGTTGCATCCCACACACAGCCAACACATGTTAAAATTGGGCATAACAAATATCGAGCTACCTCACTCTCAATCGCGAGGTGAAAATTGCATACCTAAACCACGAAGGTGGTAGAACCCTTTATGGTTCGACTCCGGCGGCACCACCGCCACACCTATTTCTACAAAATAACAGCAGTGTTAGGCGCTGCCGTGTTCCGTTTTGAAGGGTGTGGTAAGGGAGACAGACTTTTCCGAGGCGTTCCAGCTTAGTCCTCAGGGTTAGCGGCGCATCTGTGCCCGACCTCAGGTAGGAATATCTAATGCTATCTGGGGTTGATTATAAATGTCCATGGGCGGCAGTAGCCACTTACCATCAAGTGGACTGCATGCTCGTCTGCTACTCCTTTATTATAAAAAAAAAAACCTAAACATAAAACAGATAATTTGCATCTACTAAGTTTTAATAACGGTTTATCCAGTACTATGGTCATCAGATCGCGCCGGTGTCAGGTCTTGTGATTCCATGAGACAGAAATCTGAATTGTAAATTGATTTAAGATGATTAAGATTTTTGATTCATAATAGGAATAATCGTAACCCAAACGAAACGCTTCTTTTCTTTTCTTTCTTTACTTTCCTTTCGCGTCAGTTATTGGTATGTTTTACGGTCAAATTAGTGAGTATGAATAATTGTTATACCTACCTGTACTACTTTTCTGATTGCCTTTTGACTCTCTTGATACTCGTTCTTAAATACCTTCCCTAGCCGACTTGCCCGTATATAGTGCTTTTCGAAAGATTTGATGCTGCATTAGCTTTCAAATTCTTCAGGTTCTGTTACACTTGCTGGTACAAAAGCTTACATTAGCCACCTTTTGCAATACAACTTACAAACCAAATGCCGCGTAGACTTGATCGAACAGATTCTCGATGAGGAATGAAACTTATACTTTTGAATGTGATACTATATACTTTTATTGTGTGAATATAAGATAAAAAACGTAGTTAGTAGGAACATTCACTTTCAGAGGGGTTACTACCATCTCTTAAGACAATATTATTTTAATCATACATTGATATTTCGTACCACGACCTCGGTAAAGTAAGATTGTTTTTATAATATTACAATAAGCAGTTTTGTATTATGTCGGTCGAAATTATTCATTCTTTTTTTGCAGGAAATTTAACTTTTTAAGCAAAATATGACAATTTCAGTTGGTTTTATACAATGGATAAGCGAAAAATGAATAAGAGTTTAAGTTTGTTCTACTGCGTATGACGGAATATTTTACTATTTTAAGGAGGTCGTGGTACGAAACAAAATAATGTTTATGCAATATTGAAATAAAAAGTTTCCTGAACTATGATGGTTAAAAGATGGTGGTAGGACCCCAGTTCTCTCAACGTATCTATGCTCGGCTTTAGTTTAAAGTCCTGACCTAGCTGAAGCTGGTAACTTACTCGTATATTCATGGGCAGCGATGACCATTAACACGATGCCTTCATGCTCATTTGCTACTTGTATTAAATTACGTAAAATACCGTATCATATAATAATACCTTCTGTTATAAACGTTAGTGAAGCGAGCCGTGAAATAGACAAATAGGCATCAATTGCGTAGTGAAAACGAGGCTTTACCTAGGTTAAAAGGATTATGTAATCCAACGCCACCCATTAGTTTCACCCGTGACTGTTTCAGTCAGCGTTATATGATATTAAACAACTTAGGGAAGTGACACACAGTCATCGGTCGTCGGCAACCCGACGGTCAAAGGCGACCATCGTCGGCGACCGCGGCTGGTCGTCGATCGCTAACGATTTATTGCGACAGATGCTGACGTGGGGTGTCGTTTATATATTAGCCCCCTAAGTAGGTAATAATTAAATCTGTACCAAGCAATTTTTATGCAGCCATAATGTCATAAGAGAATATACCAAAAACATATAGGTACTTACTAAGTGTAGGTACAACCAAACATAGATGTTACAAAAAAATACCAGTATCATTACACATGCACCTAAAGTAAATATTAACAGCAAACCGCTATTAATAAAAGGTCAAGAAAACGTTTGTGTCTGCGTTTCATTTCACATTTGTTTGCCACATCGAAAGATACGTAGTAAACATTACGCACCATGTCGGAAAGATTGCGAAAATATTTTTGGTTAAACTTTGTACATCGAGTTATGGCCCGGAGTTGCTCCCTGTCGAAAATTCGGACATATTTAACTAATGGCCAACCAAAGTTGACGAACATTTTCAAACCACATTCGGATAATTCTTCGAGTGGAAGATTCATAAACGATATAAGTGTAGTAAATCTTTTTGTGGGACTTTTTTTAAAATCAGCCCCTTAGGTCACTGTTATACGTATGCCTCATGATAGACACCACATGAAGTTATTACTTCTATCACTAAAAAACGTCAATTCAACATGTCAGAGATTCTAGAAGAAAGGAAGCTGACGATTCCACAAGCAATACTAACAATTACGTTGATTTTAATGACTGTAAGCTGAAAAAACATACTAGAATTATGCAAATCATACAAATTCATATTTTATTCATTCGAAACGTGGTTTAACCTCAAACGTAACTTACAAAAGTATTGATCGTCCAGCCTTTGGGCTTTCCCACACGAAAACGACGAAGGCACACGGTACTAAGGTTGAGCACGGCACAAAGCTTACACAAAGTCTAATTCTCTTTGTTTACACATCACATATTACAAACACATGCGCAATATAACACTACTAGAAGGTCTCTGTTTTGTCTACGTTTTTTAACAGACTTCAAAAAGAAAAATCGCAATTAGACTTGTGTTTTTGTTTTGGACAGAATAGCTAGGATTCAGATAATTATAACATAAACTGTCGTTTTTGTTCTCTTCACCCCAAACGTCATTGACCACTGTTGTTCATCGGCAAATGACCAGTTGAAATATTCTAAATAATTATAATATCTGAAATTGATTTAAAAATCTACCTATAATATTTCTCTTACATTCAATTTTTAATTGTTACATTAACACCTACGTAATCGTAATCCGAAAAGATCTCTGCCCATTTGAAGTATGAAACCGGTCTCGTACTCATACCGGTTGAAGACTTCTCTGATATCCCGCCCTTTACCTAATACAAAACGCTTAATCAGTATCGGTTAATAACGGTTGCATGGAGCCGAACCTTACTATAACTAACGGTGTCCATTGACGCATTGCCATATCGGTTTACGTTACGCAGTTTCTCTGCGCATTTGGGGACAGTGGGCTATCCATTTTAGCGGACAACCACGCATCGTGGTCCACTTTGCACACACCTACAAAGTGCTTACATACCTGTATTTAGTCCGTAGGTCGAAGAGAAATTAGTGGACATTGCAGTTTGTTGTCAAATCCAAATAAAGCATGTGTTCTATCTGAACATGATCATATGGACAGGAACCTACATTTCAATAAGGTTACTGTAATGTCTCCCTCGGATAATACCCATTTAAGCTCTTCTTGGATATTCAAATTTCCCAGAATCCAGTGCAGTAAATTGGTAGAGATATTTCTGCTGAAAACACCATAAAAACTTCCCAGTACCTATATTAAATATTTTACTACCTTTTTTGTCTCGCACATATGTTACCAAAACGCCTACAACCTTGTTTATATAAAAGGAAAATCAAGCGTGATTATAAAAACAACGATTCCAAATTGGTATAGCGATCACAGACATTACCATAAAAGGTTTACTGGCTTTGTAGGTTTAGTGTTTTGCACACAATAGACAGTTTTGTTAGCTATCCCTGCCTACTCAGGGAAACGGTTTTCACAACAAGCTGTTATTTCTTAGACAGGATGAGAAGATGTATTGTTATTATCGTGTTGTTGTTGTTGTAAATGTTGTTGTTATTATATTTTTCCTCTAACTTTAAATAATAAAATTATGGTTGTTGGTATGTAAACGTTAACATAACATAATCATCTGAAGTGAGTACCGAATACATCTGAGTAAGGTATTTACGTATTCACGATATAATAAAATAGAATAATATGATCATGTTCATGTTTATTCCTGGTTACTTGACGAGTACCTACCTAAATTTTGCATTTTACTTTAATCGCGGGTACAATTAATACGGTAATTAGGGTAACTAGGTATAGACTACAGGTAAAGGTCGAAAGGTAGAACCCTTTATGGTTCGACTCCGGCGGCACCACCGCCACACCTATTTCTGCCTAATAATAGCAGTGTTAGGCGCTGCTGTGTTCCGTTTTGAAGGGTGTGGTAAGGGAGACATATTTTCCCGAGGCGTTCAAGCTTAGTCCTCAGGGGGTAGCGGTGCATCTGTGGCTGACCTCATGTAGGAATATCTAATCCTATCTGGGGTTAAATACAGATGTCCATGGGCGGCGGTAGTAGTTGCATGCTCGTCTGCTACTCCTATATTGTATATAAAAAAAACACTATACATACAAACTAGATCGCTATACGATGTTCAGCCTAACAATAACACAACAACGAAGCTACTTGCACAATGAAATTTAATAACTTATAAGTGCCGATCATTTGCTGCGCATTAAAGCAATTTGATACTTCGCCGCACAAGTGTTCGGTGTGCATGTCAAGAATTCTTTTATTAACGATGTAAACCAGTTTTGTCGAAGCTCCAACTATGCTCCAACGACGAACTTCGCGCAATTTTCAATGTAAAACCACGCCAAAAACTCGTTTTTTAACTTTCTTCGTTATGCAAACGTTACCATAATATTATGTATATTATTTAAAGATATTTGTCAACTCTATAAACCAGATAGCATTTCGATAATTGTTAATTTAGAAAATGTTTACGGTTGCATTATATTTACACAATTAATCAGAATCCTAACTCAACCTAAACCACGGTACAAATATCTATATCCTTATACTATGCCTAAACTTCACAAAAAACGTCGCGATGATTAAATGTATTGATTTAAGTCAATTTCATACAAAAAATCAAAGATATAGGTACTAAAGGACTACATGTTTTTTAATATTATAGTGATATGGCATTTGTCATTAATATTAATGGGTCATAAAACCTGAAAGACCTTTTCAGCGTACGAGCTCTATTCTCGCAAACCTTGAACTTTGGGACAAATGTCAACTTATGGTTCGAAAAAAATACAAAATCTACGCGACCATATGGCGCGTGACGTAACACACTAACGACAACACCAGACCTCATGTTATTGAGATTATTTTGTCATGACCTGTTTTATGTCAGATAATAAAAACCTCCTATTGTTTAGCAAAACATCTAAACGTTATCGAAATATCGGCTGCTCGTGTTTTGTTTTTCTGATTTGTTTCGCCGGAAAGATTTGACCGCATCCGAATGATACTTGAACGTATCCCATGCTAAGTGGTTATTTCGATTTCTTGGTTAATTAATTGAACACAAAAGGAGTGTTGACTTGGATTCAGTCGACGTCTTCTGAAAAAGGTCTTGGAACATTTCTTTTCAAGAGTTTAAACGAGTAGATATAGTTCGACCAGGTGCATACCATGCAGCAGTTATTGCGTTTCGTTAGAAGTACCTACATTAGCTGTAATCCCAGCTAATGATGTGACCTTATAAATCCTCAGAAGCGGCGAACAGTGAGCGCCCAGCATGCCTATATAAAAAAAAAACTAGATTTTTTTCAAACAAACTTATTTATACAATCATCACCCATTTACAAACATCTTCATACCTTGGTACATATCAGAGTAGTAGCTTACAGATAAATCACAACATTCCCAGAACAAATTAAGAAGGTCATCATAGTTTATTATAATGCCCACGATCAATTAGTTTTCAATAAGTAGCCATTTATTTATCAAGCGTTACTTTACAAATGGGTCGTCTATCAACGCCCACTAGAAGCTTCACATGTAATTGCCTGAGTTTTTGTTGAACATGTCGGCCTTGCATATGCATATGCGGTACTTGTAAGGCGATGTTATTAACACAAAGACAATTTAAAGATTTAGATAGGACCTTATGGAATGTAGTTTTGTAATTTGACGTTTACGTGAACTATTACGTCATATGAGGAGTAAGGACCAAAACAAAAACATTATTATACTGTAGTTTATTTTAATTTATCTATAGAATTACGATATAAACAAAAAAACTCGACTTAAAAATTGTCGTCAATGACACTCCCACAATTTAGACGGAACCAACGACATCTCAAATGAAGAATCCGTCAAGCCGAAACGCACGAAAAACTGACCCTACGCAGTTGGGTTAAAAAATACTATTGTAGTTTGCCGGTTATTTTGTACGTGAAACCCTTCATAAAATTACAACCCGGTAGCTTAACTGAATAAATATGTATAACGGCGACACTAACTCTGACGGGCCACGCAAGCCCATTGCACAACCAGGTCATGTCAATTGCAAAGAGGCTGATCCTCCGAGACATGCTAACGCTTACATTAAATACAAAGTGACACATAAAGAAGAGAAAATAACGTACAATTATGTTTTCTTTTTACTCTTTCCACACTGACCCTCTATCAACGATAATACGTTTATCAAATGAACCATGACTTGTGGTCTTAAATTAGCCCCAGTATCAAACCACCCTTGCCATAACATTCCTAATTGATCACCTCAACTGTTAAGAGGAGAGTACTGTACTCTATAGATCTAGATATATTTACGATAAAATTATCTAAAATTATAAACTGACCGAGAAATGGTAAGTAGCTAATGAATATAAAAAATATAAAGAAAGCAAAACCCCTTAATCTAGGACTAGTCCCATCATTTATTTTTAGAATATATTTGAATATTCCATAAAATGATTTTTACTGTATAACACACTAAATAGACACCAATGACTCGCAATTTCGCCATGACACAAAATTCTGATAAACATATGTTGAGAGTTCCTAAACATTTTAATAATATTGATATAGCCCATAATCAGACATACGCAGACGGAGTTATATAAAATGGTACAATTAACTGTTCCACATATATTTCAGTGATTTTAATATATGTAATTAAAAAGCTTTTTCTGAAAATCACATTTCAGCTTACAAGTAAATAACAACTTAACAATCTTTTCAGCACCAGTACCAATTGTCTCAATGCATAAGTCAATTACTTCACGCAAGACGCTCTGATCACAAGCTCCTCTCAAATGACTATAGTCGTCTTCTTCCCAATAGCATACCATAAAAACTCCCTTCTAATCAGACTGCACGGGCATCTACTCGCGGTAATGTGAAGTGACACATTCCTCAATTGAGCCGTGACGCGCCGCGGTCTCAAATTGGCGCCAATTTGTGTCTCCGGCTGACTCACGGGCATTCGCTTCGCTTGCATACGTGCGATGTGTGGACTGTGTGGAGAATTCTGTTTATTTACGGTTTTTTTTTCCCATGAGCAGTGATAGCATAATGATATCAATTTAGACCTTCTATCGGAGCTTCTAATGGGAGGCCTAGAGATGCATCTCAAAGTCATTAGAAATTTCAATCGTCAATCCATTACTGTCCTACTGTTGGTTAGGTAAGGGTCTCCTCTGAAAGTGACGAGATTTCGGCGATCTCTGGGTAAGGCGGATTGGTAGACTTTACACAACCGTGAAATATTTTTTAAGAATACTTTTCAATGGAAACCCGTCCCCAAAAGGGACAATAGAAGGTCGTTATGATCTTGCATATAATATCATACGAATAACCTGAAATTATAACAACATAATCAAATAATAAGTAACTAAGATAATCATATTTTTGTTGCATGAAGTTATCTTCAGACAGTAGGTAATCAATTTAGATGTCCTCGATAAAATTATCAATAAAGATTGCTAACAATAATTAAAAATAAAGTTATTAATTTATACCTACCTAACTCCAACAATTAAAAAAGAATGTTTAAGAAACGAGTAAACTTACAAATAGAAATACCTATCAACATGTGTTGAGAAAAACAAATAAGTAAGTAAGTACACCAATAAAACACGTGAGATGTAGATGAACAAAAACCAGTGCTACATACGTTACAACGACCTTGCGTGCGAATTGGAATGATTGACGCAACGAGCTCTTCCCAACGCAGGAAGTATACGTGGCAGAAATGAAAATTATTGTGATAACAGGCGTCACTTAAATTTACAAGGGCAGACAAGGCCAGGATCTCTTCAACCTTGGTCATCTAACAAGACATGAGAAGTGAAATACAGTAGGTAGGATACTTTAGGTAATTGCAATAGATATGTAACCTTTGTGGTTCAATTTCGGAGGTAATCACCACACCTGTTTCTGCTTAAGTATTAAACGATGCTGACGCTTTGAAGGGTGTGTTAAAAGAGACATACTTATACGTTCGTGCTAACGTAGGCCTCAGGACCCTCAGGGATGGAAACGCAATTGTGGCCAATAGGAGTGAAACCTCTTTGCTGAGGTGGATTATAGATGTCCATGGACGGCAGTAGCACTTATCATCAGATGGAATGCACTTCATATAATTTAATTATCACTATAAGGCCGCTGTGTCGCAGTCTCGCAGTTTTTTTAATATTTTAAGTTTTAAAAACCATAGCGACTATACCACTATAGATTCACAAACAATCTTGAAATTCGTTAAAAATATAAAATGTACGAAAACCATACAAACTTATAAATTCTTCTTTATGAAGTATGAAATACTTTATTAATTGAAATGGCTTTATCAAACTGATCCCTAACATGTTTACAGGCGATTACATCGTTAAGTTTACGCAATGAAGCAGGTTTCATAAAAAGCACTTGAGCTTACCACATAACTTGTCTTTAATCGCATTAAAAGCTCCTTGTAATGAGATTACAATTTCAATATTATGGTTGGTGACATTTTTTCTTTCGTAACACAGAGGCTTATTTAAGTTACAGTAATTAAGTTGTTTATTTAAATTATGTAATACACGTGCCGCTATTTAATAAATATGTCGTATTTTTGCTGTCTATAAAAATGAACATTAAACACCCATATTACGTATGAAATATGTTTCATGTATGTTTTCATCATATTATTAAACTCCAGAAACTTAACCCCACCCCATGCCCTGCATTGGTATGGAATGACCTTAATAATCATTTTTGATCTAGGTATCATAGCCAGTAGTATAGGCAGACCTAGCAAGCAAGTTTAAGGCCGGTCATTCATCTAAGTTTTTTTAGGGTACAGATATTAATTAGATTCGTTTGTTACATTGGCACTACAGGTAAAAAATATAATCTATTATTTACATTTTTAATCTAGGTACCATTAATCATTCATCTATGGAAGAAAGATAACTCTATAAGTGACCTTTGAGGCTTTGACTCTCCTAAATCTATTATATTTACATTAAAATAAAAAAAACTATAGCTTATTTTTAAATTTTGTAGGGTATTTTATGTATGGTTTTTGTACGTTAGCTTTAAAAATCATGTCTATGGTTTTTATTTATCTGTATAAAATGATATGAAACTAAGTAAACAAATGATAACAACAAACACTACGTTTATGCCATGTTACACTTTTGTTGCTTTGCTTGATATTATTAATATTATTATAACATTGATTATTATAACAAAGTTTTCTTCTTAATACGTAGAATACGATAATTACGAAATCAAATACTATTTTGAATAAATTAATTTATTGACTTTTACATCTAATAATTATATTGGAATCAAGTTTGCACTGGTTCAATAAATCATCCAGTCGATTAAGGTCAGTCATGTTTAGGAAAACTCATATTATGAAGTTTCGAGTAGCCTGTCTGCTCGAAACTTCATGATCATCATCATCATGCTATCATTCACTAATTTTATTCTAGCTTAATATGTACAACTATTAAAATGAAACAGACTTCATTTAGCGTTTGTTGTAATTAATATAAATTTGATTTATTTCATATTTAATTATCCAATCTGGCAGTAAAAATATTAAAAATAATTAAATAATATAAAGTTATTACGTAAGGAGAAATCTTAATTTCAGATAATTACGATAAAGATAAAGACAATAATAATTTCAGTGACACTGATTTATTTTTCTAAAAAGTTGGTAACTAGAAAGAACCCGAGCGTTACACTTAGTCGGCCTTATTATATTTTTCTGCTTTACATGTGAATCCTATAGCGGTACGTCTGTCTACGTTAGCCTTAACAATAAAACTATTTGTTACAGAATGTGGTGGACAATCACAGGCAATTTCGGGAACATCCTCCCGATCGACTGGACCAAGTCGTTCTCGCGCAAAATGCACATTCCCACACTTAATCTCAGTGATAAGAAGGTATGTTCATATAATTTTTGTCTATGGATAACACAGATAACTTTAAATCTATTAGTGTAACAAATAAACCAATCCAATTTTGCATAATTTTATTTATATGCAATAATTTCGATAGAATGAAAGTAATATTTTAATATTCCTGAAAGCGTCCTTATTTTTCCTTTTTGTATTTCTACAAAAATATTTTTGATGTAGGATAAATTAATAAGGAGGGGCTGTTAAACAATCGATTTTGTCGTTGAGGAGTTGTGCTTTTTATTTTTCATTTTATTTTACCAATAATTTCTTATAATTAGGCATAGACAAGTATATATATCTCACCGCCTTGTAATTAAAGTAAGCCATTAAATGGCTTACATGGCTGTCATGTCATGTAATTTACGCTGAACGATGCCGACATGTGCAGTTAAGTGGTACAAAAACACGAAATCGAAGAAAAAGTGCGGAGAAATATCGTTTCATTCGTAAATGCTCTAAAACCTACATTATTTTAATATTTTTCAAACACGAAAATAGATGACAGTGACAATTTCAATTGTCAAAACTGGTTACATTTTCTTGTTAGGAGTGAGTAATCTTTACTAATCTATGTACCTAATTATAATTAGGTATCCTTGTATTAAAAAAATATAACAGAAAAATGTGCGGTCTATGGTCCTGTATGTACCAATGATGTATAAAAATTCAAGGTTAATGTCAATTGCTCTCAATTACAATTAAACCATACGTATTAAACCTACTTATAAATAGCTACCACGCAACTAATTCTAAAGCAGTAAACATATTCTCTGAACAGATAAAACTCGAAATGATTCATTGCTCGCCACTACCCACTGTTCTTATTTTATATATAGTTTAAGGTCAAACATAATATTGTTTTAAGCTACTCTAGATCTTCGACACGTCTTATTTTCAAATCATATAAACATTTTTGAACATATTGAAATAGGAAACATGCATACAGTCCACCTGATGATAAATGACTACTGCCACCAATGGTCGGCCACAGATGCTATCCCTGAGTTAGGACGCCTCGGACTAATATGTATTTCTTACCACACACGCGCTGAACTGCAGAACACAGCAGCGATTAACACTGCCGCTATTAGGCAGAAATAAGTGGTGTATCCGGAGACGAACTAGACAGGTCCTACCAAGTTAATTTAATCATTACATTCGTATCCTTGGTAGGTAGTGATGGTAGAGTCTTCAAAAAATCCAAGTCAAAATATTTTATTCAAACTTTACTTTAAACTAGCTGACCCGGCAAACTTTGTACCGCCTCAAAATCTATTTATCAAATATATTTCATCTAAATATAGCCCATGTTACTCGTGGATAATGTAGCTTTCGAATGGTGAAATTTTTTTTTAAATCGGTCCAGTAGTTTTTGACCTATTCATTACAAACAAACAAACAAAGTTATCCTCTTTATAATATTAGTGTAGATATGTGGGAATAATTACACAAAAGATCGTCATTTATTTATTTCTAGAAGCGGGTTTCAAAACAAACAACTTTTTGGACGGTTATAATTCCGTGAGTGACCATTGTTAGTAGAATTAACTGTAAAATTACGGTCTGCGGTAGTTACGGATAACTATACGACTTTGAAATGTTTTTTAACTTCAGTAAGAGGTCAATGACACATTATTCTGGTAAAGCTCTGAACTAGTTTCACGGTAGCAAACAATAAATTTCGGTGCGTAAAATTAGCAAATGTAACGACAGACGCCATATGCAATGTTTTTGATACGAAGCGTGAGAAACTGTGAACAATACATAGTCATCAGAGGGGAAGGAGTTAATTATTTGTACGTTGTCTATGCAACAAAAAGGCACCTTGTTAGCTCCGTCAATGACAAAAACGATTTAATTAAGATCGTCGTCATCTTCAAGATACACTCATTTTTCATGGCATTTTTCATAGGCATGATATAGGATTATCTTTGGGATGAGAATGGTAACGATGTTTACTATGCAAGCAAAATGCGAATTGGAATTGTGGACCTTTATAAAAATTATAGCAAAGAGTTAAAATTCTAGGATATGTTTTGTCACGATATTTTATTTTCCCGTTAAAACAAGTGTAACTTAATTATTTATCGTAGAATTTAAACACAGATACGCATATGCTTGTCTGAGAGTGGATCGTGAATAATTCGAACCAGGCTAACATCATTTTATTTAACAAATATGAAATGAAAATTATAATGGTTTCTTAAGACCACATATTTCCCATTCCAGCGTACGTGCGGTATCACATATCCTCCTTTGTTCCAGGGTCTGATAACCCCGGATGACGAGATCCACAGCTCGGAGGACGAGGCCGTGGCCTCTGATCTGGACATGCACGCGCTTATCCTGGGCGGTCTGCACCAGGACCACGAATGCCCCGTCAAGACTGCTGACGAGGTACACCGTACAGTGTTTATTATTATTATAAATATTTAAATTTTAATGTCGTAGATTCAGAATATTTCGACCAGGGAGGTAACACCGGATCGCCGAATATGAAGCATTGGTCGGCTTCAGAACCCCAGTTCTATATGGAATTGGTTGTAAATGTCCATGGACAACAAAAATGTTGACTGGGTGATCGTTTGCTATTTCAATCGTATGAAGAATGTATTGTTGATTTCTTCTTTTATATAGAAAAGTAATAAAATATATTGTGATATAACAAACCAATAATTCATATTCGAAGGTGGTAGAACCCAATGTGGTTCGACTCCGGCGGCACCACCGCCACACCTATTTCTACCTAATAACAGCAGTGTTAGGCGCTTCTGTGTTCCGGTTTAAAGGGTGTGGTGAGGGAGACATACTTTTCCGAGGCGTTCCAGCTTAGTCCTCAGGGGTCGTCTGCTACTCTTATATTATAAAAAGAAAAATATTTTTATCAGAGATTAAATATTCTCGAATTAAAAATTAGTTTTACATGTAAATATTTAAAAAATCCTTTGACTTTAACTTGTATTAAATAAAGATGGTCTTAATTTGGATATATGTTTAGATTGTTTAGTTAGTACATGAAATGCCGACTTCAAAATATTTTTTCATATAACCTAGACCAAAGTATATTTTGTCCTTGTTTTAAGTGATTTATTGATATAACTTTGATATAGCTTTATTCAGTATTAATTTAAATATGTTGATATTATCTTCTTTCATGTGCTGTGGAACTTTAAAATATTATTACTTTTAGGTGATTCAAGAAATAGACGACATGATGCAGGAGACCCCGTCGTCTGAAGGTGACATCCTGGAGTACAATGAAGCTCTGGAGAAAGGCAAGGAGGTCCTCAGCTCCCCACTCTATGAAGACAGTAAGTATTTGCACATATTATCATGTATAATATGATATGTATAAAACGCCTGGTAACGTCGCTACAGTTGCTGCTTTAGAATAAGCTATAGTAATAGCTCCTCTCTGATTTAGAATGTACGTACGTAACGTTAAATACCTTAAGATGTGGGTTGCTATTTGCCGAAGTGTGTAAAACAAACAAAATGGCACGACGTAACTTAAGGCTGTGCCGAGGAGAATATTTGCCCATTAGGATCTATGGCCCACTCCAATGTTTCAGAGTTGTTTAGATGTTAATTTGCGGTTGTGGCTTCAAGTAAGCTCTAGCAGAATGTTATAACAGCTATATCACAACAGTTTTTAAAAACACATGAACAATAATAATCATTACTTAATAAGCACTTAGCACTTAAACAGAGAGGCACGAAAAGATCAATAGTAATAGATGATTAAATTTGGACTATAAGTTTAAAGAAAAACATTCATGAGTGCTCAGTATCGCAACTTGAAAACTTAGACATAAAACACATCTAAACCGTGACTTCCTTAATTATGCTCTTTGCCCATAAACACCAATTTAGACACGGAAATACACTAGACAAGACCAGCCAAATGTTTGCCCAGCACACAAACATTTACTTCCTTCGAGAACGTCGTTTAAACTGCCTATATACGCTTTTAATCTTTAACCAAAGACTGATCTAAAATTTACATTTAGATATAAGTATCTCAAATCTGGGATCGAATCTGGAACCCTTAGCATGGTAAACTTGCTGATGCTTAAAGTGTTTGTGGACCAGCCCACTGAATAAATAAATTATGTGTGATCCATTATTAAGTACAGTTGTCGTACAGAGTTTAAATAATCTTATATTATTTTCTTCGTCCTGCGACGATGAAACGTAATCCAAAAAAATCCTCATTGAAATAAGTAGGCACATATTTCGACTCATTTTTTTGTTTTGACAACAAACACTTGATTCAGAATATGTCCTTAACATGCCTTACAATAATATTTGACATCGTAATTATTCCTTACAAATACAAACATTACATCAAAATAAATACGATAACTCAGCCTTGAATAACTGTCAGCATAAATTGAATTTCAATAGCACTTCTTAGGAAGCATATTTAATCATGTTACGGGCTAATATTTACATACGAGTACCTCATACAAACTAATGCATCATAATATAAAAATCACGTGTCACTATGTATGTAGATACTAGATACACGTTAAACGATTTCAATGAAATTTTGTAAGTGGATATTGTTGGTTTGAGCTTGAAAGTTACCATGCTACGCAAGCGCATCTTTAATGCAATGCGAAGCTGGTAGAACCCCCTGAGGTTCGACTCCAGCGGCACCACCGTCAAACCTATTTCTGCCTTATAACAACAATGCTTAGTCCTGTTGTGTTCTGGTTTGAAGAGTGTGTAAAGGAGACATAATTTTCCGAGGCATTCCAGCTGAGTTCTCAGGAGTAGTGGCGCATTTTAATTTATAATAATAAAAAGCCGTTTGACGACGGTATCAAGGTTCTTGAATTTCGTATTTTGAATTTCGTTTTCGCAAGTCAGCAAGAAAGCTAAGAAAATAACACATTTTTGTTTTATGGCGATTAATTAGCAAAGTTTGTTGCATCTATAAAATAAGAGGTTCATAGATAAAGCGACAAATTAATGATGCTCATTAGACGTGACCTACTAAGAGATGTTCCATATACCTAGAGGCCACTTACGCTACTCCACAATGAAAATCAATATCACATGTTTCTTTTGTATCTCCTCTTACGATTTTCGCTACGAAATGCATTGAGTTATTTTTTCTTTTTAATCTTGAATCAAGAGCAATCTTTTTTTTTTTGTTATTCAATCGGCTTAGTCACACGGAAGATGCTAATTTGAAAGTAGCTGAATTAGATTTGAATGTTTTCATTTTTGTCCTTTTCACTTTTAAAGTTTTCTTTTGTAGGTAAGTTTTATGGGCCATTTTGAAAACAGCTGAGCTATTTTTGACAATTGATATAGGCATGGACAAGATTGACTTGCGCCATTAATAATCAATCTATCCAGTCTTTAACTAACCAAAGATCGAAATTTCTTTATACTTGACAATTTCTAGTATGAAGAAATTGCGAAATGTTAGCTTTGGTAAGCAAAACAGAGAGTTGAAGTTGAATAGATTATTTAATAATAACAGGCGTTGAAGTACCTAAATACTACACTGCTATATACTTTAAAACATATTACAACTGCATCGCAAACGTAATTCGTTGCCATTTCCTCTGAAATCGCAACTCGATACCGCAGATACGGGATACTCGGAATCGTCCCGACGTGTCCTATCCTCGTCGACAAATTTGTCGCAAGAGCGTTCACCTCTGCTCCGATTGATTTGCGACCGTAAATTGCTGTCGGTATTTTGAGTTTACATTTGTTAGCTGACAAATTGTTTACACTGAATTCTTTGTTCCTTTGTAAACTTAGTTTGTTGTTTCTGCTTAACGGCTTAACTAAATACGATCGTCAAATTTGGCTGTGTTTGTTCTGAAGATAAACCTAGGGTAAATTTGGGAATAAGGAAATATTAAAAGTTAATCTAAGGATATGGTAAATCATGTATGTTTAGTATAAACCTTTTTAGAGTGTCCCAACGCAAAAGTGTGAAATAGAGAAATATTTTTAGTTCAGAACATTAATCAACCAAAATGAAGATTTAACTATGTCTTAGTCAACTCATTTGTAAGACTGTTATGTTCCAAGATTTTTCACCTAGTATTTTCACCTAGTTCTTAACAAACAATTTCCTAACTTTTACATGTTAACCTTTCAGAACTCCGTCAACTATCGCTCGCGCAACTGAACGAGATCTTCATGGAGCTGGAAGTGCTGATCCGAGAGTTCTCGGAGACGCTGATCGCAGAGCTGGCTCTGCGCGACGAGCTGGAGTACGAGAAGGAGCTGAAGAACACTTTCATATCGCTGCTGCTCGCTGTCCAGAACAAGCGGCGCCAGTACCACATAGAGAAGAAGAAGAGACCCGGCCAGCCCCGCTCGCCCAACCTGGGCAACACTAACTCTGAATCGAAGGTATACATGTTTGTCGTGTTAGAAATATATTCAAATTATTTAATTACAATACAATTAAAAATAAACAATATTTAAACTAAAACTACTAAGGTTAACACAAATTTTTAATAAATAAAATAAATGAGCCAAATCGCTGCCCCGAGGAAGTGTACCCAAGATACTAGCAGCATTACCATTATATGACAATTTAAAGTTATAATTATTTAATTATAGTATTATTTAATAAATTATTTCATGTATTTTCATGATGTGTTATTTTTATAGTCACTGGCTGATACGATTGTATGAGTTAGCATAAAAAGGAAAAAAGAACGCTCTAGACGTTTGACTTGTAATTTACGCAGGAATAATTGAACGTAGAAAAGTTGAAAATTGGATCAAGAAATAGTTTTAATCGTTAAATAACTTTACAGTCTACAATATAAACAATAATGAATATAAATAAAAGTTATTGTTTTCATCATTTGTTGAAACCGCGTATATGGTAAACCTACATCGAAGTAAAAAATACGTATCACTTGTTGAAATGGCGAAGAACATCGTGAGGAAACCCACATACCTGAGAGGGCTTACAATGTTCTCAAAGATATGTCAAGTCTGACAATCTGGATCTAGGTAACCTAGCAAAATAGGACCTAATCTCGTGTGCTCTAGCTTGATATAAATGACTCCGTTCATTCAAACATAAGTTATTTTTCATTTGTAGGTACTAAGTATCTTGGAAATAAAGCAACGTTTTAGATTACCTACCTTTTTTCTTTTATCTTTAAGTACGCTAAGCGTATTAGGATATTCTTTATGAAAATATAATAAAATAACTTACAATGATAAATAAATATAGTAAAACTTCAGAGAGCAATATATAATGTTTTTAATTAATAACTTTTAGATATTGTACAAGCTTGTATTTGTACGTTGTCATGCATTTATTTATATGTATCCTCATGTTTATTTTTCCAGTACTTGACTACCGTGATACCATTCCATCTTAACAACGGCTCCCCGGACAACCAAACTCTCCAAGTGCTAATAAAGAGTAAGTTTACTTTGCCTGAATTTAAGCCATTAACACATTGCATTTATGAAGTAGCGCTTTTTGTCAAATGTGCAAATACCTACATAGGTATATCGAATATAAAGATACGTGGAGTTAATACCAACTTATACGTATATTATGAAATAAAATGATAACTGTAACTGTAATCAACCCCAGATAGGATAACAGTCGTATCTAAGATTGACAACATTTGCCCTGAGAAGTACGTTTGAATGCCTGTAAATGTTTGTGCACATAAAAATGAATGCAAAAAATAGTTATAATCGTAGTCTTCAATAAAATACAAATGAATATTGAGGGCGCAATGAAAATGATTCCTCTCACGTCAATGTTTATAATTTTCCAAAAGTGCGTTATATCGGAATCATATCGGAATGCGTAAACGGAAACGCGACCGCAATAACGCAAGTGCGCTTCGACGTGGCGCTGCACTTCACTTTGTCACTTTATAATTAAAATTAATATTTAAAGTAATATATCGTAAGTATATTTATATTTAAAGTAATATATGTATGAAAATAAAAATACACGTTTTAATAATTAAATAAATAAAAAACTCTATAGCCAAATTTGGCTAAAAAGCCTCATTCGGAGGGGAAATCCCTGTTGAATAATATGACAGTATTTTGTCATAGGGAAAAGTGTTAAGCCAAATATAGTTGGAAAGACCTATGATTTGGGATGAATCGACTCAACTGACCGCAGCCGTATCGCATAGGTACCTATGTAATATTTGACGCTATTTGTTATTCATTGCTTTTTTGTAATTTCATAGTTATTCATTGCTTTTTTGTAATTATGTACATAACACGTACATAAACACGTAACATTAAATAATTTACGTACATAAGATACAAAATTGACGAACTTTGAAATTTTGAAATATTGGAAATATCATGCATGTACTTTGCGTACAAATGCTCATCTTCAGGGCATTATAATATTATTTGACAAATTAAGTTAAAATTGTTAAAAAAAACTTTTTTATTATTTCCGTTTTTATTAACACGCTTTTATTAGCTTGCATTGTATGGATGTAATGTATGTATGTAGGTTTGTATGTAACAAGTAACGGAATCTTTGAACCCGATTTATGTCCACTTTGAACGTTCAGTTTAATTCAAAATTTTGAAGAATTATCAAAAACCGATGACAATACACGATTTTAATAATTTTGTACCATTGTTCTTATCAACATCCTCAGGATTAACGAGGCGAGATTGTTCATGCGCCTTAGAAAAAGTTAATCCCAAGTTACTAGATTGCAAATAATTATTGCTTTTTAGTTTCAATAAGGCGTAACAGTTATAGCGTGTTTTTTTAGTTTAGAAAATAATAATGTTATTATGTTAAATACGACTTATTTATATTTTCTTTTTACAGTTTTGAAAGCGATCAACGAAGACAGCCCCACAGTGCCTACGCTGTTAACAGACTACATTTTGAAAGTCCTCTGTCCAACATAAATCCTTTGACAACAAAAATAGCTAAATTATTTTAAAGATTTATCGAAAGTGTTATCCTTACACTAATATTGGAATTATATCGCCTTCAAGGATTTTAAAATCCGAAGTTGTAAGATCATAAATAAGATTATTATTATTTATACCTATTTATTATTCCGAAAGTGAATACAGACGAGCTTCGCATGCTAATAAGAAAGAAAGTTATACTTATGACGTTGTAACTGTTGTATAGCAAATATTTATTTGTCTTTATTAAACGAACTAATTAATGAAGAATCATACTTTGAGAGATCGAAGCTATTTGAAGGCTTGTTTGCCAAGAAAAATATCTTAAACGATGTTACCGAACCCATAATTCATATTTAGAATATTATTCACCTCACATGAGTTAATTATCCTGTCTACCTGTGGATTGTAAATTTATAGTTAAATAATGATAATCTTGTTGAGTGCAAATTTCAATATTAGAGTAACTTTTGATGAATTCAAAATAAATAAAACATTTAACATTTCATTACCGACGTATTTCGGATTTCGATAGAACACTTAGCACATTCTTCCACGCTGTTCATTACGATTTGTATTTCCATATCAAATTCACCCTATTTATTACAACTTAAATAAATACTAATAATAAAATATTGAAGCTGGATACTATGAAGAAAATAGGTAAGTAATTTTATTATGTAAATACTACAGTACGCGGTTTTTAATTTATTTATCATATGATCATAGATTAGTAAAGATACTTCGCCGCCTTGAAATTGAGTGAGGCCACAAACTTAAGGCTTATTAGTAAGGCCACAAACTTAAGGCTTATTAGTAAGTTCTTTTTTTGAATTCTTGACAAATAAAAACATTTTTAGAGAAAATTTACGAATAAATATCTAATACTGCGTAATTTACATAATAAATAAATAATTATTTCAAATATTTTAGGGACATTTTAGCACGGAGACGTGACAACGTTTTTACGCCACTATTTCAATTCTCAAACTGGGTACATTTTCTTGTTAGGAGGAAGTAATCTTTACTTATCTACGTTGTTGATGTTTTGATCCAGTTACATAGATCGTGGTCAGGGCGACACTGCGGTCAGCAATCCATATGTAACAGGGTAGAAATGTCAGCAATAAATAGATTAAAAACCGCGTATCGTGAGTACCCGTTACATAATAAAATGTAACTCCGCGATTATATTAGACTTATAAATCATAGGTATGTAATATTTGTCATTTCGATCTAGGCAGCTTCATATAAAATATAGATCACCCGTAGATTTAGAACATTAATATTTTCCAATGTTCTGAGATAAAAATGAAAGTGTGTTTATTTTATAGAATATCTTTATTTATTGTAATAGACGGTGCTCAACTGTTCGCAGTAGGTAAATGAAAATATCATGACACAAGGAATTTCTTGCGATAAATCTATTTTAAAAATCATTCGCGTTATATTTTTGAGAAGATGTCGTGGATATTTGAAACGAATGATTGAAAAGGACGAACGTTTCTTTGTAATCTTAGTATAATATTATCTATATATAATTAATATTATATTATGTATATATAATATAATATAACAGGCTACTAAGCTAAGTGTGTATTAAAAAGTGTTGCAGTGTTGCCATAAGCACCTTAATTGAGAACTTTGACATTTCGCGATGTATTTTCTTCAGTTCACTGAAAACCATTGCCACCTATTTCTATAATTCTGTTACTTATCTGTAGCCGGTTTTTTTACCTTAGTTCTTATTTATATTTAATAATTTTAATATTTTAATTTTATTCGTGATACTTGTCTCATTTAGCGTAATGTAATGTTAGTAATTATTTTATTGCATCAAAAATCAATATTGCCATAACAGTAACAATTTTATTGTTGTTTTCGTTATTAAATTCGAGATATCGTTTTAGTGTATTCGATTTTTTTGCATAAATGAACTGTGATATCGTATTATGGTAGTTTGTTAATTAATGCTTCCTTTTTAGATTTACTTACTATGCGCAGTTTTCTGTATTGTCTTTTATTTAATTAAGTTACGGAATGGACTTTCTTTATATTTTTGTCTGACTGGCAGTTACTTTATTGTGATGTAAATATGAAAAAGAAAACGGAATTGTTCTTCAAATTTAAAAATAAAATAATGTAGCGGGAAAGTTTTATTTACGGACCATAGTGACCGGACGGGAAGGAGTGACGACTGTCGTTATGATCGTCAAGTGGAATATGTGGACACTCGAAAGAGGCTTGTATATAGTTTAATCCTTTCATTGTAATATTTAAATAAGCATTGGATATGACCTTACTGTAAACTAACCAATTCTATCGCATTGGATAAATGGATATATTGATCTCGTGTAATCTGTATATTACTTGTCGTTTTATTTGTCGTTTACATACAAAATATACATGACTTATGTATTGTTTAATATTGAATAATGCATGTTCATAAACAAATATTCGACAATGTATCGTCCAATATTCTTATTATTATCAAAATATTTTTCAATATTCCTTGCAAAAATATGTAAATAATTCAAAATTTTTAATCAACCGATTCACTCTTGATGATTGATTAGATCTCTTCTACCAAACAGTAAGGTCATTAACGATATTTTTCTTGTCATTTGTTTATAAAACATCGAATTTTATTTTTAATTTACGAGCAAATCAACTAGATTATAGATTTGTAGTTCTATTAAAGTAAATAGTACCTAATACAAAGTTTTGTTTTAAATAATATTCCACGTGCACTATTTGTAGATTAGGTTGTAAACGAGTAATATAAGTTTAATCTCTAGTCTCAAAAGATTTCGTAGTCATGGATTTGCTGCTATGAAATGTGACGTCAGCAAATTATGAATAAGAAATTGAATATACAATTAAATTGCATGATATTATGTGTAAAGTTGTTGTTGTAATTTTAAACATTTTTAATCGTACATAAACTTTGAATTCGGTTCGCGATACAATGTGAAAGCTTAAGTGGCACATTTTAAATTTTCATGTAGTAACACCTAAGTATTTGTTGTATCTGTATCTCAGTGAGGAAGGAACGAGGGTACCTAGATTGGAACGAATATGGACCATAGAGGTCATTTAGTGTCTCGATTTAAATACTGTAAATTACAATCAGTGTCATGATACTCAAAATAAAAGGTGTCGTATATGTCTAGATGGTGCGTGGGTCTTTAAGAGACAGAAAACTAAGCAACACACCATTGAGTGTATTAAGAGTGCACCTTACGCATACATCTATTACAAAATGAAATTATTTTTCATGTATTTATTTTTAAGCGTAACATGTCTAGACGTATACGACATCTTTGCTCAAAACATATATGAATACTCAAAAAATGTAAACAACTGGTGTGTAGCGGCCATTTTGATTGAAAAAATGAAATGGACGCAAGGTACCTGGTGAAATAAAGGAGCTTGTACTAAAAAAAACGTTTCATTTTATTTGTATCCCTAAATCATAACCAGACTTTTTTAAAATTAATATTTATAGATAACTAGCTGACCCGGCAAACGTTGTGTTGCCATATAAATAAAAAACGTTAAGGGTGAACAACCCTTATAATTTAGGGGGATGAAAAATAGATGTTGGCCGATTCTCATAGATACCGGATAAGCACAAAAAATTTCATCAAAATCGGTCAAGCCGTTTCGGAGGAGTATGGCAACGAAAACTGTGACACGAGAATTTTATATATTAGATGTTACTATAAAACTAGCTGACCTGGCAGGTTGTGTTGCCGTATAAATAAAAAAAAATGTTAATGTGAACAACCCTTATCACTTAGGGGTATGAAAAATACATAGTAACCGGTTCTCAGACCTACTGAATATGCATATAAAATTTAGTGGAAATCGGTAAAGCCGTTTCGGAGGAGTACGGTAACTAACGTTGTGACACGAGAATTTTATTTATAAGATTTATGTTAACTTTTCACGTTTTTCATAAGGAATTAATGTTTTACGTGAATGAATCAGTCATTATGGTGACTTTCAAATATGGCACACGTTGATTTATAAAATATTTTTTTTTAAAATACCCATGTAATAACGGCAGGGGTCAATTTCGTTCTCCATTAAAATATACTTTGATCTCACAAACTCGCTAACAGAAATGAAAAATAGTACTGAAATAAGTCATCTTGAAGATCTTGAACGACGATAACAGTACATTGATATACTCGAAACAAATAAATGCAGTTCAATTGCAATTAGGAATAATTCAACAAATATGTTACCTTACATTTAAGTACCAATAAAAGCCTTGCGTAAACAGTAACCTATTTTATTCAATATAAATAACAACAAATAACGAACACTATTGACTTATATCTTGACCAGAGCGCCGATGAGTTTAGACTTGATCCGAGAAAGAGTAGGTAGCTCACATTACAAGTGCTGCATGATGAAGCTGTAGAAGCTGGTAACCCTGGCGAAGGCAGAGGGGAAACCAAGCTGGCAGCCAGCTGCTGCTACGAAGGAACTGATACCAACCTGAAATATAAAATAAATTATTGTAGAAATATAACTTGAATAAAAAACGAAGTGCCTTAGTAATCCAAAACATTGCGACGTTATGTATAACGTTATGTATACCTGTAGGTACATAGGATTACTTGTAACTTTTATGTTCCATAAACATTAATAAGATAACTAGGTATTAATAATTAAAACAGAAGAACCTCTTCTAACAATAAATACTAGGCACATTTCTGCCATAAAATAGCCAAACCTTTGCTTAACATTGAAGTAGAAGCTTTGGTTTGAAACTTTCTCCTATAAGCGCTGCTGTGTTCTGGATTGACGGGTGTGGTAAGGGAGACATACTTTTCCGAAGCATCTAGCTCAGGGGTAGCGGCGCATCTGTGGCCGACCTCAGGTAGAAATATCTAATCCTATGTGGGATTAATTACTTATGTCCATAGGCGGCAGTAGCCACTTACCATCAGTTGGACTGCATGCACGTCTTCCACTCGTATATTATAAAAAAAATAATCAACATAAGTCGATTCCACAAAAAAAAAACATGAAACCAACGCACCAATATACGTTGTCCATTTCGCGTGACGTACAGCGGGCCACCGGAGTCGCCGTTGCAGACGCCGACGCCGCCGACGCCGTTGGTGCAGATGTTGGAGGGTTGCGCCCAATGACCGAACACAGCGGAGCACTGCGCTTCAGATATCACTTGCAAGCTCACGTGGCTTACAACTGCATTCACGGAGATGCCGACTTGTTCTATAAAATTATAAGGTTATTTTTAGCTGCGTTATAAGAAAAAGGAGAAGTGAAAAAATATATAGAAAAGAGTTAGCGTCCTCCAATATAAAATAATAATGATATATCCAATAGTGTATAAGTAGGTATTTAAAGATTTTTTAAATCTGTTTAAGATTAAAAAGATGTGCGAGAATTCCTTTAAATAAACGCGTATTTATTTGGTTTTTACCGCGTAAATTAGATTATTTTTTAATTTTAGAATCATTTTTTACATCCCAAATCAGTCATTTTAATATCTAACGAGTATTCACTATTCACGGGTTTATTTTCGCGATAATGTTCGTCTGTAATCGTTTAACTATTTAACTCAATCCTAAAACCACTACGAGTACTGCCAGACTTGGGATCATGACATTATTTTTTTTATTCATTAAATTATATATATATTTTTAATTTTTAATAAAATTACTCACGATCACTGGTTCTGCCATATCCAGCGGCGACCGCCCACTCGCCAATAAATCTCTCCCACAAGAGTCCGTGAGGCAGTTGGATTGGCTGAATCGTTGCTAAAATGGAAACCAAAAATAAAAAAACCGTAACAAACATAAAGATACTATATAACATGAAAATCATATTAGTTCCACAATTCTGCGAATCTAGAAATATCAATCAGAGTTAGTTGCTCTAAATCTCATATTTTTGGAACAGAAACAAAAAGAAAACGTTATGGCAGAAAGACGTTCAAGAATTAATCATCGCTAGCTTATACAGTTCTCAAGTTCTACCAATCCGCACTTGACCAGCACTGTAGAGTGTAACCTAGACTCCTCCCATTCTAAAAGGAGAGCTGTGTCCGTGATTTGACGACACAAATAGTATTGCAATTATATTCACCTGATAACGACACATGAGTGGGGAGATAGATCACAGCGACGTCGTTTTGAAGACTCGCAGGGCTCCACCACGGGTGTACGACCACATTCGAGGTGGGGATGCGGATGCCGCCAGAGAACAGGAAGTGGGAGCCCAGGACCACGACGAACTGATTTGCTTGGAACCTGCCATCAAACCAGCAGTGAGCCGCCGTCACAAGTCGGTTGGAGGAGACGAGCGAGGAACCACAGGCAGAGGTACCAGCGACGTTAAAAAAAGTAATTAATAATCCTGCCTGCAAAAGAACATACCTACGGGTAAATTAAATAACGTTATAGGTACGATTTACTTTGTCCCTGTAGTCCCGAGAATCCGGTATCCCCTGCCTGTCGTAAGAGGCGACTAAAAGGGGGCTTCCGAGGTTGCGGGCGGCAAGAGTGGAAGCAAGAGGTTGTGTTCCGTCGAAGACACACACACAGTTTTATTCAAATCGGTCGAACGGTGTATTTGCGTGATTTATGTTTAATAGAGACCATAAAAGTAGATAATGAGAGAAAATACCAACTACCTAAGGGTTCGTACACAAAACTGCGATGCGACGTCGCATCGCAAAAATCTGCGAGCTCCCTCGACGCATCGCAAGAACTTGCGAATTGATTCGCATCGCACAGTGGTTGTTATTGTTGGTCACCCTGAGAGACGCTACGCCGCACGATATCGCATCGCAGCAATTCGCATCGCAATTTTCTGCGTTGCGAATTCGCATCGTGCAAAGATAGAAACTATTCAGCATCGCTATTCATTACTCCAAGTGTAAAACTTTATTTTAAACTAGCTGACCCGGTAAACTTTGTACCGCCTAAAAATCTATTTATCAAATAGGTATATTTCATATAAAATATAACCTATGTTACTCGTAGATAATGTAGCTTTCGAATGTTGAAAGAATTTTTAAAATCGGTCCAGTAGTTTTTGAGCCTATTCATTACAACCAAACAAACAAAGTTTTCCTCTTTATTATATTAGTGTAGATTAGGTAACGTTGATATGTAATATTTGCTGGTATAATAAAAAGGAACATTTTAAAAGCTTAACTACCACCATACAATAAAGTCACTTCACAATTATTGAGTTATTATTTAATATATTGCTTTTCTAACACGCTAATTAATTATAATTATCGATTTTTAATCTTCTAATCAATTCGATATAATTATGTAGATTTTAGTTATGATAAGAAATACACTACGTATTTGTTTTAATAGTTTCTGAAAAATATTAAATAATTTATAGCCGGCACATGAAAACGTATTATTTTTATTATAATTAAAGGACATTAAATTTATTATGTATTAAATTAATTATGTATCTTACCAAATAAGGATGCTCGTTGCTCGGTGCAACGCTGCCTCCAACAATTCTAGAACCTTCAGCTTGTGCCGCCAATATTTTCTCTTCAGCTTCCTTGATCCTCGTAGCCGCGGGGATTCCGACCCTCTCATGGTACCCTACCAAACTCTCTACCTCCACCAGAGCGGAGGTAGACACCAACAGGGATAATCCGGCTAACAAAACAAAATGCATTTTCAAAAAGTGGTTCAAATCCATTTTTACCTTTATTTATATACCTTTTATCACATAAAGCAATCTGAAATAGTATTAATCTCTGTCGGGGAACAGATTTAATCCCTCTATATCAATTATTTGTCGATAAACCAAACCTCAGTTTTACGGTATCTGATAATATTTCAGTTATCTCTTGATACTTATTTACGTATATTGTTTTTATTTAGATAGTCATATAATAGTGTTTCAAATTTATTTCTGTTCGATTATATTTAATTTTATCTAATTTAATGCGATTATAAATTCGAATCGAAACATGAAAATTCAATAAACTCAAGAGATTTTTTGACAAAAAATATCTTCACTAAAACGAAATAAACGAAATTCCACATATAAAAATAATCTATGTATAATTTTACATAGATTATTTTTATATGTGGGCTATGGCATCACCTATTTGCCAGCGTTTTGATTTTAAAATATTTATTCATAAGATAGTTAAATTGTTCAAGGTTGGTGTAAAAAACGAAGCCATTCCTATATTTCAGAATAACAACAAAATGTTATAACGGAACTTTATTTATTGAATCACCAAAATGTCTTAGGAGTAAGAATTTGTTTATGAACTTGAGATGTTATTTGACAAAATAACGAGCAGAGAAAAAGAACCATACAATATATAGAATTATATGTTTTCGGAGATGAAATCGTAGAAACTGGTGACTCTGGTGAAGGCAGAGGGGTGTCCACTCTGGCAGCCAGTGGAAGCAAAGAAGGAAGCAACACCAACCTGAAACAAGACACAATTGCTTAATCTCATACGAAATAATAAGGATTTTATAAATCCTCCGTAGATTACAAGACCGGTGGGCAGATTTAAGCGCACACTCGTCACTACGAGTGGAAGAATAGCGGTAGAAACTCGTCTTCTCTTCTCATTCGGGGGCCCGAGGTTCAAAGCACCCCAGATTTTTTAAATGCGCGCTAATTATAACTTGCTTAAACGGTGAATGAAAATATCGTGAGGAAAAAGGTTCTCGATGGTGAACTCCACCAATTAAGCCTCTCACTCTGAGGGCAGACCCTTGCGCCCTAGTGGAACAGTAATAGGTTGACAATAATTTTTGAAGGTGGTAGAACCCTTTGTGGTTAGACTCCGGCGGCACCTCCGCCACATCTATTTCTACCTAATAACAGCAGTGTTAGGCGCTCCTGTGTTCCGGTTTGAAGGGTGTGGTAAGCGAAAGAGACTTTCCCGAGGCGTTCCAGCTTAGTCCATAGGGATAGCGGCGCATCTGTGGCCGACCTCAGATAGGAATATCTAATCCTATCTGGGGTTGATTACAGATGTCCATGGGCAGCAGTAGCCACTTACCATCAGGTGGACTGCATGCTCGTGTGCTACTCTTATATTATAAAAAAATAAGAAGTCAAACGCAAATAAATAGAAAGAAGCTTACCAAGACAGGTGTTTCATCACGAACAACGTAGAGTGGTCCGCCGATGTCACCGCCGCAGATGCCCACGCCGTCGGTACCGTCCGTGCAGATGTTGGTGTCTTGAGCCCAGGTGCCGTACACCGCCTGGCAGGCCTCAGTGCTGATCACGGTCAGGTCCACCTGGTTCACCACCTGGAGCACTGACACTCCCACTTGGTCTGCACAACAGGGTATTATATTAGAAGTAACGGCAAATGAAATAAAAAAAATTATCTGTGTGATGTGAAATCTCCCATTCCGCCTAAGATTGTTCTAAGATATAATTTTTGAAGGGTAGCAAAATTAAGTATTTTGGTTATAGCGTAAGTCATGCGTAAGTGAATATCAGTATCAATTGATAATAAGCATGATGACTATATAAATAAATCAAAAAATAATTATTGTAACGAAAAATTACCTTGAAAGGATTCTAAAAATGGCCCAGTTTCAATAAGACAAAATAAAGTTTATATTTCCACGATTTAGATTTAACGCGCTTAACACTGCTGTTATTCGGCAGAAATAGGTGTGGTGGTGGCGCCTTTGGAAACAAACCACAAAGGGTTCTGCCACCTTCAAAAATACGAAAAATAGAAAAACAGAAAGTAACAGAGTATTCCTATCGCCAAACATTAGACGACCCGCGTGGCGGAGCGGTGGCCATACCGGTCTGACGCGCAGAGGGTCTCGGGTTCGATTCTCGGCCAGACAGACATATAAGTGATGAATGTAGGTGTCTGTTTCTGAATCTGAGTGTTTGTGTATTTGTCTCTGTGTCCATAGCACCCACGATACAGGGAATCCTAGTGTGGAGCTGTGAGTGTAGCGTTTTATGTTTTATGTCTCATTCATACTCACCATCATCAGTCTTGCCGAAGCCAAGAGCAATAGCGGTTTCTCCAACGAAGTCCTCATCTAAGTAGTTCGTGGGTAGAGCGATGGGTTGTATCTTATCTAAAATTCGTATATTATTTATGAAGAAGCCGTAAAAATCTTAATTTATCAAAATGTTCGCAATGCATTATTGCTTGATTTGGAAAATTAGTTTCGGAAAAACACTAGCTATTATTAACCATAATATGCATAGTTAAATTATTTAAGGTTGCTATCTAATTGTGGAGAAACGAACTACCTATTTATTTAATGTGATTATTCCTTACCACGCTATTTTAAAATAAAGAAAAACGTTATAAGTAGATATCTACTTATAACGTTTTTCTTTATTAGATTAGATTATAAGATTGAATTGTTTATCTAAGTAGGTGCAAATGCAAGTTATAAGACCAAAAAAGTATTGTCTTATTTTGTAAAAAAAATATTATTAAATTGGAAAAACAAGATTTTATTACTATTATGAATTTTGTTATGATCTGAAGGTCATATTGTCGTTGATGCTGTTAGGTACCTGAAAAAGGGAGAGCGTTGTCCAGAATAATAACAGCGATGTCGTTCTCCAAAGTGCTATGGTTCCAGTCAGGATGGGTGATGACGTTGGTAGTGTCGACACGGTGACCACCAGAGAAGAGCCTGTTGGAGCCGACCGTCACTATGAAGCGGAGGACGGTTTCCACACCATCATCCCAGCAGCGTGCTGCGAGAACCAGATTTTTAGGAGACACCACCGTGGCAGTACACACTGACGGGAGAGGGGTGTTCTCCAGAGTAGCGATTATTCCTGCCTGATTAAGAAAAACAAGTATTATTATAAACAAAAAAGAAATCTTCCCATTCAGTCGTAACTAGTTATTATAGTTAAAACGAAAATCTCGACAGCTTGAAACTGTTATCTATGTCACTCCCACAATACCAACCAACACAATACGATACCAACGACATCTCAGACGTTAAAAAAATCCAGACCTTTGGACTGTAGCGTAAGACAAAGGTACAGATACCTAGGTACAAGTTTGAAAGTGGTAGAAACCTTTGTGGTTCGACTCCGGCGGCAACACCGCCACACCCATTTCTGCCTAATAGCAGCAGTGCCAGGTGCTGTTGTGTTCCGTTTTGAAGGGTGTGGTAAGGGAGACATACTTTTCCGAGGCGAGGGGAATATCTATTCTTATCTGAGGTCGATTACAGATGTCCATGGGCGGCAGTAGCCACTTACCATCAGGTGGACTGCATGCTCGTCTACTACTCCTATATTATAAAAAAAAACGCGAAAAATATTACCTGGCGTAGTCAGGTGTAAAGACATTGTCGTATAAAAGCTAAGTCCTAATTGTCGGTCACATATAAACGCTTAAATAAACAAAATAAACGCTTGCTACACTCACAGCCCCACACTAGGATTCCCTGTATCGTGGGTGCCATGGACACACACATAGACAAATACACAAACACTCAGACCCAGAAAAAGAAATCTAAATTCATCATTTAGATATCTGTCTGGCCGGGGATCGAACCCGGGACCCTTTACGCGTCAGACCGGTATGGTGGCCGCTCCGCCACGCGGGTCGTCAAATGTATTGCTATGTATTGCTTTCTTGAATAAATAATATATTGTTATCCACTTTACACTATTTTTCAAACAAGAACATAGCGTTGTATTTTGCAGCTTATTTCTATCTGACGATAGCAGAAGTGGTTATCAAGTGGCCTGCGATTGTATCCCGGATACTGTCTGGGATCAACGTAAAGCTCAAAATACGAGGCCTTTTTTAATATTTAATACTTATGTAATACTCGATGATAATATTTAAGCGCTTAATAAGCATTCTTACCAGGAAAGGATGGCTAGTGGGATCAGCTTCTTCTCCGCCGACGATTCTTGAATTGGCATTGCGTTTGATAATAGCATCTTCAGCCGCCTTTATTTTCATTGCCAGTGGTATTCCCACCGTCCTGTGGTACCCCACCTCCACATCGCTGAACGCGGTGGCCGCAGCCACCAACGACAAAACAATCAAAGCGAACTGCATTTTACGGAAGAGCCCACCGACAATAAACCAAAATCATTATGCACTTATTTATATACCTTTTATCAAACAATTATCAGTTGTACAAAAACATCCTTTGATTCGAACCTGGATAATTTTTGTACTTAACGATAAGTATTATTTCAAATTTAAGATGTTTACAAGCTTTTGTTTGTGTTACGTACACTTAGGGTTATCTATTAAAACTGTACCGCGTTAGATTAGATTATAATCATAAAGATTGGTCTTTTCTACGAAATAAAAGTAAAGTAAGGAATTGTTTAAATAAAGTATAATTTCGCAAGAAATTAATATTAACAATAACAGGTGTTTTTAAGTAATTTATATTGCAGTGGAGAGCATTTTGTGTTTATTTCATTTAAAGTAATAAGAATCCTTAAAATGTCTTAAGGATACCTACTATTTATTATACCTACTATGTTTTACTCGTTTTGAAAATCTGACAAAATATTTGATATCATAACATTTTCATAAATAAAAAAAATATTTTCGTAATTAAAATGTACAAATCACTTATTATAGTTAAATACTTAGTTAATGACAGTATATAAAAATAGATTTAATCAAGTTTGATTCCCGTAACAGCGCTAATCCATTGCAAATGTCGTTGAACTCTTGTAAAAACTGAGGGAGTATTGTCGTTGCAGCCACTGTTGTTGATAAATGTTGTTACTCCAACCTGTAGACAATACAGGATAACGTTGATCCAATTTTAAATTCTTGCTCTATATTATTTATTTATTTATTAGGTAATCCAACAGCGATACATATCATATTTTCACAATATATACAGTATGTTTTAAATTAAGCCAAAACAGGATTACACAATTAGTAGATATAGGTAGACAATTGACGGTGTGCGTTTATGCGTACGTTCGTGCACATGGGTGCAATGGTGCATGGGTGCATGGGTGCATTTATAAAAGCAATTATGTCTGTTTTTACAATTTTACAAGCTTTTTGTTTTACCACTTAACCAATAAAAATATTTATATAATTTGACAAAAATTGTTTAGGTAATGGACAAGAACGGAGAATTAAGTATGAGGTAAATGCAGAGATTTCAAAAATGACATCTAATCTTTTACAAATACATGTAGTTAACTGAAGAATATTGAAACTGAGGGAATTGGTTGAATAATTAAGTCCAAATCATCCAGTCACCAAATAACTCATTGATAAAATACGAAGTCCTAACATATGTAAACTCCGATGTGATTTGTGCCTGAACCACTCATTCTCCTTTATACATTCAACACCAGAAACATTATTCCTTAGTACGTAAAAAATATTTGTAGATCTACTTACCAAAATTGTTTCTTCAGACGAGTTAAAGAAGATCGTTAGCGGTCCGCCATTATCACCCTGTAAAAAAGAGTAAGAGTATTTATAAACATCATTAACCTTTCCTAGAAAAATTCTTAAAGAAACCTTTCCTGTAATAGTTAAAATGGGTGTTAAAATAACCAGATTCAATGTTTGCAAATGCAAATGCGTTTAGCATAAGATAGTAGGTATAATAGTATTACTTCCGCTCGGTGTGGGTAGTTGTGGATTACATGTTTTACGTCTTCTATTATTCGATTATTAGTATTAATGATCGGGAGTAGTACGCAAATAAGTATGACCGACCTCACGTACGATTCCTATCGTATTTGGCGTTGGTTACATATCCATGAAATGATGTCAGCAGTGACCATTAGTTTACCATGTGTAACATCAGGTGGACTGGATGACAAGCAAAAGTTACACAATATACGGCTGATATAAAGGACTTCATATAACGCTTGTCTATATAAGCTACACATTCCAAGAAGATGATGTTGCTATCCAATACGGCGAATTCTAAAACTATTATTTTTTCTAAAACAATATTCTGCCTCAGATAACCAAAAAGAGAAAATATCAATGCAGTCATGCCCTTTATTTGATCGATATCTAAACATAATTAAATTATTAATTTTGATTAATTATTTATCTTTGATTACAGGCGAGATACAAGATACAATAATATAAAATGCGCAAAGTTTAATTGCAAATGACGATTCTCTGTTTCTTTCCATATTTTTGATAGTCCTAGCATTGAAATGCTTTTAAGTGTATCGGCAAATACAAGATTCACACAAATACATTATTGCACTTATATACGTAATAATAAAATATACAAGTGTGTACCTATTTCCGTTGATTTGACTACCAATATAATCTATGAGTTCTAGACAAAGAAATTAGTAAAAGAGTTTTTTTTTATAATATAGGAGTAGCAGACGAGCATACAGTCCACCTGATGGTAAGTGGCTACTGCCGCCCATGGACATCTGTAATCAACCCCAGATAGGATTAGATATTCCCACCTGAGGTCGGCCACAGATGCGCCGCTACTCCTGAGGACTAAGCTGGAACGCCTCGGAAAAGTTTGGATCCCTTACCACACCCTTCAAAAAAGAACACAGCAGCGCTTAACACTGTTGTCATTAGGTAGAAATAGGTGTGGCAGTGGTGCCGCCAGAGAAGAACCACAAAGGATTCCACCACCTTCAGTTATGTTATCCAAAGAATGGCAGAATTTTATGTGGTTCGCTGCAGCAAAGATAGTACCATCGTCATTATTATTAATAGTAAATTTACCAATAATAAGTCGCCTAGAACTTCATATAACTACATTGATTATTACTTCGGTATTTCACAGACAAATACCATTATAATGTTCATGCTAGCCAGCTGGGCATTATAAAGATATAAAATCTTTTTATCGTTCTTAGCCATATATTAAGCGTCTTTAGGTACAATTTATCATAATATGTCATCAATAAGTCAATGAGGTATTAAACATTAAGCAAACATGCATTTGCGCATCTTTTGATGATACTACTTATTTACCTACCCACTTATTTATTTCCCTAATTGGTAATCGTGGTAATTAAGTGATAAATAATAAAGCAATTAATCATTTAGTTTAGTTAATTTAACAATTTAGTTTCAATATCCAGCGAAAGACACTGTCAAAAGGAAAATTATGTGAACTAAGAGTTTTATGATATACCTACTTTGATTTGTGGGTACGGTTCTCTACTTCAGTCGTAACATAAAGCATTATAGGCAAGTAATATCAAACCTTATAGGTACTTCCCGGAGTCCTATGACATAGGGCTCTTCAAAAAAGAGCTGTTTTTCCAAGCCAGCGAAGCTTTAGCAACTCCTCTGGTGTGACATATTTCTTTAAAGATGAAATTATAGGAGACACCTTTATGTAAACTTGAAAATAATACTTACTTTGCAAGTGCCTGATGTCATACTAAATCCGCACAGCATATTTTCGGGCAGACGATCGAAGAATGAGGAGTTGCAGAGTGGATCTGCCATCACAGTCATGATCTTGTCACGGAGAGTTGGAGAAATAAACGTTATACCTGGTAAAATGAGGATAGTTGGGATATTAATTAAAACTGGTAGATCATACGCCACTTGCTTTACTTGAACTTAGTAGCAACGAATCTGTTACCAGGTTCCACTGGAACTCATTCCATTTTTTTTTTGTAATGTCTTCGGACAACTCCTGTGTCATGGTTGATCTGGCTTATGATCAACCAAGGCAATGGTTTAGCGTGAATTTCAATTGTCTTGGAGAACGTTTTTGTTACTTTCTATAGCAATAGGTCAGCGATACAAAAATATCTTATTTATGGCACGTTACTGACCCTAAAAGTAACGTCTAGAGTTATAAATTAATTTTATAAGTTTCCTGCAGGACATACAAATTGTAAAAGGCATAGGAAAAACATATTTCCGTCCCATAAAATATACCGAACGCAGCCCTCTGCCCTCGGTACGCAATAACGTACAAAGGTGACGATGATAATTAAAAGTTGGTCTGTATGTTGTTATGTTGTTTGTATGTTGTCGCTACAATCTATGGTTAGAACATGAATATAAGTCAGTGGCTACCTGGTGCTGCGATACCCCAGCCAGATGCTATGGCCCCCAAACCAGCGAAGTTGTGTGAAACTGTGCTCAAATACGGGAGACGGACTACGTTTATCGTTTCTGGAAGAAATAAATATAAACAATCTTGTCGTGATTAAATTGGAAAATCAAAGCTAAGTTAAGTATGTCTTATTTAAGTAAAGCTTTTATAATACCCACAACTTAAAAGTTTTAAGTTGCACAAACAGTCAGCTCTACTCTATCTCAATATAATAAAATAATAGAGCTGAACAACGCTATCTGTCTATAGATATTACAAATACTCTACTACACTCAGTTAAGAATGCCTTCCTAAAACAAAGAATTCCCTACAACTTCAAATACGTCGACAAACAAGCAACAACTCATTTGTCATAACAATAACACATAGGAATACTTATAAAAACTAAAAGTGCATTCCTAGCATTCGAACTCCAGACTCTTAACGAAAGCCGAAATATGAAAAAGTCATACCACTTGTACGTAATTGGATTATTGGCCAAATATTCCATACATACGTAGGCACATAATGTACCGATATCTTATCTGTACGTGTCATACATGTCATATCCACTTAGCTAATGGTTTTTTGTCATCGATGGATTAATTTTCGACTTTATTGTCAACTAGTGGTGCCCGCGGCTTCGCCCGCATTTTAAAGATATAATATGACATACATAAAACAGAAAATTCGTACCTTCATTGGAATGACAGTGGTGCCATCTGTCGGTCTTACCAACTCCCAAACCTTCGTGGGCTCTTGGACAACAACTTTGCAAAAGATCATCACTTGATTAATTTGACAATTTCTATTAGAGATTATAATACACAACTAGGGCATACAAACGTAGAAGATAATTCTTTATTAACAGATCGCACTGTATATGATCGCATACCAGTCATCTGTAGGGTGTTGGCGAGCCTGAGCAGCGCGAGGTCGTTGGCGAACATCTCCGGGTCGAAGTCGGGGTGTACCACCACCTCCTCCACGTTCACGATGCGTCTTCCATTCTCGTAACGGTCGTACAAAGAGTGCGCGCCGAATATCGCCTTGCCGAACAAAATTATAAATGAAGATACTGCCATATAGAAAACTTAATTTCCATCCTTCTTTGATTAAAGTACCCAGTTTACTTATCGTAGGTACATGATCATTCTATTTAAAAACTCATTTACCTATAAGTAGCAAATAATTTTATATTAAAGCTGCAAACAGCTATTTTTTTAAAACATACGAGTGGTTTACTATGGGTATGTCGAAGGCTAGAATGTGCATGATTACAATGTAGGTAAATATTATGAACATTCTTAACCTTACGAAGTGATCCTGGTGCTACTTATAATAAAGTAGGTAAGGAAAACCTGAATTACAGTAGAGTACTACCACTCCAAATTACTACAAAGTAAGATTATGTCTATCATTTACCTGTACGTGGTCAACTTTTTCCTCATCGTGGAAGCAACAGTGGGCAGCTGTGAGCACCCATTGGGGATGGACCAGGGAGCCGCCGCAGAACCCAAGCTCGCCTGTCGTACCAACTCGTAGATATAAGGCTACCTGGTACCAAAGCTCAATTTTAATTGATGTCAATTACAATTGCATCGCTACTCCTGATGAGGAGCGCATTTAAATATTTCATCTGACTTGTCCTTATCACGGTACTCTTACATTCGCTTTATAGTAGTAAAGGAGTAGGTATCTAACACTATAACTGAGTCCAGAAATTCAAATTGTACAGTTCTTGGTGTTCCTGGTATATTTGGTCATAGAAGCATCACTGCGCTGGTTAAGCTGGAAACTCCCATTCAATCTGTAACTGTTTACGTATTGTCTAATAAGTCAGAGGTTAGTCTCAAACCAACAGGTTAACTTGTTTATTTACATTCTCAGTATTTACAACTAAGTTATGTTTTGCGGCAGGATGCAGCAGCCAGGATGCAGAAAGACCGAATTGATTTATTATATAATATTTAATTTAAACCGAATATTACGTGCTTTAAATAAATCTAAACTAAATTATAACTAACCTAACCTAACCTAAAATGGTGACTTGCTGGGGCAATGTTAGCACCCAGAGTGAATTCCCACGTTCGGGACGGATGATGGAAACGGTGCTGTGGTGCGGAGTAAGCGTTCCCACGGCACGGCGGAGGTGCAGGATCGGATGACTTCTTCATAATTATGTTTAAAGCGAATACCTAACTATGGTGGTTAAGGCCAATATATAACAATAATGTCCTATTTCAGAAAAATGTTTTTACTGGCAATATCCCTACTTTCATAAGTCTATAATTATATAAATTGTGTAAATATAACCTACTAAATAAATGATTTCACGTTTCAGGTACATTAAAGTGTTATCATATTTAGGTTCGTTCTATTTGGGTAATTCCATCGCAAACGAAATTGGATATTCCAGATCCTATAGCTAGTTAATTCCATATTCTATGAAAATTATTATTTCAGTATAAAAGAGATTACTGACTTGTTACAAGTAATTAATTACTTTTATCTTAATTCACACACTAATTCGCACCGTATATCTAAGTACGACATAATAAGACTAAATTCTAATATATTGTCATGATCGATAGCTAATTAATCTATGAACAATACTGATGACTAATATATTGGTACATAGAATATAGTATCTTCATAAATACCCCAAATAAGACCCTGTTTATATGTCCAGACATTGAACGTGTCAGACACTGACCGTGGCAGACAAAGTCATATAACTTTACTTTTCTTTACAATGACAGGGCCCGTCTGAGTGGCTGTTTTACGTTGACGTCACGGTAGAAGATACGTCAACACCACTAGCAAGAAATAATATATCAATGGTCAACAAACAACACACCATATGATGTTATTCAAACTTAGTCTAGAAAACCAATTCAATAGATTGATAGATGTGTGGTACATATTTACGGGAATTAGAACGTTCTGTAAAGACTATTAAAAATGAACTACCCTCATCGGATGCTAGTTTCACAAAATAAAAACTAATTTTGTTTTGTGCTAGTTTATTGTCCCTAAAACGTACTAATCTATGCTACAACGATAAAAGTCATAGAACCTAGATCAAATCAATCATATATTATGAATAAACTTTCAAACTTTGATTAAACTTTGTTTTGTTAACTGTTGTTAGCACAGACCTATATCTAAAACAAATACAGGTATGTGGTTGTTAGCTATATTACAATGACGGTTAATACATCACAGAGAACCAATTTAAACCAATTCCTATACATTACACCGGAAATTAACTAAAATTAACACATATATTTACGTTACATTCTGGTTAACTCTAGTTTTTCATATCCAGATAACTTACCTGAAATGGCCTAGAATTACGTTCTGCAATGTCTCCTCCTGCAATTCTTGTGCTAGTTCCAACAACGCAGTCATCGTCATCACAAGAGAACACACAACAAGTAAGTAACGAAATAATCACAAATTTTGTCAACATTCTAATATGCAGTATATTATAAAAAAATATTTTAGCTTTTTCCTTATTGTTGTAATGTTAACATTTGATAACTTTGAGAATGCTAGTGTGAGAATGCTCTGATAATTTTTGGAGAAATTTGATAATATTGAGAGCAAACATCGACGTCCGCGTTGTCATATCTTGATATCGGCTGATAAGCGTAGTTACGAGATGACACAATCATACCTTTACCATCAGAATCTATTTGTATTATCAAGAAAGAGGAATGTTGTTCATATGACAACTTTACTTACTCATAGTAAACGTAATTTACAACAATCTTGCATTCCTAAATAATATGAGTTGTTTCAGAAGACCATGTGGTTATTTATTTGAAATTGAATATCTTTAGTTGTGTAGGTGCCAAATAGTATTTTGTCTGAGTTCGGTGTTACATTACTTTGCATCTTTGCTATTTATTTTTGGCGGTATAAAATCACGAAACGAGTTATTACTAGTATTTTTATAGTTTAATTACTACAAAAATGTGTCTTATACTTACATAAAGGATTGTAGATACAAGGTAGGTTAAGAAACAAAACAACAGTTATTTGAAAACATCATTTATTATACTTTCCTCAAAAAAGTAAAATTTTAAAATAAAATATTTAAACATAGGTTACATGCGATAGTGTGGAACAATGTAGGTGCAGGCGATACTACGTCACGCACGCACACACACACACGCATCTATACAATATCATAAGACGTAAACAGAACTAAAAATGTGTGATCGTAACATATTATGACGGTGAAATTTAAATATACGTAGACGTACGTGGGCGTTTATAAGAAACGATTTGTGAAATGTTGGCAGTAAAAGTAATAATTAAATAATATATCTTTAAATAAGTCACATTACTTTGTATAAGCACTTATAAGGCGATAAAGCATACTTACACTTCGATACTACAGACGACGCTCCGACGCACTGGCCGCGGCCTCGCCCTATTATTATAATTACGATACATCTAAGAAGGGAAAACTCTGATATTAAATATAAATATATTTAAATGCGGCGTCTGATGACCGACAGGCACGTCGAAGCGTTCGAAAGAAGACACTTTCAAAATGGAAATTAACTCTAATACAATTACGTAGCTTACGTTATATTCCTGAACATTATCGTATAGCTCCGTTAGCGAAGCGGTCAATCAATAAAAACGACAATCACTGGGGAATCAAACTATCGTAAATGCGGTCACCGTTCGTCGTCCTAACTAACTTTAGATATCGATATTCAAATCACGTCGATTGATATTTGCTTGGTCAATTGTTATTTGAATAAAACGTTTAAATCTGAATTATTTAATAATCGAACGACATACATTTCTAGTTCAGAGGAATATACATTACACTATGTCCGTTATCATAAGATAATACGTATATATAAATAAATAGTAATATAATATATATAATATGTATATATATATATTTCATCTGAATTTAAATACTAAGAGTCGTTTATTCATAAATAGCGTCGCATTTAAAATTTCAATAGTAATAATTATAATTATGCATTTAATTTATAGTCAAAAAATGTTTCGACAGGACAACACCTACACGCTTCACGGGGTGGGATCGTACACTCTCGGACAAAAATATATCATATATCTACTCGGCGTCGGCAGCCGCTACCGAACAATAAATACAGTATCAGACGAAGGCGAACATTTCAAACACTCAAAAATATCGAACAGTCTTAAATAACGTTTTTTGTACGCAACAAAATGATAACAATGACGTCGGTCGGCCACGATTCTTCATTAGCAAAGCTTACGGCAGCAAGCTCGCGAGAAACGGGCGCTCCGACGGCCGGGCCCGCTCGCCGCTTCCTCCGCTTAGCTGTCGAATCAAAACAACGTTCATTAGCATCATTTCATCTTAAGTAGTGCCCGGACGATTGAATTCCATAATTTTCGCAAGTTATTAATAATCAATCTATCCAACCTTTTGCCTACATAATATCGATATTTGACAATGTCATACTGTCATACTGGACATTGTCAAATTGCGTACTTTGGTAGGTAAATATCGGATGGATTGGATATAAATGATCTTCATAATAATAATGATGGTGATATAAAATGATCTTCAAAAACATAAATATCGTCAGAATCGGATTGCAATCGTCTTGGAACTACTTTTAAATAAATTAAAAAATGTATAAATAAGCATGCAACAAGAATTAGTTAGCTTGAAACGAGAGTTAGTTACAAGGGATACGAGCGTTAATACTTATTGAGATGGAATGAATTACTGTAATAATTATTGTGTAAAATAAAAAATGCTAGCTATGTTAAACACGAACACTAGCATATGATGTGCATTACACATTAACAATACTTCATGGGGACGTAAACAAGACATAAGTCATGCAGAGAGCTAAGAAAAATACAGTTCTTTTTAACTTAGTATGTCAAATGGTCATTATTTGCTTTATTATGGACTATGTTCAGTTTTAAATGATATTTAAAGAGACGCAAAATTAAGTATTTGAGTTAGATATAAGGATTTAAATATGTAACCATTACATACATGCAAGTGACATGCAGGAATAAATGAATATCATGCAGTAGAGAAAAAGGGGGAAAAGAGAGAAGGTACCGCAAGGAAAAGGACGAATGATACAATTCATGGAGTGTTTTAGGTTACTTACTTCAGGGTATTTTATATTGTATATTTGTCGAATTTTAAAAATTGTAAAACTTTGTGGGGGAAGGAGTAGTAGGTATTTAACATTAGATACATTTTTTGGTTGATGTTGAGTATTTTTTTGTGTATGTTCTGCGAAGTGAACAAGATGATAGACAACAAAAATGCTCATGGAAAATGGAATAACAGACAATCTATGTAGGGACTTATGACTTGAAATTATTCAAGTATTACTTGGCTATACGATTTGCTAAATATATTTTTCATGCTGATGTTTAACATCACTGAGGTAAACGTAAACAGAAGTAAGCGAAGCGCACAGTATACATGGAAATGTATCTATATATGTGAATTTTATAAATTGTAGATTTTTAGAGGAGAAGGTAGTTGGCATCGGGCGTCTCATTCGCTTCAATTAAATATATTTCTAGGTTATAGAAAATATGTTATAAAATGAAGCAAGTCAAGTAGGACAACAGATAACATAACAATTAAGAATGATTATGGTAAGAGTGGGATAATTCCTAACTACATTATATACGAACGAGACATCAATGTGATAAAGACAAGTAGGCGAAGCGCGCAGTAAACGAGCATATAGTTGTACCACGTGGTGCGAGCATGCTAGGGGGAGAAGAGGTAGGAGAGCGTGTGCACTGACTTCTTCTTGAGCGTGAAGAAGGAGCGTCGCTTGGGCTCGGCGGCGTGGTGCGCGGGCAGCGTGTGGCTGCGCGGCGCGGGCGCGGCGGCGCGCGTGCGCAGCGCCTCCAGCCAGCCCGACATCTCCGCCTCGTCGTGCGCCTGCAGCAGGAACTCCGCGCCGCTGCTCAGTCTAAGGAGACACACAGGGTTAGTGATGGAGGTCGAACTCTAGACGAGTACAGATCTACAGATATGCCTGCAGCAAGCACTCCGCGCCGCTGCTCAGTCTGCGGGGACACAACAATGTTGTAGTCGTCACAATGTAATAGGCCCATTTTGCCACGTGCCATCGCGTCACTAGGCTCTAAGCATGAGACATACAAATCGATAACCAAAAAAACCTATTTTTACGACAAATCGATTACAACCACAAATCGTACTGTTTAATTACTTAATATTTTATAAACAGAATATTTATTCTATATTTTTCGAAATTATCTTAATGTTCAAAAAAAAGGAAGAAAGAAAATAAATTCTAGTGTAATTTAAAAATTTAATCATTTTTAGTAGATAAATAAGGCATCGCTAGTAAACTGTTTTTTTTTTCGTTTTATCATTCACTAAGAAACAAAGTCTTGATTATTTTATTGTTGTTATGGTGAAAAATGGATAAATAATTAGTTATTGGTAATTCAAAGTTCTAAAGTCTAGCTACGCTTGTAAGATGAACTGTGAAGATTTGCGTATCAAATTAAAATTTCATCACTATACTTAAAACAATGTCGACATCTTAAAATGAATTTACATTTCCAGTCTATGTTTAGAATATTTGTGAAAACCCATGATGCTAGAAATCGTAGCAAATAAATTATAGCAAGTAGTAATAGCCAGTATTTTTTAGAAAAAAAAAGAAACTATTTTTTCATTCATTAAATTCAATTACATCACAGAATACATTTTATATAAAATTGATTACATCCAATATTGGATCAATTCATTCAATAAAATATTCTAAAATACAAACAAATAATGTGACGCAATGTCTTATCAAATTGCAAAAAATTGTCACTACACGTTATATCCAACTACCAAAGCCACATTTTTTTAAAATAAATAAAACTATTTTCAATGTCTGATTTTGAAGAACAATAACAATAAAACTTAGATTCAATTCAGATACCTGAGACGGAACACGTGCTTCTTCTTCGTGTAGTTAGCGGCCACCTCGACAACGGCGCCGTTGAGGTCGAGCGGCGCCTCACCGCGCCAGCACTGATCCGGTGACGCTTTGTACGCCTTTTGGTCCTTGTAGAACGACATGCGCCCGTCCTTCGCCACTACGAACACCTTGTCCCACGATCTGTGGAATATAGGGAACATGTTACATTTGGCCAGTTCGAAGTATCCTACAGATCAGCAGACTGCAGATCAGGTCGCGAGTCATAAGATTGAACCGGAGTTATGAATCGGATCACAGATCAATTCAAATTAACTCAATGGATCTGTTTCATCAGAACGAGCTGCATGACTCGCAACCCGCGTTGCGAACTGTGCGAGTCGTTGGATCTAGTGACTCAAACGACTCCAACGGTTCAAACAGTTCAAACGGGTCAAGCGATTCAAACGATTCAAACGGGTCAAACGACTCAAACGGTACACGGTAGTCATCTCGTGGGCTCGCCGATGTTAGCGTGGCGCGGGATTGAAAATCAAGTTTAAATGTCAAGTCTTTTTTATGCCAATTTCTGTCCGAATTAAACTCCAAGTATGATTATTCAAGATTTAAAAATATTGAACACAGTAAAGTACCCAACAAATGTGACAAAATATGTCAAAATCATACAGACCTGTTGGAAGCGCGCTTGGCGGCGGATTCCCATTCGTGTTTACGCACAAGCATGCCCTCTACGCCCTCGTCCTCCCCAGCGGGACTAGCGCCCTCTGTGTCATAAAACATTCGATATACAACACGCCAATATGTCACTGATAGCTGAAACAGAGCTAAATTATTGCTAAACGTGAGAGCTAAGACGGTCTCATTTCGAATACAATAATAATGTAAAAAACTTCAACACTGCTATATTTTTTATTTTTAGGAAATATTTAAATAAAATTACGTATGTTTTAACCAATAGCTCAATTATGGTATTCGAAAAGACCGTAGAAACAAAATAAAATAAAAGAAAAAAAACACTACGTAAATAATTTTAATTCCGGCATTGTTGTATATAATCAGAGTAAATAGTTTGATACGTCCGTTCTTCCGTCACGAGGGTCTCACAAGAGATACAGTAGGTATGTTTATTGCACACACACACAGAGTATAATATCGGCAAACCATGCGCTCACAACACAACAGCACACACAAAGCATTCGTCGCGTACGTACATACATTGCTGGAACTCGTAGGAGTCATGGATGGAGAGTAAAAAAAGTACAAAGTTTACTACTGTTTTTAACAAAGATTCCACTCAAATGTACTAGACAATATTGTAAGTTATAAAACCTTTTTACTGTAAAAAAAATGTCAAATTATTTTGTATGACTACGCGTAGTAGGTAGGTTGATCAAAATTTATTGAGCATAGTATATACTGTAAAGCATACATTGTTTCTAATTAATCAATAAGAATTGTAATGTTCAATACTATAATAATGATTAGGTATACTATCTACAATAACTTTCTACATCATAATAATTTTCTCAATTAAACCCACAAATTTAAACTTGCTTACTTTTCCAAATTAATCCACTAACATTACATTACTTACTTTTACTACTCAAATCTAAAAGTACTACTATCAAATGCCAATCGTTCTCCATCCACGACAATCCATTACGGTCGGTTGTGGTACCTTCATCGTCGCTGTGGTGCGACCCGGTGAGCAGTTTCTTCGCGGTGCGCCAACGGAAGCTCCTGAAGGGCGACTTGCTTCGCGAGCGCGACTTCACCTTACCGGAACTGGAGGGCGTGGCCGGCGACGAGCTCGCTCCGCCCGCTGATTGGTGGAATGCGAGGGAGGGGGCGGGGCGTGGGCCGAGCGGGTGTAGGTTATAAGCGGAAGGAAAGGTAGTGGTGAGGAAAGTGCGGTAATAATATATTCCAAGCGGTGTGTCAAAGGAGAGTTGAAGTTTTCGTGAGAATTTGTAGGAATTATTATAAAATAAATAAATGATGATTGGGTAGAGTAATTTAGTCGGTATTTTTTGATATAAATATATAGATTGTGGAGATAAAACAGTGAAAAGTAAATAAGAAATTGATTTAGACATAGACGATGATGATGATGATAAATAATCAAAATTATTATAAATGTATAAGTATGGTAATCGCATTAAAATTGTACGATTTGGGTGTGAACAGAGTTTAATAAAAATAGGTTACATAAAGGTAAACGTATTAATAAATAAACAAAAAAATACGTGATAGGAATCGGACATTTCGGGGTATGACAGGGAATTTGGGTGAAAAACAGAAAAAATATTTCAAAGCAACATAAAAAAACAAAATTGCATCGCAGCAAAATAAACAAAAGCATTAACATGCTACACATGAAAACAATTTGAACACTGAATACGGCAGAGTAAGAACAAGGGGTTAAACAACATGCGGTCTGCATTCACTGTCAGTAGGGTGCAGGCGTTGTTACACCGCTAACTAGTACACGTTAATTATTATTAACACTCAGATGGCTTTGAAGCTTGGGAACATTTAAATTTCGAATTTTATATTGCTACTATATCTCCATATTTTTAGGCCTCCAGTCACTTCTGCTTGAGTTGTCTCCAATCATCTGAACTAATTTCGATAAATGCAAACCATTACATTGTAATCTTCTTAAGCCAATTTACGATCTCGAACGAATCCATTAGAGCCGATAATTTTATCTGGAACCGCATTCAAAACCACCTACAACTAACATATTAAACTACATCTACGTGTCATACTCACTGGACAGGCGTGCGGGTTTAGCGGGCGTCTGTTTCGACGTGGAGGGGCGAAGCGGGTCCAGCACCGGCGAGGTGAGGGGCGCCGCGGGGGTGGGGGGGTCCGCCGCGGGGGCGGGGGTGGCCGGCAAGGGGGCGGGGTCCGCGGGCGATGGGGCGGGGCTAGGCGCCTCTGCATGCGTATTGCTACGTGCTAGTTACGACTACACTCTACGTGCATACATGCTAATACATCTACATGCTAATACTACTATTGCGTGCTGCCACATGTATTTAATTGGATTATTTTAAATGCCAAATTATTTAATTATATAATCAGGGCCAAACTTAAGGCCAATAGTGATCGTCTAAAGAGAGAGGGAAAAACATCTGAATAAAACTAAATACATCTAAATACACGCATTAGTAGTCACTATTAAAGTTAAACAAATATTACGTGCTACAGAACATTCCATTAGGACTAGTTATACTCATGTAGTAGTTTCTTTACCAATAAATTTTCATCATCGACAAGTTTTAATAATTCTACACAGATTTCAGTATTATGTGTTATGACCAGTTATGAGCAGATTCAAGTTAAGATTTTTAGTATAATTATGACAATTATTGTAGATAATCAAAATGTATTAAAAGTACTTATATAAATTTAAAGAAGCCCCATTGTTAAATATATTTTATCCGAAAATAATATTGCAAGACTTGATGATGTAACGGCTAGAAAATTTAGGATGAGATAAACATTACATTTTGATGTACGACACTGTAATATAAATACATGCCAATTATACAATATTTTATAATAATATAATACATAAGGAAAGCTGTGGAAAAGCCGTGCATAAAATAAATCGAAAAGCAAGAGTAGGCACGGAATTATATAGCAACAAGACACCTACCTTACTCGAAGACAGGTCCAGAGTAAAGAACACAGCACAGTTACAAGACATAGCTTCGTACGACTCGAGTTACGTAAGAGAGCGGATATAGATAGACGGACAGACAGAATAGAGTATCAAACCATCACCGTGATTAGCTTATACATAATAAAATGTTGTATAGATATGTGATGTATATGATGAAGATATTAATGAAGAGTTTATAAGTGTAGTATGCGATTAACTTGAGAACTTCGTGATATTTTTTGGCGTTTAGTTGGTTTTTTTAATATTTCAAGTACCATCTTATACTACTGTGAATAATGAAATTAAATAAGTAATGTTTTGCGTAAATCGCTAATGTTTATATCTATGTGGTGAGATAAAGAACATTTAATATATTACGTAATAAATCACAAGTGTAACACAAAAATAAATATGAAGATTTATAGAAATAAGCCTTCACCTATTAGATATTTATTGAATGAATGAACTAAAGAATGAAACGTGACAAACACTGAAATCGTGCAGCAATAAAGAAAAATTGTGCTCATTAGCCCCAACTACATAAGAAAGAAAGATAACCTACAAAAAGTCCTAAACGTGTCGAAACAATCGTAATTAAAATAAAATTAAAGCCGTAAAGCTAAAAAAATAAAATTAAAACACAAATGTCTACCCCCGGAGTGGCGTTACTATTAGAGCGCAGTGTAACCCGCCAAAATTAAAGACACCCATGTAACTACTACCACGTAAGCACATGCGTACAGCCGGGTATCTTTTTACATCGGTAGTATTATAGGAAGCGCTCTGGTTACCTGGCTGGGAATGCGGTCGCTCTTGGGCCTTCTCAGCCGCTTTAGTGGATGTTCTCCTTACGACTACGCGTGTGCATGTGTGGACAACACATCGGTAAGTAACGTCCCCTTTTGTCTCACACGCAACACTCGGCCGACCAAAGAAGTTGGACCTCGTTGCGATGTTAACTCTTGTCATGTTAAAGTGATCTTTGTGCTAGATGGGGAGGTCAACTTTCGCTGGACGGCCGAGCAAGCGATATAAAAGGGTCACAAATAAAATTCACACGTAAAGCGGCAAGCGACGCCGTAGGACTTTCAGCTCTATCGCAGTGCGAATGTGCTTAGTCTCTTTAATTTTAAACATCGATAACATCAATTTCCTTCGTTTTCTTTATATATCTGTTAAATTATTAAAATCTCTAATTTGTGTTATTGCAATATGCAAGCAGCATTCACCAGTTAAACGGTGAAAGTTAGTGAAATGTTTTAACTTGTTTACTGAAAGATCATTTCGTTCGATAGTGCTAGAAGACATTACACATGCGTGCTTACATTGCAATCCGTGAGACGAAGTGGTGTTAATCTTTCGAAGGAACTAAAAGTTTTATTACTCTCGCATTTAAAACCTACGTCCAAACTTAAGTTTCATTATAAATTTTATTTAAATTTTGATAATCAAACAGTGTATAAATACACATTTTATTATATCTATTTGTCAAAGAATTTTGAACAACATGAAACAAAATAAACATATTTGTAAACCAGATTAAATTCCAAGTAATTAAACATTTAAAATAAAGAGTAATACAAATTATTGTTTCATGATGTTTTCAATTTTAAAGGTAATTTTAAAAAATCTTATAAAATAGGACGAGCGGCAAATGGCAAGCGAGAACAGAAAAAAACTTATTAATTTACAAAATAATATAAATTTTAAAATAATATCATGTGAATAACGCTTATTTCTGTCGCGCGAGAACTCTGCCGCTCACAACAATCATTTATTCGTGTTCAAATAGTGTTGTTGAAGATTTTATTTGCGGAAATCTTGAACTTAAAATTTTGACAAGCTCAAGAATGCGAAATCTTATTACAACACTAATAAGACAAACATTTTATACCGAATGGAAATCGAGATAGAATTCTCTTTTCAAGTTACACAGAGACGATCAATCACGATCTACGTTTTGATAAATCCGATTAAGAAAAACATAATATTTAGGTGGTTTGAACTTTAAAAATAAAACATGAAATTTTAAATTTACTAACTCGCGTAACATCCCAATAAACTATACGATATATACTATACTATACGTCTCCGAAATTAAAATAATGATTTTATTACTCACTTGACAATCGTTTTGAACGGAATATATTCCCATTGAATGCTAATAGCATTTCAATATTAATATTCCGCCATATTCCACTTTCTTATCCGGAATTCACGCCAGTGAGTTAGTCAAACGGGATTATTCATAATTTAAGAACATTCATTTATTCACTATTTATTAATTATTTTTCATTATGAACTGCGATCGATCGTCTCAGTACAACTACGTGTCTTGATTGTAATGGGAAGGCGGCTGTCAAATTTTGCTACCAAGGACACCGCATGTAAGTAAAATATCTGACCAATTAACGTCAAATTAATATAACCACCATTTATCTAATATTAATAAAATTCTATACAACTATAAATATAACTATGAGATTATATTAAAAAGTATTATAAAGGAACATACATCTAAAAGTCTTGTCAATATGTGTTACATTGACTCAACAAGACCTCAAAAATGCATACATGCACTGGTGATGCCCATTGCTAAAACTTAACAACCTCCTTAATTAATTGTGTTGTCATTGTCAAATTTTACGACCGCTCTGATATTGTTCTGTTTTTTTTTATAATATTGAAATAACATACGAGCATGCTGTCAGGTGATAGTAAATGGCTACTGTCCCAGTACCCTACAGTAACCCCAGATAAGATTAGATTTCCACTTTAGGTTGGTCACAAATGCGTTGCCACCCCTGATAAGTACATATGTGTCCACGATCTTCAAATCGGAACACATTAGGCAGTTATAATGCAGAAATAGGCGTGACGAGCCACAAAGTATTCTACTATTTTTGATGCTTTAGATTTGACGATCTTTATATTCATTCGTGTGACTGTATCTCTCTATAACCTGCATTAGACCAGTGTAAAGACAGCTTTGTGGAGTATGTCCTAGGTCTTTACAGTTGATTACAAATATAAGATGCAACCAATTGAACTCCATCGCGTTACTTCAAAACCTACCCGCGCGCATATAAACCATACATACAGAGAAGTCGTAAAGTTTGACGCGTGACGTATAGACGTGTACGTTCGCACGCTTGTTTGTGTTCGCCCGCTCGTACATTTGTCTGTGTATATAGACGTTTGTATGTGTGTATACAGGTGTATATGTGTGCGTGTTTCATGTATATGTACTCACCCTGCGGCTGGTCGGGCTCCGCAGCTCTATCGGGCACGTCCCTGGCGGCGGCGGCGGCGGCTGCCTCGGCGGCCTCGCGCTCGAGCCGCTCGCGCTCCGCCGCCTCGGCAGCCTCCTGGCGCCGCTTCATCTCTTTCACTTCGAACTGGAATTTATAACGAGGTGTTTTACTATTGATACAGGAACTTGGTGCAACAGGCAAGCAGCGAATCGGCTTTGTTTGTAAGGTTAGTATAAATATATAATGTTTCAAATTTGATTTATACTAACGATTTGCTTTATAACAAAAGGAAACCCGAAAGACATAAAAACACAAACAATTTTTTTTATGAAAAGAAGGAAATTAATTATTCACTATGTAATCATATTTGCATTACATGTGCCTTTGAAGCCTAGGCAAATAAAAACATTGATGAAAGTCATTATATAATCCTGAAAAAATATTATATTTTTAAATATTTCATATCAATCAAATTTATATTCCATTCGTACACTGTAAAAATATTTTGATAAGAATTAGTTACAAATATTTTTATAAGCATTTCTTTATTTCATTCCAAGGAAACTTGTAAAAACATATTACAAAATATTATGTCTTCATTTAAAGCGCACAAATAATAAAATAAAAAGCATAAAAAATAACAACACGACGCTAAGTAACTTAAGAAAATTAAAATAAATCTGATAACACACATAAATAAAAAAAAATAGAGTTCCATGCAAAGCAAGAAGACGCATGCATTCTACGAAAAACCTCACTTACACCATCCAAGTAGTTATAGTACCATGCACCGTCCGGAAACAGGAGGTTACGGATTTGGGACAGGAGGAGTAATGAGGAGGGCAAAGGAATCGTCTTAATCTCCTTCCCTAAGTCATTCACAGCTTTAGAGCTACTCGTGAGGCCAGGGAGTGAGAGCACAGCGACATCGCTCTTAGGCTCGCTATCTGAAGACCTCTTTCTCCGCGTCAGCCGACGAATAAGACTTTTCGCGATATCAGATGTGCTCGAGGAGCTGCTCGTTGAACGTTTGAGCAACGACACGTTTGGATATATCTGTAGATGCGCTAACCTCTGCCATAGTATGAAGTCTATACAAGCTAGACGAATGTCCGGCTTAGTTTGGTCATCGGGATTGTATTCGAAGAAGACCGAACTGTACAGCTCGGGTGATAGAGGGGTTTTTAATGGCGTCTGAGGCGGCGTACTAGACTCTGATATGGTCGACAACGTGTTATTTGTAATCGTTGAAAATAGGAACGAGTCGTTTTTGCATAGCTCCTGCGAACAGTCTACTCGAAGAATTTTCTTACTAACATATTTCTCGGGAAGTTTGTGTTTATCGCTGTGCACTAGTATGTCGCGGACCACCTCTCCTACGGGACGAGTGTATTGCGCAACGTGTGCAATATTGCCGTGTTCGTGGGTCACGGGCGGGGGGAGGTATTGGAAGGCGGATTCGTCACACTTTTCCCAAGGTTCTGGCGTGGGCCATAGTTTTGCTGCGTTCAGTTCAAGCTGGTGTAGGATTAAAAAAAAAGAAAATTATGAAAAAGCCACACACCAAACCAACAAGCAATACCAAAACCGTGAGTTTATAAGATATTTCGAAAATATTCCCAATACCTTTATTCGCTGTCTAGTGCATTCTTAGATCAGCTACTGAAAAAGATAGTGCAATGTGCATACTAACAATCAAAAATCTAAAAGTGAAACGTGCATCTACTACGTGCAAAGGTTACAGTATACTAGTTACAAAATGAAATATTTTTAACACAATTACGGCATGCATTTGTAGTGTAGTTGATCTAAGATTAGATGCATTTACTAAATTAATCATTAAGTTTTTGTAACAACAATATAAAAATCTAAGAAGCATTAATTAAAACTTATGTTCTCTTTACAAATTAACTACAGAAGTTTAAATTATTATGTATGTGTAGATTCCAGGTCACAAATACAAATAAGCTATAAAATACAGGTAAATTTTTGATTGCCGAGTTCAATCAAGTAGATCAGTTCAATTGCCGCTCCAGCAGACGATTTTTTGGATCCTAAAGGAACATGTTTTCTATGACATTTTGTCACACATTATAAGAAAAGATGTTACAAAACTTAGCAGCACTAATTCATCACGGTCCAAATAATTCACCTGACCCCCTTTAACTACACATATAATATTAATGAAAACTAACTAAAACGACTCCACAATACACACACCACTACAAAAACCACACCACCACACACCAACCCATTCCCCACACACACACAAACTCCACTCACCGTAGTGAGCCGTTGCAGCGCACTGAAGCGGTCCTCTTGCGCCGCGGCAGACTTCTCGAACGCCTCGTGTTTCTTGATAAGGCTCTCCACCTCGTCGATTGTATGGCCGAGCTCCTGTGACATGAGGTACGGCTCCTGAGCGATCAGCCACGCTTCAGCCACAGCCGCATCGCGCGCGAACTGATACACCTCCAAGACTGTACAGAAATAGAAATATTGTAATGAAGTGCAGAAATAGAAAAAATAAATAATTTTGTGCTACTTGGTATGTATTGGTATTCAATTCAATTTTGTTGCAAAAATATGGTGGTGGTAAAAATTTACATATTTTCTTATGTCCTACCCATTCGGGATGCGCTAAATTAATTATTTATAGGAAATTATATTTGTACCTATGGGTTTTTTTATAATATTTTGGACTCAACGTATATTAATCGTCATTATTATCACTCACTGAGCTGCAGGTTCTCCCAGCGCTCCTCCCAGCGGCGCAGCAGCGCGTTCCGCTGGTTGGTGAGCGCCAGCAGCTTGTCGCGGATGTCCGCCGCCGCGTAGTGTTGCCGCGCCAGCAGCTCCCGCCCGAGGCCGATGCACGCGGTGAAGTTGTCCTCGCGCGTCTCGATCTCCGCCTTCAGCGACTGGTGGTTGTTCATCAGCAGTTCTACGCCGCTCACGTCCCTGTTGATAGTTGATTTTTATATTAATTTTCATGGTCTTAATGTTGAGTATGGATTTTCGTAGAGTAGGAGATAGGTCAAGGTAAGTAGAATGGGACACGTACTACGAATTAAAAAAATATTGAGGACTCTCTGCCTCGCGCCGCGTGATCTCCACCACTCGTCACCCACTGGCTAAATACGCAACCGAACAGTGCACAGTACTAACCTGGGTTTTTCTCCGGTGTTCATAGACCGCACGACGTCGTCCATCCAGAGCGTGAGGTTGCGCACTTGGTTGAGGAAGCGGTACAGATCATCAGCATCCTCCAACTTCGATCGTCTTGCGGCGCAGGCGGCCTGCAGCGCTCGCCACGCCTCAGCGACCTCGGCCTCGCGCCGCGTGATCTCGGCCGCCTTGTCGCCCGCGTACGATGCGCCGAGGCGGGCGCATTCCGCGCTTATCGCCTCCACCTGTGGACACGAAAACGATTTTGTACAACATTTCAATACTCGCGAACGATCCCCTGAAATACGCTGTGAATAAGTACAGACACATCATCGTCTATTTATGGTGAGTTCCGAGTACAGCAGTATATATTATTATTTTCATACTCATATTAGATCCTATTCGTCTATATTGAGTGAGCAATTTAAATTGTATGATGTGATTTTATCCTTAATTTGATATAAGAGGTTACAATTACATTTGATTTTTTATTTTTATGCTTCGTTCTCATATCAACTTTATTTTATTATAATTACTCATTAACTGAAGTATACCTGACACACAAAACATTAATACTTATCTTCACATATTAATTGATCAACTATGGTTATTTCTCAAATAAATAATATCTTCGTTAAAAAACGAATTATACTATTGGAATGGCACCAAAGTACTGTTACCTTAGCCTTAGTAAATCAGTTAACACCTTCTCGCTCCCGCGCTGCAGCGTGTCCCTGCAGTGACATACCTGCTGGTGCAGCGTGGTGAGGTCCTGCATGAAGGTGTGGTGCTTGCGCTGCAGCGCGCCCACGCTGATCGCGTCGCGGCCGAGCTCGTCGCTCACGCCGCGCGCCTTCTCGCTCCCGCGCTGCAGCGTGTCCCTGCAGTGACATACCTGCTGGTGCAGCGTGGTGAGGTCCTGCATGAAGGTGTGGTGCTTGCGCTGCAGCGCGCCCACGCTGATCGCGTCGCGGCCGAGCTCGTCGCTCACGCCGCGCGCCTTCTCGCTCCCGCGCTGCAGCGTGTCCCTGCAGTGACATACCTGCTGGTGCAGCGTGGTGAGGTCCTGCATGAAGGTGTGGTGCTTGCGCTGCAGCGCGCCCACGCTGATCGCGTCGCGGCCGAGCTCGTCGCTCACGCCGCGCGCCTTCTCGCTCCCGCGCTGCAGCGTGTCCCTGCAGTGACATACCTGCTGGTGCAGCGTGGTGAGGTCCTGCATGAAGGTGTGGTGCTTGCGCTGCAGCGCGCCCACGCTGATCGCGTCGCGGCCGAGCTCGTCGCTCACGCCGCGCGCCTTCTCGCTCCCGCGCTGCAGCGTGTCCCTGCAGTGACATACCTGCTGGTGCAGCGTGGTGAGGTCCTGCATGAAGGTGTGGTGCTTGCGCTGCAGCGCGCCCACGCTGATCGCGTCGCGGCCGAGCTCGTCGCTCACGCCGCGCGCCTTCTCGCTCACGCGCTGCAGCGTGTCCTTGCAGTCGTGGAAGTACTTGTGTAGCTCGCGGGACGCCGCCAACATCTGGGGATAGACAATGGTATTGTAGGTACAATTCGCGCCAAACTACTAGTCCGCTCTGAAGTTGTTGCGAGCAGTTGTAGTCATAAAATTTGCTATAACGACGCGACTCATTTCTATACTCAGAGCCGACTAGCATATTGGCACGGACTATACTTTGTAGCAAACGAAAATAATTAATACATATATGCAGTACTATTTGTTTTTCTCTTCGAAAGAAAGAACAATTATTTATTCGGCGAAATATACAATCAAACTCAATAGTATAATGCTTTCTCAGACTATTGCCGTGGTTAGTGCTAGGTTTCGTCTCAATCGAGAGGTCCGACTTTCGACTTTGACTGGAATTCTGATTTTGAATATTAAAAGTTATGTGCATGTTAAAAAATAATCATAATCATATCGTACAAAATATAAATAACGTTAAATAATTCACTATTGACTTAACTAACCCCTATTATTAATAATGAATATGTTCATTTTTTTTTCGAGTAAACATCAAAATTTGATAAATTGAAATGCCAAATTTTGGTACAAAAATTTCGTAGGGCCATATTAATTGCTTTGCACCATATTTCTGACAAGTTTTAGAATATTTTTCTTTTTCACAATAATGTTTCCACCTTATCTTCAAGCAATTTTAAAACACTGATTTAACTGAAATTTTAAAATCGTAAAAAGCTTAACATTAACTTTTAACAATTAAGCGTAACCCACCTGTGTCCTGGTATCGATGAGCTCGAGCAGGTCCTGCCAGGTCTCCTTGAGCCCCTCCTTCCACTGCGCGATGACCGCGTTGTCCGAGTGGCCCATGCTGATCATCTGGTCGGCGATGCGCTCCGCGGTGGCCACGCGCTCCGAACCAACCGATTGTGTCTCGCGGGCGAACTCCTTGAAGCGCTCCCATAACAGCTGGATAATAAAATTATTTTTTAGTTAGTCTTATCCCTATATTCGGGTAACGTGTTATGCGTGCCATAACACTAGTTGTAATAGTACTACTAATTCCTATATAAAAGGGAACCAAAATTAAATTTTGAATAGTCGCACCACATCATATAATATGAATTTTAGGTCATAGACAAGCTCTTTTTTTCTATACGATTTAAATAACAAATGATCATATAGTCCACACGATGATAATTAACCACTGCTGTTCTTGGATATCTATTTCACAGGATTTCATACTGTATTCCATGTATGGTACTTACCGTAACGTGCTCGTAATCCTGTCCGAGCTCCTGCGAGGACGCGACCAGCTCGCGCTCGGTGATCCAGTGCTCCAGGTCATCCACCTCGCGCGACAGCTGGAACAGCCGCAGCGCCTCGTCGAGCTTGGCGCGCCGCTCGCCAGCCAGGTCTTTCAACCCGGCGTATAGCTTGTCCACCTGGGATTGCTTCACCGACACTTGCTCGCTGAGAGTGTAAATGTTATTGTTAGATAACCCAATTAAAATAAAGCGAAATCACTCGGATAGGTTAGACATAGGTCAAAATTTGACACCCGCTCCCGCCCACGGGTACATAGCTGCGTTAGAGTGCCTTACTATTGCTACGGAGTATATGCTTGTAGTCGTGTTTGACTCTATTGGCTGTCTAACTACACCTGCGCTAACAAATTCAGAGCAGACTAGAAGTTTAGCGCGGACTATACTTAATATACATGTCATATTATGTTCTATCTGTAAGATATGCATTGATAATATAAACATATCTCGCCTGTTCTGAATATGGCTCCGACATCAAATTCATAATTCGCACATTTCTATTAATTCATTAAAATAGGTAATTTCACAAATAACATTAGACTACTTAAGGTCAGTCACTTACCCGAAAGCAAGAGGTATGAGAAAGCCTTAAGTCTATCTGGTTAATATATAGAGTTTTCACACTGTTCATGTTTAACATACCTGAGCGGATGCTCTTCACCCGTAAGCTGTCGCACAGTCTCACCCAGCTGTCGTATAGTCTGGGCGTAGTCATCCACCGCCTGCTCGAGGATCTCGTGTTTCTTCATGAGGTTCTGAGCAGAGATCTCGTCCTTGCCGCGGTCCTCAACCATCATGTAAAGCTCCTGTTCGCTCATCCACGCCTCCGCTTCGTTAGCGTCGAACAGATACTGGTGCGCCTTCTCCCATTGGGACAGGTTGTTCTTGCGTTGTTCGATGGCATCTGTTATACATGAATATTAAGGTTTTTTTTTTTTAAATATATTATAGTTAGTCGTTATGATTACAAGTGGAGCGGTTGATATGTCGGTTGGACAAAGAGTTAGTGTAAGGTTATATCTCTATACAAAATTCTTGGTCACCTGAGTTACGAATTCAATTTTGTGTTCTACGTTTGACTGTTTGTACATATTCATAGCCTATACGAAAAAAATAATGCTAATGTACAACTGTGAATATATAAAAAGCATCAAAGAACCGCCAATATTGCAATATTGATTAATTAAAAAAAAAGTTACAATTATAATAATAAACAAGTTCAACTCGTCTTATAAAGACATCATCTAGTAAACTGACATACAGACCTACGAAAAAATATATTTTTCAGATAAATATTTTAAAACTCACCTTTCAATTCTCGCCACCTCGCGGTAAGTTCATCGATGAGCTTCTTGAACTCGGGCGAGTCCTCGTGTCCCTCGTCAATCAGCTTCTGTCCGTTGGAGATCACCGTGAGGATCCTCGGCTCGTGGTTATCGGTCTCAGTCTTCAGCGACTGGTTCTTCTTCTGCAGCATCTGCACATTGAAGAGTGAGTTGCCGTAGTCGGTGCTGCTCGCGAGCGGCATCTTCTCGTGGATCCATAGTTTCTCATCCTCGATGTCGCGGCGGAATTGGAACGCCTCCTTCTTCTTGGCCAATTGGCGCTGTCGATCCAAAAGCGGCGCCTTCAGTTGCTCGAAGCGTTGCTCCACGGACTTTTTCTTCTCCTTGATCTCCTCCATCTTGTCCGGAACGGTCTTCTGGAGGTATTCGGCCTGGGTCTCCAGTTCGGTGACCTGCTTAGCCTTGACGGCCATCTGAGTCTCGATCATCTGTTGCTTCTGCATTAGAATGTTGACAGATGCCAGATCAGTGCCGGTGTCCGTGTTCTCAATCTGCTTCTCGAGCTCGTTCATCCATGAGTCGATGTCGTCGCATGTCTGGTGGAGGAGGACCTCGCGGTTGGCGTCGAACAGGCGTTCTCCCTTCTCCTTCGTGGTGGTCTGGAGGTTCTCAAATTGATCTTGTAGTTCGTGCATCTTCGGGGAAATTACTTCGACAAATTCGGGTTTCTGCTTCATCAGCTCCTCGGCCGCGTTCTGTACCGCGAACAGTCTTTCCTTGTTAGCCGCGATCTCTGCTTCGAAGGCCTGGTGCCGAGTCCATTTGGAATGGATCGTCTTCGCTGAGCGGTAGGTGTCGTCCTGCGCGGTGACGTTCTTCTCCTGCACCCATTCGCCGAGCTCGTCGCAGTCCTGCAGGAACTGGTGGAGCTGGAGCTGGTCTTGCAGCTTCTCCATCTGCTGGTGGGCCTTCTCCCTGTTGGCGTTCCGTCTCTGCTCGATGTTCTCGGCCTTGCGCTGGATCTTGTCGGCGTCGAAGTGCCTCTCCTCTACCAGGCGGTTCGCGAATTGCACGACAGAGTTGATCTTGTCGTCGTTGGCCTCCATGGTGGTAAGGAAGGCCTCGTGCTCCTTGATCATGTTCTCGGCTTGCTCCAAGTTCGCTGGTGGCTCGGTCTTTGCTAGCCTATAAAATAAAAATACGTTGTCTAAAATGGTACATCATTTATAGATTTTATAATTGTATTGTATAATTTTTATAATTGTTGTAATAGGTTATTAATTCACTGACCAATTTTATAGAACTATTTATTTATTTATTATATTTGTGTTTAAATCATTTGTCACTCAAACTGCTTTCCAAACCCATTACGATATATTAGATACTTCATAGTATATGTGTTGTTTACGATATTAAGTTTGCTTGTATGTATATAGGTATATGATGATGAATAAATCTTTGAAATCTTTGATATGTATACTCATACACAGTATTTATGTAACTCTATAGTCAAGATTATATGTGAAATCTCATGATTTCACATATAATCTTAACTTATAATAGAGTTATAATAAGTTCCCAATGTGTCCTAACACCATTCCCCAACCCCCACCGTCCCCGGCAGTGTGTAGTGGCTCTGCGCGAGCTGCTGCCGGTTCTCCCACATCTGCTGCAGCTCCGCCCGGGCCTGCCTGCAGCCAGTGCCCCACGTCACCTGTGCTCCTGTTGCGCCAGCAGCACCTCCGCCTGGCGCGCGTCGCGCTGCAGCAGCTGCAGCTCGAGGCTCTGCGCCAGCAGCTGCTGCCGGTTCTCCCACATCTGCTGCAGCTCCGCCCGGGCCTGCCTGCAGCCAGTGCCCCACATCACCTGTGCTCCTGGTGCGCCAGCAGCACCTCCGCCTGGCGCGCGTCGCGCTGCAGCAGCTGCAGCTCGAGGCTCTGCGCCAGCAGCTGCTGCCGGTTCTCCCACATCTGCTGCAGCTCCGCCCGGGCCTGCCTGCAGCCAGTGCCCCACATCACCTGTGCTCCTGGTGCGCCAGCAGCACCTCCGCCTGGCGCGCGTCGCGCTGCAGCAGCTGCAGCTCGAGGCTCTGCGCCAGCAGCTGCTGCCGGTTCTCCCACATCTGCTGCAGCTCCGCCCAGCCCTCGCGCAGCGCCTTCAGCCGCTCGCGCAGGAACATGTACTGCGGGTCGTCCTGGGTCGAAGGCTCCTGCACACCAACGTAATTCATTGTAAATTCTTTAGAATGACAGAAAAATTGTCATTTATTCGTCGTTTAGGTATGTGTCTCGTGTAGCTGTAGTCCGGGGACTACGAATAAAATAGGGCTACGGTATACCCTGCCTATCGTAAGGGACAAAACTGGGAGCTCCAACCGTCCAACAAGCAACCCCGAGAAGGACGACGGTATGCGTGGTCGTATACCGTCGTAAACACCAGTTGTGCGGGAAGAGCGTAAATTGCTTCCGCCAGGACAGAGCCTGACAGGGGGGTATCACGCTCGAGGGACTCCGGTTGAGTTCAAAACCCTCTGTATTTTAAATCGATATGGTTTCTAGTCCACTAAGTAGGTCAATACATAGGAATTAACTGATTTCAATTTGAAACAATAATTATTAAAAAATATCAGTATTTTTTTCCTTTTGTTATATAAATTGGGAGTACTGAAACTAACCTTGCCGTCTTTAATTTTTTTGTACTAGAAATTCACCAAATTAATTAGAAATCTTGTCGTAAAATAAAACATGAACAAACTCACGGCAGTGATCTTCTCTCCGTACTCCATCATCTTGGAGTACTCGTCCTTGTAGTTGTCGATCTCCTCCTTGATCGTCTGGTGCTGCGACAGCAGTTTCTCCGCCTCCGCCAGATTCGACGGTGTATCTAAGCAAATAAGACAATATATTTACTTTAACGAATATTTTTTTCACTTCATAACTTTATTCCGTATTTTTCCAATCTATTGTACGCAACTTTATAGCAGTAATAAATAATATAAATAAGCTAAGAGCACTAACGATATTCAAACCACTTTATGAATGTCCGTAATATAATACATTTTATAATTTCTACGATAAAATTAATAATAAAAAATAGTAATTAATACAAAAAAGTGTGAACAATATTCCGATTCGATGTTTTATAAAATTTCATAGGAACCATAATTCAGAATAACAATCATAAACTATTTACCTTTTAAACTAATAACTATTCATCTTAAAGCTATCTATCTAAGGTATATATTAGTGTAAAGTACCTTCGGACGCGACATCGGTCTGTGTCTTAGTGAGCCACGCCTGGAAGTGGTCGACGGAGCGCAAGAAACGGTGCAGGTCGCCCGCCTCTTCCAGTTTCGCGTCGCGGTCCTTCAACTGTTGGAAAAAAATGTTTAAATTATTCTCGATATTCAAAATAATGCTTATTTCAATGATAACGACGATGCTGAAAAAGTTCGTGGATAAATTGAATAAAAAAAATAAAAAGAGGCAATGTATTTTGTATTGCATTATAAGTCCTAAGGGGTGATGGAATGCTGAAGCGTACTCCAACATTTTTCTCCACAACGGATTTGTAGGGGATTAGTAGTCAAACCAGGTAGTTTTCAAACTCCTTAATTGGCCTCCATAGATACTTTTTATTGCCTACGTAATTACTGGGCGCATTGTTCGCGACTATTTCACCATGCGCGCTCGCCGCTCCCAGTTATCGCGTCTGGATTGCAACTTAGTCACGTTGAGTGTAAACACCCCCGAGCCACATTTAACAATGCACTCGCCATGTGCGCTAGCCGCTCCCAGTCCTCACGCCTGGATCGCCTCCAGGTCGTGCTAAGGTTCACCCCACCCCCGAGCTCCCGAGCCACGTGTCCCAATGCACTCACCATGTGCGTGAGCTGCTCCCAGTTCTCGGTGATCTGCGTGATGCGGTCGCGGATGAGGCGCGCCTCCTCCGGGTGTTCGTGCTCGATGGCGCCTGCCTCGCTCTCCAGCGACGAGATGCGCGCCTGGATCGCCGCCAGGTCGCGCTCCATGCCCGACAAACGACGCTGCAGCGTCATCACACCTGGACAACGTATGAAAATTCATTATTTTTTTTGTATATAATATTTGAAGTAGCAAACAGGCATGGAGTCCATGTAAGTGAATTTTGCCCATGGACCATTCTGTAATCATCCCCAGTATGCTGACGAACGATTTTTTCACCACCATGGTGTATCATCATCATCATAAATAAATAAAAACTATTCATTTTAATACAACACAAGAAGCTTACTTTTTAAATTTGGCATAAATTAAAAGACATCCGAAAATTGGAAGGACAACATTAATTTCGTATTATTACTCATCATCTTAACATCGTACGGCGTAACAGATCATCAATACCGTACCGTTGAGATCCATCTCGAGATCGTCGGTCTGTTGCAGGATGCGTTTCTTGTCCTCTATCCACGACACCGTCTCGCGGCACTCGATGTGGAAGGTGTGGACGCCCTGCGCGGCCTTGAGCTCGTCCTTCTTGCCCTCTGCCTTGTCTCGGAGCGAGGACCATGCGGTGTTGAGCGCTTGTTGTCGCTCCGCGATGCGCGCGGCCGCGGGGTGCTCCACGTGTATGAGCTGGCGCGCGAGCTGGTTCACGACGGCCACGCGGGACGCGTTCGCGTTCATCTCCTTGTCGAAACCGTCGTATCTATGGGGTACCACGGGTTAATATATACAACTAAAAAGTAAAATCGCCTGTATAGATGTGTTACTGGTTTACAGAGCTTGTTTTATCTTAAAGGATATTTAGAACTAATTTCAATTAAAGAAATTTGTGCGTTAATTAAATTGTATCCAATGACTTTTATTACTGAAAATATGTTTATACAAGATTTGTTTATAGGGTTCTTTAGTCCTTATAAATTTGTGATTTACGAAAATTATCATTAATAAGTACTAGGGATTATTTTATAGATTTTTTTTGTCCTAAAACATTGACACATGTTATAACCAGCATCATATTAATTTAATTTCTCGAGTAAAGTTTGTGTAGTCCTACTACAATATACTTCACGTTATATACATTATTTTGTGATGTGGTGCGTTCGTACCTGTGCTTCATAATTTCCACATCGTCGATATCCTTGGGCGGCAGCATGGTATCCAACATGCGATCCTTCTCCGCGATCCATTGATCAGCCGCGTCTGCCTCGGCGAGCAGCTTGAACAGCGAGAGCGCGTCGAGCAAGCGCTGTTTGCGTAGTCTCGCGAGTTCCGCGAGCTCGCCGTGCCGCGCGTCGATGTTCGCGAGCCGCTCGCGCACCTCGGGGCTGTTCGCGTCCTCCGGGGACAGCTGGGAGGCCTGTGGAATGTTCCTTGTTATAAAACTATACCTTTTGTAGGTACACAGGATGACACATATTATGAGTTGAGGATTCGTGAAGAATTTAACCATGCACGCTGTTAGTCTAGATTTAGTGAAGGTTCGAAGGATTATCCTGTATTTATTGTGTATTTTAGAAAGAAATAGAACTGTTTATAAAAAAATATATCAAAACTCGAATAATGTTTTAGTATTTTTCATAAAAACAATTCGAAAGTATTTTACTACTTTAAAAAATATCACCGATCGTAACGTACCGATCATAAACACATAATAAATTTAATATTTTTTCTAATCAGTCTCGATTAACTAGGACTAAAACAATATACAAACTACTCTTTGGTTGATTATAGTAAAAACAAATAGGATAATCGTGATATTTTCACGTCGCTAATGTCCTTACCAATTGCTTGAGCTGTTGAATGATATTGGCGTAGTTCTTCAGCTCGTCGGTAACGTCCTTGTGCTTCTTCAGCAGGCTCTGTACCTGCGCTTCGTCTACGCCCGTGTCCTCCGATGACACCAGACTGTTAACCAATAAGAAGAATAACTTAGTTCTACTTTTCCACACGCATTTTAAGTAACTTTTATAATTAAGGGTGTAAGTAACTTTTATTATATCGATACTATATGTTATATGGTATATTCAAATTGACATTGACAATCCTTAAAAACTACATTTTAATAGTTTCGTAGTCTGTATGCTACTGTATAATACACCAGAAAATGTGATGTTTTCATCATACTGACCGGTAAGTCACGCAAGAATTGAGATTTAACCTCAAATAAGACGAAAGTTCCACTTAATGTCGGCCACGGAAGCGCCGCTAACCCTGAAGACTAAAGTTGGAATGCTCGGAAAAGCATGTCTTCTTTACCACACCCTACAAAGCGGAACACAACAGCGCTTAACACTGCTGTTATTAGACAGAAATAGGTATGGTAGTGTTGTCTCCGGAATCAACAGAAGTTTCTACCTATGGTTTATTTGTGTGAATTATCTCGTATATCCATGGGACCCAAATGTATAGGAAGCGCATATCGCGTACACTGTGTCCTTGTATTGTGTATCAATGTTTGTGTCTGTGTACAGGATGTCGCGGCGACGCTCCTGAAGGAGTGTATGTGTGTGTGTGTCTGTGTACACTTGGTACACATACCGCAGTGTGTCCAGCATCCAGTTGTCGATGTCGTCGGCGTCGGCGAACAGCTGGTGGTACTGCACGGCGGCCTCCAGGCGGTGCTTGCGCAGCGCCGCCACGTCCAGCAGGTGGTTCCATTGAGATAAGATGTCGCGGAGGCGCTCCTACGGGAATGTACGTATGAGTATAAATATATGTATGAGTTCACACAAAGATTATTGTTATTTAAAGATACATATTAGATAGATTATAATTTTCTGCATGTTTTTATGATAAATTTTGTTTGATTTTAATTTAACGTATTACGAAGTTAATTTTACAAATATTACGTGTTGTTAAATATATGTCAACAGATTACATACTGGACACAAAGATGTATACCATAATATAGCATTACACAATTGTTATATAACAGTAAATACAGTTATATCTGTCAGAAAAAATATATTTGGGAGATAAGCATATTGCATTTATACCTAAATGCAATATGTATATGGAGTGAGGAAGTATAAAAGGAAGTTGTGATCAAAAAGTGCACATGAAATATGTCATATACATCACAAGCAATATAAATGAGTATTGCTGGCATTATAATAACTTGTAAAAATATTGTACCAGGTGTACTGGAGGAATAGGCTATGAGAAATTAGCCTGTGTGCATGGAGGGCAGTTAATTTCTCGCTAATCACTATCATTTCGTATTTCATCCACACACTTATACCATACTTGTAAAATTCACCCTGTGTATAATACCTGTATGCGATCAGCACCAAAGTGTCCGTGCGAGACGAGCTCGTCGCCGACGGCCGCCACGTCCATGAGCTGCACCTCGTGCGCCAGAACATCCTCCTCCAGCGCCTTATGCTTCGACTGCAGCAGGTACACTGCCAGAACACAACCAGACGGTAATAACACGCTTTTTTATAATATGGGAGTAGCAGACAGCATGCAGGCACCACATGATGGCAAGTGGCTACTGCCGCGGATGGACATCTGTAATCAACCACAGATAGAATCAGATATTCCTCCCTGAGGTTGGTCACAGATGCGCCGCTACCTCTAAGGACTAAGCTGAAACGCCTCGGAAAAGTATGTCTCCCTTACCAAATCCTTCAAACCAGAACAGAGCAGCTCTTAACACTGCTGCAATAAGGCAGAAATAGGTGCGGCGGTGGTGCTGCGAGAATCGAACCACAAAGGGTTCTACCATCTTCAGCTTTCTACACTCACAGCCACACACTAGGATTCCCTTCGTGAATGCTATGGATACACACAAAGACAAACACACAGATACCCAGATCCAAAAACAGAAACCTAAATTCATCATTTATATATCTGTCTGGCCGGGGATCGAACCCGAGACCTCCTGCGCGTCAGTTACGGTGTCTGCCCGGCCACGCTGGTCATAATAACGTCAATATTACTGTTCATCAACAAAACTGCTACAGTTTGTACCTTATGTTACGTTTAGAATGCAACAATATGGACTATCTATCAGGAAAGCTGTGACACTAGGCCATATGTCATGTTCTAGTATGATAATTTAAGTCACAGGTCTAGTCAAGTGTTAGGTACACTTTGTTACACTTGTTGTACACAGGTTAATATGGAAAAAATACCGAACTATTACTGCTGTCTTCGCCATCACTAAACGTAATAAAAAAGTTAAAATTTTTTAATCACAGAAACATTTGCGTTTCGTATCGTAAGTTCTTGTTGACCATTTTTACATTAACAGCTTTAACTGGCAGTATATATGATTCGAAAACAACTGTCAAATGTAAAGGATTTTCAAAAAATAACTTTTAAATCAATTAAACTAAGAAGTTGTGAGAACAATTTTCTCATACATCAATTAATAATATATTTCAACATACCGGTGGTGAGATCGTGTCCAATGTCATCCACGGAGACGATCTGCTCCTTCTCCTTGATCCAGTTCTCCTCGTCGGCCATGTCCCAGTAGAACTGCCATAGCTTGCGGCTGTCCTCCAGACGCTTCCTACACACCAAGCAGGGTTAAGTCACGTGAATTTATACGTTCGTAGCTTTTTCATGAAGTTCAAAATGTGATAGTAGCAAAATATATAGTATAAAGTGTATATGGAGTTTCCCGCTACATTGCTTCTCACCAGCAATTAAATATACTATTATTAACATAAATTAACTATTATTAAAAGTATTGTAATGAAAATATATCCTAACAACATAGATTAGTAAAGGTTACTCCTAATAAGAAAATGTAACCAATTTTGACAATTGAAATTGTCACTGTCACCTATTTTCGTGTTTAAAAAATATGTAGTTTTAGAGTATTTACGATTGAAATTTCTCCGCACTTTTTCTTCGATTTCGTGTTTTTGCACCACTTAACTGCACATGTCGGCATTGTTCCGCGTAAATTACAGCATGACAGTCGGGGTCGTAATGGGAAAACAGTCAGCATGTTACATTAAATGGCTGTAAAAGGAGGAAAGCGTAATTGAACAGCAAGTTGTGACGTACCTGCGCTCGACGGCGAGGCGCACGAGCTCTGCGTACGCGTTCTCGAGCTGCTGGATGCGCTCCACCGTGATGGCGGGGTCGCACGGCCGGTAGCCGCCCTCCTCCTGCTCCAGGAACCGCTGCGACTGGCCCACGACCACCTGCACACACACACACACACACATACATTAATAAATAAATAAAGATACTTTCATAAATAAAGAAACAACATGGTAACTGACTATTCGTGATTGCCTACGTATGCCTGTACAAAATAAATGTAAAGGTACTATATTAGTCAAAATGCTAACCCCCGAAATATGCAATCACACATTCATAAATAAAGAAACAAATAATAGAAAATTCGTAAGTGCTAAGTGCGTAGGCATGTACAAAATAAATCTAATATTGAAAATGCTAACCTCAGAGATATGCAATCAAATTTTTAATACATCATTACCAATATATTTTGATCACCGACATAGATATTAAGACTGTCAACAAACTCCTTGCAAATAAACAACATATAGTTAAACAATGATTATATGTATTAACATTTGTATTCATGAACTATTTGCGTTACTCTAAAATAAAATGATTACTTAAAGGATAATTATTTGCAATCTAAACTTGCGATGAACTTTGCTGAAGGAGCTTGAAAAATCTCGCCTCGAAAATCGTTAATCCTGAGGATGTTGATAAGGACAATGGTACAAAATTATTAAAATCGTGTATTGTCATCGGTTTTTGATAATTCTTCAAAATTTTGAATTAAACTGAACGTGGATAGAAATCGGGCTCAAAGATTCCGTTATTGTTACATACATACATACATACAAACGTACAACCCAAGCTAATAAAAGCGTGTTAAAAATAAAAGTTTACGCCGTAACCATAAAACTCAGTGTCATTATGTCTTTAATAACTATAAATCATGCGTGTACAATTCCAAATCCTTCCTACCTTTTTCGTAAAACTCAGATTAAAGAAAAAAATCTTCAAATAAATTTACCCTCACACACAAATCAAAAATTTTAAATAGTTACATACCTTGACCCGTTCTCCGAGCACGTTGATATCGGCCTCGACGAGCGCGTGCTTCTGTAGCAAGTCCTCCACGCCCATCAGATGCTTGCCGTAGTCGTCGGTCAGCAGGCGCAGCTTGATCTCCTCCATAGAGTCCAGGATGTAGAGCATCTCCTGTTGGGGAACACGGGATGAGAATATGTACGTAATAATGTTATATGATATGATTGTTGTTTGAACTGCTTATATGTGTTTTATGATAATGCCTGATGTTATTGACCTTCATAACTCACCCAGAAGATTAGGTTCTAAGTATGATACTCAAGATATGCCGAATCGAAGATTGAGCCACTTAGATCTTACAAGTATTTCAAAATTGTAGTTGAATTTTAAAACGAGATGAATGGTGTTTTGTCGAATTTGCCATGGGCAAGTCCTTGATGGTTTAGCAGTACCATAAAATATTTCTTAGCAAAACTACCGCACAAGCATACTCTTACCCTCACGTCTTACCCACAGATAAGTTATTAATTGTTAATTGAAATAACCATTAGAGCATAAGCCTTATTGGAAAGAAGATCGATAAGCGCGGGCGAAGTGGCTTTGAGACAGCCACTTGCAATGTACCGGGGATCTGGGTTTGATTCCTGGTGGGAATAAATATATCTGTGATAGATAATATTTAATTAGACTGAAATACCGTTATTTTTATAAGATTTTGCTTTGAGTAGGTTCTTATAATCTGTTAACAGAGTAAAAGTATCTGTTATGTGTACATGATGTGTATTTTTAATAATGACTCTATGTTGATGCCCTAGTTCAAATAAAGAGGCCATAATTACTTTATTCGTTAGAATAGTAAACCTTATCTAACCATGGTCTGTTTTCATAATATATGTTATGCACAACTGCCTTTGTGTTATAACACAATTCACTAAGTTAGGTGAATGTGATGAAGATTTGTCACAAATTTATATGTTATTTATGCTGATCATCATACATTGTTTGTTGTTGCAGATGTATATGCTGTTTAATGTGGTGATATATATAGCTAATTGTTAAGCTGATAGTGTGTGCTATAATAATATAGTTTCTATCAGTAGCTTGTTGTTCTGTGTCTGTAGCTCATACATCGTGGTGATACGTGTGTGTGCAAGAAGAATGTATTTTCAAAATATCTGTAGATGGTAGTGTTGTGCAGTTATAACTCATAAATCACTGTTACGTGTGTCGAGGTTGTTTTATATGTGTGTGTGTGTGTGTATGCCTGTGTTTCTGCGTTTGTAGCTCATACATCATGCTGCTGTGTGGTGTGCTACGTGGCGGTTGTGTTGCATGTGTGTGTGTGCGCGTGTATGTATCTGTGCGTCCGTGTGCGCCCCTGACCTGAAAGTTCTGCTGCAGCTGCAGCGAGAGCTCGAGGCGGGCGCGGCGCGCGCGCAGCAGCTCCAGCAGGTAGGCCCACAGCCGCAGCACGTTGTCGCGCCGCGCGCACACCCGCTCCATGTCGTGGTACCTGGGACATAAGCCACAGCTTATTAAATCTGTTTAAGTCTCTTAAGTAAGTAACAGTGATCAATAGGTGTCCAATGGTCATTTTAGATGCATCACTCTGATTACACGATACTCGTATGTCTATCTATCCTTAATTATATTTATATATACCAATCTCTTAAGACATCAGTATCCATTAATGCAGAAATTAGTAAAATATCAAACAATGGTAATGAAAAAAGTATATTTTATGCGGGGTTTAAGGTACGCCTTTATGTTTCACTGCTACTTTGATGGAAACTAGCATTGTAAGTTACTACTCTTAAGTTATTCTACTACATTACAACCCTATTTTATTCTTTATTATATTTTCTTCCGAAAATTCGTACACACATTCATTAAAAAACACAAATGTCTCACTATATCAATGTAAAAGTAATTTGGATAAATAAAGGATTTGAATTCAAATTCAATATTTACCACGGACCTATTAAGTCATATATGTGTATAATGCATTGTATATATATCTCCTAATTTTCCCTACATATGAATAACTTCATACAAACTAACCGTTCAGCCTGCAGCTCGGAGCACACAGCAACAACCGCTTGCACGCGCTCCTCGTAAGCGAAGATATCGGTCTCGATGGCCTCGTGTTTCTTCGCCGCCGCCTCAACCGCCGCCAGATCGAAGCCGAAGTTGTCCTGGCTGACCAGACGCTGGTTCTCCGAGAGCCACGTCTCGCGCATCTGCGCTTTGCGGTTGAATCTGGAATAGTCACGTGGGTAAAAATATGTAGCATATTGGACAAAGCAAATTGTGTGTGAAAATTTATACTGAACTGGATGCTACGAAAATAATCTAAAAACTCTCTCGTAATATCTCTAGATTTTTATCATATAATTTTAAATAAGTTTAGAAAACTCAACACATTGGTTTAGTTTAGTATTTCTCTGAATTAGGCGATACGATAAAAAAAATAGGCTTAATTTATTATTTCATGGTCTTTGCACGAGGAATATGTGTCGTTTAAGGAACTATGTTAGATAAAAGCATAATATTATGTGTTACTATGCTCGTCTTAATTAAATTTTTAATTTAGTCAAGGACTATGTTAAGTGAGCCTAAGTAAGCAAATGTGTACTCACGTTTGAATACTTATTGCTGTTTTAGCTGTTTTTAATATCCAAGTTAGCTCATGAGCATTATGCGTCTTTGTCCTAATACACACAAAAAACCGGAACAATAGACTCTCACATTAACGTTATAAAAAGGTAAACATATAAAAATATCAACAGAAGCCTCAGTGTTCTGGGCTGCAAACTATTACATCTCCTATCTGATGAGCTCCTCTTATCTACGTCAGCTGGCGCTCGAGTTCAGCTTTGACGAGTCACTTTCACACTTTTATGGCATATACAACCTCCGGTGGGACTAACAACAAAATTGTCGACATACCTGGCAGCGAGCTGCTCGAGCTTCTCCTGGCGGATGAGCTCCTCGCGCAGCGCCAGCTCGCGCTCGTGCTCGGCCTTCTCGAGGCGCTCCCAGGCGCGGTTGATGTCGTGGATCATGCGGCCCTCGCGCGGCGTGTACGGCCGCTGGTTGGCCGCGCGCATGCGCGACTGCAGCGTGAACAGCAACACCTCCAGGTTGCCCTTCTCCACGAACCTGGGGGGACGCACACATATACGTCAAGTATAGATAACATGTATCGTATAGTTGAGTAGATGGTTCAGAAGATGTTAGTGCTATGTCACTAAAAAAAATTGCAAATCATAATCAAAATACAATTGAAGCAATTTTACCAATCAACCTAAAACAGACAAATTAAAGAAGATAAAAAAAATGTGCTATTTTTGCCCTTAGAGACACTTTCATGTTGTATATTGGTTTTTAATTGACACACTTCATTTGATATTGTCGTATAGATTTCTTGATCATCAGTTAGAATAAAGAAAAACATAGTAAGTAACCGATATCGAATAAGCAGATTGTTTATTCAATTGTGTTTCTTTATATGTATTTGATTTTAATTAAAATATACTCCAACACATGGTGCAGTTTAACTTATTCTGAATCCGTAAAATAAGATTATTTACTTTTTTATAAAAACCAAAAGGAACCATATAAAAACAAACAAGACTTACTTGGGCGGTTTCTCCACAGTGCGGTAATTGGCGAACTGGATGAGCTGTTGACGGACGCCCTCCAGCGAGTTCGCGAATGTTCGGTCGCCGAGCGCTTCGATGGTACGCTCGATCCATTGTAGCAGGTCGCTGTTAACAACATTAATAATTATTATATGCCTCTAAAAGGTAGTTAAACAAAAATGGTACAATACGGAATAATAAACAATAATAAAATCAAGTTTTCTATGTATATAACAGAGGAGTCAATAGCAGACAGGTATACATAATATGTCATGGTAAGTTTATATCTATAATCGACTTTAAAAATGAATAAGAGGTCAAGCTGAAGTTAACTAAAAATTCGTGACCGACCCTACTGTGGTCTAAGATGTAAAACAACAAGTGAGTATCTTTACTGGTAATACATTCATGAAGCGAGAACACAAGACCACTTAACATTGCTTTTATAAGCCATTGCGCAATTGTTATCAGGCTATTGGCCAGCAGAGCAGTAAACTTTTGATATCTTAAGAAAAATTAAGTCACTCTACTGCTCTAGATTGAATAGTCGACAATAGTATTGTAAGAGAAAGGTATAATGCCTATGGAGAGAAATAATAAATTTCCTTTAAAAAACAAACAAGAACGAATACGAATAATTTATAGAGCAGTAAAAGTAAATGATTTATAAATAACTTTATATGTTGTAATAATTTGAAGCTGGTAATGTGATCCGTTTGTTATCCTATTGCACGAGAAGTGTCCTTGAAGGATATATGAAAGGTCAGAGTTCTCTTATAACGGTAGTGAGCTATTCTTGGTAGGATATCCCTATGATTTATTGGTTCGTTAATCACACTAATCCTACCTACTTACTTTTAATTTTTATTAATACTTGAATAATGAAATCTTAATATTTGTTAAAATTACTATAAGTCTATCACTATTAAATTGTTAGCTAAATTGAAATGAAAAATGACTAATAACACGCGTAATATGACTCTTGCCCCCGATAGTATTATATAAGCCCGATATTAATCCATCTATCCTTAGACTTGCCTATCGAAGATTGAACTTTAACAATATTTGTCTGTCAGAAGCCAGTTTGCACCGAAATGCCTCTCTCTCTCTTTAGAAAATAGCCCAACACTTTTATATCTAATAGTTTGATAACTTACTACGATTTTTATAAAGATTACTTGTAGCGCTGGCGGCTTCGCCCGCGTTTTTAAAAATAACAATCATGACATACAATATAATTGAAAATTTGTAACTTCATTGGAATGTTAGTGGCCCATCTGTCGTAAATTTACCATACCAAATCAGAAACCTTCGGGGGCTCATATGCACAACAACTTTGCTAAAGATCATCACATGATCTAATGCGGCGGTCGGCAACGCGCGGCCCGCGGGCCGCATGCGGCCCGCGGACGTCTTATTTGCGGCCCGTGAATGTTTTGTAAATAAGTCCTAATAATATCAAAATAAATGCATGAACGAACCGCAAACAACCCTATTGTCAATAGTGTGTAACGCGCATCACTCGGCTCGCGAAAAACAATAAATGACCTAGTAGTAATAATTCTGTAATTTTATTTCCTTTTATTTTGATTTCCATTTAAATTCCATATTTTTTTTTAGCTATGAACATAATGATTTACATTACGTGTACTAAGGTAAAGTGACCTAATGCCGAGGGGTTCTGAAATTGGCACCAAATTCCGTGGTATTTACAAAAACGGCTTTTATAAACTATTTACGAACTCATTTTTACTGAAAGGTATGTTATTTAATAGATATATTATCACTCTATTGTCATATGGCTATCGTAATAGTATTATGTGTATGGTTTTTTAAATAATCGCATAGTTTTGCATTAGTGCCTCCATCAAACGCATGCTTCATACATTTTGGGCCTCATGCACGTGAATGACACGATTTGTCAAATAGTGATTTTTTCATATGCATGTGTGGGATAGTGTCTCGATGAAAACATTATATTGATTATATATGGAATCGATAACATTTAAATATTTTGCTTATTTCTTAACAGATAATAGTAAAAATAAGTTTAAAAATACAGCGGCATTAGGTGCCAAATATTTTGGGCTGTCTCTTATATGTCTCTGAGGATATACCACGTATATACCACGGAATAGCAATTTCATAGACTTGTTTTTAATTTCAATTTTTGTAGTTGTTTTTATGAATAAGCATGTCTTGCTTTGAATTTGATAAATGTAATACTCAATTAATTTCCAAATCATTTTCCAAGGTACTGCATTATACTGCACCTAATTATATAATATCAAAGATGACCTATTTATGTACTTTCCTAATTTCTTCTATGGGACAACTAAGGAGAGAAAATGAAGTTCATCCAGATAGCAATGGAATATTGAACAAGTATGGTATATTATTATGTACATATTTCAATAAAGCATCTTTCTGCCTCTAAATTGTGTAAAAGTATTATTTAATAATCGGAATTTGGAAACGTGATTTTTAGTTATGAAACGCTGTTCCGATGTATATAAATCGGAATTAGGTTATATGGGCACATTAATCCGCGGCATAACCGCAAAATACTATACAGGGTGTTTAAAGTTTTCATCGGTTTTTAAGAACACATCTATCATTTGTATCAGTAATTTACTTAATCCTAATTAATTAAGAATTAACATTGTAATACGATTTTAATAGCTATTTAAATAAGAACTGGAACATTTTACGACGTTTTCATTTGATTAAATTACTCAAAACGAAATAATTCTATAAACCTGATGACAATATTCCATATTATTATTATTTCTGGTGTACTATAATAAACTCTAGTATAAAGTACACGAAGAAGAATGTTCAAAATTATATTGCAGATACACGAATCTACTGCAGTTTAATAAGCTTCTGATAAAATTATCTAATTCCTTATTAAGCCATAGTTAATGCTTAATATCTGACGCTCTTTCTAGTTTTGGTGAAAATACCGCGGAAATAGGTGACTTTACCTTAATTGATTTCTGTATGTTTTAACAATTTGAAGAGCTTTTTCATTTTTTTCGGTACACGTATATTCGGCTTCTGGGGTTTATATTACAAGTGCGGCCCGCCTTTAGTTTATTTTGCCACTGAGTGGCCCTTGCCTGCTAAAAGGTTGCCGACCACTGATCTAATGCATAGTTTACGTTTCTAAAATGACATAAAGACAAACATTTTTTATATAAAGAGTATTCCATACCTGGTGAGCGATTCGTATTCCTGCATCATTTTTTCGTTCTCCATCGCGATGCCGACGACCTTGCCAATCCTCTTGCCCTGCACCGTCTCCTGCTTCAGCTTGCTGAAGTAGTGGTAATACGTCACCACGTACGTGATGATCGACTTCTCGTCGGGGTGGTCAACGGCGATGTCTACAAGGAAATTAAAGTTAATGATTTTGGATTTTCATATTAAACTTTCGATGGCTATACAATCAACGAATTAATATAATTAATTGTTGAAACATCATCCACAGTAACAAACATGATGCTACTCATGCATTTCATGGTGCCGATATTATCTTCTCCTCTCTATTAAATTCTAATAAAAATATGGAGCAAAATTGCTCTCCAAGAATTATAACCTAAAATCAAATAATACATGGATGTTCATGGATCAGGATTTTAAAATGTCACCACTTTAACATCTTATTAGTCTATCACAATAGTTGCTTGCTTGCTATGAATCTTCCTTATAATATATGAGACTAATTTAGTACTTAGCGAGACTCACCTTCGGCATCCAAGAGCTTCGTAAGGCCGAGCTTCTCCTCGGCAACGTTGAACGCATTGTTCAGGTTGTGGATAGGATTGCTCCTGTGGAGCTTCTCGAATTGGATCAAGTCCGGTCTGTGTTTGTGTATGATGGCGTTGAACGCCAGCCCGTCGCGCCACGAGGTCGTGAAGTTGCGCACGTTCACGTTGTTATAGCCTGCAGTCTTCATCTGACACCACAGCAGCAATGCGTCTTTGGCGGACTTTGTCTCTTTGTTATCTGTCTCTTCAATCGTAATGTCTTGAATCTGAAATGGTTTTGAAAAGTGGATTGAATTAATAAAAAAAACATTGAATAAAATATAGTGGGTGTGATAAAACTTTTAAGGACAAATAATTGTTATGGTAGAATACTATAGGTGTATTACCCGAATATCCCGAATAAAGGTAACAAATCTGTGAATATTCTAATTAAAGGAACATATCAAAAATCATTAAATGCTTCAAAATACATTTTAATATAAGGAAAATCGACAACCGATACACAATGTAATAATATTGTATTATATTTATTACCTTTTATGGAATTTACCTTGCAATACAATGGTATAGCAGCAGTATTTGTTGTTTACTGCGTTGTGCAGATGGTAAAACCCTTTGTGGTTCGATTCCGACGGCACCACAGCCACACCTACTTCTGCCTCATAACAACAGTGTTAAACGCTGCTGTGTTCTGGTTTTAAGGGTGTAAGGAAGACGAGGCGTTCCAGCTTAATCCTCAGGGGAAGCGACGCATCTGTGGCCGACCTCAGGTAGGAATTTCTATTCCTATCCGGTGTTGATTACAGATGTCCATGGGCGGCAGTAGTCACTTACCATAAGTTGGATTGCATGCTCGTCTGCTACTCCTATATTACAAAAAAAACGCGCAATTACCTGGAACCGCAGGATGATAGTCCAGATGAGACCGAGGCTGAGTCGGGGGTTGCCGTCGACGATGTCGTGCGAGCCCATGTTCTCGAGGTGGACCCGCTGCTCGCGGAGGAACTGTAACGCCTTGTCCACGTTTTCCAAGCAGTGGATACGCATCTTGCCTTTCGTTGGGCGAGGCTGGTGGAAGACAAAGTAAATAGATTTCAAGGAAAAGGTAAGTAGGAAGTTAAAAGCAGTGTAAATTATATCTCGATATACAGTAGACACAAGAATTATAGAATATCTAAATAGCAAACTATAAGAATAGACTAATTTCAAGTATATTAAGAATATAAATAGAAATGTTGATGTGAAGTAACAGACTAAAGTTGATCTAGTGTTCAATATTACTATCCAATCTTTGGAGAAAAACCAAAGATCTTATAATGCCAAAAATGAATAAGGAATAACGTAATTCGGTGTCGGTTCAAAGCAACAGAATTCCACAAAAGAACAGATTCATCAAAAATTCAAAGGACACTTACCAGTCTCTCTCCAGATAATACTTCGAGCAGTTTGATGAGCATCTTTCCATCTCTCATGTCGACGTAGAGGTCGCCGATGCGGCACCCCACACGCACCAAGTGGGAGTTCACCCATTTCTGAAAGGTCTTCTTCTGTACGCTCTCTCGTTCGTCTGTCAACGATCAGAACGTGTGTTTAGAACTTGGGTCGATTGACGGAGTAATCCAAATTGTAAGATGGAGAAAGCTTTATGAGAACATGTGCAAAGATTTTGAAAGAATTTCTTCGAACACCTTTGTCCAGATGGACAAGTTCAAGGATACCTCTTGTATCTACATGACTATGACAGGATATGGCGTTATTTGAAAAAAGGGAGACATTGAAACTGTTAAGGACTACCGCGAATAGATGAAAGTATGTGGAATTCGTTGCCAATAGATGTGCAGATATGCTGACCGCAAGGGTATCGGGCACTGGTGAAACGTATAAAAACAATAGGGAATGTTAACACAATAACCGCCAGTGAGGTCGACCGCGGCGGGGGGACCAGAGAGGGGGCGCTGGCTTGCGGAGCCGCGAGCGCCCGTCCGCGCCCGCCAGCTCCATCGCAATAACTCAGCACGGTACGGCCCCGGGTATTGAATTCGTAAGATAATATGCGTAATACGAGATGCGGATCGTATTGCTGGTCGCACGCTTTAGAGCGGAAACATAGGCGTTGTGCAGAAGCCAACCGCGATAATTTATATATGACAAAAAACAAACATTCCGATATGGATTTGTACAACACAAATTTGGGTAGGAAATAAAACTTATTTGGACCTGTTTGTTACTCAAGCTCTAAGCGAGTTAATTGCGCATGATTATCCCGGACAAACTAACAGGATGACAATGAATAACGCGTACATATTTAAGCAAGTTTTCCTTAACATCGACATTATAAGCTATGCAAAATCATAAAATAAATTTAATTATATCCTATTTTAATACGTACTTTATTGGTCACAAAATAAGGATTAAGAGAAATATATGTAAAAATACATTAAAATATAAGCAAGACTATCATTATTACAAATTCACATCACAAAATTCGTTAACACATAAAATATTCCCTTGACACAAAATCTCATCAGAAACGCCGCCATAACATAACATCACTTATAATGTACGAACCTCTGAGTTCCGTCACCACTTTATCATAGTAAAGCTCCAAGCCGGGCACTTCAATATCTACACCTCTCTTGATCAGATCGTAACACTCCGTCGATGTCATATCACCAACACTGACAGACTGAGCCCGTACGAGGCGAAAGAACGGGAAGAATCAGAGCGACAAAATTCAACTGCCTACTGGACAAGGATATTCGATACGTACGCTCCAGATATCGACAACTTTGAGACCGGTTCAATTAATTATATGTTTCCTAATAAAATTAATTTACAACCCAAATTATATCTATAAAAAAATTAGAAAAAATTATAAGATCAAGATACACATGTCAATTTTTCACAAATAGTTCTTGGTTTCGTTGTCGACAAGTTTCGAAAATATAGTTAAGTGAAGCGAGAAATTTAGATCAATATCTGACAGCTCACTCATCATTGATAAGGAGTCGTACTCGTATGATTGATATAGTATTCACTACAAACAAATTAATTGAAATGAGCCAAATGTTTGCGATTCCTATAGCTGGAGGAAAAACATGGGACGGCATTTATGATAAGCGGTATTGCGAGCAAATTATACATTAAATTAAATATAGTACAATTCCTATAGGTTGAGGTCATGCGTTATTTTAAGTAACACATATTTATATCGAAATTTAAAAAAAAATAGTGACAATACGGTCACAATAAATTTGTTTATTCGTTATGTTTTATAGAGTTTTAAAGACAATATTATATGAAACAATAATCACGTCCGTTATCTATTATCTACATTGCTACAATCGTATCATTATCGAGAATTTTGTTATCGCTGGATAATGTTAGTAGTATACATAGGAAATTTCTTAACTTTGATCCTATAACTGTTACAACATGCCCATATGTGTACGACAACGATGATAATAAACAATAAGTCACCAAATAAGCTAACATTATAGTCGAAAACACCACAGAAACACACGAAATTTCACGGAACGTAGCAAAGCTTTTGGCCAAGGTATAGGCATCACGGTAGTTTTGTATCTACTGCGCTTGCAGTTATTCGGAGTGCCTGACCGATAGGTTCACGGTCGATCAGTGCAAAAAGTGTACCGCCAAATATAAATTGTACAACGGGGTATCGGAACAGTCCGTCTCTATCATCGGTTATTGTACCATTGCAGGTAACAGTTGAGACCGCTAATCTGGGTGGCGACGATAAAACGAAGAGACTTAGTTATCGCACGATATGGATGGATTGTCTAAGCACTTTCTGGGTTCGTAGATAACAGTACGATAAATTTAGATACCAGAAATATGTGTCATTTTGAAAGAATGGTTTCTTTCATTTTAATGTGTATTGAGCTTCGATAAATATAGCCAAGGACTAAAATTAGACTCTCTTTGTCTTTGATTTTTTGAAAGTCTTTGTTTTTACGTTTTTTTTTTAGTTTGATTTTGATCAACTACGAGCCTAACCTTGAAAATATTAAATACTGTTCGGAGAATATGATAACAAGAAAATATTAAAACAATAATTTTATTTTTATGGTTTCTTCCGATAGGCCACGGCAACAAATTCAATAAAACACCATTTTATGCATTGCTGACATAGTATTTTTATTTCCCATAGTAACTTTATCTCCCATAGTAACTAAAACAATTAAATAACAGACGTCGTAACTCCAGTATATGACCTTAAAATTCTAGTGGTCATAACCATAAAACATAGTCTTCATTACATATGATGTAAATAGTACATCAATTATGTAATTGACTACCCATAACATGGTTGCTATTGATATTGCTATGGCATATTGCTTTAAATTTAGAGTTACAGACATCGGATTCTGGAACAAAATTGAAATACAAACTGGAATTCTACACAAAATTGAAGTAGAATGTTCTTTTGATAAGTCTTTATAGTTATTCATACAGATACCTAGAGGCGTAGCGTGCTGTCTGGAAGTTTTATTTTTTTACTTTTGGCGTTTATAGAGTAAGTTTTTACAACACCGACATCCAAAATTAACACCATAAAGTTGCCTAGTAAACGTCGCAAGTTTTGCAAAAAGCAACAAAGTATTTTTTTTATGGATGACACAATAATTAATGTACCAGTACACATTGATACATTATTTAATTTTTACTGAATACGACAAAGACGTGTACCTTCTACGTGCGTATTTAAGTGCACATGCTCTTTTTTGCTATTGATTAGATAAAATAATTATTTCATAATTTTACTGCCAGTCGTTCTCTAACCGGCTAGGACCTACGCTTCGCCTTAAAAAACATATTATATAGAAATTAAATCTCACCAGCAAGCGCCTTGATGCGCGATCGTTCGAAAAGCCTCGACGACGAGTTGCCGCCATCGTACTCGAACTCGTCGATGATCTCCTGCCCGTGGCCGATGGACGGGTCCCACCGGGACACCGATATGTCGGTCGTCATTGCGACCTATTGCACCTCACCGCGCCACGCTCTACACTCTGAAAAGATAAGAGAAGGGAGGTATTAATGGAGGCATTGGTTGCATTCGCATTGGTTAGTTAATTGTATCAGGCGTTACTTTGCGGAAATCCATGCTATTAAGTTAAGATTAAAACTACTTCGCAACAATCCGCTACAAGTATGATGGTATATATTTTAAACCATGCAGTATGTACCACCCTCCCTCCCTCAAAGGATGCATGCAGGATGTGAAAATTAATAGATGGTGGTGTATATTTTTAATTTTTGCATCTGCATGCATCCTTTGAGGGAGGGAGGGTGGTACATACTGCATGGTTTAAAATATATACCATCATACATATTTGTAGCGGATTGTTGCGAAGTAGTTTTAATCTTAACTTATTCGCGTTGGTTGTTTCGTGCGACTGCTTTCGCAAAAACAGTCCAACATTTAACAGTGAAAAAGCGATAGCATAAAAATAAGGTATAAAATATACAAAAAAGAAAAAAATAAGGGATAGTATTTAATTTTAATGAATACCAACTATGAATTTTCATATAGTTAAGAAGTAATATTTTATTTGCTCGACTAGGGAAGGCACTGTCGTGCCCCAGATGTTGAAAAAATAAATACATATTCAGTACCTATTAAAATTTTAGTAATATAGATTTGATGAAAGTTTCATTTTAATCCCAGGAACATAATTTCTATAGAGTTCAAAAATATAACTAAAAATAAAGTCTAGAAAAAATCGCATTACCTAAGTTAAAATATTGCCTACAAAATTCAAAAAGCATCCGTTTAATCCTTAGGTAAGTCCGTGAATAAGCAATAAATTACGATTATAATCTAAAAGATCTACAGAGAATACAATTACACACAAGACGAGTCCAAATTATCTTCAGTTTGTTATCAACAAAACATGTTTACCCTGAATTTTGACCCGGCGAATAATAACAAAGTAGCTATTATTTCCAGTTAAATATTTGACCGGTTTAATAGTGGACCGGGAAATGTTCTGTTGCCATATAAATAAAAAAATGTTAAGGGTGAATAACCTTATCACTTAAGGGTATGAAAAATAGCCGATTCTCAGACCTACTGAATATGCATATAAAATTTGGTGAAAATCGGTAAAACAGTTTCGGAGGAGTACGGTAACTAACATTGTGACACGAGAATTTTATATATAAGATATAGAAGTAGCAAACGAGCATCTAGTCCAGTAACGAACCCCAGATAAAATGAAAGTCCTTCCTAAGGTGGACCGCACGTGGGTAGCTAAATAATGGTTAAGTTGGAACGCCTTGTCTCTCACCCATTTCTCTACAAACCAGGACACAGCAGAGCTTACTACTGCATAAGGCTGCAGTGGTGTATCGCGTACTCACAAGAGTTCTGCCACGTTTAAATCACGCCTTTAATACTACTACTATCATAGAATACACAAGTAAAATCAACTTACGATAAAATTGTACAAATACAAATTTATAAAGTGGTACAACTTTTTATAACAGAAGTGCATGTAAGAACTCAATATTTTTGTTATGCGTGACGTCACGCCGTTGATAAGATTAGATAGCTATATTATTCAAGAGCCTTATCGGCGCACCTAAATGAATTTATTTGTTCACCATTAAACAAGTATTCCTTGCTTTAAGACGGGTAATTTCTAACTCAAATTTTAAGACACCTGTATTTCTTAAATTTAAATGAATTTGTCTTCTTTAACTTGTTACGTCGTTTTTATTAATTTTTACATAAATGCATTGCTTTGGAATTCAATTTATAGCCCTGTATATAAAAGCATAATGTAATAATATGCTATGTAATGCTATAGTATTTATAATGAAATAAGACATTTGTAAGAACTCTTAGCTTTTAATTATTAAAATAAACTTATTTTTTCTTTTCAAAAAAAATTTAATAAAATATCTGTATGAAAATCCAACATCATAGCCACAAGTGGAAAATAAGTTATTCGTAAGTAATATCCTTACATAGTGAGTTACTTAATGAAAAGTAAATATTTCACCTTCCATGTTCTTAATGTTACGGTGTGCCCATTTGTTGGCAGCTTATCTTTTCCCTAAAGACCTTGAAAGAACCTTTAAAGGTCTCGGTCCAAAACGTAATCATTTGTCGGTAGCCATTATGTACTCGTATATTTGAAAGTTAATGCTTTCTACAATTATAGGTAGCGCCTCAGTTGGATTTTTTCTCGCAGTGGGTTCCATTCCTGAGCAGTGGTCGAGAATCAAACCCGGGACCCTCTGCGCTTCAAACCGATATGTGTATCGTGTCCGCCCTACCACGCGGTTTATTAGTAGGGACTACTTTATACATATTTTTGACACAGTTTGCAACGATTTTACAGCTAGATTTCTTTAAAATTACTCCCACATCTTTCAGATAGCCCTTCATATTCGAAAGTCTATTTTATAGTTTCATTTTTAGATGCATCAAAGTGAACACATACTTCTGATGGAATATAAAACACATAAAAGACGAGATGATACTTGTCTTTCTATTTCTAGCACAACGACGGATCAATTTTAAAGTGCGCTCTTGTAAGTCAAACATAGTTATAGCTAATAGTGATAATACACTAGTGATATATTCAAACAGACCTTTAATATGAAAATCATGCGAATATACAGAAAGATTTTACACAGCTCGTAAATAGATGTCGCTACTTGAACCTTGTCCTAAAGCACAAATACAACACAGGTAAAACAAATGACAATCAACCTTCAAATTAATTACAGCCTAAAACGTCATAATTAGTCACGGTGGCTTAGAACGAATGTAGCTAGTAGGTAGTAAGTTTCGAGATAATACCTACCTTGTAATTGGCAGAAATATGTTAGGACAAATTTTGTTGCTCAAAAAGAAGTGCTCTACCCATAGATCATGGCTCTACCTGCAATAATTTTATGTCCTATGCTGGGCAAGCTTTCCCTTAAATTGGAGAAGACCTGTACATACTTCACTGTACTGCTGCAATGCGGATTTATGGAGTTATGGGTTAGACTCTAACCGTTAGGCTGGTCATACATGGACTGCTCGAGCAGTTACCCCGTTATCAACATACACGGACCGCTCTTGCAGTCAGAGTCAACAGCTTGAAGCTGCCATTGATAACTCCTTGAGCAATTAAGCTAACTGCTCGAGGAATTCGTGCAGGCGGGAAGCGTGCGCAAGGAGGAATGAGAGGTCAATATGTGTAGGTTGTATTTGAACCGCCCGTCAGGCCTTTAACACGGTTTAGCGATTGTTACTCAATAATAATAATGGGGACCGACAGCTTAACGTGCCCTCCAATTTCTCCAAAGTATGAAAGAGAGTATCAAATTTAGCCAGTAGCAACCACACATCTTACTCGTGTTTGCGCCTAACGTCACTTAACTCGACATCGCTTAATATTTACACAAGCCGGAAGTCTATGCACGCTTGAATTAAACCAAAATATAGTCCGCGCCAAACTGCTAGTCCGCTCTGAAGTTGTTGCGAGCAGGTGTAGTCATACAATTTGCTATGGCGACGCGATTCATTTCTATATTCAGCGCGGACTAGCCGTTTTACGCGGACTATACCTATGTATAATAACTGTAATGTCGAGGAAGGTAGTTGTATGTGGAATACGTTTTGCAAAGCAACATCCCCTCACTCCACAGCCGTCGTAATCACTTAAGCTCCTTGCATTAATTGTAGGACGCGGTCGCTAAGTGTCTCGAATAAGTCTTTGGGCGTTAGCGTTCAAACGTGTTAATTGTTTTAATTGCTGTTTCGAAATTACGACTCGGTTGCAAGCCAGCTGTGAACTGAGCGAGGATCCTCGAAGATGTTACCACATTTCTGATCGATGCTAAACAGATGAGCTCATTGTTGGTTGCGCTGACTTTTAGCACTCGGCAATGCTGTAACCACAAATGAAGTTGGGTATGTGGTATGTAGGGACACTACTGACTGTCTCCAAATATATTTCCGACATCTGTATACATCTAATACCTGTACACCGTTCCCCTATTTAATTGAATCAGTTATACCATAAAAGTTCTTATTGTTGTTTATATTTACTAAAAAAACAAAAGGCTGAGTTGAATGAGTTTATCGACCTTTGAGCCAATCCAACATACATTAACATACGAAAATAAATACATAACCAGATAAACATAATTATTTTCTAATCTACTGTAATCGCAATCGGTACTTTCTTACCTTACATACCTAAGTAAGTTATTGAAACGCATCACAAAATTTTTATAGATCGCTAGCGTCGACCTTCTACAATAATACCCTAACTTATTGCGAAGGTCTCTTGTCGACTCGTCAGCCGCAATACGCCTTTCAACGACCTAATCTCCTAGATGTGTTTATAATAAGCAAAAACATTCTTTGTTTGAATAAGATACAGAGTCAAAATGATTTCACAAGCCTCATAGTGAGTGTAGAAATAACGCTTTAGATTTTAAAAGATTTAATCTCCTTTTTACTTCATCGTCACCATTGAACAGTAAAACATGTAAACAAACTTTAAATAATAAAATGTTTAGGTTATAGCTACAGTCCACCATACGGATATAGTGCACTTTAGCAACCTTAACACACTTTTGAAAACGATATGAAATAGGAAAATTCCCAGTTGTATCTACCTATACTCACAGGCATGTTTTTAAGGTGGTTATTTTTTTACGAGCATATGCAAAACCGCAAAAGGCTTTGGAAACGATACCAGACCCCAACTCACAAGATTATTAAAAAATAAGAGTAGGGTTACTGGGTACCCCTACCCATGCATCTTGTAATCTTTTCTTATATAATTTTTCATCATATTGTGAGACAGGTGACTAACCTATCAACAATAATATATTTACAAGAAACACAAAACTAAGTCTTAATTTTCCTAAATGAAGAATACTTTGTATTATGTTTTTTGTCTCCAAGCATAATAAAAGAAGGACAGACAATGAAAAATTAGATATCTTATGAGAATATCTTTACGCAAAATCCGCCAGGTTTATTATTCAAGAAATACATAATTCATAAGAAACCCAGCTTTACTTTGTAAAAACACATGAATATTTCACTAGATATACCAAATTAACTTGAAACGTTTGATGTTGACTCATTATGGCGTTGAGGTAATGAAATCATTAGGAATATTAATTGACATAATAATTAAATAGTAATTAAACATTCTCTTTGTAGATAACGATAAAGATATTTTGTCTTGAACGTCAAATATTAATGGAATTATATTTTATAATAAAGTTTGATATTCATCTGAAAGTATTTTGTTCAAGTGAAAGCTCATTATTCTAAGGTATAATTATAATAATGTGCTAAGAAGTAATAATCATAATATAAGCTTTAAATTGCCAATATACTAATTCTGTTCAAACAATTCTGTAAATAGTAAATATTATCAAAAGATTACTCATGTAATTAATCAAATTTAAAGTAGGTATTATTATTTATTACTAGCTGACCCGGCAAACGTTGTTTTTCCATATAAAAAAAATGTTAACGGTGAACAACCCTTATCACTTGGGGTATGAAAAATTGATAGTAGCCGATTCTCAGACCTACTGAATATGCATAAAAAAATTGAAAAATGGTGAAAATCGGTAAAGCCGTTTCGGAGGAGTACGATAACTAACATTGTGACACGAGAATTTTATATACAAGATTTCAAATTTGTGTGATGACTCTATACAAGAAATGTCGTAACATTTTCAAATGAACTCAAATCTTTAGATTCTAAGATTCCCTTACGAAAATAAAGTAATACTTATGATAAGGCCAGAATTACGGCATATCGGTGATAATAAGCATCCCAAAAACAGATATAAATATGTTAAACAAAACATTAAAGGACTCTAGGTAAGAAAACAGCCACATCCATAATAAGAACCATTTATATTAATATCATAATATAAACGATTATGACCAACCGGTTTTATGATTCACTCCTCGTTTTTATTAAGATTTTATATTAGCACTTAATTGTTTATTAATGCTGTCATTTAACTTAATAGATGAATCAGAGACTCTTATCATAAAGCTGGAAACAAAAGTAATTGAATTCGTAGTCTTTAATACATAATATCTTCTCCCTTATCCATTCTTTAACCTTTTACTATTGCTATAGCGAAATAGCCGAATGAACCGTACAGTCTACCCTAACAAGTGTTAGCAGTAATAACAAAAACTAAAATTATAACATAAAATAATAAAATACTTAATGGACATTCTCAGCGAATCTAACATAATTCGTCGTTATATTTAAAACGTACAATAGGCAATAGCAAGCAATATAATACAATCATTACATACAAGGTCTTACATCAAACCAATCAAAGGAGTCGAAAAGTATCGAACAAAGCGAACGTACTGTGCATTGAGTAGGCAAGCTGGTAAGGTGAGGTCGTTGACCCGCGGCAGGCAGACATGGCGTCGGCAGCACACCATGGCTTGTGATTAGACCCACTATACCCCCACGCCACAGTTAATCGAAAACCTATAGGCTGATGTCAAAATACGACGGCATACTTCATTCCTTCGTGACTTAAGTTTTTAGTATTAATTTGGCTGAAGACAAGATGAGAGTAACTCAAGTAAAAATAGCAAAATGTACAGAAGTTAATATATAAGTACCTGAAATAACTACAACAAATAAATGTAGAGGCGAAGGAATGCAATTACCATGACGATTTATGGGTTGAAGTTATATTTATTACGGTCCATTATACTTTAGAAGAATGTACTTTGAATTTAGCGCGTTTTTTGTTAATGAGGTCTCCGAGAACGACAAAACTTCATTGTTTTGAACCACTAGTATAACTCCTGAAAATAGGGCATCAGCATCAGCAGATTTAAAACTCAAATCCAAGATAAAAAGCTGGTGTAATTCAGAACAAGTAGGAACCGAGTGGATCGTTGCAATGGAAAATACGGGTTGCAAAGCAAACATCCTTTTTATTAGCGCACTCGAAAATACAATGAACTTAACTTTGCATTACAAAGGCGAGGAATTATTAAGTGGCGCTCAGATCCCCTTTAACAACAAAAAAATAACACCGTTCGCAAAGTATGTTTGAGATTTCCCACTCTTTATTAAACATATCGATCCATCGAGGGTTTCATACTTCGATTACATAAAGGAAACGTGCAAGAGTGCGGAAGATATTGTATATTTCAGCAGTTTCTCAAAAAAAAAGATAAGGACTACGCTCCAACGGAACAATCTCGAGACTATAAGGCCCTCGAGTTAGGGTATTGTCTTTTGTGAAGCGAGCCTCCCCCTTTATTTACCGAGCCTACCAAACGGCTAGACGTCACGCTATCTCCATTAGGAGGGGACATAATAGTGTCTGGTGTCAGTGCATAACGAGCGCTAGTCTGTCCGGTTTGGATCCGGACGTCCTGACTCTTGGCATGAGTAATGATACCTGGTACCGACTCGATACCTGCAACCCTCGGAAAAGTAGTTATCGTGTAATCGTCCCAACGATTAAGAAGTCGTTTAAAACTAATTTGGTGCCTCATTAGTGATGTATTTTAGAAACGTCTTAAACCTTTTTAGTTTGTTCAAAAAACATTCAAAAATGAAGTCGACTTATTTTCAATTTCGGTGGTATTCATTGTGCAAGGTATTGTGATATGAAAAGTTTTTTGTTTGTTTGGTTGTAATCGTACTCAGACCCGCGTCTGGCTCAGTACATTGGTCCGTATTAATAAAAGTAAACAAGACTTCGAAAGTAGCTCGCAACGGTTGTATGCCATTACGTGTAGCTATATCCATTTCACGTTTACTTTTGAGTTATGTAAAGTGTAATAAGACCACAACCGTTATTCCGCGTCGGGACCGCCGGCCGGCGACTAACACACCATGACGATGTGAATCACCTACAACGACTTCTCGAAACCCATCATCTTATTCCCTTATACTAAGGTTCAATATTTCACTTACAGTCACTACATACGTTGACTTCGGATATGCCATTGTATAGAAAGTTATTTTATAGGCTGAGGAATTATTCACGCGATACATTATTTTAGCATTTACAAATTAGACACAAGCATTAAAATTATTTATTCATAACAAAACTGATAACATATATCGATGCAAAAGAAAATATCTTTTGGAATTCCAAAATTTGCTTACTGATAATTGGAACCAATTTTAAAGGACACGTTGAACTGGAATGAATGGAAAGCTCGTGACTACATTATTCTTCACTATAAAGCTTACTCATCGACACGTAAACGGCAAATACATTATTATGTGCATTTATTTCACTGTTATTCAAATGACAGGATGCACTGCGATTTTAATCACGACCACCCCATTTAAATCTTTTGTTTGTAAGCGCTTATTGTTATGGAATATAAGGTTTATAATTTGAAAGCCGCATAACTGTTCTTACGGATGTATTCGTAGTACGTAGTCATTTACTGTTCGCCACAGTACACCGCATGCTTACCACTATAATAGTAGTCCAACTGCGTCTGCATTTTAACCACAGTCAAAGCTTTGTTTGTTTGTTTTTGTAATCAACTAGAAGCTTCGGTTTGAAATCGTGGTTTCCCAGAATTATTACTGTACACGCTACGCTTAATAGAAGTTCACCGAGCTTATACGGTAGTTTATTCTCTTTCTATTACAATATTAGTGTTTAATTGATTAGACTCACAATTTTTTATTCTGAAAGATTATTCTTAATAATATTGTCTCCAAACCATTTAAATATATTTGTTTTTATCTTGTCTTGTTAAACTTATACTAAAATACAATTTTTTCCAAGATTAAAAAAGATAAAAGCGCATAAGACCCGTTTGACCGATGATAAATTTCTTCAAACAGTTCTCACGAGCGTTCATTTTCCGTGAAGTGAATAAATGAATAAAGTTTAGGCGATGGCACGATTTCCAGCTTCCGACGAATGTTGACATCAGAGCCAGCTCTAAATATAGAGCCATTAGCTCAGCAAAAGTGGACACGAGAATGCTTCGAGTTTTCGCCGATACACTCGATAACATAACGCCGTCGTTAACAATTTTCATATCTGATGAAATCATCTCTATTTTTAAAAATGCTTCCAATATTCTGATGACCGGCGTATCTCACTTTATAGATTGTGGTGGATAGTAGTTTTAAATTAACGACCACTCAACTTTTATCGATTAATCAAATTGTATTCCTACTTAAACTTCTTATTTGAATTGATTTGAACCAATTGTAAGTTAAAACATATTTGTGTTACAATAAAGCTTCACAACCACAGAATAGACAAACAATTTCCGGAATGTAATCGCACAAAAACAAGAACCCATAATTCAGGTGTAAATTTTTTAGACTCTGACTAATCGAGAAAGACCGGTGCCAAGAACACAGTATTGGAAGAAGCATGAAAGATATTTGGAATTAGGGGGTGGTGGAACTCTTCGTGATTCTGACAAAATGCCTTAGAGAAAGAAGAAATGTAACATAAAAAGCATAAAATATAATTCAAATTCTTTCAATTTATGATTAAATAAGAATATATTATTTAATTAGTAGTACCGCCATCAATTTTTCTGCACATCCCAAGGTTGACTGGGAGAAAATGCTATTTTAGCATTAAGTCCGCCTTTTGCACCACACTGTTTTTAACATGGTCAATTGGTCAATAAAGAGTAAATAAAAAAATAAAATAAAAAACTTACGAAGTCCCATAAAATTGTGATCAGTCACGTAGGAAAAGACTATCTAAAGCTTTAAGCATAAATATAAAGATAAATCTAGGAGACCACAGATATTGAGGTCGAAGTAAATAAAGAAAGTTGTGGGAGAAACTGGCCTACTATAAACGAGATCGGAATCTATAGTTCAGACAATAGATACTATAGATATGCCCTTTGATATTCTACGAACTAATCTCGGAATGGGATTAAACGAAGTAATAATTCTTACAAAGAATAAGTAGGATTAGCTTTAATTCTTTCTCTGTAAGATTTGTTTAAATCAATTCCACTTATCTTCAAGATCGAGAGCGGAAGTGATGGCTGTAACAAGAATCCAACAAGTTTTTATTACCAGGAATTAACACTACTAATAAGTACGAAAGTTATGCTACCACCTAGAGAGTGGAATGAGAGAAACGTATTATAAGGATTAGTGGGCCATTTTACCAAGAATTTAAATTATAAAGGTATAAATAAGTTTATGTATAGTATACAGGGTGAATTTTTCAAACAGGCCTTCAGGGCCAAATCCGAAACTATAAGGTTTAGAGAAAAATGCTGAAAGGAGTTACGGGGCCGATTTTGGATAAAAACTAAAATTGCATCATTCGTTTTTTAAAATATAGATGTATTTTTTTTTCAAAATGAACTCGTTCGATTCCCGGCTAGGGAAAAGGATATTTAAAAAAAACTAATGATGCACTTTTAATCAAAATGGCCTCGTAACTCCTTTCAGCATTTTTCGCTAATCCTTATAGTTTCGGATTTGGTCCTGAAGGCCTGTTTGAAAAATTCACCCTGTATATCTATTTGCGTAACGTAAACATAGATATTACCATTTTATTGTATTTCATTTTGTTTGTCTGTAGAATAGCTTAGAAGTGGAAATACTTAATGTTTTGTAAAAAACTAAATATAAGTACTAGTTATTTATTTACCACTTCTATTACACACATCAAAATCCATAGTATTGTTTGCATAAATATGAAAGAAGATTCTTATAATACTACAAGTCATATTGGATCCAGGTTATAATACCAATAATAGTTATCTAGGCTAGGACATAGATCCCAACACCAGTCGGAAGGTGGTAGCGGACGAACTAACAGGTACTTCCCATGTTGACGGTGCGCGGACGAATCCATTAACCCAAATATAGAACCGCGCCCGGAGCCTTGCGTGAGTTACTACGTCACAACTCAATAGCTGCCTCACTCCCACATTCACTGCGGATAATGCGTAAGAACGAAACAACATTATATACAGGTACTGTAATTTAGGTGGCAGTGACCATCACGACTCATAGTGTAATCATAGCTAGTTAAATTAATTAACTCGATTATGACATTAGTTTTTTTTTATGAAACGGTTCATACTGTAGCGACCCGAGAAATACTGGAAAAGAAATAATTGATATTCATCAAAATTTTGATTAGGTTAATTTCTAAATCCGAGATCAAGTTTCTAGAAAAAGTTTTATAGCTGTAGAAGTGATTACAGATTAATTTGTTGATAAACAACACCGAGCCGAAGTAACGCAACTAGGCGTCAAAACGCTAACGCCCGACACAAACCACTGGCGCGTTATAAATAATTATAAACAAAACGATCGCCAGCACGGAACGTGATGCTCTACAGAAACAAAAGGGATATCCGGTCAACGGAGCGAACACCAAATTAGTTTTCGACAACGCTGGCGCTAGATTTTAAGGAGGCCAAAACACTAATGGAGAAATTATAAAGAAATTAGTTGTATTATTCTGGTATCACAGGATATTAAACAATGTTTATTTTGATTATGGTAAGCGAAACAACATTTTAGGCTTGTTATTTTATAACCCATAAAGAGAAAACCTTACTTTATGTTTAAAAATATTTGAACATACGTCTTAGGGAATAATAAATAATTAAATTATGAACCCATTAAAAATACAGACGATAAATTTTACAAACCTTTAGTACCAGTGATGAGTAAATATACTAAAAAATATCCTGATAATAAGTCAGTGCCGTGAGAACTTCCTGAATTAAGAATCAAGCTAGAATTTCCTGAGTTTTTACATTTAGGTAGCAATGTAGTATACATGAAAATGTAGTATAATCAAACTGTTTAATAAGAACATTCAAATTGTGATTATTTCCGTCACGTTACAATATCAACAACAAACAAATTTCCTTAAATATATGTCCCCGAGTCACACCCCATAGATAATGTAATTTCCCACCCACATCAATCGACGTCCATTTCGGTGTGGACGCCGGTGACCGGACGGCCAATACACGCATGTATATTTATTGCAAGGCAATTTATTTCTGAGGATGATTTTCTCGCAAGCACAAATAAACCCAGTAGCATCTTATTTTTAAATTCGCGTAGGTACACTGTTCTCAGTCTACGAAAGACTACGAAACGAGGCCAATGGTTCTCACCATTCAGTCATTGTTTATACGTTAGGCTTACGTGTCGACCATCGACACGTAAAGTTGTAAAATAATTATACGACTTTACTGTGCTGAAACACCTTGAAAATTTCTTTACTCAAATTTGGGTTTAGTCCAAACAACATTTTAGTAGGAAGAAGTTTATGGATGAAGTCATATCCACTAATTTTACTAACCTCTTAGAAGGAAGTGTATCCTCGTTAATTTTTGATGGGTTTACTAGATGACTCGCTGTATTACTATTCTGCGAAGAAATTCACAAAGTTCCTTACAATTCCTTCAAATAAGATTTTTTAAACCTTGTGCCCACAATCATTGTATAATGGGACGTATTCTGTCGCTTATGAAATGTTTTATTCATATTCACGTATTTGCGCGACCATTTCATAACTTTCTACTTCGATCACTCAAACATGACATGTTACGTATCGACATTGTTTTCTTGAGAAATATGTCATCATCGATTTAATTAGCCGTTCCATAAATAAAGCAAACGTCACGAACGAATATGGCATTGCCTTTATTATATTAGATCCAATTTTACAATAAGCTTGAATGGTCATCTATCCAAATAGAACTACCGTCATTACTATGGTTGCACCATCCTAATGCCGTCGAGTGAGGTGGAAGTCAATGAGCGGTCGCGTGGGCGCCGGCACTGAACTCCGCTAGAGCAGGATGCCGGTCATTTGTTGCCAACCACGTATATTCTAGCTATGTACTAATGGCGCCTAAAATTGGAGGTCACTTTTGCCTTCCACTGAATCGCCTAATAGATAATTTTATATCGTGTGACAAAATATTTGGCATTTTCAATTTGGTACAAAGAAAATTACAGGTATACGATTAGTTTGATGCAATGGTAGCCTAACTGGTATAACGCGAGGAAGACAGATATTTATCTGACTAATGAATTTAAATAACTTTCTAGTTTTGGATTTATGAGTACTTTAAGAAACTATGGCACCCAAAGAACAGGAAATCCGGATATATCATTCATCAAACCCATTCGCAGGTAACGGTACAGAATGTAACAGATTAATGCAGTAATTCGTTTAGAAATTTACTTTCATAGGAAACGCGCGAGTAGAGCAAACCTATTCAGCTTGTTGTAAGCGGTGAGCAAATCGTAATGGACAACGTGAAAGTCAACTGCCATAGCACGAGCCGACGAGTGGAATGTAACTGTAAACGCAAAGGGAAATCGCCCAAACATCAAAGCCAAGGGCCCAAACATTCATTCAGAACATAAGGGACGTTCTAAAGTCTTTAGTGTGCGAAACGCTGACACACTAGACGGTAATAAAACCAGTAATAGTTGTATTCCTGGGTTGTGACCTAATATCGTGCGCCGGACGCCCCCCACTGCGGTGAGTGTAAGCAACGAACATGAACAGCCCTACAGCATTATTAATTTCATTACGTGCACCGCAAGCGCATTATGCTATTGTATTTGTACACGTTTTTTGTATCGCAATTGTTCTAAATAAACTTACTCAGCTAGTCATGCAGAACGAATCATCTTTAATTCGAAGAAAAATTAGTCGGAAAAATGAAGCGCGGGGAGGAGTAAAAGAGAAGAGTTCTGCAAATAGCATATGATAGCTGTCACCTACCTGATCTATGGCTGTCACTTACTATTAATAACAATAGAATAAATTGTAATTAAAGGCACGTCGATACCAAACAAATCTAAAACGCAAATACAGTAAATATGTATTTAACAAAGTTGACATTAAGAATTATGAATTGGAGGTCAGATTGTGAATTTAAAAAAAAAAACATAAAGCAGTCAGTCACTAATCAATAGGCACAGTACGCTACTGCAATTTAAAAGTACGCCTGAGCATTACAAGATGGCAACCTGTTCCCACTCAATGCCTTATAGAGCAAAGCCCAGATTGATTCGAATACGAAGCTGATATGCATCTTTATGAAGGCAACTGCACAAATGGCGATGTACTTAGATACCGTGCAACTGTTAAGCGTTGATGAGCATTCGTTTGGCATTGTAGTAAATAATCAAGTCATCAGTAATGGTATGACATAAGCGTGGTGACGTCAGCGGGCGTCGGCAACGTCGACGAAGGCCGCCGGCGATGTTTGCGCGTCTAACCGGTTATACCGACGCATGCACCGATACTTCGAATGTAGCACGCGATTCATGAGAGTAACAGCATGCACTCGTAAAAATTTGACGACGCAGCTTTTAGCAGTGAAAACTCTAATTATAAAACTGCTTCTTCTAATAATAAGACTGCTTATTCTAATAAAAAAACTGCTTCTTCTAATAATAAAACTGCTACTAAATTATTAGAAATTCTATAATGTTCTCCAGTAAATACCAGAGAACAAACAAACGGTGTTGACGAGGTGCCATCAGAAATACTCTGCTGATAGCCTTATATTTGAAAAAAAGAAAAGTAAGTAAGAAAAGTAACATAAACGCGGAAATGTAGATTACTGTAGACACGATGAAAATAAAATCTGTTTTTAGATACGTATAATTTATATGTGCAAAGTAGCCCTTTAAATGCCTCAGCTGAAAAAACTTGGCTCGATTCCCAAATTCCTATGAATATGATTTTTTCTCCACATTATGTGCAACGACCACACCCAGTGCAAGATCCGAGTCTCGATGTGGCGATGACGTTATCGCTTTATTTGGGTCAATACAACTCGCCCATAAAAATTATAAAACCACTTTAGTACGCCAACGCGAATGAGATAGTTTAAACCTTTAAAAGATTGTAATGTTAAGCCGTTGCTAAAAATATGTTAGTACAAAAAGGAATTGTACAGTGTTTGTTTTCATGAAGTAGATATTTTCTTAAGTTTTATGAAAGAATAAGATAGGATCAGGCGTTATGTTACATAAATCCATGACATAAATTTTGTTCTACAAATTTCAATCCCCTTTAGACCCCATTTGGGAAACTTAAACTATAACCACAGTATAACTTACGAATCTCAATTTATCAAAAAAATAATTTAAAAAAATCTAAAAGCTTATTAGTTATATAACAATCCCCCGAGTGAGTACTGAGCCAAATTTCATAAATCTTAAAACTAAACTGTGCCATGTCCGTCAATAATTCAGTGTTAGTGTTATTAAGTAGACGAAGATGAACAGCAAACGCTGCGCATCTTAAGTACATACATCCATGACTTGTTTGCGAATCGATGCCAAGTAGTTTTATCCAAGTTTGTGGTATGTGCAAAAAACATTATTATGAGCTGGTAGTGCATGGAGCCAATCAATATTCATTTAACAAACGGACACTGCGGTCGGGGACAATCTGTCAAGCATCAAATTACAGAATATTTTATAGCTAAAAACAATATTATCGCAGTATTGTGTTATCATATATTGAATATATTTAGGTAAGTTAGATTTGAGTCACGACATCACGTAATAAGGTTAATTATGAACAAAAATATAAACGTAAAACAGGATTCAAGAACAATAGCATTATTTATTATGACATGTGTTGAATCACCACTTACTATGAAATATATAATGTCTGTTTCAAATTTCAACTACGTTACCAAAATAAGACTAATCTGCCAAAAATCGAAGGAAACAAAATATTCGCTTTGCAGGAAAAAGAAAACGTTATTCCTAAATGTTTGGCATAGAAATCTGGAATTCGTATTTGCGACTTTTACAAAGTTACGGTCGAATTATTTTTATAAATCTATGTAGAATTCAACGGATGAATATAATACTTCATATCGGACAACCTATATTCAGCTGTCACCTCCAATGGTCGAAGAAAGAAACTGCGTAAGCATTGTACGGCCGCACGTGATAATAGTACCCAATGAATTATTCATAGTTATAACTTAAGAGAAATTCTGCTCGTATTCGATGTTCACAATACAGCATTACTTTGCATATGATGAATAGAATGCAGAGTTGCATGGATGAAGCAAAATTAGGTTTTGTCGTGGGATGAGCAGTTTTATTTTACTTGACATATTTATTTCATAACCTTGAACTTAACTCTTATAAAGAAAAAATGTATCTTAATGGAAGACGATTACTAAATCTTGGCAACTGACTAGCATAACAAAACGTATACTTTATAGACAGAAATAAACTTAGAAGATGTAATTTTGGTATTTGTATAAACTACATTAGAATATAAGGATCTTCTACCAAAAGTAGCAAGAAACAACTCATCGCATACAAAAATACCAGTTGTACCACATAAAAAGGAAAGGAATCAGGCCAAGAGCTGACAATTCCCGGAACGGACGTTGGAAGAGGGAAAAGGAACGTAAGAGGAAAAAAGGAGTATTTTTTGCAAAATAAACGTCGAGAGTGCTTCACTCATGCTGTTCGCTTCGACCCCGTTCCCCCGTTGCTGAATACAGCAAACGCCATGTTAAATCATATTGTTTACGTTTACACAATGCAGCGTAAAATAAATTTGAAGGCCAAACCGAAAGCTAAATGGTTTGGTTGTGTAATTTGTTGCAGCTACTGTACAACAGAGCATGGAAATATGGTTCTTTAAACAATATTAAATTATATCGAAGAAAACAAGATTCAATACCATACTGAACATCCAAATATGATATGACAATGATTATAAACGTATATTTCCTAAATTATTAACTTAAAGGTTGTACTAAATAAGGAAGAAGGAAAAAGAACAACTACTGCTGAAATGCAGACGTGCAAACGTGGTCTATTATAAGAAGTAAAATCGTTAATTTTAGATGAAATACGAACGCAGTTATTACTGTGTTGCAAGCCACAATAGATATCCACTTTCTTAAACCACATCATTCTGCGACCATCAACCGAAGAGAAATAGTACTTCACGCTTAGATTCGAGGTAAACCTTGATTTATTTAATTTGGATGAGAAGAAGAGATTCAACTTTAACGATTTAGTAAATATAAATATGAATTCATAGATTCACCTTTAATAAGTAGCAGTGCAGTACAAAAGTAACAGCAAACACCCCGATAAAGACAAAAAAAATATATAGAAACTGAAACTTTAGAGATAAAAGAACAAACAAAAGTTAGGACTAATTCCAAAACGATCGACTACAACTCATTCAATTTACAATATTTCCCACTCTACTACGCGTTACATCACACACCACACATTAGACGACGTCACGATGGTTGTAAGTGGTGTTGATGGGAAGAACGCGAACTGTCGAGTTGATTGTCGCAAATTGGTGCCCAACAACCGGCAAACCGCCGGATTGAATGCCCCAGTCCTGTCGCCATGTTAGCAGCCTCATTACGAGTACCGCTTGATTCAATTCGCTCATATTATACGTTGCAAGCAAAGCGTAACTAGATGTCAGTTTGCGTTTATTCATAACAGTACGTTCCACGATTTCTTTTGTACATTTTCATTCAGTAATTCTTTCATAATTATAAATTAGATGCGATTATCTAAAGGGAATTTGGTGTTGATTAGTAAACAGACCAATTATACCAAAGACATTAAAATGATTATTAAATAAAAACTTGAATAATTCACATGTTAGAGACGATTCGTACTCAACTGAGCGGAACGAACAGAATTGGTTATAATCCCACGCACAAGTGTTCTTCAAGACTTGTACTTTTTGTTTTGATACGGATTTAAAAATACCGCAATCTTCGCAAATGTGAAGACAAGTAGATCAAAGTGAATATAAACGGAGCGTGTAAATTTGCCTCATGACCTTAATGATGCTTAAAGTCATTGTGATGAACAATATTGCAGTTTTAAAAGATAAAGTTGAATTGGTTGTAAACTTATTGTATTAAATGAATCCAGTTATCGGTCGTCCGCAAAAACATATTGAAGGAACTGTAAATTATGATTAATTTATGCAAGAACATAATGACGGGAGGCGATTGAAGTATGCAGACTAATTTCACTAAGTATCTAAGCGGCTTGAGACTTAGCAGACATCTGAGGTTGAACAGATTGATTTCATAATAATATGTTATCTAGACAAGCCTCATTATTTAGCGATCACGATAATTCAAGTGGGAAAATCTACAAATTAATCGCAAACTCTAAACAGGTCTTAAACGTTATTAAAAGTAATTTGTAGACTCAAGGAATGCCTGAATATAATAATTCATTATAATATTAAAATATATTGATGTTGATAATTATTAACAAATTTAAAATTAGGGTATCATGTATTCGTGGCAGAGAATCAAGAAATCAAAAATTGCACAAGAATCTCCCGAGCTATAGCCGAAGCACTGCGACAAAACATTAGTTAAATTTAAATATTGGCAGAGTGAATAGTTCCTTGACATTAGCCGCTGATGTGGAAATATCTTATTGTATGTCCGTACGAATGTATACAGAAAGCGGTTGTTACGTGAGTCGGCGAGTGCAAGACGTGAACTGGATTTGAGGTCGACGACCCCGATAGAGCAGGATTCAGGACTCCAGCTCCACTGTCGGAATATTAAATGCAATTTTCAACGGTTCATTTGGGAACGTTCCATCTATAATGTTAAATCTTTGAACAATGGAGTTGTCTTCGACGGCTGGAGACGTTGTTACCGAGAATTCGTTCAGAATGATCAGTCATTTGGAACCACGTGTTTGCGGAATTGTAATAAAAAATAGTGTTAATCTATCTTCATCTCTATTAAGAGAAGTTCGAATGTTTATTATTAATGAAGAAATATAAAAAAAAACGAAACCACGTTAAAATTAAAGGGTAGTAATACAAACTAGCGCACTAATTAATTATTTCAGTAACAAAAGAAGTTCTATGTTTTCCGTATATTGTATATCAATTATAAAAGATATATACGGAATATTAAACGAAGTGCTAGGAAGAGCAAGTAATACAAACGGCAACAATAAGCCAACATACAATAGAGTACTGTACTGACTTTAGAAAGGCTCTCTCGACCCTATTGTTAGCGCAATTAACGGCTTCGTTGCTCAACCGAGAAAGAGCCATTCATACTTCCAGACGAACGTTTATTTAATTTCATAATTTTTAATTTCAATGAAGTTCCAAAAAATTAAGCCTGTGAAATATGTATACATATATTGAATACATCATAACAGCCATTAATATCAACAATTCTTGGCGTGCACCACTCTATATTTAGACTACAAAAAGTTAGGCTGAATTCCAGAGGAACTATGTAATCGTATGTAGAGATCAAGAACATTTTAAACAGTAAAATTATTATTCCATGTAAGTTATCTATTTTGGTTTCTGTGTTATAATAATATACTTTAGCGACGGCGCTGATACCGCGTAGAATTAACCTTTTGTGTTTTGGTATTAATTCGCCGATGAATTTTTAGATTTAGATTTTTTTCATGTTTTTTCATTAGTGTAGATTCAATCTAAACCTAAGCACTAAGATTTAATTAAGAAATAAGACTCATTGCGCCATCTTCTGAAACGAGTACACGCCATGGCATCTGCCAGTCCAGGTAATTAAAATCTAATACCGTTAAAATTATCTGTATAGACTTACTATGCGCTGGTAGACGACAATCAATATCAAACTCTTACCTGTGAAAATGAAAAAAAAAAATAGATGAGTAACAACAATTTCTACTTAGTAATAGAAAATATTATCAAGACAGCACTGATAAAATGTCCCTAATGCAAACGTTCTGGTACGAATAGTATCATCTTGTATAATGTCGTAACTCATCATATCACCCAAACGTCATCTCCAATTAGTCCAATCACTCTAGCATCGATTTCATATACATTGAGAGCAATGTACAGTAATTCATTATGTCAGCACGGAGGCATCCAGTCAATTGGTAGGTCACAAGAGGTATGGAGTCTATGAGTAGATGAATGTCCAATCCGTGACATAACTCGCTCAAATTTTAATTACACTCATGAAACAAATAAATGTAAACAGTCTCCCGTGAAGCATACCAAATTAGGCGTGACTAACAACACTTTATCGTTTATATTTTTTTAAATATAATTATTGAAAAAGATTACTTTTCCAAAACAATCATTTTTGTCAAATTTCAAGCCTATCCAAAAATGAATGTTCAGAATAAATAAATGCATTTATGTACATACTTAAGAATAAATAAATAAAATAACCATATTATATCAATAACTTAAATAATTTCATAGTAGACGGCAATATAAAGAGAAATGATAAGTTAAGGAGAAAATAAGTTTAATATAAAGCCCCGTTAAACACAATCTTTTGCTGATAAAAGAAACGTGGAGAAATGACTTTTTGATTACATTTATCTGGTTCCTAACTTAAATATTGAGAGAGATAACGTAAAAGTAGATAATAGTAGTGGCACGTGATAATGTAAAATTATACATAATATTACGAAATCAATTCGTTTAACATTCGCAAGACATGAAAATTTAATATTCTCCTTCGACCGTGACCGTCGAATTCGAATTAACATACTAACGTTTACATTACATACGAAAGTTGAACTCGCAATACATCACATGTTTGATAACAGTGATAATAAAACCAGTTACATCAAAGTTAATTCACGTAGTAGAATATGAAATAGCTATACATAAATTATCGTAGCCAAACCTATGTCAGTTGCAGATACTTGCGTAATAAAACGTTGCAGATAAAACGATTTTCGAATTTATCATGTCATAGCCTTTTTGGTCATAAATTTAAATTTTAAAATAACCTGCAGTTTGCTACCCATGAATTTTAACCAGAAGATGTAGATAGGCTGAACGCTTTCCCGATTTGGGGAGTGTTGACCAAACCGGCCCTGCAAGCATCCTAAAACGCCGGCTCGCCGGCCGGCCTCGCTTCTCGACGCGAATGTGTCAAACAATGATTGCTCAGTGCGAACGGTTCGATGATATCACGTATTATTTTTTATTATTAGCAGACGAAACATCGCCGACTACGTAAACTACGTTTGAGTCACTGCGTAAGAAATTGTTGGTACTCGTAATTTGCAAAGATTTTAATTACTGTAAAGTAAAATACTAGACGGACCAGTACGTACTAAAGATTCTTTGGTATTTCTTGCCATCATCGTCAACCCATTACTGTCCCACGGCTGGGCTCTGGTCTACTTTCAGAATGATAAGGTTTTTAAGATTATTAGGTATTTATTGTAATCTTCTAAATAAGTGATTACATTGAAATCTTCTACAGCTTCATAATTTGTTTAAAATAAGTTGAAATAGACAACAACGTAGTCACCTATATAAATAGGTGCGGATAACTGCCTACTGAAGGTAACAAGAATTTATTATTGAAAACATATATATCCTTATCTAGAAATATTCAACGCTACTAGACATGATTAGTGTTTGAGTCTATCATTTCAATGCTGTCCTTATTCAAATTCCAAGAGCTGGGTCTGTCGCCACTCAAGTATATAATTATCGTAATTGACTATTGCTTTATAATGAATTTTCACGATTATAATTACCAAATGATAAAATTACATCTTACATTAATGAACTTGAAGAATACATTAAGTACAATATAAAAGACCCTGATAATCATACAAATAAGGATGACATCATTTTAAAGAAGATAAAAATAGACACATTATTGTGTTACATCATCAAGACCACAGACATTCTTGAAAGATAAGTCTAAACAAGATAAAATGTCACAATTTAGTGGCTGCAACTCCGGTTTAAAATATACGTGGTGAATGATGTTCACAGCTATAAAGATATAATTAAGTCAGGAAGCTTAAATGAAATAGAAACCGTAAAATTTGATTGCAGTTATTAAAAATCATATAAAATATATTGCGCCACAAGTGTGCTTTGAAACGAAGATGTATCTATTTCAAAGAAAGCCATAAGAATGTGAAATGCTTAACAAACATTTACAGAAAATAGAAATATCTAAGCGATATTCGTCTGAGACAACGAATTTAGTAACTTTAATAGTGTATAAATAACACAACCGGGAGACAACATAATAATGCAATTTTAAAATGCAATGAAATTTAGGTATAATGTGAATCTCCAATAAATTTGCAAATACGTATATCATCAATTACCATGCAATAATGCTTTGTCTGCTAAAGTAACATATTCCACGAGTCTCGGCCCGGCTAGGTACTGTTATATCGTAACAAATCATGATAATCCCGTGCTATCCAGTGCCCAGTCGGCCAGCTGATTGGCATGTCTGCGCCGATGACCTCGTTGGGGGCCGGGCGTGGACTCTGCAAATAGACCGATTTTAGATCGCACCTACTAGGTCTCGAATACCTAACAGTCTTGATCTGAATTGCACAACCCTAGGGTATTGATAGGATTAATATGATTGGATTCCTTATGAGGGTATATTGGGTCAAAAGTATTTTGTACTAAGTCAGACTACACGCTTGTGCAACTGTGATGAGCACATACGGCACTCTGTCCTCACCATAGCACATTGAATGAACATACGCTGATGTGTTATAAGAACACATCAACATAATTATGTTGGTGTCCTAATAAATAAGTGGAGGTTAGGCCAGCGTCACTTTAAGCAAGAGATAAAGTAAAATACCAAATAGGGCCGGTACAAAAAATATATTGAAGACTAATATTTGAATAAAATCTAGCAATAAATCTATGGTGGTAAGCCTGTGAACAGTACTACAGAAATATTTTCACATCGCAGGGATTGAACGAGTATTTTTTGTTCTTTTTGAAGCCCTGCGGGTATATCATAGTTTTCCAGGGCGGAAGTTCATTCACATCTTGAATATGTGTCAGTAAAAATGAACTGTACAAACGAAACCATAGAGAAACGCCATAACTACACATGTGTTTTTAAATGTGTGATGATGTCAAAATTGTAACCGCAATGAGGTTATTAATCTTCGGTTAATTACTTTTAAGTTTATAATGAATACAATTAATTCAAAGACATTTAAAAAGGTAAAATTAGGACAAATTAACTAATTGCAACGACGATTTTGCAACGTGATTATTACCTTCCAAGTAATTAGAGATACCGAGCACCCTAACAACATTTTCATCCCTTTATCGACTTTGCGATGTTGACGGATGTCAACAGCGAAGCGGAAACCACTGGCCTGGATTTAAAACGGATTTTCATTGTGAACTTGTTAAGGAAGCCGGTTGCGGAACCCGCGGGTAAATGCCCTGTTGCGTAACACTGCTGAGTCTTTAAACATTCATAACTAACGGTAAATGTAGAATAACTAATAGATTCTATATCAATAGCTACAGACAAAAAGATGAATCTAAAAATGTAATTAAACGCAGCAATTTTAAAATTACTTAACCAAATACAAAATCGCTATCAATAAACGAAAAACCTCGACAAAACGGGAAAACATTCAGAAGTGATTATCAATAGAAATGTAACATAGTGAGAGAACGTAAGGGATGATAACATAAGAAATATTTAAAATTAATCACATAATCATGATACAATAAAGACCTGTAAGAAAGATGTTACAATATATAAACATCAGAGATATACACACAGCAATTACCTACATGTATTAAGTACTAGACACGTTTAAGTACCAGACTAAAGCCAAGTCGAGTCCTGACTAGGTCAAAAGCTAAAATCCCGGAGCCTAATTACACAGTAACGACAAAACATAGTTCTTTTTCTTTCAAAAGTTCCTCTAATTAGCAGCCGCTGTTCAATGGAATCGAGCGAAATGTCAGGGCTTTTAGAAAGCAAGGACTGAAAATTTGCAACGTTGGGACAGCGCATCAAATCTGGTTTCGGATATCTGATTATCGGATTGAGCATGACTGTATAGCCATTTAAATGTAATTTTGCCGATTGTATGAAACCGTATAATTGTTTGTTTTCTCGCGTCTTGTTATTAGAATTGAGCAATATTAATAAAATAAGAGAAGTAAAAACAAAACTTGAAAAAAAAATGTAATTGTTTCTCTTAGTGTCTTTGTCTTGTGTTGTTTAGATCTCTATATTACATAAAGTGTCTGTGAAGTAAGCCTGCCTCATATAATTTACGAAGGCATGAAGATATTAAGGTCAAAATCATTGGCCTTATGATTAGTCCAAATCGTTTCCACCGCCGAGTGTCGCACTGCTACATTAGATCAACTTAGTTTCGGGAATTTCCGTCTGTCTGGCTTTAGACACGCCTGCTCTTTATACCTACATTTTCAGCTTTCTAGGTCACTAGGGGCGTGGAGAGAAGAGCTAACATTGTGCCCAGACTATACTAGACGAAATCAGGTATTCATGAAACTTTAGAAATATAACTGAATACGGACGTTTGATGAAAGCTAGCCTTTCTTCAAAACGTTAAAGAAAAACAGAAACATTCACTTCTATAATATTAACCTAAAAGAAAATTAGCCGTAGGTTGTCTTGTAAAAATATCTTGTGACATGTCTACTAAAATTATTCAACTCACAGCTTAAGCCTGAGATCCTAATTAGCGCTAAAGTTATGACATCATCCGTCAATGCGCTATTGATCCTAGTGAGGCCCGGAAATATGTGCCACCGTGTCAATCTGCCGTTAAACATGGAAACCACATACCAGTAGGAAACGAAGACTATCTCATGTCCGTGAGTGGAGCGAGCGGTGAAACAGTCAAAAACACTAACACAGCACTGTGTCAAAATTTACTGGGGTACGATCACACCGGCGGGCGTCGAACGCACAGGCGCGTCGCGGAACGATTCGCTCGGAGTGAGCACGAGTGCTGGCCGGAATATCGATCGGGACTCCTGGCGCCGGCGGTCCGCATATCCCTAGTGCACGCACGCCCCTCCCACGACTCAGCGCCACGACGCCACCCCAGCACACCCCCGACGCGGAATTAATGTCGTCACTTTTGTGAAGTGTTTTTATAATGCCGCTTTAATTACTTCCTAGTGGACATCAAACCCAGACTGCACAGTACTAATAATGAAAGGTTTACAAATTTTGCAGTATTTAGGAACTGCTGTTAATTTTTTCTTCACATTTTAGTAAGCTGGCGTAGCGCAATTTATAATCCGTTTATTTCTTAACATTTTTACTTGTATCTTTATAGTCGTAGCGACCTACCCTAAACTAAATCTTAACGGTAATATACGTACATTTAAGTAAGTTGTTTTGTTACCCTGACTTTGCCGTTCCCCCGTCTATTGTTTAACCTTGTAGAACGCGTCGTAATCCCCATCCCCCAAAATCCACTCGGAAACGAATATAGGTTTTCATCAATGTAAAAGGAAAATTACGTGCGTGTTTTTGAACTTTACATTATGGCTTCATTTTAATACATTTAGCTTTTTACGGGTTATTCACACGTACTGGTAACTCTATGACTAAGGGATTTCATATTAAATTTGTAACAGAGGGATCTCCTGATGACTATTTTTATTGCAAACCTTATTTTCATAGGAATCTAAAGTAACTATTATGTATGACATTACTAGGTATGTATGACGAGTAAAAATGATATGTAAATTATGAAAATTACGTTTTAAAAGAGCTTTTAAAAGTGGGGTAGCTGGTCCCATATTGGATTGATACACAGAAAGCTCTGGGTTCGACTCGAATGATATCTATTTTGAATGTTTTAATTTTTTTCTTAAATTCCGTTATATTATAGTATACAAAGCAAAATTTATTCATTCTTATACTCAGAGTTTACACATTCGTAACAGAAATCAAAAATGCTTTGGACAACAAATAACAAACTATAATAGAGATTATATTTCTACAACCTCAAATCAGGTGGATATAGTCATCTGATTGAGATTGTGACAGATTTTGTGGTTGTGGTTTGTAGATCACTGTATATAGAACATTTTGTATTTAGTTTCTAGTCACACTTAAAATAAATGTAGAACAAAGTAGTTAGGTGAAAAATGAACTGCATTCTTAATTATGTATGCAATCATACCCAGAGGCATGTGTTATGCAAACATATCCTTGAAACACTTACCTGGCACTTAGTAACTCAGTCGTATGGCACTATGGGCTTCATACAATTTGTAATTTCAATTGGCTCTTTCATTCACTACATTGTGCAATGAATGACCAAATTCATTCAATTATTTGTATCTTTTACATTAAATAGGGTACAAAATACCTACCATATATTATTGCAAACATTGCATATATTGTTACATTGATAAGCTGAAATGTATCTCTATTATCTGGCATAAGAGCTGTGATAACAGTGGTATGAATTTCGACCTTCCTAGCCAGGGACCAACAGTTTTCAAAGTCATGAGTGTATTGAATTTTTTTTTACTTTTTTTAAATGTTTGAAATAGGCAATAACATAAGCTCAGAATAGTCTTAAAAGTAAATAAAGCATTATAGGGTCCAGCCCTGTTCATTTATTATCTGTCAATTATTATCAGGTGATTATTCATTAACTCTATTTTTATGTTATCACATTTATTCTTCGATTCAATCTTTCGATTTATATTATGCTATGTAACACTAGGACATTTACATGTTTTTCTGTATAATTAAAAAGTAAATAAAAATTGAAAAACACCACAGTATTTTTTATTCTAACATTTAATTTTATGTGACTTTTTCGCAATAAAGGGAAAATAGATGACATTAAAAAAGTACAGGATAACAACATTATTATTTTCTTGGAAGAGCTATTCAGGACAAGCAATATTATATTATTGAGTGCTGATACTGATAATGATATCTTACAGTTATAACAATTGTTGAAATTGTTATACGATAACAACATAAGTAATACTGTTACTATTTAGTAATTGAATTGTGTTATTTATCATGAATATTATCAATGAATTTATTACTTAAGAAACAAAAAAATACATTATTTTTGACTCCAATTACTATGTTAATCTGTTCTTGTCTAATGGAATCTTCTGTCTTATTATAATGGTTGCTCCCTTAGAGTAACATACTAAAATTGCTGCCTTAAAGTATCAAAGGCTAAGAATCTATGATTAAGATAATGAATATATGCAATTTAATTATAGCCACATTTAACATTAGCTAAACATGTCATATCCATTTTCTCTTATAAATATTATAATTTTAAGACAATTTAACTTATACCTCAAGACAATACATATTTGTCATATTAGGATTACCTGTATTTCTTGCATATATATTGTTTTCTTTCAACAACTCTAAGGTTGTCTGGAAGAGATCACTTTTAAGTGATAAGACCGCCTGTTGTACCGTTCATTATGTTTATGTATATTTTTCATGTATTCTTTGGTGTACAATAAAGCATTTTTGTATTATATTGTATTATCTATTTAAAACAAAAGATATATTATATATTACCTAAGCAAAAACTTTAATTATAAACTATCATATTTATCATACTCACTGCATGATAAACATAATTTATCCAACCAAGACACTTAAAAAAAATACAGTAATAATGTTTATTTATTTATTTAAACTTTATTGTAAGCCTAGTGGTTACAAAGGGCAAACTTAATGTCTAGTGGCATTCTCCACCAGTTAACCCTTGTTGATGAAGAAATGTTGTGGTGGGTGTTACGTTAAAAAACAATGAAAAAAAAACAAATGCAAAAAAACAAATGTTATCATGTTTATCTTTAAATTTGTTTATAGAGTAATTCTATCAATTAAAATATTGTATCCAAAATATAATAAACAGTATTAAGTTTTTTTAATATAATAGTTGTGTTATACATATGTTATGGTGGATACCCAATGGATAGTATTATGTTGACAAATAGTTGGTAAGCAAATATTTGTCATGACATGTTAATGAATGTTATACAATGATAAAAAATATAAATCTCTAAAAATGACACTTGCAGGTTTCAGAATTTAATAACCTGTTTTTTTTAAACACTTGATCATATACAATATAATCAATACATGATCTAATCATAATGAATACTCGTTCTTAATAAATTTTTTAGTGACTTCTACAAGGAAAGATTATATATTAGTTGCATTTGTTATATCCACTGTAATAAAGAGGCCTAAATACAAAGCTGTTAGCACCATCTTCATTTTCAACCCATTTCTCTACCACTGGTGGTCACAGGTCTTCTGTCAGAGTCAGGCTTTAGGCCACAGTCCACCATGCTAACCGAATGCAAATTCGTAGATTTGACAAACCTTTAACATCTTTTTTTTTTATTTCACAGGCATGTAGATTTACTCACAATGTCTTCCTACAGTTTTAAAGCAAGATAATTAGTTTCTTCATTGTAAACTACTACATCGCAGAGTACTATACTACTGAGTAATTAATATTATCTCAATCACTGTGACAGTTACAGTTGAATAACATTACCTTGGTAAATGATTCTGTTTGAGTAACAACTTACGCTAGCACACTCCACTGCTTCTGAGGGATGTCTCAACTTATTAACTACCTGTATTAAATTAGGTTTCAGTGATAGCCTAGTGGTAAAGCCTCGGCCTCTCGATCGCGGGCCCGAGGTTCAAATCCCAGGCACGCACCTCTGATATTTCAAAGTTATGTGCGTATTAGAAATTAATTATCACTTGCTAAATAGTGAAGGAAAACATAGTGAGGAAACCTCCATACCTGAGAGATTTATAAAAAAGAATCTTAAAGGTATGTGAAGTCTACCAATACGCACTTGGCCAGCTCGGTGGACTATGGCCTAATCCTTCTCATTATAAGAGGAGACCCGTGCCCAGCAGTGGGACAGTAATGGGTTGTTGTTGATGACGATGATGAATCAGGTATCAGTTTATATGTTCAATATTTAATACATATCATCAGAAATTAGAGAAAGTAACAAAAATATTGTTATTTATATTTATTAACTAGAGATTTAAATGAAAGCAAAGAAAAACATGAAATTAATTGTTTTACAAATTCAATAAAGTATGTTGCTTGAAATAAAATCTTGAGAGATAAAATGGTTTAAATATATAATTTCATTACTTGTTTATAAAACATGTTTTATGAGATGCCTGGTGTAATCTCTGTTGAAATGTAGTAATAGCATTGTATTTCGAATAAATTAATATAATCTCATGATATTTATTAGTATTTTTGATTCAATGATGAGAATTACGGGACAGATGGTATTAATATGGCATGAAGTTTCGACAAATTGAATTATTTGATTATTTCTAATAAAATATTGCATTTCTTCATGTACTATTTAACAGAAAAAAATGGTAATTGAAAGCATAGACAGACAAAAATCAAATAGAGAATTGTAAATTGAATGGTGAATAAGTAAATTGATAAACACTTGTGGGTGGTTGCATAACATGAGTCACCGGTTTATTTACTTACAAAATAAATATATACAATAAAATTATCAATGCAATGTTTAATGCGTATATTATAAATAATGCTGTGCAAAGGTATATCTAAGGTATAAAGAACCTTATCTTTGATTTTGTACTGGGCGTGGTAGGTTTAACAATTGAGTGTGGTAATTGATTATGATAAACTGCATAGATATACTTCTTGAAAATGGATATATCAAGAATTTTTGTATAGTATATAACATTTAAAATGACCGCGACGGCAGAACGAGTGTGAATATAACAAAAAGTACGATATTACATTACATACTGAGAAAAAGTCACAAGGGGTAAAACGAAACCGTATATTTTCGGGAACGAAGCCTTAGTAACACGCGAGTGAGTGACTCAAAAACAGATGCCAGGTAACTTTGTAGAAAACCGACACCTACGGCAAAATTCTTACCGGAACTTATCAAAATAGAATCTAATAAGGTTTGGATAAAAGAATCGCTTACCTCAATTTACAAATATCCAGGTTCGCTTCACCACGGTTGACACAAATACTCCAACACACAATAAATCACTTCAGTTCAGGGTACCAACAGTCTCAAACAGCAATCAATTCACACAACACTAAAACAACAGTTTTTTAAACTATTTTACGCTGTAAAATCATAACCCGACCACTTGTAGAGGACAGCGTCTAGAAATAATCGCTGTTCATATAGAAATTGTCAAAATATCATCCGTGACTACGAGTACGAACACGGCGTCGAGTCGAGGCGAGGCAAAAGATCAACGATAGCATCACCTTACCGCCCATATCATAGATTAGATAGATAAAAATGACATCACAACTGCAGTATTATACCTACAACAGCACATTGAATATTACCAGCTATTCAATTTTATTAAGTTATGAAAAGTGCATTTATATATGTTTACATTATGTGATGTTGACACATAAAATATTATTTATTATATATGACAGATGTTTGGTATATGCCAGAAACATTTATTATGCCGGAATATGCAACATTTTTATTTACCAGTATAAACGCAGTAGGTAAATTATGTTGACGATAAAACTAAAATTATTGTAAGAATTAAAACCTATAAAATTGCAATAATAAAGTGATAAATTAATTAATTTCACTTTTATAGATAACTTCACCTCGAAGTAAGATAGTCTTGCTTATTCTTTGTGCAAAATGATGTCATTGTGTAACCATAGACAAAACATATTTTTTGTTAATTAATTCACTATTATATCAAACACAACAAACACTATAATCCCAACAAGAACAAAATGTTAAATAGCGTTTTATTTCAAATATTTTATTTGATGTCAGCCTTTGAGTTGAATCCAAAACGTGTATACAATTGACATATTTGATAAGTTATGATACTTAATAATTACTCTGTGACATTTGACAAATGTGGCCACATTAAAAATTCTATTTTAGATTCTTGCGTAAATCTTCAAGCTATAAATTTCACATTAATGGTGTAATTTGTTAAAGAAAGTGAAATACTAACTTAGAGACATAAAATCAAAATCATTATTAGGGTTCCGTACCCAAAGGGTAAAAACGGAACCTTATTACTAAGACTTCGCTGTCTGTCTGTCACAGGGCTATATCTCTGGAACCGTAATAGATAGCCACATTATTTTTTTACAGAGTATGCATAAAAGGAGGCTGCTATAACAACAAATACTAAAAATAAAATAAAGTTGAAGTTTAAAGGGCATACAACAAACCGGTATTTTTCGGCATTTTGCGATCGAACTGTTAAACCGTACTAGGAAGACGGTTGAAATTTTTACAATTACATTCATCATCACCTCAACGCCATCTATTTATGTGTCATATAACTAAGTATTGTTGCAAATTTAGGTATCATTTATCATCACCCCAACGCCATCTATTGTTGTGTCATATATACGTAAAAGATAATGAACATTTGGTGGTACGTAAGAATTCATGTGCCAGTTCGACTCGTACTTGTAATTATTTTTAAATTAAAAAAGATTAATAACATATTTGTCAATGTAGAGGAAATATTTATTACGCTTCCTTGATAAAAGGAAAGTTTGCTAAAGTTACAACACCCAAATGTCATTTAAATGTCAAATTTTTATGTCAGTTTGATGACGTTTATCTCCATTCCATAGATTATTTAAACCTATATGTTTATGGTGCATACTTCCTATATAGGCTTACTTACAATACTCTTTGTATAAAAAACTCACGATACTATTATGCCTTGATCTTTAAATTGTATATTTACAGACAGCTTTTAACTTTATTTAATTTTAATTCAAGAGATAGCTTTAAAATATGTATATATACCTTTAGAATAACATCTATCTAAATTTAAAGTTTCACACCTTATCATTCCTCCAAATTACACTCTTGCACTAAGGTTCCGCTTCTGTGTCGTGTGATGGTAAACGTGAACATAATGAAGAATCCATAAACACAATTTCAGTGCAGAAATCAATGTTTCATAATTAGATGTCTGTATATGTATCTCTAAGTAGTCAGTGATACTTAGAGAGCCGGGGATCGAACCCAGTACCCACGGCACTCGGAAAATATCTTTCTCTATATACGAACTTAAAATCATTCAGTCTACTACGTTTAGTCCTTCTTTATTATTATACGCTTTATTCTCTTGGTTTTCTCCGGTTGAATCGAGATTGGTAATATTATATTTATATGAGACTACATTAATTTGATTCATTTATAACGATAAACAATAATTTTAATCACATCTATTATAATATTTAGTTGACACATAGGAAAAATAAAAAAAAAATTTTCGTATTAATATATTTCGTAAAAATTTATAAAAATACAAAAAGTTGTAATAATGTTTTACAGATATTATCACAACATATTTCGATTTATACCGGAAGTTTTATAATGATAATAAAACAATAATCGACTATTTTCTAATTAGCTAATCTTAAAGTAATGATATCTATTGTCTTAAAATTGTCGAGGCAATGCTAATGAATAAAATCATCTTAAATTACTAAAAATAAAATAAGAAATAAGTGACCCTTTACCCCCCAAGTGTACGATAATAACCGATTTCAAAAGCATTTCCTCAATTGTGCTAAAATTAATTATATAATAATAATAAATAGTTAATCACAACACAATCAATATCCTATTTAATCACTTGCTCATTATTTTAAACATAATTCTTCGATATTCTTTTAATAATTTATTTTTAGTAAAATAGTAAAATTGTGCCAGTCGTCTCATAGGCAGGATATAAAATTCTAATTAATTATACAGTATTTATGCGATTAAAGAACTTATTGACTTTAACACTTTTATTTTGAATAGATTGATCGTTCGACTTAAAATGTTCTTGATTTTCGTCTATATACAAGTTCTTTACTCCAAATTCTAATATGACATTTAGGACACAAACATACTTCAGTCAAACTGTCATATAAGTCGACAATATTGAGAAGTGTAAATATTTTTAATTTTCATAAATATGATAATAGCACCATATAATATTGAAATTAATTTACTAAATTAAAGTATGTACTAAGATCAACACATTCCATCAACTCAGCCATTCTAAATCACTTTAAAACTTGCATATATATAATATTTAAAAAATAAATATAATAGTAATATAGAAATTAGTTTGAATGCTTTCAGCAAAAGATTAAAATATATATTTTAACTTATATTATAATTATTTAAAATGTGTAAGTTCTAAAAAGATACCTGATTTGTAATATGGCTGATGTGGAAAATTTATCTTAACATAAAGTTAAAGATGACCGTCTTTATGAAGTCAATTCATAGTCAAAATTATTGCCTTATATAAGTTACATAATTGATGGCAGCATGTTTTAAATTCTTATTACATTTTGGTGAATGGATTAGAAACTACCTGAATACCTGCATTTGATAGCATCTTCATTGAGATAAAAATTACCAATATTCTTAAAATTCAGTCTTTATGTCAGCCATCAAAAGGCTCTTGTGTAGGGCCAATTGTGGCTCGAAGAAGAATGATGATCCAAATAAGGACTATCGGTCAGGAGTAATTTACTACCACTAAGACCTGAGCTGGAGCTTTCACTTGATGAGAACAAGCTCTTACTTCCAGTATAGAAAGAGAGCGAGGTATGCAACGGCTCCCTGCCTATACGGCGTCTCGCTCGCACTAAGGAAGCGAATGCGACAGCAATAGCACATAAAAAGATAACTCCCAAAATGCAGAAGGCTAGCGCCATTTTTCCTGGTGATAAGCAAATCGTCTTGTCTCCAGGAGAGAAACCTCGTACAAATTCCTCTTCTTCGCCTTCTATTCTTCGTGATCCTGCAAAATAATAAAACGACGTGTTTACATTTCTAAAATAATAGGATTTATTAATTTTTATCTGTCTTTAGTGATTAGAATTAATATTAAGTAGTCTCGTAATAAATTCCATAAGACCCTCCTTTATTTCATTGATCTGGCACAAATAAGGTTCGGTCATATAAACATACCTCGAATTGAAGCTTCATCTTCCAACTCAATATTCGGCGCCAAAACTTCAATACTATTATAGACTTCTAATCTATCGATAACTAATCCTTTAGCCTCTTTGTCTAATCGCGCTTTTCTTAACAGCCCATCTCTTGTTTGCTGTGGTTTCTGTAAAGCCTTACAATCTACTCTCGGACAGTTTCCTTTGCACAACTCGATTCCACATGACAAATGCAGTTTCGCTCGGTCAGGAAATTTAAAAGCAGCAAATGTTGTCACAGCGTGTTGGTATGTCATTATATTCTTGAACATATAGTCAGGGTCGGTTTTTGCAATTTTTATATTGCTGTGTTCGTCAATATTTTTCTGAGGGTCGACGAGTTCCAACTGAGAGAAATCAATTTCGGAACCACGAGTTTTGTGTCGATGTATAGTTGGCTTGTCGAATATTGTCTCGTCGATTGGGCATCCAGCTTCGTCCAATAGTTTTTGTGACGCTTCTCCTAGACCGTCGTGGGCAACACAGTTGGTTATCCGTAATCCCACTCCAACTGCAATATTAGAATAATAAACAAATTAATAATTAAATTAAGTTAAGTATGTATGTATAACCTTATGATGTAGATGGCAGCTTCTTAAGATATGGATCAAATCCCAGACAGATCTCTGCTCTTTCAATGTTATGTGCGTGTTAAAATTAATTATCACATGCTTCAAAGGTGAAGGAAAACATAGAAAGGAAATCTACATATTATACCTCGGAATTTGTAAAAATCTTAAAGGTGTATGAAATAATCTAATGGAGACTGGGCCTGTGTGCTAGACTGTGGCATAAACTTCTGATTCTGAGGGAAAATTAATGGTCAGCGGTGGAACAATGAGTTGATGATGGTGAAACAAAAAAATACATATTTACCTGGTAAAGTACATTGGATAAGAAGTCGTGTCGGCTGACCCACTTCAACGGTCGCGGGCTCAGTGGCTCCAGCTGTTGGGGCCAACTCCATCCAGGCTCGCGCTGCTTCCAGAAGCATTTCTCGTTGTACTTCCTCTTCAGGATTCACCCAACCTTGGCGATTTCGCCCAGTTCTGGAAATGTAAAAAAATGTTGCGAGATTACTCTTAAGTACAACATTGCTTTTGAACTTAGACAGGCGAAGTTCTAGTTTTAAGATTTTGAATTATAGGATAAGGGACAGAACTTTTAGTAATTAATAATTAGCAGCAGCATCTGTTTTAATATTATTTTCGTAGTAATACATCGCTGCTGTTTAAATTGTATGGTACATGCTTAAGTTAGAAAGCCTAGTACTTGCCTAAATTACTTTCTACTAAATGTTCTAACTTAAGATTTAAGAGCTAGTTGTAAGCTACAACAACGTACTTGTGATTATTTTCCAATTTCCTTCTTATCCTGTTTGGATTCGTGGTGCCCTTAACGACCTTATTGCAAAAACCACCTTGTGGAAAGACGCTTGATATACTTAAATATACTTTCATCTAGCATTATTATGATAGTTAGCTACTATAGTGTATAGTGTGTACATAGTGTAGGTGTATAGTTATTATGTTATGATACCTATTATTAATGTTATTATGTTACTGTACCTGGCTCTTCTCCCCTCCGGAGCCATCATGTCGTGTAATTTCGTCCTGATTACGGTGTCTAGCGCGGAACTGTTGATGCGTACAGCACGAGGTTGCAATTTACACCTGTCGATTTTACAACATTGTTAGTGTTTTAGCACTTTAATAAATCGTTTGAAAGTATTGTGTTCAAAGCCAGTCTTCGAGGTATCTTGTAGCGATATATTATAGAAGGTAGGTACATAATGGACTACTTGATTAACTTTAGAAAGTATTGAAGAATTTATATCTTGTCCATCTTTATGTGATAAAAATTGATAGAACAAGTTTTTAAATCCGTATTACTTTTACCTTATACTATTATTACTTTTTACTTAGAAGACAGAAGAATCGATTATTCACGTCGATCGTTAGTTGTTACCACACCGATCATTCGAAACCATCCATCGACGATACAATGGATCAGTCGATATGAAATACAATTTAAAAAACTACGACAATGTTTCATTGATTCATTCATCGATCGTCATTTCATTGACCCTTATCGGAGAAACAGCCAAAACCACACCAAGGATTAACCCTTAGCGTTTCTTACTCTCTTACCTTACAATTAACTCTTGGTCCGAAGATTGTTGCAACTGCTTGTCCATCTGAACGATCAACTCCACGTTATAGTAAAGGTCTTCGTCATCATCAGGTTCCTCGTACGTCGAGTTCAAGGTTGATGTCCTCACACCACACGCGTTCGAAGGTAAGTGAAGGGATACTTTCTTTTGCATCTTTCCTGGGAAGCAACATGGTTGGGTAATCATTACATGATGCTTTCTACACATAAGGCAGTATTACTGAATTATTTATTATTAATTTCCTATCTAGTATTTACCAATGTTAGACTATCGGTCTTGTTGGATGAAATTCTGTAAGATTAGAATTTTACGGAATACTATTTTGTTTTAAAAATATATGATAAGTGTCCCCTTTTAATAAATGCTTCAACAGGAACGCTGCAGCGTTCATCACAACGACATATCCCACTACCTTCCCTTATACGAAATAGCCAATTTAAAAAATAACAAGCCTTAAGTCATGGAGCATTATTCTTTATATCTAGTCTATTGTATTTTATCTGAAAAATATCTTTGTCTTTTACATACATTTTTAAATTGTACGTGTGTGCATTTGTTAATACAAAAGGTTCGTGCACAGACACGGAAAAAAATCGCCACGAGCTCTTGCTCTCATCCGCGCCATATTCTATTTTCCACAATGTCACAATACCTACAATTCAACAATCAATCACTGTTACAGAGGACTGATATGAACGGATAAAGAAAGTTAGTGGGAAGTATGTCTAATACATCCATACATCCGTTAGCACCGATCAGACGTTTCCCACGTGTGTCCTCATTGTACATGTCAAGTATTGTGTCCTCTTTCATGTTTAATTGATTCAAAATAATAAAAAGCTACTTCCTTTACAATTGTTAGTTCGTAAACGGCGTGGCGTAGATTAGTTCAGGATTTAATATAGAGGTGGAATATAAAAGACTGTCAAAAGAAATCCCATATCACGGTGTTTGGCCATAGTATAAGTATCTATATGTTTATACTGTGGTTTGGCTAAGTTAATCCAATCAGTGTTCAAAATTAACTAATTTTAATGAAATTTTGCATAAGTATGTAACTCGGTCCAACTTCAGTAACGTGACAGGACCCGATAAGTAGATAAGTCTATCTTCCAGATTTTCTTTTCGCGATATAAATATACATACATAATTATGTACCTATCTACCTATGTATGAATTGAATACGGGTTACTTTTTTTAACTTGACTTCAGACTAAATATAGGAACAAATTATAATTGCTCGTAAAAGATAAATAAAGTTACCTTGAACCCTACATTCCCTTGAAAAGTCCTTGGTAAAGACGATTCCCTTGAACGGCTTCTCCATCTCCAGGTGCACACTGACGGAACCCTTGTCACACGAGGTGGTCACATCTAGGACCTGATTGGCGCGGGTTTGGGCTCGGATGGTCGTCACCAAACACGCCAGCAGCACCGCACGCCACATCTCGATGTACCCTGAAAAAGTCATCAGCTATTTTGAATACCTCCCTGAAACAGTGATCGGCTATTTAGTAATTACCCGCGACGACGACCCGCGTGGCTGAGCGGTCACCATGCCGGTCTGACGCGCAAAGGGTCCAGGGTTCGATCCCCGGCCAGTCAGATTTCTAAATGATGAATTTAGATTTCTGATTCTGGGTCTGGGTGTTTGTGTATTTGTCTATGTGTGTGTCTATGGCACCCACAACACAGGGAATCCTGTGAGTGTAAAAAGCGTTTTAAAAATTACGTCATTTTCCCTTTAAAACAGTCCTAATCCTAACGAATATTACCTATAAATGCGGATGTGAATTTGTTTTGTTTGCTACACTTTCACGCCTTAACTACATAACCGATTCTCGTGAAATTTTGTACTTTGTCAGGGGTTCAGAAAAGGATATAGAGTACTTTTATCCCGAAAACGTATCTACCGTTTCCGAGATAGATAACAACCTATGAATGCAAGTACCTAAATCCGCAAGTAAAAGGTACTAAGTTATAATTAAAGTTTTAGATGACTCTTACTGGACAAAATTATGCGCGCTTCAGTGCTTCCAACGGCAGTTTTGTTGCAGCAGTCGGTAACAGTCACTAAACCTTGTTGGAAACTACAGGCGGTGACTACAGTCGACCCGTGTCGACTACCAGCCCATATCTCCCTTCAATCTGCATCGGAACAGCTTGGTAGAGCATAATTAAAGCCTCATCCAGTTATGGGAAGAGATCCACGTGTAGCAATATGACTTAAAAATATATTTTAATCACCTTTGTGTTTAACTTTCTTAACCCCAGTTTTAAGCAAATACATCAAATGAATTTCATCAAGCAAGTTCTTAGGATTCAGTATATCTTAACTATTATAATTGTAATGTTTGTTGCTTTTTTACGAGTTATTTCTATATTCAAAAACAACATTCAAAACTGATCGATAGTTGAGTCTATTTGCGGTCAGAAATGTGGTCAAAGCTGCGGATACGAAAGCAATTTTCTATTAGATCTCAAAGGTCTGATTGTCGTTATCTATAAATGTGCATAAAAACAGCGTTGACCGTTCAATGAACTTCACTACTACTTAGTTCATGTATTAAACGGCGAATACTTGCATAATTTTTGTGCTATTGATAATTTTCAATATTGCAAGAAAATTCTTGAAAACAAGTTTGTACCTTGGCATAAAATTAATGTAACATTACCAACTACAAAAATGTAAACAACTAACATTCGTTACAAATTTATCATTTGCTCTAACGTTAAAGGAAATCTTTGTAAGGAAATCTACACACCAAGGAGTATTTCAAGATACGAAATTTTCAAATGTGTGTAAACTCTATCAATCCGAACTTGGTCAGCGCGGTGGACTATATAGCTTGAAAATCTCAGAGGAAATCGTGTTCAACAGTGGGATATTAATGGTTTGAAGATGAGCTCACGTTCAATATTCATAATCGATTTTAATATCTACATATGTGTAAATCGATTATTGATATTTTTTGTGATAATTTTCTGCTAAAACTTAATTAAACAAAAACTTGAAAACAAAAAACACTAACTAAGACAAAATAGATTCATATCGTCCTTAATCTTACGGATTCTAGTTCTAGTTCCATTGACAGAAATAAAAATAATTGTCTCGAGTTTCTTAATCAAATTGGGTTATCAAAAATCTAAGGAGCGGAAGTAGCGGTACACTTAACAGGGTTATGTGGTGTCCGCCATAACTTTCCATTGTTACAAATAAACGGTGTAAATTAACGGATTCAATTGTTAAACTTCGCCTTGCTTGCGTGTTACGGAAATATTTTAGTTACTTTAACGCGAGCGTTATAAATGACATTTGCGTTTTTTAATTTTTTTATACGTGGAAATTATGTATATTTCCCTAAAACTTCCAATGTGAGGAATACTTTATTTTAATTTGGCACGTAATGTGGCGTCTGTTGTGATTATAATCGAAGCCTTTTGAAACCAAGTACCTAATTCATTCTTCATTAAAAAGTAGTAGTTAGCAATTGCTTCAAAAACATAAAATTAGAATTTACTTACTGTATCCATAAAAATCGTAAACAATTCCCGCCCAAGTTGTGTATCTAAGAATTTTTTTTTACTTCATTTCCGATTCGACTCATTTAAATATGGCGCCTGTCGTGTTTTTTTATTTAAAGACAATAAACTTTAAGGTCGCTCTACATACAAATTTATTTTGCATGCATTCCCGGCCCTATCCGACAAAAAACCGTCCTTCCTTAAATATTTGTATTAAAAAACTACCACGTTACAGTTAAGTGCGTAGTACGTACATTGCGTAATTTAAGAAAATACAATTAAAACTGTAATTAGAGTTGCGTCGCGCGGAATTACTCGCATTCGTCTATGCGTGTGAACGCACTGTAGAACATTACTTAATTCTATAACGGGTGAAATAACAAGGACGGCTATGATGATAGCTTTAATCTTTTCTAACAGGAAACTGTTTATCACAATTATAGGAACATGTTTGAAATCAACATCTGGGAGTTAGAAGATAATAGAGCTGTTTCTAACACAATTTTCTTGCGTTAGTTGGAAAATACAAACTATGCTTAATTGTACATAGCAGGAACATATACCTTTATTAAATCTATGTTCTTGCAAGCACTTTGCGTGCTGAGAAAAATATTTTACAAATGTTCAATGATATTTACTTAGCTAATACAGAAGTACCGGTATACAACTAAATATATGCCTATTCGGTTGTAGAAAATGTATTTATAAGGTATCTAAATAAAATGAAAACGTTTATATTCATGCATTAATATAAACAATATGTACCTACATTGTACATATTTATTAGCTGTTTGAACGTAATATTTACCTCATAAAATGAGGGATTGGTATTTGATTATCACGTGCAAATAGTACGAGTAAATACCTTATTAGGTATATCAATTTGCTCTTTAGATATGAAGTTTTGTATTTACTTACGAAATAATAAAAGGGGCATTATTTAATAGAATTTTAAAAAGATACCAGAATGCTGATTTACAATATATAACTGATAGATTTACTATATATAACTAATAATAAGCAACTAGCATAGCATCGATAACCGATGGGGAAGAAAGGTCCTCGAGTGGCGACCACGTGTAGGCAAACGGAGTTCAGGCCGCCCCCCGACCAGGTGGACCGACGACCTGAAGAAGACGGCGGGAAACCGCTGGATTCAAAGGGCACGGGACCGGTTGGAGTGGCGCCAATTAGGGGAGGCCTATGTCCAGCAGTGGACCTCAAAAGGCTGATGGATAGCTATACTAGCTAAGCATAGCTAGCTCTATATAGCAGTTTATACATACCTACCCACTTTAGGTACTTGTTAAAGACATTGTGACAATAAGAAACAGTAATGGATAACGATTGTGTTCATTCTGTTACACGATTTGGCAATAACTTTAAAGATGTAATTTATTCATGGTCACCATTGACAAACTGCGGTTGCTTTACAAGGATACAATAACTAGAAGTGATGAAATCAGTTGGTAGGTCGTAGAAGTTTTATAAATATTCAAAGAACTCTGATATATCTGTCTGATTCCCATTGAAACTGGCTTAAAAACAGGGCAGGTATAGGTGCATTTACCCTATAGTAAATAAATAATTTTAGGAGAATTAACATAACCGAAATCTACTAAACAGCTTATTTTAAGATGGTAGGTTGAGTATGGCAGTTCAATGGATGAGATTATCAATCCTATCTGGAATCGACTACAAATATCAATGGCGGCAGTAGCCACTTACCATCAGGTGGACTGCATGCACGTTTGCTACATCTAAATTCATCATCGTTATCATATCAACAACCCATTAATGTCGCACTGCTGGGCACGGGTCTCCTCTCATATTAAGAAGGATTAGGCTATAGTCCACCGCGCTGGCCAAGTGCGAATTGGTAGACTTCACATAACTTTGAAATCTTTTTTTTTAGAATTCTCCGGTTTCCTCACGATGTTTTCTTTCACCGTTTAAGCTTTTTGAAAAATCAGAGGTGCATGCCTGGGATTTGAACCTCGGACCCCTCGATCAAGAGGCCACGTTTCTTAATCACTAGGCTATCACTGCATAGATATACTATGCTTTCCACATCTAAATTACAAAAAAAGTTTCACAAATTAAAACATCCAACTAAGTCACGATACGATATAGAGCGATTAATGAATAACTATTATACAGAGTTCTCACTCACGAAACCCTTCAGTTAATTTCGGGTAAGTGAAAGCAAATTATCACGTGTGCTCCAATTGAACTGACCGAAAAATAATTCAACTTTCCAATTCGAGATAATGTTTGATAGATAATGTACCGGCGTGAACGTTTTTTGTAATGTCTCGGCTTATCAACAAAAAATGGACTATCGAATATTACAAATTAAATTAATCTTATTAAATTATGAGCGGTTATTACCTATAAGCTTTTTTTATACCTGCGTATGTTTTGTATTTTAGCCGACTTCGAAAAAACTTTCGGAGGTTCTGTGTTCGGCTGTATTCATTTTTCATCGATTACTCCGCGGTACCTCAATCGATTGAAATGATTCAAACATTGTATGTTGTTTACCAATTTCAATTTTCTCTTTTTTGTATAAATAAGTATAAGTTAGTAGAACTTAATTTTGATAGAACCTTTGTATGTACAAACTTACATATGTGATGAACTTTACTTATGCTGCAGTTTTTGTTCAAAGACAGAATCAAAATACAATTAGCGCATACACTTTAAGTCGTGGGAGACAATAAAGGATTATATGTAATATTTTACATTAAGCTGGAATGCCTCGGAAAAGTACCTTAAAAACAAACACCAACAATTTTCGTAGTAACGATCGATGAGCATATTATCTTTTGGTATACTCTTTTTTACAGTTTATTACCTTGCTGTTAAACAAATAAATCGTAGTGCGAACGCAAATCTATGTGCAAAACGAATGAATGAAAAGATTACAAGGCGGTGTGAGATACAAATAAAACAAAAGCGAAAGTGAGTGGAAAAGAAACCGACCAGGCTAGGGTCTAGTCTAGTGCTTTATTTTCATACGAAATTGCGTAGATTTACGATAGGTACATACTCTTTGGATTTCACAATAAGAAGCATTTTTGTAGTCTACCAAATAGGTATGTGTACCTACTGATTGATAAAGTAACGTTATTTAAGCTCAGCCCTGTTTGAACTTAGCTCCAAATTCCATTTTCCAATATATTGAATTCTTCGTCAAATTGAATTCGTAATTTGAAAATAGATTTATTTCTTCTTTTTATTTTTGTTTCTTTGATAAGTTTGAGAGATTTAATAGGAGGTGTATCAAAATACGAAAAATTAAAGAATAAGAAAAAAATACGTGTTATATTGTTTCAAGTAATAAAAGTTTTTCGAATATGAACAACATTGAAGACTCTAAAACATTGCCTCCTAATACGCAAAGAAGAAGCGTTAGTCTGTCTCTGTATTATGAACAATGTTTATGAGGTATTGCACTGTTAGTAGAATAAAAGATATATTAAATCTGAATTTGTTCCTCTTCTTTGCAATTAATATATTATGTATTTTTTGAATGGAGTAAGTCTACTGCGAGATCTTAATGTAACCCAAATAGCCTATTTTCATAAATAAGATAAGAATCCCTATGATATTTATTTAGTTCCATTGGTACCAGAATTACTAAAGCAAGCATCAATAATATAAATTAGAATTATGAAAGGTTACGTTCACAGTCGGAGATGGTTCGCTACGTAGATAGAGCATAACATAAATCGGTACGTAATAACATGTCAGACCATAAGATTTATAATTTCCCCATACGTCTTACACGTACGACGGTCAAGTTCATTGACATCTAATTTTGTTATTAGACGAAATAATGACCATGTTCATTACAAAATAGTAATTCCTGTCTACCCATCACAGTTTTATATGATGGATACAGGCAATTTATTTATCTCATCTTATCCAAATTTAACCAGTGATTCCTATAGTCATCCGTGGCTACTTAATCCAATTAATACACGATTTCTAAGTAAAATTCGTTTTGATATAGGTTTACGTTTAGTTTAGTTTATAAGCAGGTTAGATATATGGATGTTCGACAGACTTATTTTTGTGTGTCTTTTGAGGTGATCATCTTAATCCTCAGGAGTGTCGACGAATCTGTGATTGACTTCAATTAAAACCTGTTCTATATTAAAAATATATCTATGGACTGCAAAAATAAAGTAACCATTGTTTTATTTTGATGTTGAAAAAGAACATCAAAATAATCTAAAAAACTATTAGACGAATTCCGAAAAAACTCTACCATTCCCATGACCAAGCACTACGTTCATTTGTGTTTAGCAAATGTAGCACAACGAATTTATTTTCCGGTAAAAACACTGACACAAATACCCAGCAAACCTTGCAGATTATCTCATGTTATCATTACTCTAAAACGGTTGTAATTCGTACCACCGTTACGTAGCTGTCGAGTACATCGTTTTTATGAAGACTGTGATCATTAGCTCGAATGGACTGTACAGTACAGTTCTGTACTTAACGTTTCAGTTAAAATATAATTGCTTGGAGGTCGATGAAAAGATTGGAGTAACAGTTGTTTGGGACACAGAAGTTATCGCCTCTACAAATATTCTATTAAACCGCTAAGCGTCATTCGTTGTCAACACATAGTGTCCCATTGTAGGCCACGGTTCCTTTCAGGATAAGGGGTTTAGGGTATACTCTAGGGTATACCATCGCACTGGACAAATGCAGATCGTTAAGCTTGACATAACCTTGAGATTTTTTTACGCTTAAACGTTCAAGTTTTCTCACCAAGTTTTCGTTTTTAGCAATAGCAATTTATAAATTCAACCATAGTTAATATTAGACAATATTTTATATTCTGTCTTATGTACGATTAAAGATAATGACTCCCCTGAGTGGTTTAGCCGATGTTGTATTGTTTTTCACTCTTGAATAATTGCTCGTATCGTGTTCGAAATCGATACACTCGCGCTTAGAATAATCTGCGTAAGATTGTAATAATTCGTAATATTACGTTACTTGCAATGGCAGTTGCGTTGTATCTATTGAAAACATTCGTAATAAAAGTAATAAGTTGTATATATGTGGGATAATACGTATTTAGCATATGATTTAGTTGTCCCTTTTATTTTTATTTTTATATAGCAACTCTGACTAAGTGTTTGATTGGTAAAAGTAGTAAGGAAGAAGGAAGTCAGTTGGTGTGAGTTTAAAACGATGTACGTGGTATTTGACTTTAGCTCTGAGAAATAAAATAAGAATTAAATATCACCATCAACCTCTCATTTCTGCGATCCCACATATATGTACTTAATAAGAGATTTTTCTAAAGATAATAACTTTTCCACTCATAAATATGGATCTGTGAACCTAATACCTATGAGGTACTATATAAGTCATGAAAGTAACATCAAAATTTCTAATATCTATTTCTTTGCTTATTTATTTACATTAAAATGTGTGGTGTCAAAACGAAATGATTTCCAAGCGTTTTATGGGGAAGTACAGATCATAAGCACTGATAATATTTTTCTGTCGCGGCATGCGAAATATTTTGGTTCTATTTGATTTGATTTAGATTTCTTATATTATGCCTCAAGATGCCTATCAAGTCATACCGTACATAATATATTCACATAATATATCTTCCTGCGTAATATTACGTTAAACTTGACAGTTCGATCTGTTAGAATGTTTTCCCACCCTTATCTGCATGGTGTTCTGTTATAGATTCCCACTCATTGTTCATAGGTTTCCTCGACAATGTAGCAGCGATTACTACAATCGATGAGTTTCACCTTTGTTGCTCGAGGAATGGTTTACTTATCGACATCTAACTCGGAGATATCTTGACATTACGATTGTAAATTATGCTTTGTAAGTCTAACAATGTTTGTTTTTAATGTTAGTAACTATGCCGTTTAAATCTTTACGGTTTTTAGTATAATTATTTCAATAGAAAGAAGTTGCTAACGGTTCTTATGGTCGATGATTTAATGGGGTATAAATACTTTGTAATAGCTACGTCATTTGCTGTATTTTACCACTAATCGAAGACGTCTAAGAACTAAACTGGAATAAAACCATGATCTGTTCATTAGTCCTTATAAGTAAATTAAAGTAACTTAGTCTTCGTTGTTAAGGAGGTATCGTAGGCATCTCCCTCGACTCTGTATACCTATTAGAGTAGAGACATTAGTAAGTGGTTACTTTACAGACTAGCGCAACTGCCCATTGTAACAATTAATAGTCATACATTTGCATTGACCATGTGACCATGCGCTGGTTGACATTTGAGAAAAGAGAAAGTTAAAAAACGCAGATTTTGATTTTAATTTGAATACGTATTAAATATACTCGTTAAAGTAGCTTTATTCAACCTAACAAGAGACACAGTATATTACGCCGACTGTTGACCACATATCAGATATCGAATCGTAATGCCTCTTAGCAACTAATATCACTGTATAGTTACGTACTCGTATACTTACACAAGTAGTATTATTTTTTATTTAAGTAATTTATTTGTATAAGTATGTACCTGTTACGAAATACACTCCGAAATTAAATATATCTATGCGATTACAATTAAGAACATCCGAAAACTATTTTTTGTGAAAAAGTTACGTAAGATGCTACGATATACCTAATATGAAATACTTTTTAAAATTAAAACATTCTCACACAAACACTCTCACACACACATTTTCTATTATTTAACTACTTATAGGTATTAGTAGTTTATGACTATTTTATAGACGAAATTTTATCCTAGAAATCAAGAATACATTGCTTGATTATCTAGTAAAAGATTACAAATGGTTGTGTTTAAGATCGAACATAACGCTATTTTTCTATTACATATATTATCTGTGGTAGGTCTGCAAACAACATATGAAATAGAAGAGAACAAGCCGGTATGTATTACAACAACATATCACATTACTTATCTATCTAGGATCCGTATCGATCATGACATCGAGGCAGCAATGGACATGCAAATTGAAACAGACAGTTATAATATTATTACAATTGATCTTTGCTATATGATAGATAATTTATCTTGCAAACTATTTAGATATATACCGCTAGATTTTTTATAAAAGTTTTCGGTTATTCTACATTCACAAAATCACAATATAAATCAAAGTAGTTGTCATTTAGAATATATACGTATCATATCATTTAAGTATTTGTGTCGTAAAGGATTGTGGGTCTGGCATTCGAATTGAATCCTTCGGCGAGTAAGTCACTAGCCTTTTTTTTAATTAATATGGGAGTAGCAGACGAGCATGCAATCCACCTGATGGTAAGTGGCTACTGCCGCCCATGGACATCTGTAATCAACCCCAGATAGGATTAGATATTCCTACTTGAGGTCGGCCACAGACGCGCTGCTACCCCTGTAGAGTAAGCTGGTACGCCTCGGAAATGTCTCCCAAATGACTATGATAATGACTATTATAATGGTACAAGTAAAAAGTCAACAATCCATCTCAACGCACAGTCATCGCGCTTGCCTGTAGGTAAGTTGAAAGCAGTAGATTAGTATGATAGCAGGAAGACCCTGGCTGTCCATTCTGGATTTTATTCTCAGAGGTCTCCTGCAAAATCCACTGGATTATTCAAGGCCGAGGTACATTAGCTGTAACATAAAACTGTCACAGCGATACTCACGTACATATCCTAGTAACCCCGTATTTAAGCAATCAAGTCATGGATACGGTGCGATGGTGTGGTCCTATTAACTCAGCAAGTGGTACGTCGTGAACACTACAGTTACATGGGTTCCGTTACCGCTGTAACGAGCAACACGACTTGCGACGAAGCGTCACTGCACCGGGACAGTCTCGAAGATGGGAAAGGAATCTTTCTCCTTCGTTTTAAATGGATTACGTAAGCATATTTAAGGTGATAGGAATTTAATTCGCTTTCTAATCTATACATTTATTTAAATAAATAAATGTAAATGTTTTAAATTACAAACCGTTTATCAATTTCTCTGTCTGATCCGTTTGAAATTTGGTAAATATAGAGCTGCATTGGATGCAACATTTACGCAAAGATACAAACACTTTCTTTACACAATTTTTCCCGAAAATCTGAAATTTTAGTCCTGTTTCTCCTGATACCTTCCTTCCTGATTTGCATTGGTTTTTTCAGTATCTTTACAATTCTGTAATATATTATTAATGAAAGATATACACATGTTAATTTTAATTTCTTCAACACTTCAACTCTTGTGATGTAAATATGCCTAGCTTTTCCAAGAGCAAACCATAAGATTATTGATGACATGTTATGTTTCGTACTTATGCAATTTATCCCACAAGTTCACACGGAGCGGTCACATCCGCAACCGCAAATCGTACCGGTACTTAAGCCCCGCTGCTCACTAGTTTACTAGAATCCCGCATATGCATTCTATAAGCCATGCTATGCACTAAACCTGCTTGTAACATGGCGCTAAAGAACTTGCACTATAAAGTACTAAGTAAAACTTTTCTAACAAAAGTAGACCATTAGAACTTACGTCAGTCACTGGTCAGTGGGTCGGTATTTTCGCTGCTGGTCACGTATAGAAATTATTTCTTTGATACGGCAGTGAGATAAAGGAAGTTTATGTTCCGACAGAATTTTTGTTACCACAATTTACGAGCGTTGAAAAGACTAATAATGTCTCTTCGACTAAACGTAATTGAAATACGTAAAATAAATGACTCTTGTGCCCATTAAAGATCATAGCTTCTTTAAAATTATTTTTTATTAATTTTAAGATAAGTTCATTTGAAGTAAAAATAATTACTAAAAGTTATTACTAAATTGCCTAATAATAGGTAGGTAATTGGTAAGATACTATCAATAATAATTATTTTATTTATTTATTTATTTTATTTCCATTTAATTCAGACATAGTCCATATTTTGTTAGTATTTACATTGTACTTAAAAACCTATGTTAGTAAAATTTATTAAAATTATTATTAGTCACCGTAGGTAATTATTATTGTTATATACTTTGCGTTCCAGTCCATGTATTATAAAGTTCAGTGTAAATAGATTCTAGAAGAATGTATTCCCAATTATCATTCCTAAATATGTCATACGATAACGATTACCCAAATTTCGAATTAGGAATATACTCGTATTCGGACTTACAAAAGACAATTACAATAGCCGTATCCCAAGCCAACAACGTACGTTACAAAACGCTACATATTTAAAATGCGGATTAGATACATCATCGTTCTTCGCATATGAATTAATTAATTTTAATATTTACATACCGCCCCAATCTCTTAAATGTCTTATTTATATGCATAAGTTATAAAATTAAAAAGATATTGCTTTGTTAGCATATAAGTATTAGAAGATAACTGTCGCGGAAGTGGGAAATTCTACTTGAAAATCGTGTATTTAGTGCAATTTTACCGCAAACGATCCTTCTATCGATAGCTATAGGCTATAGGTATCTACGTATTAGTAGCATTCAGTTTTCCAAAAAACAAAAAAAAATGTGTCCCACCTATTCTTCTATTTGATTAATCGTAATGTTTAGAAAATGTAAGTATTTATATACGGACATCGGTTTAGAAATCAACTATTGAAGATGTCTCACATTATTATTATGAGTGATGGTTATGAAAATGTGAGTGCATTTGAACTATAAGGAGCTTACGTAATCGATTGGATAACATACTTAAAAGGTTAACTAAACAGCCATTGAAAAAGTCAGCCTTTCTTCGTCGAGGATTCACGTCAATCTATTGAATCGTATCGATAAATCTCTGTTTGTAGACGGTTGAATAAAGAGAGCGATTAGTAAGAATGATACGAATTAAACGCTTGTCCGTGGTAACCAGGCCAGAATATTTATTGGCTGTTACAAAATTGAACAATCATATAAATATTATAAGATTAAATCAACTTTCACAGGAAGCGTGGCATATATTAATGAGCCTAGATTAGTTGATTCTTTCTAAAATTGAAATATTAAACGAGTAGGTATCTATATAATCTATCTTATTGTGGTCGTCGCTTCTCATGGACATTTAATATCAGCCCAAATTGGATTTAAGTTCTGAGCAAGCCACAGATGTTTTGCTACCATTAAGATTTTGGCAAGTGTCGTGTATACAAAATTTGAATTAATGTTGGGAAGCTGTAACCGTTTGGTGGTCAGGTGATCATTCTAGTTTTCTATTTTAATAATAAAACCAATATCTTTATGTAGAATTTAACATCACAAATGACTTATATTACACATTCGATTGGCGAATAGTGAGATTGTAATACTTTAGATAAACACCTGATAAGCATCGCAATTTTCGAAAAACAATGACTCGTAGCTATTTCTGAAACAAGTAACGTGTAAACATAAAAAGTAAACAAGTAAAAAGCAAGTATCTTTGGTTTTACGGTTTTTATTACTCGCAATGCCTAATAGTAAACTCGATACCACACTCAGGTTTTATCTTAGTATTTTTAACCTCAGCTTATTTATTGCGTTTCGAACTCTGAGATAAATCTTTAAGTTCATCGTTATTCTTTGAACACGGCTAACTTGCCGGAGGTCTTAGTATCCAGTTATCTTCGGTACTATTATATTGTATCAAGGTTAATGTCTGCTTAATGGACCTTAAATGTGGCTTTAGGGTAATCAGATTTTCAAATTGCAAGTGATTTACTAAAATGACCGAAAATGTGTAACCTTAGCCTAGTTTTCGCATAAAATTTGACGTCTTTGACATGTAGGACTTTGGATTTGAGAACTTTGAATTTGGTAATTGTAGGTAATATTCTAATTTGAATTTTGAATTAAAGGTAATATTTTGGTTTAAGATTGTCCATTTTTGCTGAAATATATGCTGTGAAGCTGTAGCTTGAAGCAAGTGCAACAAAAGAAGTTTAGTGATAAAATCTTTTTCTTAATTTTTAGTTAATAGTACAAGTGTAGTATTTCTGATGTTCTATTTTAATCTTAATTTTACTGTCACTGGTTTCAAATAAAAAAATAATGCTACTTAAGCCCGATCAAAGATGGATTGGTTTCTTAGCACTAAATTCAATTACGGAATACCTCGTGAGAAATGCTACAGTTGAGTATATAATTCTTCGTGGCTTCCATTAATGGTAGAAAGCTGTGATCTGGTTTGAAGAATGTGGTAACGAAGAGATACTAATTTGTGGAATTAAAAATGTGTTCTTAAGGACAGCCAGTGACCAGGAACCACATATCTTTGAGAACTTTTTTTAAAGGTTACACGTATGCAGATTCTCTCACAATGTTTTCCTTCATCGCAATTAGAATAGAATCGAATAGAATAGAAGACATTTATTTTACATACATACATTATTTCACATGCTATACAAGTTACAACATACAATAGACATACATACAAAAAGAACATAATAATAATAGAAGCGATAAAATAAAAAAAAATCTAACACACATATAACTCTGAAAAAGAGATCCGTGCTTAGAATTCGAACCTGGGACTCTCTGGCTTATGCAACGCAAATACTTATAATAAATTGAAGAGCCCACAAGGTAACACTGACGTAACAAATGAGAGACAGATCATATGTGAATCCGGCGGAACGCTTTCACTCTCATCTCGTGCGATTGTTATCTAACTGGAGCCATGCTAACTACGCTTATATTAACAGTTAGATGAGCTCACTGTAATTTTGAAGAAGAGTCCAATGGCATCATGCTTAAGTAGTGTGAAAATATGTAACAGCCGTGCAAGTATCTAAGTTTTAACCGTTTTGTGGGGTGGAGAATTAAAAGAATTATTTTTAAGTATTAGAACAAGATTTTTTTTTATAATTATGTGTAATTTAAGTATGTCCTCCCGCTTAACACGGATGATTTTCAGAGTGTTAAAATGAGAGAAGGGTTAACATTTTGGGTAATAGTCGACCACATTGGTTGAGTGTACATTGGTAGACTTCACGCACCCTTCAAAGCTTGTGGGCCTATAAGGTATCCTTGCAATACTTTCCTTAATATTTAAAGCTAGTGATTATGATCTAATTTCTAATACAACTTAAAAAAAATAGATGTGTGTAAGAGATCGACAGTCTAAGTGACCAAATTTCAAACCTGTTAACTGCTGACTGTTATAATTTCTGCATCTTAATAAGAAAAATATTCGATGATTTTTATTAATGATACATTTATTGACATAAACTGGTCATTAGTATAAATTAAATCATTTATTGCATACGTCGATGGGGTAATAAATTTTAAGCAAAGAAATAAGACATAAAACGACAATCAAAACTTGAAAACGTATTTACATTTTGTACCGCTAAATAACCGAATGTGACACACATTACGTTTATAACTCATAAAGAGGACCCTAAAACGCAAATGACTATAAGGCAGCAGATTTTTGAAGTTTAAGATATATTGAAATATAAACAATTGGCTAAGTGCAAGTCGAACTCGCACATGGAGGGTTCCGTACTAGCAACATGATCAATTTTTAATATTTAGTACTTGTTATTATAGCAGAAATACTATCTGCCTATTAAGGTTTAATAGATAAAGCGAAAAACGTCGAAAAATAGGGGTTTCTTGTATGGCAACCCCCATTTATTTTCAAGCTTTTTTATTTCCCTTTATAGCAGCTACCGTTCTACATATTCTGTAAAAAAAATCAAGTGTTTATCCATTACGGGTCAGGAGATAGAGTCCCGTGACAGACAGACAGGCGGACAGACAGCAGCAGACTTAATAATAGGGTTCCGTTTTTACCCTTTGGGTACGGAACTCTAAAAATGTTGGAAACGAGTCCGAGTCGTCAACGGGGTCCCGCTAACTCGCATACATTATTAGTCTTGATAGTCCTATCACGTATCAAACGTCTGCTGACGCTACATTACTGCTGTTACCATATCTTCTTCGTAATCAGGGACAATCTTGAACGATCGCGTCTGTCCAGTAACTGATTCTTGAGATCACTAAGAGCGTGCGAATTATGTAGTGTGCATCATTTGTTTTTTCTTTATCAATGAATCCGTTCAAATGTTTATTGAATGAATAGAAACTTTCTTTTTTTTTCAATTTTATTAAATTTTGGCAAAAACTAGTATGTTAATATTTTCAATAGAAATAATATTTTAGTCGAGGAAGAGGCGGCGACGACAGACTTGTAAAAATGATAAAAAAGTTTTTTTATGATTTTGTATACTTAAGAGCTCATAGACATATTTCAGAAAGAAATAATAGTTGTTTCTTACATTTTGTGTTCTATATAAAAAACACGTGATTATATTTTTGCAATCAATAAGATACATCATCAAAAATATCGTCATTTTACAACTATATTTATTAACAACCTATAATTTCCACGTCCCATTTAAATAGCAATAAAATTGGCTACTCTACTATGATCTTGTTATTTGTGAATTGTTTGATTGTTATAAATAACTTTACTTCGAGGCCCATAGAGTTAGATTTCCAGTAGCGTTTGTCATGATAAAATGTGGTACAGGATCGATTTGTATGATCGAGTCGTGTTGACACTGTTGACCTTATCCCTGTGACCTACAGAAACATGAATTTAGTTTTGTGAAAGTCTGGACATAGTCTGGACTGGGAACGTGGATAAGCTATGACTTTGCCATAATGCAAGTAATGGGTAGGCAGTTAAGTAAGGCTTAGATAGTCAGCAAACTCTCGTAAACAAATTCTCGTAAACGTGAAGTGAGCAAGGTTTTCAATTATAACGAGGATTTACTTCGTCTATTGCAGAAAATGGAGCCAGATATGTTCATTGTCTATTATAGAGATAATATTATAAAGAGGAAAACTTTGTTTGTTTGTTTGATTGTAATGAATAGGCTCAAAAACTACTGGACCTATTTTAAAAGTTCTTTCACCATTCGAAAGCTTCATTATCCACGAGTAACATAGGCTATATTTTATAATAATATGAAATATATTTGACAAATAGATTTTGAGGCGGTACAAAGTTTGCCGGGTCAGCTAGTTTATGATAAAAGGGACAATTTAAGGTTTCGGTTTCTGAATCAGCGGGTGTGATGTTCAAATCCCACACAATTAACTCTGAATTTCCACGTTATATTATAAGTACGTTTTATAAATTGTCATATCTTTGAAAGGTTAAGGAAAACATCGTGAGAAAACCTACATGCTTGAGAATTGTTTAAAAAATCCAACGGTGTGTCTAATGCTAACTTGATCGGTGTTCTGTGGGGTAAATTCTTACCTCATCTTATTCTCAAAGAAGTTCCGTGACCAGCTTAGCACTGAGGACACTAACGGGTTGATGACTACCTTCATATCTTCACATCAGGTTTCCTTGTGTGGGTGTTATGAACACAAATAAAAACACTCGCGGACCCAGGTCACCTATTAGTCATAAACGTCTTCGTAGCCGGAGATCGAATCCCGAAACGCTGCAGAGACCGGTTTAACCAACCGGTAACTTGTCATACGCATCGTCAATTATGTTTCTATTAAATTATCTAGCAAATGACCAATGGCCATCATGAGGTCTGTGGGTTACTTACCGCCTCGATCCTATAGAAAGTTTTTATCTAAAGTAATGGTCGAATCTTTACACGTGAAAGCAGAGTAATCACATTTATATGACTCAGTTCATTATAAGTCTATGACAAAAAATACTTGAATTGGGTAGATTAAGGTTAATACTTTTGCGCGTTCGTGCCACTTTTCGCTTATCTGGTTAAACGCTATTACTTTTTTTGGGGAACTAAATTGTTAGGTTGTTATTATGAGCTTGAATAAATATGAAAAAAACTTTATGGAGTTGTATGAATTGTCATTGTGTTATTGTTGTACGTACTACTTAGGAAAATAAGTGATATCAAGAAATGGATGTTAGTTCTGATTATTGCATACTAGGTCATAGATAAGTAGGTATAGATGTCTCACCGCTTTGTAATTGAAGAAAGGTATTAAATGGCTTAAACGGCTGACAATGTGTCAGCCATTTAATGGCTGTCATGGTCTAATTTACGCGGAGCAATGCTGACATGTGCAGGTAAGTGATGCAAAAATACGTAATCGAAGAAAAAGTGCGGAGAAATATAGTTTCATTCATTAATGATCTAAAAACTACATTTTTTAATATTTTTCAATCACGAAAATAGATGACAGTGACAATTTCAATTGTCAAAACTGGTTACGTTTTCTTGTTATGAGTGAGTAGGTAATCTTTACTAATTTATGTAGTAGGTAGGTACACTGTATACCTATCGAAATTTCCAATCAAAAATCTTTTACAACTAGGTTGTAGATACATCATTATATCTACAGTAACCTCACAGAATCGTCCATTCCGTTACATAATTAACTCATCATCCAAAAGACAGGACGCCACAGGAAATCTAATCAAAACGTCATAAAGATAAAGTAAAGATCCCGGCCCTTTCTGGGGCGGCTCACCGTTACCTGACCCTGACCGCGTAGATACACGATGACTGGCTGTTTTGACGGCCCTTCCTACCGCCGGCCTTATTCCTGGTCTCGCCGCTTAAATTGGACCTTCTGATTGAGCGAGTGTTAATTATTACTCTATTAAATAAAGACCTTTCTTTATTCGTGGCTAATTTTTAATGATATTCAGAAGATTACGACTGTAAATTAAGAATAATATAGTTCCTAACTATAAATTTGAATTGCACCCCTATACTTAGGTACTTATACTTTAGAAGTTTCGGGTGTAGAGTATTTAGTTAAGATGTGGATGGAATGTAGTCAATGTAATAAGGTTTGACGTAAGCGTTCCGGTTAGAAAGATGTAGTAAGGGAAGTCTTATGCGAGGCGTTCCAACGACAACAGGGCGAGCACCACATCTGTTACCAATCTCAGGTATGAATCTAATCTTATCTATAATAGCCACTTATCACCAGGTGGACTAGTTTGCTACTTACTGTTATGTAAAAAATTACACCACGCTTGTTAGTGGCCATTGCTGTCCGTATCCACAGACCGTTACCATCTGCTAGTGAAAATAATGATACCCTCAAGATCGCAGCAACTAGAACGGGAACGTAAACGCTATCCGCATATCCAGCAATCTTTACACCGTACAATTTCCTCGTTACCAGTAACAAACGAGAAACGGACAAGCGTTTATGGTAATTCGTAAGCTGCGCTGGCATTGTGTACTTGGACCTAGAAGGGAATTTACCGTTCCGGTACTAACGGCAACTTGCCGAACTCATGTTTCTAGTATAATGATAGCGAAAAGTTAGGGCAGTCACGATTGCTTTGACGAATGTAGGGCTGAACTTAAGTATCTCTGAATCGCACGGTTCAGACAGATACTAAGTATCACACAGTTTCTTTGACGATAATGATAAATAAATCATTAAGTACTTTTATTAGTAATAAATTACTCTATAGATTATTCATCATTCATTATTAGCCGTTGAAAAAAAAAATTCGAAATAGCGGATAGTTGATAGCAGGTATTTCAAATTTCACACAAAAATGTTGAAACTCTTTAAATCGCGGTTTAATATTCTCGTTGCTTTAATCAGTAACTTTTAAGACTTGTTTTGTCTGTGCTTCCGTCGTTAAACTTATAAAACCTAACTAACTTGTCTTTTAAAGATATAAAAGGAAGTTACTAACAAGTAGCCTATCCACTTTCGCATAATCAATTCCTTCTTACACCACTAACCCAATCTAGAGCAACGTCTCAGCATTCCTTATCAGAACCGTTTAACTCCCGTTCAGATGAAGGGCATGGTATATAGGACTAACTGTACTCGGAGTTACATAAACCTAGCCGCCGATAGTCAAGTGTTTTATTATGGTAATGAAGAATCGTGTATTCTGTCCATGTGGTTCCTATTAAGCGGTTTCTAGCGGTTTTTGAGACTGAAGTCATCAAGCCTGATTTATCAGGTAATTCTGTTTTTTTTAGTATCATAGAGGGGTTAAGATTTTGACAGGCGCAAAATTAAATCCCCCAGGAGCGCTTATAAGCTAGGATGTTGCGTCCATGGACATCCGTAACCATGTAACAACAGAATCTTTACTATATATGTACTTCTGAAACTACCTGTGGTCGTTCAGGCACTTTGCTCTGAAAACTAAGTAACAATGATGAAAGAAATATTAATAAAAATACATCCATGTTCCTTTCAGAGTCTAATTTAACATAGGCACATTTTATGATCAATTACAATGCGTTCACCATTGATCAGATTTAAAGCAGCTAGCCTTTCGTCCATTCCAATTTTTGTTTATTTCCGAGAATGCGTCTATAGCCCTACAAAATCCCAGTAAAGATATTATTGTAGAAATACTTATTTATCTCAAGTAACCTAGATTGTTACGCCATTGAATTACAAACCATTCTTAGGTGAAGGGCAAAGTATAGGACTAACTGTACCTTCTTGTCTCCAGAGCAAGGCTGGTGCCGTTAGAGCCCAGCGCGGAAGAGCAGTCACAATACCGGTACCGATATAGCGCGGTAATAGCATCTATTTATCTACGACAGGGTTTCTCAAAGTGTGTTCTCTGGGGGTACGCCAGGTACTCGTAGAAACGCAATAAGCAGTTTGGTTAGTAAACGCGCGAATGCAATCAAAACGGTTTCTAAAATGGTTTCAATTTGCGATAGGAAATAAGCTTACTCATCAAATTATCTATTTGATTGTTCTTTGATATTATTGTTTTTCTTTCTACTTCTTTCTATCTACAGATACGGTTGTAAGGGATTCGTCGTTGTTTTAAAAATGCAAGAGGAGTTCCCGAGGCTATTACTTTGAGAAGCCCTGGTCTACATAATAGTATTTGTACTCGTGGTCAGATAAATTTCCAAGCAAACATACACTTAGCTGTATTTCTACTAACACAATGGCCGGTGCACGCTCAAATAATAGTCTCGGGCGAAATGTTAATGAACAACCATTTGCTAACGGTTCTGTTTCTGTGGTCATATTTCGCTTTATCTTCCGAAGGCTTTGAACGCCAGGTTACGGGGGTCGGTAGAATGACGGTAACTTTATTAGGTACATAATATTTCTCAAGTACTCAATCTATTCAAGCAAGAAAAGGTATATAGAAGTCATTAAAGTACAGAAATGATTTAGTTTAATATTTTATACCTACTTCTTGACGAATTTACTTAAATACGGATTTCCTAAATTAATTAACGCTTAATGCCTGGATAGAATAAGTGCCATATTCCCTCATACTGCCCAGGTACTTTAATACATCACATTTAACTGTAGTTTCGTTATTGTATTTTTGGTTAATGTTTTTTTTCTTAATAGAAACCCTGTATAAAAAGATAATACTTAGCAGAAAAATAAAAAGAATGATTCTGAAAACACTTAGTCTTGTTTGTTTAGTCTGTTTCATAAGTTAACATTAACAGTTGTTCGAATTCATACAATTGTTACATTTAATTAATTCAAGCCGTGCGCAACTAATCAATTGCATAGTAACGACTTCTATACGTAGGGAAATTAATAACACAATTTTTAGCTCGTTTTTAAAATACATATTTAATTTCTCATTTCTTCCTGATTTGATTGAAGGTATCCAAAGAAACAACATTCCTCGAAGTGATTTCCATTCCCCTAGACATTGTAATGACGCGAGAACTTCTCAGCTATGAATATTCCTTTTATCATGGTGAATATTTATTTTGCTGGATTGTTTTCAATGAGGCCATTAAACCCTTCGATCGCGTGATATAAGTTGCGGAAGTACAAGGCCTAGAGCGAACTTGCACACTATTCATAGTCAAGTGCAATCAACCTGAACCTCATTGTTCTAGCTAAGATAAACAACCAGTGTATCGTGAGCTGCCCCGCCTCCCGCGACCTTAATAAATTGCTCGAGTTAGGAGGAGGGAACGCATTCTGCAAGGTCTAGTTTAACTTGTCGGTATTTGTTGGATCCACGAAGCAGATAGTGGCAAATAAATCGGAACGAAAGCTTTATAGGTGGTAACTTACAATAAGTTTATTGAATGTTTTGAACGTTTAGGGCTGCTCGTTAGTGGCTCATATAATTGTTTATTCCCGTAATAAAGTCATTGTTTCACTTTACAAATAAAAAGGAAACTGGTTTATAGTTACATAGGTGTACAACGGTTCTACTTCTGGATATTTTTTTAAACAATATAATATCTATTTAGATATACATATTTTATTCTGTATTATGGTAAAAGTAACTCATGTAACTCAGCCCTAGGTCGTGTAACAAACTAAGCACTAACATTGTGGTTTTGTTCTGAGAACTACTAATTGATTGTGTGCTCCTGTTTTCAGATAAAGCTTTACAACAGAGCCTGCACGCTTTACTCATTACGAAATGTACCTAGTAGGTGAAACGTAGTCCAGTCCAATTTAATCCTGAAAATACCTCTGAATTTTTTGACCTAATAAAAATAAAACTGCTTGTGTCATTCATAATTAATAAATGGGTCGTGTAGGTGCATTAGAATTTTGCTTTTATTCTTGTCTGTCCCGTGAAATGGAAGATCATAAGCGGAATTATAGACTTATCGGGCAGATTTAAGTCGTAGCACGGTATCTAATCGCGGTCCTATGACACTATAATCAACACAATATAGCGAATTATACTATACATTATAGCATACACTTAAAACATTGTAAAAATAAAATAGATTTGTGTAGGTATCCATTTTTTTTTAAAAGATACGAACTATTTTTTTACATGTATTGGATTAAATGTACAAGCAGATAATAGTGTACTTTCGTGCAAGCATTTTCATCAAACGAGCCAGGGTTACCTAGACACGAATCCCAACGTGAAGGAATTCCAGACTACACAATGTTTTTATCCTTTTAACACCCTTAACCATGATCAACAACAAGATATGTTTTAAGAGTCTAAAAGGTACATTTCACGCATTCTCGTACCTTTACTGCTGTCATCCGTTCTCTCACGCCGACATTGCGAGGAATGCTGTAAATGGAGCACCGTTATTCCAGAGGTATTCAGACCTAACAATACTTTAAAGCAGCTCTTTTGAAACAAGGGTTCTAGATATTTCCATGCTCGGATAAGCTTTTCCGTAGCTATAGATTTGAAAGCTTATGTGGAATTAAAAACTTGTTGTTTCGTACTGATAAATATTTTCCAGGTGTTTAGCCTTTTTCTTTTTATGGAACATAACAGACTTATTACAGATAAATAAAATAACAGATCTTTTTTAAGATTAACGAAAGTTACATACCTAACATTATTTTAACATTAAATTCTGATCTCTGATATGAGTTTGATTGCAATTCAGAATTACGCCACAAAGTACTTAAATGTAAGCAGATAATGGATGTAATGCGAATAAAAAAAACCAATGTCAAACACCTACTTTCAATCTTCAGAAGAATATCACAGAACTTGCGTCAAGATTAATTTAATCAAAACTCCAAAGCGTGTTTTTCTCGTTTTTCTCCCAGATACACCACGTATTGGTTTTCTTAACCGCGTTCCACATGCCTTCAAGACCGACTATCACCACGACGCTAGGAATGCTGTAAATGGAGCACCGTTAGCTGTGCTCAGTCTTGTTCTTGGAAGCACTGGTAATGTCTTCTTTTTGTTGTCATTACCAACTTCAATGGGAACCTTGAGATCGTTATTTGTACGGTTGGCGTCGATGGCTGCTTGATTGGGGTTTGTAAGCCAGCTACCTACCCAGTTATGGACGTTATTGAAATTATTTCAGTAAATAAGAACTTATTTAGTAATCTAGTAACTATTGGGCTCCGTGCTCTTCTCAGAGGTGTTGGCGAAAGTCCACCAAGTTGGCAAAATGCAGCATCATAAATAATATAATGCAGTGTTATGAACACCTTTCTGGAATATATGAAATTTCCTTATGATACGATGTCAAAACCGACACGCCAAAGAAACAAATACCTACAACCAAAAACTAAAGCTTTACGTTCAATCAATTGGAATCTCTGTACTGAAAGTGGAACATCAAAATTCCTGTCATCCTGGTGCTTCCATCAAATTTCCAAACCTAAACGCCGTCACAAAAAGGTATAACGTATTACGCTAGTAAGTATAACGTATAATCCATATTAATTGTTAACAGCTTTTCAACTATGTTAGAATTCATAGTTAATTGAGAGCTTTACAATTCTACCCAGCAATTTGCATCGCTATAACGCTCTTCGCTTATTAAATTATTGGAAATGAACTAGCAGATATTTAAATAATTAGATACTTCTTTGAATGCTTTCTGAAGGTACCAATTTAACTTAATTAGCGGGAATTGATACTAGTGTAAAATGCTGCAGGCAATTGTTAAAACGCGCTTTTAGTTTGAGATTTGTAGTAGATACTTTCTTTTATAAGATGGAATAAAAGAATAAAATATAATGATCCTAATTATGGATTTATGGTAGTGCATTGTGCCTTAAATGATACAAAAAGAAAAATGGAAATCTACTTCAATGCATAAAGAGCGTGGAACCGCCCATCGGCATTTGCAACCAATTCCATTTAAATCAGGGGTTACGCTTTAACTCAATTACAGATACATTGACACTCCTGAGTAAGGTAGTCGCTACATATGTAAGCTAGCCAGAGTCCACACCCTTCCACCGGAACGCAAGAACTGGGGGGTTACTACCATCTCTTAAAACAATATTGTTTTAATCACACATTGTTTCGTACCACGACCTCGTTATAGTAAGATTATGTTACAATATTAGAATAGGCAGTTTTGTATGATGTCTGTCGAAATTATTCATTTCTTTTTTGCAGGATTTTTTAAGCGGTTCATAACAATTTCAGTTGGTGTTATACAATGGACAAGTGAAAAATGAATAAGGGTTAATAAGGGAGTTGTTTAGATGACACTAGTTTTAATGTCTGGTTTCCTCTTGGACAAATAATTCATTCTTTTGTATCACTCGGCAGGAATAAAACAAAACTGTTTTAAGGAGGTCGTGGTACGAAACAAAATAATGTTGATTCAATATTGAAATTAAACTTTCCTGAACTATGATGGTTAAAAAGATGGTGGTAGGTCCCCTGCTTGACCCTAGAAATATGTGCGATGGTGGGACCTCCCGGGATGAATTATACTGATTAAGTATCTATCAAAATTATAATCTTTTTCCTAGCAAATCATAATTACACGATGTCAAAACATTATCATCATCATCATCAACCCATTACTGTCCCACTGCTGAGCACGGGTCTCCTCTCATAATGAGAAGGATTAGGCCATAGTCCACCGCGCTGGCCAAGTGCGTATTGGTAGACTTCACATACCTTTGACATTTTTTTTTATAAATCTCAGGTACGCAGGTTTCCTCACTATGTTTTCCTTCACCGTTTAAGCAAGTGATAATTAATTTCTAATACGCACATAACTTTGAAAAATCAGAGGTGCGTGCCTAGGATTTGAACCTCGGACCCCTCGATCGAGAGGCCGAGTTTCTTAACCACTAGGCTATCACTGCTGATAGGCTATCACTGCTGATTAACAACCATTACACCATAACACCAAAACATTAACAACCACTTTATAGCTCGTAAAAATAATAGGAATGTTAGCTTCATAGGCTTTTGAGGCAATATTAAACAGCGACATTAATTAAATTGCTTGGCGTGTTTCTCGTCATTGGATTTTGATTAATGACATCGAATATCAAATTTGTAAGTTAATAAATAACTGTTTTCATCACAAACATGGTTTTCGTTATAAAACGAGAGATTCTTTATATACTTTACTACTTTAGGTATCTATTCCTGTAATGATATGTAAATATAAGCGTACATAATCTTATAAAACAAATTTTCATTATGAAATTTACCAAATAATTGTAGGAAACATTGTTTAAGTAGGATATTATCGCAGTGATAGTTTCCGTGTGATGTCTGTCGAAATTAATATTTTATGATTATTTCCGATTCGCAATTATAAGTACCAAATTTTTTGAAGAGTCTCTAAAATGTAGCGGCTTCTAAAAAGCTTTAGATAGTACAAAGAATGCTTGCAATATTATCATGATGATGGTGTCGCCCTTTTTTCGAACTGGGCCAAACCGAAAACTTGGTCGGCAGCTTTTTAGACTACGGTCTGAACCTTTTTTTATTCCGAGAAGACAATCATTATCAGTAGTAGGTCAGTAATTAACCTAAGATAAAACACAATAGATCTACAACAAATTATTGCGTTAAAAATTTTAAATAGTGTCTATATTGTCAGCAACAATTTACAGCTCCATCGTAATCATTCATTGTGTTTAGATAATCTTAATGGTCACGACACATCGGTAAGGTCAGTGTTTAACAACACGAATGTACATCTATCAACGTAATTACACTAAACAAAAGGAAAGAAAATACAAATAGTGTCCTCTTTTCGTACCTCGGGTATTACCATTCGACCTTGTCTCCAAAACATCATGCAATTTAAAGATACTGAAACCGGTCTTACGTCGGTTATTGCAGCCTGTAACTCTATAGTTATTGAAACAAAGGTTATTTTCGTTGTAGTTAAGTGATAGGTAACTGGTAAGGGCCGCAGCAAACATGCTACTTTTAACAACGGCGATTGGCGATTTTGTAAGAAATAGAATACAATAGAATAGAAGTAGCAAACAAAAATGCAGCCTAGCTGTCTAAGTGAAAATGAGAGATTACTGCTTCTCATAAAGCCTACCTGAAAGTGACCACAGATACGTTGCTACTCCCATACAATTAATTTGGAACGTCTTGGATAAGTAGGTGCAAATATTTTCCTTACCACACCCTTAAAAAACTTTTATTATAGGTGTGGCGGTGCCACCGGAGTAGTACCATAAAAGTTCTGCTACTAACACTACAGCCCGCACGAGTTTAAGCGCCAATCAATGCGTGCAATGCAGAAACGCAGACGCTAGGTGCACAAACGAACGCGAAAAAAGCGATGCAACATGAATGCAGTTGCTAAACCGCATGCTTTTACTGCAACCGAACGCTCTAATTTCACAAACGCAGTGCAGTATAGATAATCGCAAAAACGCAAATGGTCAATGGTAAAAGTAGCATGTCTGCTAGGGCCGTTACAACGTACGTAGCGTTGCGTAATGTATGAAAGCGGGCATCCAAGTGCATCCAACACCGAACACTGGATATCTCCGCGATTGGACTTACGTCCATTCAAGGTATTTAAATGAGGTCAACCACTTATGAATTACGACAGCTAGAATAACTTCCTGGAGGTGGAAGATGTTTTATTAGATTTAAGTTTATAACGCTCGTCTGATTTTATTTCCTCTCTTCAATTAAACCTGTTGTAAATGTATGTTGGGCCCTTCGTCATCAAACACGATTACAGTTAATGAAATGAAACAGCAAAAAATTTACATTGCATTGCAGAAAGTGTCATATAACAATTTTATTGCAAACTAAGTTTACTATAATTTTTTTTATTTTATTTATTTTATAAGTTTTTGTACACGAAAAAAGTAACAACGAAATAGAAAACATTATAGAAATAAAGTACAAAGGACTGCTTATTTCACAATGAAATTTCTTCCAGCAGCCCTGAGGTTGGAAATCTCATAATGAAAACAGCTTCAAGTTTTCTCAGGGTAGTTTCACGTTTTATCGGTAACATATATGCTTCGGACGGAAGAATTGACAAAGAAAGTATTTTATTCATAGCACGATTACATAATAATGAATAACAATGCACCGCAAAGTATTTACATTCCTCTAAGAATATATTGCCAAGAAAATCTCACGTAACGCGTAGATTAAAATTCAAGATGTAGTCTAGAAAGCACAAGCGTTGTTTTATCGTAAATCGTAAGATGTTCAGTTCACATAATAATCAAACAAAGTTATAGGAGCTCTTGCAAACTGATTTTCAAAACGAGTTTTTATATAAATCGGCCCCGAAATTTATTTGACCATTATTCGTTATTCCCTTTCTGATGACCTTACATGTTCATTTGAAAGTTAACTATGTAATATATGTACAACATCGTTGGTATTTTTGACCTCCCAATCTGAAGGGCCAAGACCAAAATGTTCGTATTTTCAATAAATATGCTTATTAGAAATAATCGTAAGAAATAAATCTAAGACTTCTCAATTTTCTCAATGGCAGCTTTCAACGTGTTTCAACTCTCAATTGACACCGCAGTTAACCGTTACTATTCATAAACATAGTATTCATAAACATTAAGCGAAACTGAATAAAATTAATATCTAGTTATCAAATCGTTGCTTAATTATGTGAAAATGTTCACGTAATAAATAATGAAAGCAAGAAGCTAAGTATGGTAATTTATTAATGACTTCATTCCAGTAAGGAGGTAAGTAGCACGTAATCGGTATGTAGAAGAAAATATTGCATCTTTGTTGAGTTAAAAGTTACGAAGATTTCCAGTGTATAAAAAAATAGCCTTTCTGTAATTTCGAAGTATATGTCTGTTATAGATATCTAAACCAAAGACGCCAAAAGTTACAAAAATATTTAAAATATAACATTTAAAATTGGGTTTACGGGCTAATCAAGAAAACTTAGCGAGTTTTAAGATTGGAAGAACCCTTCATTCTCTGAATCTAGGCATTAATACCATACCTAATTTCTGCCTTGTAACAGCAGTGTAAGCACAGCTGTGTTGGATGCAGTAAAAGAGACACAAAATGTTCCGACTTAATCCTCAAAGGTAGCGGTGAAAGTGGCCGACCTCCGTTAGGACTCCAATTCTATCGGAGATTGATTAAAGATATCCATCATGTGGACTGCAGGCTCTTTTGAATTTCAAATTGTGAAAAAACCTCAAATGAACCCACTTAAATAGGGCGTCCACTGCACAATGTAAAATATTTATAGTGTTGATGTAAAAATCGAAAAACTGAACGCAAAATTGCGCGAACGCAAGCGCCGGATGCTCATTATATTATAAAAGTTTGAATGCTTTATTATTTTTTGGTATTTATTGGCAAAATAATAGTTTACACTAACGAGTACTAAATACCAGATGAAGCAATCTTTACTTGGTTTATTTTTAAACATTGGTTAACCAGAGTAATTAGACCATAGAGATAATTAATAACACGGTTGCACTGTTAAAATAGCTATGAATAAATTTAAGACAACATTTACTTACTAAAAACCACATTTTGCCGATTTCTTAACTTTTAGCGTGAAATTCGCCTCACGTACAAAAGTGAACGTAATATTACTTTGTAAACGAAAAACCTTACACACATTTTAGTTTTCAATGCAAACAATGTTGGGTTACTTAATGATGTATTAGCATTCGTATTGACCCGTCCCTCACGTAATGTTTACTTGAATCCACTTACTATTGTTTAAGTTACCGCAATCTCATATGTTGCTTGGTTACGGAATAAGACAATATCACCACATTCCACTTATAGGTGGTAGAACTGACAATACCCCATTTTGCCTTAGATACAGCAGCGTTTAGTTGAAAGGTAAGGGAGGGACACTCAGGTAGACGAGATGTATCAACTTTTCCGAGGCGATCCAGCTTAGTCCTCAGGGTTAGCAGCGCATCTGTGGCCGACCTCAGGTAGGAATATCTAATCCTATCTGGGATTGAGTGCAGATATCCAAGGGCGGCACTAGCCACTTACCATCAGGTGGACTGCATTCTCTTCTGCTGCTCCTATGTTATTAAAAAAAACTTAGTCATCAGGTAGGATTTCCAATCTTACCTGGCGGCCATGTTAGTGACTCGTTTTACTATTTCTATATTAAGAAAAAATACCTCCATCCATCCCATACCTACCTCCCCGAGGGAAATTTTTTTTTTTTGTTCAATGTCTGTACATTAGTCGCCTCCTACGTGTATGTATATTGGTCAAAGGAAAATGACAAATTTCAACCAATTATAGGGTCACTATCAAACATATTATAATGTTTACATATATTATAATATAATATAATTATAATGTTTTCATATATTATTAAAAGATATATATATATATATCTTTTAATAATTACATGCAAACATATAAGTTTACACATTTCAAGGTTCCTTTTACCGTGAAAATGTCTAGTTCTTGCGTAAAAACAAGTACAGGGTGCACAGGCGTAGTCGCGAGTGGAAGCTTGTCTATAAACAGTTTTGCAACATACATAATGTGAGATGGCTCTACAATGGTAAAGGTAATCGAAGATCGTTTAACCAGTACAATGGACCAAGGACTGGTCGGCGGAAATTTTGCAAGCCTGTATGTAGGTACTGGTACAGATGTTTTATCTGGTTGCTCCACTTAACGTGATTTTGTTTATACTACAGTAAGCATATACATTTAACACTAAATACCGATAAGAGTACCTACATTGTTGCCAAATAAGTGAGGATAAACTTACATACATACCTATAGGTACGTTCTGTCAAAGTTGTGAATGAAATCGCAATTAGTATGTACTGCAATATGTTTTTACCTTAAAAAATAACGGTTTTCGAAGCTTTCTTGATTACTTATTTAAGCTCCTGTGTTATCGAGTGAGCGAACTCATTTTTTTTCTCAAAAAAGTACTTTTTACATCTTGAAATGGGAAGATGGATTTGAGATAGCGATAACGTAGTATATGTAATGAGAGAAAGCTATTTCATAAGCAAGTGATAGATTTCGAGTCAACTCGATGCACAACCGTGACGAATTTAAGATTAATTTGGAGCATAAGTGACAATTAGCTACTTTCACATTTTAGTATCTAAGTAAGTCTAACTTCCAATTACTAAGTCTGTAGGCAAAACAAATATATTAAACCAGTAGGGCTCCCGTTCTATTTAAGGTTTCTTACAAGAGGTATCTGCATAAAACATGTCCAAAACTAAATTTGACGATATCCAAAGCAAATACTGTTCCATTTTTCTGATGGACTTAAAACCATACAGAGTAGGTTTAGCCATATGATCTTGACCTTACCTTTCTACTACATAAAATTTAGGAAGATAATTTAAGAAAATAGAAAGCACTACCTACAGTTTTTTTAACTATTTTACTTTTACCTAATAGGCTATACGGCCATTACAGAAAGCACGATATGAACTTTTAAAACCACAGCCTAAACCGAATCTCAGTTATTATCTTGGAGTGAAACTCAGATAATTTAGTTACATTCATTATAGTTCACAAAATTCGTCTACCTATATAGTAGTAGGTATCTAACTGAAATCGAAGAACTTAATTTCATTATCACGGAAAATACAAGAGTTAAAACAAAATCTTAGAGATTTAATAAAATTAAATTTATAAATTAATACTTTCTATGATCAGATATTTCGCAAATTAGGAATTTCTCGAAAAAAACAAATAACTAAACATGTGCATAGCATCGTCAAAACGACTCGGCCATACGTGTGCGGCAAGAGTAATTTATTTTGAAGCATGCAACATTTTATCACAAAGTGCTAAGTCCATTTAATATATTCATACCACGAAAATCGTCTTCTGCCTAAACGTAATCATTACGTTTACCTGACTTCCTGTTCCTGTGTTGATGCGGCCGAATAACGAAGCAGTAGCTAGTATGTAAGAAGGTTTGTATATATAGGTACATAACCTATTCATGAGGTACATAAATACAATGAGGTTTATAAGTATAGGAATGTTATGTTTATGATAGAAATAGCAAGCGACTATGGACTTTACCTGACGCTTATCCCCTCAAACGGATATTATTAATTAACCCCAAATAGGATAGGAGGTTAGCCACAATATCCTTGCATAAAGTTCCAAACTTAGTAGCTAGAGTGGCTCTCTCTTACCACACCCTTTAAAGATGAACACAGCATTTAATGTGTTTATAAACGCAATTTTGTAACGGAGCTCAATAAATAAATAAGATGAAATAATTTTGATAAACTCGCAAACGGTAGTCGACTGCAACATCATGCGACAAGTTATCAAACGCTTTTATCTGCCTGTCACATCATACTCAAAAACAGTTAAACTGAATGCAGAATGATTTTCAATAAAGTCTGGTTGGTTCAGATCATTCTTGGATATACATATTGGATATGATAATTTTATAAAATTACTCTTCCCAATTGGTGTACCTCAATGATGTTATAACTATAGGTACTTACTTAATTTAGTTAAAGAGTGTGTCTACTGACTTTTTATGTCAATAGTTACATTTTTGTAAGTACACTTAGTTCTAAATTCGTGGTCCCTTACAGTGTATCAAATCGGTGTCATTATTTACCTGGCTTCCTGTTCAGCGTCTCCGCGCCTGAATAACAAACGATGAACCATTACCCGTGCTGCCGGAACGGAACGGGCAGCGGCGCGCTCATTACGTATCGCTGGAGAAATGTCTATTGCTTTTGAATTACTCATTTTAATGTAAAAGGAAGTCATTTTGCATTTGCTTCCCTTGTTACAGTAATACCTTTGGCAGGTGCAATGTGGTTATCCTTTTTAACATTAACACCCAGGAGTAGTGGGCAAGTAAAACCTTAACACGGAAATCCAGACTACAAATATCTTAAACCAAAGACCCCTCGTCTTGAAGCATAATTTTTTTTACACGATTTATTTATACAAAATAATAATGTAAAGGATTTTTCTAATATAAAGGACTAAACTAAATATACTTATATAAATGAATATTCTAAAATCTTACCTTTATTTATTAATGGTTTAAAATTCATTTATTCATAAAATGCCATCAAATACCACAATAATATATTTATGAATGTTTATTTACAGTCCGATAAAAAATAAACTGCAGGATCGAATAAATACAGTTGTAATTTGAATACTTTTTTATCATAACATAAAAAAAATCGGAAGGTTAAAGCTAAAGTATTAAAGTGGATTCATCAAGGTATATCCCATCGTGACACGGAATGCAGTTGCGTGTCCAACAAGCGCGTTACTCTGTAAATTCTCGGCTCATAAAAACAAATGCATCTTTGTACCGTCTGCCTCTACGACCAAGCGTAATCAAAAAAATTACAACTTCCTCGGTTCTTATATTTTTGAATGGTATTGTTCGCCTATGTTAGTCTTTAGAGAAAGCGAAAAGGAAAGAGTTTATTGGTGCAATACGTTCAAATAAAAGCAAGTACGTACATAATTTAAGAATTATCAACGCATAAGAAAAGTAAACTCTTTGATATATGTTGGCTGAGCGTATAACTAATCTTGGCAGTAAATGTAAAGTAGAATATAGAATAGCAATGCAAAGGGCTTAGAAGTTCCCAGTTATAATTGTGATTTACTGGCTTGCGCTTGCAGGCAACCGTGTAGGTTACAACTTATTAAAGGACGAGCTTTTGCCCGCAGCTTCGCTCGCGTTACGAAGTAATATTTTATCCCTTATTTTATCCCCTTGGGGGCAGAATTGATCGAAATCCTTTCTTAGCGGATGCCTACGTCATAACATCTACCTGCATGCCAAATTTCAGCCCGATCCGTCCAGTGGTTTGGGCTGTGCGTTGATAGATCACTATGTCAGTCAGTCACCTTGGAGTTATATATATTTAGAAGATGTTACTATAGTGCCCTTGTTGGGTCTGGAAATTATATTACAGTTTTTATAATTATTGTGAACGTTTCAACAGTATACTTTGGCTTTAGAAGTTTTTTTTGAGAATATTAAAACTATCAGAAGAAGAAGATTTTTTTATTATCAAGTAGAAGTTAATTTAAACCATATGTCACCGTTATGGCGGTGAATGTCGGCGATGATAACAGTAAATGAGAAAAAATATAGGCGCTATCATGATACAAAAAAAAAACCGTCCAAGTGTGAAATAACTTCGAATATTGAACCACTTATCAAAAAAAGTATTTCATAAACATGTTTTTTTATAAATACCGTTCAATATAATTTCAGCTACTGTGTACAATTTCACGGATAAGTAGCTGTTATTTCGGTGAACAAAGAAAATTTTCGGCAATAAAAAAATTTAACATTGCAATGACAGCTATGAAATTGATTTAACGATGGTTTGACTAATAAAATCACTCTAGTTCGGTGGCGATCGACAGCGACTCAGATGAATGACCATTGTGGTTAATTTTCATAAGAGTTTTCGCGTAGCGCACATTAAGTACGAATAGTTTTTCTTGTTCCGTGCACATTAAGTAACCAATTCGTATTATTAGCAACCGTAAAATCAGGCCGTTAAACTTTAAACTAAGACAAGTTTACGTCGAGAGACTGGAAAGGGCTGTAAGATCTTTGTTGCAGCCTCTCAGACTGAGAATACTAAGCTAAAGTTAAAAAAGATGAGAAGAAATAAAATTGGTTTTCTCATCAGAAACCATAGTCCGAGATTTCTGATTACTATATATTTTAGTAGTAGCACTTTTTTATTTATATGCGCAGATTTTGATAAATCATACGAGAGGAATTAATCAGTAATTCCTCAGACGTGACAGCGTTATGGTAAATAAATTAAGAAGATTTAAAATAACTGCCGTGGGAAAGGGAAGAAATGGTGCTAGTAAAATATTGCGCTGGATAATAATTATACATGATTCCGGAAACCCGAACGATCCCATCGTAAATGGCAGGTGTTTTGCCACCATAAACGCCGGGATAGCAATTATGATATAAAACCGGTGTTATAAAACTTATAAAAATAGTTTAAATAACTTTAATGCATCACGAGCAAATCTTGCTAGAGATTTAGGGTAGTAATATAATTTATTATAGTTAACGAGCACTTTAGCAGAGATACTACAGAATTTATAAATATTATGGTAAAGTTATACTAGTGGCACCTATTCCATGTCAGCTTGTAATGTAAATAAAATATAATTTACGTTTTCTCGTAAAGAATTTACGGATCGAAGCAACAAAATAAGGAAATTGAATTGAATTTTTCGAAGTGCTGCAAAGTATTAGGTTGTTAAAAATTACTAGATACATTTTATTTCGATTTAATTAAAATGATAAAATAAAACTAACATTGCTGTATATTAAAATCATTAGTTTGTATGTTGAATTCGAATACTAATAAGAAACCATTTATTTACTCACCTTACATCGATTTTTCACAAAATAATGTATCGCAGCATTGAATCGTAGAACACTTTCTCGTCAATTAAAAAAAATACCGACGCACAGATAAAATATAATTTATAAACAAAGGTTTGTTTTGGCGCGAACGTGTTGATTGCGGCAACGGTCTCGCGTGTAGCGATCTGCGCGGCGTTCTATGCACTGAATCAGAATGTTTTCTTCTTTCTTGTCGTACGCCCACCATGGCAGTATGGCTTCGTTTCCACCTGCCGGTTCTTAACGGGATGCGTACGCGCAAGATCAGAAGCTAATTGACGGTGAAAAATGTTATAGAACTTCTGCTGATTTAGTGGCTCCATTAATTTAAATTTATTCTAATGCGTAGTATGAAGCTTAATAGCTCTTCATTGATCTAGAGTTTTAATGATCTTCGGATTACCTACACTTTTTTGTTTGAAGTTTACTTATCATCTTTATTATATTATACCAGTAAACCGATTTAAATGTCACCATTTAAGCAACACTATGATGAATTATTAATCTTTTTACATGAATTATCCCCAAAACTAAGTCCAACTTACAATGACAATCGAACAATAATTATAGTGGTCGTTATTTACATATAATCAATGAATATGAACAATTAAGATTACTATTACAAAAATAAGGAGTACTTAGTAAAATTATGGTTCACCTGGGGAATTACCACCGCCATAATTCTTTCTTACGCACAGAAGTTCTTGCGTTTTGGTCCTTAGTCTTCGCCCTCTGTCGACGTCGATTGTATAGGGTAGGTCTATAGGTACAATACTCTCTATACCTTTTTTTTTTTTTTTTTTGTCGAGGGGGACACCTTCAAAAGGTACCTTATGCCGTGGGAGCGGCACAGGGTTATGTGGGATTTTTACCGCACTAAAACCCCCCCGGTGGCCGTCCTCGGCGCTGCTTAGGGATCTCCAACGGAACGCAACCGGAGTCCACTTGGCGCGTTGCCCCGTCGGGCTCCGCCCAGGTGAGCTTGAAACTCACCACACCATCTGGTGTTCACGACGGTATGCGACCACACATACCGCCGTCCATCCCGGGGTTGCTGGCCGGGCGGTTCGAGCTCCCACTCTTGCCGTCCGCAACCCCGGAAGCCCCCTTTTAGTCGCCTCTTACGACAGGCAGGGGATACCGTAGCCCTATTCTGGTCCCGGAACTACAGGGACAAATACTCTCTATACCTACCGCATTGCTTACAGATGTCCATGATCAGCAGAGATCACTTACTATTACGCTCGTATCCGAAAGTAATAAACAACCGATATGATACATTATAACAAATTAAATTCAATGCACATTTAAAAAAGAGAACAACTTATGCTTAACGAACAGTACACCTTAATTACAAAAAAATATATTTATTTTATTTAACCGGTCCTTCATAACTGACACCTATATGTAATAATTTTATTTATACTTACGCGTTCCCCAATACCGATCTTTTTTAATGAGCTCACCGTAGTTAGCAATAGTTCCGATATATTACAAAATAAGCTAAATTACTTAGATTTGCAATGAAAACCCATAGGTAAGGAAATAATCGAAATATAAATGAACTTCCGAGGAATGACCGCTCTCACAACAACATAACATAAATAATTAAATGCAAATCTCGTCCATCGTTCTCATATATTTCAGAAATACGAGTACGAAATTAATGAGCTATAATTTACTATAAGTTATTCAAATTGATTGTGAAAAAAAAACCATTTGAATTTGGAAATATTTGAATTTTACTGATAAAGACTCTTTGTCTATGATTACTGATGGTTCTGTTGGGATGCGTTCAATATTTACATTTTAAAGTAATTTAATTATTTTACACTCGTCCTTCGATCATCTTTTAAAGATGTATTATTGGATATAGAAAATGGAAATAGTGTGGAAAAATTGTGTATTAAACGCAGCTTCTATAGGTCATAGATTAATGTATAGGATAACAAATTGACACTACCATTTGTCAATCATGTCAAAAGTCAAAACAAAACAGACATTGTGTTTGGTGTAGAATGTTGTGAATTTTTGATATCACATCAATTCTATGAATTAAATTGTAAATAAATAATAACACATGCCTTACGGCTGTATTCTCATGAATTTTAAGCAATTCAAACAGCTTCCTAAATATGACCAGAGTTATACCACCTCAGATGACATTACTTTTAGACTTGCTTAGTGAAGATGGGGTCCTAGAAAATGGCAATGTGAATTACGCGAATATAACGAGACAGAATTTTTGGAAAAGGATCGCTGTACAACTAAATTCCGTCGAGGGTGGAGTCTGTAAAAATGCATATAAGTGGTGTAAAGTAAGTATTACACTTAAAATTGAAATTACAAATTCAAAATTAGAAACAAATTTGTAATAAAATCCAATTGATTTCTTACAAAAGTTGATGTTTATTTCTTGGACAATTGATCTTAAATTAGTTTTTTAACTTAGAAGTGTCTGGTGTGGAAATCTGTAAAGTTTATGTAATAGGCACTGGCGGACTAAGTGCAGGGCGGCAGGGGCACTCCCCGCTTCGCCGCGGGCCTCTGGTTCTGAGGCCCTACAAATGTCTACAAGTTTCCTGATAGATATTTGTGGAAGCTTGTAAAATTAGATCAACTTCTTTTACTGTAGGTCTCATTCAACCTTCAATCCCAGACCTCATTCAACATTTACGCTCTGGGTCTCCGACGACGCCACTGTCAATACATACTGCTAATTCATAGTAGTGCACATAATTTGTTGTAGATGTGGGCAGATTGGAAGAATAAAACCAAGAAGAAAGCAGATATACTGTTTAAGAAAAAGAGCTATGAATTCAACCCTCAAACACCTATACTGACCACTCTTGAGCTGCGACTGTTGAAAATTATTGGCTATCCGTTAACTGATAATGCTACTTTACTATGCAGTATTGAAATGGTAAGTTTATTACTATGTTTATGATTGCTAGGTAAAAAAAATCACCTGTTGGTAAGTTATATGGATATCTGTAATTAAGTTTGTGTGGAACAGAGATTATACCTAAAGTCAATTACAGATCTGTTGGCAACCAGCATCCATACCTTTCCATTGGAGTGACAGAAATAATTATCACACAAGACTACCTTTACAATTAGATAAACTTTAAGATCAGTCGAAAGTTATTAATTTGGCTGTATAACTGTAATGCAATGTCATTATTGTTATCACAGTTGGACATGGGAATTATGACTTGTATTATGATTTTTGACCCATGTATATAGAAAGAAAAGAAAAAGAATAATATCAAATTCCTCTGTATGGTAGACAGGTAAAATTGAACCACCTGATAATACAACAGATATATCAGTAGACTATCTAGCTGAGGATCTGATGGATGATAAAGTGGAGTCTGAAGAAGAGGACAACAAAGCTCTTAGGCATTTCGCTAGAAAGAAAAGGAAATATAAAAGATCTCGGAGTGTTTTAGGTAAGTGAAAAATATATAGAACTAGTAGTGATTGCACCTTCGCCCGCTTTAAAAAAAAAATAACATGACACATATGACTGAAACGCACCTTCGCCCGCTTTAAAAAAAAATTAACATGACACATATGACTGAAACGCACCTTCGCCCGCTTTAAAAAAAAAATAACATGACGCATATGACTGAAAATTTGAACCTTCTTTGGAATAACTGTCATCACTGTAGAAAATTTGTCATACCAACTAAGAAACCTTTGTGGACTCATGTATAACACCTTTGCTAAAGATCATCACATGATCAAATAGATTTAGCAATTTGTATATTATACAGATTTGTGTTGGATGTTATTTATATTGAAGTATTATTACTTTAACCTATTCTATTACGTTTCAGATGAAGATAAGTCAGATGCATTTGATGACTCAATGAACTCTGAAAAGAAAGTGAAATATGAAGGTAAAGTAATATTTTTTTCATAACTTAAACTTCTTAAATTTTATTATGGTAATAATCTACAGCCTATCTTATCCATTAATATGTTGCTAGATCATAGATGATCTTGAGTTTACCTACCATTTCTGTAGTCACTACTTACTACTGCCAACTTTTAAAACAGAATTGAAAAGTTATTTCAGGTCTATAACATGTAAATGTAATGTTAAGCTATACTTAAATCCCATAATATTATTGACTTATAAAGTGTACATGTTAATAAGTTCACTTTGTAAGTCTATACTAATTAGTTTTTACTACTGGATGACTTGAGGCAGTTTTTAACATTTCAGTACGGAGCAAAGAATCTTTTGAAGAGTTCAAAACAAGGACGAAACTAGAATTAGAAAAAGAACGCGCACAACAAAAAAGCGAGGAACTAAGGTTGAAGGCACTAGAGCTGAAGCTGAAAGGAGATGAGTTACGATTGAAGGAAATTGAGATGAATAAAGTCAACTATCTCACTAGCATTGAAGAGGAGAAATTGAAGTGTTTTCGAGATATTTCATCATCATTAAAAGAGTAAGTTATAACAAGTTTTAAGATAAAAGACTAAAAAATGAGGACCATTTTACTTACTTTATCTTTTTCTTTCACCACAAAGTTTTTCTCTAGCATTGAATCATGTAATAATTAATCATAAATTTAAATGTATTTAAATATCCTAGGTTCATACTTAGAGTATGATATGTTAAAGGTAATTGGCTATTTGGTCTAATACTGCTTGCAATGCACAACTTATAGACATTTAAATCTTATTTGCAGGTTATTGGAGAGATGCAGAAACGGAAGTGCCAGGTTCCAAATGTGACCTCTAGAAGTTGAAACTTGTGGATACATTGGATTGGGTTAAATTACATTATATAGCTGAGGCGTTAACAGCAAAAAAGAAACTCACATCATTGCAGATTGAAGTTTAATGGGATGTGAAAAGGAAATATGTCAAATACATGCTGATTAACGAGTATTCTGGCCTGTATAGATGGAGCCACTGAGTCCAATAATATTTGAAGGAGTCATGTTGTTGTTTTTGAAGAGTGAGATGAGGAAAAGCATATGGATGTATGGATTAATTGTTTGGTATACAATCATAGATTCGGTCACAAGTGCCAGAAAAGATAAATGCTTGGAAATAACAGAGATATTTCATTATGAAGGCATTTTAGCATTAAGTAGTTGTAATGTATATAATGAAACAGTATTAAATGGAATGTTGTTAAAAATGTGTGTATACCAATGCGTGGTATAAGACTACTATTAGAATATAAGTCTGTTTACAAATGCACTTGTATTTTTACGACAAGAAAAAACCTATTTTAAAATTCACAAATTAATAGTCCTATTAGTGGATTGTACCTTAAACAACCAACCCAAAAATACATTTAATTTGTGTAGTATTTTAAGGTCCCATTATTTTATTAATTGTTAATTTATAGGTAAAGGAAATGGAATAATAAACTTTTGGATGTCATAAAAAATTATAATTTTAATTACAACATACAAACTTAAAATTTTTGAACCCAACATATAACTGAATTTGTAAAAAATACAAGGAAAACAAAATTATATGAGACATGACATAGTATGAAATATCTAAAGGAAGAACTGCATAGATTTAGTCTTAGTTCCGATCTTTCGCATATTTTTTTTTAATAAGTACTTCAAAAATTTTTTTTCAAAGTTAAAAAATTGATAATATTTAATATTAAACAGAAAATAAAATGTATATTATCAGACTTTCTGCTTGAAGCAACTACTGAGCAAGGATATTCGTTTTTTACTTTCACTATATTTATTGCTCTTAAGAAAATCGATAATTTATTTGTGATTCCATATGTTTTAATTTTTTGGAAGTAATATTTTTACAATTGGGTATTTTAACTTAAGTATTATCCTTCATTGTTTTTGTATACATATACATTTACTATAATTTGAGATAAAATAAAATAATATTCTAACAAATGTGAAATAACACAAAGTAAATATTAAAATTTGACATAAGAACATCCATAGTATCTTTAAGATACGAGTAATTATCATTATATAAATATAGAAATTTTAAAACAAAATTGCAGTTTCATTTAATATAAACATGATGTTTACTTTATTACAAGATTAACATACAAACAAGTCTTTTTTACATGGAAGTTGGATATGGGAATTGGGAACCCCTTTGATAAGTAAAATAGATGTACTTTACTTAACTAAGATCAACCCAGGCAATGATAGAAATGTAATAATTCAGAGTTGGATATAAAATCAGTAAATATTACAAGACAGGAAGATGGCCCACTGTAACAATTTACCCCCAATAATTTTTAAAATAGGTATAACTTTTAAAAGTATAAATTAGGAAAAGTTCCTTTAACCAACTTTCAATGCAATTAATGTATAAAAAAATTACGACAAAGACGTCGAGTAGAAATAAAATCTATAAACCGATTATTTAACAAAAACAAAACATATTATTATCTATATATTAAATGGAAGAATTATAGAAAAAACATAATAGTTGGTATTTATACAGAAATAATGTTGCAACCTATATATTTTCACTAGCTTTTTACAGGCGTTTAAAGGAGCCACCTATTAGGTACACTATTTTTGTAAACCAAAAATGATCAGACTTAAAAAAACTCACAGCATCCTATACATTAAAAACAATTATATCCTTTATAATTCCTGTCATTTGTGAAAGAATTTAACTAACTAAGACAAGTGCAAAAATAATATTGTCTTCGAATATAACTTACTCTTACAGAGAACTTTATATCAGAGCATTAACACACTTAAATAACAAATGTTGAGCTGTCAACAATATTTTCATTTCTTATGAAAACAATTAAACTATGTCATTATTCACCAATTTTTAAACTATGTGATAACACACTTATAAGAACTCTTAATAATAAAAGATAAAATGACTAACTAATATTCACTATCATACTTTTAACAATTTCAAGTAATTCGGCCTTAACTTACTTAGTGTATTTGCGTCTAGTTCAGATATCCTGTGTATTCTTAAATGACTCTTCATATTACACCTCTGAGCGTACCCTCGGCCACATATAGGACATTTAAAGGGTGTTTCACCGGTGTGAAGTCGCCTATGTTCTTTTAGATAGTCCTCATGATAGAAACTGGTCCCGCATATGTCACACACAGCTGGTCTTTGTCCTGGAAGAGAAATAAGCCAAATTACAATATCATTCTCTTGGTTCCTCTGTTTATTTTGAGTTAATGGAATATAGGATTATTAAGGGTTTCAAGGTAATGTTGTCCATGGACATTTGGAATCTAAAAGGGTTAGAGATCAAATTCAGATTGGTCACAGGTATATCGCTACCTCTAAGTATTAAGTTAGAAAGCATGTAAGGGATGGTTCCTTACTAAACCATCCAAATCAGTATAGAGTATTGCTTGACACTGCTGTTTAAGAGATATCTACTACTTTTATGCAACGACGAGCTTTTGCCCGCGGCTTCGCTCGCGTTACGAATTAATATTTTCATCCCCTATTTTATCCCCTTGGGGGTAGAATTGATCAAAGTCCTTTCTTAGCGGATGCCTACGTCATAATATCTACCTGCATGCCAAATTTCAGCCCGATCCGTCCAGTGGTTTGGGCTGTGCGTTGATAGCTAACTATGTCAGTCACCTTCGAGTTATATGTATTTAGATTACTTTTATGATACAAAGTTTATTTCCATATTTACCTGTATGCACTGATCTTTCATGTACAACCACTGATTTAGCACATTTATAAGTCTTATTGCAAATTTTACACGCAAACACCTTTTTGGGTTGTAGATGCTTGTTGTGTACATTCCTGTTGTGGCTCGCCATTTCCCCTTTAAAGGCGAACCGCGCCCCACATGTAGAACAAATAAAATTCCTTCCATTTGCATCATGCCTCCTTTTCATATGTCTATTTAAATAATACTGTGAAACTAAAAGTCGTGGGCATTCAGGGCATTTTATTGGTTTTTTGTAATGTACCTTTTTCTTATGCAAATTTAGTTTATCCTGATCCTTGAAAATCTCACCGCAAAGGTCACATAGTCTAGCTGGCGGTGGTTTTGGTAGTTTCGGTTCTCTGGGTTTAACTATTTTCAGTTCTTTTTGTCTCGGGATAGGTTTGTGTTTCTTCTCTGGTAAAGTTGTTGGTTTAGTTGACTTTATACTGAAATAAGTAAGGAACAATATATTTTAAGAAACTTTATAAGATAGAAAATACTGATGTTGGGATTTTGGATAGACTATACAATTTTCATTTGTTTTTATATTGTTGTGGTAAATTGATTTCATACAAGCAAAACAATACTAAACTGTTCTACTTTAAACTATATTCTTGTTAGAATTTTATCCTAAATCAATAGTTCAAAAGTTAAAATGTTATGTGGGTTATAAATAAGTTCTCTTCCCTTGTTTTTTAAAAGTTTCTAAAAAATGAAATATAATATAATAGAAGCAATATTACCACCATACATCTCCGATCCAAGCAAAATCACCTTCTAATATAGAAGAGGCTATTTTATTTATATCATTTCTTGTACTCTTAGCCTTAATTGTTAATTCCTTAGGACATTTCTTTCTGACCTTCTTAGAAGGCTCCTTCTTGATTTTTCTTTTTAATTTTAATTGCACTAATGGAAGAGATTCTTCAAGGTTATCGGAGTCAATATTTCCAAAATTATCATCACTCTGGGGTTCATTTTTTATATTGTCTATTTCGATTTCAACTTCGGATTGTCCTTGGTCGCTAAAGTAATTCTCATCTTTGACAACTAGTAGGCCATTCTGTAGGATGGTGCATGTTTCTTTGTACTTATTTATGAAAGTGCAAACAATGTCTATAGTGTCATTGCATTCCTTACATATACTCCGTGGATAGCCATCTATGTCTTCAATCTGAAATATAATTAATATTTTCAGTAGTTACATAATATTGTGTTTATCCATGTGATTATTTAGGAGGATCTCTGTTCTACTGCCCTATTTGGGGTTGACTAAAGATGGATGTAACAAAAGTGTAACTGTATGTAGAAATGACATTGAATTATTTAACTTTCTGCATAATCATCTGTGAATTATAAAATGAATACAGCATTATATGAATTCAAAAATGTTATGAAGAATTTGGCTCTGTAACTTATATAGATTATAACTGAAACAAAATGTTAAGATATAATGGGAGCAGTTAGAGGTTTAATGGGTGACTGCTAGTGGCCATATTTATTGTCATATATCCTTTCACGCTTAGAAGTCGAGCTGGTACTCCTGATTATAATAATTTAATAGGACTTCTTAAGCACTGTTTAATTGTTATTATTGTCATTGAATAAAGTTCATTTCTACATTTTGTATTTGTCATGAATACTTATTACTGTAAAATAAAGAGCACATATTTACTACCTTCCTTCAGCAACTTGCATTCGAGCACCGTAGTCAAGTATGCTTTAGGCTGCCAACTGTAGCGAGTGGGTCTGTGCCCAGCGATGGGATACAAAATAGTGTTATAGTCAATCAGGTTATATAATTCCTTACCTTTTCGTTTAAACATAACGTAAGTTTGGAAAGAATACTGCAGTCTTCTGGTTTGGAATCAAATAAGGAAAGTTTAGCACCACTCTCTAAACATATTCTGCACAAATTTACCGTATTTGTACCCATATTGTATGTTTTTTAAAATGTTCATATTATAATTGTAGTAGTTTAGTCAGTCTTCAATATCCATTATACACGTAAACAAACAAAATATTTGCTATTATTTACGTTAGAAAACCCAACCTTATTGTGATTTTTATGAATGACATATTGACAACTGACAATTTACACGATGACACTGACATAGCAGTCACAGACTCGTAAACAATAACATAGATTTCGCGATATTCCGCATCTACACACGCCACTAAGTGTAATAATAATTTTATTTTTTAATGTATGAGAGAGATACTTATATAGTTTCCTTGACTCCCAAAATACAGCCTTCGTGTAAGGGTTAAAGACGGATGGCATAGGAATTGTGGAGTATGGAAATTTGAGCAGCCTATCACGTCCCCAAGTTATAACTAGTGAAGCCTACTAGTACAGTCATCTATCATACATATAACGTATCTTCTGGGTCACAAACTTGTAGTAACTATTAAGAAGATATTGATGTAAAATGGAAAAGATGCCTTAGTTTTACATTATTTGTATTTATATTGCAACACTAAATTCGGATACTCTGCGGTTATTCGTAATTTTGTGAGCGAGATCACAAGACCAACCATAGACAACGTTTTATCATCCACTTGTCTTCTGTCATCAGGTGATTGAGATCGGGAGTAAAAATCCTGAATAGGGATACTAGCCAATATTTTGCTAAATCAATAATTCAGTATGTCTGGAAAAGATAGGCTACCGATTTTCCCTTCTCGGGGGTAAGTTATGTTCAAGATGTTAACTTTTCCTTATGTTAAATGCGATTTATTTTGTGGTTTATATATAATGGATTGGTGTGATATTTGGGTTGCAGGGCTCAAATGTTAATAAAGGGTCGTCTGGCTGGAGCGGTGAAGGGCCATGGACTCCTCAAGAAAAAGGCTGATGCCTTACAAGTGAGGTTCCGTATGATCCTGAGCAAAATTATCGAGGTAAGATTTTCATTTACGTTCATTTATGGATGTATTTTCTTGTCCCGTTCTTATAAGATAAAAATATTTTACGCATATTTTATTTATCAGCAGTTTCATCGTATATTCTGGATAAAATGAGATATTTCTTTTTATTCAACTGCTTGTTCCTGTTATACAGTCATATAAAAGGTGTAAAATATTGCATTGAAAGTTCTCTTTGCTTTTCTTAAAATATACAAGTAGTGTGTTAAATATGTTATGTAAAGATTTATTACGATTACCTAGAATTGATACAATTTGCTCTAGAATATCTATTGTAAACAAATATCATTTCCTATTTTTTTTTAATATGCATTATCTATTATTATTGGCACTGGAAATTATTACACTTTTAAAAGTGATGGGAGATAAGGATAGTTTATCTAAGTTAGTAATAATAGTATATTGTACACTGACAGTTTCTATCCATAATCAAATTTTCTACTTAATATGGACCTATGATGACTTCCTTTAGCTCACCAAGAGATGGCACCACACAATCCCAAAATATGCTAATAGAGTTTTCTAAAAATTCTAAGCACATGCGAGCACTTAATTATTCTATATTTTGTTTTTAGACCAAAACCCTTATGGGAGAAGTGATGAAAGAAGCTGCATTCTCGCTGGCTGAAGCTAAGTTCACGACCGGTGAATTCAATCAGGTGGTCCTACAGAATGTCACCAAGGCTCAAATCAAAATTCGCTCCAAGAAAGACAATGTTGCTGGTAAAGTGCATTTTTTATTCTAATGAACCAGAGACCAGAAAAAAACAGATATTGACCAATGAATTATGTTTCTGGAGGGTTACCTAATAAGAAGCATATTGAGCTCCATTTGCAATATGAGACCAAAACATTATTTTTGAATTTAAAAAAATAGCTCCCTCCTCAGTTTTTAAATCACCTTTAAATTAGTTTGAATGTGGTTTTATCATATATAATGTTACCTAATAACTGTAACTGATTTGTTAATCAAGTACCCTGAAACTTGGAGATGTTTATGAAAAATAAATATAAAACTTTCGTCACTCAGAGCCGCTCACGCTAATGCTTTATTAATTATATGTAAAAATGATGGCATTAAAAAAAAGAGAATAATTATTATTAAAAATAAAGATGAACCCACTGAGTTTCTTACCAGATCTTCTCAGTAGAGGTCGCTTTCCGATCCGGTAGTAGTTTAAGAAAAATATTGTAGCTGACAATTTGTAAGTGCCATCGTTGGCCTATACAAAAATAAATATATTTCATTTCATTTCATTTCACTAGGAATTTTCCTTTCTTGTTTGTCATGGACACACACAACAAACCTAATAGTGACTTTAAATGAAGTTATCCTATATACTTGTATAATTATGCTTGCCTTATAACTAATATATAAATAATCATTTTACCCAGGTGTTACCCTCCCAATCTTCGAGTCGTACCAAGACGGTTCGGACACCTACGAGCTGGCGGGTCTCGCGCGAGGTGGTCAGCAACTGGCCAAGCTGAAGAAGAACTTCCAGAGCGCTGTGAAGCTGCTGGTGGAGCTCGCGTCACTGCAAACATCGTTCGTGACTCTCGATGAGGTCATCAAGATCACCAACAGGCGTGTTAATGCTATTGAGCATGGTAAGATGTGATACATTTTAAACAGTATGAAAAGAAGACATTTTGAAATGTATATTGTTTTGTTATGCCATGTTTGCATTCTTGATGTTTGCAGCAAACTTCAAACTTCAACAAAATATTTGGCTTGAATAATACTACAATTGCTTGTTATTCTACTCAAATCAAATCAAATACTGGCCACAAGTTTGAATTTGTGACAGTTTGGCGAGCATTATACTTTGAATATAAATCATTTCAGTCTCATCAGTCAGTTTTTAAACATAGGCGAACAGCAAACGCAACTGCATTCATAAATAAGGAAAAAGACCAAGGAAATATTATTATGTAGGATGCACATAGCAACCTAGTTCATAACTAAAATAAACTTGTATGTACTAGTCAATTCCTATATTTTTTTTATAATATATGAGTTCCAGAGAAGCATGAATGTGATTCTTACCTGACGTCGGCCACAGATGCGCCGCTACCTTTGAGGACTAAGCTGGAACGCCTCTTAAATGTATGTCTCCCTTACCACACCCTTCAAACCAGAACACAGCAGCGTTTGACACTGCTGTTATTAGACAGAAATAGGTGTGGTGGTGGCGTCGCCGGAGTCAAACCACAAGGGGTTCTATCTTGAAAAAGGCTGTTAATAATAATTATTATTATAATTCGACTTTAATTATTAATAATTTGGCATTCTCAGTGATTATCCCCCGGTTGGAGCGTACATTGGCTTACATTATTTCTGAACTGGACGAGTTGGAGCGTGAGGAGTTCTACCGGCTGAAAAAGATTCAAGACAAGAAGAAGATTATTAAGGATAAAGCTGAGGCTGTAAGTTGTTTGGATTAATATATTTTACGAATTTAAATAGATATAAATACAAACATGTCAGACTTACTTGTCAATACTGTACATTGTACAAGTCTCTTCAAATTGTTCATCTATAATATAGGTATATGAGTTTGTGTAATGTTCAGGAAATATTTTTTTCCATCGAAAAGAAACACTATGAACTCACACCTAATCTTTATTTTATAATTATGATATTACAATTAAAACACCTAGCGACAATCCACCGAGTGCGGAATGTCTGCGCCTCGGACGGGGGCTACAATCGAACTACCAGTAAAACTAGACCCCCCTCCAGTGCTCGGTGTTAGGTCATGATGTTATAACGGTTCGATATTAGTTATGAGAGGCGGGTAATAGTAGAAAATCACATCTGCGACACTATAGTCTTATTCATAATTAGGTGTCCAGAATGTAAACAAAGAAACAATGAGTCAAAATACGATTACAGGTTACATAAACCTTAACAAATTAACAAGAATTTACGCATTACGCAATGTAACAAACGTACTATGAAAAATAGAAAACATTCGAATTCGATCACGATCACGAAAATGCATAATATCGGCTACGAAACTTAAAAATGACAACTCAAAAAATGTTTTGTATCGTGATTGTGTTGCCATTATTACATTTTAATTTTCTACCATAAACTTTACAGAAAAAGGCAGCTCTACTCGCGGCCGGCAAGGACGTCCGCGACATCGCCAATCTGCTGGACGAAGGCGATGAAGACCTGCTGTTCTAAATACACATGTTAGCCAGTTAGTAGTAGTGCAGGCCAGTCAAAGTTGGAACATATGCTCGAACCATCACAACTGAAGTGCGGTTCATGTGGTTTTGGTTGGACTACTTCGAGATATAGTATCTATTACAGAAATGTGTGTGTACGTTTAATCACACTGACACACATTTTAGTACACATACATATTCTTTATAGAGGGAAAGGATTTGTTATCAGTATTTGATGTTACTGTATTACCTTCTATGCTAAGTCCTTATCAATAAAATGCATGACTTTAAAAGTTAGTGAAATTTAAGAAATGATCACTTAAAACTCGTTACTTTTTTACCGTCAATTTATTGTGTCAATAGGTTTAAAAAGGCCGCCTTTAGTCCATGCAACTTCTATTTGAACTTTTGTACCTAACTTTTTTTGTTTATAATTAAATCTAAATCTGTTAGTGCATAGTAAATACATTATATTGAAAATCTCTCACAGCGTCTCGATACATACAACCCACCATATTGTTTCCAACTTTGACTGAAGAGAATTTAACGATGTTACAGTGTTCATATAATAATTTGTAAATACTGTATTGTTGTCATTGTTTAGTAATTCACGCTTGAAATTATCTTATACCCTTTTAATCAATGTTCCAATGTTAGATCCCTTATGGGCTGTTACAATCATAGGCGTCATCCGGCTTAAACACACGATACGATGTCGTGTCGTGGTATGTTACGACGTCGTATCTTGTAAAGACTGTAAAATAACTCAAGTTTAAGAATGCAAACTAAAATGGAGATCCATTTTTCACAACATTTTTGTGACGTCGTGACGTCACACGACGTCGCAACGTGTCACAACGTTGTGACACGTTGTGACACGTCGCAACGTGTCACAACGTGACATCGTCACGTCAAACGACGTCGTAACGTGTCATGACTCTACGTCGAATCATGTGTTTTAGCTCATCGTATGTAAGCATTCCAACTATGTTGTTAATTGTAATATTATTCAGGTTTTATTTTTAAAACTATTTAGCACAAAATGCTTTTAATATTTCGATATTATTTTTTATCCCTATTTACTTTGTCCTTACTATATTTTTATTTGTAAAATAGTGAATATTCATAAAATTTAAAATATATTTTCCGTCAACTATATAGGTAGAAAGGTATACCTTAAATTTTATACATATTCATTCCTATTACAATTTTAATAATTGATATTATGAGTAATACAGAATGATTTTATTATTACGATTAATGATATAATTTATAGTTTTTTAAGTGAAACCTGAACATAGGTCAGGGGACCTGAGCTGAGCTTCTAAAATCAAAGAAACTGAGCTGTCGTAAAGTACACCCAAAAGTATTTATGGTTTTTGAATTGTTGTTTGATAATAGATCAGTGTATTTTAAGTAAGCGATCATGTAAATACAAGTCTGTGGAGCGAAATATAAATAATATTATTATTGATTGAATCGTGTTTTTCTTTTTCATACTTTCCTTTTAATTTTAGTGTGACAACCATAGATTAGTAAAGATTACTCACTCCTAACAAGGAAATGTACCCAGTTTTGAGAATTGAAATAGTTGCGTAAAAAAGTTTTGCCACGTCTCCGTACCATAATGTCCCTAAAATATTTGAAATAATTATTTATTTATTACGTAAATTACGCAGTATTAGTTATTTATTCGTAAATTTTCTCTAAAAATGTTTTTATTTGTCAAGTATTCAAAAAAAGAACTTACTAATAAGCCGTTTTTGGCTTCATTCAATTTCAAGGCGGCGAAGTATCTTTACTAATCTATGGTGACAACAGTGATATTCATATTAGTGTTTCATGGATGTCTCAATCCTAAGTACCTCCGATTTTTTCGAAGTCGTTTAATTACATACTAGATTTTTTTAAAGAAAATAGTAGCGAGGAAATCTCCATGATTAATATTACGAGTAATTAACGATTAAGTAGTACGTTTGAAATTCGGTTTCCCAATATCGGGTCGAGGTTCGAATCCTCCGATTTTTCCAAATTACGTGTGTATTAGAAAATATCACATGTGTCTACGATGAAGGAAAAGATAGCAAGGAAACCTTTAAGTTTGGGAGTCGCTCAAAAAAAGTTCTTAAAGATGGGCAAAAATTAAGAAAACAATCCGAATAAATTGAAGATGAAGACAGATATTTTAATATTCTATTTACCAAACAAAGGTATAAAAGTTCATTGATATATGTTAATATAAGAGTTTAGGGGTTACTAAAACAGTGCGTATGCATGCAAAATATGAAAACAAACGAAGCCGATCCCCGTATGTATGAGAGTAATAAATCTTGCCGGAGTTTTGTTTATATTGACCTCAGTCGCTTCTGCCACGCCGCCATATTACTTTCTCAAGGCGAGAATATCACATCTCATAGACCCACATAACTGACATTATTTATATATTGCTAAACTTTGTTGTTTCTTTTTTTAATGCTATGTGCTACGCAAAAATAAAAATCAACATACATTTGGAAAATGTTCGGTTTGCAAATAAGAGTTCAGATTTACCTATATTTTTTAATTGAGCCATCATCAGAAAAAAATCGAAAAATAACAAATCTGACATGTTTTGATGATTCCGTTTAATGTTTTGTCATCTTTAAATTATATTCTATTATATTTCTTTCGAAAAGACGAAATTACACATATAATTTGAAGATTCATGAAATCTGGTAGAAATAACAAAAATTAAAATATCTTCGAGCAGGAACACAAAATATTAATATATATATTATATCCAGAGTCTATAAGCTCTACTACAAATACTATAAAATATATCTCAAAATAGATTCCATTATTTATAAGATTATCATAGGAAGATAAGAATTGCGATTTTATGACATTGAAAAAGCAAATGAGCATACAATCCACCTGTTCTAAGTGTCGTTATAACCGACCCTACCTCTACCTACTCTTGTATAGAAACAGACTTACTTCACGCTAGGAATAGTTGTAGCGGTGGTATCTCCCTGGTAGAACTACATTTGTTGGGTACAAGGTTATTTATTAGATAAGCCTCAAATGAGTAATACAGGAGATTCAGAACTATGTGCTAAAACTATATCTTTCAACGTAGCTAACGTAACACAAAATGTAACCTATTACTCATCGATCTCAATTTCATTGCTTCTTAACCCAGTTGCTACGAAAAACTGCGGACATTCTCGGTAATTACTTGTCTGTTATGAAGCTATCTAATTTTGTGGCAAGCTCAACCGAGTGCCGCACGAATCGTCGGATCAGTTGACCAACCAGTCGTTTCTCAACGAAAGGCACATATCCGGTAACCGGGGTGAATTATTGCAACTTCATTTACTATGACGCTGGGCGTATTTTGTGCGGTGAATGTAGAACAAGCTTTTGTGCTCTTTACGCTTACGGTGAACCGGAATTTTCTTGTTTTACTCCCTATGCTTGGGTTCGTTCAAGAAATTAAAACATGAAAGAAGTTTTCGCACATTTTTGTTGGGTTTTAACTGTATAACTTACCGAAGCCCGAAAATATCAAAATACTGAAAGTAAGAATTTGAGTTATTTTAATTCTTTCCTGTTGCTTAAAGTTAAGCTTAAAACCGTCTTTAATTGTAAATTTTAAATTTGATATTTATGGCTAGAATCTCTTTTGAGTGCTATTGCTGGGCATCGATTCTCTATACATAAAGGGGGAGGCCTGGAACAGTCTGAAGTCCGGTAAATTGGTATACCAATGAAGATTGGTGTAGTAAGGTTACGGCTACGGATTATTTAGTAACTGGTATCAATTGTCGTATAAAATTGCACATAAGGCCACTGACAAGGTTTAACGTTCCAAGCTCCGTAGCGACTGAGATACCTCTTAAGTTAAAATCCATCAAGTCGTTTGGGCTGCAGGGCATGCCAAAAAATAAAAAAAAAATGGGGTTACATAGATGTGCACGTAAAACATTATCCCTCCGAAGTGAAGCTTGCTACACTGTTAGACCTACATTAAGAACTTTGTTGTGGGTATTATAGTACACATAAAGACAAAGAAGTCCGTACCCAGACCAATTAGGTATAGAACAGAAATCTAAATTCATCATTTAGTTTTTTACCTATGTGGTATCGTACACAGAACAGCGTATCAGATAACAAAATCTCTACAAAATTCAATCGAAAATAAAAATTAATTAGACTTTATTCGATATCATATGATTTCGTTTAAAGTTACTCCATATCATAAATTGTTTGTAAAACAGGGAATTCCGTGTAGAGTGAAACCCGAGTAGCCGGAGCAAACACTGGATTCACTTTAATACGGGCAAATAAAATGCTCTGTGTACATATTTGTTTATCTGTGGAAAGATGTATTTGATCATAGACAAGTCTCCGCGGACCAGTTGCATTTGCCCGCTGTTTTATTATTTTTTAATGTGACTTTTCGGTTTATAATCAAAACGGGATATCATTTATTTCGAAACAACTTATATCTCCTTCATATTCTTAACAATCTTAACACTTTTGGCTAAGTCATAATGCGGAAAAAGTATGATTGTTAGCCAGCAATTCGATTGTTTTTATAAATGTTATCACATTAATTGTACCATAATATAACACAAATAATTTATATATTAATATTACACTTTCCAAGTATAAGGTCGTAGGTAGATTCCTATTTGTCTTGTTTGTAATTTAACAGGAAGACATTAAATTAAAGAGTAATATGTTCTATTAATCAATAAAGAAATGTAGATATATTAGAATTTTGTAATGATTTGAACTTAGAGAATTTAATAAGATTACATTTAAAAAATATGTACCTTGTACCTATTCATATCATATTGAATAGAAGTACCTACTTACAACATTTTTTCTCAAAAACACCTTGAGAGTTGCGTGGGAGGTATCGAAGCCCCAAACTATAAGCAATAAGTCAACTAATCCATAATTTGTGTACACCAGCTAAGTAGGTGACCGATCGAGTTATTTCACTTTAATCCTAGCAAGTAGGCAACGGTTACCAGAATCTGTAACTTCGGAAACCTTACGATATCCGCTCCTACATCACTATTAGCTACAGATTCTCTTTGGATGTTTTACATTGCCTCTATTGTTGAAAACACAACTATATTATTAATTCTTTATTTATAGAGTAGGTAGCATTTACATTTACATCTTTATATATATTTTTCTTATGTGCGTGTGTATGTCACTGAACTCCTCCTAAACGACTGGACTGATTTTGATGAAATTTGTTGTGTGTGTTCAAGGGGACTTGAGAATGGTTTAGATTCACAATTTAGTCCGTGGGAAAAGGTTTATTTTAATTAATTTTTAATTCGTAAGTAGTTGTTGATTTTGGAATGTTTCACATTGGATTCGACAGACTTCGCTACCATCGCAGTTTCAAATATTCTATCTATTTTTCAAACCCGTAAGTGATAAAGGTTGTTCACCCTTAACATTTTTTTATTTATATGGCAACACAACGTTTGCCGGGTCAGCTAGTATTATATAGAGAAGTGAAAATTTGTGTGAGTCATAATTCATTAATCTGTTATTAGAAGTTGTGTAAGTATAATATATCAAACCTTTCTTAAATAGTGTAGTCGAGTGGTTAAGTTAAATTACAATTTTTGTGTTTTATTTTCTAGAAATAGCAATCGAGAATGCAGTCTAAAACCACAAGTTGATGACGAGCGCTGCTAAAGTGATATCCTTACGGCTATCTTGGATCATTACTGTGTACCTTACTCTCAAAGACAAAACACAACAGAGTTTTCTATAAGGTAGAAATAAGTGTGGCTTTCAAGCTCTGAAATTGCAAAGAGTTCACTACCACCTTTAGTATCATATGAGTTTTTGCTGCAGCAATTTTATAATAATTTCAATACGTGCCCGAAAATACAATTTCTGCATTCAATGTACTCGTAAAACATGGAGATATCTACGCTCCCTTTACGAGTCGGAGGCATTTCAGTGGGTGTAGGGGTGGGTGGTGGAACCGAGGGGGCGTTCAGAGTGTTGTTCCCTGTAAACGTCAGGGGTGATCATGGTTTGAAACGTAACTGGAGATAGATTTGAAGCACAAGTACTGTAAAAAATAAGAATCGTGCGGCAAATTTGCGTGGCTAAGTGACGGCGGGCCGTGAATTGCGTGGTTTTTTGAAAAAAGTGCAAATTGTTTGGTTGTTGGTTATTTTTTGGGTTTTAACGATTTTTTGATGATATGACTATGCTGTGTACCTATTAGGTCTGTACCTACTAGCTGACCCGGCAAACTTTGTACCGCCTCAAAATCTATTTATCAAATATATTTCATATAAAATACAGCGTATGTTACTCGTGTATAATGTAGCTTTCGAATAGTAAAAGAATTTTTAAAATCGGTCCAGTAGTTTTGAGCCTATTCATTACAAACAAAGTTTTCCTCTTTATAATATTAGTGTAGATAATCAGGTATTAAACATTATATTCGATATAATTTAATGTTAAATAATCGACTCTACACATCGATCGTCGATGTAACAGCAATATTAAGGGTTGTTATAATAAGTATATTATACAGGAACTACCGATTTAATTTTTAGCGGTATTAACTATTCTGGCAGAATTTATTAGGTACCTACTTATATTTTAAGGGATTGCGTCTTACTCGAACGCCTACCTATCTCTTTAGGTTACTGATACTTCGCGTTGAAATCATAAATAAATCATTAAATAAATTCTGTTTGTCAAAATTACATCAGGCCAGCATGGTAGACTATGGTCTAAAGCCCTTCCCTCTGTGAGGAGACTGTTGCCCAGCAGTGGGACACGAATGGGTAGACGATATAGTGAACTTACTTGAACTATTAAGTTGTAAGCACCTAACCACTATATTTAACGCAGCAATATTGGCAAGGAGGTGTGTTTTAACCCTTATAAGTTACAATTTAATTAACTTCACGGTGCAAACGTTGCCAAGCGATAAGTAACTGGTAAGTAGCGAATTAGACAGTATCTTACTAACTTTGTACCTATTAAGGTATAGAAAGGATATGTGGAAAATACTTTTTCTGTACTTTTGTGCTTTAATACTATTTATGAAGGACTTTTTGTAATACGATGACGATGGTGTTACTATCGTCACACTTCATACTAGTTACCTTTTTTTTTTCTTTTTTTTTTTCATAGTGTAGCAGACCAGGATGCAGTCCATGTCATGGTTAGATGCTACTGTTGTCTATGGACATCTGTTAGCAACCCCAGATAAGATTAGATTTCTAGTTGAGGGTAGCCACAGGTACGTCGCTACCAATGAGGACTAAGTTAGAACGCTAGGGATAGGTATGCGTCTCTTATCACACTTCAAACCGGAATACAGCAGTAGGAACGTAACACTGCTGTTATTAGGCGGAAATATGTGTGGCGGTGGAGACGAACCAGAGTGATCGACCACCTTTCAAAACACGTGCTTGAAGTTCACTTGATGGTAAGTGGTATCGCCCATGGCTATCAGTAATCAACCCCGGCCCCTAATACGTAGCTACCCCTAACTAAGTTATAACGATTCGTCTTCATTACCACATCTATAAACTTAAAGCACAGTAGCACTTAACATTGTTATAAAGTCTACATTTCATTTATTAGGAAAATTGTACAACTTTTTGCTCCACATTTATTAAATAAATACTTCTTAATTATTACAAAATGTCCGCATTTGTCGTAAACTAAGCTCATAAATCGCCGTTTAACGATTGATTGATTTATATTTCAGCACAAAGAAATTTTCATTCATACATCATGTCTTTTCAGGTTGCGTCAACAGTTTTTCACCTCAAAGAAATATCGATACAAACCCATGTAACCTGGACAGGCGATAGTGCATGTTATACTGTTGGAATAAGGGTCAAGTTTAGTGCTTTTACATGTTATTTGAATGAGATTGTGTCTGGTAGGGATGGCGATTTCATATCGATTAATTGAAGAATTACCGATTAACGATTTTAATCGATACTTCATTGAATTGAAATAAAGATTTATCACTAAAATTGTTATTATAATTCAATAATGATATGCTGCTAATTCTCTACATCCACCCAGGGTTGACTGGTAGAGAATGCCATCAGGCATTATGTTTGCCCTTTTGTGCATTTCTTTTTAGAGGTGATGCAATAAATTTTAAATAAATAAATAAATTATTTGAATTAAAATTTAATATAAGGGATTATAATATATCGGCTAAGGGATTATTATATATCGCTATGAATAATGAACGCCGTGAAGTTTTTTTTAAGCATGTAATAGTTATGTTTCACATGTCCAAGACATTCCCCGATGGTTAGTTCGTTTCTGTTTTAAATAAATGCTTGCAACTTTTTTCCTATTAATTTTTATTTGTTTTTCTCGATCAAATTTTTTGGGTAGTTCTTATAAACTATTTTGTGACCTTTATATTTTGCCAATATATTTCCAAAATACATGGATATAATTACCGATAGATTTCTGTGTTCGAGGTTTGCTGATCGATTCTCCAGTTATCGGATTACAAATCGATATTTCCAGGCACAATCGCCATCCCTAGTGTCTGGGACACGCCACAACCGAAGGTCACAATGCGGGGTCACTGTGTAAGCTGAAACCCGAATCTAGACAGTTCGTAAACTTTTATTACGAGTTTTAGGCCTATCGGTGACGTTTAGCACCGATATAGAGGAGGTGTTAGGTGATAAATTATATTACTCCAAGTGAATAAAACTTAAGTACTTCTCTGAGCTATATTTTTGCATATTAGTAGTACATGTCGTGGTGGAATGCGATCATAATAATTCTACGATCATCTATAACTACCAAACAAAAAAATAGTTGACACACAAAAAAGTGTTCTTATCTTTTTACCCGACTGCCAAGGAAGGGTTATGTTTTTCGCGCGTATCTTGTATGTTTGTCTTTCTTTATTTGATCCGATCTAACAAACGGCTGGATGAGTTTCAACAGTTAAGGTGTCATTATATTTGTCTCAATGACCCGAGTGTCCTTAGATAGGTGTTACTATAAAAAAATCAAAATGGCGGATTTCTGGCGCGAAATAGTGACACATTTTAAAAAAAAAGTTAACCGAACCTATCGAGTAGGGTATCAAATGAAAGGAAATTAAACGGAGATTATAAAAACATTTTTGTATATATATAAAACAGCAAGGTGACTGACTGACTGACTAACTAAATGACTTTTTCATTTTTCAGAAATTAACGTACAGCCTAAACCAAGGACTTTACAGTTCTGAAATTTTGCACATAGGTTCTCTGTATAGCGTGAATAAGTACTAAGAAAGGCCTTTTGGATATTCTACCCTTAAGAGGGTAAAATAGGGGAAAAAAGTTTTTTTGAAATCCTTTAATTTTGAAGCAACTACTATAAAATTTTGCATTTGGCTTTCTGAATATTAACAAGGACGTACTTATTTATCCCCTTCCGAAAAATCAACCCCGTAGAGGGTAAAATAAGGGTTAAAAGTTCATTTGAACAATCGTCAATTTTGAAGCAAACACTATGAAATGTTGTATCAGGCTTGTTGGATAAAAATAATGAAATTCTACCTCTAACGAGGTAAAATAATGACCGAAACTTTGAATTACTGAAGTTATATATTTTATAAACCGTAAATGGTGGATTTTTTCGCGAAATACTAACACGTTTTAAAAAAGTTAACCAAACCTATCGAGTAGGGTGTCAAAATAAAGGAATTTAAGAGGAGATTACACATACATTAAATAATATATCTTATATATATAAAATTCTCGTGTTAGTTACCGTACTCCTCCAAAACGGCTTCACCGATTTTCACCAAATTTTATATACATATTCAGTTGGTCTGAGAATCGGCCTCTATCTATTTTTTTACCCCAAGTGATAAGAGTTGTTCACCTTTAACTTTTTTTTATTTATATGGCAATACAACGTTTGCCGGGTCAGCCAGTACATATATACTCGTATATACACATCGAGATGACTGTCTGACTAAATGAGTGAGTTGCTGTGCCAGAGATCAACGCTAATGGAAACCGCTGAACTTAAGCGTGCTGGACTTTTATAAGTAGGTTCCTTATATAGCGTAAATGAACACTACGAGGATATAATAGGATAATATTGTTTGAACATCTTTTGTTTTTGAAGCAGACACCTACTATGAAACTTTGTATTTGGTTTTCTGGATAAAAATAATGAAATGCCTATTTCACTGCTTTTGGAAATTCTATTTCAGCCTTTTTGGTGCAGTCGGGTTTTTGATTTTTTAAATTAATTACTTGTTGATTTAGTTTTACACGTATTGATATACCTAATACTATTAGATATGGAGTATGAGACACCTGTTTACCCTCAATATGGAGTCGTGCCTAAAAAGTAATATACCGTTTGAAACAGTAGGGGAGGATCATAAAGAGAGGAGTACGAGAAATATAAATGAACAAAGCAGGGCGTAGTTCGTGTGCGAGATAGACTGCTACTTCAATTTCTATATTGAAGTTGGGCAAATAAAGCGATTTAAGAAGTTTTTTTATTGTCCTCACGATTAAGCAGACGTGCTACCTGGTGGAAAGTAGTCAACGCCGCCTATGGACATTTGCAACACCAGACGAGTCGCCAATGCATCGCCGGCTTTGAAGGAGAGCTCTTTTTGCACCTTTTTTGAAGAGCCCCACGTCATAGCGCTCCGGGAATACCTCAGGAGGAAGCTCAGGAAGTTTTATTATCATCATCAATCTATAATCTATAATCATCATCAAGATTATAATCCACAACGCTGTCAGAGTACCTATTAGAAAATTTTACACACATTAGATAGAGAACTAGGTTTTCTCGCAATTTTTCATCTGATGCTTTGTGGTTTTGAAATAATTAATGATGTAGAGTCGTAGACAAGTCCAAACTCTCCCTTACATATATTAGCAAAAATAAGTGTTAATTCATTTTTACTTCAGATGAATATAAAACGAAAATGCATACGAAAAACTATAGCATACAGGTATATAAACAAAGCTTGGTGCACCGTTCCCATTGCAAGGGCTGAGTTAGCGAATGCCTCTTAACGCAGGAACGTTTAAGCGTAACCCTTCAAACTGAAATGATGTTTGGAACTTTGCACCAACGTATAACTATGTTTTTATGCGCCGTTTATAATTTTTAAAGGCTTTACATAGTTATTGAGCTCAAAATCGGGAAAGCATATTGACAAGTAAAACATAATCGGTATTTACTTGGTTTTGGCAGCTTTTTACAATATACGAGTAGCAGACTTGCATGCAGTCCACCTGATGGTAAGTGGCTACTGCCGTCCATGGATATCTCCCAGATAAGATTATATTCCGACCTGAGGTCGGCCACAGATGCGCCGCTACCCCTGATTGCTAAGCTGGAATGCCTCAGAAAAGTGTCTCCCTTACCACACCATTCAAACCAGAACACAGCAGCGCTTAACACTGCTTTTATTAGGCAGAAATAATCGAACCATAGAGGATTCTACTACCTTTAAAATGTAGGGATGAAGTTAAATCATCATTATTATTTCGCTGTTGGGAAGAGGTGTCTTCTCAGATTGAGAAGGGTTAAGTCCATAGTCCACCATGTTGCTTAAGTGTGGGTTAGTAGAGATATAGGTTTCCTCACGTTGTTTTCTTTATTGTTAAACTATTTTTTTTTCGAGGTAGAAAAGGTACCCGACGAAGTGGGAGCGACGCCGGGTTATTGGGATTCTTACCGCACTAAAACCCCCCCGGTGGCCGCCCTCAACGCTTGTTGAAGAAGTCCGGGATCTCCGACGGAACACAACCGGAGCCCTTCAAGCGCGGTGCCCTGATCGGGCTCTACCCTGGGGGAGCAGATTTCTCTCCTCCCACACCATGTAGTGTTTACGACGGTATGCGACACATACCGCCGTCCTTCCCTGGACGCTTACTGGACGGTTCGAACTTATTATTAAACCATATGATATTTAATTTTAAATGGATTATTTGGAAAAAGAATATAGGTCCTTGTATAAAAAGAGTCCTTATATTGTGGGTCCCGTTGAAATTGAAACGCAGAAATAAAATTTAAATTCATCATTTGGGTCATTATGTTGGTTTGACCTTAATGATGAATTCTGGAATGGTATTCTTTACGTCACAGGATCATCAAGTATGAAAGATAATACAATTGTTAACTGACTTCAAAGAGGACGTTACCAATTCAAATGTATTTTTATTTAAATTACAAGTTTTTTTCCGATGAAGCAAACTTCCCTGAAGATGTTTTCTTATGAAAAAATATCGTTATTTAGGTGAAATCTTCGCCCTTCGGTGAAACACATTTTCAATGGCTTCCGCCGCTGCGACAAACTTATCTAGAGATTAAATTTTGATCAGAAATCATCCGAATAAATTACATTTTCTCTTTATTTTTCCTAACAAGTATGTTTCCTGCTATATGTTAATAACTTCCTTGATACTTGTTAATCCCGGGCACGAAAAGAATATTATAAGTTTAACATATGTGGCATTCCATAATATAATATAATAAACCTATGTTCTAAACAGATAAATCGATTTTTTTGTTTTTAGGTTACTTGATTGAGAATTTTCGTAGCTATAAATTATCTTGTATGGTATGCAAAGAGACAAATGATAGTTTTTGCGTTGAAATATAGAAATAAATACTTATTTCTTCTTTATACAGGTACGAATCAGTATTATTGTAACATATATAATGCCAATTTTATAAACCTCATATCTAGAAAAGATGCATTAATTCGAGTAGCTAAGATCGAACCGGAAGTCATTTACTTCACTCACTTACAATTAATTGCGAGTATTTTACCAAATTTGTTTTTATTTTCATTTTTATTGTATACTAGTGGTACCCGATGCTACGCCCGCATTTTAAAGAAATAATATGACATACATAAAACGGAAAATTTGTACCTGCATTGGAATGACAGTGGTGCCATCTGTCGAAAATTAGTCAACTCCCAAACCCTCGTGGGCTCTTGGACAACAACTTTGCTAAAGATCATCACTTGATCAAATGCATAGTTTCCGATTCTATAACTACTTTCGAATTAAAAATTAATTAAAAAACCTTTTCCCACCGACTAAATTGTGAATCTAAACCATTCTCCAGTCCCCTTGAGCACACACAACAAATTTCATCAGAATCAGTCCAGTCGTTTAGGAGGAGTTCAGTGACATACACACGCACATAAGAAATATATATATAAAGATTACGTACCTCGTATGTAAAGTTCCACAAGAAAATTCACTGTTATGGCAAAACTCTTCGCCAGTTTCGACCCCACGTATTAATATTTGATCAGAAGTGGGGCATTAGGTTTCGAAGTTTCTGAATTGTTATTGACATTCTTTTTTAATACACTATTATTCAGATAACTTGTTTGTATTATATCGAATTTGTCGCAGCTTACGTGTGAAATATTACCTATATTTCACACGTAAGCTTTGAAAATTATATTTTTTAGAAAGATGGGAAATGGTCATCCTGAAAGAAAAATATCTGGCAAAATGGTCATAATACAGTTATAACGCCAAGCAATAGTGTTAAGCACTGATGTATTGTGGTTTGAAGAGTGTGGTAAGGAAAAATACATTTTATGCAAGACTTTCCAACTTTGTTTTCAAGGGGAAGCACAGCTTTTGGGTAGGACTATGACAATGGGTGTATCAAGAATTGAGAGAAGTTTCTAGGCTAGCAATCAGATGGATTGCATTCTCATTTTATGCAACTATGTCTAAAAAACTTCAGGATAGGCATACTTACAAGTAGCAATTATGATCTTGGGATTACAGAAATATTTTTTTCGATTACGGGTTCATTAGCGGTACTGGCCACTTAGCATCAGGTGAAATATAGCAAGCAATAGATCACACACACGTCTCCCACGATTTCCTCCACACAAGGATGCTAATTACGTACAACCCAAGCATACTCAAGTACGATACAATAAATTTTAAAGATAAAAAGCTACAATTTGAGCGCTTACAACAAGTCACTTGAAAGCTCTCGCAAAACAAGCTTGCAAGTTGCACTTCGTTGTCGAGTGCTATAGAAATTCTTTATAGGCAAAGAGAATCGCATCTAGCGTTATAGCTTATATTTTATAGATGAAGTTTAAATAGACTCATAAGGGTTTCGAGTTCGAATTCCGACTTTCTTTTGCTACTTTTTCAAATCACAATTTAATTTGTCACATAACATTACTTTCCAGAATTTGATCCTTATAAGCGACACTATCAGATAGTAGAATAATATAGAGGGTGATCTATTTTTCATACCCCAAAGTGATAAGGGTTGTTCACCCTTAACATTTTTTTATTTATATGGCAACACAAAGTTTGCCAGGTCAGCTAGTAATATATAAGAAGTAAACGAATCTACAGCCTACAGGACGGTAAGTGGTAGTTGTGGTATAGACAATAGGATATCTATAATCAACCACAGATGAAATAGTCTCACGTGAGGTACTAATGCGGTGCTACCCCTGAGGACTAAGCTGGAACGTCTCGTATAATCGTTTCTCTCTCACTACACCCTTAAAATCAGTACAGTGCTTGAAACTACATTGATACGGGGTAGAAACAGGTATGGCGGTAGTATCTCTAGAGTCGAACTATGAAGGTTTCCTTTAATAATAATGATAATAATGATCAATTAATTTTTTATACGCTTGAGTGCATGTCAGTCTTTGTGTCTTTGTGTCTTCATATGAAATTTCAATACGTGTAACAAACGTGCAACAAGCACATACCTGTATTATAGGTCTGTGGTAACAAGCTTTATATTTAAGCATTATTGATGTCGATTAATCTATTGTCTAGCATTTAATAACTTAAGTCAAGTCTGTAAGGGTTTATCTTGGTAATGGTCGGACCAATTTAGAAAAGAGTTTCGCGCACAGATAAAAAAATAAAAGGAAGTGACATGGCCTCATTTTTGCGCCGAAATAGCAAAGCATCCGGGGTAAACATTGAAAAACTGTTCGCAGGATGAGGTTTAAAATAATAATTTTGATATGAAAATGTTTGCTAACTTATCGCGGTATATGGGGCACAGGGTTACTGATCATTAATTGTAATTGTAGTACATAGTAGTCATTATCATAGGGTTTCGTAATAAATTCGACTCATGTAATACCAGAAAGACTCTTGAAGTAACCATTATTGCACAAGGTCTAAAGTTACTAGAAATATAACAATTGAAATCAATTTCTTGAGATCGACGTCCAATCACAAATTATGTTCAAATCTTTTCACTTGGAGTCTTAGGATAGAAAAAGCTAGAATTTATTTCACAAATTGTTTATCGAGCTGTAGGCATTAAGTATATATATTTTTTAATTTCAAGTCCTTATTTTGTCGTGTTGTTTGTTTGTGTTGTTTTAAAGGATCTACTATTTTACTAAAGTAAAGAAATTTTAATATTAAATAGGTAAGTACTCGTGATTCGGTTAGTAATGACTGTAATGATAATTAACCAATGTATCGATTTGGAACACTTAAAAATTAATTAAACTTTTTGAAGGTTAATCCAAATCGCTAAGGTATATTCAATTTAGGTTGTAACCTATAAGACTGACAAAGACCAAAATTAAATTTTGCTAAAAGTATATGTTCAGAACCAAGCGATGCACCAAAAAGCAAAAGACATTAAAACAGTGTTAGCTCCAAATTAAATTTCATCCTAGGACGCTACACGTCGGAATATTAACCTAAAAGCTCAGATTACACTTTTAAAATTTACCCATCAAGTCATCAGCGAAACAAAAGCTTAATCGGGTAAGAGCCCGGAATGGGGGCGTTATGGCTGCAGTACTGAAATTTTACCCTCCAAGGGGTGCAAGGGGTGCATGAATAACATTTTCAGCGTCTGCATCTGCCTATGAAATGTGAACACTAGGGATGAGATATTTTATACCGATTCAATTCATTTGGTTCAAGACTCATTGCGTTTGTTTATGAATGGGTAGTAATAGTTGCTGATGCCCTGGTGCGAACTGGGGGCGTACTTCCATCTTTTAAAAACCATCATAGTTCAGGAAAGTTTTATTTCCTCCTTAAAACAGTAAAATATTCCGTCATACACAGTTGAACAAACTTAAACCCTTATTAATTTTTCGCTTATCCATTGTATAAAACCGACTGAAATTGTCATATTTTGCTTAAAGTTAAGTTTCCTGCAAAAAAAGTAAAAATATGATTAAAGTATTATTGTTTTAAGAGATGGTAGTAACCCCCCTGGTCTTTTACAGTGTGGGTTTTAGTACAGTCCACGTTTCTGGCTAAGTGTGAATTGCTAGAGTTTACATATCTTTAAAAACTTTCTTTTATAGAGCTCTGGTGTGTAGCTTTTCTGTCGATATTTTTTTACACAAACATTTGAAAAATAAGAGTTTTACTGGGATTAAATCCACTTTGCGATTGAGTAGTCGAGTTTGAGCTGCTGCTAATTTGACCCCTCATCATGGAATCATCGTCATCGAATAGTAAGACTCCGGAGGCACCACTGTCACATCTATTTTTGTATAAAAACAGTAATGTTGATGTTAATTGAATTGTGTTCTGGGTACGGGTATAAGGACGAGGCAGTCCTAAGGAGTACGCAATTCGCATGCATAGCCTAACTCTAGTATTGCTTCAAGCATATCTGTAGTTAATTATAGATGTACATTGACGGCAGTAACCACTTACCATCAGATGGACTGTATACTTCTTAATTAAGTCTACTCTAGAAACAAAAATCAAATTACAGAATTAAGTTTGAAGGTGGTAGAACCCTTTGTGGTTCGACTCCGGCGGCACCACCGCCACACCTATTTCTACCTAATAATAGCAGTGTTAGGCGCTGCTGTGTTCCGGTTTGAAGGGTGTGGTAAGGGAGACGGACATTTCCGAGGCGTTCCAGCTTATTCCTCAGGGGTAGCGGCGCATCTGTGGCCGACCTCAAGTTGGAATAACTAATCCTATCTGGGGTTGATTACAGTTGTTCATGAGCGGCAGTAGCCACTTACCATCAGGTGGACTGCATGTTTGTCTGCTACTCCTATATTATAAAAAAAAGTAGACTGGAAATACAGCTCGGTTAAGGGGTAGTTTTTACAAAATTTGTGTATGTTTTCACAATCGGTCCATCACTAGGATACTTTCATCCCTTCAAGTTACTTTTCTCATATCTGTCACGAGAACGAAGTGCGTTTCCCCTTTTACGTCCCTATTGTGATACAATGCGTATGCAAAAATATTTTTTGTTTATTCCTGATTGATTTGACTTGATTGTTTAAATTTTGAGTTTTGCGCAATGTTCGTAGTTTTTAAAAGCAAATGTAAAATCAGACTCTTTTATACTGTACTCACAACACATATTTAGAAAAAGTGTCAAGGTGTAATTTAAAGTAATTATTTCGTCCTGAAATAATTATTTTCAGTGATATGCTACCCACACTATATCACCCACTATCCACTACCCACACTATTACCCACACACAGGATTTATTCTGTCTTTGATAGTACGAATATAATACACATACATAAATACCAAGACCCATAATGGAAATATTAATTCAAATTTCTATGTCTTCCCGGGAATCGAACTGTGAACCCAATGAGTGACAGACAAATACAAGGACACTACGCCACAAAGGTGAAGAGCCATAATGGAAATATTAATTACAAATTTCTATGACATCCCGGGAATCGAACTTGGAACCCAATGAGTGATAGACCAATACAATGACACTAAGCCAACAAGGGTTGACAATTAACACACATTATCATCAACCAATTACGGTCCCACTGCTGGGCACAGATCTCCTCTCAGAATGAGAAGGATTAAGTCATAGGCCACCGCGTTGGTCCAGTGGGAATTAGTAGACTTGACGTACCTTTGCTTTTAGATACCTGCAAGTTTCCTTGCGACATTTTCCTTAACAATTTTAACAAGTGATAATTAATTTTTAATACGCACATAACTGAAAAATCATACGTGCCTGGGATTTCGGACTCTTCGATCAAAAGACCGAGTTTCTTAACCACTAGGCTGTCACTGCTTAACACAAAGACACACAGTATATAGTTTATATATATATATATATATATATATATATATATATATATATATATATATATAGTATAGTATATATATATATAGTTTATTTTAACATAATAGAAAGTATATCAGTGTAGTAGAATTAAACAGAGAGTACTTACCTACTTAGAATTTACAGCAAACAGTTGCTAAAGTTAGCAAGGATAATAGCAAATGAAGCGAGCTTTTAACCCATTTTGTTTTATTCTACGTAGGTTATAATAGAGAAGTGTACGGGCTGATGTTTTTACTTTTACATCTCGTTTCTGAGGAACACGAAATAACTGTAAAACCGTAATTACGAAATAGTTAGAGCTCAAAAGGATATAAAAATTTAACGCATTAGTTTAGATTTTCGAAATATTATTGCTTACATAATGAAGTTAAACAAATAATTTGTTGCAAGGGGATTATTTCTAGAAATAAACAAAATAGGATTTGAACATGTATTTTTGAAATTTATAGCAATTATTGACGAAGGGTTTAGGCTAAGTTCTTAAGAATATAAAACTAGGAAGATTCATCTGAATGTGTCTGAAGTACAGGGTCTCTTAAATAGAGTCTTATTAAATAGTCGTTATTTTTGATGTAGTTTAATAAAAACTGATCTTGCAATGACGCTCGGTATCAATCTATCCAATGCTTCGGCTACCATTTTTTTTATCAAGGGGAAAACCTTCAAAAGATACCTTCAAAAGGTACCGTGGAAGCGACAAAGGGTTATGTTGGTGGCCGTCCTCGGCGCTGCATAAAGGACTCCAAAGGAACGCAACCGGAGTCCTCTAAGCGTGTTGCCCCGTCGGGCTTCGCCCAGGGGGGTTACTACCATCTCTTAAAACAATATTATTTTAATCATACTTTTACTTTTATTTGCAGGAAATTTAACTTTTTGTGCAATGGATAAGCAAAAAATTAATAAGGGTTTAAGTTTGTTCAACTGTTTATGACAGAATATTTTACTGTTTTAAGGTGGAAATAAAACTTTCCTGAACTATGATGGTTTTTAAAAGACGGTGCCCGCCACACATCCCGGGGTCGCTGGCCGAGCGGTTCGAGCTCTCACTCTTGCCACCTGCAGCCCCGGAAGCCCCCTTTTAGTCGCGCCTTACGTCAGGTAGGGGATACCGTAGCCCGATTGTGGTCCTGGGACTACCGGCACAATGCTTTGCTTACCAAAGACCGTCATTTCACAATTTGTCCATAATATACGTTGTCAAATTTCGATCTTCGGTACGCAAACATTGGATAGATCAGTTATTAATAACGGGCGAAAGTTATTTTGTAATGGCAAATATACATTTCAGTTATGTTTATAGAGAGCCTCGTTTTCGGTGTAACAAGTTAATAAACAACAAGTTAATGTGTACTAAACTATATTTTATGTCTGCCTTCTTTACGACGTTACTTCTAAGGTTTCAAGTTCCGTAGGGTTCCCGAGGGTCTTTCTACTACTCGTACTTGTCAATATGTCACGATAATTAAATTTGACGATATTGGCCAATATACTCGAATATTAACAATCGTTTTCATAGAATACGGAGGATTTATTAAAATAATTCACCAAGTGCGAGTCGAACTCGCACATCAATCAATCGCAACAATCGCAAAAATTTCATCCGTCTTCCTAGTACGGTTTAACAGTTAGATCGAAAAATTTCGAAAAAATCCGGTTTGTTATATGGAGACCCCTTTTAATATTCAACTTTATTTTATTTTCCGTATTTGTTGTTATAGCATACCACCGTTATTTTCATGTGTCTATCTATTACGGTTCCGGAGATATAGCGGTGTGAAAGACGGACAGACGGACAAACGGACGGACAGCGAAGTCTTAGTAATAGGGTTCCGTTTTTACCCTTTGGGTACGGAACCCTAAAAAGATAACATTCTTCTTTTTAACATTAATTAAGTAATATAACTTTTAAATAAGGACATGCTTTATGTACTGCTGGAAATTTTTAGATTTAAAAACATAAGATGGTAAGTTGCTACTGTCGCCCATGGACATCTGTAATCAACCTCAGATACGCTTAGATTCCTACTTAAGATCGGCCCCAGATGTGCCGCTACCTCTGAGGACATAGCTGGAATGCCCCGGAAAAGTATGTCTAAATAGGTGTGGCTGCCGGAGTCGAACCATGGAGGCTTCTACCACCTTCATCAACTGAAATACTACTGAAATGGTTAAAGACTGCTCCAATGACAACAACAACTGAGTCCGACAAACATGTCCTACAAGTAAAAACTTAATAAGCTATACACCAATATTCCGTCACAGTTGCAAAAATTTCCCATCCGCCATGTATTTTTAATTCGACGAGCGAACTTTCAGCGATTTTGTAGCGTATTTGACTTACAAAGGTACCGTTTATAATAACTCCGACTATTTTTATCTCAGACAAAGTTCATGTTCCAATTATGTCAACAATAAGAATTACGTAAGATTTTTATGTAACTGTGAAGCAATGATTTCGTAATTTCGCCAGAGGCGTGGTTTGTCGCGGGAAGTAAACAAGCGAAAAATAAATCAGTTTTCTTTTGTGTAAAGTTGAAATAGCAGATGAGGAGTCCGTAGGTAAGTGGCCACTGGAGCTCATGAATATCCGTAATCAACCACAGATAGAGCTGGTAGGATTGGGAGTTCCATTTGGGGTTGGTCAGAGATGCATTGCTATCACTAAGTTCAAACGCCTTATATGCTTCTCTTACCATTTTACACATCAGAGGCTCAGAGCACAGCAGCGCGTAACACTGCTGTTACAAGGCGAAAGTTTAAAAATCGGCTCGTATCCCTTACATATACGTAAGGGATCATATACAACTAATAAGCTTTCGTTATCTCAACACAAAATCTCTCCGTTTTTTTTATAATTTAGGATGACTAGCTTGCAATCCTGCTGGTAGTGGCTACTGCCGCCCATGGACATCCGTAATCAACCCCAGGTAGGATTAGATACAGAACACAGCAGCGCTTAACACTGCTGTTATGAGGCAGAAATAAGTGTGGCGGTGGTGCCGCCGAAGTCGAACCACAAAGGGTACTACCACCTTCAAATTTCACCACCGTTTTTAAATACCCTTATTGTTTAAAAATAGATTATCCAAATTTTCCTACCATTTTAGGGTCAATAAACATAAAGAGAGCAACAAAGCAATTTGTTAACAATTACAAAACGTAATCAATTAATTTAAAATCACATTACCGCTACAAAATTGTATTCCACTACCAAATTGAGTAAGCGTTTGACTATTTTAAACTGGCCTCAATACGTGGACGGCGACGCATGGACGCAAATAATTCCACGCCTAAAATTATCGCGATATTACCAACATGCAAATTGTTATAGATATACTAATACCTAAATAACGAAGTATTCAAAAACAAAGAGTTATCAGTTAATATTTGTGTATTATATCTAATTAAATACTCCATTTCTTTATTAAAAGTCTCAGTGGAAAAAATCGGCCGTAATCAAACTCAAATAAAAACTAAACTTGATATTCACTGAACTATAACATGAATTAATCTCAGCTTCAAAAGATTTTAATTTTGAAAAGATATATAATTCGAAAACAGTTTTTTTACATTGTATTGTTTTTTATTTGGGTATTTGTAAGAACAAAGCTGCAACGTGTCGTTATTGTCTCTGCATTAATATTTGAGTATACATTCATGTACATAATATTCGTGAAAAGTGATCCGAAGCTTTCGCTTCACGTTTTAATATATAGATAGTCAAAATTAATATAAAATAGATAAGTATATTTATCGAGACTACTTAGATTGTTATTTAGTTTTATAGCTAACAAGCATTTTATCCCCTTGAAAAATACATTTTGACATAATTACAATTACCTAAAATACATTATAGTTAATTGTTTTGGGTAAAAACACTAAAAGTGTCGCGATAAAATTTCGCCTTGCTTTCTTTGTGACGCAGTTTCCGCTACTGCTCAACAGATGGCGCTACTTGTCTGTAGCCGCGCCCAGTTTAGCGTAATCACTGGTTAATGGTGTGTTCATGTCGATTTAACTCGGATCGAGTTAGTAATTTGAATTGGTCTATTGCTTTAGTTCGTAGTAGCTGATTGCGACATACGAAATAGCGTAAACTATTAAATTTACTCTGCGTTCAAAGCAAGTAATAATCTTTTAATTGTTAAACATTTATTCGTTTAGTACGTAAAGTGGAACGGGCACAGATCATATACGAATAGGTACATAGACAAGTAGACTATGTATATTGGCTCTAATAGTTTCTCGAGTTTGGTTATGCCTATCGAAACAACTATTAAGTAATCTGAAATATATTAGCTCGATTAAACCGAAATAATAAACAGGTTACCCTTTACGGAGCCTAAATAATATAATCTAATGCTTCAAGAATAAATTTATACTTGTTTATCACAAACAATCGTATTTCGAATCTGACGACCCATTAAATGGTTTTCTTATTCATAAAAAAATATCATTCATTCCTTATTTATTCCTTGGAGGTCAAAAAATTATGCAATATCAGAAATTCTAAGAAGGATCCTATGAGATTTAGATCTATCTTCGTGGTATTAATCTAAAGTTCTAGACCTTTCTTATATTATGTACTTGAAAAATTAAGTTAAATTATTAAGTAAATTAAGTCAAGACTGCCTTCAAGGTTGAATAAAGTTGGAATTATATTTTTTTAATATTACAATTTAATGTTATACGTTGCAGTTAAGATGTACTACTCACTTTCCATGACTATATTACCTAAGAAGTCAAAAACAAAATTTAAATCTCAAAACATAATTTTAATTAGTTACTTCAATGACCAATTAATTACTGTTGTGCTTCTCTATGTAATCTATATTCACTCCTTTTTAAATTATTTTATTACCTGTAACAGCAATTATAAGTAAAGCTTAGCCAGCAATTATTAAAAATATTAAGAAAATAAATATTAAAAATATTTTTTTAATATTACAATTTAATGTTATACGTTGCAGTTAAGATGTACTACTCACTTTCCATGACTACTCGTATATTACCTAAGAAGTAAAAAACAAAATTTAAATCTCAAAACATAATTTTAATTAGTTACTTCAATGACCAATTACTGTTGTGCTTCTCTATGTAATCTATATTCACTCCTTTTTAAATTATTTTATTACCTATAACAGCAATTATAAGTAAAGCTTACTCATCACTTATTAAAAAAATATAAAGTTACTCATTTCTCTGTATTATAATAATGGCTACTTCATGTTAAAGATAACCCCATAGATAATAACTTCACACTGCACGCACGAAATATAAATACTATACGCTTGAAGAAAACCGTCACCATATTTCATGGTCGGTACTCGCTATACACACTATGGTCCATCTACACGTCCGTACCACACACCGACAAAAATCTACTTTACACCAACTACTAAAGGTTCAAAATAGAAACGATCCCTTCAGCTCCCTTTCAACTCAGGTAATAATAAAATAAGAGATTACATCTTCGCGTAAGCAACAATAGGGCTCCCACTTATTTTATTAGGGTCGCCCCTTTATGCCAAAATAAATTATACCCCTAACAACGGAGGGTGTAGTTTGGCGTGGCAATTTGTGAGATTTGATTATAACTGAGTTGAGTTGTGATAGGTAATCGGTTGTTTTAAACGTTTAGCGCGAAAGGCGATGTATTACAACTATGACATGCGTCCGTAAGTGAGAAAATTACATAAATATTAATTGAGAAGAAGATATACTGTTTCTATCTCTGACAGACAATGTAGAGCTTAAGCTTAAGCTTTGTAGGTGAAACATACATAATTGCATATTTTATTTTTATATTACTTTTTAACATATTAATTACAGACACTTCAAATACGATTAAAATTTTGGTATCATTTAAAAGTAGCTCTTGCATCTACACAAGTGACCAAAACGAAAAATATCCAATTGCGATTCTACAATGCCAATCCAAATTAACCTTAGGATGACTCTAATATTATTTGGGGTTGATAACACACACCAAGGGCGGCATTTGCCAGTTACCACCAAGTGAATGGTACATTATTATAAATTATGCATACAAAATCGCGGATACATATTACCCTAGTATAATACGAAGTAGTGATCGAAACGAGTGGTTTTCATAAAACGCGTTCTACATTTTGATTTCAACATTTGCGAAATTAATTAAGTGCCCAAAGGCCTAATATTAACACAAAACTGTGCTATTGAATTGGAACTAATATCATATAGCATTTTATTTGCAAATGGCATATTAATTCCACGTAGAGTTCGAAAATGAGGGTAAACCTGTTATTAAATATTGCTAAATATTTAATATAATATTACATATCTAAGTAATATTAACTGGATTTAAAGCAGATTATTTATATTAGGTAGGTACCTATATTTTATGCTTTGTATTCGTCTTCATCCGTGAAAAATAATTATGAACTTCGATTACTTTAGTTATCAATTTTTATCGAATTAATATTTTTTTCATATTTAAACTGACTTGTTTTATGTACTTTACACATAGCTATGAAGATGGTCCCTCTGCTTAGCACGGGCCACTTCACAGAGCGTGAGATTTTTTTTAAAATCAGGAATAGCAAATAAACATGCAGCCAATCGTATAGTATGTGGCTACTGCCGCCTATAGACATCTGTAATCAGCCCCAGAAAAGATAAAATTCTTGCTTGACGTCGACCAGAAATGCTAAGAACTAAGTTAAAACGCCTCGGAACATTATGTCTCCCTTACCCCACATACAAATCAATTTTATAATTTCAATTTAAAAACAAAATAGCAGTGGTTGATGACTTTTGGCTAGTATTTTAAACAGATAAGAGGTGACCGGGCCACGTGACCAATTGAATTGGCTATCGCAGTGCCCCACTGCTACTTTGTATTCAATCAAATGGAAATAACTTTATATGTGGTTTTAGTGTCTATTTTTGGTGTTAAAAGTTAGTAGTAATTTAGGTGAGTAACGATGGAGTTATGAGTAATAGATTTACTTGCAAATGTGTTACTCATTGCCACTCCATAACGATGTATTAAGCATGGGTATTTCTCAGGAAAGGATGAGGTTATAATCAGCCGTAGACTCCTTGCAAGATGTGTAAACCCAGACATGGATTCTCCGTGAGGCAAATCGTCGTGCGAGAGAAGAACTTCAACGGATAGTCAGACGTGCTCGTCAAGTGCAGGTGACTTCTAAGTGAAAAGGCACTCCTCATTGCACTTGATTGATTTCAGGCTTCAGGATGTCTGTTTTATTTTTATTAGTAGTATAGGTTCATGAGTTGCACTATGTAAAATCAGATGAACTGCAGATCTTAAGTACTAGCTACAATATATTGATTGACATAAATTAATATATTATAATATATTGACGACCCGCGTGGCGGAGCGGTCACCATGCCGGTCTGACGCCCAGAGGGTCCCGGGTTCGATCCCCGGCCAGACAGATTTCTAAATGATGAATTTAGATTTCTGTTTCTGGGTCTGGGTGTTTGTGTATTTGTCTCTGTGTGTGTCCATAGCACCCACGATACAGGGAATCCTAGTGTGGGGCTGTGAGTGTAGAAAGCGAATATTAATTTACATTCAAAACTTTTGATTGTTTAGTACGCAGACTGTTCTGGGTTTATTTGTTGAATGTTTTTGCCTGAGCAGAAAAGAAGATTGTTTCAAGAAATAAATGCATTCATTAAGTATAAATTTGAAATATTATATTATAGCTTTAAAAATTAAATATTACTCACGGTATAATAGCACAAGGAATCCTGACAAATCCTGACGATCCTGATAAGGACAATGGGACAAAATTATTGTATTGTGATCGGTATTTGATAATTGTTCAATATGTCTAAATATACAAATTCAAAGTGGTTGAAATCGAGTTCACAGATTCCGCTACATACCCAGGTATAGTCCGCGCCAAACTGCTAGTCCGCTATGAATATAGAAATGAGTAGCGTCGCTATAGCAAATTGTATGACTACACCTGCACGCAACAACTTGAACAGGTCAAGCTAATAAAACATGGTAAAAAGTAGTAGAATGCAAGACGCAGTTCCATTTATTACAATTACAATTATAATTTAAATCTGGTTAGAGAAATCTGTAATTTTATTGCATCAACTCCTACCATTATGATACTCGTATTAAGCGAAATACAATCAATAACACCATCTGTATAATTGTTTATTAAATGGAAATTGCAAATGAGTTAATAGACCACATGATAATAAGTGGCCACTGCGTATGGACATTGTAAGATTAAGACCTATCTGAGGTATGTTATAGATACGTTGCCGTTCTCTCAAAACTATGTTGGAAAGCGTTGCGTCAGTCTTTTATTACACCTTTTTTATTGTTGTTTTTGTTTTTCTTTTGTTTTATGTTATTTTTATTATTTTTGTCTCTTTCTGTTATTCCACCTGTGTTTCAATTATCAGAATAAAATGTTTCTTTCTTTCTTTTGAATTAGAACACAGTTGCGCTGTCATCACATTACTCTCCCACTGTTGGGAATAGCTCTCTTCTCTCAAAGCGAGAATGGCTTAGAACATAGTTCACCAAGCCACGATACACCTCGAATTTTTTTACAGAATTACGGTGTCTAGATCTCTTCACGATGTTGTTCTTCACAGTTATAGCTAAATCATGTGTGGTTTTGAAGCCGAGACCCCCGATTGAAAGGCCGTCTTTCAAGCTCTACACTATCACTGCTTATAGTGCTAACTGGTACTGTCGTAATAACTCAAAGAATAACTCGATGGATGATTTATCGACCTGCAAAAGATTCTATTAGCTGTATAACATATTGTACCCTTGGAAAGGTGTATTTTCAAATACGTTTTAAACGCAAGTCACCCAACCCACTCGTATGCTACGCATGCCATTGTTGGTTGCACTTTCAAACACCCCTACCATTTTAAACGGTTGTTCAAAATCCTGAAAAAATACCCCGTAACACTATAAATAGGTTTTCATTTTTATAATGCTTGCTTTTTTCTCCGTCGGGTTATTCACCATAAAAATTCTTCAGGTTGTTTTATGGGGAAAATAATGCTGTTTATTCATAAAATAATGTGTGTTTGTATACTGCATCATGTTATTAAGAAGCAGTCGATGTGATTTCGAATTTACTTCGGTAAATGTGTTGTTACTTCTGAGACCTAATTGACTAAGTTCGAATGTCTTGTAAGTAAGAAAATAAAGAAAGCCCTGGGAATAAAAATAACTGTTCCTTACACAGGTGATGCAGTGTAAATGCCGCTATAGTTTTTTAGCAAATGAGTATGCATGCCACCTGATGGTAACTGGGAATTCGTCCATGCGCCAAAAGAGTATGCTGGCGGTAGTTTGCGTAGCTGTACGTTTTAAAGTATAACTTTGCCCATTATTCATAATCAATCTATCCAATGTATCAAACGTATCAAAGATTGATATTTGGCAATTTCTAAAAACTACAAAATTGACAAATTTCGATCTTGAAAAAAATTTGCATAGATCGAGTATTGACAATGGGTTTAAAAGCTTATAATGGATCAAGTATAACAGTCCACTTAGCAAGTCACACAAATCAACACTAGTTTCTACGAAAGTATACAATTCCGTTCAACGGAATAAACTTTTCATAAAACGTGACATCAAACTACACACGGCAACATGTGGGGCAGATTTGTTTGACGACTGGTTTACCGAGCGGAGCATTTGCCAAGAATTGTCGGGAATTTGCACGGAATAAAATATGCTATCACTACTGGCTTTGTATTTGTATTGCTTTCCGAGATATTTCATAACACTAATGTTATTTAGTAATTGATAGTTCTTAAACAATCGGATTAAATAAGAATTTGCAAATAAGGTTTTTAATATGAGTAATAAAGGTATTGTTTGTTATTTGTCATTGTGTATTTAATTAAGTGAAATTAATTATGCAGATGTTTCCCTGATGTATTCTTTTGCAGCATACATACTTTGACAAAGAATACATGTGGTTAAAAATGGTAGGCCCCTGAGTTCCTTTGTGCTTTGACTTCTTCCACCAATCCACGAACTTACATCTCCAAACAGGTTTTTATCTCGGCAGCAATAATCAATTAATCACACTATTTTGATGAAAGACGTCTTTTATCAATAATCAATATTAACCAATTTTTGCTTATTTAAGTTCACAATTTGGCAGTTTTTCTATGGATATGATTATTAGTAACAAGCGTTACATAACGTCATGAGGGAGATGTAGGTTTGAAGGTGGTAGAACCCTTTGTGGTTCGACTCCAGCGGCGCCACCGCCACACCTATTTTTGCCTCATAACAACAACGTTAAGCGTTACTGTGTTCTGGTTTGAAGGGTGTGGTAAGGGAGACATACTATTCCGAGGCGTTCCAGCTTAATCATCCTTAGGAATATCTAATTTTATCTGGGGTTGATTACATATGTCCATGGGCGGCAGTAGCCACTTACCTGCATGGACTGCATGCTCGTCTGCAACTTCTATACTATAAACAAAAATTCGTACAGGTTACGCCCATATTTATAATCAGTCTTAACCAATTGTTCACTACCAAAGTCTGATAGCTATTTGGCAAATAATGGCTAAGATTGATTATTACTGTAGTAGTATAAGTGAGTGTTAATATATGACTCATATTATTCCCTATATAATCGATTATTGTGTGTAACAAATACAGTCTTGATTTGAACTCCGGTCGTCTCACTTAACCCACAACACCCACCGTACATGGCGACCCTGCCGAAAGAGTACGCTCCGTAACGCGATGCGCTTCCCATTTTTGGAGTGGAATTCTTGCGTGGCTAATTTCTTTGTCTAATTGAGTGCCTAGTTTCTTTGTCTCAGTAATAATGAAGTTAAATTACTTTCATTCGCGCCAGCAACAATACGTGTTAAAATCTCAAAAAAAATGGGCAAACAACAGTCAAAGGAGGAAACCATAATTGTGCAAAATGCGGCGGCCGGCGATAATAATTCGCAATTTCACGAATTCAGAGTGCATCTTTCCTCCATCAATATATTACTAGGTGTGATTGTGCTGGTCATACTATTGGGTGCGATATATTGTGTTTATCGCGCGTATAAGCGGTGCCACATAAGGTGGATATCGACGGAGATAAATCGGAATACGTTGCGGGGATCCTTATTCCGCCAGTTCAGGCAGCCCGTTCTTCCCATGTCCGCAGCAGACGAGGGCCACCAGCCAGGTCAGGCCGTGTTCTCCAAGGCGAGAGTGTGAGTGCGTGCAGTGCGTAGTGCGTAGTGCGTAGTGCGAAATATATAACGTTGCGACGCGTAATAATATATCTCTAAGGACAGTAAGTAAATTAGCTATATGATAGTAACTTCAATTGGTAGTGATATTTTGTTTTAGTTGGGTTACTCGCTTAAAATGTTTACTCTTAAAATATGTACGTGCGAATTACTTTTAATTAACTACATGTTGGTGGTAAGTTATGGCTCTTTTGTTAAATCAATTATATGAAGAGTTAAAGAAAGTAAAATCATATTTAATTAAGATTGGACCAAGTAGACGACAAGGAAATATATTACAAATTAAGTTGAATGAAGCTAACGTTATTTTTAATGAATATTCGAGTTGGTTAGTAAATTTTAAAAAAGAGAAAAGTGAGGGAAAAATTAAGAGTGAGGACATATTAATTTATGAGAATTCTTGTAGGAAGTTTGATTTATTATATAACGATATTTTATATCTGTGTTCCGGTAGTGTTGAAAGCAAAAGTTGTACCAAAATGGATACCTTTGATTTAAAAACGGCTTTGACCTTGATGCCTGTTATGACTAACGACGAAATGAGTATAAAACAGTTAATAGATAGTATTCAGTACTACGATTCCTTACTTAAATCGTCCGATTGTAAAAAGAACTTAACAAAATTTGTATTAAAAAGCAGACTATCACAATCTGCTAAGTTACGTCTTCAAGATGACTATTCCAATGTTGAAACGTTAGTTATTGACATGAAAAAACAATTATTGCCAACTAAAGGCGCGACAGCTATTCAAAAAAAATTACATAATATCAAACAAAATGACATGTCTATTTCAGATTTCGGAGAAGAAATTACGGAGTTGTTTGTGAACCTCACGATTGCGCAAGCCGACGGTAAATCAGAGAGTTACAATGTTTTAAAGCCCATTAATGAAAAACAAGCAATTAAACAGTTTTCCGATGGCTTACGAAATCGTAGGCTCAGTACTTTAATAGCGGCTAGAAATTTTGGCTCGCTAAAAGATGCGATTCAAGCAGCCAAAGATGAGGAAACCTCGTCCCCCTCTACTTCGGGTGAAGTAATGGGTATGTATAAACGAAATTATTCAACTAAGCATTTTAATAATAGTTTTCGGTGTAACCGTGGAAGACCTCATCGCCAAACGTCTTCACATAGAGGACACTCGTTCCGGGGCAGATCGCAGCGCGGTTGGCTCCCGCCTACGCCGCCTGCATCGCGAGGCCAAGATCAGCGCGGAACTTACCCTCGAGGTACGTACAATAGACCATACCGAGGCAATAGATTTATGAATAAAAATTACGTTAATGTTATTAATGAACAGGAAACTACATCAGAACTAGAACCAAAATTAGACCAGTTTTTTCGTGAATAACCAATATCATTCTATTCTAGCTAGTAACAGCAATTGTTATGTTCATATATCTATAGCCTCGTATAGTAAAACTTATTCATTCTTAGTCGATACAGGTGCCTCATTATCGGCTATAACTTATAAACATGTGTGTCATCTGAACCTCCCATTTCATAACGATAGCGTCACTATAAATGGACTTGGAGGCAAAGTACAAACTATCGGATACGTTTACATTCCATTACTCTTAAAAGGACAAGTTATTAATCATAAATTCTTTGTGTTCGACTCGTTACCAATTTTGTCGAATGGAATTTTAGGACGTGATTTTTTAAGACAATTTAGGGCTCATTTAGATTTAATAAAAATATATTGTCTTTAAATTTTGGATTGAATCAGAATGTAAGTCTACCTATAAACAGTACTTGCACATATAATGATTTTTATATACCATCTCGCAGTGAGTCGGTGCATTTTATTCAAACTAAATTTAAAACAGACTGTGTTATTTGTTCAGAAGAATTACAAGATGGTGTTTACCTTGCCAGTTCTATTGCAAGTCCGGTAAATGGTATGGTTCCAGTAAAAATTTTGAATACCACAGATGAAAATATTACTCTGTCGAATATTAGTCCTGTGGTACACGACCTCAGTGAATATAGTATTTGCTCTTTTGATAAATCAGATAATAGTTCCGATAGAGTAAAAACTTTATTTTCTTTAATAAAACTAACCAATCTCAATACTGAAGAGTCCGAAAGTATAAAAAGGATTTGTGCCAAATATGCCAACATTTTTTACTTGCCGGGTGATACATTAACTGTTACGGATATTTATACACATAATATTTCACTGAAGCCGAATGTTAGTCCAGTTTTTGCAAAACCTTACAGATTACCTAAAATTCATAAAGATGAAATTAAGCGACAACTAAGTGAAATGTTAAAGGAAGGTATTATTGAACCAAGTAGAAGCAAACTGGTCGAGTCCCGTATTGTTAGTGCCTAAAAAATGTGATTCAACTAAGCAGAAAAAGTGGCGTTTAGTGGTGGATTACCGAAAGCTGAATAATTGCATAGAAGACGATAAATATCCGCTTCCTGACATAACGGAAATATTAGAATCATTGTCTGGAAGTGTCTATTTTTCACATTTAGACTTACATCAGGGTTACTATAATGTTGAATTAGATAAAACGAGTAGAAAATATACAGCTTTTTGTTCAGGTCAATATCAAATGTGTCGAATGCCTATGGGTTTAAAAACCAGCCCTAGTTCATTCTCCAGACTAATGAATTTGGCAATGTCAGGTTTGAATAATGAAAAATGCTTAATTTACATGGATGATTTGATAGTTTTTGGACGTAATTTGGAATGTCATAATAGGAATTTACAGGATGTATTTGAAAGGTTACAAAAAGTAAAGTTAAAGTTAAATCCTTCTAAATGTACTTTTCTGAAGAAGGAAATTCTGTATTTAGGCCATTTAATATCAAATGAAGGTATATTACCCGATCCAGAGAAAGTTGTCACTATAAAAAATTACCCTTGTCCCCAGAATGTAGACGAAGTAAAAAGATTCGTTGCATTCACAAATTATTACAGGAAGTTTATACCAAATTTTTCCGAAATTGCATATCCCCTGAATAATCTTTGTAAGAAAAATATTAACTTTACTTGGGATAAAAAATGTCAAGATGCTTTTGAAACTCTCAAACAACGTATTATTTCACCTCCTATTTTAGATTACCCAGATTTTTCACAGGAAAATTACTTTATATTACAAACAGATGCTTCAAATAAGGCAATAGGAGCTATTTTGTCAAATAAAAATAACCGTCCCGTAGCTTTCACTAGTAGAACTCTGAACAAAGCCGAATCAAATTACCCAGTCATAGAGAAAGAACTATTAGCTATAGTTTGGGCTGTTAAGCATTTTCGCCCTTACTTATATGGTCAGTATTTCAAAATAAGAACGGACCATAAACCATTGATTTATTTATTTGGGATGAAAGATCCATCAAGCAGGCTAATGAAATTTCGGTTAATACTGGAAGAGTATAATTTTGATGTAGAGTATGTTAAAGGTGCGGATAATGCAGCTGCAGATGCGTTATCTAGAATCTGTTTAACTTCAAAAGAACTGAAGGATATGTGTTACGACATTAATGTATTAACACGAGCCCAATACAGGAAAATTAATATTCCAGATCCTTTCCCGTTGAATATGGCACACACTTGCTTGAGGCCTGCGCAACCAAAGGTAGTGAGTGCTCATGTCAAACCGGTAGAATCTGTAGAAATGTGTATGGTAAACGCCAATGATTTAAGAAAATTGAGGAAGCTAGGACACATATGTAATGAAAATAAAACTTTTTGTTATGATGCAAAGAAAAATATAATTTATATAAAGTATCTTAGCTCAGACTCACAAATGACGCGACGCGAATTTGTGAATGAACTAGATAAATATTGTGCTAATATAAAAGTAAATGAAGTATGCATAATAAAGAAAGACGGCAATGAAGAATTTATTAAGAAATTAATTAAAGAAATAAAGAGTATGAAAAATAGGTCAGGCCCACGCGTTTGTATAATAAATAATGTAAAAACGATTTATAACAAAGACGACAGGAAGGTAATTTTGAACGATTTCCATCTCCTGCCTAGCAGTGGCCATGCTGGCATGAGAAGGATGATCAATAATATTAAAAGATATTATTATTGGCCTGGATTAGATAATGAAGTTAGAAATTATGTAAAACGTTGTGACAAATGTCAACGTCAAAAACATTCCTTACCAATAAAGGAACCCATGAATATAACAACAACTGCTAATACGGCATTTGAAAAGATATATCTCGACTTGGTAGGTCCACTTGAAGTTGATAACAATGGTTTCTCATACATTTTAACTATTCAGTGTGAATTGACTAAGTATGTTGAAGCGTATCCCTTGGTGACTAAAAAAGCAGAGGAAGTAGCGAAAAGTTTTGTTAACAATTTCATCCTTAGGTATGGAGTACCGAGAGAAATAGCTACAGACAGAGGCAAGGAGTTTATCGCAGCTACGTTTAAAGAGGTATGTAGTTTATTACAAATAAAACAGTTAAACTCTACAGCACATCATCACCAATCAATAGGTGCATTGGAAGTGTCTCATAAAAACTTAAATTCATTTCTTAGAATCCAAACTGATAATCACCCAGAGACATGGAGCAGTTGGCTCCCATTCTGGTCATTTGCTTTTAACACTACGGTTCACTCAGAAACTAAGTTTACCCCGTATGAATTAGTATTTGGAAAGAAATGTTCGCTACCTAGTAATTTAACTGCACATCTAGAACCATTGTATAACCTTGATGACTACCCTTGTGAACTTAAATATCGTATACAAATGACTCAAAAGGAAGCGAGAAATAATTTATTAAAATGTAAACAGGATAGAAAATTAAGGTATGATAAATATACTAATGCAATTACATACCACCCTAATGATATGGTGTTGGTTAAAAATGAAACTGGTAACAAATTGTGTTCATTATTCTCAGGTCCCTTTAAAGTAATTAAGGATAAACCGCCAAATGTGGAGATATTAAAAAATGGAAAGGTGGACTTAGTACATAAAAATCGTACAAAGTTGTATGTACAATAAAAAATACAGGACCAGGATTTTATGGTTAATATTGAAAAAAAAAATTGATTTATTTACTTACTGTCTTATTAATCTCATTTCAATAAATGTATCTTATGTATTTTTAATTTAGTGGATTTAGTTTTACCTAAACATGAAAGCATGGAAAATATAAAAAAAAAAAAATGTCACTTTCATAATATTATGTAATCATTTTTTTTTTTTTTTTCTTTTGGATGGATGGTGTAGTAGTATAAGTGAGTGTTAATATATGACTCATATTATTCCCTATATAATCGATTATTGTGTGTAACAAATACAGTCTTGATTTGAACTCCGGTCGTCTCACTTAACCCACAACACCCACCGTACATTACTAACAAGCGTTAATCCAGATCAAAAACAGCGTGAATCAGTAGTAAAATGGTCTCCACCTTTCTTATTCTAGGTCAAACAGTGAAATTGCTTTTACAATTTTTGCCCAATAGTGAGACAGTACAAACTCTTCTATAAAACAAAACATGCTTTGCATAAGACGATCGTTTTGATCACAATCTTGATGCGACAAAAGGTAAGGTACTTGATCTGAATTAATCAAATATTTACGAAATTGGCGTTCACAGTAATGTTTCCGCGTACTGTCTATGTTACCTTAGAGGGTAAAATTCGAGAACATTTCTGGTAAGTAATTAATCGCACGGTAATTAAAAGTAACAAAATGTTTTGAGATTTATTTCCATCTGTATACATAGCAGGAATTTATTTATTGTTATTAACTTCAACGTTTACAGATTTATTTCTTCCTGTCTACATAGGTATTATTATAATTGTACATCTGTAGTAGATTACATTAGTTTGGACTGGGATACGTTTTGGAGTTAGACTTTTACACATAGTAGTAAAGAATTTCATTACTGCTAACTGCCAAGGTTATTATTATTTACTGCCATGGATTAAGGATCCATGTTCTAACCCTATTTTTTCATGAATGTTGTAGGAGGCGACTAAGAGACTAAGTCACGAGATGGATAGCAGTATTTCGATAAGAAATTTCAGCTATTGCTATCACCAATATCCAAAGTCAAGTGTGGTCACTACGAAAGTTAAAATCAACTAAAGGCTGTACAATGGGAAAGAGAAATAAAGAGAAAAACAGCGGTAAAATGAACAAGAAAGGATCTTGGGGAGGCATATTTTAAACAACGTTGACTGTTAAAATCTGAAAAATGGAAAAAAATAATGTAGGGAGTAAATTATTTACTTAACAAAGGAGGAAATAATTTACTTGCATAATTATTAGAAACGGAAATATGTAAAGCTTCTTCGTATAGACATAATATTAAGGATGCACACAAGAATTAAGAAATTAAGAATAAACGCGTAAACGCAATAACTTAGCTTCTACACTCACAGCCCCACACTAGGATTCCCTGTATCGTGGGTGTCATGGACAGACATAAAAAGGAATACACAAACACCCAGACCCAGAACAGATCTAAATTCATCATTCAGATATCTGTCTGGCCGGGGATCGAACCGGGAACCGTTTGTGCATCAGACCAGTATGGTGCCCATTCCGCCGCGCGGGTCGCCATTGATATGCAATCAATCCACGTAGAGGAAACTGCTTACCAAGTTCAATATCTTGAGGTCAATGTCTCATGGCTCATGTCACACATTTCCACATATGTAAACGTCAGCGCTTTTCAGGATCACAAACATGCATCACAAGCATGAATGATTCGATTATTCTAGATACAAGTCAATTGATACGGTCCAGATAGTGATTTTGCAAGTCCGATGTCAGGTAAGTACATGAGGTCAATGTCTTTTGTAATGTGACATACATTTCGGCTTCAAATGTTATGTTATGTTGGGATTAATGTACTAGTTACAGTTTAGGTTATTATGTGCGTATTAGAAATTAATTATCACTTAATTAAACGGTGAAGGAAAATATCGTGAGGAAACCTGCATACCTGAAAGATTAAAAAAAATATATATATCTCAAAGGTACGTGAAGTCTACTAATTCACACTTGGCCAGCGCGGTGGACTATGGCCTCACTCTAAGAGGAAACCCATGCTTAGCAGTGGGACAGTAATGGGTTGATGATAAATGTACTTGTTACACTGATATCATTTGGTCGTTGTCAACCTATTTCTGTCTGTTGCGTACGGGTCTCTTTTCAGAGCACCCCGTCTGGTTTTGGATCATTGTCCACCACACTGGCCAAATGCATATTGTGAATTTATAGTCTACATACTGTTCAATCCTTTTCAACTTTAGGTGGGTAAATACAAATATTCCACCAGAGTTGTCTTATCAATGATGCTTGGTGCGATCAGTCGTTCTCTTGCGCTCGACGAGAGCCTACAGACTTTCTGTACATGCTCTATTGCTCCTGTATTCCACATGGACTAGCCGTGCTACCGCGTGTGTATTGTGAAATGCAAAGAGGCTACTCCTCAGGAAAATCAGGCCGTGCTTGCTTCCTTGAGCCCCGTGACAGCACCGTGCGCCTCACCACGCAACACGACTCGAGTCCGCAGATCGACTTGGAAGTCAAGGTTGGTGGTTTTATCTACTTATCTGCTGGGGCAAGGATTGGGTCATACCTCTTACAATCATACACCATACAGTCCATTACATCCCACTAGGACTGCGTGGCCCTTCACGCATACCTACAATTTCGATGTGGCCTTCGAGCTGGCTCGTATAATATTTTCTGGCCTTCGAGTTGAATCGTACACATACCCTTTAGAATGTTTTTTTGTTTTAGTTAAGCAAGTGATGATTAATTTCTAATACGCACATAACATAATTACGTTAAGTACGTACGTAATTACGTTAAGTACGTACGTAATGTATTAGTATACAAAAGCGAACCTCGGACCTCCGGATTAGGAGGCTGAGTTTCAGACCACTAGGCTATCACGGTCATGTATCAGGTTCTCATTAAACTGGGTCGAAATATCGGCAATAAAGAAATTAAAACCGTGTATCATGACTGATTTTATTCTAAATTATATATCATTGTTATTCATAATCATAATTATGGTCAATATTAAGAATTGAACAACTTTAATCTTTGACTCCTTATTGCCACAATTGTGAAAAATATAAGTATTCACCATAAGGTATTTTAAAAGTTAAAAAGTATTTAGAAGACTTCGCTTTATTTTCTAAAACATAAAACAAATTTGTCAACAGTTTTCAAATCAAGTGTACCTACATAACAATTGAAATTTAAAACCAAAGATCTTTGAACTTGAAAGAAATTTAGTCGTATTCCACTAAAAATACAATTCAATAAGTGAACAACAGGAGGTCAATGTCTTTACCCGTTTGACATACATTCCCGTGCACATGTGTCTTATAGCGACTTATAGTGACTTATATCGGCTTATACGTAGCGCTCTGGATCGAGCGATGATGTCGAGTTCCACAGTTCCTTTTTTAATTGACTGTTTTATGTTTTTATTGTGGCAACTCTGATGCAGTTTTTCTAGTCAGCCAGCTTTATAGCGCTGGTTTGAACTAATGCGTTTCTTGTATAAAAACTGTTATATGAGTGTCAATGTGCATATGCTTCAGTAATTTTATTACGTTGCTAAATAAATTATTTTTTGCTGCTAATAATAATATTTATAAACCTATCATGAGATTTTTATTTGTAATACTTGTAAGGGACCACCATGACTGACGTAGAAGTGTTAATAAAACAAACGTCTCCCGCAAAAACCTAGAAGCAGCCCAATTATACACTTCTTGCCTTAAATAAGCAATATTTTTGATAGCAAATGTATACTATACTACTGTACTATAAATATTTAATATTGTACAAAACAGCTTTATAGAGTCAAACCTTTAAAATCATGCAATTAAATTGCAAGACTCGTATGATTTTAAAGGCTTAACTTATTCTACTTAATCTGCTTAAAATTCTCTATTAAGCCCATAGATAAGTATAGATATCTCACCGCCTTGTAATTGAAGGAAGCCATTAAATGACTACGGCTTACAATTCTGTCATGGTGTAATTTACGCGGAACAGTGCCGACATGCGCAGTTAAGACACGAAATCGAAGAAAAAGTGCGAAGAAATATCGTTTCATTTGTAAATTATCTAAAAACTACATTTTTTAATATTTTTCAAACACGAAAATAGATGACAGTGACAATTGTCAAAACGTTACATTTTCTTGTTAGGAGCGAGTAATCTTTACTAATCTATGATTAAGCCAATGATAGTTAAATAACCTAAAACCTTTAATATTTTACTCACAGCAAAATATGTCCAGCCCAGAATTGCTTGAAATGCGTTTCCTTGACAAATAAAAATAATCCTTCATGCAATAAGCTAGGGCTATTTAGAAATATTTAAACTGAGGAACATAAGAAACTTATAAATTTCTTAAAGTGAAAACTTTCTTACAAATTTTACAAATTAGAACATTTAATAAATAATATTAATTTGAAAAGTTTGAATATGAAATAAAATTGTTAATAGTTCAACTATGCATTTTACACCTAGTAATAACTTTTGCATTTCTGGCTTATAAATTTCGTAGTGGTGATATTTCGTTCTCTTTTTTAACAGTCAGACTGAGACTCGAGTGCGCCAGTAACTTAATTGCTTATAAGAAGCAAGTCCATCTGGCAGTAACTTCTCACTGCTGTCCAGGTATACCGATATTTTTTTTATAATATAGGAGTAGCAGACGAGCATGCAGTCCACTTGATGGTAAGTGGCTACTGCCGCCCATGGACATCTGTAATCAACCTCAGATAGAATTAGATATTCCTACCTGAGGTCGGCCACAGATACGCCGTTACCCTTGATGACTAAGCTGGAACGCCTCGGAAAAGTATGTCTCTCTTACCGCACCCTTTAAACCAGAGCACGGCAGCGCTTAACATTACTGTTATGAGGCAAAAATAGGTGTGGCCGTGGTGCCGCCGGAGTCGAACCACAAAGGGTTCTACCACCTTCGATACGTAATCAACTTTAAATAAGATTGGATTGGATACTACACGCGGGCTAAGTGGAGCTATATTTCTGGCCTCCTACACTTTTCAAACTACAAGACATAAAAACTAAACAGTGTGAAAAGCCAGAAATAGTGATGGGGTGATGTTGATGGTGATGCAAATGTTATTATAAGAGAAATCCTCTTAGATGTTTCTACATGTGTCGTATGTATATGTTATGGTGTAAATTAACATAAAGGTAAGGAAGCCGCAGAAAAGGTGCAGTATTGTGGGGATGGAGAGTTGTTATTGATCGAGCGCCTCTATGGGGATCACTTGTATATATTTATGGAATGTCTTATGATCTCTATAAATGTTTACTAGATTAATCTATTAGATATAAGTGACACACTTTATTGGTACAGTAGTAAGTGAAGTTAAGTAGAGTTTAAGTAATGTACTTAGCTTACGATTCCGACTGGAATGTTAAGAATGTTAAAACTGCATCCTTAAACCTGCATTCTTGCATCATTATAAATAGTTTAAAGCAATTAAAAATTATGTACAGGCTGCATTTTAATCAATTACATGCTTTGCTTTTAAATGTTTCCTTTATGTAAATAAACAATTTAAACTAAGTGACAGTATGAAGTCAAAAAAATATCCCTGTCTTTTGGTAGCCCGTCAATTTAATTTACCTACGAGCGAATTTTGTAACTTTTAGTTATTTAACGTTGAAAGTCCAGCCAGTGAATCATTAAAAAGTATCGCATAAATAAAAAAAATTGGCCATTAACCAATATAATTTATGAATGAGTATTTGTGAATAAATGGGAACGCCGGTAGGAGGGTTGCGCGCGGCGTCGGGCGCGGAATAATCGATATCCCATAGAAGCATAGTAGCTTGGACACACGGCTTATGGTTTTACACAAATATACTAGAGATTGACTTAAGAAAATACCTGGTAAATAATTTGTATGTAAAAAAATGCTTTAAAAAGAAAAGGGAGAAAAATGAACAGATAAATAATAAACATAGATTATAGCCTTTATAGCCTTGATTTTATTTTGAACTTTACTATAATGATGTTGATACTTACGATAACGTAAATGGACTACGTGGAAATAGTTTGAATAAGATCTCTTTTTGCATTTTTTAAAGAGTCTTCTTTGTTTTGGTATAAAATACCTCACTATGTGGTAACTAATTCTTGCTTCACACAAAGATGGTATGATGATTTTTCATTTATAATATAGATGGTAGATGTCTACTGTCGCCTATGGATATCTGCAATTAACCCTAAATAATTGATTGATTGTATTGTAGTCTTATTTGAGATCTGCCACACATGTGTTGAACAAATAACAATCACTGAAGTTCCCCTCACTGCAACTTTCAAACCGAAACAGAGCAGCGCTTAAGACGATTGTTATTAGGTAGAAATACGTGTGGCTTCAAACCACGAAGGCTTCTCCACGAATTTTTATTTAATTATTCAACGTAATGCTAACTAAATACTCAAACCATTTCTTTTGTTTTTTTGTTTTATTAACTTATAAAGAAATAGAAACTCAGTCACGTTTTAGTGCTTAACTTTTATTATTAGGTTTAAAACAATTAGAACAAAGAACCGTGAACTTAAATTAACTAAATGTAGTAGCTTTTAAATCAAAACGACTATAATTTTAGTTACAGTTATGGAAAAACACTTTTTATAGGACACTGACAGCTTTATACAAAAATATCTCTTATTAATGTATAGTTCCCATTGCCTTAATGTTATTTTTACAATATTTTATATAACTTTCCTTGTAAGTTAGTTTATAAGTGTGGGTCAAATATTGCACCTAAATTTTAAACTTAATCGGTTGATTTGAAATTTTAAATCCAATATTTTAAATCTTTTTACCACGCTTTTATTAGCTTCCATTACATACATACACACAGGTCATTGTGTATGTATGTAATTGAATCTTTGAACACGATTTTTACCCACTTTGAAAGGTCCGAATAATTTTTTTTAATACTTATCAAGAATCCATGACAATACACGATTTTAATAATTTTGTCCCATTCTCCACAGGATGGTCATGATCAACGAATTTCCTTGTGCGATTTTAGCGTGATTTTTGGTTTTTAACTATAATTATTTGAAATACATTTATTGAATGATATAATTAGCATTGAGCTCATGCTCATTAATATGGCATAATAGACAAAACTTAATGTGGTCACTTACACTTATAACCGAATATAAAAAGGCAAGAGAATCTGAACTGGGTCTCATATTTTCCTCCCCTGATGACTAACTTAATCCTTTCTTTACCCTAACCATACTTAAAAATCAGAATTACATAATACGTGCATAATATACATAACTAGCAGAACCCGCGGCTTCGCCCGCGTAAAAAAATATGATATGACACACAAATAACTGTAATCGTAAATGTGTACCTTTAACAATTTTAACGATAAATTAGCATTAATATTTAATTAATAAAAGCTTTTTTTTTCGTCACTGTGTACCTAAATTGGTCAAATTTACTTCATAAACATACACTACAACTCTAATTAGTGGACTGTAATTAAACTTTCTTTAAAATATAAGTTTCATGTAGGATACAATAATTATTATTTACACTATTCCATAGGAACCGTCCATGTTATATGGGGCCTTACATACAGTGGTTATTTCCAGGATCTCTGGCTGGGCGGTTAGAGCTCCCATTCTTGCCGCCCGCAACTCCAGAAATCCCCCTTTAGTCTCGTACGACAGACAGGGGATACTTTAGCCCTGTTCTAGCCCAAACTTTTAATCCAAGATCCATGTGTCTATCACATCACCATCACTACTCCACGCATAACCACAACCATACCCCACGGCAGGACAAAATGTTAACACGCAGTGTGTCCAAAGTAGTTGCGACGTATCTAATCAGTATACCAAAATGTAGGCCAATTTGAATAAACTTACGCATTATCATATAAAAAATTTGCACCCGTCCACTTTGTCGTGCATTTGTCTGAAATTGTCTGAATAGACGTTATCTGAAATTTCACGTTTCTAAGTTCGAACCTAAAAGATTCCCGTATACATAACACACTTCTTTTACCTCCTTAGTAGAATTTCAAAAACATCCTATGTACAATGTACATATGCATCAATAAATACTTTATCAGCAAATTTCTGAAAGCTAATATTCAACACCAGCAGTCGGCAACCCGACACCCACGGGTGGTGTGTGGCCCGCGACTTTCCCTTGTGGCCCGCGGGTCTGCGCGTTACTAATAATTGGCCAAGTGCAAGACAAACCCGCACCTGGAGGGTTCAGTACAACCAAAATTTTCATTTTTTTAATTTCTAGTAATTAATATTGCAGCAGCCATTAAAGTACACACATTGTAAAAATTTGAACTGTCTACCTCTAACGGTTCAAAAGTTAGTTGGAAAAATAACGAATAGCAGTGTGTTGTATGGGGGCCCCTTTTTGTTGTCAACTTTTTTTTTATTTTTAGTATTTGTTGTTATAGCAGCCACCGTTATGCATCCTCTGTAAGAATTTCAAATGTCTATCTATTACGGTTCCATAGATAGAGCCCTGTGACACACGGACAGACGGACAGACAGCGAATTCTTAGAAATAGGGTTCCGTTTTTATCATTTAGGTACGGAACCCTAAAAAACCGCTGTTCTGCACTTTAGCATGCGCAATACATTCCCATGTTAAAAATATATGTAACGACGGCCCGTGGAATTTCGCCCTACACTAAACTTCTCTGCACTCTGTTCTTTTTCCAGATACGCCAAAGGAAGTAACTTCAATAACGGTGTTTAAAGAAACTTTCTTTACTTATAGCACCCTAATGGGGTTGATTGTTGAGTTGCTAAAAATGCTGAAACAGATGTGTAAACAGAAAGGCATGATGCATACACCCTTTTATAGCCGTCTTAAGGGTTGATCTAAAAAAACAGTGACTCAGAAGCTTCATTAAGTCCAATGATAATTTTTCATAGTGGTTGCTTCCAAATTAACGCATTATAAAATAAAGTTCCAACCCCTATTTAACGACCTCAAGGGTTGATTTTGTGTGTGAAAATGGAAAAATTAGTGATATATTATTTACAACCAGAAAGCAAAACACCAATTTTCGTAGACTGCTTCAAAATCTGCGGACTTCTAAACGAAGTTTCTACCCCTATTATACCCTCTTAAGGGCAGATTTTCCATAAATGGTGTTAAAGGTGTTCTATCATTCCCAACCAACAATTTAAATAGACTTTGCTTAAAAAGCTGCGGACTTCTAAACAAAGTTTCCACCCTTATTTTACCTTCTTAAGGGTAGATTTTTCATAAACGGTGTTAAAGAAGCTCTATTATTTCGAACCAGAAAGCTAAATGGTGTTTTTACAATCCTTGTTTCCAAATGAACGGATTTTAAAATACAGTTTTTAAAATACAGTTTTATTTCCTATTAATCGAACTCAAGGGCTGATTTTCCAAAAACGGTAAAATAGGTGTTCTATTAATTACAATGAATACCAATTTTCATAGACTTTGTTTCAAAATCTGCGGACTGCCCAACAAACTTTCAACCCCCATTTTACCCTCTTAAGGGTAGATTTTCCATTAATGGTGTTAAAAAAGTTCTATTATTTCCAACAGGAAAGCCAAATGCAAATTTATAGTCCTTGCTTCCGAATTAAAAGAGTTTGAAATAAAATTCCATCCCCCATTTAACGACCTTAAGGGATGACTTTCCAAAAACAATGAAATAGGTGATTAATTATTTTCTATCGAAAACCCAAATACCTATTTTTATACAGTTTACATCAAAACTGGGGGACTTTCATACAAACTTACAAACCTTATTTAACCCAAATAAGGGTTGATTTTCCAAAAACGATAAAATTAAAGTTCCACTATATCTAACCAGTAGAGCAATGGCTAACTTTCATAGTTCTGGCTTTCAAATTGGAAAAATTTTAAAATAAGCTGTCAACCCTTATTTTTTCCAACTTAAGGGTTGATTTTCCAAAAATGGTGAAATAGGTATTTAATTATTTTTAATCGAAAACCCAAATACCGATTTTCATACAGTTTACATCAAAACTGGGGGAATTCCATACAAACTTACAACCCTTATAAAACCCACATAGGGGTTGATTTTCCAAAAACGGTAAAACTAAAGTTCTATTATACCTAACCAGTAAAGCAATGGCTAACTTTCATAGTGCTGGCTTTCAAAATGGCAAAATTTAAAATAAACTGTCAACCCCTATTTAACCACCTTTAGGGTTGATTTTGAAAAAATCCTTAGATTAGATTTTTATTACTTTAAATCAGAAAGCTAAATACCAATTTTCATCCAGTTTGCATTAAAACTGACGGACTTTCATACTAACTTTCAACCCCCATTTAACCCCCTTAATGGTGGAATATCAAAAAATCCGTTCTTAGTGCGCATCTACATTATAAAATGAAGCTATATTTCAAATTTCATGATTGTAGCTTCAGTAGTTTCGGCAAAACCTTGATTAATACGTTTTGAACGTGAGTATCTTTTCGCTTTTATATATATAGATTATGTTTATGTAAATACTTAACTATAATGAGTACGTAATTACTAATAATTTTAGAGATAAATAGACATTTTAATAAAGGAAATGAAGTGATAAATTTCTTCGTATAATGTGATTTATATTCTTTTTACCACGTAGGTTCATTAGGATTAACGATTTTCATTGTGCGATTCTACCGAGGTTATAGTTTTTTAAACTATAATATTCTTTTATTTTTGTTTCCTCTCATTTGATACGATCTTAAGCATCTCCACATCAACACATCCCCTACGTAGAGCGGACGCGGGTTCACTGACCCTTCATTGACATACCACTACTGTATTGTTAATATGATTTAGGAGGATTATATGAATATGCTCAATTTTCCCATAATAAGGGTGAATGAACTTGTAGTAATATAAATTGGTACGTATATGAATTTGAGTTAAGTTAAAAAATAATAAATCGAATCTCCACAGTATTTTAATTCGTATAATATATAAAAAAATCAACAGAAAAAATAATCCTATGAAAATGTTAGCTCATTTAATGTTATAAAAATATTACTTGTAAAAATAATACTTAGGTCATAGATTAGTAAAGATACTTCGCCGCCTTGAAATTGAATGAAGCCACAAACGGCTTATTAGTAAGTTCTTTTTTGAATTCTTGACACAACATTTTTAGAGAAAATTTACGAATACATAACTAATACTGCGTAATTTACATAATAAATAAATAATTATTTCAAATATTTTAGGGACATTTTAGCACGGAAACGTGGCAAAACTTTTTTACGCAACAATTTCAATTCTCAATACTGGGTACATTTTCTTGTTAGGAGTGAGTAATCTTTACTAATCTATGGGTATAGGTTATAGCAACGATTTTTGTAATCAAAACAAAATATAAATAATTCAATTAAAATGCCCACTAAATTGGGCTTTTAAGTCCATTCAAGTTATTTTATTTGTTGATAAAACCATTAAAATGTTTGATTCGATCATAATATGTAGTCATGCATTAAACCTTGTATTTTTTGCTTTAGGATTCAAAAGCAAAATAACCCAGCATAATAAATTAACCATCTTCCTGCTGCACGGGTCCTTGACAAAGCTAGATATAGCGGAGGGAGCTCCCATATTTACCAGTACATTATCGGCTTTTGTCAAGCTTACAAAATTATGAAAGCTAGTTCTTTATACAGCTCAAGACTGAGTATTTGGCTACAAGACAATATTTCTCTGAGGATTACTATCAACTCATAAAGCAATTAAAATCAACGAAGTACGTAACTTCTTCAAAATAAACGTATTATAGTCCGTGTAGAACTGCTAGTCCGCTCTGATTACAGAAATGAATCGCGTCGCCATAGCAAATTGTATGACTACTCCTCACAACAACTGCTCGCAACAACTTCAGAGCGGACTAGCAGTTTGGCGAGGACTATACCTAAATACATAATTCAATTCATTTTGTGTGCACTAGTTCCAAAGTACATATTTATGTAATGATAGAAACAGGTGCAATTGTGATAGTAAGAAGACATTATTTATCTACTTAAAAATGAGAAAAGTTATAAACACAAAATAATTTTATTACATTTAAATATAGATTTGAATATTATCAAAAATGTTACAGTCATTTTTCGATAAAAAATCAAATTTATTATTTCGACATTTATGTTGGCCTCATTCGTCCTCTATAATGATTTACAAAATATAAATCACTATTTTACAGTCCATATTATGTGGAAACAAGTTACAGCTTCATACCATAGATTAGTAAAGATACTTCGCCGCCTTGAAATTGAATCAAGACACAAACGGTTTATTAGTAAGTTCTTTTTTTGAATTCTTGACAAATAAAAACATTTTTAGAGAACATTTACGAATAAATAACTAATACTGCGTAATTTACATAATAAATAAATAGTTATTTCAAATATTTTAGGGACATTTTAGCCCGGAGACATGGCAAAACTTCTTTACGCAACTATTTCAATTCTCAAAACTAGTTACATTTTCTTGTTAGGAGTGAGTAATCTTTACTAATCTATGCTTCATACGGATGAAATTATGCGGATAGTCCACAGAATTATATGAAGACTCCCCGCCTGATAGCAGTCACGATGTAGGTCAACGGAGCTCAACGCGGGAGCTTGCACAGATAAATAATATAGCTAAGATCCGAATATTGAAGGCACGCTTAATTCCATTTTTTGGTCTCTTCGGATTGTACCAAATATGATTGTCTATGGTTTGCAATATGTTGACAGATTAAAAATTAACACTGTAAAGTTTTTTTTTAATAGAACGTTTTATATAGCCTTAGATTCTCTTGTGCCTCAATTTATCGATTCTTGTATGAGTTTTTAATGTCAAAATTTAATGCAGTATTTTAGAGTATGTTTGAGAAAAAGATAAATAAAAAACAAGCTTCTCTGTTGAGTATTGTCTTATTATTTGTCATATTTTTGTTTAATCATATTATTATTGTTGAAAGCGATTTGGATTGTTCATTGGAGTAATAAATATCTATAGACTATTGCATTAAACACTTAACATCAGGCACACGGCCGTTAACACTCATAAACACAGGTAGAGAGCTATACACATACATATAAGTATAAAGCTAAGCAAACGTAACCAGATATACTCGTATAAAAACACCTACCTAATGGACAAAGAAAGTGGTGTTAGACTGGCCATATAAGTCGAACATTAGACCATGGATGGTTTTGAAAAGATTTTGGCCATGGACCGGCCAACGTGACATAATAATGAACCAAAAGCGTGGATATCAAAAAGTGGATTAAAAAATCAATCTCTAATAAAGGCGAGCAGATGACAAGATCTGTATGAGGTTTATTCTCAACGATTACGCAACAAAGAAAAAAGATATAGATGCAACTAAATTCGATTAATCTAAAGACTTTTAATATTGATTGTACCTGTAAAGCATATGTCAACAAGAATCAATACTACTAGATATAATAATATACAAATAGTCCATTGAAATGTTACATTTTTTAGGCCTTAGTGTGCATTTGTCAGAGGACGCAATTTTATTTTTTTAATGTGTAGGGGGGGTCAGTAGAAGCTTAAGTTCAAGTTTGTGGGGTCGGCACCCTTGTCCCCCGGCCGCCATCTTGGAAAAGGGGGTGCAAAGGGTTTTCGCGCTGTATCTCGTAAACTAGTTACCCTACAGAAAATTTAATCAAACATAAAATGTAGCAAATTAAATTTCCTACAATTTTATTTCTATTACTTTTTATCGTCAAGTGACCAACAAAAAAGTTATAAACAAAAATAAATGAAAATTTTGTAACAAATTTCCTTTTGGAGGTTATAACTTTTTTTCAGTTCATTTTACAATAAAATGACATCACAGCAATTTTGTAGAGGGTTTTTCAACGAACAATTTCCTCTATATAATTGTTTCATTTTATTTATTTATCTAGGTTTTACAGCGCTCCAAACTTGAACGGATTCTCGAATGCTCATAGGGATGCAATAAAAACTAAAAATTAGGCTTACTTTTCTATCTATATTTTTTTTATTCATACAATTTATTATGATCTTAACATTCCTATGCTATTATTAAACTATGTTTGACCCTTTTACCCACCACCTATGAGGTAATCCACGGGCAATTTCTAGACAAAATAATGTTATTTATTATTATATATTGAAAAATGTCTATCAGTTATTATTTTTTCATTCTCTTCGATGGTCCAGGCTGCGAGAAAAAATCTGAATCCGAGGTGAATTTTTGTAGTATAATGGGAGTTGGTATTGGCGTCATTGTCGGTAATTCATCTTCTAATTCATTTTCTTCAAGTAATGTTGATATGTCCACGGTCCATAATACTTTTTTTAGTACCTTCATTACGTACTTCACAAACGTACTTCACCACAAATAAAACAATTGTGCACAAAATCAAAATCTGTCTCTACAAGTTCTGATACTGCAGATGATTAACTGCTGCTGCTCAGACGATGAACAGCATTATCTGTTCGACTGTCACTATAATATTGATAACATAATCGCTATATGTACACTAATCTCTGAAACAGTTTGTAAAAATTGCTCATTGTCTAAGTCATTTTTGGCTTTTGCTCGATCAAGCAAAGTTTTCACTCCTCTAGCCTTTACAGTTCTTACTTTAATGTTCCCCAGAGGTTTTTTACAAATGAAACAATCACTCATGATGCACGCTTAAAAAAAGTCAAAATGCTTATCACAAAGATATTAATTTTACCCACAAAACTCTCAATAGTATCGATAAAATTATTAATATTTTTCACAATTTTTAACACGACTGCACGTGGCGAAATATGTAGCACAACTGTAAGAATAAATAGAGGGGAACCGACAGCTGTGCCACCTAGGATAAATTATAATAATAACAGTAATAGAAGGTAGAGGTTCATTTGTTCTCAAACAACTACTAAGGCCTTTTCTACCTGCTTAGGGTTCTAAGTTTTGTAGTGGGTAAAAGGGTCAAACATAGTTTAATAATAGCATAGGAATGTTAAGATCATAACAAATTGTATGAATAAAAAAAATATAGATAGAAAAGTAAGCCTAATTTTTAGTTTTTATTGCATCCCTATGAGCATTCGAGAATCCGTTCAAGTTTGGAGCGCTGTAAAACCTAGATAAATAAATAAAATGAAACAATTATGTAGAGGAAATTGTTCGTTGAAAAACCCTCTACAAAATTGCTATGATGTCATTTTATTGTAAAATGAACTGAAAAAAAGTTATAACCTCCAAAAGGAAATTTGTTACAAAATTTTCATTTATTTTTGTTTATAACTTTTTTGTTGGTCACTTGACGATAAAAAGTAATAGAAATAAAATTGTAGGAAATTTAATTTGCTACATTTTATGTTTGATTAAATTTTCTGTAGGGTAACTAGTTTACGAGATACAGCGCGAAAACCCTTTGCACCCCCTTTTCCAAGATGGTGGCCGGGGGACAAGGGTGCCGACCCCACAAACTTGAACTTAAGCTTCTACTGATCCCCCCTTCACATTAAAAAAATAAAATTGCGTCCTCTGACAAATGCATACCCAAATGTAACTTTTCAATGGACTAAAATAGAGCTTCCATGTATTGATTGTCTTAAAGACGAAACACAAAACCTCTACATTGTATATTTATTCTAGCATTTCTTAGAATAGTAGCTCACGAGTATTAGAACAAGTTTTGAACAAAGCTGTAAGCTCGCACGTAACAATGACCCATTAGACGCGTCGACACAGTTCAAATGTGTGTAAAAATAAAATAAAACCCGTAAACGGATACCAGTGAGTGAAGAATGCACCGATAGATGTGAGTCATCTCTTCTTTGAAAAGTAAAATAGAAAGATACTTCACCTTGAAATTAAATAAAGCCACAAAAGGACGATTTTATAATTGTTTTTTGAATTATTGTGTAATGAAAAACATTTTAAGAGAAATACTACGGAATTTACGTAATAAATAAGTATTTCAAACATTTTAGGGACACTTTAGAATGGAGACGTGGTAAAACTTAATTTATGCAACAATTTGGAAGGTGGTAGAACCTTTTGTGGTTCGACTTCGGCGGTACCACCGCTATACCTATTTCTGCCTAATAACAGTATTGCATAGTAACTGTATTCTGGTTTGAAGGGTGGGATAAGGGAGACATACTTTTCCGAAGTGTTCCAGCTTAGTGCTCAGGAGTACCGGCGCATCTGTGGCCGACCTCAGCTTGGCATAACTATTCCTATCTGGGGTTGATTACATCCATGAGCGCTGGATACATGCTCTTACCATATCGTCCATCTGGAACTGCATGCTCGTCTGCTACTCCTATATTATAAAGAAATCAATTCCCAAAACTGGTTACACTTAATTGTTAGGAGTGATCAATCTATGTATTTTATTCATCTAAGTTGCCACCACGAAGCAACGCCAGGTAGGTAGATAGTTTAACCAAATATAATCGTTATTTTAACTACACAAAGTCTGTTAGGTTAAATGGTCATTTCAATTTGGGCGTATATGAGTGCGGTCGGGAGCCGATTCTTTTGACGGGTCACGCCATTTTGACCGTTATGCCGGTAGCAGAAGGGCTTGCTACAAAGTGGCGTTGGAACCGAAGTTTAGGCTACATTCCGCTGTGATTGCAAGGGATCTATTGTTTCGAGTGATTTTGAACGTATAATTTATCGTTTAGCAAGACTAGAGGTACAATAAAGTTATAGGAAGGTCGTCATTTCGACCTTGCATGTTGCTTGATATGAATGCAATGTTTATGATATATGTGACCTCATGACGGGGCTGCGTTAGGACTCATAGCTCTATGGTATTAGTGTATCAAAAAAATAATAGTTTGTAAGCAAATATATATGTATAAAAGTATTTTACTAATATACCAATGGTTGTGAGCATAGTAAGCATTGCTTTAATATATCTGTAGTGTGAGAATTTTTGACCTATCTGGAAGTCGGGGTTTTTTATAATGTATTAATTATGGTATAATAGAAAGGCCTTATAATATTTTCAAATGTGTGTGAAACCTTAAATACTTTGCCTCATAACGAGGTCTTTCAAAGAAAGTTGAGTAAAAGCTATGTATCTATAATACTAACAACAGATCATAACCTTCTGTTAGTACTCGTAAAACTCTACCAATTTTTGTCCGCCAGAGTTCAAAATTTGACCCTGAATTTTTAGGCAATAATTGTTAAATTTGGATTTTTTGTAAGCAATCATTCTTTAAGACTTAATTATTAACAGGCTTACATTTACAATGTTAAGAACAATGTTGAGAACTCATATGTCCACCAAACCATATTTTGGCAGTGGACTGTGATACCCAAGATCGAAGACGAAATCTCATGATCACCAATAGACAGTAATGGGTCAATGACGATAAAACTAAAATTAGATTCGTTATCACAAAAATAAATAAAGCAACGAGTTCTGGGCTTGAGCCAGTTGTAACATATGAATATAATTTAATAACATTTAGCGAAGCGAAATGAAGAATTCATAACTTATGGTTTTTATTATCTTTATGTTTCAGTCTCGCAATCTTATTTTCAGTTATCTGTTGTACTTATACGTAGTGTTGTCTGTTTGTAAAAAATATATGTTAGGCGTAGTCAAAGTATGTAAGAAAGAAGTATTTTCTTAATTTGATACATACCTAATCCTACCTACCTTTAATTTGGCATTTATAATCAATTTCTACGATTAGAATAAGCGATATTATCCAATGGTATTTTTTTCTAAAACGAACTTGTTTGATTCCCGCCTAAGAAGAATACATTTTTAAATACAAAAAAGAATCAATCAAACTGTTTTTTTTTTTTAATGAAAATCGACTCCACGACATTTTTGGTATTTTTCCCTATTCCTCGTTCTATGAGAATGAGACTTCACGGCCGTTAAAAACTTCACTTTGGTTATACCAACAAACTAACATCAATTTCATATATACGAGATATACAATGTTTTATTAATATACTATTAAAATTTTACTAATCTGTATAAAATGACCTCTGACCACTTGTAAGCATATGGCATGCTACCCTTGTTTACTTAGTGTATTGGGGACATCTAGATGTGGGCGAAAAGAGATGAATACTTTATGAATGGCTAGCTTTACCAGCGACCTACGCTTCGTCATTCTGTTCACTTGTGTATTCATAAAATCCATTTTGCAAAAAATAGACTTATCTTACTACTTTTCTAATTGCATTTCATCATAAAAAAGCAGTGATAGCGTAATGGTTTAGAAACTCGGCCTCTCGAACGAGGGGTCCGAGGTTAAAATCCTAGGCTCTGATTTTTCAAAGTTATGTGTGTGTTAGAAATAATTATCACATGCTTAAAACGGTGAAGGAAAACATCGTGAGGAAACCTGCGTACCTGAGAGATCCATATAAAAAAATAGCAAAGGTATGTAAAGTCTACCAATACCCACTTGGCCAACGCGGTGGACTATGGCCTAATCCTTCTCATTCTGGGAGGAGACCCGTGCCCAGCAGTGGGACAATAATGGGTTGATGACGATTTATTAAGAACCATTTAGGCCCACTGCTGGATACGGTCTGCTATCAGAGTAAAAGTTCTAATTTATAATAACCTTCACACAGTCTTAAATGTTTTTATAGAACATTTAGGTATGTAGGTTTACGCGTAATGCTTAGACATATTAAAAATATATTAATATACGCTTTCTACACTCACAGACCCACACTAGGAATTCCTGTATCGTGAGTGCCATGGATACACACAAAGACGAACACACAAACACCCAGACCCAGAACAAATATCTAAATTCATCATTCAGATGTTTTTCTGGCCGGGGATCGAACCCGATACTCTTTGCGCGTCATACCGGTATGGTCTCCACCACGCGGGTCGTTGGATATATTGGCAAATTAGCAGAAGGAGAACATATACGTGACATACTTTTCATGGCATTAGCAAGCGAAGCAACTCATCTGTGGCCGACATGAGACATCTATGGGTGGCAGTAGCCACTTACCATCAAGTGGACCGCTTGCTTGCTAATTCTACATCATATAAAAAAAAACGACTTTGTTATATTAGGTTCTCTTATTATTTGATTGCTTTACAAATTTCCGTTCAGGGAATATTCCGTGGGAGTCACTGTGATATGAACACTCGAATATTCATTGGGAATTCTGTGTGGGAAAACTACGCCCACGCTCGCTTATGATATTAAAATGGCAAAGGCCATAGAAATAATTGTTATCTAGAACTTACTGCTTTGGTAAAATGTAGAATTTTTCTAGATATACTGTTGATTGAGGTAGACCAAGACCATAAGATGGATTGTGGGTCGTTGTTGGTATGGATGGATTGTAAGAGATTAAGATGGCAAAATAAAGTTAATTAAAAATACTTGAAAAATAGATACAAGGATTTATTTTTTATATTATGGAAGCAGTCGTAATATACTATCACTTGTAAATATACTGCATGCTCGTCTGCTACTGTTGTCCGTGGATCTGAAATCAACCCTAGATAAGATTAGAGTCCTACCTGAGATCTGCCACTGATACATTGTAACCCCTGAGAAATAAAACAAAATTTCATAAATGGTTTTGGTACCTTCGCCTTAAAGTAAGCAATAAATTACTTAGTTGATGGCATATTTAAATATAACTGCCTAACCTAACCTAAAAGGAAGTCATTGAATACTTACATAAAAATCCTATATAAAATCAAAAAATCCAGAGAAAACCAAAAAATAAAATTCCAAGTTCTACAATTTATAATAAAATTCAGCAAAGTTTAGGAGTTAGGCACTCGTATACCACGCTGTCTTCTTCATCAAAACTAGTGCCACAAGTGTAGTTTATTTTATGTTTTAATTCAGACTAAAAAAGTTAGAGAAAGTTTCTCCAATATTACTTATATTTAAGAATGCTAAATTCTGCTAATTTACGTAGTCTACAAATTGCGTGCATAATATACAAACATAATGCAAATCGTGCTGATTTCGTTTAGTACAAATCTATAAAACGAACAGTCTTGTACGAGTATTTTTGTTGTTATACGTATTTAACGTTTGGAATAAAAATTAAATCCCATCGAGAAGGAATATTATACGAAAAACATCAGATACAGCTAAAAACGTACCGGGTTGCAGATATGCATGTTTTTTTTAAACAATATTCCGTGAAGCATGATCTTTCTGTTTTTGGTTTGAGGGTTATACAATATAATCAAAGTTTTTATGTATATACGTTATGAAGAGTTTTCCTGCGATGTTTCGTCCATCTCTTCTATGCTGTATGTTTTGTTTTTAACGTAAATACCAATATTAATAGTAATTATTAATTTCCTTCAGTTGCATAATCAGGCCAGTTTCATGAAGAAAATAAACTAATGCGTCAGTTTTTGCTAATTACGTCAATTTTTATCTCTAGCTTGAAATTCTACTCCAGACGTTTCGCAAAAAACGTTATTGAAATATTAATATACCTACATCCATAGATAAGTAAAGATTACTCACTCCTAACAAGAAAATGTACCCAGTTTTAAAAATTGAAATAGTTGCGTAAAGAAGTTTTGCCATGTCTCCGTGCTAAAATGTCCCTAAAATATTTGAAATAATTATTTATTTATTACGTAAATTACGTAATTATTACGTAAATTTGTTATTCATTCGTAAATTTTCTCTAAAAATGTTTTTATCTGTCAAGGATTCAAAAAAAGAACTAACTAAAATAAGCCGTTTGTGGCTTCATTCAATTTCAAGGCGGCGAAGTATCTTTACTAATCTATGCCTACAATCATGAGATTTGTTGAATGTTTTGGAGTAAGATATACTTACCGATGTGTACATACTAGTATACACACGTGTAAGTAGAAACTTTAATAAAATGTAGTTCATAGATCTACAATTCTTAAATTATTATTTCACTGACACTTCACTTACCTCGTCAGGTGAACAGCAAGAACTCTGGTACTTCAATACAATAAAAACTTATTACATTGTCAGTATCCTTTGTGAATACAATATCTTTGTCCATTAACCGAAAAACCTATCTATATTTGTCTCCGACAAACCTCGAGGGGAGATAAAATGAGGGTTCAAACATTCCTGCGTTTACTGATACTATCCAATACTGAGCAAGATTAAGCCAGAAGTCACAAAAATAATACAAAAAGATTCATATAATTTAATATTATATTTTGATGTAATAATTAAGAAATATTGATATATTATAATATAATTTTAAACGAATTTTAACTTAGCATACAGCAAATAGATAAAGTAAATCTTTCAAATAAATTATTTGTTACACCAACGCGCCCAATTTCGTCCTACGCTAATAATAAATAAACTTTATATTCCCAAACGCACCAAAAGAATTATCACATCACTTGATAGAGCATGGACAAATAATAATTGGTTTCATATTTTTTTTATTAAAGTGAACGTCAATTATAAATTATTATGCACTTTTTAAAATATTTCTCGTACAATATCCATTATTTTTGCTGTAAGTAAAAAAATATAATTATATAATTTTTTAAAACGTGTGATTTCTTTTTTTTTTTAATTTACACTTTACAATGTTTTAATCAAATGAAACTTTTACTTCATTAATTGTAGTAACGTTACGAAAGACCCAAATATAAAGAACATTTATACGCCTTTAAACAATGGCATTTATTTTTATAACGAAGATATATTTTCAGAATATTTTCAAACAATTCAAATGTCACCAGGTTATTTTTAATCTGTGCCCAGAATCAATATTAACAATTAGACGTTGTCGGATGACAGGAAGGTCAGTGAACTCGATGCACTCCGTAGGGGACAAATGCATCGAGATGTTCGAATCGTTTTAGGGGTAGAACAAGTTATCTACGTAGAAAATTAGAAATTATCCTTCTGAAAATACTCATATTTATACATTCTTTATTATGTTTCATATACATCTTTTCTCTATTATACTAACGTTTAACACACGCTACAAATTATTTAAAATTGGATTTAATTACTGTTTAATTTTTTATATAAGAGTCAGTTATATAATTATGATGATCTTGTTTTGTTCCTTGATGTCACACAGTAAATCCTAGTGTGGGATTATACGTGTAGCATCATTTCTTCCATTTAAAAGTGTAACCTACATTAACTCAGACGTTTTCAGTATTGTAACTAAGAACTAGGAACATCAAACGACTGTTATCACTGCGTAGCGAGGAACACGACCTGGAACAATAATCCGCGGACTTAAATGTACTTTGTGTTACGTTCCCTTTACCTTGTTCTGTAGCAGGAAATGGAACTGAAAGAAATACTCCTGCACAAAACGCTAAGTATACGTTACAAAATATTTAAAATTGTTTTTTTCCCAAGGGAAAATATAAAAATATGTATGGTCGATGGATTTAGATTTCTGTCCTGGTTCTGCGTATTTATGCATTTCTCTTTGTGTGTTCAGACTATAAGTGTAAAAAGCGTTATTTATTCCATTTAAAAGTGTCACCTACATTAACCCAATATTTTTTAGTATGTTAACCAAGAACTAGGAACACCAAACGACTGTTATCACTACATAGCGTAGAACACGACCTGGAACAATAATCCGCGAAGTTAATGTTACTTTCTGTTCGTTCCCTTTACCTTGTTCTGTAGCAGGATATGGAACTGAAAGAAATACTCTTTATTAAACGCAGGTCAAACTATGTTTTGTTTGTTGCGAATATTGTAATAAAATAAATCTATTAATAAGTAGATCCAATTTACAACTTTTATTATTCCCGCGCCAAATGCAACTTCAAGAGCGTTCTTTTTCTTTTTTATGATAGCTCATACAATCGTTTGTGTCTTTGATATTATTATTTAATTATTTTGAATATATGCATTTCTAACAAATATTTGTGCCACAAATTTCTTAGAACAAAAATCCGCAGAGGTTTTATATTAATATGTGTTTACGATCTTGTTTCCCAATAGCTGAAAATAGAAGGAACTGAAGAGTTCCTTAAGGTTCCTTAAAGCAGGTTCATTTTTTTATATTAATGAAGGTAAAACTTTAAATTTGTGGTTTATATCCAGTAGAACACATTTTGACTTTCTACAATGTAGTGAAGACGGTTTGAATCTAATCGGCTTTTCTAAAGTTACACCAAAATGATTAACTGCGAAATAAAAAATGCGTTGATGTAAAGTAAAAGACTATTTAAAAATTCAAAAATATATCGTGAAGATTTTCTCAGTTCTCGACAAAAAAGCTCATGAGAAAATTACAACAATAATGGGTTTGAAAAATTAGAAGAGCTAAGAACAAAAATGCGCGATTTTAACATAATAATAAATATTCTTATCATTATATTCAGGTAAAAGACTTACTCTTTCCGTGTTTGTAGCTAAATTATTTGCTCCAAGTCTTGGCCCATAAGACCCTTAGGGCGGGTAGAACAGTTTTCGTAAATGTTTGATCAATCCTAACCACTCCCTTCGTATTAAGACGATATTCATAAAGTAAGTTGAGCTTGAGAAATAATATTATAATTTCATTAATAATTAAGAGGATGTTCTAGTAATATTTATAATTCAATACTTCAACACATTTTTCAAAATGGTGCTTAAGTCTATAAGTAGGTGCATGGATGCTTACACTAACATTATAAAGTTTTCCTACTTTGTTTGTTTGTTTGGTTGTACTGAATAGGCTCAAAAACTACTGGACCGATTTTAAAAATTCTTTCACCATTCGAAAGCTACATTATCCACGAGTAACATGGGCTATATTTTATATGAAATATATTTGATAAATAGATTTTGAGGCGGTACAAAATCTATTTATCAAATATATTTCATATAAAGGGATTTAAGAGCTTCTTAAAAGAGATAATTCTCGTAAGTTTATGTTTCAATTTATTTGGACAAAATAATCAAATTACACATAAGACTAGGGCAGATAGTTTTGAATAGTCTTATCTAACGACTTCGTTAATAATTTCGCGTGATATGACTGACCTATTAAAGATTTAAATATATTAAACTTTATTTACAACGTATTCATTTTAAATTTAATTTGGCTATTGTAGTGGACAGAATATTGACACATGTCGATCTTTGGTAGGTTACATTGGATAGATTGGTTATTAATAACAGACGTAATTGAACTACGCATCACGTTACTTTTATTAGTTCAACAATGTTACTTACTTTTATCTTCAATGCGATAGATGGCGTTGTACGTCTACATCCCGATTCACGCTACGGACATTACGGTCTCAAAATATCGCTACTAAAGCGTACGAATTCCGTAAATGTTTGATTAATCTGACTCCACTCTACCTTTTGTGATTATCCCGCTCGTGCGAAACAAGTTCTGTCAAAGCGATTTTATTGAGTTTCGAGACGACTTGTACCTACTGTTAATTAATTTAATGAGGTCATGTAGTTAGTTATACAATAAAGTGGTGCTGATGACAGTTTTGAGTGTTCTGGAGGTCTAGTTTCGATTTCCATTCACAGAAAAAAATTAAGTAATGTTGATGTTTGTATTAACTATAAATCAAGGCAAATGTATATGCTTTGCCTATAAAAATAAAAGTATTTAAAGTTCTTAAAATCTTTATTTCCTCACAATATACATATAGAGTGTATAAAACACAGACGAAAATGAAAGAGTATTTGGCCAGCGTAGTAGAACTACGGCTGTAATGCCTGTAAACGATTTTTATTTATATAATATAGGAGTGCCTGATGGTAAGTAGCTACTACCGCCCATGGACATCTTTAATCAACCCCAGATAGGATTAGACATTCCTATCTGAGGTTGGTCACAAATGCACCGCTACCCTAAAGAACTAAGCTGGAATGCCTCGGAAAAGTACGTCTCTCTTACCGCACCCTTCAAACCAGAACACAGCAGCACTCAACACTGCTGTTATAAGGCAGAAATATGTGTGGCGGTGGTGCCGCCGGAGTTGAACCACAAAGGGTTCTACCATCTTCAATTAATTTAATTATGAGAGTAGACCTGTACCCAGTTAAACGATATAAATTATATGAAGATGACTAATTAATATCGTACAAACTATTACTACATGTTCGTTCGTCGAAATACCTTTGTTACTTAATACCCTATATTTATCTGAGGTCGCCCTTTGTAAGCTACAAAATATAGCAATTACCTAATGAAGCAGTTTTCTCATAGTTTTGCAATAAGTAGTTTATTTGACGACCCGCGTGGCGGAGCGGTCACCATGCCGGTCTGACGCGCAAAGGGTCCCGGGTTCGATCCCCGGCCAGACAGATTTCTAAATGATGAGTTAGATTTCTGTTTCTGGGTCTGGGTGTTTGTGTGTTTGTCTCTGTGTGTGTCTATAGCACCCACGATACAGGGAATCCTAGTGTGAGTGTAGAAAGCGCTTTTTTTTTTTTTTTTTTTTTTTTATATTAATATAGAATTAACAGATGACCATGCAGTCCACCTGATAGTAAAAGCCTGCCGCTCATGGAAATCTGTAACTAGATAAGATTAGGCAGTGATAGCCTAGTGGTTAAGAAACTCAGCCTCTCAATCGAGGGATCCGAGGTTTTAAATCCCAGGCACCTCTGAGTTTCCAAAAAGTTATATGCGTTTTTGAAATTAATTAACACTTGCTAAACGGTGAAGGAAAAACATCGCGAGGAAACCTGCATACCCGAGAGATTTAAAAAAAAAATCTCAAAGGTATGTGAAGTCTACCAATATGGACTTGGCCAGCGGTGGACTATGGCCTAATCCTAATCTCGTTATGAGAGGAGACCCGTGCCCAGAAGTGGGACAGTAATGGGGTAAACTGATAAGGTGTGGCGGTGGTGCCGCCGGAATTGAACCACAGAGGGTTTTACCTTTAAACACTAAGCTGGAATATCTCGGTAAAGCATATGTCACTTATCACACCCGTCAAACCAGAACATAGCGTTTAACGCTAACTATTACTAAGTAATAATAGTTTTTATTTTATTCTAGGTAACAAATGTACGTACAAAAATGTAGTCTAACAATACTTATTCCGACTACAGATAATTAAATAGCCATTCAATTAATGTACAGTGGAGATTCATACTACAAAGGGAGTAGTTAGCATATTTTATTTTGTATACATTCTAGAGTCGTCCGCGTTCCAAGTCGGTCGACCGGTTGTACAACTAGTTGACTGATCGGTCGGTAACCACACAAGAAATAGGCGTGGTACGTTCTTGATTTGTATATTAATATGCTAGTTATGACACGCTTTTTTAAAATAAAAATAGATGTTATCAACTTGTATGTTATTATTGAGTTATATAACATTAAAATAATATTGTAATAATACCTATTGAATTAATAGTTATCCATTTCATAAACATAACATCATCGTATGGTTTAATTTTTATCAAATTGCGATAGTTCATTGTTTTAATAGTAGATACTTATCTTATATATAAAACTCTCGTGTCACAATGTTAGTTACCGTACTCCTCCGAAACGGCTTTACCGATTTTCACCAAATTTTATATGCATATTCAGTAGATCTGAGAATCGGCTACTATCTATTTTTCATACCCCTAAGTGATAAAGATTGTTCACCCTTAATATTTTGTAATTTATATGGCAACACAACCTTTGCCGGGTCAGCTAGTAAGAATATATTTATTAGAAATGTTAAATTTCAACAAAATAGGTTAGATTTAATTATAAAAACATAAAAGAATTACTTCTGAACGAACATCGTACTATTTTTTAAATGAGGAAATATTACTCTATACTCATTACTGATTAAAATTTGCAACAATTTTCTAATCGGTAAAGAAGTGTTGGACCCCTACAGCTTTATCTTTATTTAATACAATTTTGTAGATGATTAATTATTCCTTTTTACGTAATAATAAAAACGACCACCGCCGCTATAAACTAAATTTGAATAATTCAAATGATCATTACTAGTCTAAACTAAAACAGTGGTTTAAGTGCTTTTAAAATAACTTAGGTAGTATTTCTTTTTTCAATTACCACACTAAATATAATCGAAGTTATATGAAGAGATTAAATATTAGCTTTTTTATTATATAGGAGTAGCAGACGAGCATACAGTCCACCTGATGTTAAGTGGCTCCTGCCGCCCATGGACATCTGTAATCAACCCCAGATAGGATTAGATATTCCTATCTGAGGCCGGCCACAGATGCACCGCTACCCCTGAGGACTAAGCTGGAACGCCTCGGAAAAGTCTGTCTCCCTTACCACACCCTTCAAACCGGAACACAGCAGCGCCTAACACTGCTGTTATTAGCTAGAAATAGGTATGGCGGTGGTACCGGCGGAGTCGAACCACAAAGGGTTCTACCACCTTCAAAAAATATACAAAAGGTTTAAATAAATTATAATAAAACTGTGGCAGTCACTAGAACTAGAGACTTGTAATACATACACAGTTTTCGTAGAATCTGGATGCGTTAAAAGATTTTGTTTTTCTCTCACAAAAAGCAGCTATACTCGTAGGTCGGTTTAGAAAAACCAGTATAAGTTGACCCACCACACCCCTATACCCTGCAACCCCGCGGACGATTGAAAGGGACAACCTCTAACCAAACAGGTCATTTATCTCTGGTGCTTAGCAACCGACTATAAGATATTAGGAAAATTAGCTTAAGGGTCCTCCAATCTAGAGCCTTACAATATTAAGGGTTACATTATACGTCTGTGACATGTTTGGGGATCGGTCAGTTTTGGTTTTGCTTTGTCTAATGATTTTGGGGTTTGTGCAGAGAATGTTATGAGTTAATTGTATTGTATTTGATTACGTTAAGTTCAAATTAGTCAATGATTTATGTAAGCTTTCGCAGTGATGTAAATAAATTAATATTGTCTCTGTTTATTGCAATCGAATCGGCCCGAGATACGAACCCCAGGCTCTGAATTTTCAAAGTTATTTTAATTACAAATTAATTATTACCTGCTATACCTAACGAAAGTAAACGTCGTGAGGAAAGCTTCACGCCTCAGTTCTATAAAAAAGAGTTTTCAAAGGTGTGTGAAGTCTACTAATACCTACGCATTTGGCCAGCGCTTTAGACTATAACCTAACTCCTCTTACTCTAAGAGCAGATCCATGCCCAACAGTGGGATTCAAAAAGGGTTGTAACCAGGTATTGAATTTCAATGATAATATTTTCTCCATATTTCATCTAAAACAACAAAAAATCCTTATTATTAAATAGCTTGAATTTACGAATGTACTAAAATTACAATTTCAACTATTGATAAACCAAACACCTTAGGATTGACTAAATTATTAATCACACAAATATTTTTCAACCAATTATGTTTTATAAGCAACATTGTTCTCATACGCTATTAAATTGATCGGGATCAATTCACTGGGATGTAACACAAATGGATATGCTCGGGTGTTTGTTCGCTGTGTTTGCGTATCCATACAAGGTTTTCATTGTGTTTTCTGTTGCAATACCATGAGTGATGGAGAATGGAGTTTTACATGTGAAGTTCCACGAAGCTTTATGAAATTTAAAGTTTTACAATTAATTACCTATTTCTACCTAATGACAACAGTGTTAAGCGCTGCTGTGTTGTGTGCTTGAAGGGTGTGGTAAGGAAGACATACTTTTCCGAGGCGTTCCAGCTTAGTCCTCAGGAGTAGCGGCGCATCTGTGGCCGACCTCAGGTGGGAATATGTAATCCTATCTGGGGTTGATTACAGATGTCCATGGGCGGCAGTAGCCACTTACCATCAGGTGGTCTGTATGCTCGTCTGCTACAGGTGGTAAGCCTCTTCAGGGGTAAATTCTGAAGATACTTTCTTCCTTTTACCTTACGTATGCAGTAGTAGTAATAAGTAATATAAGTTATCGCTACAATGGTAAAGGAAGTCATCATGAAGAAACCGCATGTAGGATTCTTCATGATGTGACTCCTGGGAATTCTAAAATAAAGTTATCCAAGGTGTGTAAAGTCTACCAATTCGCACTTGGCCTACACGGTAAACTTTAGCCTAATCCCCTCGTACTGAAACTGAGAGAAGAGCCATGCCCAGCAACTAAGGGTTGATGACGATGCGGTAGTAAAATACTACTTTTTCTCTGGTTTAAAGGGTGACAAGTGTGATAATAGATACGCAACGTCCAAATGTAGTTTCAGTATGTCTCTGCCCATGCACGTGAGTCTTGAAACATCTGCTCTGTTATTGACTGGTGACCAGAGCATACGTTATCGGCTAATCAAAATGTCGTCACATAACAACTTTTAAACAATCTTTATCTTCAAGCAAACAATAATTCTTGTAAATGCTTATAAGTGGCACTTTTATGTGTACCAAATTTCGGTGAACAATTATCGAAATCTGGAAAATAACGGCATGATATTTAACTTTTTCTTAGAAAAGTATGATTTCCGTATAATTTGCCAACTTATCGGAACCGTACAAAGGAATTCTTAAAACTGATTGCGGCGGCCTTAGCCGTCATACCGATCGCGTGGCGCAGCGGTCACAATACCGTTCTGTGACGTAGAACTGTGTTTCTCAAACCTTTGTACCCTTATTTTTTTCGAAACAACGGCGAACCACTTTAAAAACGGCTTAGATAGACTGAACCCCTTCAAATGGCTAATGTAGAAGACACGTCTTAATATGGCTTGAATAGAACTAAATAAGATAATTATATTACAAAAATAGTTATACAGTTTAGAGTTTTGGACGACGTATTTATTTTATAAGTTTAATTTTATTATTATTTATACTTTAATTTAAAATTTTAGGCTATGTTTACTTTAATTCTTTGTCTTTTCTTCAATTTGTATAAATTTGTATGTATTAGTAATAGTTAGAATTTTAATAAATACTTATCTTTCTCGTTCACACAGTTGCAAAGATGTGTTACTAATAATTAATCTGATGAGAAATCTTCCTTTAATATTGAAAATTCAGTCAATTCAACGAGACATTTGATTTAAATTGGTAGCATACGCAGCGTTACATAACCTACCAATATTTTGTAATTTTTTCGCGTACCCCCTACGGTACGGCTACAGCTTTGCCATACCCCAAGAGGCAGGCGTACCCCACTTTGAGAAACTCTGACGTAGAGGGTTCGATTCTCAGTCAGGTAAGTTTAGAAGAGACAAATTTGGATCTCTGTTATTCTATGCGTTCTATGTTTTTGTGTGTGTTTAGGGGATTGATATTAGACGATACTGGACATATTAGGCGTTGTGCTATGATTTTAGAAAAACGTTAAAAGCACCATTAACGCAATATTGCTGAAAAATATTTTCATAGTTATAGTAACTGTTTTCAATGATGTGAGTACCTTTTGATCCTTTTCATCCTAGTTCAGCTTTAAGCGGTTTAATTTGTTAAAGAGCTGAAAAAAATTCAGTCGTTTTTAAATACTAAAAGTAGTGGATTGCAGTCCATCTGATAGCAAATGACCATGAGGGTCATGTTTATGTACGTCTGAAATATAGGACAATAAACCTGTTGACGAAAATCAAGACATATACTGCAATTAAACATCAATTTAGAATCCTTTAAATAACTTAGTTTTAGGTTTATGTTTAAGAATCTTTATTTCTTTATTATTTAACTATTAAGTGTGTTTTTGACGTTATTACTATTATTAGGTAGAACTAGGCGTGGTATATGAACAGAATGGGTCAGGAAAATTGTGGCCTTAATGGTATTCTTTTTGAGTTAAGCAGCAGGACATCATATCAAATTTCTCTTTCGTAATGCAAATGAAGTTTTGCAAAAGACATCTAAGTATTTCATCATAATCTACTTTATGTTTGATCTCTACAATATACAATAGCAAATGAGCATGTAGTGGGTACATCTAATGCTAAGTGGTTACTGCCGCCCATAGACATCTGTAATTAACCTTTAATAGGATTGGAGCCCTACTTGAGGTCGGTTACACGTTGCTCTATTGGGCTTTGTCTACCATCTTTAAACCTGAGTACACCGTTTAATACTCTGAAGATTAATTACGGAATAAAACGGGCGCAAATGTGTGTCAATGCTGGTGGAAGACACTTGACAGATATGATCTTTTAATTTGCAAAAAAAGTTACAGGTCCATAAGATTTCCATTGAGCAAAATCTTTTTTTTATTTAGTACAAAAGTTATTAAAAAACAAAATTGAATGATTAGTTTTGCGCCACCCTGTATATTTCAAACTTGTATTTACAACAAAATCTATATAATGTGATTTACGACCCACGTGGCGGAACAGTTACCATACCGGTCTGACGCGCAGTGGCTTCCGGGTTCGATCCCCGGCCAGACAGATATCTGAATTCTGAATGATGAAATTAGATTTTTTGCTTGTGCTACAAGGTGTTTGTTTTAAAGCGTCTTAAATAGCCAAAACCTCATCCAAATTGGATGAGTCTTTGAAAAAAACGCTGACGTAAATATACATACACCCATACATACATACATACACACAAAAAAGGAAGAGAAAGAGCTCGAACGACTGGTAGCCAAGCAATAGATGAAAACAGCTTATAAACAGACGAACGAAGGCAGACGAGAGAGGCGGTTTTTTAGTCGGTAAAGGTACGGTACCAGGCCAAGCTCGACATACAGAGTCCAGAAGATCTAGACCCAATGACGCTCTAACGCTCGAACACAGCATACTAGATAGGACTTCACAAAGGTTCTGTAGTTCTAGCAAGAACTACAGAACCTCCTTTGTGAAGTCGGTTAATAAAGCACCTTTAAATCCTATCTAAGCACATCATTAGTGAATTAAGTTCCTTCAAGAGAATTTAGCCGATATAGTTGATTTTTCCATTGAAAACAATTAGTATGCCGTGCGAATTCACGGGTCGGTGCGATTTCTTCCGTTCGGGCGGCGCGCGGCCCATTCTGCTCACAGATATTTTATCTGTTGCACAACAAGTTTATGTGGGAGGTTCTATGTGATTTCCTTTTTATATCGTGAATTCAGTGAACGGGATATAGGAGTAGTAAAGTAGTGGACGTTCAGTTCCTAATGTGTTTTTTAAAATGTATTTTTTTTTTTCGATGTTGCTATTTATTTATTGGATAATAATAAGGTTATATATGTATTTATTGATTCAATGGTATGTCTTTCAGTGTTTTTTTTACTGCGTGGATAATATTATTTTGTACGGTTGATGAGAGTGTCAGAGGATGAGAGTGTCAGAGATCGAGGAGGAACATAATACGGTGCTACCACTCAAATCTTACCTGTAAGTCTATATAATTTCGTTTGCGATTTTGCATATCAAGGGACATAGATAAAATCAAAATTCTAATATAGCTATCACCTTGTGAACAATCAATGGTTAGTTCCCAATGTTAACTCTTTTAAGAATTTGAAATAATGAGAAGGCGTTTAGCTCATTTCTACATACTGATCTAACAAATAGCCTGTTCGATCCCTTGTCAGGTAAAATGTAAGCTGTGAATGAATATTTGTTCTGTAAAAAAAACTGCACACGGTGATTCTATTCATGTTAATACAAACGCACACACTCAAGACCGTAGTGTGCAGCATTTATTAAGCTATACGCAATGTGCGGACCGGAACTTTACAAATACTTGGTCCCGACACTCCCGACCGGAAGTCCGGAACCTTGCAGCCGGCAGGTATGCTGCCGAGACATGCTTTTTTGTTTTCGATCACTTCGCCCTAAAGTAGGATGTCTTGTGATTTTGTGCTCACAACGTCGTTACGCACAATTATGTGTGGCCGTATACCGTCGTACACACTAGATGGTTTGGCGAGTTTTATGTTCGCCAGGGTAGAGCAGACGGGGAATGATGCTTAGAGGACTCCGGCTTCGTTCCTTTGGAGATCATGAAGTCCTCAACGTAGCGTCGAGGAATGTCACCGGGGGGTTTTAGTACGGTAAGAATCAAACATAAACCCGTATCGCTTCCACGGCACCGGGTATCTCTTGAAGTTTAACCTCGTTTAAAAAAAACTTCACAGGCACTAGCGCAACAACTATTTCGGCCTTGTAACTACATTTCTGTGTTTTACACAAATAAAATAGTAAATTTAGTAAAAGTATGAAGATATCACCCGAACTCTACTCTAAAGTGTACCCAATTAAAATAAATAACCGTTGGATGGCGCAAATCGCTCTATATGCCTTATATAACGCGTCCCACTGCTGGGCAGGGTATATTGATAGTTTCTATACATATGTTACAACTTTTTCAAGCCTTACAACCACCATCTATTAGGCCATGTCGCTTTTTAGAGTTTTACATCCATTGCGGACTGTGAAGACGGTTAGTTTATTATAATTATGATGGGTAGCAATGTATCGTAACGTAGGGCTACGTGACTTGCGTAGCATTCGCATGCGCGGCGGTCGTCTCGAGGGCGTACGGTAGTTTTCCAATCAAAGGTCTTAACTCCAGTCCGTTTATCCTTAAAAACTCAGCCTTAATACTATATATTAGAACTTTAAATAAATTGATCAGTGATACACATACGACCTATTCAGAATATTTGAATTTGCGTCGGCAGTCGGTCATTTAATTTCCAAACGCCGTATGTACTCGTAGACCTTTCCGTAAAGGCGAACTCTAACAGCTTGACACAAATTTAAAAATGGAACACCGGGTTGTGGAACATAGGTCGTAGGAGTGATATATATAAGGCCGTCGCCCGCCAATCGTCAGCATTCGGGCGCCGCCGCCCGCCGCGCACGTGTGCGCTTCAATCGAATGAGGTCTAATTTTCGTCAAGCGTGCGCTCTCGTTTCGTAGCGAGATCGAAAACTTTTTACCCTTAAGCGAAAGGTTCGCGTGCTCACTTTAATTGTTGTAGTAGCTAATCGTTTGCATCCTTGGCCTTTGGTCGGTTCTTTATGCATTTTAATAACAATTTTATTATATAGCAATGTATCTTTTGCTGATCTCGTGTAGGATTATAATCCTATGTGGGGTTGATTATAAATGTCCATAGGCGGCGGTTGCCCCTAATCATCAGCTGACCTGCATGCTCGTTTGCTACTTTAATATAAAAAATAATAACTCGGTTGCTTCACCGTTACAAGTCCTGAATATAGTTTTAGCTTTAACATTTGCTCTATGTATGTAGTTAAGAATAAACATTAGTTACACATGATTTCGTTATTTGACATATCACATCAAAGTTCTTAAGCTCTACCATACAATTCTCAACTACCTTTAGCTCCACCTTTTTTAACTAGAGTTCTTTTTTGGCTAAAGTGTAAGCTTTACCCTACATTCAAACTCTACATTAATATGTACCAGTACACGTAGGTTCTGTCCATGCGATAAATTCCAAAACTGATCCAGGCAAAAATTACCTTTCTAACCCTCTAACTCAATTTTTTTTTGTTTGAACTCTCCCACGTTCCAATACTCATTCGTTCAAAACCTATTCGAAGTCTACTCGCTTACTCCGTCAACGGTCCAATCGAATCAAACAGCGTCGTCAAACATGCGCGTTACTGAATGTTTTATAAGTCGGGCTCGGAGTATGGTGTCCCTTCAGTCCTAATTCCGTGACTGTTTTGTATGTTTCTTTACTATTTGTTTACGAAATCAAGTACATAATGAGAGCCTAAGGAGTGATAGTTGTGAGGTTGAAACTCTGTTTCTTAATCGGGGGTCTACTACAGGTATCTTCCCAGAGAAAGAGACTTAAGGCCCTAGATTACCGCGCTAGCTAAGTGCGAATTAGTAGACTTTACATAGGTATCCTTAGAACTTTTTGCGAACTCTCAGGTTTGCAGGTTTGCTCTCAATGTTTACCTTCACCGTTTAAGCAAGGGATAATAAACGCTTTCTACACTCACAGCCCCACACTAGGATTCCCTGTGTCGTGGGTGTCATTGACACACACATAGACAAATACACAAAAACCTAGACCCAGAAACAGAAATCTACATTCATCATTTAGATATCTGTCTGGCTGGGGATCGAACCCGGGACCCTTTGCGCGTCAGACCGGTATGGTGACCGCTCCGCCACGCGTGTCGTCATTTATAATAAATTTCTAATGCACACATAGTATTGAAAAATCAGAGGTTGAACCTGGGAGTTGAACCTTGGTCTCCCGGAAAGGCCGAGTTTCTTAAACACTAAGTATAACCACTAACCACTAGTTCGACGATCCGCGGAGCGGTCACCATACTGGTCTGACGCGCAGAGGGTCCCGGGTTCGATCTCCGACCAGACAGAAATCTAAATGACGAATTTAGGTTTATGTTTCTGGGTCTAGGTGTTTGTGTATTTGTCTATGTGTGTGTCCATAGCACCCACGATACAGGGAATCCTAGTGTTGGGCTGTGAGTGTAGAAAGCGTTTTTTTTAATCACTAAGTATAACCACTACCACTAGTAATTGACTTTAAGGTATAATTGATCTTTTGAGAATATTTGAATGTATGAAGCCAAAAAGCTTAAATAAAACACATTTTTGTCGAGTTCATGCATGTGTGCTCCCGCGGCGTATTGAGCTTTGAAACTTTTATAAGCTCTCGGCTTTTACTCCTTAACTCACTGTTTTATGAGTACTTCTGTATTAACTTCTTATAGTAGTAAATTTAGAGTAGCTTATAGTAAAAATATTATGTATTGATACAGGAGGAATAATTATATCATCAGATAATTATTATATTAATTACTTTAATGATTGGGTTTCTTTAATGAATAATGGAAATATTTCGTTTACGTGTACGATTTGAAAATGATGACTTTTACCGAATTAAAATCATAATCTTATTATTAAGAAAAAATATTATATAAGTGTTACATTTTTTTCGAAAGGAAGAATTTCTCATGGATTCGGCTTAGATCAGGCATTTCATATATATACTTATATAGGTAATGTCTAAAAAAATATAATAGACACTAGGTTTTGCCCGCGGCTTCGTCCCCTTTTTAAAGAAAACAATGTGACATACTAACATACATAAAACTGAAAATTCGTACCTTCATTGGAATGACAGTGGCGCCATTTGGCGAAAATTGATCGTACCAACTCTGAAACCTTCGTGGGCTCATGGACAACAACTTTGCTAAAGATCATCACTTGATCAAATGCATAGTTTACGATACAATCCTTACTAATATCGATTAAAATAATCAACTTTTTGACCCAAAAGATCGATTCTCCGATTAATCGATCTTAGATCGCCATCCCTAGTTCCCGTGGGATATCCGGGATAAAAACTATCGTATGTCCTTTCTCGGGTTTTAGACTATCTTTTTACAAAATTTCATTAAAATCAGTTCAGTGCTTGAGGCGTGAAGAAGAGACAAACAGACAGACGAAGTTACTTTCGGATTTAGAATATTAGTAAGGAAGTAAGGATTTAACCTAAATAGTTGTATGTTAGTAGTACAAATAAAAAAAATGGTATAGAACCCTCTATGTGCAAGTTCTACTCGCATATTATTTTTGATATATGTATTGTTGTATGATGTACTTACGTACACATGTTAGTAAAACATACAAAAACAAAGGGAAATAATGACTTACAGTGTAAGGTGCGTTAAAACACAAAAATACTAAAGCGTAAATTTTTATTTCAGGAAGTTCTCAAGATTTCTCGTTTTAGTTAATTAAGAGCTTTGTGCTGTTAATCGTAAAACAAGGAAAGAAAACTATAATGGACAAAACTATTTTTTAAGTTTTTATGAATCTAAGTCTAAAAAGCTAGAATCTTGTATATACCTACAGCAATTTTTAAATGTCATCAGGTCATAGGTTTCATCTCGATTATTTACTTCAACTTTAAAGCAGGTGATATTAATTACTTACAATATAGAAAGTATAAAGTATTAATTATTTAATTATATAAGATATTTTCATTTATAGATGTTTTATATATTTATTTCATTATATATATTTAATTACATTGGTGTTCGAATTCGCAATTAATATAATTGTATGACCAAAAAAGATTTTATTTTACACTAATAATATTGAAAATTTGATACTTTTAACATGTAACAGATACTCAAAATACTCGGTGTATAATTTTAAACTATCTGACATTTCAATTCAGTTGCAATGATCGTGGACATAGCCAAAACTAAAATAAACTAAAACTGAAATATATCATTAAACTAACCATGTTTCGAAGTAACATAACTTACCATACAGAGTAGGTATGTCTAATTACTCGTATAAATCGGTAGGGCATCCCAGCCCTTCAAGAACACGGGGAGAACGTCCGAAGCCCCTCACAATACCCTCACCATTACCGACCCTACGTCGCAGTCCTTTTTATGCCCTCCTAATGTTTACGAAGAAATGTTCTCTACTGTTCACACTGAATCTTACTTTGGTGTCAGTTTTTAATTTTGTAAGGGTTTCTTTCTTTTAATTCTTTATCTTTACTTACGCACTTTATTAATTATTACGTTTCAAAATACTTGGTCTGATGTATTACTTAAATTATTTAATATAATAATAATTGTAGGATTAAAATAACTTAAACTCAATTAAAAATCCAAATTAAAATATTTAAAGTAGTTTAAAAATAATTAAAATTATAACTAAAATAACTGAGCCAGATCGCTGCCCTGCGGTAGTCCAATTCACTAGCAGACCTGAATAGTTGCCCAGTTATAAACCCAATCTTAAGTATACAACTCTATGACGACGATTGTAACATATTATATTATGAAAATTCTTACTGATTACGAGAAATAACCTTCCTTCTTTCCTATGATTGTCCTATACTACCAATAGTGACGTTTTAGTTCTTCGAGTTACATTCTTTCAGGATTTAGGTATATGTAGCTAAAGAGGCAATTGTAGGTACTCTATTGTCTTCTCTCATAATTGGCTTTCGCCCGCGGCGCGCGTGTGTTTACCGCTCAGCTTTGCCTTCATAACACATGCTAGATGCTAGATGCTCTCGTATGGAGATCGCTAAACACACGTTTGAAATTTCCCAAAAGAATATACGAGTGCAGTTTTGATATATTTTATAAACATTGAAGTAACAAGCATACAGCCCACTTGATGGTAAGTGGTTATTGCCAGACATCTGCAATTAACCAGAGCTTATTAGAGATAGATAATTACAGGTAGCCCCGAGGTTAACCATGGATGCGTTGCTACCCTTAAGGAATAAGATGGAACACCTCGGATAAGTATTAGTCCGTTCAAACCGGAAGAAGCAGAAATTAACATTTTTAAACGGAAATAAAATTATAATTTTCCAAAATGATGGAAGACATTTAATATACTTTTGAACATAAACAAAAATAATGAAAATAAATCATTTATATACTTAATTACCCAGATCTACAAGTATTTTAACATTATAAGTACTATCTAGTTAAGTGATGTAATATTCTGTTTGTGATAACCTACACGTAACTTGCGGTTGAAACTGTATTTAATATCTAACATTATATATATCTGGACTAAAGTAGCTGACTAATTGTAGAAATACGAGTAAGTATTTTATGAAGGAAGTACACATACTTCATGATTAATCAATACCTCTTATTATAATAAAAGAGTATCAGATGAGAATGCAGTCCACTAGTGAGTATCATGCTGCCCATGGCTATGTAATGGACCCCCCATAAAATAAGATTTCTACCTGTACCCTTACCAGGAGATTTTACGTTTCGACAAATATGACTGTTTTGGTATTTGTTTACGTATTGGCCCATACAAATTCCAATCAGCGCCCCTAGCGGATCGTGTCAGGACTAGGAAATCGTATGGGCCAATACGTAAACAAATACCAAAACAGTCATATTTGTCGAAACGTAAAAACTCCTGGTAAGGGTACTGAGGTCCGCCCCAGATGCGCTGCTTCCCCTGAAGACGAAACTGATTTCCGGTTTGTATGTCTCCTTTACCATACCCTTCAAACCAGAACACAGTAGTGCTTAACACTGCTGGTATTAGATAGAAATAATTTAACTCAACTGAATAAATAATATTTGTAGCACCGTTGGGCTGTTGGGTTCAGGACGAAGATAGACTATTCGTCCCACTGGTTATGCTTTCCCCGAAAATTGGATTATGTTTATGTCCTCCCAAACTTGGATCTCGTACCCAGCAGTGGTTATCCATCCATCTCGCTTGTCTACAATGTGGATCGGTTTCTTACATCTTTGAGAATGTTATGGACAACTCAAGGCATGTTGGTTTCCTCTCGATGTTTTTCTGCATCAACAATTAGGGGTAGAGAGCTAGAAACAGCTAGGATTTAAGAACAAATTTCATAGCATTCACTTATTACTTGTCTAAAAATAAGTAGTAAGTCTGCTCCTTTTACATTCCTTTACCTGGGAACATTACCGGAAGGAGCAAACATTAGGCAGGTAATTGTATAAAGGCGGTCAAACTAGTTCGTTAAAAAGCCGGACTTGCCGGACATCGTATAGAACGCAGTGTAAGTGCTTCAAAGGACATCCCCTTTAATGTTATGATTACGTACTTCGAATAAATTGAATTTGCATAAGATGATATAACGGTCACAGTTTTGGGCACCTGTCAACGGAATTAAGAAACAATTTACATGACTCACAAGAATCACAAGGCGATCGCAGATGGGTTGCGGTGAATAAATTCTAAGTGTTGTAACGTCTTTTACTTTTATTTTTGTGCAAGTTTCGAGATTGGTTCTATACGTAACGCTTATTTTTTGGCAAATAAGGGAAAGATGAAGTGCTTTATTATTATTTATTATGTATTTTTTAACAGTACGTTTTTGTTAGAATTATAGATATATCTTTTTTAATTTTTAAGAACGTTTGTAACACGGCATACGTAAATATTAATATTTTCAAATTCTTATTGTTAAATTAAAATAATAAAAATAATCCTAAACGTACACTTACAAATAGAATTTACACTTAAATTCTGTAATTTAAAAAAAATATTTTTTATGTCAAATTGTGTGCGAATTATGTCAATTTCTTCTTTCGACATAATATTTTCGTAATATAATATTATTTATGTTGTAATTAATTGACTTGTTGTTTAATATTCGTGTCAATTAGACGGATAATCGTATTAAGTTGGTCAAACAAGTTCGTTAAACACCGGACATCGCCGGACACCGGACAGGTAGGGCGTACTCAACAGGGCGTTTCTTTTACACAATATAATTACAAATAATTGTCACATGTTTGTTATGCATTTGGTATCGTGTGAATTTTGAGTTTAGAAAATATTTTTTGAAGATTTTGTTGGTAATATTCGAAAATAAAGAAAGTACTTCAAAAAGGATATGTATTAAATGTTCATATGATAAGTTATAATATAATGAATATTAGTATGGTAATTAATTGACTTGTAGTTTAATATTCGTGCCAATAAGACGAATAATCGTATTAAGTCTGTTAAACAAGTTCGTTAACCGCCGGACATCACCGTACCCCGGACAGGAAGGGTGCACTCAACGGGGCGTTTCTTTTACACAATATAATTACAAAAAATTGTCACATGTTTGTTATGCATTTGGTATCGTGTAAACTTTAGGTGTGATTTTTAGAAGATTTTGTTGGTAATATTCGAAAATAAAGAAAGGACTACAAAAAGGACATGTTTTAAATTGTACTATGATATGTATAATGAATATTATAATACCTTTAATATCTAAAATAATTATTTGCGAGAATCCCATTACACATGAAAAATGCCTAATCTATTTAGATTTGTCTCTGGTAAGCAGTAAGCACTGATAGAGCTGACAGAAGTTCTGTCAGTATCGGTACCGTGCCGTGCCGTCCCAGTTAAGATGAAAAAAACACACACGACTGCAACAGTCATCAAATGAATACACATATTCACAAAAATAAATATTCATCTTTTTGACAACAATTCTCATCGACAAGTCCACAAGTAAGAACTGAAAAGGATTAACCAAAACTTTCTAATTGTATAAATTAATGTATTTGGAAGGGCAAGAATTAGAAATTTGGACAGGTTTTGCATTTAAGCCGAAACTGGGGTTGGGGGTAAGATTGCGATCCCCTAGGATGGATTAGAATTTCAAACAAGAAAAGCTTCATGAAATATCTTATGATGGGCGGAGTTTAGAAGTTTATTTTGTCTTAAAACAGCGGTATTGGCGGAGTTCTTTTTTGGTATGAAAACGTTATTACTTAAGACGTATGATATATACAGGGTGTCCCGTAAGTACCACGACAAACTTGGGGAGAACATAGGTGAGGGTCTGACCTCTCTGGAAAAAAAAATTTACCTTACTAAAAGTGTCACCGTTTTTGCACTATCAATTGTTTTAGATTTTTTGAGAAATTCAGCCCTCTTCATCTTCTTTTGTTAACTGCGTGTACAAATTTGGTGATGCAGTGTTTATTTTCCCGTTAAATACTATCAGATAGTTAGTCTATCATATTGAAATGTAAATTGGTTAAACGATGTAAAGGAACCATGAAAAAAATAGGACTATTTTTAGATTTTAATTTTTTTACTATTTTACCCTCAACTTTGACTCGTCGCGGTGATAAAAAAATGTACTGGACTATAAGTGTACATTGCACAAAAATATGTCCAGTTAATAGAGATTTCAAAAAAGTACAACACTTACTATTTAAAGTTGAAGAAAAAAAGATAAAGCCGTTTTTGCATGAAAGGGACTGAAACCAACTAAAACGTAATGTTCGAGTTGTTATTTAAATTACGGTTTCTACTGACTCACAACGTGTCAGGCAGTACTAAATCACATTATTACCTAGTTACACACTTAAAAATATCATTCTTCATTTGTAAAAAAACAATTTAATAACTAACTAGCAAACAAAGTAATACAATTTATTTAGTCAATTTTTACCTACTTTGAACTGTCGTTTCGAAGTGAAACTTCGTACATCCCCATCCCCATCGGGCTCTGCCCAGGTGAGCATAAGCTCGTCACACTCTGGTGTGTACAACAGCATCATCATCCTACCAAAAAATATGTACTCGTAAAATCCTTTAATATTTATACATCTTCCTATAATTATAACCCACTTAATTACTAAGGTCAATATATAGTCTGCGGCGTGGTGAGTCCCTAAGAGAACTGTTTCCCACTATTAATATATTGACGGTGCATAGTCAATACATTTATGAAAATATTATGTATGTAAGAAAACACACTGATATGTTTGAAAAAAATAGTAACCACCATAACTTTAATACCAGAAATAGAAATAAATTAGCAATTCCTAAACATAGATTATGTAAGGTGGCTAGATCTTTCGTGGGCAACTGTATTCGCTACTACAATAAAATACCCGACCACATTTTGAATCTCACAGAAAAAAAGTTTAAACATGTCGTTAAACTAACGCTATGTAAAAAAGCGTACTATAAAGTAAGTGATTATTTGACTGACAAAACGGTGTGGTCTGAATTAGCTCCAGCTCCACATGTACCATTACGTTAAGTTAACATTGTCAAAAACATTTTTTTTAAAAAGATGTGTGTTATGGAGTTTCTTTCGCCGCTTCTTCTCCATAACGAAACACCTTGTGAAGTGGTGGTAGTTGCTTTGACTTTCAAAAAGTGATCTGTAAAGAACCTATTTTGAATAAAAATTTTTGATTTGATTTGATTTGACTTATTTATTAAACAGTTAATTAACTTCCACGTAACCATTAAATACAGTTCTTAACCTCATGCATGATAAACATTAGAGGCTCAGAAATACAATGCTAGAAATTCTTTACACAAATTTATGGCCGTCCATTAGAGAATCGTATACACCGTGTGTAGATATTTACAACGTTAACAACGCACGCATTCTTTGAATGTTACTTATTTTCGTAGGCTGGTCACACACGGTGCTATAATTAGGTAATAATAAATTAATTTGATAACTAGTAATCATTATTACAATCATATTCATAGTATATGTATTTCAGTAAATAAAACACAAATATTTACACCGTTCACTTTAATTTGTGTCTATTTTTAGGCATTGTAATTTTTCTTGTTAAATAAATGGGCACTATATTGTTACATTTAAAAAACGATAGTATTGTTAAATTTTACACTGTTTTCAGGTTGGTCATAAAAACATTATTAAATATTATTTCGATTTTATATATTAGTCAACCTGAAATACATTATCAATATGAAATATTATAACGCTAATACCGGTAGAAATAACTAGAAAACAGTAGACATTACTGTATAATCAGAAAAACAAGCGTTTTTACAAAGTATATTTTGAGTATCGTTTTTCTTTGTTGACAAGAACTATACATTTGTATCAATTAAATAAAACCGTGATATCACATAAAAAATCTGTAATTCTTCGAGTACATTGAACAAAGTTTCTCTAGTCTCTTCGTTGCAATCAGCCTAAGAATCTGTGTTTACGTCGCGTCGAACAGTGCGTTCCAATTTTAAAAGTTCAATATCGTTCGAAACCGAATGACGTCCAAGATGGAATTATTTTCCAGTTAGCGCTCTCGTTTACACTCGCCTCCATATTGTAACCAAATTGTGTATATTTGACCAACGTTGGCGCCAATTTGGTGCGCTCACAGTTTTAATTAGATGTTACTAGATGTTTTGTAATACAAATAGGAGCAGAAGTTATTTTCGTTTCATGCTTATGTAATGTTTGGTATTATAATTAGGTACAGGCAGACTCATATTTTCTTTAATATTATATTGAATGAAAATGAATGTGCAGTCGTAAATTAATTGAAGCAGGGATTGCTTACAATCGGAGGATTGAAGGTCTTAATCTTAGATTTTTTAACGTTATGTGCGTATTATAAGTTTATTTATCACTTGATAACATTGTAAGAACCTATTCATTCATAATACTTTTGACTCAGATAGGACTTTCGTGTCCAGCAGTAAGACTGTAAGTAAATAATGGGATGATGATGATAATAATGACGGACTTAACAAATCTACTGAAAAATAAAAAAACTCAATGCACTCATTTATGAAAATCTAAAACCATACGAAGTTGAAATTACATACAGATATTTCAATTCAACGTATGTTTATTTACATTACCTAAACAAACATCGTAACTGTGAAACTTAATTGGAGATCTCACTCAACTTAGACAATCTTACGCCCTAAGGTCTAGTACAGCCTAGCGACGGCCTACAGTTATTGCGGTTAGCGCAGATGATTTCATCCCAAGCGAAAGGCATTTGAGATGTTTAGTAAATTATTTCGCGTAACCTTGGAGCTGTCAGAACGTCTTCGTTGAAATGTATTGTTTATGTGAATTGAATAAACCTTAAAAGCAAACCAATGGTTAAATGGGCCTCTCGAGTCTCGATCGAGAAGTCTGAAGTTCAAATCGCAGACACTTCTGATTTTTCAAAGTTATGTGTGTATTAGACTTGATTTATCACTTGATGTACAAAGTCCCCTTTTTTACCACGCTTTTATTAGCTTGGGTTATATCTATGTATGTAACGGAACATTTGAACTCGATTTTTACCCACTTTGAACGGTCCGATTAATTTAAAAATTTGAAAAATTATCATGAATCGATGACAATACACGATTTTAATAATTTTATCCCATTCTCCTCATCAGGATCGTCAGTCCGGGGTTAACGAATTTCCTTGTGCGATTTTAGCGTGGTTTTTAGTTTTTAAACTATAATTATTTGTTTTTAAAGCTACTAGAACCACCCAGCGACCCCTAATACCAGATAGAACCAAATGAGGTTATTTCGTCCGTAAATTTCAAACACGGCGACGATGGTGGAGCAATGGTAGTGGTGATGGAGCTACCACATTTAAACCTCTAAACATCCTTAAAACTATTTAGAAAATCCAGACCACTGTTTAATTAGGGAACGTTAGTACTACATATGTATCCATGTCCATTTTGAAGTAGGACGTAGGACCAATTTTATTTGAGGGCAATTTTACGAAGTCTGCAAATTATTTTGGATTCAAATTACTAATGGGTCATGTGATAAAGAGGTCGATAAGTATCTTTTGTTAACAGTTTACTTTTTATAAGTTTAAAGGTACCCATTTGCATTGAATAGCTTGCTGAATCAACCACCTATAAACCCGTGTTTAGATTTTATGTTCTACTTAGTCCTTAATTTACGACTCACCTCACTATCAGTATATTTTAACTATTAGGGTCCATTTATATTTACAGACATAGATTGTGTCGAACGCGTAACGGGAGAGACAAAAGTATTCTTATATAAAATGTGAATTGTGTATTTATATGTACTGTACAACGGCCACACAAGTACAGATCATTCTTGTCAATATATATTATAAAAATACGTTTGTGTCTGCCACGGCCCGTGTCTAACACGTTCAATGCCTGTTGTTTTATCTTATTTTCTATTTAATAATAAATATCTTATGTTAACAAATTTGACTTGTTTTATGTATAAAGGTGTCCATTTACATTGAATAGCTCGCTGAATCAACCACCCTTTAGACTAATGTTCTACTTAGCCCTTAATTTACGACTGACTTCACTATCAGTATCTTTTAACTATTAGACTTCATTTACATTTACAGGGAGTGCGTTTCAAATGCATATACAAAGTGTATTGATGTAGTTACGTACCGTAACACAGTCACGCAGTAATTTTCTGAGCCTTTTAATATCATCATCATCAACAACCCATTACTGTCCCACTGCTGGGCACGGGTCTCCTCTCGGAGTGAGAAGGACTAGGCCATAGTCTACTGCGCTGGCCAAGTGCGTATTGGTAGACTTCACATACCTTCGAGATTTCTTTTTTTTTTTTATAAATCTCTCAGGTATGCAGGTTTCCTCACGATGTTTTCCTTCACCGTTTAGCAAGTGATAATTAATTTCTAATGCCTTTTAATATATTGTATAGTAAATATGATTTTGTCTCGTGCCTGACACGTTTACTGCCTGTAGATACAAATGATCGTTTATGTAAAACTTATTTTCTATTGAAGAATGAAGATCTCTTGTTAACAAATTTGACTTGTTTTATGTATAAAGATGTCCATTTACATTGAATTTCTAACCACCTTGAACCACCCTTTAGACCTTATGCTCTACTTAGCCTTTAATTTACGGCCGACCTCCACTTATTACTATCTTTTAACTATTAAAGGTGTACAAACAGACAGATTAAATGCTAATGTGTATTCAACATTGACAATGACACTCATTACAATCCCTATCCTACCATACTATCAGTATCTTTTAACTATTAGGGTACCTACGGACACCTACAGACATAGAGCGTGTCAGACAAGTTAAGTGTCAGAGAAAAAAAAATACATTTCTATACTATACTATAGTCCGATTCATAATTAGGTGTCCAAAATGTAAACAAAGGTGTTGACCTATCAAGAAAATATGTGTCAAATGGCAGTTTCTTATTTTTGACAATATTAAATTAATACATCGATAATAAAATTATAATCTAAATAAATTAAAATCAATTCACATTTTCCAATATTTATATTAACTCAATTTCATTTCATACATTAATAATAATAAAAAAAAGATTTATAAGAGAAAATTAAATTGTGATAATGGTCACACAATCGGCATCCAACACATTTTTTGTGTAGTTTTCTTCTTTCTAGTTTTCTTAGCGCGTTTTTTTAATTGTGTGCAGTTATTAAGTGAAATCAAACTCATCTTGTAGGTCTTGAAGTCATGTAATAATATAGTCACATAAACGGTACAGAGTAACGATATAACAATTATACGTAAGTAAGTTCACACTAGTGATTAGAAGTATTATAACTACACAAGTATCTCCGTTATTCGACTGCTCTTGCTGAAGTCTCCGACCAGAATGTCGCTCTCTGTTAATTCGAGCGCCGCCAAGGTGTCGTCCCCACTTCACCTACCCGCATCTGTTTTTAAACTGTAGTATCAAATGAGTCACTTATTACTTTAATGTAACGTTATAAAAATGTGATATCGTTAATATCCAAGCTTCTTATTAACGACGATAACATTCGGCCGTCCTGCTCACACGTTCGTCCTCGATCGTGTATGGTCTGATGCAAGAGCTGCAAAAGAAAACCAGTTGTTTAATGCCTAAGTCCAGAAGAGTTACACATTTTCTTGTAATACCGACTCGCACGTAAGAGGCCCGAACTGTTTATCAAAAACATGGCTTAAACTCTACGCATTTTCTTGCAATACCGACTCGCATGTAAAAAGCCCGAACTGTTGATCCGAACCAAGGCTTAAACTAGGTGATGTTCATATAGAATCACACTAGTTGTGTATTACCTAGGTTATAAATCTGCCCCAACAGTGTTCACCACGGATTTCTGTTGCAGGCATAGTTCATAAGGACTCTTTACATAAATGTCATATGCGCGACAGGTATTGAAGCGAATGCATTAGACCATTGTTAAATAATAAAACACACGGTTTAAACTAGGTGATGTTCATATAGGATCACTCTAGTCATGTATCACCGCAGTTTTTATACCTTGTTTACGATAACATTCGGCCAGTGCTCAACTCAAATTTACTCTAAAAATGCAATATTCACTCAATGTAATACATCCACCCAACATACATACATACATACACCCAACCATATGCATCACCAAGAGACACCCGCGAACATTACACTGCTCGAGGCATCTGCACTAATCCATCTTAACTACAGATAAATAAAAATCAAACTAAAAAAAAGTTTCCTACACCTACAGTAATGACAACATCTAGCTGCCCACTTTACTTATGTCTGGATTCTAAGTCCAATAGTTAAATCTCCAACAACTATTGATTCGATAAAGTTACGCATCAGAATAACGACGTTTATCTTATTAGTCCATTTCGGAATGCTCAACAACCTGTTCAATAACTGTTATACTGATAGATAGATAGATCTATAGTTGGCCACTAAATGAATCTGTGCGACTCAAAATACTATTATAAAATTATTTTATTACTACTTAGTACTTCTTTTAATTATTACAATGTTATTTTATACAAATAGTTGCCTTTCCAATGTACGTCTTTTATCAACTGATGAAGCAGTATCAAAATAATAATATATCGTGAATATTTGAAATGAATGATATCAAAGTTAAAGACTAAATAATGGTAAACTAACCATGAATTTCACACAATATAACACGTATAAGTTGTATGAACCCAATTTTTTACGTTATTTATCACAAATTCAAATTATTTCTTTCAAAGTAGGGCCACATAACCCACTTTTGAAAGTCAGAAAGAAATTTCATTACATTAAATTGAATTTATATTCAGTTATAATAATACATACTATTACATGAATTTCAAAATTTAATTAACAAAGCAAAGGACCCATGCGTTCACGTCAGCGACATACTTGTCAATTGTGTATGGCTTAACTACTTAACTTTTTTTTTTTTTATTTCACCAAAAGTTTTAAATTAAGATTCCCATAAGGAAGTTATAGTTTGGGCTATTTTACTGTAAAAGTTATGCATTATACTAAGGAAGATTTGCTAGACTTTACGCAAACGTCGTTTTTAAAAAAAAATCAAATAATGTTATGGAAAGAATAAACACATTAAAATGGTCCGTTAATCTAAACGGAGTTTAAACAGACCTTGTCTTACATTGAGTTCCTCGGAAGCGGATTTTTTTTTTCCCGTAGGTAGTTATCAAACGGATAGTGTTATTGAATACACACTCGTAAACTACCTACCAAGAAAAATGACTTCAGAAACCGGCCATTATTTAACTATACTTATTTGTGTCTACAACTGATAAAAGATTTTTTTTAAACACGCTTTTATTTTTGCCACGCTTTTATTAACTTGACCTGTATGTATGTAACGGAATATTTGAATTCGATTTTTACCTACTTTGAACGGTCAGATTTATTTAAAAATTTTGAAATACCTATGACATGACATGATTTTAATAATCTTGTCCGATTCTAATTTTGTCTCATCACGATCGTCAGATTTAAAACTATAACTGTTTTACATAACATGTGGCTCCTTATCAATCACAACCTAAAATTTCTATGACCTGAAAAAGGTCTATTAAAGTTGATCATGATTTTATACCAGCCAGCCAAACAAACAGTTAGTCAAACTATCTTATGATACACCTTATTACCGAACAATTCATATTTATTATATATATTTCAAACGCCTCGGCTTCACCTGACTTTTATATAGTTTGTAATAAAAATTATATTAGTGCGTAATATCTATATAGATTATATTAATATAATATGTATCATTTACAACCAACACTCTCAAGGAGATGCTCGATGTTTCTATAGAGAAAACCTAGACATGACGCAAATGTGAACCGTATGAAATTTATATGAAAAGTAAATTATTGTATAAGAAAATCCCATCGAAATGTACCTATGCTTTTATTTGATTACATTATTATTCATTTGGCTATGATATACATATAATAAGAATGAAATCTTCACGTGTTTACATCGAATATATTTGAAAAAGAAAAATTGTCTGTCGGTTTGTATATTTGAAAATGCATTAAAACCAAAACTACGAAGTCGATGTCAAAAGTATACATTTTTTTTAAAAAAACATTACATGACCAGGTAATGGACAATTCCAAATTACTAACGTACTCCGTGATCTTGACAGAGGGCATTGTATAATTCAAATTATATTTTGAATCCACATGAACAAAGTCGCAGGCAAGACTCGTTTTAAAAATGCAATTCAAATTATATTTTGAATCCACATGAACAAAGTCGCAGGCAAGACTCGTTTTAAAAATGCAATTCAAATTATATTCTGACTCCACATGAACAAAGTCGCAGGCAAGACTCATTTTAAATATGGTATACAAGAGACTATCTAAATTTATGTAGGCTTCAGTGACCGTTTCTCACTTAATACGTATAATAACTTAATTGCTGTAACTTGTAAATAGAACTAAGCTCAAGTTATAAAAGCATCAATTTATTATTATTATTATTATTATTTTACTTAAAATAATTTATTCTCAATCCCATACAAAGTGGATCCCGTTTATCATTTCGTAAATGGCTCACATAATTAATAATATCGATAGTCTAAGCGTCTCAACGTTTAAGGTACAAACTTCATTTACCAGTATTTGATAGTGCCCAATTTTCAAACCAAAAGGACGTGTAATGTGTCAAATTCAAATTGAAATTTAAAGATTTAAAATTACGAGATGTAAAGAAATATTAATACAAAACGAAACGTTGCATACTAAATTTAAAACAGACATTTAATATTATGTATAAGTGAGTCAGTCTGAAGTAGAATGGGAGATAAGAGAGATATTTTTATATATAATATTCCAAAGACCGCTGCGCATAAGTTTCTCAGTTTTCTTATAGATCATTAACTAATGTGCATTTATACTTTATGGGAGTCAAAACACAGTAGTACACAGTACTGCGTGAATTCGCCTAGAATTGATGGAAATCTAAATTTGGCAACGTACGTATGCTTCTTTCATAACAATTACGTATCAAGTATATGAAATCAAAAGGAAACTTTCATTGATTTATAAAATGAAAATGTGAACAATGTAGATGTGAATGCAAGTTTATTTTTAAATATAGTCAATTAATATCCAAAAAAAAAAAACAATAAACCTTAAACTCATTTACCATTTCCCTCCTGGGTACACTCAGCCACTCAATACCGTGGTCGTGATACTTTTTTGCAGGCAGTTAAATATGTGCCACGTAGATATTATACATTTCTGTACAATTATGAATAATCAAAATTTTGCAACTTAATAAACGTGTCACTTATATCAAGTAGGTATACTGTACTCTGTAACTGCGTTTGTTGCTACCGCATAGTCCCTTCCATACAATAAAAACAAACGCATATACGTAAACCCCGTTTGAAACATTAAAAGTTATCAAAAATAAATTCAAATCTAACCTGTATGCAATTTCTGGCGTACATTAGCCTATATTAACAACCATTAGGTTCCCATATCTATAAAGCCTGACATTTAAGATTAAAGATCCTTAAAATATTTTCATAAGTACGTGTATTTCTATATATTTCAAAGTAGGTGTAACTTTAGAACAATTAGGATTTACTTTTTACACCACAGAATTTAACCACATGGACAGATTTACCACAAGAACTGCCTTGCAAAATTACTTTTAGACACTTCTTCACAGAAAATGCACTTATTTTGAAGTAAACACCTCAGTTTACAATGTTAACAAGTAATTTGATAAGAGTAAAGTTTGTTCACAAAATTTAAGTATATCATTTTCAGAGGGTATTAACATTTCATTGAATTACTAGTCTCAATCTATCCATTTTCTTAATTCAAATGAGTTTTCCCTTACATCAACGACATTTATCTACCCCCATTTTTACTTATTCTACCAAGATGAATTCACATATGACATAATAATGTTTTAACTCACGGTTTTTATTCCTGTGTCAAGTATGTTCGTACTTACGAATCGCCGTCCATGATTGTGAGCTGGTTCTTGTACACTTCTGATGAAATCAAACTCATCTTGTAGGTCTTGAAGTCATGTAATAATATAGTCACATAAACGGTACAGAGTAACGATATAACAATTATACGTAAGTAAGTTCACACTAGTGATTAGAAGTATTATAACTACACAAGTATCTCCGTTATTCGACTGCTCTTGCTGAAGTCTCCGACCAGAATGTCGCTCTCTGTTAATTCGAGCGCCGCCAAGGTGTCGTCCCCACTTCACCTACCCGCATCTGTTTTTAAACTGTAGTATCAAATGAGTCACTTATTACTTTAATGTAACGTTATAAAAATGTGATATCGTTAATATCCAAGCTTCTTATTAACGACGATAACATAAGTTTTTGTTTTATGTTGAATTTTGTGAAATTTTTCGTTTCTTGTTAATTTGTTAAGGTTTACAATACCTGTAATCGAATTTTGACAATGACATTTCTTTGTTTACATTTTGGACACCTAATTATGAATCAGACTATACGTATATTACGCATTTATATCTACACAATCGCGGCCGTGTAGAAAATATTTCATAAAAAATATTGTTTTTGTCTGAAGTTTTGTCTCGAGATTATGTATGAGGGATTTTATTATTTTTAATTTGATAATGCAATTTTTTATTTAATAATGTAAGTGATAAGTATATTTTGTTAACAATTTTACTTGTTTTATGTATAAAAGTGTCCATTTGCATTGAATAGCTCGCTGAATCAACCACCTATAAACTTACCATTCTTTAGATTTTACGTTTTACTTAGCCCTTAATTTACGACCGACCTTACTACCAGTATCTTTAACTATTAAAGGTGTACAAACAGACAGATTAAATGCTAATGTGTATTGAACATTGACAATGACACTCATTACATTCCATATCCTATGATACTATCTGTATCTCTTAACTATTAGGGTACATTTACCTACAGACACCTACAGACATAGAGCGTGTCAGACAAGTTAAGTGTCAGAGAAAAAAAATACATTTCTATACTATACTACGTGTATTACGCATTTATATCTACACAATCGCGGCCGTGTCTGAAAATATTTCATAAAAAATATTGTTTTTGTCTGAAGTTTTGTCTCGAGATTATGTATGAGGGATTTTATTATTTTTAATTTGATAATGCAATTTTTTATTTAATAATGCAGGTGATAAGTATATTTTGTTAACAATTTTACTTGTTTTATGTTAAAAGGTGTCCATTTGCATTGAATAGCTCGCTGAATCAACCACCTATAAGCCCTTGTTTAGATTTTATGTTCTACTTAGCCCTTAATTTACGACCGACCTTACTATCAGTATCTTTAACTATTAAAGGTGTACAAACAGACAGATTAAATGCTAATGTGTTCAACATTGACAATGACACTTACATTCCAAGAACATTGACCTCAATATGATACGCTTATGGTAATGGTTCTTATAAATTTTCCTCGGTTAAGAACGTTCGGGCTTAAATAATGAGTTTACGAAAAATGTATTGTGCAATATGTACTTGTACACGAATAAGATAATTGGAATGTCTGTTTGTCGTATTAAAATATATTTCATTTTTTTATTAAAATATGCGTTCTACACATTCCAAAATGATACAAGTGTCTATACCCAAAATAGAAAATTACTCGTATGTTCATTATTTACACAATTCCCTGGTCGGGAATCGAACCTGGAGCTTTGCGTGCCAGACCGCTATATTACGGGGAAATAACATGTAATAGATATTGAGATTAAAAGTGAACCAAAGTGTCATAAAGTGTTTTTAAGTGTTTGTGTAAAAATTAGGTTCACGGGAGAAATAGGCAATTTTATAGCTTTTAAACTACTGTATAGTTGACTGTAAATGCTTCATTTACTATTAAAAATTCTCTATTTAATGATGTTTTTCTCTAGTTTTTGTATTACTTGTTACCTTCTTACGATGCCCTTGCATCCTACGCCCCTTGCAATAAAGATGGGACCACCCCTTCGAAAACAGCCAATAAATTACCTTAACTATACTGCTTTTCGACCCACACACAATCTCATACTAGTATTTCCTGACACAAAAATACAAGTAGGTAAACACCCAGACCGAGAAGAAAACTAAATTCATCATTATCACCATGCTTTCTGTTTTACCGGGAATCGAACCCGAAACCATGTCCCACACCCGACACACATAGAGACTAGAGTGCCACGCACGCCGTCATGCCCTTATTCCATACTATTAAAGCTAGTAAGGTTCGAATTAGTAAGCTACAAGAATAAATTTAATCCACATCAAGCGATTATCGTCCTTATGACGTTTTACTAAGAGCGTAATCAGCGTGCATAGAGAACCATACTCGTTAAACAAAGGAAAACGACTCCATAGGTACCAAGTTCTAAGTACGTTGCAAAAGTTATTCATCAAATTGTTTAGCGTATACCGTACAAATAATGACCTCTACCGCCCACAAGCGAGGTGAATCAATCAATTCAAGGTCTACTTCCCAGTAAAAGGTTCAGCCATATTAGCTATTTACGAAGACCTTTGGCGTCTACACTTAGCTTGAGCACAGAGGGTCAAGTTACACTGGTCACCATAAAACCCTAGGATAAGTACCTATATGGAAGGCCTCGATTGTAATACCTTCAATCTAATCCATACGTTATGGAAAGCAGTCATTACAGAAAGTGTTTTGGAAGATCTATGAAAATAAATGCTTATATAGCTTGTATTTATACTATTGTTTCGTCACATCCCGTCACGGCTCATGCGTCACATCACCACGGGTCACATGACGTCACAGAAACTGTGATCTAGTAGGATAAAAGTTTTGTAGGTAGAACCCGCTGAGGTTGGAATTCGGGGCTACTACCGCAACATATTTCTGCGTAATAACAGCAACGTTAAGTGCTACTGTGTTCTGGTTTTAAGGGTGTGGCAAGGATAACATAATCTTCCGAGGCAATCTTGCTTAGTCCTCAGGGGTAGCAGAGCATCTATGGCCGACTTTAGGTAGGAATCTTGCTTTTTCTGGGGTAGATTACAGATGTTCACGGGGTGCAACAGCCACTTACCATCAGATGGAAAGCATGCTCGTCTGCCACTTTTCTATTCGTTTGTTTGATTGTAATGAATAGGCTCAAAAACTACTGGACCGATTTTAAAAAATCTTTCAACATTCGAAAGCTACATTATCCACGAGTAACATAGGCTATATTTTATATGAAATATATATGATAAATAGATTTTGAGGCGGTACAAAGTTTGCCGGGTCAGCTAGTACTTTATAAAAAAGTTTTGGAATCCCTATGAAAAAATGCTTAGTATATATCTTGTGTTAATAGTATTGTTTCATCACATTACGCCACGACACGACATGTCATCGTGTGTCGTGTTACGTCACAAAACACGATCTCTAGATTTTGACAGGATGAAACAAATAAACCAAAAATATTTTCTTTTATTATTTATCAAAGTAGCAGGCGAGCATACCTTCTTAAGTTAAGTGGATATTGCTACCCATTGACTTCTACATTTTACAGGACAGCGGTTTTGGCTAAAGTTGATTATGAACTGCCAATAGCCTAGTGGTTAAGAAACTCGGCCTCTCGATCGAGGAGTCCGAGATTCAAATCCCAGGCACGCACCTCTGATTTTTCAAAGTTATGTGCGTATTAGAAATTAATTATCACTTGCTAAACGGTGGAGGAAAATACCTAGAGGAAAGCTGCATAACTGAGAGATTTGTAAAAAACAAATCTCAAAGATATGTGAAGTCCACCAATACGCACTTGGCCAGCGCGGTGGACTATGGCCTAATCCTTCTCATTATGAGAGGAGACCCGTGTCCCGCAGTGGGACGATAATGAGTTGATGATGATGATGATGATGATGATTATGAACTCGTTATTATATCTTAAGGATAAGAAGAAGATGATATCCACTCTTCTTCTTCAAAGAAGAAGAGTGAGAATTAAAGAATCAATTCTTTGATTTACATACTGCGGTATGGAGGCAAACAGACAATTTGACTTCATACAATCTTATGAATGTAGATATCCTCATGATACATTCTTCAGCCTTACCTTTTTATGTCCTTCAGCTCGCACGGGTGGCTTGCCATTACTGTCGGTTATAATTATCCATTATAAAATGCACACATTAAGAATTCCAAGGATTTATAAAGTTTGAATCAAAATCCTTTGTTCTTAATACAAACTGGAATTCTAAAAATTTCAGGTCGAACATTTTATATATAATAAAATTGAAACACGAATATTTACAAAAAGCCCATAATTAATCATTGACACTATTAAATTTAAAAAAAATACCAGAAGAAAACATCAAAGACGTTCAAAGTTTAAATCAAGAACCTTGATTCTTAATTCAACTTTAAGAATTTGAGACCGGACTCATCATTGCCGTTAAATACAATAAAATTGAAAGACTTAAATCTCATTGCGCTACCGATGAGTCCAATGACCTCCACGCTCCTCGCTTGCGGTATCTGGGTCAATACATCTATTTCCGACACCGATTCAGCTATTTACATTATAATTAAAGTATTTTCATTAATTTCGACGGAACTAATTGACAAATGTACGGGCACTTTTATATTCTTCTTCTATTACTTCAAACTCTATCTAACTCTACAAAAGCGTAATTACATTTTGAATTTTAAATACATTCTTCTTTTAAAACAATGTACTTACCGATATGCATTTTAATTATATATCAACGTTTGTCAAGGATTTCTTGGGGTAAATTTTTAGATAACTTAAATTAGGTAGTTAGACTCTACGAGATCATTTAGGTGAATGATTACAAAAAATATTATAAAATAAGGTAGAAATAATTAAAAATGTACGTTAAATAAAGAAATAATGACTTTTACATCTTATTGCTTAACTCTATTCAAACGAATATGTTATGTCAATTCATTGTTATGAATTTATTTTTGGAGTTACTGGGATTCGAATCTGGGACTTTAAGTGAGAGGCAGAATTTTCCATTAAACATGTTTTCGGAACATTAACTAAATGAAATTCATAGTAAAACTCATTTACATTTTTGTATAGCTGCTCAATCCTCATAACGTTTATTATGATGGACCTTTGTTCGTCCTAGCTTTTACTTTGAAGATGGTAGAACTCTGTATGGTTCAACTCCGATAGCACCACCGTCACACCTATTTCTGCCCAATAACAGCAGTGTAGCACTGCTGTCTGCCGGTTCGATGTGGTAAGGGACCGAAAGATGTGGTAAGGGACGCATAGTTTTCCGAGGCGTTCCAGCTTAGCCCTCATCTACAGCGGCACATCTGTTGCCGACCTCAGGAAGGGATCTAAATCCTATCTGGGGTTGATTACAAATCATGGGCGGTACCCACATACCATCAGGTGGACTGTATGCTCGTCTGCTACTCCTATATTATAAAAAAGATAGTACCCGCACTTCAGTGTACATTAACGTTTAAGGGACGAATTAAGCAGAGAAATGCCTCAGGCGTAACGGGTCGTGTACACGCAATATTTGTTTTAACGAAGCAAACATGCCAATGAAAAGTTAATCAAACAGAAATGCCATTCGAATTGTTTTTGATATTAATGCCTAGATAATAAAATCGATTTCGTGGTCTTTTTTATAAGATTTTATTTAGTTTATATTGAGTTGAATCGTTTTAATTTTAATTTATTATAAGATGTCATTTTTGGAGCGAAATACGTTTATAATATGATGGCGTATTTTTTATTTTTTACCCGCGGATATTTTCTATCTGAGACGGTGGCATACTACATGGTTTAAGTATGTACCATTTTACATATAGGTAGTGGATTGTTGCGAATTAGTTTTTAGCCTAATTTTATATACTAAGTATTATAATTAGTTAATTTATTGATTAAATGTATCTGACCTCCAAGGTTAGTAGGTGCAAATAGCATGTAGTACAAGTAGTATGAGGCCTTATACTTATAGTACGATCCTTCTGTAATGATACTAATTAGGAATAACTCCCTGACCATATAAAATACATGGACAGCTCACCCATCTACCTTAGATATAAATTGCAGATATCGTTAGTGAATTTTCCAGTCCTAAATAATCAATAAATTTACCAGGCTTGCTCTTATTTTAACAGCAATATTGATAGCATAGTCTATTAAATGAAGCCCTTGTTAGCATAATTATACTTAATCGACCCTCTGTTTAATTTAGTTCATGTAATGTGATAAAGCATCGATGTAGGTACGTAACTGATTTCAATATTGCAGCTCTACACATATCTAATATTTGTACATGTGCAAACAGCGATAAGTTTCAATTGAAGAGGTTATCGGTATCAAGTGTTGTATCGTTTTAATGGTTTTCTACTCTTATAGCTTTGCATACGTTTATCAAAAACACACCTGTGGTTGAACTCTTTGTGGTTCGATTCTGGTGGCACCATCGCCACACCTATTTCTGCCTCATAACAGCAGTGTTAAACGCTGCTGTGTTCTGGTTTGAAGGGTATGGTAAGGGAGATATACTTTTCCGAGACGTCCCAGTTGAGTCCTCAGGAGTAGCGGCGCATCTGTGGCCGACCTTAGGTAGGAATATCTAATCCTATCTGATGTTGATTACAGATGTCATGGGCGGCAGTAGCCACTTAACATCAGGGCTGCATGCTCGTCTACTTCTATATTATAAAAATAATATATAAAAAAACCTGTCTTTGGTGCGACTGTAATTTTTGGGGTTCAGTATTAGACGTTTTAAACCGCAGTACCCATTGGATATAATATATCCAAATGTTCATAAACATTCCTTTAATATTAAAAGAGAGTAGTAAAGATTATAAAGGTCGTAGAATATTTCGACACCAACACAACATCCATTTCTGCTTGTAAAGCACTGCTGGGTTCTGAATTGAAGGATGTGATAAGGGAGACATAGTTATTCGATGGGTTTTAACTCGTTTCTCAAGGGTAACACATCTATGACCAACTTTCATCAGGCCTCTAATTCTATCAAGGATTGATTACACAATTACACACCTCCATTGAGGGCAGTTGCCACTTACTATCAGGTGAACAGCACATTTGTTTCCTTCTATAATATAAAAAGGTCGTGCCAATAAGATTAAGCTATATGATTACATAAACCAACAAGTATAATTTACATTGCGTTTTTCCTAACACATTTAACACCTTTTACGTTTAACTCATGGCTTTATCGACTTTACTGCGTTCTAATACATATTGAATTATTTTGTCTAGGTATAGGCAGGTGGGACTAGCAAATGGCTTTGTAACAAACTTGTCCCTAGAGGAACAGGTTGATACAAAGCGGTGAACGATGAACGATTAAAAAGTTGAAAAAACTATCTTGTTTTTATTTGCAAATGTGTAGTTACTGATATTTTTTGTGGACAGGCTTTAGGAAAAACAATATTAGTACTTATTTCATATCTACCTACCCCGTTAATTGTGTCCCGTCCAAAAATCTAATTTGACAACTTTTTTTCGAATACTTTTGCAATAATACTTGGAAGTTCTTTTAAAATTTATCTGTAGAAGACGTTAAAATTTAAAAATTATCTATAGTTCATAACCTAGTAAAGAAGAATGACTTAGTCATCGTCGGTATCGGGTTCTTGGGGCACCCAGTTTCTTTAGAGAGAAAATAGTTTCCAACACGGGGATTATCAAATAGGGAGCATATATTATTTTTAACACATGTGAGAAGAAGACAATTATTGACTAAGATCTTTATGTAATGGAAATGATACATTTAAATAGTACACAGTAGCAAAATACTGCTACCATAATAACTGAGCGAAATAACATGCAACATTCAAATCCTGAAAACATCTTCCATCCATCGCTAATAGCTCTATATTCGACGATAGAGCCGTGCCTAAATCGCTGATATTGCAAAGCTTACTAACTCTATATCAGGTGCCCGTGTCGTGTGCCACTGGTTTGCATAAACAATGTAAGCTTTAATTTGTAAACAATACGTCATTAAATTTATCGGGACACTGACTTCACGACACGACGAAACGGCTCGCATTCGAATGGGTGTCACGAGAAATAATTATTTAAATTTACTTCGGAAATTAAATCCGAGATAATCTCGCTTGGGTTTTGTTTCCTTATTTGGGTTTGTTCTATTCTTATTTAAGTTTTCCTTAACGTGTAACGGTGTAGTCTGTAAGATACTAGATAGTAAAAGTAGGTCGCTTAGAGTGCTCCTCACATTTATTCATAAGTTTTTTTATATGCCTAATATAGGAGTAACAGACGAGCATGTAGTCCACCTGATGGTTAGTGGCTACTGCCGCCCATGGACATATGTAATCAATCCCAGATGGGGTTAGATATTCCTACCTGTGGTCACAGATGCCCCGCTACCGTTGGGTAGCTGCTGCGGACTAAGCTGGAATGCCTCGGAAAAGTATGTTTACCTTACCACGCCTGGAACGACTCGGAAAAGTATAAATCATTTGAAATAAAAAAGGTGTATTTTGAAACGGTTGAAAATAATTTGACTTTTGTGCATAGGTAAATAGATAGGTTTATATCGTGGGACAAAGGTTACTTTAACAAAAAATCTAAGGTCTGAGAGGAGAACCGTTTCCAGTAGAACAGTAATAATTGATATAATTGACTTTAAATAAGACTTATATTTCGAATTCGTTGCAGATATCCATGGGCCGTAATCATACAGAATTATGTACATTTATACATTCGCATTCCCTTTTAATTACACGAAAAATACCTGCGAATGTGAACCCTTTAATAAGTCACTTAAATGTAACCACAAGCGAAGCGTACGCAAAAAGACCGGAAAATAAACGTAATTTAAAAGTCGCGGCATCTTATTCACAGTTGACGTAACATTTTTATCCTCAAGTATTAGTGATGAAGCGTCAGTGATCACAGTTTTAAGGACAGCGCGCCTCGCCCTTGTCTAGGGCTGGCAACAGCGAATCCAACGCGATAATTACGAAAAGTATTAGTGATTTGAATTATTTAAGCAGTTTATTTGCAAATGTGAGTTCATTTAATAGGTCACTTATAACAACTACAAACGAAACGTACTTATACAGAAGGGCGGAAATTAAACATAATTTAAAAGTCGCGGCATCTTATTCACAGTTGACGTAACATTTTTATCCTCAAGTATTAGTGATGAAGCGTCAGCGATCACAGTTTTAAGGACAGCGCGCCTCGCCCTTGTTTAGGGCTGGCACCAACGAACTTGATGCGATAATTAAGAGAAGTAGTAGCGATTTTAATTACTTAAACAGTTAATTTGCAAATGTGATCCTTTCTAAATAGGTAACTTATAAAAACTACAAGTGAAACGTATTTATACAGAAGGGCAGAAAAAAAGTAATTTAAAAGTCGCAGCATCTTATTCACAGTTGACGTAACATTTTTATCCTCAAGTATTAGTGATGAAGCGTCAGTGATCACAGTTTTAAGGACAGCGCGCCTCGCTCTTGTTTAGGGCTGACAAAAGCGAACGCGATGCGATAAGAGAAGTAGTAGTGATTTAAATTATTTAAACCGTTCATTTGAAAATATGAGTGTATTTAACAGGTCACTTTTAAAAAATACAAGCGAAACGTACTTATACAGAAGGGCGGAAATTAAACATAATTCAAAAGTCGCGGCATCTTATTCACAGTTGACGTAACATTTTTATCCTCAAGTATTAGTGATGAAGCGTCAGTGACCACAGTTTAAAGGACAGCGCGCTGCGCCCTTGTTTAGGGCTGGCACCAACGAACTTGATGCGATAATTAATAGCAGCAGTAGCGATTTGAATTCCTTAAACAGTTTATTTGCAAATGTAAGCTTTTTTAACAGGTCACTTATAAAAGCTACAAGTGAAACGTACCTATAGAAAGGCGGAAAATAAACGTAATTTAAAAGTCGCGGCATCTTATTCACAGTTGACGTAACATTTTTATCCTCAAGTATTAGTGATGAAGCGTCAGTGATCACAGTTTTAAGGACAGCGCGTCGCCTTTGTTTAGGGCTGGCACCAACGAACGCGATCCTATAAATCTGAAAATAAACATAATTTAAAAGTCGCGGCATCTTATTCACAGTTGACGTCACATTTTTATCCTCAAGTATTAGCGATGAATCTTCAGTGATCACAGTTTTAAGGACAGCGCGTCGCCCTTGTTTAGGGCTGGCAACAGAGAATGCGATGCGATCATTAAGAGAAGCGACAGTGATTTAATAACCTAAGTATAATAGTGTGTGTATTGTGTATGCACAATAATATTAATTCTATTGTGAGGCTATTTATCTATAAAGCGTTATTAACTTATTATAGCTGTTATGTTAAAATGTGTTATTATTTTTAAAATTGTTATGTCAAATTATGTTGTAATTCGTAATATTGAAAAATAAATTTAATTAAATAGCTTTGTTGCGTGTAGGCCTACTTTACTAATTAATAATTTATCTTTATATATTTTAGTTTTAAAAATTGACTATAGTACTGTTTGTTAATAGTCATCGAAAAGAAACAACTTACTCAAAGAGAGCTATTCAAAAAGTATAATAATTTAGCTATATCGCTATCCCGCTCCCACCCCTGTCCCATCCTTAGAGGGTGCTTCACCCGGCCGATGTTAACCTCTGTTGAATATTTATATTAAATCAACCCTCACCCTTCGAGATGCGATGTGTAGTAATCTGTTTACAGTTGTAAAAAATGTAGTTCGTATCTTTCGTATCTGCTTCGATTTTTCAAAGCTGACAAGACGTGAGAGTTGTAGAAAGGACTTGGTTAGCATTTGTATGAGAATAAGAACAGAAGTATAAGTAAGATCATATGTATGTGTAACTCCTTTCTATACGTGTAATTCATTTCACCCAGCTTTTATAGCATAAAGGTAGCAAATAATCATATAGTCTACTTAATGATAAGTGGTCACTGTCGTGGATATTAACAAGCAACCCTGGATAGATTAAAGTCCTACTTGAGGTCGACCATAAATGCGTTGCTACCTCAGGTAACTAAGTTCTTTACAAACTAGACCATAGCACCTGGCGATAATACTTCTGGCGATGGTGCTTTTAGTACCAAGAAGGGTTCTAAAATCTTCAAAATATTTTTTGAAGTCAATCGTTATTCCATTTCTAATTTCCTTTAAAATTTTGCATGGACATCAAATACGGTAAACAAGAGTTAAGGACTGCAAAAGTCGGAAACATCTGGTTTTGCTCCTCCATTTGCTTTTGCGTGCAAAATTCTGGATTAACTTTTATTTCCGTGGGTAACGTAGAAACCAACCAAAGGATTCAATCCCGGAGACTAACGATGTCTTCTTAAGAAGTTGGTCTAAATACGATCAATAATACGCATCGAAAATCACGGCTACTACAGCAGCAATAGACTTCTACTAGAAATTTTATTTCCAGACTTGGAAAACCAGTTCCAGACAGGAAGCTTTGTCAGTAATAAAATCTTTCCAATGCAAGAATTGGAATGTTAATATGTCATTGAATTTACTTTAGAATTTGCTTTCTACAGTGGACAGTGCAAGAACATCAAACACGGAAAAACAAGAGGCAAGAACTGTAAAAGTCGGAAACATTTTGGTTATGCTTTTGTGTGCAAAATCCTGGATGAACTGGAAAGGCAACCAAAGGGGTAAATCTCTCTACGAAGTTATTCATCTTTAGCGGTCACCAACACGCACAGAAAATCGAGGTTATTCAGAAAAAGACTCTTACGTCCAGTCCACTGAACTAAAAATCTTTCCAAAATCGATTGTTTGACGTCCAAAAACTTTCCAATTTCGAATGCAAATATATCACTGACTTTACTTTAGAATTTTCTTTCCCTATTGGACAATGCAAGCATCTAATACGGTAAAACAAGAGTCAAGGACTGCGAAAGTCGGAAGCGTCTTGGCGTTGCTCCAAATTTTTGCCGTACCATGCAAAATGCTGGATCAACTTGTAATTATTAGTTTACTGTTAAAATTGAATAATCTATAGGTGGAAATAAAGCGATCTGTTATGGATAACTTACTGCTGTTTATTAAGATTATAATTAAAATTAAAAAAATATTCATTTCTTCACAAATTTTACATTAATACATAATTAGGTATACTTACTTATAGATTGTCATTTTATTAATGAACAGAAAAAATATCTGACATATAGTTTGTAGAGTTCTCTCCATCATGTTTTCATAGGTGTAGAGTCGATCAATCCGCATTTGCTTAGCGCGGTCGATTAAGGCCTAAACTCTCATAATTCGGGGAGATTATAGCTTACAAGCATGTGGTTTTTTAATTTTACTTCGTGGCCATATATATTTTTGGGATAACCTTTAAGACTCCCTGTAAATGCCATTATCTCTACATGAAGCTTCTTATTGGTTTAGCTGTTTCTAAGATTGACTCGTAGACATAAATAGAAATATAAACATAAAAACATTGACATCTTTATAGTTATATTTAAGCTTTATACCTTTATTTATATGGATTACCTTGAAATCGCACAAACACATCAATTTCATTCATTTGTATGGATAGCGATTGTGTAGGATGGAGTTTGAATACGACTTCATTTGGTAGTAATGATGTAGCTATTATTGTTACGATACTACAAAATGAAAGTCTTCTCCATTTTATATTTGGTGGTTGACACTAGTAGAGGATTCGGGTAGAAACAAAGAGAAACAAAATGTATGTAAAATGTAAGTCAAAACCAATTAAAAAGAAAACCGTGATCTGTACGACCATAGATACTAGAAACCCAAAACTAAAAATATAATAAAAAGTATTATATCTTTAATTCCATTTAAATATCTATACTAACTAAGGATCACAAATGATTAGAGCATAAAATTGGCGTTAAAAAGTATAAAGTATAGTTATATCCTCATTATTTATCGTCTTATTCTTCGTATATAGGTACTTTTATTTGCTTTTATCGGTTCTTTACATACTCGTATTTAGGTACTCTTCGAAATTCGGAACTAAATGGTATGCTCCTAAGCATTTATATTGCACAAAGAAAATTAGATTACAAACTTGGAATTTAGACTCACATTTACTGACTTATACGTTTCTATTTACTTTGTTATGTTCTAACAAAATACCAGAGGACACCATAAAAACATCATAAAAGTAAAACTCCAAACGCACTTCAAGATAACATCTGTTTGCCGTAGAATTAGAGTCAATGAATATTCGGTGCCTAAAAAGTCGCCTACCTGAGAGATGACGTTGACCTATTATCAGCCGGCGTCACACCCTGACAAATTACAAGAGGCCGCGTTGCCTCAAATTAAAACGGACGAAGATGGATATTGGAACGGCATGGATTATCGAACGTTGGGGCCAACGCGGCCAACGTTGGCGGTGACGTAAAAACGGGCTCACGGCTCACTATGGCAGGAAAATGAAACAGAACATGATTATCAACGCGGTCGCACAGCTGCTTTCTGAACGCTAACTCACAACTGCAAATATACTAATAAACTATAATACATTGCTGGTTTTGTTTATGACTTACACTACCCTTACTTTGTTCACACGGCAATGTATTATAATTTTTTAATAGGCGAAACGTCGTTCCGTATCGTGGTACAAGGCATTGTATACACACATTTATATCGAGACAACGCACACACAGAACCCGCCCTCTCTACCTCAAGGCACAAAGAATGAAAGAAGCTATTTCTACAACGTTTTTTACTATACCTCCGTGAAATCCGGATACTTATTTTAAGGGCAAAAGGTTTAAAATGTGATATAAATAATTTTCTAGCCCGCAAACATATTTGGTCGTGTTTAAATCGAAAGGGCGTAGATTTGACATCGACGTAGAAAAGTAAATCGCAAAATGATTAGTTTATTTACGCATCAAAGGATTATTCTAAGTAATTATGAAGGTCAAAAGTCAGAGCAGCGTGATGAAAAATTATTATTTTTGTAGGAACATTAACTAATATCGGGGTAAGATAGGTGATTATTGATCTCTCGATTTTATTGTACAAGATAAATCATTGCACAATACTTTTTTTTAAATTATTTTTTATTTTATGACATAGGAGAAGCAGATGGGTATGCAGTCCACCTGATGCTGGACTAAGCTGGAACGCCTCGGAAAAGTATCGGTAAAGTCATCAGGGGTAGCAGCGCATCTGTGGCTGACTTCAGGTAGGAATATCCAATCCTATCTGGGGTTTATTACAGATGTCCATGGGCGACACTGACCACCTACCATCAGATAAGCTGCACGTTTGTTGCTACTTCACACCAGTAACACTATTCAAATAGATTTAAAAAGAATATGGAAATAGTTGATTATTATTTATTAGCAATTATTACAACCCAAATAAATTAGAAATCCTACCCGAATTACGCCACAAATACTTAATGTATGATGACTAAGCTATATCATATGCAAGTATGCCCTTATATTCATAGCTCTGTATCACACGTCCCAAATTACTGTGACGGTGGTGCTAACAGGTGAACCACAAAGTTCAACGTAATGTGACGTACTCAAAATTAACAGATTGATTACGAAGATAAAATCATACAATGATTTTAATGTATCCATCGCGATAACAACCACGTTGTGTTCTAGCCATACGTACACGTACGCTTCCATTGTTATCAGAGTCACTTCTACTTAGGGTTGCCACCTATATATTTTAAAGGTACCACCGCCACACCTATTTCTACTAACAGCAGTGTTCAGTTGTTGTGTTATGGTTTGAAGGGTGTGGTAAGGGACATACTTCTGGAGGATACCAGCTTAGTCTTCAGGGGTAGTTTAGCCGACGTAGCCAACCTCAGATCGGAATCTAATCTTATCCAAGGTTGATTACAGATGGGCGGCATTAGTCACTTACCATTAAGTGGCATGTTGGTCTGCTACTCATATTATAAAAAATGTCCTCACTAAATATTATAGATAAAAAGTAAAGCACGGTAATTGATATATTTTCATTGTTAATTCAAGCGACGGGTCTAATAATATAGTTTTAAAAGAAACTATTTTTCTTAAAGTAAAGTGAAAACCCTACCTCCATTCATTCAACCTCGTTTCATAGCTTCCCTACTTCACGATAGATGGCGTTGCACGTCGTCTGGCGCAAGCCCGCTTAACAGTGTTTTATTTTTATGGCTTCGTGAAATCATTAGCCGATGAAAGATGTTGTTTGGGTACGAATGCATGTAATGTATGTCTTATTATAGCTATACGTTTGACACCAAAGGACGAATTAAATAATTGTGTAATGTTACATATTTAGACTCTAATTATCCCGTTATCATGTATCATATTAAGTTTTTGCAATCAGTCGTCGTCAAACTATGTCTGTCCCATTTCAGGCCACTGAGCTCCTCTCAGAATGAGTATTAGATAGTTCGCACTGTCCAAGTGAGTATTGGTAGACTTCACATACTTCTGAGAACTTTTTTTAAGATCTTTCTCTTAGGTTTCTTCCCGATGTTTTTCTTTACTGTTATTGTAAGTGACAATTAATTTATAAAACGCTCATTAGTTTGAAAAATCAAAGGTTCGTACCTGGGATTCGAACCGCATGTCTTCACTGCTTTTATGTATTAATTTTGGTAATATCCAAATAAAATAATAATTTACATTGATACTAGCTGACCCGGCAAACGTTGTGTTGCCATATAAATAAAAAAATGTTAAGGGTGAACAACCCTTATCACTTAGGGGTATGAAAAATAGATAGTCACCGATTCTTAGATCTACTATGCATATAAAATTTGGTGAAAATCGGTAAAGCCGTATGGAGGAGTACGGTAGCTAAAATTGTGACACGAGAATTTTATATATAAGATTATCATAGTTGGAGTAAGCAAGTGAGATTCAGAGGTATACACTTCCGTTTAGGGGATCTTTACACAGTGTAGAATATCGGAGTTATATCTGCTATATAATAGCAGTGTTAGAGGATATTCTGCTATGGTTTGAAATGTCGCAAGGCAGGAACACACGAGGCATTCCAATAGTTTTCAAGGGGTAACAATGTTTAAGTGCTTCATGATGGACTCGAATCTTATTTAAGGGGATTGGGGCACAATTCTGATATATTTTAAAATTATTTAACTTTCGCGCAGATTCAGCGCCAATAAATCAGAAATATCTATGTTCATATTAAATTTATAAATAAAAAAGTACAAATTGGGTCTAAATTAATGACAATGTATTGTGGAATATATTAATACCACTAACTATGAGTACCACTAACTATAAAAAAAATCAGATTTTTATTTAAATAAGTACCTATAAATGTGCCCTAAATTAGCGGCTATATACCTATAGTAGAATTTATGAACACCACTAATAAAAAATAGATTTTTTAATGCAAAGTTTTAAGTACAAAAGGGCCTAAACTAGCGACATATTGTAGTATCTTGTATGAGTGTTATTATCTTTGCTAATAGTATAGACCACAGAACCTTGACTTACTATCACGCTATTGTGTTGCATTCTTTTGTTATACGCGTCCAAAGATATAATATCTTAAATAAAACATTTTGATTTATCTTTATAAACCAATCTTTGCTAATATGGCTCGGAGTATAATAATATGTGGGTTAAAATACTTTCGTTATTATACATTTCGATTCGTCAATGAGCCTAAACCCAAGAAATGTTTACTAAAAGTCATTGAAGAGTTGCACCACTCATCTCTTGGCTCCAACAATAGCTCCAAGATACTAATTTATTGTATTGTCATCCAAACTACATATACTTACATACAAAGTTTTATTTCAATACGACAATTAAAAGTAGGTTGAAATTAATTTCGACGAATTTGTTTTTTAGTTAGTTATAGTCCGCGCCAAACGGCTAGTCCGCTCTGAAGTTGTTGCGAGCAGGTGTAGTCACACAATTTGCTAGCGCGACGCGATTCATTACTATATTCAGAGCGGACTAGTAGTTTTACGCGGACTATACAAGCTAATTAAATGTGAAAAATGAATGAATGTATGTAAAGTATTCTTGAGAACATGTAATGTTTAAGGTTAAGCCTGTAAATTACATGTTATGTTATAAATAAATAAATAGCATCTAGCCTGGCTAGTTAAACAATCTGGCTAAGAATTGTACCTTAGCTATATTGCCAGCAATATTGCTGTGAGGGTATTTGCTGTGCTGCAATCTAGCCCGCCAGCCCCAACGCGGTATGGTTACATCAAACTATAGCAATATCGTGCTATGTCGTTGTTACGGGCAATATTACATTATATTGCACTATATAGCTTCATGTCGATACAATTACGTGTAGAAATACGATTAAATTTTATAGCTTTAGCAGCTGTTTACGAAAGTTAAGTTTGCTTGTACGTGTATAGGTATATGATATTTTTTAATCTTTAAAATAAAACTAATCTGTACGTAGTTATTACACAGATAAAATTGGCCCTTTGATTGAAATACACTAGATATTTTTTGTTGCAACTCGAAAAATACTAATTTCATTCTATCTTACAGCTATAATTGATTAAACTTATCGACAAATACATTGTTCCATTGTTAACCCTGATTTGATTTTAATGTAAACAAGTTTTTGTGGATTTATGTTTGTATAGTCATAAATAATTACCTGGTTTGGTGACAAATTGAATAGTAATTTGAAAGATATAACGCAAAAGTCAGATAAATTAACTGTAAGACTGTACTTAAAAGAGTTATTTAAGAAGGAGACATCGAATTAATTCGAAATAGTATTAAATTTCAAACCGAAAAAAAATAAGAACTTAATTTAAAATTATTTAAAAGAAACTTTTTCCCTAAAGTCTGTATCTTATATCGAAAAAACTCTATAGATATTAATGGGATTTAAAATAACGAAAATTTCAAATAAAAAGAAAACATTAGACATGTGAAAGATAACGAAAAGACATGTAAAAAGAAAACTCGTATTACTACGATAATCTGAGGTTCCAGAGTTCTTGCTTAAAACAAGAAAAATAAAAACTTCAATAAATCGGAGTTCCTTAAAATACGAATAAAACAGATAAAATGCATTAAATCATCGCGCAGGCGTGAACTGGGAAGAAAGTCAAACAATCTCTTCGTCTCGATGGGTGTTTAGTCCGTTTCAGACGGTTAGCCCACACTTAGCCACTTCGAGCCTTATTCCGAACTTGTTACTGATACCTACTTATACTAATTTGGGACTATTATGAAGTAAACAAGTAGTATAATAGAGAATCAAGATTATTGATATACCGGTAGTAAGTAGGGTTAATAGAAGTGAAAACAAATTGGTTAAACTATTGTTGATGTGAAACATCTATAGCCGCACGTAAAACCGATTTCTGGCGTGGCGACGCATGCCGTGGCGACGCTATACGATGGTATATATATACAGTCTATATGCAGTAGATTGTACGGTGTGGCGACGCGTCGCCATAAGCAATCGAATTCAATAAAATAAAATAGTCATCGTTATCTGGAAAAAATCGTAATATTTTATTTTATCATTATGACATATTTAGTTCCTATCACAATATGTTCTTTTCAGCATATTACTTTTACAAAATAATGTCGATGTTTCACATCTGCCAGGCGTCCCGTGACGGCTCACATTTTTTTTTATGCTTTTTGCTAGAAAAATATTTGGATATAATCAAATTCAAATTCAAATCTCATTTATTCAAAATTAATTTATATAGAATACTTTTTGAAAGTCAACAAACTACCACCGCTTCGGAAGGTGTTTCGCTATGAAGAAGAAGCGGCGCAAGAAACTCCATAAATCAACTTCATCAATCAATTGCAACTCGACTCCACAAGAACCGCCGCTGCAAATAACAGTAGTGTTATTCGCTGCTATGTTCTAGTTTGAAGGGTGTGATAATAGAGGCACATATTTCCAACTTAATACTCAGGGGTACCAATAATCATGTGACTGACCCCAGGTAGGACTCTAATTCTATCTGGGGTTTACTACTGATATCCAGGCGCTTATCAACAGAACTCTATATAAATTTGCTACTTTTTTAAATATATTTGAAAATATTTAAATTGTTTCCGAGTTAAGTTGAAAAGTAAGTGTGTGGTATTGCAGTGAATTCGGCCATATGCTTATAAAAAGGTTTACAAAAAGCCACTTGGTTGTGCAATAAAGTCAAATAAAGTTTTCGAGCGGTTCGGACGGTAATATACTAAACTACAAGGACTTTAAACGGACTTTTAAAAGTTAGTAAGCAAAACGGTTAACGTAAAGTGACCAGAAGTTATACAAGTTATATTTTTTGTGAATTATAGACTAGTGATGCTACAGTATCGATATACTTTCTGTCGATAGTGAGTCAGATAAACCCTACTGTCGATAAATATATGTAAGCTAAAGTTGGTAAGTATCGATACAAACGATACGATCGATCTTATATGATTAGAACAATAATATAAGCATCTAATTGTTTTAAAATACTTTTATAGTATCGAAAGATTGTATTGCTCTCCAGTCTCCGTCAGACTTACATTGTGAAATATCATTAGTATCGATACAAAGCATATTGATTAAATCGTCGATATTATTGCTATTGGTCGCCAATCGATAAACGTCAATTCTATTACGTACACATTTTTGATTTTTCGAACTGATTTTTGTAAGTCTATATCGAGAAAAGAATGTTACAGCCGTGCCGCTTTTTTTGGCTCGACTTGGCGGAGGCACTGCCGTGCCTCCTGATACTCTTTAGATGACAGCTGGGATGTATGTTTCTTCTGGATGTTTCTTTCACAGTTTATTCAAGTGATAATCGATAATAAATACAAACATAACTTCAAAATCACGAAAGGAGCGTATTTGTTTTTTCTACCGTACATTTGAACCGCGTACCTTAAGCTTAAAAGCTTAAATTTCAAAGCACTAAGCTATTAACTTGAGGCCACAATTGATAATATAAACAGTAATAGATTGATGATGAAAAGCTGTATAAAGTAACAAAAAGATAACATGAAGAATGAGAAAGCACGAAGCTCCGTTATTTCTATTAGACGCGAGCTTAAAGCTCGGCGGGCCGGTGGTTCACCACAATAGGTTATGTAACGCTAATCCGATCTCCTACCTTTATATTTAACTGGAAAATCTAATATTTATAGTAAAATTTTGAAATTATTTAAGTTTTAGGGGTTTAAGTTCAGAAATATGCGTAAATTGTCACATGTAATTGATAATTTGAAATTAGCCGTTAAAAAGATTTAATTGTATTAAACTATTTCTATTTCTGTTAGCTCTATGCTACAGGTATAATGGATTAAACTTGTATACACCCAAATATAGCAACCATGGAAAGTTGTAACCATCTACAAATCTCAATACATTTAAACGAACATTTTTTACGTATACAGCCAGGATAAGTCAACCTGTATATTTAAGGAATTTATTAATCAGGTCGTTGCTGATGGATTGACCTATTATGTGCATGCAAAAGTTTACAGTTTTTGAGATACTTCAATGTTAAGATTTATTTATTTTTTAATAATTTTTCACTAAAATTTAAACTTAACAATAAATTTGGATCAGTTGCCGTTTTTTGTATTAATAAGGGCATTACAATTGATAAAAAACCGTTATTAAATTTCGACTCACTGCCAACAGGGCAAAGCCAAAGGTCAATAACTATCCGGGTACGAGTACTACTCGTATAAAGTAATTTACACACGAACGCCTGAAGAATGTATCTATTTCCAAAGGTGGAAAACCAAAAGAAATCAGGTTGTCCTGTAAATTATGTCCAAAATACACTATATTATGATTCACGTTTTATAGTTAAAGATTTAAATCATTACATATCGAGTTGAAAATATGACACGAGCAGTTTGTGTTTAAATTAATTGGTTTTTAGTGACGCTACCACGTAAAATCGAATGAAATATGGTATTCCGATTTTGAACTTCAATCGATCATTGTCCGACTAAATTGTGCAGAATTCGTCTGTTACCTCAGGGCATTCATAATAATATCATATACGAAGCCATCTTTGGCTGAAAATGTCCAGTAATCTTTTAAAACGCTCGAAATAGATTCCAAAAATACAATATATTCTTTCAAAATCATCAATTCAATGATCCATGTATTTATATCACTTCCATTACAAAAGACATTGCAAAAATCACCTACCATTTCATAGCTCCAAGGAAGACTGACTTAATCGAAAAATATAAAATTAGGAAAAATATTTAGTAAATAACATAAATTGTTAATGACCAGCAATTATGTGGTTTATAAATAAATTAGTGTGATGTGTCTGTAACGCTATATATCGCATCGTATGTAAGTTTTTCTTTTTCTTTTTTTTATAATATAGAAGTAGCAGACGAGCATGCAGTACACCTGATGGTAAGTGGCTACTGCCGCCCATGGACATCTGTAATCAACCCCAGATAGGATTAGATATTCCTACCTGAGGTAGGCCACAGATGCGCCGCTACCCCTGAAGACTAAGCTGGAACGCCTCGGAAAAGTATATCTCCCTTACCACACTCTTCAAAACGGAACACAGCAGCGCCTAACACTGCTATTAATACTGCTATTTAAGACCGAAACCATACGATATTACATTTGTAGCGTATCAAAGCTAAGTAGCCCATCATTAAACTTATTCATATGGATTTAATTGGATATAATTAGGCATAACTTACATACGAATGGTCAAAGGTTCTAAAGTCAATAACCCAGGGCAGTATAATCGCAAAAACAAGCGAAGCCATTATTCTGAAGAAACTTTCACTTTCGGAACCAACTCCGAACAATCATGATGAGTTATATTGTAATTAATTGAATTAATTCGGATTTTCAATTAAATGAATTGTTATAATTTTATTCAATTCTTGCCATAGGTTTTAGAAAGGCTAGACACTTACAATCTTATATAATTCTTATATATTAATGTAATTACATTTTCGAATTTCTTGTTTTTGAATGTAATTAAATGGTTTTTGACGCAAAAAAAATAATACAGTATCATAAGATTAATAACAGTGTTTAGAGTTTAATGCACACATATTTAATTAAATTAATGTTATTTTTTTCTTTAAAAAAATATACTAAGAACTTTAACAATTCTTTGTTATAAAAATGTAACATTTACATTTATTTAGAAAAAAATATATAACTGCCTAACAGGCTACATACTTAAGATTTTTTTATCATAATGTAAACGACCATGTAGTCCGTCTAATGGTACATTGCCACTGGCACTAAGACCTAATTGAGGTCACCTTTAGATGCATAAGTGTCTTTTCCTTACCACGCACTTTAAACCAGAAGACAGCTGTACTTAACATTGTTGTTATAAGAAATAGGCGCGGTGGTGTCTCCGCAGTAGAACCACAAAAGGGCCTCTAGAAAGTTCTAGTCAATAAAAAAGAATATTGCCATATGTTTTTCTATTTGTGTACACTAAATTTAACCGTTTCATTTATTTGAGAATCATCAGAGCGTAAAACAAGCTGAAACGTTATGTTTCTCATTACTTTGATGGCAGACACCATTCAAACATCTACATACGCTCCTCTTTTGTGATTTCACTCATTAAATGCTTTTACCAGATCATATCGTCACTATCAAAATTAACCGGAAAGTTCATACCGATTAATACGTCATTAATACCTTATCAAATACGTTGTGACAAATTAAATTTGTATAAAATTAATCCCTATCTAGACGGCAATAAAGTTAAACTCACAAAAACGTGCCGTATAACGATACCTTCGGGTGCTGTGTTGTATTGTGCACCTTGTCGCTCGGATTGAGGGTCGAATTTCAAAAGGTGGTACATAAAGGCCATTGGCACAAACACACAGGCCAATGCCACAAACACATGTTGGCGCTTACCGACCAACTTGCGAGAGCTTCCTCGCTTCCCGCGCACATACTACGTTCATATGAGTTGAGGATTTTTGTACGGAGCATCACGGGTCTTGGTGTTTGGTCCGCGTTGTACGAGAGAGCCTGGGGGCGCAGAAACGGAATCAATGAACTCGGTAGAGTCGAGTTGAGTCGACCGACAAAAGGACGTTTCGGCCTGGCAGGTAATTAAGTTAATATCAGGTCCTTTTTTCGGGTACAGATAGTTGTGCATTTAGGAAACTGGATGAGTTAAAACATCAAACATGTTTGAAGTAAACTAGAACTGAATGTGTATCAATTTCGCCCTTACGCGGTAGGAATCCGTATTTTTAATATCACGTTCATATAATTATTTAATTATCACTTTTTATTATGTATGTATGTTTAAGATTAATGATGGTCGGTATTTTATTCTTTGATGTTACTTTAAAATTATAATTATTGCTTGCGTTACCGCTGAAGGAAAACATCGTGCCTAAGACATGCCTCAAAGTCCTTTAAAAATGTGTGAATTTTGACTTGTAATTTAACAGTAATACTAGATGTAAGAGATTGCTGTACATGCTTACATATAAGTCATAACTGTCTGTATGTATGTTAAATGTAAATGTGATTGTATGTTTTGTTGTTGATATGAATAACATTTATTGTGTAATAAAAAAGAAGTTTAATTGTTTATTGTATTTTTTTAATCTTGCTTTTTTCAAAGGATTCTATTCTAAATTGATTGTCTTATTTGTTATTAACTAGTTTTATAACCGTGCAGTTTGTTTATTTATTTTGTCTATTTGTAATTGTACTGTGTGTTGCAATATTCCTGAATAAAGTATTTTCTTTCTTTCTTTCTTCCTATATGTCAAAATAAATAAATAAGTCTACCAATCCGCGCTTGATAATGATGTGGATACCCGAACCTTATTCTGCCCAGCAGTGGGACAGTAACTCGTTAATGTGTACGTATGTACAATGTAGGTACATATTTGAGTTCAAGTTTCGGGTTGGAGGGTGTTCACCCACAGTTACGCATTAGATGATTTCCTTTGAAGTGCACTTGAATAGGTGGTAATCTCGTTTCGTTAGGCCTTATTGTTGTGGCTGTACATTTTGCATGGAGTGATAGATTTTGCGATTTACTGTGGAGTAAGTGTGAAGTTAATTTAAACCTTCTTTATTATTAGGAATATTTCTTAAAGTACATGACCAAATATTGATTTTTTACTTAGTAAAACAAATGGAGGTATTGGTCTCTCAGGTATTAATCTATCCTTGTCCCTGTAGTCTCGGGAATAGAATAAGGCTACGGTATTCCATGCCTGTCGTAAGAGGCGACTAAAAGGGGGCTTCCAGGGTTGCAGGCAGCAAGAGTGGGAACTCGAACCGTCCAGCAAGCAACCCTGGGAAGGACCACGTCGTAAACACCAGATGACGTGGGAGGAGCCAAAGGTGCTCCCCCCAGGGCACAGCCCGATCGGGGCATCGCACTTGGAGGATTCCGGTTGTGTTCCCACGGAGATCCCGGAGTTCTCCAACAAGCGCTGAGGACGCCTAATGGGGGGGTTTTAGTGCGGTAAAAATCCCACGTAATCTTTTGAAGGTTTCCCCCTCATAAACAAAAAAAAGGTGTTAATCTATCCAATGTTTTACTAATAACATCGACATTTAATAATTTCTTCATACTTCTTCTTCAGCCAGTTGCCACTCACTGCTGAATGTAGATCTCACTAGCCTTCCACAAGTTATTCATACTATACATTGTCAAATTTCGATTTGGTAGGTAACATTGGACAGATTGATTATAAATAACGAGCGTAAGAGTACGTGCAATAACGATTAAATAACAATTAATGCTTGATAACCGATAACAATAAGGATAAGCTAACCGCACCCTTTGAAGTACAGAAACGTTCAAAGGTACTAATCACCCTTCCTTAAAACCTTACAAGTGCTCCTTGATCGATGTGCCGTTTTTTAAATATCGAGTAATATTATATTGAAATGGAGTAGCAAACAGTCTGACAGACTTTTCTGATTGTTTGTAGGACAGAATACCTTCAAATTACTTAATTTGGTACAACATAAGTACAATATAAGTATATTGAGCGAAAATTTCGCTCAATATACTTATATTGAGCGAAATTTTCGAACAATTCAAACCAGAACACAGCAGCTTTATACCTACTGCTATTGCAAGCTATTCTACCTATAAGGTAAAATAAAAACAATAAACGGAAATCAAAAATCTATTATCATAAAATCTATAGTTTCGACGTGAGCTCTAGTATTTTAAATTACTATAAGCAGTGGTAGCCTAGTGGTTAAGAAACCCGGCCTCTCGATCGAGGGGTCCTAGGTTCAAATCCCAGGCACGCACCTCTGATTTTTCAAAGTTATGTGCGTATTATAAATTAATTATCACTTGCTAAACGGTGAAGGAAAACATCGTGAGGAAACCTGCATACCTGAGAGATAAAAAATAATCTCAAAGGTATGTGAAGTCTACCAATACGCACTTGGCCAGCGCGGTGGACTATGGCCTAATCCTTCTCATTATGAGAGGAGACCCGTGCCCAGCAGTGGGACAGTAATGGGTTGACGATGATATTATAATAAGTAGGTAAATGTTTTATTGAAAGTTATCCGGACCTTTTATATGAAACAATAAAATAGGTAATCGAGTAGTATGTGTGGCTACTTAAACCCATGGATTTAAAAACATCGCAACTTTTCTATTATTTTTACCTACCTCACTTTTTACAAATATGAGTTAAAAATAGAGTATCTTGTTCTACCGTGTAAGAAACTTAAAAAAACTCGATGATTGGATTGAGTAACTATTAAAAGTGAGTGGTAATTGTATAATTATGTATATTTATGTTTTTTGCCCGTAAAACGTGGGTCCGAGGCAAAGTTGACGAGTTCGATTTCCTGTGGGGACAATATTTGTGGGCATCCGGTCCGCCCTTTCCAGGTAGGTATTATTCTATTGCCCTTATTGACAAAACGTACCTGTATTTACATTTTAACATTATCTACAGTTAAATGTCTCTAATTAAGATTGTGTAAGCTTTGAATTAGGTGCTAGACAACGGAGAATGGAATTTTCCGTTTCGTAATTAGTAAAATTTGAATCTGTCTCGATTTCAGAATAACTCGCTTTCAAAATAATTTTTAATTAAATTTATTTTTATCTGTTTTTTATGCTTTTTACATTCATAAACCCATACTAGGATTGCCCGTCTCGTGGTTGCTATGGACGCATTCAAGGACAAATACATAAATACCTAGTCATTCAGATACCTGTCTGGCCGGGAATCGAAACCGGAACCCTTAGCGCAACAGATTGGTACGGTGACCGCTCCTCCAGGCGGGTCAAGTATTTTATTACATAACTAGCTGGCCCGGCAAACGTAGTGTTGCTATATAAATAAAAAAATGTTAAGGGTGAACAACCCTTATCACTTAGGGGTATGAAAAATAGATAGTAGCCGATTCTCAGACCTACTGAATATGCATATAAAATCTGGTGAAAATCGGCAAAGCCGTTTCGGAGGAGTACGGTAACTAACATTGTGACACGAGAATTTTATATATAAGATATTATTTGTTCGATTTTTAGTTAAATAAAACATGTTTTTTTACGCTAAGTTACGCTAATTTTAGGACTGAAGATTAATGTTTTGAAAATAAACTAAATTTTATTGTGTTGTTTTAGGAACAATTCGGAATATTTAAATGAGTCACCCATAAGCCAGTGGGTCTTTGAAAAGGACAGCTAGTGGCAAGTTTTTATGAATGTTTTCGGGGTTGAGGGGACGCTATGCACCTGGTTCCTGTTGTAACAATGTTACATCGTTAGTGATAGCCCTTAAGTATGAATAAAGATTTGGTTTTAAAGATTAAACTTAGGACCCTTCAAAGTAATCACTAATTATTTATCACTTGCCTTATCATATGTACAAGAAAATAATGTAAGAATATCTAACTTTAAAAGTCCTTCTTTAATCTTATATTGTTTTTGTGAAGTCTAAATAATGCTTTCTACACTCATAGCCCCACACTAGGATTCCCTGTACCGTGGATGCTGTGGACTCACACAGAGACAAATTCAGACCCAGACCCAGAAACAGAAACCTAACTTCATAATTTACGTATCTGTCTGGCCAGGGATAGCACCCGGGACGCTCTGCACGTCAGACCGGTATGGTGAACGCCCCGTCACGCGGGTCACCATTTTCATTTAATTGGATTGTAAATTAATTGTTTCTTACTTCAGTGGAAAAAAACGAGAACACCTACATACTTAAGAATTCTTCATAATATTTCATGTGTAGTCCACCAACCAAAATTTGTTTTTATTATAATATTTTATGAAATGAAACCTCTGCAATAGGTATCTATTCGGCTCGCTTCCTCGTTCGCTCACCGATATCGCTATCTCTCTCTAACCGAAGGCCGGAATTCAATGGGGTTCTACAGACTATCAAGATTCCACGCTGAATGACTGGGATTTTAGCGAGCTTGAGATATTCCTTGAAATTGATTTGTCTTACATACTAAGATTATCTGTTTAGGGCATTTTGAGACTGCGGTCCCAAGACGCTTACGTCTTTAATTTTGCCTTTAATACATTTTATTTTTATTAATTTCGCTTAGACGAAGCCTAGAGCCTAGAGCATTGAACACCAAGATGTAATGTTTTACGATGTGAGACGTGACACAGCGATTATTGTAACTGCAGAGCGTTCCAGGTTCGAATCCAGGCAGAAATTTGAATCTAAATCTAATTCTGAATGATGAATTTAGTTTTCCATTTGATGGTTTCATTTTATCACATTGGTTGGTTCAAGAAAAGTATTCCTCCCGAGTATTATAACTCCCGAGGCATTCCCGGAGCGCTACGACATGAGGATCTTCAAAAAAGGTGCAAAAAGAGCTCTCCTTCAAAGCCGGCGATGCATTGGCGACTCCTCTGGTGTTGTAAATGTCCATAGGCGACGTTAACTACTTTCCATCAGGTAGCACGTCTGCTTTATCGTCAGGTTCAAATATAAAAACCTATACGCAACTTTAAATAAGTTCGCTTATTAGTATTGTACCTACGTCCTACATATCTAAGAACTAATCTGAAGCTATAGGAAAGTTGTCTGCCTTACTACACTCTTCAAATCATAACACAATAGTTCGACGCGACCACGATTACCAAGAGGCAGGAGAGTTCTTCCACTCACAATTAAACGAGTATCACAAATTTTATTTATTAATCGACTTCAAAAAAGAGGTTCTGTATTTGGCCTCTTTGTAAGTTTGTATGTATGTAATGAATGTAAACTTGTATGTCCGCGATTTTCTCAGAAAGTACTGATCCAATTTCGATAGAATTTTGGTCATTTGATAGCATATCTAATAAGGAAGACTTTAGTATAAAATAAATCAAGATTACTTTGATAGATTTTCTGGAAAATCAAGAATACCTGATATTATACATTGCATCTTGAAAAATTAGAATGTTATAAGACCAATTTTAGTTTTACTTACGAAACGAGTAATCAATCATAATTGTTATCGGGATAACTCCGATAAACCGATTAACTACGTTGTTCGTATCTTCTAATCCCCCGGCGATCCGGGACGTATCTGAATGTCCTTCAAAAAGGACAGCGTATGGGAAATGAAACGGTAGCCTTGGTAGAAACGTGTTTGGATGTTGATTATGAGTTATGGATATGAAGGGATTGTTGGGTTTTCAATAAACAATCCAAGTTATTTTAAATTTCTACGAGTAATGACATATTATGCATGTTAGGTTTGTGTTAAACTTGCCTTTTGTTCATGGCTTTGTCTGCGGTCATAGTTGCTTTATTGTTTTATTTATTATCATTTACATACTTTATTTGTTAAAAAAGGTCGACTTTAAAAAAGAGGCCCCGTATTCGACTGCTATCCCCCGGCGATTCGGGACGTATCTGAATGTCCTTCAAAAAGGACGGCGTATGGGAAATGGAACGGTAGCCTCGGTAGAAAAGTGTTTGGATGTTGATTATGAGTTATGGATATGAAAGGATTGTTGGGTTTTCAATAAAGCAATCCAAGTTATTTTAAATTTCTACTAGTATTGACATATGTTATGTTTGTGCTTAACTTTACTTTTGTTCATGGCTTTGTCATAGTTGATTTTTTGTTTTATTTATTATCATTTACTTTATTTGTTAAAAAGGTCGACTTCAAAAAAGATATTCGACTGCTATGTATGTATGTATGTAAACTTGTATGTCAGCGATTTTTCAGAAACTAATGACCCAATTTGGATTGAGTTTTGGTTAATTGATAGCATATCTAATAAGGAAGATTTTAGTATAAAATGCATCAGGATTTTTTTGACAGTTTTTTCTGGTAAATCGGGAATACCTGATATGTAAAATGTTGAAAAATTAGAGTGTTTTAAGACCAATTTTAATTTTACTTACGAAACGAGTAATCAATCATAATTGCTATCGGGATAACTCCGATAAACCAATTAACTACGTTGTTCGTATGTTATAATCCCCCGGCGATCCGGGACGTATCTGAATGTCCTTCAAAAAGGACAGCGTATGGGAAATGGAACGGTAGCCTTGGTAGAAACGTGTTTGGATGTTGATTATGAGTTATGGATAAAACAATCGAAGTTATTTTAAACTTTAACGAGTATTTACATATGTAGGGTTTGTGTTAAACTAATTTTTTGTTCATGGCTTTGTCTGCGGGCAAAGTTACACTGTTGGGTTATTATTAGTTACTTTTTTTTAATAATGCCTTTTATCATTTTTAGCCATCACTTGTCGAAATGATTTTTAATAATCTACTCGTATTATTACAACTTCATTAGTTGTGTCATTATATTGCTGTCTAATATTGTGACAGTTAATAAGTTATGGTGTTTTAAAGAGTAGTCTACCATATTGGTTAATTTGGGATCGGTAGACTTCACATATTTTGGAACTCAATACTGATCTCTCAAGCATTAAGGTTTCTTCATCGTGTTAACATGTGAAAAAAATATCTATTTTAAAATAATAAATAAACATGTGAGATATCATTACGAGCTTTGAAATCTGCGTGTAATGGATTCGAACCTATTTTGTTATAATATAGGAGTAGCAGACGAGCATACAGTCCACCTGATGGTAAGTGGTTACTGCCGCCCATGGACATCTGTAATCAACCCCAGATAGGATTAGATATTCCCACCTGAGGTCGGCCACAGATGCGCCGCTACCCCTGAGGACTAAGCTGGAACGCCTCGGAAAAGTCTCTCTCCCTTACTACACCCTTCAAACCGGAACACAGCAGTGCCTAACACTGCTGTTATTAGGTAGAAATAGGCGTGACGGTGGTGCTGCCGAGGTTGAACCACAAAGGGTTCTACCACCTTTAACTTGGACAAATCGAGATGACATTCATACAACGCTATCACACTAAAACTAGTCCCATATGCCAGTAAAAGAGAATTGGCACAGCGCATTGAGTGAAAGCATGACGTCGTATGCAAACTATAATCGTATAAGTTCTTGACATGCGGACTATGCTTGGTCTAGCCTAGATTCTTTATCAATGTTGCTCTGTTATAAAATCGTTACGAAATGTTATGTAAACGCAAAAACTGATTTCAACCAACGATGAACGCTTAGGAATTCAGTTTATACAAATAAATAAGTAAATTTTGAACGTGTTTTTAAGTTACAGTTATAGTTTTTTTGTCGTCTTTCTGGTGTTCTATTGAGGATAAAACTGATTTAAGAACTAATGAAATAGTCTACCAATATTTTTCCTTTGTTTTATTTTACCGTAAACGTTTCATCAAAATCGGTTTGATATTTTCCAAGATACTTTTGTCCTTCAGTTATATTAATACCAGTTTTCAGTCCTATATAAAGTACAAATTCATTATTTACTTATATAAAGCGTCTATGTCTATTATACGAAATTTGGAGATCGTAACATCTTTTTCGGTCCTCATCGCCATAATTATAGTTAATTTTAATCCCTTTACCTCTTTACGCAATATTCCCTTCGTCGAAGTTCTAAGAAGCCAAATTGAAGGAAAATTTTATTAATTGATTTTGAAAAGTTGCAAATCGTCGACAGTTTGGGAACGGAGTTATCCCAACAAATACATTGATTAATACGTAATTCTTACGTAATAGATGGTAGATGAATTAATTAAGTACCCAATCCACTTTAGGATATATGCAAGGGTGGTAGGACTTCCTATGGCTCGACTCCGGCGGCACCACCGCAATACCTATTTCTGCATAATAATAGCAGGGTTAAGCAGTGCTGTATTCTGGTTTGAAGGGTGACAGGCGGGAGACATACTTTTTCGAGGCATTCCAGCTTAGTCCTCAGGGAAAGCGGCGCATCTGTGGCCGACCTAATGTAGAAATGTAATATTACCTGAGGTTGATTGTAGATGCCATGGGTGGCAGAAGCCACTTACCATCAGATGGACTCTATGCTCATCTGTTACACTTATATTATAAAAAATGTAAAATCAGTTCCAAAAATCGATACATTAAGACCATTAGTTATCGTAGTCCAACTACAAAGAGCTCTACAACTATATCTCTTCAATAACTTAAAAATAACTCGTCATGAAGGTTATTCGGTGGCATTTGAAGCCATTCCGGTGGCGTTATCAGGTTGCATTTTAAAAGGGACGATAGAGCACGCAATGTTTTTGGTAGAGTTCTTGTCTCGAAATCGATTTTGTATTCGCAGTGTAGAGTAGACTGAAAAAGGGCTATAGGTACATTTAAATAAAATAAAAACCTGTGATATCTGTACATTTAAATAAAATGTAGATAAATGTCTGGAATTTAGGAGAACCCTTCGTGATTCAAATCCAGATGTACCTCTGCTACGCCCTTTTCTGCCTGATACGCCTATGCGATACTGTGTTGTGAATTCATGAGTTTGGTAAGGAAGAGATAATTGCGGATTGAGATGTTGGCAATGCATGTTTAACGGACCTTAAATAGGACTCTGATTCTATCTTGGATTGATTATAGATGTCCATAGGCGACAGGCATACTGTTAGGTTAATTGCAAGCTCGTTGTTCTTATTAAATGATCTTCTAAATGTCATTGTTCTTAATTTTTGTGTTAACTGCTTTAACGCCTGTTAGTAGTAATAAATCTGTCAAATATGTTGTCACCTGTTAAATTTTGACATTTGACAGAAATTGTCAAGTGTCATACTAAATGTTATATTTCGATCTTTGGCAAAGATTGAATAGATTTATTATTTATAGGGTGTAGGAGTAATTCAGCTTCAAACTAATAAAAGCCAATGAATAAATAATTAAAGTCCTTTATCAATATTTAATTCATCCAATGTGTTGACAAAGATCAAAAATTGACACTATCATAAATTAAGAAATTGTTTAATATCGATGATTGATAGGCAATACTTGAATAAGTATATTCAAGTTTTGCTCTCAAGTTCAAGTTGTTATACTAATATTATAAAGAGGAAAAGTTTGTTTGTTTGTTTGATTGTAATAGGCTCAAAAACTTCTGGACCGATTTTAAAAATTATTTCACCATTCGAAAGCTACATTATCCACGAGTAACATAGGCTATATTTTATATGAAGTTTATTTGATAAATAGATTTTGAGGCGGTACAAAGTTTGCCGGGTCAGCTAGTTATGAATAACAATGTAACTAATAAAAGCCAAATCAGTCAGCGAAATTAAAGCGCCGTCCAATCCCAGTCATTTGACAAGCGGCTGGCAATAAATAAAGCGATAGCGTTTAGCGTAAGTATATTGTAGTGATGTGCCGCATCGCCCCGGAGGGGTCGGGGGGTGGGGGCGGGGGCTAAGCGGGATGCGGGCCTCCAATTTACATTTATGAAGTCTCGTAACAGATTCCGGAATGTTTACTTTCGATAATTAAAAACGTCTCAGTCTCAGGTGTAGCGTGAAATGTTATTCTGTTATTGTGATTGGGTGGGGTCATTTTAGTTTGTGTACAGGTTAAATAAAGGTGTGGTTGTAAAAATATAAATTGTCATGTTCAGAGGTATATTTTTTTAGATTGGATGCAAACAGCATTCAATCCAAGTGATGGTAAATGTAAACTGCCCAAGTATATCAATACCCTTACCAGGAGTTTTTACGTTTCAACAAATATGACTGTTTTGGTATTTGTTTACGTATTTGCCCAAACAAATTCCAATCAGCGCCCCTAGCGCATTGTGTCAGAACTAGGAAATCGTATGGGCCAATACGTAAACAAATACCAAAACAGTCATATTTGTCGAAACGTAAAAACTCCTGGTAAGGGTACTTTAACCAACTCAATATAAAACATGGATTTAACCAAGAGCCAATCAGATATGCATTGCCACTCCTAAGGACTCTATGTTTCATAATCTACATGGTCTAATAATTCATCCCATATGTTACCTTATATCATAAAATCGTAAATAATATAGGTGTAGTAAATAATTAAGTTTATAACATGCTGTTGATGTATAGTAATCGTTTTGGCGATGGTGCCTCCAAAGTCAATCATCAAGGGTTCTACAGCCTAGATTTATTAGCCAACGACCCACTGCTGGGCATGTAGTGATTCTACAGAGCCTGATACAGATTTATTAGCCAACGACCCACTGCTGGGCATGTGGTCAGGTTTTAAATAGGCTGAAATCGGTTACAGATTTACCTTTTTTTTGTCGAGGGGGAAACCAAAAGGTACCCGACGCCATGGGAGTGACGCTGGGACAGCGATATGCGACCACACAAGCCGTCGTCCTTCCCGGGGTCGCTTGCTGGACAGTTTGAGCTCCCACTTTTGCCGCCCGAAACCCCGGAAGCCCTTTTTAATCGCCTCTTACGACAGGCAGGGGATACCGTAGCCCTATTCTGGTCCCGGTACTACAGGGACAACAGATGTACCTTAGCCCTGTTACCCAGTAAACATCAAATAGAAGCGTCCCTCTACCCCTCAATTTGCATAACGACCTTAAAATCACATACCTACACAATAGGGTGTTATTTTGCGAGTTTTTAAGCTTACCAGCTAAAACATAGATTAGATTTTAAGCTCCGCCGTGGGCTACATTCGTGGAAAATTCATTCTCATACATTGAGCGGCTTAACAACGATATTTGCGTGGGAATATTCTATTCTGAAATTCTTGGAACTGGACTTCGTAGTTACGCTGCCATGTTGCTGCTTGTCGATTTGTGTTACACTGCTGCTGTGCGCCATGGAAAATAAGCTTTCTACGCTCACAGCTGTAAAATAGGTTTTCCTATGTCGTGGTTACTATGGACACACACAAAGACGAATACACAAATACCCAGACCCAAAACAGGAATCTAAATTCATCATTAGGTTTCTGATTGATGGTTGATCTGGGATCGAACCCGAAACCCTTTGCGAGCCAGACCACTATGTTGACCGTATCGTCACGCGGGTACGTCATGAAAACGAGAACAGTATTCTTACCATGATTTTTCACGTTTAGACAAAAATGACTGTTTGGGTATATGTTTACGTATTGCCCATACAATTTCCAATCAGCGCCCTGTATCAGAACTATAATGTCAGTAACGTAACATTAAATGTCTAAATTGACAAAATGCCGCTTTATGTTTTGTCTCTCTTTTTTGCGAACATGTGAGACGTTTACTCAGTCTACTGAAGCAAACGGAACAGAATATTGAATTGAGTAAACGTAACGTAAAATTGTGAGATGTTTTGAAAACTCATGGTAAGGGTACAGTTTAGAAAAATACATTATTTAACGAAATCATTTACGCGGGAATGTTACGATAATAATATTTTATTAATATCAATTAAAAGCTTAAGATTTTTATATTGTATTACCTCCGCAAAAGAAATATAACATGCATGTTGCAGCGAATAAACCAATATGACTTTTCAATACAAAATATTTTATGAAAATTGGTTCACAAGTTTGTATTTTTCTCCATCGGGTTATTTAATGCATCTCAGAACGATTTGATTAACTACTATAACTCAAATCTTTTAGATGAGGCTATATAATTTTGCTTATGATCTTGCATATAACACTTACAAAGGTAGAAGCAAAATTTTATCCCTGCTCAATTCACTAGTAAACACTGAAAAATTCCACGTAATGTATCACAAGGCTTTTTTTCTTTAATAATATAAGAGTAGCAGACAAGCTTGCAATTCACCTGATGGTAAGTGCCTACTGTCGCCCATGGACATCTGTAATCAACCCCAGAGAGGATAAGGTACGACTGATGAAGATATACCCGAGGTCGGCCACAGATGCGCCACTTCCCCTGCGGACTAAGCTTGAATGCCTCGGAAAAGTATGTCTCCCTAACCACACCCTTCAAACCAGAAAACAGCAGCGTTTAACACTGCTGTTATGAGGCAGGGTACGCAGGTTATCTCACAGGGTTATTAATACCATTTAAATTTGAATTATAATACAATATAATACTATTTTCGATGTTTCCGTTTCGTTACGTAACGGTTACCCGTTCCGAAGCTGTCCACACTTTGCAACTTTTGAAAATCAATTAATAAAAGTTTGGTTTCTTACAACTTTGGCGGAACAGCGCAAAGAGGGTTAAAAGGATTAAATTAACTGTAATAGGGCCAAATGTGACTGAATCTTTTTATAAGATTGGAGTAAACAAGCTTGCAGTCCACCTGGCATTACAAATATATTTAAACATCCGTATCTTCTCTCACACTTAAAAGTTCCTTTACTAACACCCGGAACAGTTCTTAACATTTAAAACGAGATACAATTAATTGTTTCGTAACACATAACACCGGCATCTACTCGTGAAAACTGGTTTAAGTGATATTACTGCCTTATACCTTACGCTTGAAGCACATTAAGTACATTTACATAAAACACCAGCTAATAAGTAACGCTTAATAGCTTGGATATTTGATCAATATATCAATTTATGTATGGATGTATCAATTTTATTTTTATTTTTATCCGCGGAGGGTAATGTTTTCGAGCGTTATGTATTTATGCTTCATTTTTGATACGCCCTGCAACTCAAAAGGTTTTTACCCAAAGGGAACCCTATTACTAAGACTTCGCTGTCTGTCCGTCTGTCCGTCTGTCACAGGGCTATATCTCCAGAACCGTAATAGATAGATACATGATTTTTTTACAGAAGATGCATAACGGTGGCCGCTATAGCAACAAATACTAAAAATAAAATAAAGTTGGATATTAAGGGGGGGTCTCCATACAACAACATATACAACAACATATACATCCATATACAACAAACCGGTATTTTTCGGCATTCTTCGATCTAACTGTTAAACCGTACTAGGAAGACGGTTGAAATTTTTACAATCCGCTTACTACTATAACTGGTATTATAATAAATACAAATAAGAACCATAAAACATATTTTAATATAGTTATTTTAATGTTATTATACGTTGTTTACGTATCATTCATCATCACCCTAACGCCATCTATTTTTGATTCATATAACTAAGTATTGTTGAAAATAATAAAATGAATAAAAATACGCAAAAATAATGAATGGTGGTAGGGAAGCCTCCATGTGCGAGTTCGACTCGTACTTGGCAATTTTTTTTATTTTAATTTTTATTTTTATCCGAACGCGGAGGGTAATGTTATTCGAGCGTTATGTATTTATGCCTCATTTTTGATACGCCCTGCAACTCAAACGGTTTTTAACATACGAGTGTCATTAGATTCGTCTAAATTGTGAGAGTCAAAGACTGTATTACTTCTTGTTTCCTTTAATAATTATGTCAAAGTGGACGGATTTTTTATATTTATAATAATCACTACATAGTCATAGTATTACTTTATGCTCGTAACTACATCTGCGTGGTGATCACTGTAAATTGATTCCGTATTTTTTGTATCAAACATGAACAAACATACAGATGAAAGATGATAATGAAATTTTACGAAGTAATAATCTGTTACTATCTGGGGTTCTGGGGCAGGAGCCACTTACCATGAGGTGGACTGCATGCTCGTCTCCTACACTTACATTATAAAAAAAATAAGCAAAGAAAGTTAAAACTACTTATAGTTTACTGCTAAAACTACGTTTAAGATGCGTTTTTGAATAATAAATAAATACCATTCTACCATTTCGCCTTCATAACGTTTAGAAGAATTATCTTAAGGTCGTCTGTATAATATACGGTGCAGCTTAATATGTTACGTTCAAACGTGTTTGGTCGCACGTAGGCCCTCTCCATAAGTGCACGAATTTAAACCGTATTCATTTACTAGTTTTTGCCCGTGGCTTCGCCCGCGTTTAAAAGAAAATAATATAACATACTAACATACATAAAGTTGTAAATTCGTACATTCAACTTTGCTAAATAAAGATCATCACTTGATCAAATGCATAGTTTACGATTCAATACTTACTAATATCGATTAAAATAATCGATGTTTTGGGTCCAAAAGATCGATTCTCCGATTAATCGATCTTAGATCGACATCCCTAGTTCCCGTGGGATTTCCGGGATAAAAACTATCCTATGTCCTTTCTCGGGTCTCAGACTATCTTTGGACAAAATTTCATTAAAATCGGTTCAGTGGTTTAGGCGTGAAGAAGAGACAACCAGACAGACAGACAGAGTTACTTGCGGATTTATAATATTAGTAAGGATAAGGATTAGGATTAGAATAAGTCTAATGACTGCACGCAGATTTCTATATTTTTTGAGATATGTATTGTTATATTACTTAGTAGCTTTAAGTTACATATTAATGCGATTATCGAATAAGAACAATTATATCAAATCTTGTCAAGGTTTTCAGATGGTAAACATATTTCCCATACATTACGTATCGGAAAACATGATGTTCTCTTACAGTGTTAAATTTGTAGGGAAACCTCTCCACACGATTCAACTCGCTGTTTGCCCATTTTTTTTGTTTACTTAATTTTGTTCACATTATATTTACTAGTGAAAGTTATTTCCACTCATCAGTGAATTATACTAACTTCTCAGGAATTATACTTAACGAGCTTTTGCCATGTGATGAATTGATCAAAATCCTTTCTTAGCGGATGCCTACGTCATAACATCTACCTGCATGCCAAATTTCAGCCCGATCCGTCCAGTGGTTTGGGCTGTGCGTTGATAGATCACTATGTCAGTCACTTTTGAGCTATATATGTATATTTAGATTTATATATTTACAATACATTTGTTACTTTTTAAGGACTCAAACGCGGGAATGATGTTATTTAATTGCATTTTAATTAGTAATAATAAACCTGTTAAATGGTTGTTAGCTAAATCTTAAATGTACGTTAGGTATATTACCATTATGTCCCTGTAGTCTCGGGAATAGAATAGGGCTACGGTATCCCCTGCCTGTCGTAAGAGGCGACTAAAAGGGGGCTTCCGGGGTTGCGGGTGGCAAGAGTGGGAGCTCGGACCGTCCAGCAAGCAACCCCGGGAAGGACGACGGTATGTGTGGTCGCATACCGTCGTAAACACCAGATGGTGTGGGAGGAGCCAAAAGTGCTCCCCCAGGGTAGAGCCCGATCGGGGCATTGCGCTTGGAGGACTCCGGTTGTGTTCCCTCGGAGATCCCGGAGTTCTCCAACAAGCGTTGAGGACGACCACCGGGGGGGTTTTAGTGCGGTAAAAATCCCACATAACCCGGCGTCGCTCCCACGTCGTCGGGTACCTTTTGAAGGTTTCCCCCTCGTAAACAAAAAAAAAAAAAAAAAAAAAGGTATATTACCATTAAGTTTAGTTCTACAATTATATCAATAGTAAATGTTTTATGTAATGAAACTAGTCAGTCATACAGTTCACTTTTATTATTCCTTGCATTTCTATTTTGAGATAATAGATGGCGCTTTACAAATTTTACGTTACTAACACGTACGGTACTCATTATTACCAGTAAAATATACGAAAAACGTAATTATAACACAATCCTTATATCTTTCTACTCCTTACCGGCTCTGCAGTTACCTCCAAGTGCCTCAAAGAGACATTTGAAACCGTTATCGTCATGATGTATTGCCTTCCGTCACGTGAAGCGCATACTTTGTTCCTACTTCACTTCACGAAGACACCTACGTAACCGTTATTTCTATGAAACTAACGCTGAAACTCAAATAACTCGCGAGCCGTCGTGAAATGAACGAAACTGGTCATATTTATGATACCGATTAGGTAAGTTTGAACTACTAGTTGTATTTGTTGTTTTACAAAGTATGAGTACAGTGAAAAGCTTGGAGTATAAAGCATATTGTACACGATCCGTCATTCTAATGTGTCGCTATTTGTATCCGCTGCTTCGGAGTGCTTTTAAAACAGCTGCTTAAATAAGTATATACAGGTCTTAAAAATTAAAGTAATTGAACTCCTAGGATTTAAGTAAGGGCTGACTTATGAAGACATATGAAGCAGCCATTTTAATCCTGCAGCGCATTCGAACATTTTCGACATAGCTATAGATGTCTCAGGGCGGCAGTGAACACTAAATATCAGTTTACATAATCATTTGCTAAATCAATCTTATCATAAAACGTCAGTTCAATGACACACTTCCTCAGTAGAGTGGACGGTGGGCCAACAATGAGACAACATCATGGGTCTAACTAGATTGTCACCCTTTGTGGCTTCCTTTTATACTCTACTAATATCCCACCAAATAGTGACATGCGACTGTAATCGTTTCAGGGTGAACTATTTTTGGGCATGCCACGTTTCATACAAATTAATTCATAAACCCATCTAGATTCGATTTGTAGATAAGCTGAAATATTTTTAAAATATACAAATACCATAAAGAAAATTTTATATACAATATTTTATGTCACACAGACTTCGATCACTAATAAGAACTAGATACACAATCAGCGACAAAAAAAATGGCGCGACGAAAAGAGCACCCAAATAGACATTTGGGTGCGCTTTTAGGTTAGCAGTGTTTGAACGTTCGGAGAATAAACATGCCTCAGTGCTCGTTCAAAACTGCAAAAATCACACGTCTAGTACGCTAACAAATGATGGAATATCGTATTTTCGGTAAGTATTATTATTATAAGTAGGTAATTGCTATCACTCAATTATAAATACTGCTATTTCGTTCGTAAATAATTTATTTTTAAGTTTTAAAAATTATCAACAAAAATCAACAGAATGTATAAACCATTTAAATTGTAAAGTCTGTTACTAAACGTACAATTCTTACTATTGCAAGCCCACTTGATTTGTTCGGGTTACATGGTGACTCTGTTCTAACTTGAATGGAGACGCTATTGTTTTATATTTTTTTCTTTAATTTAATTTTTTTTTCTTTTTTTTGTTATATAAAAATATTTGTTTTGTATAATAATTAAACATAGGCAATGAGTAAATAGTAAATGAGTGAAATGAAATTATTAAGTAAATTATTATTTAATATATTTTATGATGTCTTTTCATCCAACTGCCGCGACAATAGTCATAGAATTATTATAATAAAGTCTATTGTCGAAAGATACACTAAAATAAGATTGCTTAACATAGCCAAAAAAGATACGGAAAAAAATAAAAATCCATCGAAAAGACTGTTTTCCAATAAACTCACTTTATTCAAGGGAATTAATGGCATCCTGTTGATTCCATATTTTTATTTTTACTCGACTGCCAAGGAAGGGTTATGTTTTTTGCACGTATCTTGTATGTATCTTTATAAGCGGACTTTAGCTGCACTGCATTTTATTCCCTCGGATCTAACATACGGCTGGGTGAATTTCGACAGTTAAGGTGTTATTATATTCGTCTCAAATATCCAAATGTCCTTAGATAGGTGTTGGAAAAAACTCTAAATTTAAGAAGAAATATACAACGGATTTCTGTCACTACAAAGTAAGCAAGTAATTTAATTAAAATAATCAAAAACCCGACTGCACTATAAAGGCTGAAGTAGAATTTTCAAAAACAGTGAAATAGGCGTTTCATCATTTTTTAGCAAGAAAGCCAAAAAAAAGTTTTATAATAGGTATCTGCTATAAAAACAAAAGATGTTCAAACAATATTATCCTATTTTATCTTCGTAGGGCTCATTTACGCTATATAAAGAACCTATGTGTAAAATTCCAGCACGCTAAAGATCCGCGGTTTCCCTTTACGTTGGTGTCTGGCGCAGCAACATACGCATTTAGTCAGACAGTCACCTCGATGTGTTATACACATGTATATATCATATAATATGTGTGTAATCACCTTTTAATTTCCTTTATTTTGATACCCCACTCCATAGTTTTGGTTAACTTTTTTTAAAACGTGTTACTATTTCGGAAAAACATCCACCATTTACGATTTATAGAATATATAACTTCAGTAATTCAAAGTTCTAGTAATTATTTTATATCGTTAGGGGTAGAATTTCATTATTTTTATCCAACAAGCCAGATACAAAATTTCATAGTGTTTGCGTCAAAATTGACGGTTGTTCAAATTAACTTTTAACCCTTATTTTGCCCTCTATGGGGTTGATTTTTCGGAAAGGGATAAATAGGTGTGTCTTTATTCCTATCCAGAAAGCCAAATACCTAATTTTACAGTAGTTGCTTCAAAATTAAAGGATTTGAAAAAAACTGTCATCCCCTGTTTTACCCTCTTAGGGGTAGAATTTCCAAAAGGCCTTTCTTAGTACTTATTTACGCTATATAGCGAACCCATGTGCAAAATTTCAGAACTCTAAATTAAGCGGTTTTGGCTGTACGTTGATTTCTGAAAAATGAAAAAATCATTTAGTCAGTCAATCAGTCAGTCACCTTGCTATTTTATATATATACAAATTATATGTTTTTATAATCTCCGTTTAATTTCCTTTCATTTGATATCATACTCGATAGGTTCGGTTAACTTTTTTTGAAATATTACTATTTCGCGCCAAAAATCCGCCATCTTGATTTTATTTTTCTAACACCTATCTAAGGACACTCGGGTCATTGAGACGAATATAATGACACCTTAATTGTCGACATTCATCCAGCCGTTTGTTAGATCCGATCAAATAAATAAAGACAAACATACAAGATACGCGCGAAAAACATAACCCTTCCTTGGCAGTCAGGTAAAAATAATTGAAATAAATGTTGGTTTACTACATATTTATTTAGTCGTGGGCAATATATTTCGTTGGATAACGGCGTAAACAGCTTGTTGATTTTTTAATTAAATTACTTGTATTTGGTTATATTTTAATTTTAAACTTATTATATTTTTATTATAATAAATTGTGACTGCATATTACTTACTTTCATTGATAAATTATTATTATGTTCATTAAAATTAATTACTTCGACCTAATAAAAATATTAAAAGTAATGACAGTTCGTCTCCACTAATTCCTTGTCCAAGTGACAAACCACGGTCGTCAATTTTTTTTTTCTTTGTTTTTAGCGTCAATTTGACGCCACTTTTTAAGTTCATTTTTGTATGGGATTGTGTATCTAGTTCTTATTAGTGATCGAAGCGCACAGATTATAATTTTTGAAATACAATAAAATAGATATACATACCTATTAGAATAAAAAGAAATTAAGATTGATTAATGTCTATAATATTTTATTTTTGTCAATTTAATATTAGTTTTGTATTAAACTCATAGATAAGTAAAGATTACTCACTCCTAACAAGAAAATGTACCCAGTTTTGAGAATTGAAATAGTTGCGTAAAATAGTTTTGCCACGTCTCCGTGCTAAAATGTCCCTAAAATATTTGAAATAATTATTTGTTTATTATGTAAATTACGTAATTATTACGTAAATGAGTACTTTATTTAATTTTCTACATACATTACTATAAATTAATTATTTGTTCGTAAATGTTCTCTAAAAATGTTTTTATTTGTCGAGGATTCAAAAAAAGAACTTACTAAAATAAGCCGTTTGTGGCTTCATTCAATTTCAAGGCGGCGAAGTATCTTTACTAATCTATGATTAAACTAGAAAACGTAAAATATTTTACTTATTCCTACGTATACGGCTGTTATTTATCGAACGTTTTTAATACAAGTGTCCCTTGAATGAAAGAAGGGTGGTTCCCCTTCCGTATCCCAATTTAAACATCGAGGAAGTGAATTCCTTTGGTTATTGTACCTACTAGGCATCGAACTCCTATCCTTTTAGGGAAAGTATTTATAAAGTAGATAATAACATTTGAATGGTGTTAACCTTTTAAATTCTTTTGATTTGATGATTAATTTCAATTCTATTGTTTAGTTATGTTTATATCTTTAATAAATAGGTTTATACTTCGATCAATAGTAGAAAATTTTGAAATAAAATATATTAAAGTTAATGTGCTAATATTACCAAAATATATTTTAATGTTTTTTTCGACGACTGATGAGGATTTTGATAGAAGAATGGGATAGTTTGGTTATATAACATTATTTCTTATATTGTACTACACTATGGGTGGTATAGAAAATCACACCCATAACTTATGATATTCATCATTGGGAAGTGCAATAGTACTCAAGGCTTGCACTTAGACGTGGATCGACCTTTTATAAATAAATACAAAGTTAAAAGTCTTACAATAATAATACCATAGCATAATTCGTCTCTTAGACCAATATCTTTATATATATATTTCTTATGTGCGTGTGTATGTCACTGAACTCTTCCTAAACGACTGGACTGATTTTGATGAAATTTGTTGTGTGTTTAAGGGGTTTGAGAATGGTTTAGATTCACAATTTAGTCCGGAAAAGGTATTTTTGATTATTAATTAATCCGTAAGTAGTTATAGAATCGGAAACTATGCATTTGATCAAGTGATGATCTTTAGCAAAGTTGTCCAAGAGCCCACGAGGGTTTGGGAGTTGGTAAGACCAATTTTCGACAGATGGCACCACTGTCATTCCAATGCAGGTACAAATTTTCCGTTTTATGTATGTCATATTATTTCTTTAAAATGGGGGCGAAGCCGCGGGCACCACTAGTACGTTATAATCTCTGTATTAGTCGTCACGACGGAGGGCGGGCGGCGACGCGACGCCGTGCCGAGTGACATTTCCGCGAAAGCGCCTCCGGCTAGCGGCCAAACAAATATATGGGAAATTTGAAATTTTGAACGCTCATTTAATGCGAGCAGTGGCTCTGGTAAACACACGCTTAAGGACTTTATTGATCAGACAATGAACGTGTCAGGCACGGGACGTGGTAGACATACGTGATATTTTTCTATACCTATATTTTTATATAACTTAGAAGAAGCAGACGAGCATGCAAACCCTGATGATGAGTGGTTGATGCTGCCCATAGACATTTTTAATCAACCTCAGATGAGATTAGATTCCTACTTGAGGTCGGCCACAGACCCCTGAGGACTAAGGTGGCACGCCTCGGAAAATGATGTCTCCCTTAGCACTCCCTTCAACCTACAACACAGCAGCAATTAACACTGTGGCTATTACGTAGAATTAGGTGTGGCGGTGATGCCGCCGAAGACGTACCATAGAGGGTTCTACCATCAACTAAACAACATTGGAACGATATAACATTATTATCATATTTGCCGAATACGCCATGTCTTAATATATCGTCATTTTAAGGGGCAATGAAGCTTCTATAACGCTTGAAGTAAGGTTAGTATTGAAGCTAAGATTGGTCGCATCGTTAATATCCCTTAGGACTGACTTGCAACGCCTTAAGCTACAGCCATTATCACACTTCAGAGGATACTAGTAAGCTTAAATTAATGATAAGCCAAAAATAGCTGAACCGACAAATTTGAGGATGGAAAGTTTTCAGAACAAATTGATTAGTTATGAATATTACTATAATATGTCCGCAAATTTGCCGCCGTTAAGCATTAAATATAATATATTATTAAACATACACATAGCACACATGGACATAGTTGATTCTGAGAAACACTATACGATATAATACTTACATCGACATATATGTAACAGAAATGACATCATTGACAATTTCTAATACGCACATAACCTTGAAAAATCTGAGGTGCGTGCCTGGGATTTGAACCTCGGACCCTTTCCTAACCATTAAGATATCACTGCTCAGATGTATATATGGGCGGCGAGACCTTTTATAATATGTAATATTAATTATTATCATGTTAATTTTGATTGTCAATGTGGAATTAATATTTAGATTAAAATATGGACGACTTCTGGTAGTACTTCAAAACACTTTGTTAGTCATACCAAATAAATTATATGAATTATAATAATATTAAAATATTTATTCTCGTATTTTTAAAACAATATTTTAAATATAATGTTATTTTATTAATAGTTAAATTTATTGTGAATCACGTCACTTGTTATAACAAAACAAGTGATGTGAGAGGGTAGTTCTTACGCTGTTTGTCACTCGAGTAGTATTTAAGTCCACGCGCTGGTAGAGCGTGATTCATTCGCATTTAGTCAGTCGTGTAAGCCGTTACTCTGCTCGAATTATAAATAAAAGTGAATATAAGTGATTTTCATATTAAAATCGTTTCGTTCAGTTCATTAATAAAGTGCGGTAGTGGGATATCGCCGACAGCAGCGGTGGGATGGACCTACGTGTCCACATGGTCATGATGGAGATCAATGGTGAAGTTTATTGGTTCGGGGCAATGGCGCGCACATTTGGCGCGCGTGTTTGGTGATTTTCCTAGGATTGCTTTGAACGAAGCCTTAGGAAGCCATGCCGTTGGTAAAGCGTTTGACAGCCGTTGGATGCTTTGATTATGGCGGGACTGAACGTATGGAGCAGTGTAATTTTGGGGTGGACCCTGGTGTAGTATGACAGTTTATTTCATACGGGCGACACGTTGTCATTTTGATACTTATAATCACTTGGGTGGTCTATTGTTTAAATTTATTTCTATCTTGTAATTTTATAATGTTCACCTAATGTTTTGAGTGTTCACAGGATAAGAATTTACTATGGCTGCTTATTAGTGGTATTGCGACAACGTTGGACTTGTGTTGACCGCGAACGTACCGGAAGGTGGCAAATGTTACGGGTCGCTATAAGGCCGGATACTTTTAGACTGGTAAAACCAAGATACTTTTTGACTGGTAAAACTAAGGCGGTATGTTGGTAGGAGCCTTTTCGGTAAGTGACTTTATACTTAAAAAATTGAGGTACTTGACGGTTTGTTAATAATTTGGCTACAAGAATATGACCACTGTTGGGAAAGAATTTACTTACGAATTACGAATTTTAAGATGTTTGCGGGTACACTCATTATTTCTTGTAAAAAAATTTTTTTTTTGAAGTTTATCGTATTAATGCAATTTTAATAGTCTACACGTTGTTCAATGGAGACACTGGTGTGTAAAGGCTCAATAGATGTGTTTATGATATGGGTTCAGCGAAGATACGATACCATAGCGTTCAGTGACGCTCATGTTTGAATTTAACGGTGTGTTGTATTGACCAAGATGAAAGTGATTTAGGTTAGAACATTTAAATTTTGAGTTTTAATGTCCTTGATGAACTTCCAGACTTCTGTCATTTTGTTTTTATATATACAAATAGGGTATATAACGGGGTAATTGGTGCTAAGCTGACTAAATTTATTTAAAGTAGTTACAATAATGACTTGAGAACTTGAGTAAGCACTTTGATCGGACTGTACCAGAGGTTGTCGTGTAGCCGTATTATGCGGTGGGCAGGCAGCTATGGCGGAGGTCTAGTTTCAGTAGAAACTATGTGTATTCATGTAAGTGGATTTGCGTTAATAAAAAGTAACAAGAGGTTACTGGGTTATCCATCAATCACATGTAGTGGTTAAATGTCTCTAATTATTTGATGTATTTGGTCTAAGTAATTTTAGTAATTAGAAGGAATTGGTCAGCTAAGCTCTTAGTTTATAAAAAAAAAAAAACAAAAAAAAATAATAATAATAGTTCGTTGGAATTTATTTTACGCGTTTGAGTTTAATGTTAAGGGACTAATTCTTTTGTTTAAATGGTGTTGTAGAAAATGTGGAATCTTATACAGACAATGCGACCGATCGATTTTGTGTAAAATTTTGTTTAATTAGAAAAGTGATAGTAATGTAAAAGAGGTCGAAATTGAGTACGGTTGTATTGTGCGTTGAGAGATTCATGTGATTTGAAATAAACTATTCATCATTAGTCTTTTAGTTTTAGCGTGGCGAATAACCTTAACACGAGTTAGTCAGGATTGGCCGAGCGGAAATTCTAATATTCGCCGTTTGTTTTTCTGTCTTACAGGAACAGCACACGAGGACGTTTGACTTATCACGATGGCCATGCCGCGGATGGCCAGTGGAGGGTTGGTTTGAGTGCGCTAAGTATGAGATGGCACTAGCTGGAGAGACATAGGGGCGGTTTGTCGATACCTGCTACAAGTGAGTGGTCGGGGTGCGCGTGGTCCTTGGGTGCCACAACGCCACAATTTGGACCGCTGAACCTTCATTTCAATTTTTGTAACAAATTATTTTCTTTAAAAAAAAAAAAAAGATGCAAATTTGCACACGTGGAGCCGTATGGGCACTGGGTAAATGAGAACTTTGAAACAATTTGTAACTACGGTTTATTTATTTCCTTTCCACATTTCCTTTCCCATAACGCTGGCCGATCACCATGCGTTTCCTTTTCCCGGTCTTGGAGGCTAGATCCCAGGATGGGTGATGCCTGTTTCCACATTTCCTTTCCCATAACGCTGGCTGATCACTATGCGTTTCCTTTTCCCGGTCTTGGGGGCTAGATCCCGGGATGGGTGATGCCGGTTATTGTCAGCTTGATCCCAATATGGGTGATGGTTGTTATGGTTGGTTTGATTTGGATCCTGGGGCTTACTGGTACCATATTGCAATACTGTTTATCTTATCTCTAATTTAAGTTTACAAATATTTATGTTCAAAGAAATGTTTTATTGTTATTTTTAGTTTAAAATGTTTTTATTATTTTGTTTTCTCTCTGTATATGTTCAAAGAAATGTTTTATTTTTGTTTTTAGTTTAAAATGTTTTTTATTTTTTTATGTTCAAGGAAATGTTATATTTTTGTTTTACATGTAAAATGTTTTATTGTTATTGATTCTCTTTATTTTAAGTTCACAAAAGAAATTTATTATTTTTATTTCATTTGTCAATAAGCGCCGAGAGCGCGCTTGAATCAGTATGACCGTATGGGCGGCGAGGCATTTGATAACTATGTTTATGGGCGGTGAGGCATTTGATAACTATGTTATATTTATTGTGGGTTTATTTTTGTAACACCAGAATTGCGCAGAGAGCGCGCTGAGTCAGTATGGCCGTATGGGCGGCGAGACCTTTTATAATATGTAATATTAATTATTATCATGTTAATTTTGATTGTCAATGTGGAATTAATATTTAGATTAAAATATGGACGACTTCTGGTAGTACTTCAAAACACTTTGTTAGTCATACCAAATAAATTATATGAATTATAATAATATTAAAATATTTATTCTCGTATTTTTAAAACAATATTTTAAATATAATGTTATTTTATTAATAGTTAAATTTATTGTGAATCACGTCACTTGTTATAACAAAACAAGTGATGTGAGAGGGTAGTTCTTACGCTGTTTGTCACTCGAGTAGTATTTAAGTCCACGCGCTGGTAGAGCGTGATTCATTCGCATTTAGTCAGTCGTGTAAGCCGTTACTCTGCTCGAATTATAAATAAAAGTGAATATAAGTGATTTTCATATTAAAATCGTTTCGTTCAGTTCATTAATAAAGTGCGGTAGTGGGATATCGCCGACATATACTATCCCTTAAAAATAAGTCGACACGATAGGTCGACCTATGTGTCCGCTACCACACCCTCTAAATCAGAACACTGCAGCGTTTCACACTGTTGTAAGAGAAATAAGTATAAGGCAGAATACGTACAATAAACTCAAAAAGAGCTACAAATTTTCCTTCATTGAAGTGACTAATGACGATGGCATCTCTACAGTTGCATAGTTCTGCGATAATGCCAAAATCCTACGTCCGGGTTTTATTAATTATTCCACCTGACTCGAGTCTGCTACAACCCTTCCAGTCTATTGTTTCGTCCTAAAAAGAACCTTCATGTCTCGTTTGCCATTGCTGATCGTATAACCCTTACGTGTCTATAGCCGAATTTAAATCCCTTTAAAAGTATTGCGAATTCGTTATATCAGTAAATTATTAGGTTTGAAGGTTGTAGAACCCTTTATGGTTCTCTGGAGGTACTACCACGACACTTATAGGTATCAATCTAATAATACCGGTGTAAAACGCTGCTGTGTTCCAATTTAAAGAGTGCGGTAAGCCTAACAGAGTATTGCGAGTCATTAAATTACTGGGTTTATACATGGTAGAACCCTTTGTGGTTCGACTCCGGCGGCACCACCGCCACACATATTTTTGCCTCATAACAGCAGTGTAAGTGCTGCTGTGTTCTGGTTTGGTGTGGTAAGGGAGACATATTTTTCCGAGGCATTCCAGCGTCCTCAGGAGGAACGGCGCATCTATGGCTGATCTCAAGTAGAGATATCTAATCCTATCTGGGGTTGATTAGAGTTGTCCATGGGCGGCAGTAGCCATTTACCATCAAGGTGCTCGTTTGCTACTGTCATGAAAAATATACCTAACCCATTTCTAGATATAACTGATTTGCAGCTAAAAGGTGAGATGGTTATTCATGGTGTCAAATTAGCTGCAGTGGGGGTTCATTAATACGTGTCTCCGCAGTGCATAATCAGCTACTGTCCCGGATGCTGGTTGAGATGACATCTCATTAGCTGCGATTCATCAAAGGTAACTTTAAGATAAACGTCAGTTAAGTATTACTTTCTGTGTGCAAGATTAAAGATTAAACAGAAAAAATATGTCACTATATCAATGGGTGTGTTTCTAAAATTATTATAAACTAGTTTTTACAAGCGGCTTCGCCCGCGTTTAAAAGAAAATAATATGACATACTAACATACATAAAACTGAAAATTCGTGCTTTCATTAGAATGACAGTGGCGCCATTTGGCGAACATTGGTCGTACCAACTCTGAAACCTTCGTGGGCTCATGTGACAATCACTTGATCAAATGCATAGTTTACGATTCAATCCTTACTAATATCGATTAAATAATCGATTTTTTTGGTCCAAAGGATCGATTCTCCGATTAATCGATCTTAGATCGCCATCCCTAGTTCCGTGGGATTTCCGGGATAAAAACTATCCTATGTCCTTTCTCGGGTCTTAGACTATCTTTGTACAAAATTTCATTAAAATCGGTTCAGTGGTTTAGGCGTGAAGAAGAGACAACCTGACAGACAGAGAGAGTTACTTTCGGATTTATAATATTAGTAAGGATAAGGATAAGGATTATCTTGTCATAGTTATATAACATTTGTTAGAAACTTTTTTTTATATTTCTAAATCATTACCTATAGCATTTATGATTACATGCAACTTTATAATTAAATTATTACATTTGACCAAATATCGTCTCACAATATTTAATGTTACATATACCTACGTTTTAAGAAATATTTAAATAATTAACCATTTAAATTGCCTCCAATTAAATTCCCTAAACTTATTCTTTTTGCTGATTTAGTTCAAAAGCAGCAGAGACTCACTTACCCAGGAGTCGAACCCCCGTACAGCTCAAACCGTGCGAAGCAATACGTACAACGAGATTTAATATAACAATAATGAAATAAAAGGCCACTTACCATAAAACCAACGAGTTTTCCCATTGTCTCTACATGAAAGGCTCTATATGTAACCAAGAACAAATAAACGAATCTATTCGCTTCATAAATCTTTTGATGTCACTCGTGCCATCCCAGAGCTGTAATTGTGCGGAAATGGTTATATAGATACATATAAGTATAAAAATATGTAAGAGGTTTAGTAGGTCCGGATGGTTAAGCCAAAAATAAACAGTCCAACTGATGGTAAGTGGCTAGTAAGTCTCTATTACCCTTCAAAGTGGAATACAGCAACGCTTAACACTGCTTAATAGGCACATTATTTTGGACTAGTGATCAAATACCAGTTATCATAGAGTAGGTACTCTCGAATAGACCATTGGAAGATCACGATCTATGTGTCTTACTTTAAACTAAAACAAAGCACAATCCTGCTAAAGATAGTGAGGCGGTGATGTTATTGTATTGGCATTTTCGGTGGTCCTAGAATTAAATACTTGAAGGTGGTAGAACCCTTTGTGGTTCGACTCCGGCGGCACCACCGCCACACCTATTTCTGCATAATAACAGCAGTGTTAGGCGCTGCTGTGTTCCGGTTTGAAGGGTGTGGTAAGGGAGACATACTTTTCCGAGGCGTTCCAGCTTAGTCCTCAAGGGTAGCGCTAGCGGCGCATCTGTGGTCGACCTCAGATAGGAATATCTAATCCTATTTGGGGTTGATTACAGATGTCCATGGGCGGTAGTAGCCTTCAAACCGGAACACAGCAGCGCCCAACACTGCTGTTATTAGGCAGAAATAGGTGTGGCGGTGATGCCGCCGGTGTCGAACCACAAAGCGTTCTACCTTAGGTGGTAGAACTTAGGATTATGACGAAATAAAGTAAATAATAAATGTTCTTATATCCCCAAATACTATGCAAACGTATTAATTTCACGGTAACACTTACAGTTCAACGACTTGTTATTTTTTACGAATTATGACGTAAATCATTATATGAATATGTTGTTTCAATTATCATTTTAAATGCTCAGTTTTACGGTCAATACGGATGATTAATGTGAGTAATTAAAACATTTCAAACTAAGTACAATAATGCATTAATGTTTCTTTGTTTTGTACGATTTTTCACTATATATCTCTCAAGACCTATATAAGTTCATACATAAAGAAATGATAGTTTTTCTGATTCTTTGAATTGACATGAGTCTTAAAAGCTAATTGAGTTTAATTTTGTTGATAGTAAATTTATTGAGGTTAGAAGTTAGTCGTGCACCGTACCAACTTAGTTTTCAGATGACTTAGGCACAAATAGTTCTGTCAATTACACTTTGAGCTTGACTAGAGATTTATAGGTTTATTGTTCATTATATAGAGCAAACGAGAATTTAGTCTATCTATTGTAAGTGGCTGTTGCCGCTCTAACAGTAGGACTTTAAAGACTAAACTAAGGGCTAGCATATGTCTAATTGTGTACCTCTAAAGGCTTACAGGTTTTTTTTAATTATATAGAAGTAGTAAACGACCTGCAGTTTATCCGATGCTAAGTGGCTACTGTTCACCTGAGATAAGATTAGCGTACCCTGAGATCGGTCACAGATGCGTAGCTACCCCTAAGGAGCTAGTTGGAACGCCTGGGATAAGCATGTCGTCCTTTCCGCCTCTTTCAAAATAGAGCACGGCAGCTAACATTGCTATTATTTGGCAGAAATAGGTGTAGCGGTGGTGCCTTCGGAGTCTAACCATTATTGTCCCACAGCTAGGCACGGGTCTCCTCTCAGAATGAAAAGGATTAGGCCATAGTCCACCGGGCGGATCAAGTGCGAATTGATAGACGTTACATACCCTTGAAAACATTTTTTTATTTTCTCAGGTTCTCCTAACAATGTTTTTCTTTGCAGTTTAAGCTAGTAATCATTAATTCGTAAAACGCACGTAACTTTGAAAATGAGAGGCATGCCTGGGATTTGAACCTCGGACCTCTCGATCAAGAGGCCGAGTTCTTAACCACTACTGTCACTACTTTTAAATTCACTAAAATTCAAACAATAACTAAATAGTTAAACCCGTACGTGTCGAAGTTAAACTTGCGACATGCGAAGACGTGAGTGGTTTTCGATAACTTCATTTTACTAACAAATATGTTATGTAACCATTGTATGGAGCCAACGTTAATTTAAATGAGCATTGTACGAGTACATGTCTGAATGTTTTAATTGAGTATTAAGTTAGTTGCATTGTTTTATAGACATTATTTTTAACGTTTATCTAGTAAGTATGGTTTAATTGTTAAGGAAATGTATGATTTAACTGGTTAGGTAGGACTATTTCTAGCATGAATGCTTTTTGGTGGATGGGTGTGAATGCCGGTAACTTATTTAGTATGTGATCATCTCAGTCCTCAGGATTGTCAATACATTTGTGATTGGTTTAAGTTTCAGTTCTATATTCGATTCTATCTTTATCTAATGCACTGTTATTAAGATATAAATGGTAAGTCAGGTAGCACGATGATAGTTCAGGTGGTAGTAGTGCGTTAGTACGAGTATGTAGCCCGTCTGATGTAGAGCCGCTGATAACCGTATGGATCGTTGAGTGAAAGTTTTACCCAAATCGGTTCATTCATTTCCAACATTAGCTCGTAAGGTACAGTTTTAATAACTCATTTTATCGTAAAAACAACTTTCAAATCTAAAGATATTCAACTATTTATTATTATTTTTTTTTCTCTCAAAAATGTACATTCGCGCTGTAGTCTTATAATAATAGACTGCCAAACACTGAAACAGTTTGTCAGCAGTGTTCCCATAATATTTAATATCTTTGTACAAACTCAAATTATTTTGTAACAATTATGATTCTAATTTTGTTTATGTTCAGTACATTGTAAAGAGAATACATATGATCGCAATACTAATATATTACATCTGTTAACGCCTTACTAATAAATGCTTCAAGAAATTATTCTCTTATTTATGCTAATTTCCTACGCCCACAGACTAAACACATCTTTTTGTATGACGCATTCTGAAACACGAAGGAAATGAAAAGATAATTTAAGATTTCCTCGTTATATCATGTTAAATTATAATATTTTTCGTTCGTCATCGATTTGTAAACAAAATATTAAATATATTTTGGTTCTTCATCGATTTCGAGATACCGTTATTATGGAAATAATGTTTTTAAAGGTTTTTTCCTCTTAAAGGAAGGGACCTAACGAAATGTTAGTATTAGTAGTTTATTGAAGATCAAAATATTTTTTTTAAGAATTTATCATTTTATGGTTGAACCTATTGAATCGATAGACGGGCTACCTGATGGATTGTAGTCGTCGCCTATGGACATTTCCAACGTCAATGCATCGCCCACTGAATATGTACCTACTTTGAATAAAGTAAATAAAAAACATTTGGAAAGTCGGTGGGGGCAGTCAGCCGAAGTAAAGAGCGAATGATAAGTTTTTTTGTTTTCTTTCGTGTTTCCTTTTTCGTTTCGTGTTCGACAAAAAATTGATAACATTAAAATTAATAAAATCAACAAGTAAGTAAACATACATACATAGAAATGTTGCAGCTTAATTTTTACCTAGCTTGGGTGTAAACCGTTTATTATTTATTGATTCAACTAAAGATATCCGGTAATCCGTGCCACCAGTCGCAGTTTTTCCCCGCCATAAATTACTTTGATTAGTCTCATCGTAATTTCAATTGGGTATAATTGAATATCCGTTCATTAGCAGAACTGATATTCGATTGTAGTCTCGTTCGTTTTTTATTTAATAGTCGATATCGTAACCAGTTATTATGAATTATGCTCAGAATTAAATAATTAATATAATTACAACACGCGACGGATTGTGGGATGTTAAACGGTGACACCAAAAACGATAACTTAATATGTTGCTGAAAACAGTTTTTCTTGTTACAGCTAAATTGTTTAATTAACCTGAATATTGGGTGTAAGTCAGGGCTGGGCAACCTGCGGACCGTTGTTATCTTATATATAAAATTCACGTGTCACAATGTTAGTTACCGTACTCCTCCGAAACAGCTTTGCCGATTTTTATCAAATTTTATATGCACATTCAGAAGGTCTGAGAATAGGCTACTATCTATTTTTCATGCCCCTAAGTGATAAGGGTTGTTCATCCTTAACATTTTTTTATTTATATGGCTAGACCTCGTATATACGGTGGATTGAGTATTGTATGTTAAAATGAAACTACTTGCATCTTGTGGAATGTATAGCAATTACACGAAGGAGATAGTTTAACATTTTTAAAGTGATTTGTACATAACTATGTTTCACTATTTTTTGCACATAGTTACATATTCCTATGTACGTACATCGTAATTTGTCATTGTAACAGCGTTATATTTTACGTATTTCCTATACGTATACGTATACGTATTTCCTATACATATTACGCTATATGTACTGAAGTACTGTAATTATTCTCGATACCTAATAATATCAAAGTTTATCTTTATCATCATCTTCAACATATTACTGTCCCACAGCTGGGTTCGGATCTTCTCCCAGAATTTTAGGTTTCAAAGACATAATTATATAGTTTACTAAGCTGGTCAAGGTATTAATATATTTCAGATACTTTGCAGAAAATGAATAATATATAAAATATTGGAGGCAAGTAGCTTTCCTCTCGATTATCATCAATGATTCCTAAAGCGATCTCTATACTCTTATTGTCTGCACAGTATAGAGTAAATACAAAAGAAGAATGCAAAAACTGCATACAACAATGTACGGCCTTATCGATAAAAAGCGATTTCTTACAGACAACCCAAATCTAAGCAAAGAAAGAGGCATATAACGATATTTTTGGTTAGGCGTACTAAAACTATTAAGTAGAACTATTTTACCACTTTTTAGAAAATATTTATTGCAAAGTTTGGTGTTGTTAAATTTCCTTCTCTTACTTAGGCGTTTCAACTTAGTGCCTGTCTGTTACTCCTATATTATAAAAGAAAGTCTACAAGTTATGTCAGACTAATCAAGAAAATAAACTGTGTAGTTCAATATACGTTACATCAGTGAACCATGTTCATTAGAATAACTTTAATAACTAAAATTCAATATAAGTAATCTATAGTAAGAAATGTATCAATTGTAATCTTAATCAGACGAAGCAAAAAGGTCGAAGCGTTTCAGCAGCCTGCTGGCTTCTACAAGTTTCTGTACTACATATCGTAGCACTAAACTTGTAGCTACTACTTAAATAGAAATCCAATATGAAAATTACCGTGTAATTATGTATTTAGTCTTTATTAGTAGTAAGACGAAGCAGACGGGTTGAGGCACCGTCGCAGCGTACCCAATAACGAAACTGTAACGTTGGCTAGACATTCATTTTAACTTGTTCATTGTGAACATACATATATCGTTGGATTTATAAATTGCTTGGCTGTTAATATGATATTATCACTAATGTATTCAATTACAATCATTATAATCGTTATAGAAATATGGTGAATTATGTTAAGTTCCGCTTCGGATTTTTTTACATAAAATAATTTAGTAGCTTCGAACGTTTATATGTATGAATATGTGTTTAATTTGTAAGTGATTACTTTACTAAGAATATAGTAGTGATGGAAGCGTATAAAAATCAATGTAGTTATTACACCGTAGTCAGACGAAGCAGACGGGTTGAAGCGCCGCCGCGGCGTGCTCAATAACGAGACCGTGACGTCGACGGGACACGCTCGCTTCGAGTGGCTCGTATTTAGGAAAATGTCGATGAATAGTTAGAAAACTTTATTAGAATTATATGACAATAAAAGATATACTTATTATAAAACTTGTAGCTTGACCAATGTAATTTTAATCTCCGCCTCGTGATCTAGTCTAGACTTGCTATTCTTTAGTGGTTTGGATGTATGTAGGTATATTGTTGGTATTATAAACAATTACTTTACTTACATAATAATAAGTTAGATAAGGTATAGTAGCCGTTATTATAATTGTAGTCAGACGAAGCAGACGGGTTGAAGCGCCGCCGCGGCGTGCTCAATAACGAGACCGTGACGTCGACGGGACACGCTCGCTTCGAGTGGCTCGCATTTAGGAAAATGTCGATGAATAGTTAGAAAACTTTATTAGAATTATATGACAATAAAAATTATACGTATTATAAAACTTGTAGCTTGACCAATGTAATTTTAATCTCCGCCTCGTGATCTAGTCTAGACTTGCTATTCTTTAGTGGTTTGGATGTATGTAGGTATATTGTTGGTATTATAAACAATTACTTTACTTACATAATAATAAGTTAGATAAGGTATAGTAGCCGTTATTATAATTGTAGTCAGACGAAGCAGACGGGTTGAAGCGCCGCCGCGGCGTGCTCAATAACGAGACCGTGACGTCGACGGGACACGCTCGCTTCGAGTGGCTCGAATTTAGGAAAATGTCCATGTATGGTTAGACAATTTATTAGGATTATATAGTAATGATATTATTAACTTTTTAGCGTGACTAATTTCGTTGTAATTGTAGCTGAGTGGATTAAGAACCGCTGCTTTGTGCTCAGTAACAAAAATTGGCTTTAAGTGGCTTATATCTACGACAATGTTATATTATTCCTTTTCTAAAATATTGTACTAGGATTCAAATAGCTAAAGAAGCGCGTACTAACCGATGTTATTACACCGTAGTCAGACGAAGCAGACGGGTTGAAGCGCCGCCGCGGCGTGCTCAATAACGAGACCGTGACGTCGCCGGGACACGCTCGCTTCGAGTGGCTCGCATTTAGGAAAATGTCCATGGTTCGAAAAATTAGTATTAGGAATTTATAGTAATGAGGAAGAATGATATTAACTTTTTAGCGTGACCACTGTCATTATAATTGTAGCAGATTGGATTAAGAACAGCTGCTTTGTGATCAGTATCTAATGTAAAGTTGCTTGCTGGCTTTAAGTGACTCATATCTACGACAATGTTATATAGTTGCTTTTGAAACTATTGCCCTAAGATTTTATACATAAAGTAACCCGTAGTAACCCAGTATTTAAGTAAATGTCGATATATGCTTGGATTTTTAAACTATTAACCTACTATGATTATAGCAGATACTAATATACTATGAATAGAAGTAGTATTCACAGAAGTAATCGTAATCAAACGAAGCAGACGGGTTGAAGCGCTTCGATAATGTGTTCAATAACGAAACCGTGGCGACAACGGATGAACACGTTTCAAGTACATCATATATATGTATGTATATATCGTAGTATTCATTGACAACTCGTATAGTACAGTCTCCAAACAGCACAGAAGCATAAAAGGCCTTTGATTAAATTGTCAATTTAAAGGAATAAGTAATTATCCACGGCCCGCGTGGCGGAGCGGTCAACATACCGGTCGGGCGCGCAGAGGGTCCCGGGTTCGATCCTCGGCCAGACAGATATCTGAATCATGAATTTAGATTTCTGTTTTTGGGTCTGGGTGTTAGTCTATGTGTATGTTCATGACATGATACTGGCAACCCTAGTGTGAAGCTGTGAGTGTAGAAAGCTTCTTAACTTCGATTTCTAGATCTTCTTAAAGATGTCAACAGCGGGGACCACATAACATGAGATATTCTGCATGCTTTTTAATTATCCCATTAAATCAAAAGGGCAGTCAATTTTATATACCCAATAGTACAAAATCGATAATGGATTTTCGCACAATCAAAGCCCAATCAAAAATAACACTGTAACAGGCTATAAAATTAATTTCCTAATTGGAGACGCGACTAACAAACACGATATTCATGGTTAATAACTTAGCGGGAATCAGTTTTGTTATTGGTCATGCTTTTATGGGTTTTGAACTATTTTCGAATAAAACGAGATAGTTGAATAACGTTTGATAGTTCAAACTTGGAAGATATTGACAAACGCTTTCTACACTCACAGCCAGGTTTCTCTGTATCGTGGGCGCCATGGACACACACATAGACGGATGTACAAACACCCAGACCCAGAACAGATACCTATCTAAATTCGTCATTCAAATATCAATCTGGCCGGGGATCGAATCCGGAACCATTTGCGCATCAGACCGGTATGTCACGGCTCCGCCACGCGGGTCGTCTATTTAGTTCGTCAGTTTTTAGAACCCAAAGGTAAAACAGGACAAGATTTCTCTGCTCTCTGTCCGTCCGTCACAGGGCTCTTGAATCTGCTTTTCTAATTGCTTTAAATTGTCACAACACATACAATGCTATTTAGCATTAAGTGCGCCTGTTGTACCACAACTTTGTTTTGGTCAATAAAGTATAAATAAATAAATAAAAATACACTTCAAGATCTGCTATGATATCAAATAGTAAAAAATATTTTAAATTATATCATGGTAGTACGGAACCTTCGGTGTGCAAGTTCGACTCGCACTTGGCCGATAATTGCCGTAGTACTTATGTAGTTGTTATGTATGTGTGTACATACACCACAGTGGTCCTCTATAGACAAGAAAGGAGATCAATACTCTGTAAATACCCTTTTGATTTAACGCAAACAGGCATAAAATGCTGTACTATATCAGATAGAAACACTACCAAAATTGAGCACAGATACGTCGCTACCCCTCAGGACTAAGTTGGAACGTGTTTAAGTAATTGTGTCTTATCGCACCCTTCTCTCCAGGGATCTGCACTTTACCTATGTATAGTTCGCGTAAAACTGGTAGTCCGCTCTGAATATAGAAATGAATCCTGTCGCCATGGCAAATTATATTACTACACCAGCTCGCAACAACTTCAGAGCGGACTAGCAATTTGACGCGGACTATACTGTAGTAAGCATTTCGTTCAAAATTTGGTATCCTTAATCAAAACAAGAAAAAGTTAATCGATGTCTAACTAACGAAACACTTATTGAATTCACCAAATAAAAACAATTAATGTTCTGGGTGTGGTGACCGCTACGCCACAATTATTGTAATACCTACTGTTATGATGTAAGATTCCTGTCTAAATTACACGTTTTAATACGTGCTCTGGATGTGGGTGCCTTTTGTTTATTATTTTGGATATCTATAAATACACAGTAGTGAAAGTGCCCCATGTGTTTTATATATGCGTTTTTTATAAGTTTTGGATACCAAATAAGTTCGCAGTGCATTTAATGTTAAGTGGTCACCGCCGCCCATAGATATCTGCGACGAACATGGGACAGTTTCTTCCTGGAGCCGATTACAATGAGATTCTTTTCTTTATTTAAATTGATGAACTACAATTATTAAACATTCTACATAATTCTCATAGAAAGCCTGGCCTAAATCATGATAAGGTAGCCGCAATCCATCCCTCCGCCTCTACCCTCACCCCCCTTTCGTCCTAGACTACATCGTTCACTGTTCAATGTGTTTTTCAGACAAGTCTGCAATCCGCGACTACGATATATGTATGTACTGAAATTCAGCAAATTGATATTAATTTTGTAAAGAGTTTTTCATACTTAATATACCTACTTATATGGAACCTCGACGGTTACAAGTGTTAGTGCTATGGTCTGAATATTACGATATACGATTGAGGAAATGAGGAAGAAGATTTAAATTTTACTGACTTGCGGTCACCCCTCTGATTTCATTATTGCCATTATTTAGTACATCAGTTATGTACTACGCCAGGCGCGGTAATATGTGCACCTCTTCGTCAATGTATCTCTCTATTCGGGTATTTTTTATATTATATTTCAATCTATTCAATGTGTGTCAATAAATGTTTCTATTATTTAATAATAATTATAGAAAAAACGTTTAAAAATCACACTTAATTCAACATTATTTGTTAATTTATTTACTTTTAGCGAGGTTACTACAAAAACATAAACCTTTTATTTATTTACAACGGGAATATATTTAAAAATTCAGGCTTAGATTTTAATAATCTGGATGTCCGTAGCTTAGCTTCGGCTTAGCACTTAGGAGGTTTCTAGACAAAGGCGTTATACTTTACAGCTTAAATCTAGAATTACTAAAACAAAATAAAAGACACTACACTCACAGCCCCACACTAGCTATCCTGTGTCGTAGGTACCATGGAGACATACAAAGACTAATACACAAACAGTCAGACCAGAACAGATGTCCTAATTCATCATTCAAACGTCTGTCTTACTGGGAATCGAACTCGGAACCCTATGCGCGTCAGACCGGTATGTAGTCGGGTAGTTAAAAAAAGTACTTGGTCTATTTCGTATTTTGTCTGTTGTTTAATTTCTAAAATTAGTAACATTTCTTACTATTTTTCTCGTAAAACAATCTTGATTGTTTAGATCTACGACCTACTTCTAGGCAGGCGTATTTTGTCCAAGGCAGCATTTCACTTAAGATCATGTAAGATTGCTGCCAAACGCAAGTCTAAGATAAAAAAAAATATACTACTAATATATCCGACGTTACGTTATACTTAAAATAATATTTTTGCGAGCATCATAATAGCCGAAAATAACAGAAAACGGAATTATTAGCTATGTAAGTCGTAGAGATATTTATCCCATTACCAGTTCAGCCTGTGGTTCGACTCGTAGATTTTTGGGCGTGAAGTTTTCAAGCACCCTTAAACCACAGACGCGGCACGAACCGTCAACTATCAGACGGGGAGAAGTGGAAATTTGGTTAAAATACTTCATGTATACCTAAATGTAGGTAAGGGTACGAATTCGGCAGGTTAGTTAGTTATACAATCTGTTGTTACTTCGCAGACCTAAATTGTAACATAACATGAAAAAAAAAGTTTAAATAAACACAACTTTTTTTAGGATTCTTCTCAATTTTTTTTATTTAGCGTCCATATCACGTTGGTGCATAAAAAATGTTGTTACGCCATCTTGAGGCGGCCGCCATATTGTATTTAGAGTGACGTCACTAACTAATCTTGCGGTAGTATCCAAACAATATTTATAAGCCAAACATTAATTTTCATAATACTTGCTTTAAATTGACAGATTTTGTAACGAACTTTCAACCTCTATTTAATTCCCTTTCGAGTGGCATATCAAAAACACCTAATAACCATTATCCAAATTGAATGATTCTAGCTTCATTTAAGGCTCTGCGATGATTATTTACTTATTGAGTAAGTCCTGTGGTTGGAGGAGCAAATACGTTTGCAGTTCATCTGATGGTAAGTGACTACTATCATCTATTCTATAAGCAGACCCCAGACCGGCGATAGTGTTAACGCTAGAGTGTCCCTAGAGGGGCGGGCTGAGGAGGTCTTTTAATGATACCTTCAATACAAAACTAGGTTAACAATAAAACAAAGTTTTCTAAGCAAAGTATTCTTAATTACCTATCAGTTTATTGAAGGTGGCAGAACCCTTTGTCGTTCAACTCCGAAGACAACACCGCCACACCTATTTCTGCTTATTATAGTTCAGTTTTAAGCGCTTCTATGTGATTAGGGTGTGGTAAGGGAGACATACATTTTCCAGGCATTCCAGCTTCATGGTGCATCCATGGTCGATCTCAGGTAGGAGGTAGGATCTAAACTTATCTAGGGTTGATAAGAGATGCCCATAGGCGACAGTGGCCACTTTCCATCAGGTGGACTACATGCTCCTATGCTTATCATCAAGTAGACTACCATGCTCGTCTGCTTCCCCTATTTTATATAAAAAGTCTCAATACCGCCAAGTAAATATTTTTAGTTATATATACACGATTCTAAACAAAGGAAAAAGTATTTTATAGGCGCGTAAACACTTCCTGTAACAATATAAAATTATTTAATTAATTCATGTGTACATTTAAAAGAAATATTTCCGTATGTTTTATAATACTGATGCCAACGTTAAAATGATTTTAATATTATGTTCAAAGGTTTTTTAAGGAAGTGTTACTAACAATGGTCATGTCACTTCCTTTATTAACGCATAATATTTATATTTACTTAATTGGTGGGTATATTTTCAGTCAGCGGCAGCGATAGCTTAGAGGTTTGAAACAAAGCCATCAGGGAGTCCAAGGTTAGAACCTTGTCTTTTCAGATTTTCAACAATTTGTACAAATTCAAAATATTTTTTCTGATAGGTCATAGATATGTATAGATATCTCACCGCCTTGTAATTGAAGGAAGCCATTAAATGACTTAAACCATTAAATGACTGACAATTCTGTCAGCCGTTTAATGGCTGTCATGGCGTAATTTACGCGGAATAATGCCGACATGCGCAGTTAAGACACAAAATCGAAAAAAGAACTGCGAAGAAATATCGTTTCATTCGTAAATGATCTAAGAACAACATTTTTTTTAATATTTTTCAAACTCGAAAATAGATGACAGTGACAATTGTCAAAAGGTTATATTTTCCTCACATTTTCTTGTTAGGAGCGAGTAATCTTTACTAATCTATGTGATAGGTACGTACTTACATCACTTGAAACCAGTGCCCAGCAGTGGGACAGTAATGGGTTGACAACTACTTTGTGGTGACCCAGTTTACGTAAACAATAAATAATCCACGTGAATATTAGCGAAATATTTACGATCTTCTAATTCGGCAGCCCAACGATTAGGTATTTAGGACATGAAAGCTCGATGTTCAATGACCTCGGCGTGTTCGCGCCAACCTTGCGCGGACCGTCATGGCGGCCGCGTTCGAAATTCGAAGTTTTGAGACAATCGCCAATCACCGTTCCGAATGTTTTCTTTTTTGCAATTATCTACGAACAGCCAGAATATAAATTTCTTTCAAAGTAATTGCGTGTTTGACAGATTTTTTGTGTAATGTATTTATATTACGTAATGAACTTAACGACACCTGTAAACTTTAAGTATTTATTTCATTTAACAATTTATTTTTACGTACTATTTTCTATACCATATTTTCTATTTACACAAAATATTCGGTACAAAGTGAAAGTCACTACCATAGATACTAATCTATGGTCACTACCTAATAAAATCTAGTTTTTGATGCTACAAGAATTCTTCCTAATTTGGCAATGTGGCAATAATGGCAGGAAATCTGTTCTGAAAGCAATCGATTCCCTTATTTGGCAATTGACGTATGTTTCTCATTAAAAATATTTTTTATTTTACACATTTTCAAATTTCCATATTTTACTCAGCCCTCCGCAGTGGTGTAAAGTCAAGAAAGGTTTTATCTATTTCGATAGATATAGATAGATACTTAATGTTAAACATAAATCACGGCATTACAGTTATCGATTGTTATATTTTATCTGTGCTTATGTGTTTTCTATTTTTAAAATTATTTATTCTCTTGGCTAAGGCCGATCCTTGGTAAAGGCCTTTATGTGACGCATAGCATGAACAATAGAGTGTATGGTACTCTGTGCATGATACTAGTTTAGATAGGTATGCATGCATGTAATTTGCATTTGCATATTTTGATGCATTGCGCTTTATGATGGATTATAGTAATTTTATAAGTTATTAAAATATTTTCATCATTATTATCAACTAATTATGGTATTGAGCAAGGATTTGATCGATATATTGTTTGAACAATTTGGAGACATTAAAATATTTTTAATCAGTTCTAAATAGGGGCTTAGCTATTTGACATTAGCTACAGATGACCTGAGAAGTTAACCTGAGAACTATGGTAAAATGTAACGGAAATGTATTGGAAAGCCTTATACGGTATTTTAAATGTTTTAATTCCAGTAAGTTGTATAATATTCCAGTAGTAGGTGTTCTTTAGTAATTGTTCAACTGACTTTGATTAAAAAACCGAAATGCTATTTCTATTTTAAAACACTTAAAAAAATGAGGATGTTCTCAATTTAACTTTATGTTTTATTGCTTAATTGTACTGAAAAACATTTTTCTTTAAATAGGATTGACACTTGTAACAATACTCATGTATAAACATATATGTGTGTTACAATGTCCTGATTTGAAGTATCAAACATGGTGACCGTAGTAAGCGGCATACCTACTCGTTCGCACAACGGAACTTGGATCATCGATTCTCATGTCGCTCCGCTGCGACACACTTTTCCTTTTTTTAGACCCACATTAATCCCTCTGTTGTAAATATTATGGACACACGAACATTAAGAACTAGAGCAGGTAATACAAACTGTTTTTTTGGATTTTTTTCGGAATCAAACCTGAAGCCTTTAGTGGCCTTTTTAACGACTAAAAACAATTATTGTTCCTCTCTTGACACCCGTAATATTGGGCATGGTGCAAATTTTCACACACCTGACACAGATAATATACGCCGATTAGGTGATATATTTAATTTAACATCTGTGTGTCAAAATTAGAAAAAATATATACCTACCACTGAGAAAAAAAAGTTGTAATAAAAGATTTGTTTATAATTAAAATTCTGTTTTTTAAAACATTTTTTAATTCTTGTTATATAACATGTACCTATATGTTGTTGTATTGACAACAGTTTTTTAAATAAATCTAAAGTTATTGTATTTTTACAAAATTCATGATTGCAAATGAGCAAATGACAGAGTAAAAATACTTATAGCATGACAGATATCTTTATAAAATACTAAAGATAACATTCGCCTATTGGATTATCTGTATAAAAAATCAAAGAAAAGCCCGCCAATCCCGACATATTAATTAGAATCTACCGACAAGGATTATTAAAATATCTTGCACATAAAACGAACTCAATAATCATGGCTAAACGTTGTTGGTCACAGAAGCGCCACCTGTAGATAAAAGCGTGATGTAAACTCAGCTTATGCATGCACCTGGCATGACAGAAAAACGGTTAAGCCAATGTCGTGCCCTCTGGTGTTTAAAAAATCAGGGCTGTCGCTCTGTTTATGAAAACAACATTTATTTTACAAAAAAAATGCACTCGGTTTGAGGAAACGTTTTTCAAAATAAATAATTGGCTACTATCGAAATATTTCAAATTAATATTTTTTATATATTCGCATGTTCTATCTGGGCACTTACCTCAAATAACTTTAAAAAATATTAAACAATTTGACGAAATGTTTTTGGAAATAAATAATTAGCTATTATGGAAATATTAATTTTTTCTTTTTATATATTCGTATGTTCTATCTGAGATTGATTTTGTAGATTCATGGGCGGTAGTTTTTACTTAGTATCACGTGAACTGCATGCGTGTTTCGTTGTATAACTTAAAAAAATCTTCAAAGTATAAATACTGGCAAGTGGCTACCCTAGAGGTAAGTGTATTACTTTTTGATACTAACTAAACCGAGCATAAACGTTTTTCAATCCATGCTGTACTGGATCATGAAGAGATCATAAATATTTATAATTTTATATGTTGGTGTGAATAAAATTCTAGTTAGCTTAAGTTAGCAAGAAACGGGTAGGTAACTAGGAATTGATTTGTGATTTATTGATATCTTTGTACTTCAACAGATTTTTTGATTTGATTTCACAGGCATCCATGATTTCCTGATTTAATGCAATATTTTACCATACTTTTAATGTAATATAGTTACCATCATACCAATTTCTTAAATTTTAAATAATAATCTTCAATTATTTTATAAAAAAATATCTTGTAAGTACTTAAAATTATTACCACTTATATTTTGCAAAACATTTGTATTTTTATTTATATAAAATTTTGATAATAGATAAAAGATAACTTATTTAATTGCTGCAGTGAAAGAAATATGCCAATGCAACCAAAGAAACAATTAATTAGCGGCATTAATTACGTAAATCAATGGTAACTGATCGACATAGCGACCGCTATGCAGTTTAGTCCACCAGCTGGTGTGTTGCGTTCACACGGGGGTCATTCCACAGCACGCAGTACGTCACAGCTTCTGGCACACTGTGCGGGAAAGAGAGAGTGCACAGTGATAGTGTATAGTATGCACAATTGCACAGATTATCCGAGCTCTGCAAATCAACTAAATAGGAAAAAATGACGTCATGAGTCGGTAGTTACTTCGTCCCTATAAAACATACGCTCGCTTAATTTAATATGATGGACCAAATTCGCGCATTTTAGCAGGATAGTAATATTAACATTACTATTACATAGTCCAGCCTGATATTAAAATTAATTTTTAATCATCTAATATCCGCAATAAAAAAAGTTTGTTCCAATCAAACCAAATTTAAACAAAGGAAACAATTGAAACAGCGGCATTAATTACGTAAATCAATGGCATCTGATCGACATAGCGACCGCTATGCAGTTTAGTCCACCAGCTGGTGTGTTGCGTTCACACGGGGGTCATTCCACAGCACGCAGTACGTCACAGCTTCTGGCACGGTGTGCGGGAAAGAGAGAGTGCAGTGATGTAGCACGCACAGATAGTCCGCGCGGTACAATGCAAGCGCATGCACAGCTCACGCACACTTACATTGTGTTACGCTTACGAAAGAAACGCTCGTCTATGATCTATGACGACTCTATGAATGAATGATTTTATTTTTTTTATCGTTTGAGTGCATTGTGGCACTTGTTTCGAATGAGAAAAATGTTAACTTTAAAAATTTAAAGCATAATAATGGTGAATATTGTATCGATTTTTACGATTAGATGTTAAACTGGTTGACTTCGTAATATGTCCATATATTATTAGTTTGATCAAGGTTCTCAGGTATCAAAGATAACTAAATTAATCTAAATATACCTGGGTTGCTGGTTACCATGACATGCTTGCTAATTGAATGTGGCTTATTAAAACAACTACTCTACTATGTAGTGTTAAAACGATGTTAATAAGAGTATCTATAAAGGATCAACATTGTAAGGGTAATGTGAATGTAAGGGAATCGTTATCAAAGTCATTTTAATTTTTGCTTCTTCAATATTATTTCTAGTTTGTAAACGTCAAGTAGAATTCTAAGACCGTTTACATACGATTAATAATTAATATACAACTCTGGGGCATTCTTAAGAATATTTTTTGTTAGTCTTTGGCATGGAGTTGCACAGGTGTGCGCATTCAGCCCATCAGCATCAGCTGTTGACCGCGCCGCTCGTGCCAGTTGCTCGATTGAATACAGTGCTCGACTGCGGGCGGCCGCGTACTAGTCGGGACTAGTCTTTGTCGACGACGGCGCGCGGGTAGACGTGCGACCCCACCGCCCGTCTCGCCGCGTCTCGTTCGTTTCGTTTCGTTTCCCGCGAAATCGAATCGGATGTTTCAGTGTGTGCGTGCGTGTTTGCGTTTGTGTACCGTGTTGTCACTGACGGCTGACTGGCGATCGAGCTCTTTGTCTAATTAGCAGGTAGGCAAATGTTTTCAAACTTTTTTCTTCCGGCCGACGCGTATTACTTTCTTAGTTATGAGATTTATGTAACTCGGTCATTTAAGTTACTTACATACTTACACCGCACTATACAGTAGGTACACATGTAGTTTAATAGACAAGTATAGACCTAGTAACTCCGTAGATGTTTTAATTGACACGTTTTGAGCAAAAAAGCGTTAGAATTAGAACTGGAGTGATGTGGGCTCAAAGAAACAAAGGTTACGCTCAAACGGCGCGATAAAAAGGACCGAAACAGGTTTTCTGTAGAAAGGCATCTGGCACGCACTAATTGATATCGCATCAACTGACGTTTGTAATTATGACTAAAGACGGCCTGAGAGGTACAATTTATGCTAAACATTATTTTTTTTATTCAGATAAGTAGGTAGGTTTTGGTAAAACAACTTGCGTTAGCTAGTACAGCTTAGAATTGGGCTATTGACTAGCTACCTAGCTGATTATAGTCTCTTAAGGGCTAGGCAGAAGATGGGTTCCAGGATTCTAGGAAAAATACCATTGTCTTCAGGAGAGACCCAAGAACGTCCCTTAGCGCTCTGGGGATACAAGGGATACTAAAAATCATGACAAAAACAAAAAAAAATTAGTCTCAAAGATGACATAACCCCATTTCACTCACACAAAAAATGCATATTTAAAAGATCAACTACAATAGGACATTTTCATAATCATTTGACTATGTAGCCCTTTTTTAGGCTTATGATAACGTGTACACACGTATACTACGCGTTCACACTGTCACACAGCATAGCAACTAAACGCATGTGTGCAACTGGCCTTACATGAATTCCATTTAAACTCGATTGGATGTTCATTTGTTATCGTTTGTGATCGTTCAACATTAGTTGAAGTTACTTACATTATGTTAGGAATTGGGACTCCCTACTTATTAAAAGTTCACTTACTTCTATCATAAAATTCTTAAAAAGTACCATTCTAGGTTAGTAAAGTAGGTAGGTAGGTAGTTGAAGGTAGAACCCATGGTGGTTCGACTCTGGTGGCACAACCGCCACACCTATTTTTGCCTAATACGAGTAACAGCAGTGTTAGGCGCTGCTGTGTTCCGTTTTAAAGGGTGTGGTAAGGGAGACATACTTTTCGGAGGCGTTCCAGCTTACTCCTCAGGGATTACGGCGCATCAGTGGCCGACTCAAGATAGGAATATCTAATCCTGTCTGGGGTTGATGACAGATGTCCATGGGCGGCAGTAGCCACTTACCATCAGGTGGACTGCATGCTCGTTTGCTACTCCTATATTATATAAAAAGGTAGTTTTTAAATGAGATAAGAGTAGTAAATTGTAGTATTGAAGGTGGTGGAACCTATATAGTTCAATTAGGGAGGTATCTATTCTTAGGAGGTATCTTCTTGCGTTTGGATGGGTGTGGTTGCTGATTTAAATAAATGTCAATCGGCTTCAGATAAAACCCCTGTTTCATTACAAATATCCAAGGGCGGCTGCAACCATCTCCCATCAGAATATCAGATCGACTACAAACTGTTACTACAATCATATAAATATACTAGCTGACCCGGCAAACATTGTACCAACTCAAAATCCATTTATCAAATATATTTCGTATAAAATATAGCCTATGTTACTCGTGGATAATGTAGCTTACAAATGGTTGAATAATTTTTAAAATCGGCCCAGTAGTTTTTGAGCCTATTCATTACAATCAAACAAACAAACAAAGATTTCCTCTTTATAATATTAGTATAGATAAAAATGGCCAAGTGCGAGTTGAACTGGCACACGAGGGTTCCGTATCTAAGCATCGGAAATCAATAAATGTAGTTCAATAGGTATCCGGCATGTTGTTTCCATACCTAATAATCAAAATGGCTCAATGTCAGCCATTTTAACGACCAATATCTTAGCTAATGTAGTTTCTTGTGCATATTGTAAATATGTTATGCTTATTGCTGTTTACTTAGAGCGCATAGTGTGGTTATCGTAACAGATCTACAAAGTTAAGTAACGTCGGGTGTTTGGGAGTTAGATGGGTGACCGCTAGTGGGTATGTGCGCTTCCGTGCCTTGCTAGGGTTGCTTGTTTTTTATGAATAATAATATTTCTTATATAAATATCGTAGAAATATAGTAGGTACTTTAAGAAAATATTTAAACATATAACATAAAATATTTATTTAGCCTTAATAATGTACGGTAGACGTTTTTCCTGATATTTTGTTTTATTTCACCGAGCAATTGGGGCAGAGCCACAAGACATGAGAATTACTGATGAAAATAAACCACTTTTCTTAATTTATTATTCTTCTGTAATATATAATAGTACAATATTTTATATTATAGTACGGATGGCAACCCTATCGTAAGGGTTCGTTACGGTCCCGGTTATCATAGTGATGTAGTCAAACCATATCGGAGGCCTTATGGGTGACACGGGGTAATCACTAAACGTTTTCCGCCAATCAATATTGGAGCTGAGGTATAATATAGACCTCCTACAGTTACAGAGAAGCCTATGACTGCTTTAAACCTAGCTTAAGTAGGTTATTAAACATAAAAATGATTAATTTAGTCATTAAAAATATGAGGATATACTTAAATTTTCAATACTTAATAAATTTATAATTTCATTGTACTAATAAATGGGCAGGATGTATTATGGTTGGATATTTTGTTAAAATCCAAGTCTATCTTTTTATTTTTGAAACAGTGACCAATTAAGATGGATCGCATATCTGTTTCGTTTTCACCTACTCAATTTTAAAATTAATGGATCGGAATAAAAATATCATTGCTAGATAAAGATAAAGGAGTTTCTTTCGCCGCTTGTTCTCCATAGCGAAACACCTTGTGAAGTGGTGGTAGTATTGACGTACAGAAAGTGCTCTGTAAAGAACCTATTTTGAATAAAAAAAAATGTTTTGATAAATTTGATTCAGTGATAGCTTAGTTATCTGCCTGTCTGGCGGAGGTGCGAGGTTTGAATCCCAGACAAGTACCACTTATTTTTGAAAATTATGTGTCTATTAGAAATTAATCAGCACATACTTTAATGGTCAAGAAAATGATTACAAAGAAACCTACATATGTAAGACTTTCACCTAAGACCTGCAGACTAGCCAGATTTAAAGTGAGGAAATCTACTAGTCGCCTGCCCAGCGTGGTGGACTTCGCCCTTAAACCCTTTTCGGTATAGGGGGCCTACCACCACCTTTTAAAGACCATCATAGTTCAGGAAAGTTTTATTTCCTCCTTAAAACAGTAAAATATTCCGTCATACACAGTTGAACAAACTTAAACCCTTTTTAATTTTTCGCTTATCCATTGTATAAAACCAACGGAAATTGTCATTGCTTAAAAGTTAAATTTTCTGCAAAAAAAAGTACGATTAAAATAATATTGTTTTAAGAGATGGTAGCAACCCCCCAGTAGACTCGTGCCCAATAGTGGGACCGTAAAGGGTAGACCACAAAACAAAAAAGCTGGTCTTCTAATGGAGAAAGCCCTTTATAATTGGTGTAGGAATCTGAACATGTCGAGGGCCATGACGTTATTAGTTTTCGCTATTTGCTATGCAATTATGAACCCTTTGTATACGTTAACTAGAGATGATATTCTGTTTTAGTGTTCAATAGTTCAGTCTAGTACCTAATATTCTAGTATTTGAAAACATGAAAGAGTAAAACAGTTTAATTATAATTCATCGTTTAATTTAAAACTTAGGTCTTTAGTCTAATTAACATTTAAAGGCTAATTAATAAATAACTCTTTCAGCCTGGAAGTTGTTAGGTAAGTTGTAATATTACTTTATAATAATCAAATAATAGAAATTAATTTTGTGATTTCTCACACATATGCGTATCAGCAATAGAATATCCATGATTTTCTTAAATAATTATAGCTTAAAAACTAAAAACCACGCTAAAATCGCACAAGAAAAGTCGTTAATCCTGATTCCTGACGATCCTGACGAGGACAACGGAACATCATTATTAAAATAGTGTATTGTCATCGGTTCTTGATAATTTTTCAAGATTTTAAATTAATCGGACCGTTCAAAGTGGGTGAAAATCGAGTTCAAAGATTCCGTTACATACATACATACATACATACAGGTCAAGCTAATAAAAGCGTGCTAAAAATATGATAAATGTCACAGATAAAGGTGACATTATAGTCTGATTCATAATTAGGTGTTCAAAATGTAAACAACGGTATTGACCTCTCAAGAAAATACGTTTCAAATGGTAGTTTCTCAATTTTGACGATTTGACGATATAAAACAATAATCTAAATAAATTACTATAAAAAATCGTTAATTATTACATGAATGATTATATTTTTTTCTAACTAAGAAAAGTGTACCTAAAACATATTATGTAGGTATATCGACGTAATATATCTTATACATATACATATTTATGTACGTAATATTGATAACATATTTTCTTTGTTATATAGAAATACTTATCTAGCCAGCTAGCTATCTAGTTTATATTATTATGTCAGATATGAGGCTCCCCCACTTGTGACAGTTGTGACCTCTTTTGATCGTGACGTCACAATTTTAAACGTACTGTATCATCAGGAAATCAGTAAGGCCCTTTACTAGTTAGACCGGTTTCCTGTACCGGATACCGGTCGGTACCGGTTACCGGTAAAGTGGCAACTGTGTCACGTGGCTACTTTAATTTTCTTTTTCAGAAGATTATGATATTTCAATGTTTATTTAATTAATCGAGACTTAATGTGCAGAGTAATGAGTCAATTATCATTTTACGGAAAAGTACCCATATGTTGTATTTGTTCTACAATATAAGCGAAATACTTTATCTATATTTTTATACGAACATGATTGATTGATAATTTTGCGTGTGCGCTTGGGAAAACATATCACATTAAATTGTGTACTTATACAAATATTTAAATATTATGCCTACTCAGATTAGAAGATTACATATTTTTTAAATCACAGATAGACAATTCAATTTTACGTACCTGTATAGTTTCAGTAATGGTATTCAATTTAATATTTTTTTAAACATAGTAATAATAATATGTACAATAAATATTCATTATCAATTTTATTTTAATATAGACAGATTACAAATATAAAAGTCTAAACATAGATTAGCAAGTAATTTTCATCTGTCAAGTGTCAAGTCATAACTTTTTAAATACAGTACGTATAAAAAGCCCTGGATGCGTGTGTTTTCCGCTCTTTACAGTGTGGTGTAATTTATTATCATTAGCGACACCGCTTTAATTAATGGCGGTAGCGCTTCCAAAGAATTGAGTGTCATCTAGTCATCCCATCATTGCTGTCAGTTAAAACAATTTGAATATAAAAATGTACTTGCAATTTTTAATGTGAATAAAAATGTTTGGCGTATTCTAACTTGCTTTGTATCAGTGAAAATGACACAAAAATGTCAAAATAAGTATTGTCTACCCGTTTTTTACGGCAATTTATGTATGTATGTATGTATGTATGCATGTATGTATGCATGTATGTATGTAAGTATGTGTGTCTTATTTTTTTGCAAGCCTTGCAGTCCAAACGGCTTAACTTTGTATATATTACTACTTAATCGTAACTCAACCTTAACAGAACTTACCCTTAATTCGAGTTTTTATGTTTGCTCGAAAACGTTCAACGTTTACGAATTCGCTCATACAGCGCCCCCGTGGACCGTATCGGAACTAAAATTTTTCATTACGAGTTCTAAACAATTGAATAGTCAATTGTAACGACATTAAATTTCACAAATATAAATACAATGCATTTAATTTTACATTTTTAATTTAATTTTGGTAGCGTTATTGTTCTGTTTTTGACACTTATACTGTGGAATTATAGTTCCGATACGGCCCACGAGGGCGCTGTATGAGCGTATTCTTAAACGTTAAACGTTTTCGGGCAAACCTAAAAACTCATACTAAGGGTACAGAGAAGTTCCGATTAAGAACTCGGCAGATTAGTTTGAAAAAAATCTCGCAGTCCTTATTAATTGTAGATTAAAGGTGCAACCTCAATTAACTATAAAAAAATACCTTTATCAATTAGTTTTGACAGACTAATAAGAATGCTAGTTGATTTATTTTTCTTATAAACTTTTATGACAAATATCTCATATCAAAGTGATTGTATATTTATGTAATTATAACTATGTAATTATAAGGTTTTTTGTATTATAATATTATAATAAAATTATTATAATAAAAGTATGTATGTGTTCGGTTGGTTTATAAATATTCGCTTTCGAAAAAACACTGCTTAATTTTAAAGTACTCGTATTTATATTGGTACATATAGACAATAAAATGCTATTTATTAAAATCACTATCACATAAGTTTCTCGAATTCCTCATAAAGTTAAATATTTCGCGATAAATTCGCCTTTTATTAACGCTGTAACAAATATTTTGTATTCATAGTCAGGATATCGGCAAATAATAAAAATGTACATTAAAGCAAGACTTGTAGGACTTTATTTCGTGGCTCATAAGGCAGACATTCCAGTGCTTTGCGTCAAGCAGTTTTAGAAGTGAGAGGGTTACTTTAGTATCTCGGGCGGTTCTCAAACACTACGTATTTGTAAGTTTTTGAGTAATTATATTTAAATTACGTTAGTATTCATTAAATTAGGTTACTAAGTTCTAAAGTTTTTATCCTCCCTTATATGTATTCATGGAAGACTATTTGTTCATATGACTCATGACTATTTAGTCTGACTGCCCACGGCATTCGACCCAGCAAGTGTTCTTTGCAATTTGTAAAATTAAATATTTTTGCTTGTGTCAGCTTACATGAAAATAAGTTTAGCCGCTTTCAGATCACCCTGACTAGAAATAATAGAACTCTAAATAGCAAATTTCGTTTCTTTTTGTTTTAGAGCCCTCAAGAGTTTAAATAAGCATTACATAAGTTATAATACGCGTTATTTTAAAACTAGTTTTTGCCCGCGGCTTCGCCCGCGTTTAAAAGAAAATAATATAACATACTAACATACATAAAACTGTAAATTCGTATCTTCAACTTTGCTATAGATCATCACTTGATCAAATACATAGTGTACGATTTAATTCTTACTAATATCGATTAAAATAATCGATGTTTTGGGTCCAAAATATCGATTTTCCGATTAATCGATCTTAGATCGCCATTCTAGTTCCCGTGGGATATCCGGGATAAAAAATATCCTATGTCCTTTCTCGGGTCTCAGATTATCTTTGTATCTACAAAATTTCATTAAAATCGGTTCAACGGTTTAGGCGTGAAGAAGAGACAACCAGACAGACAGACAGAGTTACTTTCGGATTTATAATATTAATTAGTAAGGATTAGAGACTGACTTATATTTTATCTAATAGACTTATTGTACATATAGATACTTTAAATACTCATTTAGGTATGCGTTACAAAGATCGTAATTTGTAATGCAAGTACATACCCGGCTAGCTTAATATTCTGGTCTGGCCCTTCGCAGCTCGCTCGCTTAGATTAGGATTGGGTTACACTAGATTTACCTAACGTCTGTACTCTGTACGCTATACCTAACTTGTAACTCTATTTATCTTTTGTTAAATATTCTGCTCTTATTTAACGTGAAGGCCAAAGAAATTGTGGCTTTTTAGTTGGAGACACGTAGAAATAATTTTGAGTTTGAATTTGAATCAGAAATACGTAATTGTCTGTTCTTAGCCCTGTTCGTAGCCCTGAGATTGGTTAATAGGTTTGATCCGATGTAGACATCTAAACTATTTGTGATTACGGTATGAGCGTGTATCTTTACAGGACCCATATAGTGCTAAGATGGTACCCATGAAACAACACGAGTTTGTGTTTGTTGTGAATTCGTACTTGACCAGTGCGGTGAACTATGACCTAAAACCCTCATGCTGAGAGGAGTCCTGTGCCCAGCAGTGTGACATTAATGGTTGACGACGACTGTGTGATGGAAAGTAGTCTCCGTCACCTATGGACATCTGTAAGCAATAAATAATTATTGTGAATTCCTATATTACTAAGAATATGTACATCTTGGGTACATACATCCACGTCCCTGTAGTTCCAGGAGTAGAATAGGACTACGGTATCTCCTGCCTGTCGTAAGAGGTAACATAACCAGGCGTCACTCCCATGGCGTCGGGTACCTTTTGAAGGTTTCCCCCTCGTAAAAAAAAGGTACATACATCCAATTAGGTAAATAAATATTTTATTCTATTCCTATCAAAAGGCAATTTTCATTTATAATTTCTAACACAGTTCAAAACTTGTTCAACAACTTCATCTAACTGTCCCAATTTGTTATGATCTAAATTAGTTGTTTTGGAGAAGTTTCTCTACATTTTAGAATTGTCTGTTTGTATTAAACCTGAAATGGTGAATGAAAGTTATTCAGACATTAAAATATAGAGCGAGCTTATTAGAGTGTGAACTGTAGACATAAGTGAGAACATAATAATTAGAAATTAAACGAACTTACCTAAGTGAAGTTCCAATTTCAATTGTACGAACTGCATAGTCTCGAAATGATAATGTTGACATGTAGTACACCGCCAGTCGTCAGCCTTGTGTCACGTATATTCAGAGCTAAAAAACCTCGAATTCAAATAATTTAAAACAATATCCAACCTACTTATAGCGCCCCCTACCGGTAAATGTCATTAAGTTTAGAGATCCTGGGGTCAAGATGTAAGTTCATTAGCTCGATTATTTTACAACATAGATGATATTATGGGTAATACTTATCGTATATAAGTATGGGTGGGTGGGTTATAATATCATTTCGAGACTATGCAGTTCGTACAATTGAAATTGGAACTTCACTTAGGTAAGTTCGTTTAATTTCTAATTGTACTTCACTGCATAGTCTCTTCAATGATAATGTTGACATGTAGATGTTTAGAGATTTGTAAAATAACGAGCCTATTAAACAAGATACAAAAACATTTAAATCCTATTATTTTTAAAATTCCTAATTTAATATATCTATTTAAATATTAATTACAGTTATCAAGTATACGTTTGATGTAACGTCTCTACTACAAAATTGAACTTAGATCTGATCCATTCAGCTATCCTTCTAAGAGGGTCTTAACTGACACTCATATGTTTAGACGTCAGCGTAGCAGCGTGGTAAAGCGTGCTCTCTAATGGTATGTATTGTAAAAAATGATATATCAATGCCATCATCCTCCGTGGTTGGTAAAATCTAGAAACTGTCGTCTGGGAGGTCACTGTATTATAAGATTACATAAAAGAAATAAACTTATTCTTGTAACTCTCAACTGTTACTAGGCCTATCTAGGTAATTTTATTAAGGATGTGCTGGACAAATACTATGATTACTATGAAATAATGGTAATACTAGATTGTTTGAACACTGGTTATAGTAAGGTTTAAATTCATGTGGCAATTTAATATACAATATCTTCCGCCAAGCAATTTGGTTAATATACAATAATGTTATTATTATGTTTATGTATACTTTTTAGAAGTCTCGACTCAGATGTAGGCGAATCGGTAGTAATAATGGCATTCACGGGCTTACACCAAGTGAACGTCATAATATATACGATATCTATTGTTTTTATATATTACTTATATATATATATATTACTCATATATTATTATTGTTTTTTTTTTTTTTTACTATATGAGTAATTACAATAACCAAAAAAAGTAAATAGTATTTATTCTTCATCTCCACTAAATAATATATAATATTTTACACTTAACTCGCTAAAAATATTTATACATCAGATGTAACTATCCCAACTAATAGCATACTTGGGATATGGAGGATAGAAAACCTAAATATGCATTTTAAGAACAAAAATAATTCTAGATATATATATATCAAAATGAAAAGAATATTGTAACCAGTCTACAGATAGATCTAGTTATTTACACTGTTTAGGCCAAAATATTATAAGCACCAGCATCACGTTTTCATTATTGCGTCTAACATTGCTTGTAGAGCAACAAAATCTTGAGATTCGTGTATAGAAACGAAACGCTCCTCGAGGAAGCGAGTAACATACAGGGTAAAGCGTTGACGAAAAACAGATGGATCTAGTTTTTTTTTTTTTTTTTTTTTTTTTTTTTTTTAAATTCATATGAGACCCAAAATGCAACCCTTCCAAAACGAAAGGTTTATTTATTTTTATTTATTATTATTATTATTTTTTTTAATACTATTTTTTAGGACTGTCTGGACCAGTCTGATACTACCACAAACTCCCCAACCGTTCAGAGATAATCTTTAACAACAATTATTTTATTAGAATAAAATGAATATTTCCATTTAAATAGTATAACCTTAGTCATGACATGTAAGTCATACTTCTTGTAGGTTTCCTAGTAAATAAATCTATTTAAAAACCTTTAAAGTGTTAATTCGCAATGTATAATCTTGATTTAGCGATAGCAAATTCACTCTGAAATTATTGAATGTATTAGGGAAATAAAACATTTTTTGGGTATTCAATAAATCCAATATGTGCCTTGATATTACGGTTAAATGTGGGTATTAAACACCATGCTGTTACTATATGAAATAACTGTGGAGTTGCCTACACGTATTAGGGTTTCACTGTGTTGAAGATGATTATTGAAAAAATATCTTTAAGCACAAGTAATGCTGCATTTAACTTTAAATAGTTGATCGGATTTGTTATTTAAATCAAATAACAAAAATACCGAGAATAATGACCATATGTTACATAACTGATTGTGTCCCGGTAATAAAAATAATATGACAACTACCACCTGTAATTATATCTATCTGTAAGAGGGATAGTATTTTGATAAACATTATTAAAATTGTTATATATATATACATATCTTTGCATTTATTATAATTTTTATTTTTTAATATTATTATTATATATATTTTTTTTTATTTTTATTTTTATTTTTTTTTTTTTTATTTCACCCTTGTGTTGATTTTTAATCTTTTATCTAATGGTAAAGCAATTTGATTTTTTATTTATTTATTCCTTGTATAATACAATGAACAACCTTAACAGTTGTATTATTTCCAATTATCAAACTATCTTTTAAGTAACCAATAAATCCTAAAGAATGATATAGCTTATTATGTCTATGATCCTAAATTACTAAGTGTCGTTATTGTTCCTTGTCCAATATTATGACATTTCAAATAGGAACTATGTTATATAAATATATAACTGACACAATGTCCCTAGATCTTAATCAGTTATGTATGGTCTTGTATCTTTTAAAAGGTTAGTAAAAACATAAATATAGTGTTCTGCTCAAACCAAAGGAAAGAACTTGAAATGCATAGAATTTCCATTTAACCATAGACATGTAACACTGTTTAAGGTAATCATGAATTAGTATCCAAATATGCATTCTTGAAAACAATAGTAAGTAGTGAGTGGAATGCCAGGCTTTATTTAAAGCTCAAGATTAAGACCAAGTTATCAATATAAACCAACATCACCATCATCAGGTGTTGGTAAAGTAAAAATATTGTAAAAAATTGGTTAAGAGTAAACAATATGTTACCACTGATGTGAGAAGTCTTTCTACACACATACCGAGTATATTTTGAAAAAAAATCTTCATTCCTTGAGAATAATGAGTTTAAGTGTTTATACAAATAGACTCTTAAAGCTAACCACTTGCAAAACTTGGGTCAATAGTTATTTGTTACAACTGGTCTTTAAAATTATAATTATAATCGACCACATTATTAACCACTCACCTAAAAATCTGTTGTGATTGAAGATTTATTCCAAAGGAAACTTCGATCAAGCCTTTCTGTGATACAGGTATTTGTGCATGAGGCTTGTTGTAAGTCAGATAATGACCCTATTTGGTATGAGTATCTCAAACTTTTGGATGAAGTTTATCATAGGATGAAGTGTAAATATCTTCGTTATATTTGTTATTATAAAATATTGTACTATATATATATGAATTGAACAATCATTGTTTCTTAAACCATTTTGCCGATCATTTGTTCCAGTACTTGTACTATGAAATTTCTTCTTATTATTTATTATACATAATAAATGACCAGCACCAGTAATAAGATAATTGATAGCAAATTATCTTTATAAAGGCAAATAATTTAAAATTATTAAGAAACAATCATGTCAAATGCTCGAGAGCAGTAAGCATTCGCCTGATGTGGCATGGCTTTTGACTCTTTACAGCTACAATAGTAACTGCGACGTGTGCAACTTTTAAAGTCTAATCATGTGTTATCCGTCCCACAGTTTCCTAGAGGCTAGTGTTCTTCCTTTAAACTATTTTTTCCTTTAGTCTATCTATCACCATCTAGATAGATAGATAGTTCCTTTAGTAAATTACTCTTTAATATGCTGATCTACCTAGATACCAAATTCTTATGAATGGTTAAACCAAATTTAGGTTCTTCTAGAGTATTACAAAAGGATATAAATTGTCATCTCTATATCCTGTATCATGTACATTATTAATCAGAATGATTCTTCAATAAAATGTTCATTCATTAAAATCATTACACCCAATCGATGGTAATAGTTGTGTCTATCTACTGATTATTAGTATTTTGTTATATGGGTTATTTACCCGATGTGAAGGACATCATACCCTATTAGAATGGGTGAATATCCGTTGTATCCATCTACTTAATAATAGTATCTTATTATAGTTGTTATATAGATAAATATCCAATATGTAAGGGTCCCTTATTTGAACGGATGAATATCCATTAGGTATATTCTACTCAATAGTAGATTATTTTATGTGAGTAAATACTCAATATAAACAGGTTAGTACCCATGAACAGGGCTAAATAGCACCCTATTTCTTGTAATGTAGGTAAATATCCATTATGTAAGGGTCATAACCTTATTTGAACGGGTGAATACCTATTAGGTATATTCTACTCAATAGTAGATTCTTTTATGTGAGTAAATACTCAGTATAAACGGGTTAGTACCCATGCACGGGGCTAAATAGCACCCTATTTCTATGTTCATAGCTTTATATAAGCGAGATTTATATAAGGATTTAAATAAGCGAGATCACCTAAATAGGTGACAAGCTTAGTTAATGAACATAAGACGTCAAATTCCTTGCTACAGAACAATATGGTAATCTAAAAATCCTTTGCTTGGAAAAATATATATGTAAAAATTTACCTTGTCATTCCTCATTAATATATAAGATTATCATCTTATCTTTAATAAATGAAAATAATACATTTTCAATTTGCGACTGCATTCGTAATGGCCGCCTAGTACAAGTCTTCAGAATAATTTCGTCAAAATTCTTTATTTTCCATTGTAACTTTTCTGCACAATATATCACACCTACGTCTTTTATAAATTATTAATTGAAATATTTGTTATAAATTAACAATTTTTACGATAAATTACTTATTTTATTTCTTATTTTGAAAAATCATAAATGTACACAGGCTGCACGAAAAACGATAATGACATTTACCGGTAGGGGGCGCTATAAGTAGGTTGGATATTGTTTTAAATTATTTGAATTCGAGGTTTTTTAGCTCTGAATATACGTGACACAAGGCTGACGACTGGCGGTGTACTACATGTCAACATTATCATTGAAGAGACTATGCAGTGAAGTACAATTAAGTATGGTATAGAATGAAAAGTCGTAATACATGAAGCAGTAATAATGGTTGCAACTTTGGCTCTTAGTCGGCTGGTTCGAGGTTGAGATCTGATACGCCTACTTTTTTAATTTATGTGCGCATTAGAAACCAATTATCACTTGCTATCACGGCGTAGGAAAATATCGTGATGATATCTACAAGTTTGAGAGTTCTTTAAAAGGTTCTCAAGGTGTGTAAAGTCCATTCATTCGCAGGTACTTTGCCAGCGGTTAATACTGCTGTTATTTGAGGAAAAAATGGTGTGGCGGTGGTGCCTGTAGTCGAAGCACAAAGAGTTAAAAATAATACCCCTTTCTGTATTTATTTTTCTAGACCTATATCACGTATTTATTTTTAAGTAAAATTCAGTTAATTCAGCGACACTATTGGACATACAAAGAACAAAAAACCAACTCTATTTTAATTAGACGTAAATTCAAAATCACATTCAAGTGGATTATCAGAATGTTGATAGAAAACCAAAATCGACCCTACCCTACGGGTATATGGGCAAAAATTAATTAACAAATTCGCGGAGACTCGACTACGGTCCTCAAAGTGAGAACATGCAATATTGTACCCGTGTTTATCGTAATAAGGGTCAAATTCCCGTAGCGAGCACGTTCGCCGCAGTGCCCACGTATTCGACGAATTATTACACTGGCATACAATTTTAAACCTTGTGCTCAGCAATTTTAATCGTGTAAGTTTGTTTTACGCATTTTAAGCTATTGAGTAGACTTTGGGTTGTTGTCGTTTCTTAAAACAATAGTGTTTCATATATGTATAACAATTGTTTTTTTGATTTGAAAGCGTGACTAATATTTCACTGGACTTGGAATTTGGTTTAATTTGGACATTTGCTGTATATTATTTATCGATTTTTATTATTTATCGATTTTCTATTCTATGTTACTGTACTTACCCTTTCTTTCTTTTTTTGTTTTCTCATGGACATTGTTTTAATTATTATTATCTTGGTTTTGAATTTCACGATCTGTTTTTATTATTATTTGAATGTATTTATGTTAATTAGTCAAATTGTATTTTTTATCAATCATTGTTCATTAGTGTAATTGGAGTAATCCGTACTTATTGACTAAATAAATAAATAAATTAACTGATTTACTTTTATATTCCTCTTCTATGTCCCAATGCTGGGCATCTGCTTTTGGCACAACTGAGACAAGTCTGGAGAATGGTGAAGGGAGGTATGCGGAAATGGCCAATCTGTATCGATTATTTTTTTCGAAAAAGTGCAATAAAATTTACCGACTGCTATCCCTTGGTATAGATCGGCGCTGATAGCTTAACGTGCTTTCTAAAGAACGGCAACACCCATTAAATTTAGACACTAGCGTTCACCCATCCAAATTCCGGCCGCGCCTGAAGTTGCTTAACTTTCATTATGCACTAAATGCACTCAACGCAAATATTTTAAAACAAACCAAAGCAATTAACTTTGTTGATTTACCTTATTACAAAGAAGTTCACGGCTACCACAATCGGTTATCGGTTGCAGATAACGCAACCGCCATATTGGTAACCGTTATCAGTAAGTTGGCACATCACTACGTGTTCAAGGGAATAATATTCACTTATTGAATGCATATTGTTATGCTTATTAAGTGTTGCTTCGGCTCTTTAAGTGGCTTATTTTAGCTTAATTTAGTTAATAAAAGTCTTTCTCTATAGAAAATTAAGTTCTTAAAGCAACGGTATGTGATGTGTACTAAACCAGCTTAAATGATTATATCGTAAGAAAATAACGTGTTACGAAGTTTCTTTTGTAACTTGTTCTTCTAACCAAATTATTTACGAAGCGGTGGTAGATTTTGTCGTCGCAATATATCTACTAAAAAGAATCGACTTGAACGAAAATATGACCAAGTTGTATGACCGAGGAACGAATCCGGACCTTAGTTGGCAGGCCTGTTAATGATATTGTCGCGCGTAGATCCACAAAATCGAAGTAAATTTTACCAAAAAAAGCCTATAATTTTTGCCTATATATATTTATAGCCTACTTAATTTAGTACGAAACTACTTTTATAGGCAATACTTGTAAATGTTCGATGTTTAGTAGACAAAACTGAGTTAAAATTTATTATTACAAAGGGTGTTAATTAAGACTAGCTATGGGTGTCGTTTCTAAGTAACGCCATATTCTAGTTTTCTTGGAAATTTCGTCGAGAAGTTAATGTAACTAAGCGATACACGATTTCTCGAATATTCACTAAAATTTCCTTCCTTATATTCCTCGCTATTTACTAGAAATAATAACATCAACCATTTTTGGAAGTATCGCAAGTCTGGGTACGTACCGAATACTTTTTCTTTTCCAATAATATGCTCAACTATTTATCATGTTTCTTTTTTCGACGCGCGCAAACGAATTTTATATGTTACTTTATCAGAAAAGCCATAACGTAACGTTTAAGACTATATTGTCAGCCCACCATTAACCCATCGTTGGGTATAGGTCTCCACGCATAATAAGAAATACCATCCAGAAAATATTAGACCCTCATAAAACCTCTAAACAACGGCCCCTCCCCTTCACTATCATAATGACGTCAACAGACTTAAATCCTGTCGATAATCTATTCCCAACTTTACAACCCAACGCCAAGACACGATGACATACCAAAAACACTGCTTTGTGCTGAGACCCGGATGATGAAAGCTTGTTAGCACGACCAAATGGTCGGATGTGATAATTAATGGTATTTCAGTATTTTCCACCGCTGAAAGGCCGAGACAAATAACCGTGACTCATTTCAAGCTGCCGTGAAAATTAAATCGTTTAATTCCCGTTCGAGTTTCAAATAATGTGGCAGTAGTCGTTTGAAGCAATTTGTGAATGGAATTACTTGGTATAAAGGTTTGTGCGCAATACGCACTTGGTCAGCGCGGTGGACTATGGCCAAATCCTTCTCATTCTGAGAGACCCGTGCCCAGCAGTGGGACAGTAACGGGTTGATGATGATGATGATGATGAAAGGTTTGTAAGTGGTACACTCATAATTACATTAATTATGTGTGTACTAAGTGTTCCATTTTATATGCAAATATTCGATTTTCTACTTAATTACCCATTATTTTTACTAATTTAAATGGTTTTTTATTCGCACGTAAAATCGTATCATCTGACAGCACATAAAAACTAGTTCCGAAGGTTCTTATGATTTTTTTATCTCCATTTGTATGTATTTATCTTGAAAACGAATGAACCAATTGTGACGGCATTTACACCCAAAGATGAAGAATTTTCCATAGGATAACATATGCTATTTCTCTCCCGCAAATATATAGGGTTTTAGTATAAAAATCGAAAACCCGTGCACTATACTCGTGGCCCCGCGTATGGAAACTTGTCTTGCGTTCAAGATTGGCATTTATGAAATCAATGTCAGTGAACATTTCCTCAATCGCACGCGGGAAGTGGGATGCGAGTCGCTTATTTATTTTATTTACGTCGCAGCTCAGTACATCTTGATTAATAAAACATTATTTTACACTAGTTTTTGCCCGCGGCTTCGCCCGCGTTAATAAATATAACATACTAACATACATAAAACTGAAAATGTGTACCTTCAACTTTGCTAAAGATCATCACTTGATCAAATGCATAGTTTACGATTCAATCCTTACCAATATCGATTAAAATAATCGTTGTTTTGATCGATTCTCCGATCAATCGATCTTAGATCGCCATCCCTAGTTCTCGTGGGATTTCCGGGATAAAAACTATCCTATGTCCTTTCTCGGGTCTCAGGCTATGTTTGTACCTAATTTCATTAAAATCGGTACAGTGGTTTAGGCGTGAAGAAGAGACAACCAGACACAGACAGACAGAGTTACTATCGGAAAAAAGTTTACAAAAATATGTGAAGTCTATGGTAAATTTAGGTTTCACACTCGACCAGCACTGATTGTGACCTATCTCATTCTAAGAGGCCTTGTCCAGAAGCAGGCCAGTAACGAGTTTATGATGGAGCCTCTTTTCTTTCGAGGGGGAAACCTTCAAAATGTACCTACGCTATGCCGTAGGAGCGATACGGGATTATGTGGGATTTTTACCGCACTGAATCCCCCCGGTGGCCGTCCTCGACGCTGCGTTGAGGATTCCGAGATCTCCAAGGAATGCAACCGGAATCCTCGAAGCGCGTTGCCCCATCGGGCTCCACACAGATGAGCATAAGCTAACCGCTGCTTTTGCTGCCGCTTACAACAGGCAGGGGATACCGTGCAGGGCATGTAGCCCATTTGTCCATTTCCTGCACATATGTTTGGAAAATGTTTTATTTAACGTATAAAATAAATCTAAATATAGGTAATCACACAATTTAAAATCTGTATAAATTTGACTTGTATCGAATTTAGGAATTTTAATTTATATTGTTTTCAAAGTTACTTCGTTTTGCAGTTAAGCAAATCTAATTCCATATATGGCGTAATATTTGTTTTTAATCTTATATAAGGTTATCATAAACCTCATATTTTTTTTTATTAGTCCTATAATTAGCACAATAAAATATTGTGCTAATTATAGGACTAAATAAATAAGGCGTCTAAAGAGCTGTACTTTGTAATAAGTAGGCTCGACTTGGCGGAGGCACTGCCGTGCCTCCAGATATCATTGTTTTCATAGTAATGTACAGTTATGTTACGCATTATTTTCACCTATTATGACATCTTTATTTTTAGGAGAAAAGAAAAAAATATAAAGAAAAAACATCTACCATTTAAGCGGCGCTCTATACCTTTTTTCTCATAATAAGTACGTTGATAATTACGCAAACTTTATCAACAGTTGCGTTATGGCATCGTTACCGTACACGTGAGAATTGTGTGTCACGCATTGATTACTGCATAGAAATAACTTGGTACTATTATGTTGAACATCTATCAGTTTGATTAGTATATTAGTAACCATGTTAATGGTAACCGGATTTTTAAAGTTATTTTAGTTTAGGTTCGACGTGTTCCTGTAGTTCTGGGAACAGAATAGGGCTACGGTATCCTCTGCTTGTCGTAAGAGGCGACTAAAAGGGGCCTGCGGGGTTGCGGGTGGCAAGAGTGGGAGCTCGACCCGCCCGACCAGGGCCCCGGGAAGGACGGCGGTATGTGTGGCGAGCGCCATGGTCACCTGGGCGGAGCAGAACGGACTAAGAGGATCCCGGAGTCCTCTAAGCAGTGCCAAGGACGGCCACCAGGAGGGGTTTCTTGCGTGTGTCGCCCTGTATCGCCCCCACGTCATACGGTTTTTTTAAGGTTTCCCCCTCGTAAACAAAAAAAAGGTTAGGTTTGGTTTGGTTAGGTAAGTAGGTAAGAATGTCAATAAAGTTGCCAAGGTTTTCAAAACTCTGAAGTTAGTAGCTGATGCAGCATGGTACTTTGTAATAAGTCAATAGAATATGAGCAAATAAATAGTTTATATAGATAATGTAATTAAAGGAAAACTGTGCAAATTTGTGCAGTTCAAAAAAAAACTAAAATTAATATATAAACAATTTAGGTCCAATCCTATTTTGCCTACCTAATAGAAATTGGACTATGTGTCAGGTATAAATTTTCATTTTCGATCCTTGATAGAGAGACACGGATTCATTAATACCTGTTATTATTATTAATCACGTCAGTATCGAGGCGATCCAGCTCCTCGATACAACGGACCTAGTGAGAAGACTCAAACGGACTAAACCCTTTGAGCTTGTGACATGACACAGTGTAGTGTTAGTGAAATAGTGATAATTGAACACTGTAGAACACAAGAACAATGTGTCTACTCCCTTATGTGTTAAAACAAAGAAGTGCAGTATCAGAGAGCCACCTTCATTATATGATTATTTAGCAGTTAAGTTAGAGTAAATTACTCATTAGTCTTAAATTAGGCTAGATCATAATTAATATAAAGTACCTATTACTCACTTGGTTCTTTATACAAACAAAATAAAATATTATTATCAATAGTGATGTAGTGATCTTACGTAATGAAATATGATCAAAAATATATATCATAAATTAACATAAAGATAATCTATACTAATGTAATAAAGAGGAAAACTTTGTTTGTTTATTTGATTGTAATGAAAAGGCTCAAAAACTACTGGACCGATTTTAAAAATTCTTTCACCATTCGAAAGCTACATTATCCACGAGTAACATAGGCTATATTTTATATGATATGAAATATATTTGATAAATAGATTTTGAGGCGGTACAAAGTTTGCCGGGTCAGCTTGTACGATATAAAACGCAAAACTTCTTCAATTATTTTTATAACGTTACAATTATATAATATCTCATTATGTAAGCGATCATGTAGTACATTTACAGCGGCAATAACAAACTTTACTAGAATTCTAATTAAGGAACAACTTCTGAACGTATTTAGATATTAGATAATGTCCCAGGGTCGGGGGTCATGATTGTAATAAGGAATTTCCGTACTCTGTAGATCGTACTGTACCTAACTATAGTGATATGATTGCCTGGTAGATTATGATTAAGATTAAAATAATAAATTAACTTAAATTATTAAATAAAATTAAATAGAAATATAACATTTTTAATGCCTCGCCGGGAATAGAACCCGGAACGTTCTACGGAACCGTTGCGCTCCGTAAGTCAAGTATTTTTTTTTAATTACTTGTTACTGGGGAATATAAAATTAAATAAACCCTCTATTTTTCTCTTTTTTAGGGTTCCGCTATAGTTAGTGTAGTCATATACCATGTCTGGGTGTTTGTGAGCTTGTTTGTGTGTGTAACACCCACGACACAAGGCACTAGTATGAATCTATAAGAATTAAAGACCTTATTTGTAAATTTAGGTGTATTTTGTTTACAATCCACCATTTCAAGTCGAAAACGGTTTTCAAACAACTAAATTAACTTCTGTGATTAGAGTTTTACACGTGTCCTACTAATTATGTTTACAATATCGTTGGTATATGTAATGATATATAACTTTAGAAATGACACGTGTACGCTTGATGTATCTACTAATAATAATGTGGAGTAATGTGGAGGTAAAGTGTTAAGCGCTCCTCTGTTTTGTTTTGAAGTGTGGTAAGATTAGATACTAATAAATATTAGTAAGACGTCTTGTACGAGGTTTTCCAAATTTAGTCCTTAAATGTAGTAAAGCATTCATCGATTGGGATACTTACAAGGCATCGGAGAGATTTTTACAAGAGGTTTTTCAACTTAGTCTCCATTTGCAACTGTGGCCGATCTCAAGTAGGACTGCCCTATTTGCTACGCATATCCGTGAATGACAGTGGCCTCTTATCATCAGGAGAACTGTCTGTAGGAGGGCTGGGCAACACCAGATGGTGTGGGAGGAGCGAAAACTGCTCTCCCAGGGCAGAGCCCGATCGGGGCATCGGAGGACTCCGGTTGCGTTCCGTCGGAGATCCTGGAGTTCTCCAACAAGCGTTGAGGACGGCCACCGGGGGGGTTTTAGTGCGGTAAGAATCCCACATAACCCGGCGTAGCTCCCACGTCGTCGGGTACCTTTTGAAGGTTTCCCCCTCGTTAAGAAAAATAAAAAGGAGGGCTGTTATGTGATGATATATATAGATGGCGCTGTACGTGTACAAATGTGCTATTTGCAATACGTTACATAAAAAATGTAGATGAATCAGAACCAATTAAAAAAGTACTGTGACCAAAAGGTTATCGTTTAAGATTCCAAAATCTTGCATTTACCTTGAATTCGCGGATGAGACGAACGGAAAACATTATGCAGGAGGTCAGAGCATCATCACATGCATGAATATGTTTGTCCTAGATACATTACCCTCGTAACTCATGACCGGTCTTGTACGGTCCATTAGAACGGTCATTATTTGTAATAAGTTCAAATCTCTGATAGATTAGTGGTTTGAAACTTGCTCTTGCAATCAAGGGTTCCAAGGTTGCATGCATCTCTGATTTTTTTAAGTTTAAATAAGTTTAATTTAGTGATATACTTGTGGTTATAGACTAAGTTTTTTAATCCAGGGTACCAAGGTTCGAATCCCAGGTATGAATATCTGATTTTTTCAAGTTTAAATAAGTTCCAGTCAGTGATAGACTAGTGGTTAGACACTTAGTTTTTTATCGAGGGTTCCGAGGTTCCAATCTTAATTATCATTTGGCATGACGGTGAAAGAAAACATAGTTACAAAAAAAATACTTTTAAAGGGTGTGTAAAGTGTACCAATTCGCAATTGGCTAGTGCAGTGGACTACAGCCTAAATGCTAATCAATCGAAGGGAGGACCCGTGCTCAGAAGTGGAACAGTAATGGGTTGATGAAGAGGTTCAGCCTAAATAATATAGACTGCGCCAATTAAAAGCCTGCTGGACTCTGCTAAACCTATTAAAGAGACGTTCTAAGGTTTTCTTAATAATATTCTTAGAGTAAAATGATATAGTATGCACAAGACTGTAGACACGAGAGTAGAGAAGTGTATGACACATACAAATATTGTCGTACAAAAAGAAAACAACTGTAACATTCACGAAATATACCATGGCGCTCAACGTCACAAGTGCAAGTTTTGCTTCAAAGCAATGTTTTGGGAGGCTTTATCTTCCTTTTTTGATTCTAGTGAATGACTCTTTCTACATTCATAACATGACTCTAGGATTCATAATTTGTACCTACATGGGATACAGAGACGAATATATAAATACTTCAACAGAATAGAGATCTAAAGTTGTAACTTTGGAGGGCTTGACCAGGGATCGAACTCGAAACGCTTTGCGTGTCAGTCTCTTATAGTGCTAACCGCCACAGCCTGTCATTGCCTTACTTAAATTTTAATGAGCATATTCAGGCTCATTTAACTCATTTCTATAACTTGATCAAGTAGTTACATGCGCACGGTTTCAAAATATTTTGACGATTAAATACGGAACACTAAAAAGTGTAGGTATAGTGCTCTTCTGTTTTAAAATAATAACAATTACAAAATTTAGGACGAGCTAATCTATACTAATATTATAAAGAGGAAAACTTTGTTTGTTTGTTTGATTGTAATGAATAGGCTCAAAAACTACTGGACCGATTTTAAAAATTCTTTCACCATTCGAAAGCTACATTATCCACGAGTAACATAGGCTATATTTTATATGAAATGTATTTGATAAATAGATTTTGAGGCGGTACAATGTTTGCCGGGTCAGCTAGTAAATTATAAAGGCACAGACGAGCAATTTTATTATATTTATTTGTATATGGATATGACATACTTTACACAATAAGCTGAGATGCAGCAGACGCGTGGGCAATATTTGATTAATCTATCACTCGGTTCTAGGTCGAACGTAGGATAATGACCACGTAAACGTTTTATGTTTAACCTCTCGGCCACGGATTGGGCTTACCGCTAGACCACAGCGGGCGCCTGCGACAAGCGACGCGACAAGCTACAAACGACGCAACAAGCTGCAAATGACGTGATAAGCTACAAATGACGCGACAAGCTACTAGCGACGCGACAAACTACAAGCAACGCGACAAGCTACCAATGAAACGACCAACTCGATAAGCTACTAGCGAGTAGCGACACAACAAGTTACAGGAGACGCGACAAGCTGCAAGCAACGCGACAAGCTGTAAGAAACGCGATAAGCTACAAGCGACGCGATAAACTAGTATTGACGCGACAGACTGGTGACGCGACAAACTACAAGCAACGCGACAACTTTCAAGCGACGCGATAAGTTACAAGCGATGCGACGAGCTACAAGTGACGCCACAATTTACAAGTGACGCGACAAATATGGACATATTTGATGTATTTAAATATGACGCTATCCAAAGCCCCAAAAGCAGTGCGTATTTTGAGAAGCTATTCCCAATTTGAAAAAAGTAGTTCTTGAAGTGAGCCACGATACAGTATGTACTGTATCAATGTGTGGAAAAATTAAATATAGGAACTATCAAGATTTTTATGACTATAAGAATGGGTGTAGTCTTATCTTATGAAAAAAAGTGTGTGTGTGAAAGCTACGACGCACGATTGGAGTTTACTCCTTACGAACGATAATTATGATATATATCGAATAGAAAAAAAGGGTAAGTGAACGCATCTGCTAAAATGATAAGAGAAACAAACATATATCTGTAATTATTCGGATTATTTATATTACTTCAATAATGCGTATTACATTAAGTATGTTACAAAATAATATATATAATAATAATAAAAACATACGCACACATTCAACTCTCAGACTGGAGGTAGTGAACTATACAGTGAGACTACGAAGTATCGCGCAAAGAGGAGACCCCGAGAATGAGATACGCTGTGTAATGTATTCCATCTCATTCTTTTACACGTTCAATCCTACAGATATATATGTTTGTCTCTTTCTACGTAACTTTTCGTGTTACACTTGATTTTACTCCTCATAAAATTTCCGTACCGGGCCTTATAACTCAAATCGTTTCTGAAGGAGTAAACTCCAATAAACTCCAAAAACTTCAAAAACAATACGATAATTAACTGATACTTTAAGCTGAAACCAGTATAAAATAATGGTGTTGTATAATAAAATAAACGCCTAGTATCTTAGTTAATGTGTTAATTTAAAGAGAAAACCGCTAATTAAACTTTCAATTTGCTCAGTAGCAAACATAAGCGAGTAGTTTAAGCGTTTAGTATGGAAACTTTAAAATTTTATGTAGTAACAGTAGCGTAGTTTGTTTATAAGTATTGCGTAAATATAATTAACAAGTACTGATGAAGGAGAATTTTGTTTTTCAAATAACAGTAGGGTTGTGCGCTGCTGTGTATTGGTTTGTTGGGTGTAGTAAAGGAAAACTCTTAGGTAACGCATTCAATTTAGTCCTCAAAGGTACCACTATAGCTACTATCTAGAATCTGTGGCTAACCTCAGTTAGAATTCCTATCTGGGATTGATTGTAAATGTCTCTAGGCGGCAGATATAACTTATCAAGTAGGTGACTTGCACGTCGGCTACTTTTATGTTTTAAAAAAATATTATAAAAAATATAATCAAGCAGTGCTAGTGGTCGAAATTCGACCTCGCAATCGGAGAGTCGGAGGTTCACCAGACAAGCACCTCTAATTTTTCAAGTCATATACCTGTTAGAAATTATCACTACACTTGATAAAACAGTGGTGGAAAATATCGTGAGTTCTACTACATAGTTTTAAAACGTATTCACTAATTTGCACTTGCAAGCACTGTGGATTATGGTCCAAACCCTCACTGAGGAGACCCGTGTCCAGTACCCTTACCATGAGTTTTTACGTTTTGAGAAATATGACTGTTTTGGTATTGGTTTACGTATTGGCCCATACTATTTCCAAGTTCCGACACAATCCGCTAGGGGCGCTGATTACTGTAACACAGTAATGGGTTGACGCTACAATCAAGATTGCAACGCGGACATTCGATACGTATTCGTATTTTTACTACGGTGCGCATACACCGGAACATTGCGGTTATGTATGTTTCACGGATTAACTCTTAGTTAATACTTGTATTTTACGGCCATAAACCGTCAGTACTTAACTTAGTGATTTTAAATTTTTGTCATTCAGTAAATGCGTAAAGGTTTTTTTTAATTGACTTGAGCGACATCTATATCCGCCTTTTTATGATTGTACTGTTCTACTTTGAACAATCGATTTTTTTTGATGAAGTTATAAGACTAAGGCCAATCTTCTCCTGAAAAAAGTTGTGTGTTTAGTAGCACAGTAACGCTTTTATGACGAAGGATTTATACATATTTCTTCATAACTTTAGCATCCTAAAATCTCTTAAACTCATAGACCTAAAATAAACCTAACCTAACCTAACCTAACCTAAAAGTAAAAATCTACATCGGTAAATCTATAGACTATTCACCAAAATAAATAAGAAAATAAATGATTTCTCAAAAGTAACACTACCAGTTCGACCTTAGATTATCCATCCTTAACAAGTCACTTTTTAAACACTTGAGAAGTTTTTGCACTTTGCAATTGTTGCAAAACTTCCTACTTCGTGCAATAATTGATTCTAAGTGTTTAAACGGTTTGCTTTTATATTTGTTTTGTATATTTTACTAGTTGACCCGGCAAACGTTATGTTATCAACAAATACAAAAATGTTAAGGGTGAATAACCCTTATCACATAAGGATATGAAAAATAGATAGTAGCCGATTCTCAGACCTACTGAATATACATATAAAATTTGGTGAAAATCGGTAAAGCCGTTTTGGAGAAGTACGGTAACTAACATTGTGACACGAGAATTTTATATATAAGATAATATTGAAGTAGCAGACGAGCATGCTGTCCATCTGATGGTAAATGGCTACTGCCGCCCATGGACATCTGTAATCAAATCCAGATAAGATTACAATCCTACCTGGGTTCGGCCATAGATGCGCCGATACCCCTGAGGACTAAGACGTACTACCTCGAAAAGTCTTCCTTGCTACACCCTTCAAATCAGAACAAAGCAGCGCTTGACACTGCTGTTATTAGGCAGAAATAGGTGTGGAGGTGGAGGAAAATGGCAGTCTATTTCGATTAGAAGGATAATTTTATTGGATTAAACTAAGGACTAGGGGGTGAATGATCTTAAGTATAAAATCGATAGGTTACGTCTTTATCTTACATCTTGCCGTTAGCAATCATTTGTTTAGAGTTATATTTGGTCAATACCAAACGAAACAATTTTCGTTTACACAGATGTCACTAGTATCGCTGTCAGAGGTATTTGAACATCTGTAATATTATGCTAACACTATTTATATGCAAAACGCTGATCACGTGCTTTATGTTTGTCTATACTAATATTATAAAGAGGAAAACTTTGTTTGTTTGATTGTAATGAATAGGCTCAAAAACTACTGGACCGATTTTAAAAATTCTTTCACCATTCGAAAGCTTCATTATCCACGAGTAACATAGGCTATATTTTATGCGAAATATATTTGATAAATAGATTTTGAGGCGGTACAAAGTTTGCCGGGTCAGCTAGTTGTTCATAAAAAGCGTTTTTTCACTATCTTTACGGTACAACATCAGAGTTGGTAAAATCGGAACTAACAAGAAAAAAAGGTATATTCGAAGTATAGATGGAGTTACTCAGAGTTAATAAACAGACTTTCTTATGTCTACAGGCATTGAACGTGTCAGACACGGGCCGTGACAGACATATCATATTATATACAATACAATATACAATATTTTGACAGACAATGCTCTCAGCGCGGTTGGGATACGGTAAATATAGATAAGCTACTACGCATTGTATAGGAAAACATGTTTACCTGCCACAGCACGCGTCTGTCACGCTCATGGTACATGTAAATAAACCCTTAATCGTCTCTTACGACCCTTTGACATGAGCACGCCCCATTTTAACATATTATTCTGCTGCCATAATCCAGGAAAATAAAGTAGGTATAGGATTTTCATTAAGAAAGCGTTGTGTCTGTTGACAATCACATTCTGTGACGACATAAACTATAACGATTTCTATTCTGTCCGAGTGTACGTAACACCGTTACGTTTATACCTCACTGTTACTTTCATGCAACATACATTGCTTGTTTTACTAGCAGCTTACAACGTTAAAGTTAAGCGAACCGGCAATGGATTGAAAATATTAATTTGCGTCGCTTGAAATACCGAGCGACCTTGCTCAACTCCGACGCCAGTAATAACAAAAGTTTTGTTTTGCTTCGCGATTTTTTATTACTGTAATGGCTAAAGTAGTTGTTACTTTTTAACAGATGCAGAAGTTTCCTGTGAATGAGACGGTTAACGGGTCGTATTGTTTCAATGTGTCTATTATGTTCTATGAGCCTTTTGACATGCTATAAGACTGACGCCTAATTTTTATATGAATAGTTTTGATTTGATTGACAGCTTACTTGGTTTTATATTTATACGAAACGAATCATAAGGTATTTGACGACCCACGCGGTGGAATGGTTCCCATACCGGTCTGACGCGCAGAGGGTCCCGGGTTCGATCCCCAGCCAGCTTGATATCTAAACGATGAATTTATTTATTTCCTCTGGGTCTAAGTGCTTCTGTATTCGTTTTTGTGTGTGTTCATGAGGGTGGGGTTGCGAATGTAGAAAGCGTCTTTTTACCTTAATTTAGGGGTGGTGTTGATTTCGGTCACTATGACTCAAATGTTCCTGATAAGACGACGCAACTTATCTTACATATCACGGAACATACAAGAGTAAGAGCAAATTCAAATATTTCTGCTCGATCCAATTTGAACAATGAGGAACACATTCTAACATCTCATAGGGCTTACCTGATGTAACATTCTATAGACTTCCTGACGTATTCTCTTGGAAAGCTTTGATACGGCGCGCTCTACAAAAATAGGGCATAAAGCGCCCTTCTTCAAAGACGGCGATGCATTGGCACTCTGTCCATAGTCAAGTGAGTCATTTTAATCTAGGCGCTGTCTTTTCGCTAGATTTACGAGGATATTTGAAAATAATCTCGATTTGGATAAAGTTACACGTTTCTTAATCGCAATGGGACAGCATGGTGGATGACGTAGTTATGGGGAGGAACAAAAGTCTCTTCACCTAGCCTTATTAAAAGTACTTAAAGCAATACGGGAAAATACAGAAGAGATTGTTAAAAAAATAAAATTTTCGGTCTTAAAATAGCAATTTGATCTTTGTTAATAAAATTGGCAATTAACAAGATTTTAATAGTTATTAAAAATGAGCTTGACTTAACAAGAAAATATAGATAGATATAAGCAGGAATCATAACCTTAAATCATAATCATACTTTTATAGTTTTGTGACATTAAAATGTTCGCGCTAAACTAGAAGAAATTCTGAGTACTTAAGAGTAGCAATAAAATAATAACCAATCCTGCCTAGATTTTCACTTTCAATTCCATTCTCCCGGATTAGCAGGAAGTTTAACCAAAAAAAAAGTTTCCAAGGACCAAATGAATCTTTTTGTTCCTAAATGAAAAAGATCTGTCATCAATATTCATCTACTAAAGGATTCGGCAAACATGCTACTTTTACCAAGGTTTTTGAAGGTGGTATAACTCTGTAATTTGACTCAGCCACACCAATGTCTGTCTTATAACAGTCTGTATTCTGGTTAGAAGGGCGTGGTAAGGAATACATACATTTCCGAAGCGTTCCAGCTTAAACGTTAGATGCAGCGGCGCATCTGTAACCTCAGAATCTAATCTTATCTGGGGTTGATTACAGATGTTCATGGGCGGCAGTAGCCACTTACCATCAGGTGGACTGCATGCTCGTTTCCCACATTTTATAAGAAAATATCAATTGTTTGAGCGCTGCTGCAGTCACTGAAAGGGTGACGCAGTATCAACACAGTCGCAGTATTTTTACGCGGTAAAAATACTGCGACTGTATTGATACTGACCCCAGAGTCGCCAAAATGTGACGTCGCATCGATAAAATCGCTAAATCGCGTGAAACGCTAAAAGTAGCACGTCTGCCACGGCCGTAAGACTCAATTATTACATTCTACTATGGCATGGTATTTAGGTAATTCTCATTCTTATGCCTTTAAACATAAGGACTTCGAGTAGCGCCGTCGTGAAGTGATAAAACACGATTAAAAACGTGAATTGCGGTCTTAAATTGACCATTTCGCTTATGAAAGGTGTTTATTATATGTTGTCCTAATTTGACTGTGCTTAAAATTTTACTTGTAGCAAGTTTCTTATCTAAAATATATTTTAGCTGAACTATAATTTAATCAGGTACATTTGAAGTATAAAAATACATACTTGGTTTTAATTATACGTATTGTAAAAGCAAGTGTGTATTGATCTGTAAAATGCATCTCTCAAATGAAATCAAATCAAATCATTTTTTTTATTCAAAATAGTTTCTTTACAGAGCACTTTTTGAATGCCAATACAACTACCACTTCACAAGGTGTTTCGTTATGGAGAAGAATTTTAAAAAAATGTTTTTTACAATGTCAACTTAACGTAATGGTACATGTGGAGCTGGAGCTAATTCAGACCAGACCTCTCAAATGGTATACTTGAATCTCAAACTAAAAAAATTCGGCGACTTGGGTTCAAATCTCTGACGATTGGAATACTTAAATTTGCACCTCTGATCTATTCCTTATCATTACTCTTATGGACTAATACATTAGGAGCTCACTATTATCCCACTGTTAGGGTCAAGTCTTTTCTCAGAATGAGAAGAATCAGGTTAGACATGTATGTCTAACCTGATTCTTTGGTGTACCCTGACCAGGTGCAGATTTGTAGAATTTACATAGGTACGTATAATATAGGTATATTGTATTTGATAACTTTTCAAAGAATTCACTGGGGTTTTCAGTTCAGTTTCAATACAGTTTTCCTCCTTATGTTTTCCTTCATCGTTAAACAGATAAATTAATTTATAACATGCATACAGCGTCACAAAATTATATATACATATAAATACATTAGCGAGATTTTTTTCTTGTTCACGCAGTAATTGTTAATTATCTATACGAACTAATAAAAATAAAGCGTTTTTTATACCGTTATTGTACAAAATTACTGTGAAATTACTGTATTTATAATTTTGTACTAAAATCTAATTATAAAGTGTATATACCATATTTATATTAAAATAAAACAATTATAAACACTTTGTTCTGTTTGTCTGTCTGTCTGCTTGTTTCGCCTAATCTTCGACCGGATGGACCGATTTTGACGGGACTTTCACTGGCAGTCAGCTGATGTTATAATATCAAATCAAATCAATTAAAAGTAGCCTAAGTTAGGCTTACACTTCAAACATTAGTCTATAATTCACCTAATGAGGCTGTTTAATTATTTTTCATAATAAAGCAACCAAATAGCGTAATTGTGATTTCGTATTGATATTCCGATTGCGATGCAGGAAGGCGTCGCGACGACCTCAGTGACGTCACGAGGCCGCGCTCTCACTGCCAGTCTCCACGCCAATTCTCATCGACTCAGCCAGTTAACTTGATGTACGAACTCAAATTAAGCCTCTGAAATCAAATTGTGGGAATTATACGCGTATTCGCATAACTTAATAAAAAAAAACAAATTTTAAAAATGGAATTAATGTTGCTATTATCATTTAAGGCCGTTACGCACTATGAAGATAATTTAATATACCTATTCCATGTCATAAGAATGTAATTTTAATTAATCGTGATCATTTAAATTACTGTAATATTATATCTTGAATTATTTTAAATATTATTGTAAATAGTACATACCTACTATATTTGGCGTTTATGATGGCTTTAATAAGCTAAGTAGTACATTCAGTATTAATCACAGACGAATTTCTACTATTTTTTTATTCCTTATAAATGACAAAAATTATAGAAATAAAAACGCTTTTTACACTCACAGCCACATTAGGATTCCCTGTGTCGTGGACACACACAGAGACAAATGCACAAACACGCAGACCCAGAAACAGAAATCTAAATTCATCATTTACATATCTGTCTGGCCGGGGATCGAACCCGGGACTCTCTGCGAGTCAGACCGGTATGGTGACCGCTCCGCCACGCGGGTTATGCATTTTTATAATTTTTGATGACGATGCTAGATGCCATGGAAGATCTCTGAGGGTAAGCCTTATCACCCTTATAAGAACTCTGAACATAGTCTCAATAAATAGTGTTGTGGTTACTTACAGCGTTCCTTTGTTAACCTTCCTTAATCGTGATTTCTTGTGGTTGAAACTCGGTTTCTCAGTCAAAGGTTAAGGTTCGAATCCCAGGCACGCATATCTGATTTTTCAAACCAATACGCGTTTAAGGAAAGTTCATAAATGTGTGAAGTATACCAATTCCCACTTAGCCTACTCTAAGATTAGATTTGTTTTTGATTTGCCCAGCAGTGGTACAGTAACAAATTAAGACCGCTGTCACATAGACGTTATAACAATGTCAAGTATATCAAGTACATATGTAAGACCGCTTTAAGCAACTCATCTTGTTACTCAGTAGCTCAACCAAGTAAGACTCAAATAACATTACTTATTCATTACGACTGAGCGACAGATTTACTGATTGATGGTATTTACTTGTGTTACCTGGGCTTTATGCATAACTAATTTCTAATTTTGTGTACATTTGCTTAAACTATTTGGTATTGTTCATTGTAACACATAATCACTGTTTAAATATTTAGAAGACGAAAGGAACAAAAATAACATGCAAATATCAAGAAACAGGCAAATTAAAAATATATATAGTTATGTGCTAATTTAAAATTACTATAAATCACGTGCTATAATGGTGAAAGATATAACATAATAAGGATACCCATAGATCATAGATTTATTTAAAAAATGTGAAAGGTGAATTAAGTATACCAATTCGCATCTAGCCAGCGCGGTAGACTAAGGCCTAACTCCACTCTTAGAGGACACCTTTGTCCAGCAGTGGGACAGTACCTGTTACTGTAGCCTGCTAACAATTGATATTTCAAACCGGTATCACATATCATTTCATAGCAAGACTGTTACAACAATGTCAAGTATATCGATTTAATCTAGATAGGCTAAGACCGCTTCAAGCGACTCATCTCGTTACTCAGTAGCTCAACCAAGTAGGACTCAAATAACATTACTTATTCATTAGTACTGAGCAACACATTTACTGTTTGATGGTATTTACTTGTGTTACATTACCTGGGCCTTATGAGTAAGTAATATGTAATTTTGTGTACATTTGCTTATACAATGTGGTATTGTTCGTTGTAATATAATCAATGTTTGAAGATGTGAAAAACAAATAAAATTCAACTTCGTTGTAACACGTAATCACTTAAATATTGAAAATAAATAAGTTTGGAAATTAAAAAAATCTACATAGAAGTATGGCAAGTAAAAAAATGGTTATAAACTAGCAATTTTATTAGTTAAAATTAAAAACTAAGTTAACTACAACTAAGTGCGTAATGTAATTTATAAATACCTACGTGCAATATACAATACACGAAATAATAAAATTTTAAATAGGTACTAGGTGTGTTACATATTGTACATTTAGTATGATAATGTTATTGCAAAACTATTAATTCAAAAGTAATATTTTTTTAGTATTATATGAATCATATCTAGTAATTTGTTTTAGTTTATTTGCCTCTTTCATGTATTCATTACCGAATAGCCCGGTAAACTATGCTTTGAGAACCACTATATGAGCGAAGTATGACATACATTACATCTGAGTTACATCCAAATCTATACTTGTGTGTAATTGTCACATGTTATACGATAGATGGCGCTGAATGACGTCACAGATCATGTTTCCAATATAGCGTCGTAGATACCATATATCTGTAATTGATTTTATGATCTACTACAAGTTTATAGTATAGCATTTAGTATTGTTTCATTAAATTATTACTTTTATATAAGCATAGTTATTTAGGTACTTATTTAAATTGAATCACAAGTTTTTACCTTATGCCCATGTAATCGAGGTAACGAATTACTTTTATGCATCTATTTTTCATCTATCTATGAGCATCCGCCATATTGGAATTAGAATGACGTCACTAAGCTAATCTTGCATTGTCGTTCAAACCAAACTTGTATGAATTTCTGCGCACTCCTTTGGCTTTAAAATTAAGTCGCAAGATTTGACCCAACACATACAAAGTAATAAGGCAAGGTAAATTAAAGCTATAAATGCAACCAATGTGGCTCAAACAGCATACACACCGTTAGGTGAACACGAAAAGAGTAAGAAACGGCTGACGGCGGCTATGTTTCATTATCGCTTGCAATACTTACGACGGCCTTGTTCGTTTCTTAGGGATGGCGATCTGAGATCGATTAATCGAAGAATAATAATCGATGTTTTGGATCAAAACAATCGATTATTATTCAAAATTCAGAGTTTTCGAAGTTGATTGAACATTAACAAATGTGTTATATACATTTTTGATTGATCATTTGGTCGCCCCAGAATAGATCGAAGGTCGATTTTTGGAGAATCGTTTCTTTGAGCCTCGATTTTTTGTGAAACTATCTTTTACACTTCGATTCGAATCGATTTAAGAATCGATCTTTTTCGGAAAGAATCGCCATCCCTACTTTATCTTCCACGCTATTATATTACGGAATGACATTCCGATACAGCGATTAATTAGCTCGCAACAATGATATCACTAATGATTTTAAACGTCTTTATTCAAATTGATTGTCACTAAACTGTGTAATATGCACAACGAAGGGCATATGCTGGGCAATGGGCTGGCCACATAGTTCGTAGGACGGATAACCGATGGGGTAGGAAGGTCCTCGAATGGAGACCACGTCTCGGCAAAAGGAGTACATGACGCTCCCTGACCAGGTGGACTGATGACCTGAAGCGGACGGCGGGTAACCGCTGGATCCAGATCGCTCAAGACCGGTCGGAGTGGCGTAGATTAGGGGAGGCCTATGTCCAGCAGTGGACTATTAAAGGCTGATGGATGGATGGATGGATGCACAACGAGTGGTTTGGGCATAATCGGTCGTAGGGTAATACCATAATAGGCATACATTACAGTGTTAACTTTTCAAATGGGCCTTTTTGAACTATAAGTATTAGCGAAAAATGCTGAAAGGAGTTACGAGGCCGATTTTGATAAAAACGGTGTCATTAGTTTTTAAAAAAATCTTTTTCCCTAGCCGGGAATCCGGACGCGTTCATTTAAAAAAAAAAAACATATCCTGGATATTCCATCATCGGATAGTGTCGCTTAGAAGAATCAAATTATGGGATGAAATGTTCTAGGACAAACAAAAGCCAAATTTTGAAAACTATTTGAAGAATTATTTCAGAATAAGGTAACATACCTACTCACTTACGAGTATGTGAAGTTGGTCGTAAAATATTTTTGTTGGAACCGTATGCTGAGAGAGTGTTTTACAATGTATTGCAAATATTACATTTATTGTTCAGTACAATTGTCACGGTCATTATTTACAGTTAATAGGTATATTATATGGTGATATATAAACGATATAATTAAGCTGTTTATTATAAAATATTTATTTGCAAATGCTATTGGCCCCGTCTCCCGCCAAGGCTTAACAGCGATTTTTTCAAAATTTGATGGATTTTAACGTAATTATATTCATTAGTAGGTAATTCCATTTTTAATTAAAAATAGTTATAGGTACATGTTTAATCTGTAGGTACACAATTTAAATCGCGGACACTTACTGATTTTTCAAAATAAAATTGGAATTAAAAATTTATAATAATATTCTTTAATCGCGAAGGGAAACATAGTGAAGAAACCTACATGCTATAGACAACTAAATAAAGTTGTCGAAGGTAAACCTACCAATCCGTACTTAGCCGGCGTGGTAATACTTATTTTTGAAAGTATACTCGTATCCACCAATGGGACACTTCTTACAATTTGAAGATGATGCAATTCCCAAGAAAAACGGCACCTACCAGAGATTAAATCTAAATAGTCCTATTTAGAATTACGACAGAGTTTTTACTATTGGGTCCACTACTTGATCTCATTGCGATATGAGTAAATGAGATTGCGATCGGAACGAATTTTCCAATTATTTTGACAAAATTAGAAACACAAGACAACTTTCCCAATATCACACAATTTAACGAATTTTTGATTGAGAAAATTGACATTCACTTACAGTTACATAATTTTTGACAAATTACAAAAATATTTTCCGTTATAGCAAGATTTATTTAGTAGATTTATTTAGAAGTAGCAGACAAGCATGCAGTCCACCTGGTGGTAAGTGGTTACTGCCGCCCATGGACAACTATAATCAACCCCAGATAGGATTAGATATCCTACCTGAGGTCATTTCTACATGAGGTCGGCCACAGTTGCGCCGCTACCCTGAGGACTAAGCTGGAACGCCTCGGAAAAGTATGTCTCCCTTACCACACCCTTCAAAACCGAACACAGCAGCGCGTACCTCTGCTGTTATTAGGCAGAAATAGGTGTGGCGGTGGTACCGCTGGAGTCGAACCACAGAGGGTTCTACCACCTTCAAACATGTATACAAAATAATTGATCTGCCATATTCTATTCAGAATGACGTCACAAATATGATCAAGCACTTTCATCTAAACAAAATGTGTAAGCAAACTTTCAACCCAATTTGACCCCCCACATACATAATTTTATAACAAAACAAGTTAAATAAAAGCTTGTGAAAATATCAGATGTAGCTCCAAATATTGGTACATAAGGAAAACAAAATTAGTTCTCGCAAAAAAGGAATTTCCCAATCTTACTCTATTGCACTCTTGATTTCCTTAGTTTTCACAAAGAAAGAAAATCCCAATCTCACTCTATTACAATCCTGATTTCCTCATAACTAATAAAGAATATACTGCTGAACTACTCATAGATGGTTTAATCTAAATAACATCTACAATATCTTTCATTACTTCGATCCAGTGTTTTCCAATCTTTTTGATCCCCTTATTATGTAAAAATGTTTTGCCATCGGGTAAGGCTCTAACGTGTATTTTATTATACAGTGAAACCTGGTTAAGTGAGACATCAAGGGACCTTCAATGTCGTTTCACTTATAGAGGTATTCCACTTACCCAGTGTCTCAGATATACAGGTATAAATAAATATCTGTCTCATTTACAGAGGGTTCCATTAATATTCACGTAATGATAACGATTGTAGCTTTCGTTTTGACATTTTTCAAATAAACATCTGTATGATAGTAAAGCGAAACTAAAACTGAAGGTAATTGAAGCTCAAAATTTGTACTTACGTACTTGGAATTACGTGTGGAATTTGTGGGTAGAATAAGAATGAGTAAACAAACAATGTTATCTCAGTTACAGAGGTTTATGCATATAAAATTTACTCGCTGTCTCAGTTATAGAGGTAACTATGATGATAAATCGAAAGAACAAATCCCAGATATAGAGGTTTACCTCGTCCCACTAACAGAGGTAATTCAGTACCAAAGTGTTGGGACCTCAGCATGAGTTCCAGTTATGGAGGTTTCTCACTTATCCAGGTCCCACTTAACCAAGTTTCACTGTATAACGAATAAAAAATGGGTCGTAGGTAAATCTTTATTTACATTCATAAGTAGGTGTTGTTTAAACACATAATTATGTACCTGAAACTGACATATTTTATATAGATTATATAACTAAACTAAAAACAAAGAAAATATTTTTGCGATCCCGATCCCACGCGGCTGCTTTAGAGACGCTTTGTGATCCCCCGGGGGGTCGAGACCCACAATTTGAGAACTGCTATACTCGATTTAATTCGTGTCGTTGCGTAGAAATGCGTACAATATGATAATTTATGCAACATTCTATAAGTGGAACCGTCGAGTTTATTTGAAGTATATCATTACTTATTTTATCTTCCTCGATGTTATTTGCAAATAGTAAAAGACATATAAATTAGGAGGTTTTACTTTCTATACGTTATAATCAGATATCTTTGTAAAAAATATAGAATCGCATTCATAAATAAAAAGATAAAAATATTATGTCTTAAACAATTTATTATTTAATTTTGTGCTTACCAAAATTTAATAACGTTTTTGGTGAAATAAGAGTGTTACCAAAAATACAGACTAGTATTTTTTTAGTTACTTGGTAGTGAATTTAAAATAATATTACGTAGGTGACCGACCTTCACTCTGAGCATTCGTGTTCAGACTAATTTCATTGAATAATAACTATGTTAAATATGTATATGATCCTCCTTGACGTGTCCGTCAATGGCGAACCTGGCTAGATGGCTTGAGAACGGGCATGCGAGCTGGTCTTAAACGTCCGGTTGCAGAGCGCACAGTACAACTGGCCAGAAGAATTATAGGTATAAGTGTAGGAAGGTCTAGGCTGATTCTTTTTCGCAAGGCGTTTGTCATCAAGATAAAGTCGACGCTCCTCAAAGCTTACTATGGCTTTATTTACAGCGTTGCGCCACTGCTGTCTCTGCCGTGCTAGATCTTCCCAATGGTCACTATGTTAAAACCAAGCTAACAGTGCCATCATTTTTAGCAACTGTACCCTTAGTATACGTCTTTACGTTTTTACAAAAATGACTGTGTTTGTATTTGTTTACGCATTTGAAATACATTTCCAATCAGCGCCCCTAGCGGACTGTATCAGAACTGATTATAATAATATGGGAAATACGTAAACAAATACAAAACATTCATTTTTGTAAAATCGTAAAAACTCATACTAAGGGTACTGGTACGAGAACTAATGTCATAATGCTTCTTCACGATACTACGAGATAGTTTGAATGACATAAGCAGTTATCTATAAAAATGGGTGTATAATTTTCTATGCTTTTTTATAAACAAATTTTCATACAGTTATATGCATGTGTTGCAAGTACTATAAATATTCAATTTATTTTTTCTACAATGGATCATTCAATCATTTATTGCAAAACGAGACATATATTTTAAATACTCTGCAACTGACTTTAATACTGTCTGTAGAGTTATACTCAAGTATAATCTAGTTATCGCTTGATGGTTAGTTATTACGTAACATACTCAAGTTCTTAATGCCATTTGATTCCATGTAATATGTTACCACAATACACATTTAGCGACACAATTAAGTTGATTTTAGTTGTAAAAGATTTTACAATAAACTTAGAATAAATTAATGGTTCAATATAGCAATTTCATATTGTAATGGCTGCTTAAATAAGTTTGATATAATTCCAGCTCGATGTTTTTCTTTAATAGAGAAGTTGTAAACAAGCATGTAGCCCACCTGATGGTAAGTGGCCAACGCAGCTCATGGACATATGTGACCATATACAAATCTGTGACAATTTCTACCTGAAGCCGATTACAGATGTATTGTCATTACTAATGACTAAGATTACCATCTTACATATGACGTTACCACGTCATATGTAAGTCAGCATCCACACCCTTCCACCGATACAGAGAACTCCATCGCACTAAAAATGGGTATGGTACCCCTTTTTTTTGGTTTTCGAGGGGGAAACCTTCGAAAGGTACCCGGTGCCGTGGGAGCGACACAGAGTTATGTGGGACTTTACCGCTTTAAAGCGCCCCCGTTGGCCGTCCTCGGCGCTGCGTAGAGGGCTCCGGGATCTCCAGAGGAACGCAACCGGAGTCCTCTTAGCGCGTTGCCCCATCGGGCTCCGCCCAGGTGAGCATGCCGCTCGCCACACCATCTGTTGTACACGACGGTATACGTCCCGCACACACACGTCCTGCCGTCCTTCCCGGGGTCGCTGGCCGGACGGTTTGAGCTCCGACTCTTGTCATCCGCAACCCTGGAAGCCCCTTTTAGTCGCCTCTTACGACAGGCAGGGTATACCGTAACCCGTGTTCCCCGTGTTCTCGGAACTACATATGGTCGCGTCATAATATGTAAGTCAGCCGACATCCACACCCATACACTAAAAGGCACAACTCCATAACGCTAGAAATGGATGTGGAGGTGGTATCTCTATTATCGAACTATATTGCCCCTACATATCATGTTTTCGTTCAATTCCTTATTAACTTCGATATTTCAGAAAATAATTCCTACATAATGTTAGCATAAACTTTGTGTGGATTTCTTTGAAGCCGCGCGTGGGCTGTAAATAATTTTCAGAGGAACTGATATTTTATTTTGATATTCAATATTGGCATACGGACATTACATGGAACTTGGTACAAAAATCGAGATTTCCAGATAGGCCGCTTCCCTGAAAATCAATTAAGAATGTACATATTTGATTTCGGTGGTGTATTTATCCTAGGAAAATGTATTACATTTTTTGGTTATTTATAAAGCGAACCCAATCTGCAGTGACTGCCAGTGATTTACAATGATGATAAGCCGTCTACATTACATCACATCACAATAACATTTGATCGCTGTAATCTATCGTATAGAAGTTTTTATAAAACATTTACGTGAAAGATCATTGGAATTAAAGGATACGGATTTGTTTTATATACCTTATAACAGAAATGTTAAGCGCTGCTGTGTTCTTGTTTGAATGGTGTGTAAGGTAGACATACCTACCTCTCCGATGCGTTCCAACTTAGACAGGAGTCCAACTTAAGCCTCAGTGGTAGCAGCCCATCTATGGTTTATCTCAGGCACAACTCGATTTCTATCTGAGATCAGTTACTGAAGTCCATGAGTGACAGTGATCACTTATCATATACACTCTTGTCTGTTACATCTATACCTATTATAAAAATAGACTGTAGATTTAACTTCAGTTTATTGTATTTGTTTTTTATAATATAGGAGTAGCAGACGAGCATGCAGTCCACCTGATTGTAAGTGGCTACTGCCGCCCATGGACATCTGTAATCAACCCCAGATAGGATTAGATATTCCTACCTAAGGTCGGCCACAGATGCGTCGCTACCCCTGAGGACTAAGCTGGAACGCCTCGGAAAAGTCTGTCTCCCATACCACACCCTTCAAACCGGAACACAGCAGCGCTTAACATTGCTGTTATGAGGTAGAAATAGGTGTGGCGGTGGTGCCGCCGGAGTCGAACCACAAAGGGCTCTACCACCTTCAAACATTGTATATGAAACGACTTGCACCTTTCCTTTCACAGTAGTAACCAAAACAAAAAGCTCATACGTAAGCTCAATAGACTAACTAACGTACCGAACAATTTCTAGCAGTAGATAGCTATGTATCTCCAGTTGATGTGGGTTAGTGTAAATTATTCATTAGCCATGTATTTCCCCGTCTCTTCCATCCTTTGAACGACTTTCTACCCAATTTCTACTACATAAAGGTGGGATTCCTGTGGCAGAAATAGATGCTTATCAGCTATGCACTTAAATGATACATGCCCGTACAAAAAATTCATATGCCGTCGTTTGTTATCTGTTACAGTATGTATGTGATCGTTGTGTTAACTATGATGACTTTCCTTGGCATACAAAAATGCTTTATGGATAGACTCAAAAAAATTACTTTTGTATAAAAAAGGTTTTTTTTATTATTATGGATACAGCGTATGACCATTTAGTCTAGTTGTTATTAACTTGACATTGTAATCACTCAAGGTCATTGACGTTCAATAAAATGGGGGCTTGTTTATAGTAGAATCTGTATCTGAATATACCCTAACAGGACTTGTTGAAAGGTGTCGTCTGGACCGCGGGCGAGTGTATTAGCGTACCTATGGTTTCGACAAAGGGCGTCCAGGGGGAGACCGTGGTGTTTTAGTCGGTAAGAGTCCGGCATATCCTCCTCGTTGCGCCCACTGGGAGGAACCCATGAAGGGTTTGACGAACGTAAAAAGGACCTGTTAAATAGATGTAACAGTGGTAGGTATATTATATACTTAGTATCTACTAGTGTATTTAGCCTAGATTTTTCTTTATTCCTTTTAAACTTATTTTAATTCATGAATATCAAAGGTAAAGTTGTATGGTAGTGTATAAATAGATTTAATTCATATCCATTAACAACCTTCTACTGATTTAATGACTATTATTACTAAGTTAACCTTAAGTAACTAGGCGAAGTTTGGTGTAGATTTCGTATTCGATTTTCGTGTAGATTTGTAGAGATATTTATAACACAGAATTACAATCTACGGTAAGTCCAAAGTAAATTCCTATTGCTGGACACGGGACTCCTCTCAGAGTGACAGTCTAGGCTATAATCTACCGCGCTGGCTAAGTGCAAATTGGTGGACTTTTATACCTTTGAGAACGTTTTTTTAAACATCTCTCAACCGTGTAGTTTACACAGGTGATATTTAACTTATAGAGTTTATGCCATAGATAAGTATAGATATCTCACCGCCTTGTAATTGAAGGAAGCCATTAAATGACTTAAACGGCTGACAATTCTGTCAGCCGTTCAATGACTGTCATGATAGAATTTACGCGTAACAATGCCGACATGCGCAGTTAAGACACGAAATAGAAGAAAAAGTGCAGAAAAATATCGTTACATTCGTAAATGATCTACAAACTACATTTGTTAAATATTTTTCAAATACGAAAATAGATGACAGTAACAATTGTCAAAAGGTTACATTTTCTTGTTCGGAGCGAGTAATCTTTACTAATCTATGCCAAAAGGAGTGGAGGCTGTAAAATGAGGCCTGGGAATCGAACCTCGGACCACCACAAACCACTAGTCTAAACCATTAAACCACTAAGCTATTACTGCTAGCGTACTAATACATATCAAAGTCACGAATAAAAAGAAATTCCTCATCTTTGAATTGAAGAGCTAAAATTCTTAATAAAACTTAAAATAGGAACGGAAGATTTCCGTTTTCCTTAAAGCCTAGCATTAGTAGATTGCTTAGTGGTTGCTTACGTAAGCTTCAATCTCTATTACGGATGTTTTACGTTGCGCGATTGTAAGCAAAAAATAATTTAGAGTTCTTTTTAATTTCACTATTTAAAAAGCAATTTTAATAATGAATTTTAATAAAGAAGAATAGGCGTAATATATAACAAAACTAGCTTCTGCCGGTGGTTTCGTACGCTTAAGTTGTAATGTAATATTACCCCTGAGCGTCGATTTTCCATAAACGGTGAAATAGGTGTTTCATCATTTCTAACTCTATGCCCACAGAATATGAAATAGTTTTTTTTTTTATAATATAGGAGTAGCAGACGAGCATGTAGTCCGCCTGATGGTAAGTGGCTATTGCCGCCCATGGACATCTGTAATCAACCCCAGATAGGATTAGATATTCGTACCTGAGGTTGGCCACTTTGAGGACTAAGCTGGAACGCCTCGGAAAAGTATGTCTCCCTTACACCATTCAAAACGGAACACAGCACACTAACACTGCTGTTATTAGGCAGAAATAGGTGTGGCGGTGGTGCCGCCGGACTCGAACCACAAAGGGTTCTACCACCTTCAAATATGTAAAACAACAATAAAAATATACAAAATACAGGTCTGTGGTTCTGTTCTAGTTTTCCACACAATATCTTAAAGTAAGTTATAATGAATTCTTTTAACGCATTTTAAAAATCAAAACCACCTTGGATTTAGCGCCTTTCTGCGCCGATAAATAATCGAAATTTATAGTTATCACCGGTTTATCACTGTGTCCTCGGCTTACCATATATAAAAATAAATTATTCGCATTCCTCTTAGTTTAAAATATTTTAACATATAAAAATACGCGTTAAAATGAGATCATCACGTGTCGTGTAATATATTTAGGTATATATAATATAGAACTAGCAGTGGAAGATGCACTCCTCCTGATGTTAAGTGGCTACTGCCGCCTATGAACATCTGCAATCAACCCCAGACAAGACCAGATTCCCACCTGAAATCGGCCATAAATGCGCCGCTATCCCTGAAGACTAAGCTGTAATGCCTACTTTCGGAAAAGTATGTCTACTTTCCAAGCAAAACACAGCAGCGCTTAACACTGCTGTTATAAAGGAGAAATAGGTGTGGCAGTGGTGCCGCGGAGTCAAACCAAGGATGTTTCTACCACCTTTAAAGTTAGTTGTAGGTACTTAAGTTAGGTCCTTGCCAAATTATAAATAACAATTACTTAGGTACTCCAAAAACTGTCAGTCTAATATAGTGCTACTTTCTTAAACTATTTGAAACGGGATTTGTAACATCTCAAAACACCTGATTAACATTGACACTATTCGAATGCAATTAAGAGCGTCCATACGTTAATGATTTCTCAACTCGGCCTTGGTTGGTGCCGGTAAGTACTCACAAAAACTCTATTTACCTAACTTTGTTGTATTAATCTCATATAAAGACGGAGACAAAAGTTAGATGCGAATTCATTGCTGTTTTGAAACAACAACGGTGTTTGCGGACGGGAGGTTACGCGAGTATTGTACAGTGCGTAAAATAAATGCTCAGTGAGTGTTTATTAGAATTGTTGTGCGTGATTTGCTGGTACCAGGGAATGCGATAAACGACCTACAAATGTTCACTTAAAAGTGGGTCGGCCGGCACTGGCCGTCGCCAGTAATTAAATATTTTCATGTATTCTTGTATTGTTTTCGTTGACTCACTATTTAGTGTAGGCATTGCATCTTCCTCCTACACTGTTCAACTTCAATGTTTATCCTTTCGTTTGAGTGTAGTATAAAGATGGTATAATGCTTAAATTTACTTGTGGTCTAAGTTTAAAATATATCGCGATTTCATCTATAAAATGGGTGAGGGTCAGCCGTAATTCAGATCTTCTAGTAGTTTTTCTCTTACTTCATTTTTCTTTATTAAGTAGTACCTAATTATAATATTTAAAAACAACACTATAAATATAGGTTTCATGGTGATTTCTCAATTATTCGATATAAATTTAGGGTCGGTAAAAGTAAATAGAAATCGTGTTAAAAAATCTCTAATACCCCAAATCAAATTTGCGGCAATGTCAACACAAAATGTCATATTTCCATACCAAATCAATATTCGGAAAAGTGCAGTTTCAAAGGCCTAATGTAAAAGTTTCAAGTGTCTATCTATTACGGTTTAAGCGGTAGAGCCCTGTGACAGACGGACAGACGGACAGACAGCGGAGTCTTAGTAATAGGGTTCCGTTTTTACCCTTTGGGTACGGAACCCTAAAAACAGAGTTAAAACGCCGCATACCTATCCGATGAAGTTATGCTGCAGTACTCAGGTTTCGATCTTGACATATTTTCGGAGCTAAGATTCGTGTGCCTACATTTCGCAATACCGATATTGGTGTCAAATTGCCCGCTATTTGAATTCAATGATCCGTGAACAATACACATGTAGCTAATACATTAATTTATTATGATATCGCAGTTTATCGTTGTGTTCAAGTTACGTCACAATGCCGATGTTACATTTCTTTGAGACACTAGTTTATTATTAGATTATATTTATAGGAGTAACAGACGACCATGCAGTCCATCTGATGGTAAGTGGCTACTGCCGTCCATGGACATCTGTAATTAACCAGATAGGATCAGATATGAGGTATACCTGAGGTCGGTCACAGATGAGCCGCTACCCCTGAGGACTAAGCTGGGACGCTTCAGTAAGGTATGTTTACCTTACCTTCAAACCAGAACACAGCAGGGTTTAACGCTGGTGTTATGAGGAAGAAATAGGCGGAAGTGGCACCGGACTCGAACCACAAAGGGTTCTACCACTTTCAAAAAACCAAAATCATGGTTTAAATCATATACTCGTATGTATACAAACTGAGAATGACTCTCATCGTTATCTTTCTAAGTTCTTTAGATTTAAAGTGATAACTTTTGGACTACTTTTATCTTTACTTTGTTAAAAGTGAAATAATTCCTCAATATCAAAATTCATCACTTTCTCTTCAAATCTTGATAGCTTACATAAGTGCATTAAAAGTAAAAGTGTTTTACGGAAATTTGTTTTCAAAGATGACATTAGCTTATAAATCCATTGATGTTCAAATGTTCCTTATTGCTTCTGATTCCTGATTCCTGATTCTGGATGGATTTTACAACTTATGTTTAAACATCAACATCATCTTCAATAACCCTTCCTTGGCAGTCGGGTAAAAAATACTACCAAACCCTGAAAATACCTTAACAGAAAAAATATTCTACAACCGTTTCTATACTGGAAATAACTAACTGAAGTGTTTGCATGTAGATCAATCAATCCATTGAGTAGCTCACTTCCCATTTAAGGCTAATACGCTGAGTTGAGTATAGCGGTATGCGTCGAGCGACTGTCATCGAGCGAATGGCCATTGCACGTCACTTGATACGTATGCGTACATACATGTACACGATAAGTCCGGTGCGTAATGTCGTTCGATATTCAAATGGACTACTTCTTCTTTGGACGGCTTACGTATATATTTATATATAATAGAGGAGTAGCAGACGAGCATGCAGTCCACCTGATGGTAAGTGGCTACTGCCACACATGGACATCCGTAATCAACCACAGATATTAGATATTTCTACCTAAGGTCGGCCACAGGTGCGTCGCTACCCCTGAGGACTAAGCTGGAACGCCTCGGAAAAGCACACGATAAGTCCAGTGCGTAATGTCGTTCGATATTCAAATGGACTTCCTTGGACTTCTTTGAAAGGTTTGTTTTAAGGTTTTTGTTATAGAACACGGCTCAAATCTCATCAACTTCTTTTTTATAAAACTTAGTAGTAGAAAACGAGCATGATGATGTGGTAACTGCCACCAGTGGACATATTATGTAATCAATCCTAGGTAAGATTAGATTCTTATATGAGATCGGCCATAAATGCGATCCTACACTTCAGGACTAAGTTGGAACATCTCAGATAATTATGTCACCTAAACCTTGAACACGGCAGAGCTTAACATTTTTGTCACTAGGTGTGGTGGTACCACCCAAGTTGAACCACAAACGATTCTATCTTTCATACCAACCCTTAAGTCGGAAAGACAAAGAAGAAAGTAAACATTTCTTTGCATTTTTCTTCTTGCATTATTCCCTCTTTATTTTTTCATTTCTAACTTTACAGAAAGTAGGTCATAACTTTCAGTAATTAGTAAAAATAAAATATGGATTCCGATCTTTGTCATCATAATAATGTAACTGAGCCACGATTGTAATGTCCTCAAGTCACGATGATAATTGTCATTGATCATGAACTAAGTATTATGCAAATAGATATTGTGAAGATTGTTTCTATGTCAGAAGTAATCTTCAACTCTATTGGACCGATTCGTTTTCTTAGAAAGCCATATTGATCTAGATGGGCAAAAGTTATGTGGGTTATGAGATTTCTAGAGAAATATGTACGTACATATGAGCATCATCAGCCCTTTATTGTTTAAGTATTACAACAGTTCTATCATCATTAACCCATTACTGCACCACTGCTGGGCACGGATCTCCTCTCATAATGAGAAGGATTAGGCCACTGCACTGGCCAAGTGCGTATTGGTAGACTTCCCATACATTTGAGATTTTTTTTTATAAATCTCTCAGGTATGCAGGTTTCCTAACGATGTTTTTCTTTCACCGTTTAGTAAGTGATAATTAATAGATGCGTGCCTGGAATTTGAACTTCGGACCCCTCGATCGAGTTATTAACCATTAGGTGCACTGCTTCAATGTTCTATATAAAATATTATTCTGAGATATATATCTCAGAATAAGTAGAATTGAGGCTATGAAGTCATAGTATATGAGAACATATGTATTGTTTTGAGGTATGTACGTGTATTGTGTGTGTCTGTCGTCGAGTGTGGCCGTGATTAGCTAAGAATGTGTGTATTCATACGTCTGCGATTTTATACTGATAACTATATTTATGATAGTTGATACCTGATATCAACATCATTATTTCGCGGAAATCGATGTTTTTATGTTTTGGTGATATGCAAAGTAATCGAATCCATATGTGCTTCTTCCACGCGGTGTTTTATTCATCAAGATACCGTTCCTCTGAAATCTAATTAAAATAAAATTTAAGTAGAATTGTATAGTGACTTTTCTATTATGTGAAACTATCGTTCAAATTGCACCATTAATTCCAATATTATTCCATAGAGGATATGTATCCTAAATAAGGAAATGTTTATAAGACCAACTCCGATAGTCTTTTTGGTTTCGATGAAGACCTACTGTTACTTGCTAAGCTAAAACTTTGTATCATATTTTTTGTTGTTTTCAATGCAGTTTGAGATGTCTACCTGAAACAACTGCCACTGCAGAACATTGTGTACAACACCACATACAAAACGTGGAATGAACAATGAATACTTCTGCGACAATGGAAATATTTGGAGAGGATATTGTCAAAATTGATCTCACTTCTAATTTTATGCTTGTGATGAAACGGCATTTTAAAACCTTGTGAAACCTACAGACCTTTCTTCAGTTCTTAAAATATCTAAGAAAAAGTTGTCAAAAGCGCGTGCAAAGACTATGAATTAAACGTCTCACGCTGAGAGAAGACCCGTGTCCAGCAGTGGGACAGTAATGGTTTGATGACACGTGTGTGAATTACTGGAAAACTGAATTTTCATGGCAAAGTACCTAAATTCTAGTTCATCTATGATTCTGTTAGGTTTACATATTAACGATTGAAAGTTGATGTAATTTACCGCATAATAATAAGATTAAACTGTCTTTCCGTGATATTGAAACCCCTTTTCCTTATCTCGTATCTATTTGCACAATATCGAAACACGAAAACCCTTTTAAAAAATTATGTTCGGTGAAACTTGTACCTATTTTGGCGGGAGTTTCAATGAAATGTACTTAGGGAGTAACATAGGAATCTTTTTGTTCCGGGAAAAAGTAAAGGGTAGATTAGGAGGTTAAAAATACAGTTCCGTAACTGTAGTCACGTTCTAAAAATTACAGATGTTTTAAAAGTACGCTTTCTACACTCATAACCTCACACTAGGATTCCCCGTCCTGGGTCGTCTATGCCATGAACATACACACATATACACAAACACCCAGACCCAGAAAACGTGTCTAAAATCATCATTCAGATATTTATATGACCAGGGATCGAATGAAGGTGGTAGAACCTTTTGTGGTTCGACTCCAGCGGCACCACCGCCACACCTATTTCTGCCTAATAACAGCAGTGTTTGGCGCTGCTGTGTTCCGGTTTGAAGGGTGTGGTAAGGGAGACAGACTTTTCCGAGGCGTTCCAGCTTAGTCCTCAGGGGTAGCGGCGCATCTGTGGCCGACCTCAGGTAGGAATATCTAATCCTATCTGGAGTTGATTACAGATGTCCATGGCCGGTATAGTGACCGCTGCGCTACGCGGGTCGCCAATATAGTTCAAGTCGTCAGAAGAGATCCCCTGTTCTGTATAAAATTGGTTACAGATGTCGATGGGCGGTAGTGACCACTTACTATCAGGTAGACTTGCATGTTCCTTACTTCAGTCTTAGAAAAAAAAATCTGAGAAGATACACGTGCCCAGCAGTGGGAGAGTAATGGATTCATGACAGAAGATGATTATGACTATAATTTTCACATGTTAATTTTCCGTTGAACGATAAAGATAAGCATTACACAAGACCGTCTCGTCATCTGCATGACTTTGTACATTTTTGCAAGATGACTAACCAACTAATTTATATTAGAGCATAAATTTAATCATTAATTAGTATTTCAATACAAAATTGATTGTTTCTGTGAAAGTGGGCCGGACGAAATCCCCGCGGTGGTGCTGAGGACATGTGCTCCCGAGTTGACTCCCATCTTAACGCGCTTATTCTCGCTTTCCTACACCACAGGACAAGTACCGTCTTCGTGGAAGGTTGCTCTTGTACATCCGATCCCTAAAAAGGGTGATCGCAGTGACCCGGCCAACTACAGGCCTATAGCGATAACCTCCCTGCTCTCAAAGGTGATGGAGCGTGTTATAAACACACAGCTCCTGAGGTACCTCGAGGATCACCAGCTGATCAGCGATCATCAATATGGTTTTCGCAAGGGCCGTTCAGCTGGTGACCTTCTAGTCTATCTCACACACCGATGGGCGCAAGCCATTGAGAGCAATGGTGAGGCATTGGCGGTTAGCCTGGATATCGCGAAGGCCTTTGACCGGGTCTGGCATAGAGCCCTTCTCGCGAAGCTTCCATCTTACGGTCTTCCTGAGAGGTTATGCGCATGGGTAACCAGCTTTCTGTCGGAGCGGCACATCAAAGTCGTCGTCGACGGATGCTGCTCTGATACGAAACCTGTAAACGCTGGCGTGCCCCAGGGCTCAGTCCTATCTCCCACACTATTCATTCTGCATATCAATGATATGTTGCAACAAGTAGGCAACATACATTGCTATGCAGATGATAGTACGGGGGACGCTACGTATACAGGCCGCGCAAATACCTCTCGGACTCTCGTGGAAGAAAGCAGAATCCGACTTGTGTCTGAAATCGAGGACTCTCTGGAGCAGGTCTCGATATGGGGTCGACTTAACCTTGTTGAGTTTAACCCTACGAAGACACAAGTCTGCGCGTTTACCGCTAAAAAAACCCCATTCGTCATAGCGCCACGGTTCCAAGGTATCCCGCTCACCATTGGTAAAAGTGTGGGGATCCTGGGAGTTGACATATCGTGTGACGTGCAGTACCGGGGTCATTTGGATGTTAAGGCGAAGTTGGCATCAAGAAAACTGGGCGTCTTGAACAGAGCGAAGCGGTACTTCAGCGCGGGGCAACTCCTTCTGCTTTATAAGGCGCAAGTGAGACCCCACATGGAGTACTGCTCACATCTCTGGGCAGGGGCGCCCCAATACCAACTTAACCCACTTGACTCCGTGCAGAAACGCGCGGTCCGAATCGTCAACGACCCGGTGATCTCCGATCGGTTAGAACCTTTGAGTTTGCGGAGGGACATAGGTTCCCTCTGTGTGTTCTACCGGCTTTACAATGGTGGGTGTTCCGAGGAACTATTTGACCTGGTGCCTACGTCACCATTCCTCCATCGCACCACTCGCCGAAGGATGAAGTTCCATCCACACCAACTGGACTCGTGGCGGTCCTCCACGGTTCGGTTTGCACGGACGTTCTTGCCGCGGACGTGTAAGATGTGGAATGAACTTCCTCCTGAGGTATTCCCGGAGCGCTATGACATGGGGCTCTTCAAAAAAGGTGCAAAAAGAGCTCTCATACAAAGCCGGCGATGCATTGGCGACTCCTCTGGTGTTGCAAATGTCCATAGGCGGCGTTGACTACTTTCCATCAGGTAGCACGTCTGCCTAATCGTTAGGTTAAACGATAAAAAAAAAAAAAAAAAAAAAAAAAGTAGCACAGTGTTCTGGGTGCCCAGTTCTGTCCCACTGCTGGGCCGCCGATCCCATGGATGTTCTATAAATAAGGGCCAAGGCTAGAAGCGTACTCCAGCACAGATTTTTATGCGTTCTGTGTGATTTTAAGTGTCCATTGCTGCTTATGAATTCATTGGTAGTACCTACCTTATGTACCTACCATATATCTATATGTACCCTGTACATATAGATATCATTTCATGAATGTGTCAATACCTTTCAGTATCTATATCGTGTATGTGTGCAGACAGCAGATACATGTGTGTACACATTAAAGAAGTCACAGGTACTTCTTTGGCGTATGCCTGTAGTTCCGGGACAAGAATAGGGCTACGGTATCCCCTGCCTGTCGTAAGAGGCGACTAAAAGGGGGCTTCAGGGGTCGTGGGTGGCAAGACTGGGAGCTCGAACCGCCCGGCTAGCGATCCCGGGAAGGACGGCGGTATGTGTGGTCGCATACCGTCGTGTACATCGGACGGTGGGGTGATTCAATCTGGGCTCCGCCCAAGTGAGGTTGAATCACGGACAGCGCGGCAGTGCGCTGAGAGGATACCGGTTGCGTTCCTTTGGAGATCCCGGAGTCCTCTACGCAGCGCTGAGGACGGCCACCGGGGGGGTTTTAGTGCGGTAAAATCCACATAACCCCGTGTCGCGTCCCACGGCACCGGGTACCTTTCGAAGGTTTCCCTCTCGAGAAGAAAAATAAAACCAAAAAAAAGGTACTTAAATAATATAAAAACACTTATTTCTTTTCCTTTCAAAGTAGAATTGAATATCATATCGTATCGTATCGTGAACATGTATCATATCGCTTCGTATCATGGTATCTATAAATCAATAGTTATTTATTACCGTAACATAACGCTCCAGCGTAACCGTTTCCGTTACAAAAATCGTTTCACCTTTCCCCACATTTTCGGACACGAAGAAAAAAAAACGCTTTCTACACTCACAGCCCACACTAGGATTCCCTGTATAGTGGGTGCTGTGGACACACACAAAGACAAATACACAACCACCCAGACCCAGAAACAGAAATCTAAATTCATCATTTAGTAATCTCTCTGGCCTGGGATCGAACCCGGGACTCTGCGCGTCAGACCGGCATGGTAACCGCTCCGCCACGCGGGGCGTTAAGAAGTATGCTTAACTTCAAAAAGAGGAAAGTATTTTTCAGTTATATATTTGAACAAAAACTGAATATTCTTTATCTTGTCACAACAAGGTATGCTGGTACAAGTATGTGTCTGAATCCTTGAAGCAACGAGGTGAAGGTTGGTGTTGACTGGGTTTTCCAGTTTTAGGGTTTTTCTTTATTTATCTATGATTATGCAGAGATTAAGCAGTGATAGCCTAGTGGTTAAGAAACGCGGCCTCTCGATCGAGGGGTCCGAGGTTCAAATCCCAGGCACGCACCTCTGATTTTCAAATTTATGTGCGTATTAGAAATTAATTATCACTTGCTTAAACGGTGAAGGAAAACATCGTGAGGAAACCTGCATACCTGAGAGATTTATAAAAAAAAAAATCTTAAAAGTATGTAAAGTCTACCAATACGCACTTGGCCAGCGCGGTGGACTATGGCCTAATCCTTCTCATTCTGAGAGGAGACCCGTGCCCAGCAGTGGGACAGTAATGGGTTGATGATGATGATGATGATGATGCAGAGATTGGTGATATGAAAGAGGAGTCATGGCCTAGTGGCCTGTGGTATGAATTGGCCTAACATTAAGAGACTGGGGTTCGATTCCCAGACAGACTTGTCATATGTATACTTGTATTTTTTGTTTACTCATGTTAAACTAATTTATTTTAAGGATGCTTGTAATCTTTCTTTATGCTGTGTTTTCCGGCTACTGAATAAATAATTTTCTTACACTTTTTTTTCTATTATAATATTATTGTACATCCTTTCAACGGCCTGAAAAATGTTTAGAAAATCATATGCGAACTCAAAAATGTTTTTAAAGAGCGTCAACAAATATTAGGTACTATCTCATATTTCTTTAGCCATGTGAACTGTGACCGTAATTTAATAACTTCCCAATTTAAGAGGCAATCTGTGCCCAGCAGTGGGACAATAATCGATTGAAGATGATTCAAAGAAATCGTAGGTGTTTAACGATAACACTAGAGAGCGTAACGAATAACGATAAAAGTGATATTCAAATTCCTTAGGGACGTGTATCACCGTGAAATAGTGCGCGAGTAAGCTACGAGTACAACTATGTAAGTTATTTATATTTATTGTTTTAAGAATAAGGAGGTTTATTATCAATTCTTGAGATTTCGCTCCACATAAACACCGCAAAAACAACATCAGTTAGATACACAGAAATTCTGAGATACAGAAATACTGCTTTGACGCACGTTTTCTTTCCTACCTCGTACTCCATTTCTGTAACACTGTAAATATTTCGGTTAGCCCCATGATATGATTTTTATAACATGCACCATGAACATTCCAAGACCCGTCCACCCACGCCCAAAAATCATCATTTAATTGAATCCAGAATCGAACCCGGAACCCTTTGGGCTTTAGACCGATATTACGACCACTCTGCTACTGCTCACTATATGCTACTACTGCTCTGCTACTACTCATGATAATTTAAATAATATGTCCTCTGCGATTAATCGCGCCTATAGTAAATCACTTATTCGTCGTACGTAGACCAAGTAGATTAGTGACGTAACGATTGACCGGCTTCCAACGGAACAGATAATAGTGATGGTGCTTTACGGCTTTTTAAGATTTCATTTATAGTCTGTGGCCTTAGTCCATTTAGAAGTTTATGTCTATTATATTGTGATCCGAAGTTTTGGTTACATAAACCGAAACTGAACTACTTAAAAAGAAATTCGGACAATTTGATATATTTTTCAGACTTTGAGATTTTTGAGATATTTAAATGATATTAAGTTTCTTTTAGGTTCTCTTTTTTGTTATGCATTAGAGCGTGTTTTAGCCGTAGATATGCGTGAATTAACGCGCTGTAGTCTTTCCACGCATGCTTGTGATAGGAATAATACATGATAAGAAAAGAATCTATGAAAAGATACAACGTGTGACACGCGTGCGTGACAACAACCCGCGTGATAATAAAATGATACTAAGTTTCTTTTAGGTTATTTTATCTTGTCATGCGTTAAAGCTGTTTTAGCCGTAGATATGCGTGATTTAACGCGCTGTACTTTTTCCACGCATGCTTGTGATAGGAATAATATATGATAACAAAAGAATCTATGAAAAGATACAACGCGTGACACGTGTGACAAAGACCCGCGTGATAATAAAAAGGCCTTTAATTAATCTTCAATGTCCTATTGTTTTTGAATCTTTAAATACGGCAGTGCTTCTGGATAATCTAAATATAAATAGCTAAAAAGTGTTTTGGTATAAACCCGGCTAATTGGATCTTATTTAAAATCCGAATTATATTAATTAAATAAATACTTTTGTTTTTACTCTTATAACCATTACGGCAAGGTAATTTCAAGGTAAAACAAAAATAGAATGATACAACAGCAAAAAACTAAGGGTTTAATAAGTTTGTTTTAAAAACCAACCCCTAATCATATCTGCAGAATGGAACGTAAGTCACGCTACCCCATAACGGAGGTGCGCAAAATGTATGGGGGTTGCTTGGGGTGTTATTTTCTATAGAATTGTTACTTGTATTTTACAAGGGTGTATGAGTATGGTGGTAAAGTTCAATATAGTTTTTGTGTAGAATTGATGTCATGTAGATACGATATGGCGGTAATTACTTACAAAGTACTTAGGATTAGACAAAGAAAAAGTCCTAAATCTTTATCTAAAAACTTGGATTTTTGACGCGGAATTGATACACTTTCTTTACGGTGAAGGAAAATATTTTGTGGAGACTAACATGCCTTTTAGTTCTGTAAAAAAATAAATATCACTTGCTTCTAAAATTAAATATCTGTTATCAAAGTGTAAAGTGATGTTTGACAGAGCGGTCATATAGGTCTGACACGCAGAGGATTCTGGCTTCGATTCTCGGCCACACAAAAATCAGAATGATGAATCTAGATATCTGTTCAAGGTGTGGGTGTTGGTGATAATAATCTAAAGTAAAATAATTTTTAGTTGAGTACAAGATTATCTTTTACTCATCGTCGTTTTCGTTCATTTTTATAAGCTATTGTGAAAACGATGCTGAATTTAACAGTACGTAATTATTTCTTAACCAATTTGCTGTCGCTAACGATCAAAAATAAAAGAGTTATCTTTAAGACCCCCAACGGCTACAGTTGTGACAGTTTGTTTTTTTTGACTACTTGAAATTAATAGTTACTTAATATTATCGGAAAAAATATTTTACGGATTTTTGTTCCGGCCTTTTTTGTCTTACATACTTTAAAGTCATTGTTTAGAAACGCATTGATGTAAAATTAATTTGGTTGCAGCTCTTTTGTTTTTCGTTTCTACTATACTGTTTATAAATAGATCATTGATCTAAAAAAACGACACAATTACTATTTAAAACTCTTGGGGTTATACCATTATACCATAGATTAGTAAAGATTACTCACTCCTAACAAAAAAATGTACACAGTTTTGAGAATTGAAATAGTTGCGTAATAAAGTTTTGCCACGTCTCCGTGCTAAAATGTCCCTAAAATATTTGAAATAATTATTTATTTATTACGTATATTAAGTATTAGTTATTTATTCGAAAATTTTCTCTAAAAATGTGTTTATTTGCCAAGAATTCAAAAAAAGAACTTACGAAAATAGCCGTTTCTGGCTACATTCAATTTCAAGGCAGCGAAGTATCTTTACTAATCTATGCATTATACCTACCATACAGTATAAAAAAAGAACGTGGATACAACATAATACCAGAAGTTACCGCAAAGAACTTAAAAGAAAAACGTTAAAAACCTTTTTTAACCGACTTCGAAAAAGGAGGAGGTTACTCAATTCGACCGTATATTTTTTTTTTTTTTTTTTTTTTTTTTTTTTTTTTTTATGTTTGTTCGGCGATTTTTTCGCGATGCCGCGACCGATCGACATGATTCATACACCATTGTATGCGGCTAGTTTCACAGGGGGTCCCATTTCGAGGAAATGTGAAAATTTCCGCCAGTTTTCCCGGAAAATTGGAAAAACCCGATTTCATATAAACTTGAATAAGTCGAGTATTTCTTAACCAATTTTAATTTTCTTTTTTTCATATGAAAGGGTGTTTCGTTGCGGAATTTTCCTACCTTAACATTAGTACGCTCTGATGATTAGAATTTAAGTTATGGGGTGGAACTCATCATCACTACCCCTGCTTTTTACATATTTTATGACAACTTACCTTCTGCCCACTCAATTCTCATGAAACTTAAAATGAACATTGAGTGTCTAGGTTATCATGATATGATGGAAAATTTGACCTTCAACTCTTCAACCCTGGTAATGCAGAAGTGCCTCCTGCCTCAACCATACAAGTTAGGCATTTGGAACTTATGGATATTTAATAAAGTCGATAAGTTGAGATATATGATGGAAATTTTGACCTTCCACTCTTCAACTCTGATAATGCAGAGGTGCCTCCTGCCTCAGCCATACAAGTTAGGCATTTGATGCTTATGAATATTCAATAAGGTTAATAGGTAGAGATATATGATGGAAAATTTGACCTTCTACTCTTCAACTCTGATAATGCAGAAGTGCCTCCTGCCTCAACCATACAACTTAGGCATTTGGAGCTTACGAATATATGATAAGGTCTTTGAGTAGAGACATATGATGGAAGATATGACCTTCAATTCTTCAATCCTGATGATGCAGAGGTGCCTCCCATGTAAAGTATATAGATTAGACATTTGTTGTAATGAAGTAGCTAGACAGAGATATATGATGAAAAATTTGACCATCAACTCCTTTTTCTTTTCTTAACTATTGAATTAAGGTAAATTGGACCGGTTCACTCGCAGAGTTTTACCACCTAGTTTGATTTATTTACTTATCTGTTCCTACCTAACCTAGCCAATAATTAGTATCTCATAAAGCTTCGCCTATAATGTTTCGTATTGAATTGGTTAGGTTAGGTTGGAACATATAAGACAATATAAAACTAAGCGAGAAGGGCGCGGCAGCGCCCTGCGAGCGGGTGGGTCCAATCCGTATCTATTCAGACCTTACCTTTATTCATGATCACATTTACACAATTTTACATAATATTAATACAAACGTTAGCATATAATCACTAAAAAGGGTGAAAAAAAAAATTTTAACAAAAAAATAAAACCGACTTCTATGTCACTACAAAGTAAAAAATAATTGAAATAAATGTTGGTTTAGTACATATTTCTGAAGTCGGCGCTCATATTGGACACGCTGTTATCAAACGAAATATATTGAGCGCCGACTTCATCTCATATTGGACACGCTGTTATCAAACGAAATATATTGAGCGCCGACTTCAGAAATATGTACTAAACCAACATTTATTTCAATTATTTTTTACTTTGTAGTGACATAGAAGTCGGTTTTATTTTTTTGTTAAAATTTTTTTTATTGAGTACATATCGAGAGGTTGCTGGCATAAGCTTAAACGATTGTAGCCGCGCTATTACGGGGTATTAGTGTATGTTCACACGCTTGCCGAGTTTACCCGACGATGCCCGAAGATGGCCGAAGCGCGGCGCGTGGTAGCTATATTCACGTGAACGAGATTGGCGATTTGATCATCGGAATCTTTATTTGAGAAAATGTATAATGTAATTATTTTTGTTTAATAATAGGCACTTATAAATATTATTGTAGTAGTTTTTAAATGCGGTAAAGCTCTTTGTGGTTCGACTCTAAGACATCATATAATTACTGGCCCCAGGCCCGTTGTTTTCTGGTTTAAAGGGTGTGGTATGAAAAATACACTTGGTGTACCAATTTAGTTTTCGGGGACCAAAATGCATTTGTGGTCGAACTTAGGACTTCGTTCTAATCGGGGGTTGATTATAGATATCCATGGACGGCAGTAGCTACTTATTGCTATTAGGTGCTCTGCATTTTTGTTTATTACTTTTATAATAGGTAGGTACGTTGTGTAACAAAAACTCCTCGTTACTGTTAAAATTGGTATAACAATATTATTGTGGTTAACTAATGATTGACGTACTACATAGATAATTTTGTAATGTGAATATCGAATAAAATGCAAAATATATATTTATGGTGTAACTTCAGAGGTATATTATACATTTGGTATGGTAACACACACATTAACAAGCCGTAATTTGATATTACTACTACTTTAAAATCAACGAAAACCCCTTACAAACGTATTCCGTGAAATATATTCTTATGTAGGTGGACTAATTCCATAGGGTATTGTCGTTGGGGCTGAGTTTCAAAGTTATCCTGCTAATTTGGAAAAACGTACACTATTTGCTCCCAATCTTATTAATTTTCAGACATAACTTTATTTTTAATTTACACAATATACATATCTAAATTTAATAGTTTGTATATAGTAAAGTATTACAGCAAGTCTCATTTTATAATACATAAAATGTATTAGAACTTATAAATTTTAATGGTCCACATAATCTAAAACTTTAACTAATTCCGATTACGTTCTCGGGAATTCACACAATCTCATAGATTACTAAATACGATCAATGATTTTTGGACCTAAAAAAATCAAAACTACTAACATAAGGAGATGTAAAGTAAATGTTAAGAGTGTAAGCCAAATGCATTTTCAGATAGAATTCGCATTCTATTCGGTAATTATCATAAAGATGTAATGGTAGGTTCAATGCATACTTCTAAAACTATACACTATAAATATAACTATACACCAGAAGGCGTTTCGTGAAATAAAACAAGGGCATATCGCGAACAATAAACGTATAGGGGTTGTCTTGTGCGGCCATCAACTGGGACCCCATGCTTCCTATGCATAGGGGGCTGACATTTAGCAAGTGAGTGAGACATCGGAAAAAATATCGATTTTATGTTAAGTTGAAGGACCTTGTTACTATGTAAAAGAAAGATAGAATGAAAGAAAGAAAAGAAAAAATAATATGAAATGAGAATAAAATAATCCTAATGGAACACAGTAAGACAAGTACCTATACGCAATAAAAAGAAACAGATAAAGAAATAAAAGCGAAAAAATGGCACTTAATTTTTATATCATTGATTCCATTTATAAAAATAATAAATAATACGAGTAACTCAAAAAATACAATAGATATTAAACAATCCCATACAGAGTAGAGTATGACCTATACCTAACTGATAATAACCTTAAGTAGGTCATTTTGGATTTGTACCTAGTTCGGCCTAATTTTGTTGCTTATAAACATTATGGTATTACAGGAAATGGTGTGACCAATGTGACCATGTGTCAGTTGCGTGCGCTTGTTCAAATATATCGCAAACAATAAATGCACAGGGGTTGACTTGTATCGGCCATTGAATACACAGGGTGGCCATTTATAAACTTGACCTCAGGACAAGGTATTTTTATCAAAAAGCTTTTGTTCTGATATTTTTGTGAAAGGTGAAAGAAATCCAGAGATGTGAGAAATTGATGAAAAGTTAAAATATAAAATATAAAGCTAGGAACATACAATTATTCAAATACACTTTAGTCTTACCGTCACTATAAAATTAAATGAAAATACAAAATTTAAAAAGCGTACAATTAGAGTTCATTGTATTGTAAGAACACCTGCAAACTAGGATTGGTTCAGTAAAATCTGGACACGTGGTAGCCCTAATCAAATGAGACCCTATCTATGGGTTCTATAGAGGGGACCGCTGTCATTTACCAACCAAGTTCGGAATTGATAAAAATTATGGCCTTCAATAATATAAGTACATTGAGCTGCCATTATTGCGGGGGATTAGATAGATTTAACAATTAGATTAATTAATAACAGTTTGAATGGATAGTAATTTTACACTATTTTCATATTCTTGATGTCATAGAGGCGTACGAGGAATTAAATTCAGGAGATAAGTATAACTTTTTAGGAAAGCTCTTTGCTGCTGGCAAAGGCCTACTTTTGAAATTGTTTGGATTTAGAACCTTAGAGGTCCTTAAGAAGGTCAGTAAGAATAAGAAGAAGGAGAAGTAATATTATCATACAACAGAGTTAAATGGGTAAAGTACACACCAGAATTTGAACACAATTCTGTCTTCCCAGTAAAGAGAATTGAGGTTGATCCAAGATATCTTTGATTTATCAACTTTGACAAGAAGAGCGTAAAATCAATCTTTTTTTATTCAACGGAACATCATCGTGACTATAATCTATTTCAGTTAGAATTTTCGTGGAATGGCTCATTACTACTTCTATAATATTACATGCATTCACGTATAAAGGAAGTACGCCCAAATTCTAATGAATACGCGCTTCGGTGTATCAAAATGTTAGGAAACATTTCTATTAAAATTTAGCGAAAGTACCTTCCCTTTGACACACGATTTAATATTGCTAGGTTTGCTACCAACGAAAATGTTCAAATTGAAATATTCAGTTCCGTCTTAGTGTATGAAGTTTGAAGGGGTTATGGTAAGATGTATGGAGTAATAGGCTAAATTACTAAGTTTACTATGGATACAAAGGGGATAGGAGTGGTTTGAGAGACGTCAAATTTTTTATTATGGAAAAAATCTTCAAAAAACCTTCCATCTTTAGATGGAATTTCCGACTATGTGAAATTATTACGATAGGAAAGCTCTGGTATCTCCAAAGAAACACATCATACATATCATTGCAGTCCCACATCTTTTGTGGCCATTTCCCAGGTCTTTATTGGCCACAAATGGACTTGTCTCATGAATGACGCCACTCCAACAACAACAATATTGATGGAGTGGCGTCAACTAGTATATTAAGTCTATTATATTAAGGATGGATAGAATACTCCCAAAGTTAAACATCACCACCACAAATTTTGTCAAAGCAGTTTTCAAAATACTGTTTTAAGATCATGATTTTGTCATAACATTTGAGCGTGAAAAAGAATATCATAAGAAAAGTCCCTAAGATTTCGTACTAAAGGCTAAATAACCGGAATATGGGTTATTTATTTTATTACGACACGAGTTTTCCCTTTGTTAAACTTTTTCCCAGAATGTGATGCCTTGCCGTGAAATAATGAGTGGAAGAACAGGGTGAAATACGGAATTCTAAGGACTTGTTTTTCTAGAAATTTGTAAAGTAACACGTGGTTTTTATACACTGAGATATCATGGAAAGTATTCCTGATTCAGGAATAATCATCATCATCAACCCATTATTATCCTACTGCTAGGTTCGGGTCTCCTCTTACAATGAGAAGGATTAGGCCATCGTCCACCGCTCTGACCAAGTGCGAGTTGGCAGACTTCACACGTTGACTTAAACCTTATTAACTTAGCGAATGAGCTGTCCTGTACCCTTACCAGGAGTTTTTACGTTTCGTCAAATATGACTGTTTTGGTATTTGTTCTGTAGCGTAGGGTACTGTAGCGTATTTAAATAAATTTTGCTACCCACGGAGCTATCCTATGATTACATCATCTCCTGATTTAGATAAATTATATACTCTCTACTAGTTCAGTTTACTACGAGCATATAATGGCATGACATTGTATGCCTTTTACTAAACAAGTAGTTTTATTTAATAAACATTATCTTTTCTTGATTAGTACGCCTCTTATTAAACAAATAGATTTATTTAATAAACTTTATCTCTACTTGATTACTTCGATCGAATGACTCTTGATTTAGTCCCTTAGTGACAAAATCATTAATGCCTTTTGGTTAGGACGTTACTTGACAATTCTTTATTTAATAAACTACGTCGACTAACAAATCGATTATTTACTACTTTATTGAAATGACAATTATTTATATTCCGTGACTGACCAAATTTATGGGTTACCGTTAGACATTCCTTATCTGCCAAGCCGGCAAATAGAATTCTTAACGAATAGCGGGTAGTCTTATTAACTACATAGATGTATACTTGAAATAAACTTATTTTATTTAGACCACCGGACCTTACAAATTATTATTTATTTTATTTTCCCATACTACTGAGGGATCGGTGATTAGTTTAATCAAATGACAATTGTTTATACTCCGTTAGTGACAAAATCATTTATGGCTTTCCGTTCCGGCGTTCTTTGTCTGACAAGTCGGCAAAGCGGGTTAAATAAAGGGGTGTCAAGGGCCCGCCCTACCCCCTCGCCGAAATGAATAACAAAAATCAAAGGCGAATACTACTTCACAATTCGGAGGCGTTATTTTTATAAATGCTGGCTGTAATTTACACTTTGTGTAATTAAAAATATGGCGGTCTTTGTTAAGTTTTGGTAATGTTAGGTTATGCAATTAAAATTCACTGTGTGTTGCGTTTTGGCAATGTTACATACCATTTTATGATACCTCATGAAGAAGTAATTCAAATTAATAAAAAGTATATAATGTTATTTCTATTGTACCTATTGTTCTATAAGCCCTCAGTGTCTATATTTATTAGCATTGACATTACTATTGTTTTATCGTTCATTTTTAATTTTTTTTTTCAGTAGTTATCTATTTTTCCTTCATATATAATGAAGTCATGTTTGCAATTCCGGAATTGCAAGTTTCAAAGTTTACTTATATAATGAAAACAAGTGGTTTAGAAAAATGTAAAGAAGTCATTTTTTAATAAAACATGTCTTTGTTTGATAAAATTACAACAAGAAACACGGAATTAAATAGGCAAGTGTTAAATAAAATATAAACTTAGTTCCCTTACATACCTAGTCTTCTAAAAATACATACATTTAACAACAACAAAGTAATGTTATATCAATAATCTGTAATAAAATTAATAAGAGCGATAATAATAACAAACTTATCACTTAAGTTTGGGATACTGTAAGGCAAATCACAAATCCCTTTCAACAGATCTTAGTATTTAATTTGACAACAAATTTCTGAGCAAATAGTTCTCGCTGATACATTTTTAATTGAATTACGGACAATCTCAATTTCTAAACGAAATCATTTAAGTAAACAACCCTATTCTGTAAATTCTCATTCGATATTCGAAAAGGGGCCAGAGACATAATTAATCGAGCAACTTCTGTCACTGGCTGAGGGAACCAGTGATGTTGTGGAGCTCCGTAACCGTAACTATCGGATATCCGAAATAATATCCGAAACCTTAACCAAATCCGATATACGTTTCGAAAATAATCGGATACGGACATATATATGCGGTTTAGTTACTTTACAAATAAAATCAAATCATTACGTATTTTTTTCACTTTAACGGTTCTGTAAAAAACAAATATCCGTAACCAAAATTACTATCGAATAATCCAAAATAATTCCATATTCGTAACCTTATCCGAGATCACCGAAATAATATTTTAAATAAATCCGTATCCATATCGGGATCCGAAACTTCACATCCAGAACATCCCTAGTGGGAACCTCGTCCCTCAAGCCATGGGCCGGGGGGGCACGAAATCGTGAAATGTGTCCCTAATTTTAGCTAAATTATATTAACGGTACCTCTAAAAACCGCTTTATTCTCAGCTCTCCAAGTTCCATTTTGATATTGTTATTGATGGAGTAGTTTTTCAAATATAATTGCATGGGATTGTGGTCACTAACTGCCGACAATTAAGAGTTCCGATTTTGAGAATCGGTAACATATTTTAACATGCACAACCCTTATTGTTCTTTATTTGAATGTCATAATCCATAGTGAAGTAATAAGTTGTTAATACGTTTTATTATTGATTGTGATTTCGGGATTGAAAACAAAGATTTAATTACAGCAGGCAACTACAAAAAAGATACACTTGTACAAGATAACTACATACATCATCATACTACTACTTCGCCCATACATAGAAAAAACGTAGATTGTTTAATTAAAAGTAAGTAAATAACATTACATTTCATTATACTAATAACAGGCAATACAGGATAAACGTCTATATCTGCTATGATAATAAATGCTGCTATCTTAAAAATATATATGTAGTGTTAAGTATTTCATGACAGTACGGAACCCGCCCGCGCGAGTTCGTCTTACACTTGGCCGTTTGTGTAGAGTTGAGCAGGACCTTATAATATTTGTCTCAGCAAGTATAACAGTGTCAGTTCCACTTAGTGATAGAACGTTATCTAATTACGTAGGTATGTATTCGTTGTAAATTCTTGGCATACTCAGTTCATTTCCACTCGGCCGTGCAATGTCACGCTGTTCCCATACTCCCCGATAGATGGCGTTAGCCGGTACGTGCGCTTCGTAATTTCCCTGTCTCATAATTATAACTCCGTTTTACGTTTCCCAGGAAAACTGGCGGTCATATACTGCATGATATGGTGGTCTTCTAAGATAATAGACAAGTATGAGGAATTAAATAGAGGAATTAAGTTATGCAACAGTGTGCAGTTGTTTAACATCTCATAAATGAAAGTCCAAGCTGTATTTGATTGAAATACATAAGAGACTGAAGTTTTTATAGTAGCTAATCAGTACCTATGCATTCCTTCTGATGGTCAGTGGCTACTGCCGCCCATAGACACCTGTTAAATATAAAATTAGATAAAATTAGATTCCTACCTGAGGCCACAGGTGCCTTGCTACCCCTGAGAACTAAGTTAGGACGTCTCGATAAGTATGTGTCCCTTACCACACCCTTCAACGGAACACAAGAGCGCTTAAAACTGCTGTTATTAGACAGAAATAGGTGTGGCGGTTGTGCCAAACTCTCAGTTTGGTTAAAGAAGTATGAGCAAATACTTTTAAAAATTGGTCCCTTACATTGTATATTTTAAGGCATTTACTGTTCGTTCGTCGATATCTTTTCGAAACTTGTTAAGCGACCTATTTCACGTCCTTGATACGCTACGAAGCAATAAATTTTGAACGAAGCACAACGGTACAGATAAAAAATGAATTTGCCCTCTCAATCTTGTAGAATAACGGTATATTCGTATGTTCTTTATTACTCAATGTTTATTATGGTAGTACTCAATAAGTTGTATTGGTAATTGTTATAATTTTTTTTTATATAATATTGATACAGCCGTTTACTGTTCAATTGTGTTTTATGCCATGCGGTCCATATTCGATTAAATCATCCACAGATAAGATTTAATTCCTATCTGAGGTTGGTCACAAATGTTTTCTAATTCGAGGACTAAGTTGAAACTTTTTGGAAAAGTATGTCCCTTACTAAATACCTAGCCCTGATGTTAGCAAGGAGAAATACGTGTGGTGGTAGCCTCTGGATCGAACCACAAAGGGCTCTACCATCTTCAGTCATTACTGTTTTAAAAAAAATGCAAAATGCTGTAATTCAGGTGGTATTACTAGCAATTTTCTGATAGTTTGTAGAGATATGACCATACAACAAAGATATAAACACTTTCTACATATACGTTTTTAATATAATACTAAACTACTTTATGAATAATATTAATACATTTAACAAATATTATTCACGTTTTTCATCTCACTGTTATAGACATATGAATATTGAGATCATCTCTTAATTAAACAGATGACTATTTCAACTGGAATTGAACACTGGTATGATTTATAATGGTACATATACCACAATAGCCACCTACTTATGTTGTAAAATACGTATTTAACAGCTTTGATTTTTTTTTACATTTTTTTATAGTATAGGAGTAGCAGACGTGCATGCAGTGTACCTAATGGTAAGTGGCTACTGTCTCCCATGGACATCTGCAATCAACCTCAGATAAGTTTAATTTCCTACCTGAGGTCGGCCACAGATGCGCCGCTACTTCTGAAGACTGAGCTGGAATGCCTCGGAAAACTATGTTTCTCTTACCACATCCTTCAAACCAGAATACAGCAGCGCTTAACACTGCTGTTGTTAGGCAGAAATAGGTGTGGCGGTGGTGCCGTCGGAGTCGAGCTAAAAAGGATACTAGCACCTTCAAAATTGTGTACATTTATAAAAATGTAAAATACTTTTTGTCTTCACTACGATATAATAATCCAGATACGTTACCGATATCGATATTTGTAGAATCAAAGCCGAGATCGACATTTTATTGTTATACAGACCTTCATTATCCGAAATATGTAAATGGCTGCTTGATTCTTTTGTTTCGTTATCTGGGATTATCTGGGATTTCAATTGATTTGGTTCTTTTTTTTGTATTTATCATGATCCGTAGTACTAATAATTCCTTGATGGGTGCGGCGTCAGGCTTTAGAATATACTTATAGAATATACCTACTGACAAATATTTATAGTTGTATTACCTATTACAAGTTATGTTATTAAAAAGTGCTATAAATATGTTTAATTTATTCACAATAGTTCGCTAATTAATTTCCGCGTTCATTAACACGTTTATTTCTTTCTTTTGGGCTCCGATATTGTCAGTGAGAAAGGTGTATGTCATAATCCACAAGTCAGAAGTATTGTGACGTCATAATTTTAAAAACATTCATCACATAAATAGATAACATTATTCACTTTTCCCTCGCAGGTAAAATAATCTATTATTAAAACATACCCACGCTAGGGCAAGTTCCTGGGATTCGAACGTGGGTCATCAGTAAAATGGTCAAAAATGAATACCACAGGATTATCTACATAATTTCTGTATAATAACCAATTTGCCGTCTCATTTAAATAGAAATATTATCGTATGATCACAAAAACACGCTCGCCCGATACATTTTTCTGCTATCACTGGTGATAAGATAACATAGAGTCAACGCTCTAAGTTAAATAAACTGTGACGATAAAGCCCTATGGCAAATGTCCAACATATTCGCTTAGGACAGTGAGCCTCAAAGTTTTGGGCCTTGGTCAAATATATTGTAATATAGGGCTCTATTTATACTAAATAGTAGTGATAAATTAGGTGTTGTAGGCAGCCCATAATAGGCCGTTGGGCATTCAAGGTTGTGCCTCAAGGTCTCGTGCGATGTTGCCGCCCGCGCCGACCTGCGCGCGCATCCCAACGGCCGATGCAACGGCCGTTCGCGCGCCGCCGCCCGCGCTTTTGTATTAGTCTGGTTAAGTCCTTGATGCCGAGCGTTACGTATTTGTGTGTATTAAATTGTGAAATAAATAACTTACCTATTGTTACAGTGGCGCACCAACTATGGGCCCGACTCAAAAATAAATTACGAGTTTTCGGGTTATTATTATTAATAAGTATCAGTTCGCGTCTTAGTATCGGGTGTGCGTCGCATTTATGTGAAAAAGGTGTTAACTGCGGTACTTTCATCGTATCAAACGATAGTACGCCGGTTCCGCCGATATGCCGCGTAAATTACGTACCGGTACGACTACGAACTTAAATACGAGTGGTGCTAGTAGTTCGGAAGAAGAAGTTACGAGACAATCGCCAGTGCAAATGTCCGGGGAACAGTTATCATCGTTTCTTGCCGCGTTTGCGAAGTCGCAAGCAGACTCGAACCGGCAGCTGATCGAGTCCCTTTTGACATCGCACCTGGGAGCCGTGTCGTCGCAACCCGTACACACACCGTCACCAACCCAATCGACAATGGGCAATATGTCCAAGTGTAGTGCACGTTTTGATGGGCAAGGTCAGGACCCGGAGATAGTGGAAGCTTTTATAGACTCCGTCGAAATCTATAAAGAATGTGCCATGGTGTCTGATGAGCATGCACTCCGGGGGCTCCCAATGTTACTTCAGGGCGACGCTGCTGTTTGGTGGAGAGGGGTCCGGACAGAAGTGTCCTCGTGGCCCGAAGCTATGAAGCGTCTTCGTTCCATGTATGGAACGCCCCGCCCTGCATACAAGTTATTCCGGGAAATTTTCGCCGTGGAACAAAACGAAGAGCCCGCAGACGTTTTTATCTTAAGATTACGAGCACTCATTACGAAGTTACCGTATGTGTTGCCCGAAGAGGCGAAGCTTGATATTATATACGGTTTACTAAATAAACGGATTCGTAAACGGTTACCCAGAGATTCGTTTACTTCAGTGGAGATACTCATCGAGAAGTCGCGAAGTATAGAGGAATCGCGACTGGAATGCTCGACGTCCAACATGAAGGGGTCTACGTCAGCGCGTCCGCAACACGGGTCCGCTGCGCCGTTTTCGCGCGCAAAGCTTGAGACTCGCGTGTCGTCGGAGAACATCGAGCCGCCGACGCCGCCGACGCAAGCATCGGGTTCCTGTGGCACCGGCGCGGCTACAAGGCCGCCGCTGCACCGTTCCGCGTCTTCTACGTCGTATCGTAATACCGTTCCGTCGTCGTCGTTACATCGAGCGTCTTCAAATACGTGTGATAGTGACAATGTATCGTGTGAAAAAATCATAAATGAAAAGAAACTATTTTGCGTATATTGTAAGTCACGTGGACATCTTAAAGACTCGTGTAATAAGTTATTAATGTTAGAGAAAAAGGTCGATAAGGTAAAATCTATATATTGTTATGGTTGTGGTGCCAATGGCATCACCCGCGCTAACTGCAAGAACTGTGCAGGTAAGCACTCATTTTGTTCTTACAATGTAGTCTCGCGTTCGGGGAATAATAATTGTAATTCATTTGGAAATAATTATAATTCATTAAGAAATAATTATAATGTAATTGGAAATAATTATAATTCATTGAGAAATAATTGTAATTTAATTGGAAATAATTATAATTCATTGAGAAATAATTATAATTTAATGGGAAATAATTGTAAAAATAATTATCGTAAAAATAAAAATGTACGTTTTACAAATAGTTTACAAAATAATGTAAAGTCGAGAAATTGTAATAATCGTAAGTTATTACCATGTGACAATGTGGTTGAATCGATGCCGCAGGAAAGCGCTCCGATTGCGTTACCTTTCGTTTCTCGTTTTAAAGGTCGACCGATACTCGAAATCGAGATATTCGGGTATCATGGTACGGGTTTGTTAGATACGGCAGCTAAGCAAAGTGTTGCGGGCTCAACTTTACGCGATCTTTTGTATGAATTAAAGTGTCCGATGCGTTCAAGTTTCATGTCCATTAAGCTCGCCGACGGCCTCGTACGGGATCTTGAGGTCCAACTTGTGGATGTTCAAGTTAAACTTAAAGGTACGTTATACCCCTTACATTCGTCATTCTACCGGACTCTACCGGTAATGAAACATTACTAGGTATAGATTTTATTAGGAAAGCTCGTTTAATTACGATTTTTCGAAAGATTTATGGTACACAGCTGATCGACCTCAGGTCATTCACCCGTTAAAGAGTGAGACTCTCGGAACTTTTTAGGATGTGCTGCAACTGACATCTTACGTTCAGACGAAGGTTCGATGCTGTCACCTATTGAGAAGGAAGAGCTCGCTTCGATTCTCAATGAGTATGAAGACATCTTCAGACCAGGGGGAGCGCCTACGCCGTTCGCGGAACACCGTATTGACACTGGTGACGCCCCACCCATTGCGATGCGCCATACCGCCTCACGCCTGCTAAGAAGAGCATTATGGAGATGGAATTGGATAAAATGCTGCGTGAGGACATCATTGAAGAGTGCGAGTCTCCATGGGCCGCACCAGCTCTTTTAGTGCCAAAGAAGGATGGCACATTCCGGTTTTGCGTGGATTATCGTAAATTAAACGCGGTTACGAAGGCGGACTCATATCCACTGCCCGTCATTGATGACTTGTTGCAGTATACAGGCAAGAGCTGTTTTATGAGCACCATTGACCTTCAAGCCGGATATTGGCAGGTGTCTGTTAGAGCTGAGGATAGAGACAAAACTGCGTTCGTCTCACCTTTCGGAGTTCACAGATTTAAGCGCATGCCATTCGGTCTGTGTAACGCGCCAGCTACCTTTCAGCGTCTCATCGATCGGTTTCGTTCGGGATCTTCTCTTCGGGATGTCACAGTTTTGGGTTACATAGACGATTTAATAATAATTTCAGAGACCTTCGCGCAACATCTAAAGGATCTGCGCGCGGTCTTCGACAGACTTCGCGTCTTCACCCTCCGCGCTAATCGTACTAAATGCGTCTTTGCAAGAGAGAGCGTGAAATACTTAGGTCATGTCATTACCCCGAAAGGAGTAGCACCGGACCCGGACAAGATTGACGCTATTGTTAATATGAAAGAGCCGACCACGCTAAAACATCTTAAGTCATTTTTGCAAACTTGCTCATGGTTTCGCAAGTTCGTGCCTAACTTCTCTCAAGTTGCCCAGCCCTTGACTATGCTTACGCGGAAAGATCAGTCTTGGCTGTGGGGAGAAGATCAAATTAATGCTTTCAACGAGTTAAAAAGGGTACTCACCTCGGCCCCAATTCTTATTCAACCTGATTATGGTAAACCATTTATTCTCAGAACTGATGCAAGTAACTACGCATTAGGAGCTGTTCTAATGCAAGGGGACTCACCGCGCAACGAACAGCCAATCGCATACGCCAGTCGACTATTAACGGCAGCTGAGCGGAACTATTCCACCACTGAGCGCGAGGCGCTTGCAGTCGTGTGGGCCGTCGAAAAGTTTCGTGGTTATATCGACGGGCATCCTGTGCATGTTGCTAGTGATCACCAGCCCCTGAAATGGCTACTTACCTTAAAATCGCCCGCCGGAAGGCTCGTGCGATGGGCTATGAAACTACAGGCATTTGATCTACAGGTGGATTATACTCCTGGAAAAGCTAATGTGGTGGCTGATTCGCTCAGTCGTCCTACGTGTGAAGAGGAGACTCGCGATACTTGCGGTGTATGTACCGTAGTAGTCGAAGCACCACATTGGGCAGCTACGTCTCTACGTGAGGATCAGCTGGCGGACCCTGAAGTGTCCAAGATCATTCATGGCCTGGAAGGGAAAGATGAGTTAGAAATTAATAGATGGGCGAGTAGAGGTTATCATACGTGTCAGGGGGTACTATACCGTTATACCGAAGTTGAGACCGAAGAACCGCAGCTCGTGGTGCCTGAAAGTAGAAGAAAACAGGTGATGGCGGAATGCCACGACGCAACTACAGCTGGTCACGGAGGGTTAGAGCGGACTCTTCATCGGATATCTCAACGGTTCTACTTCCCTGGAATGCGCCGTTATGTGGCTGATTATATTAAAACCTGTCTTGAGTGTCAACGTATAAGCCATCCAACGAGAAACCTGCAGGGTTATTACAGACGCCTGTTCCAGCACAGCGCTTCGAAGTCGTCGCTGTAGATTTGTTCGGTCCACTACCCAAAGGCCGTAATGGTGAGAGATGGGTGTTAATTGTAGAAGACACTGCTAGTAAATGGATCGAACTGTTTGCCCTCGTCGATGCTACAGCAGAGGCTTGCGCTAAGGTGCTCATCGAGGAAGTGTTTTCTCGTTTTGGTGTTCCAAGACGTATGGTCTCCGATAATGGCGTGCAGTTTATTGCTGACGTCATGCAAAAGGCTATGTTCATACTGGGAGTAAAGCAAAATTTGGTTCCGCTGTACCATCCAGAGGCGAATCCCGTCGAGCGAAAGAATCGCGATCTAAAGGTGCAATTGGCAATCATGGTAGAAGGTCATCACCATCAGTGGCCTGAGGCACTATCGTTCATTCGTTTTGCTTTTAACACGTCTCTGACAAAGGCTACGCAGCAGACTCCCGCGTATCTAACATTCGCCCGTGAACTTCGTTCGCCCTAGCAGTACAGAGCGATCTTCGTGCTGTCATAGAGGCTGAAAATTATGTGCCACAGATCACACCTTATCTGCTGAAGCTCGTCGATACTCTCAGTTCTAGTAAGGAATGTATTGAGCGACAGCAAGATCTTCGTAAGGCTGAGAAGGACAAATCTCGCAAAACAGCTGAACTTGAAGTCGGTGATCTGGTCTTGATGAAGACGCACATCCTTAGTAGTTCTTCAAAAGGGGTTAGTTCCAAATTTGTACCTAAACGGGATGGCCCCTATATTGTTTCTAAGAAGGTTAGTCCTACGACCTACTTATTATCCTTTCCCGATAAACCTGAAGAAGTCGTTGGGAAGTATCATATCTCAGACTTGAGATTTTATCATTCACGAGAGGGAACAGAAGGTCCTCAGGTTCCGTCACCTGTCGTTCCCAAACGTAACAGAGGTAGGCCTCGGAAACTTTAACTTGATCCACCGTGAGGGCACTTGGTTGGATCAAAAGGGGGAGGATGTAGGCAGCCCATAATAAGCCGTTGGGCATTCAAGGTTGTGCCTCAAGGTCTCGTGCGATGTTGCCGCCCGCCGACCTGCGCGCGCATCCCAACGGCCGATGCAACGGCCGTTCGCGCGCCGCCGCCCGCGCTTTTGTATTAGTCTGGTTAAGTCCTTGATGCCGAGCGTTACGTATTTGTGTGTATTAAATTGTGAAATAAATAACTTACCTATTGTTACAGTGTGTTTTAAATAATAGCTATAACTTTGAGACGGAGGTTTTTGCGCTGTTTCTTCTCTATAGCGTTACACATTCCAAAATGGTATCAGTGTTGAGATTTGAAAAGGAGTCCTATATGAATTACTTTAGAATAGATTAGCCTTTATTTTGATTTTTATTACAAATATTTGATTTTAAATACAATTGCAAATTTATTTTCACTGCTGGGCATGATACTGCTTATAATGATCAGATCATATTTCACCAAGCTAAAATAGACTATCTTATAATTCCAATAATTCTTGCAAAACTTAAAAAATGCAAGTAGTTGCCAAACTTTATACAAGATTTCTGTAACAAACTATGCTGCATCGCTAAACTGGTTTTAATCGACTTGGTATCGTTCTCGGTATGCATTTTAACGATAATATACTTGTTAAATTACTATACAAGTCACGACATCAGTGTCACTACACTATTCGAACAGTGTCTTAGAACGATGACTGCGACATTCAGTGTCGACAGAATGACGAGTGTAAATTTTATCATTTTATCGTCATATTTTATAAAATAAATGTTAGGTAATCTTCCTAAGCAAAATACGCAATGTCAATCTAAGCCTATAGATTGATATTGGTTATTTAAAACACAAATCAATGGTTTTCATTTTGTACCGAACGGGTTTATTTAAAAAAAGTGGGATGTATTATTACACTGTAGAATGGAGGAAAAATGGGAATAAATGACAAACTAAGGGAAAAAACAATTTTAAAGAACTTTCTGTATTCTTTTTAGGATATTTAATTTACATTATTTAATTTATTCCTTAATTTCTTTAATAAACGTAATAAGTTTAGGAAGCACTGACCAGTAACATAACACTGAATAACAAATATGACGGGAGAGATATTTGGTTGACCGCTTCCACAGTTGCCAATCTTGTATAGCCCTTAATTAATATCATTAGTGTTCGTAAACTATTATTTTTACTAAAGTGTACATTTTTGTTTCAGGTACGTCACTTGTTATTAAAAATTGTGTATGGATGGCGCTATGGTTGGTATTGGTTTTAAAACGGAAACGTAAATGAATATACATAATTCAAAATGGCGGCTATTATATGTTTCTTGCTCACATATTAAAGATGCCCGAAAGGGGAACAGAAATGGCGCCATTTTAGTTAACATTATTTATTGATCTAACTAATATGTCTACATTAAGAGTCGGGCACAGGAATACATCAAAAATGCAAATGTATTACTTTCCCGCTATTATTGTTATCTGTAGTTCATACAAAGTTCACGCACACATACATTATAGTCCACACGCCTGTCACTCACACATCAATTAAAAATCGAGTCATTTTTTATCTGTCGTTTGTTCCGCCACGAATCTAGACATACATAATCTGTGGTTAAAGACGCTGTACGAACGAGGTCGCGTACAGTTTTACTTTTTTTAGAGCGAAACTTTCAATACGCACCTCTCTTTCACTCCGCACTCTGTTAATGACTTTCACTACATTTAATTATTTTTTACCTACTAAAATATGTATTATAAAAATCACAATACTTGTAGATGAAAGTAATAGGCAAATAATTATAGGAAGCACATTTGTTAAGTAGTTTTAATGAGTTTTTATTGAAAAGATTTTTAATAAAAAAAAAGGTAGGTAATTAGATGTTCCGTTTCAATTTTATTTTTACAATTATAAATTACATAAAACAATCCTACTATATTGTTTTAACTAAACATTTTATATCGCACAGATATATTAGATAATACTAGATAACAACGATTTGAATAGATGATATAACAATTCTATCCTTACCTATATAACACCGTTAAAATAACGATACAGTTATATCACAAATATGGTTAAATATCAGTTTTAACGTTATATAATTGAGCGTTTGAGCGAGCAATAAGTGCAGTACGGGGTCCTTCAGCGAATTCTTGGTTGCATTGTGTACTGAGTCATTACACTGTAGATAGGTATAGCCGCATAACGGTCCTGCACGGCCTGCTCGCACCGACCGACTCACCCGTGAAGGTAACTGTTCACACGCTCGCCAAAACCACTTATGGTTGTTCGTATTAGGTAAATTCGATACTTAGTACCTACCTGTTATTAGTAAGATACTTAAATATCTGGTTCTGTGGGATGTGCAAGTAAAAGATACAAAGTAAATCCGCTGCTAATTGAAATCTTATCTAAGTAGCAGTTATTATTATATTAGATAAAATGAATTGAACTATCTATATATTTACATCGAACTGTCTCCAATATACATAGTTCGAATTGTATTCAGTTTGAATAATACAACAATTAGAAATACTAGGTGAAATTGACTACGTTTAAAATGTGACGCTTAATACCATAAAATGCTTGCTTTACTTATACTTTTCTAGTATAATACACGCACGCTCCATCGCCACTTACGACTACCTGAACACTTCAACAGAATATATAACTTAAAATAAACCCTATATTCAGCACAGCAAAGTTTAAATTGTTCTTTAAATACAGGGTCATTCCCGAGATAAAACTTTCGGCAGCTGTGTGTAGAGACCGTAATACAACCTGAGCTTGAGTTCGATATTCAAAAGACCAACGCAAAGTTACCATTTGACATATGGCATCCACGCAACCCATACGTCATGCAGATTAAAATCGAAAGTAGAAACATTTATTATCTGTATACCGATATTGCTACTTCACTATCTACGTTATTATGTAACTATATTTTATCTACGTGTATCTTACTAATCAGTACTATAACGTATAACTGCCAATACCCGATCGTAATTTGTAATTCTTACAAAAACACGAGAAAAGAAAACAATGGAGTTACAGAAATTGTAGGCAAGCTTAGATTGCTCACGCTTCAACGCATGTACGAACGTACGAGTACGCCACTAGAAAGCGACATGCATACAGTTTCGATAACAGAACTAAAATCCACGCATGAAGGGCGTTTTTACTTTTAAATTTTGACATGTTCGAAATTCAAATCAAAACTTCCGATGAATTTAATAGAAGATAAGTCGAACAACAGTAGAATACAAACGGATCGCTAGGTCAGTGGGCGAGTACATTGTTGGGAGATGCGTGCATAGTACAGTCACGTATTAATATAACGATAACTGTTCCATAATTGTAAAGGATACACACGCCCCACTTCGGTCACCGCATTGATTTTAAAAATAGAACAGTGCGTTTTCGATGCGCGCTTCTGCCGCGATACTATGCTCATTATTTTGACAAAGACGTGCGGTGTTACGGGGATATAGAGTCTAAAATCGATTAAGTTGTTTACACTATAATATAATAGTGGTGCGGTTGAATGGAAGGATGGAATGGAACGCACAGTATGTTCTTGAGTACATTGAATTTCGAACCGAAACAAATAGAAGGCAGAAATTTCGCGCGAATCTATCGTAAATAGGATTCGACGTCCGAGATGAGATTGATTCTTCGGAATAGTTCTTGATGACTCTTTTCTCGAGAATTTTGGTTTGTTTGCTCGTGAGCGTTTGAAGTTTGGTTATTTAGAAGCTTTTAAAAAGTGTATTAAGTAGTATAACCACGTTTTATTGATTAAAAGAATGACTTAGTTCGTTTAAATATAGTTTTCCATGAATTCTTTAGAAAGATTTTTTATAAGAAAATACTGTTGGATAGCGAGTGATAGCGACTTATTTGTACAAGAAACATACTTATCGATTGTTTTGCCTTAGTCAATAAAATTGTAAACAAGATAAGAAAATTATATTTAATGTAATTTTATTACTAGTTTGTTTGTGTGCGTTGCATAATAATGTTTTTGTTTTCATAAAAGCTTTCTAATAAACAATGACCTGTTTTCGTTTTTTTTTCATTACATAACTCGCATGTATGAATATGTAACTTTTTTATTTATGAATTTTTTTTTATCAATATGAATAAAATCATTCAAGAATTTGTCTCCTGTTGTAGTTTGGCACATAACAGTTCTCAAAATATTTGAAAAAAAGGGAATAAATAAAATGGGGGTTCTGGTTTTAGGTGTTGTAGAGTAAGAGATAATTACAGAGCTACACTACATACTTCAATTTCAAAATTATATACTAAGTATATTTGTGGTACATCACAAATACACGTAGGTAATTATTTAGATTAAATTCAACAGTTTCGACTAAATTTAATTTAATTTAATTAAAACAAAAATTTCGACTTTACTACATCAACTACATGAATTAAGGACGATCATGTTAGTCGGTACATAATTACCATAATACTTACGGCATATCGAGAATGACGTCATAATGTCAGCGTACTTAGTTATATTCCAAAATCAAAAGACCTACTGTCACCACGTTTAACTGTGTGAGTTTGCATGTAAACATACACCACGCACACAATGAAACGTACAATCTAACGTTCTGAAACTAAACTAAGCCACTCTTATTGAGCGGAAATACTGTATAAACACAAAAACGATAACTACACGTTACATGACGGTTTACCGAGATGTCGGGTGTATTGTAATCATTTCGCGTAGAAAGAGTTCGCGTTTGGATTTTCCTTATTGTTAGCAAATATTTTTTATTATAGTAATATTTTAATAAATTATTCGATGTTATTTAGACGATAATACAATATTTAAAATAATAATTTATATTTATGTCATACTGGCTGGAGAGATTTTAGAAGTCAAATAAATAAAAAGAGAAAAGAGATGCTATTCGGAATTTAAAAATAAGGGGGGAATGGTGTGATGATCGTATGTCAGAGAAAATAAAGTAATTATTATTAGATTGTAATGCAAGCAAAAATAAAGTTAATACCTTTGAAGCATTTATCATTTTAACATTATAAAATTCATAAAATACCTTTATATAATACGGGTGCTAGAGATAGGACAACCTTTAACTTATACGTAATGAGTAATGCATGAGAAATTAATTACAATGTGTTATACGAAAACATGTCTTCTGGCGCGCGGAGATATGCGCGCCGCATTTATTATCTTATAAATAAAATTCCCTTGTCACAATGTTAGTTACCGTACTCCTCCGAAACGGCTTTACCAATTTTCACCAAATTTTATATGCATATTCTGGTCTGAGAATCGGCTACTATCTATTTTTCATACCCCTAAGTGATAAAGGTTGTTCACCCTTAACATTTTTTATTTATATGGCAACACAAAGTTTGCCGCGTCAGCTAGTGATTTTGTATAATAATTAGACTAACTGCCTAATTATCATACGATTATTAACAAAATAGGGAATGTAAAACATAAAATCATAGGCCAGGTTTCTATATTTACTTATACTGATTTCAAGTTACAAATATTCAGAAGTATCTAACAAGTATGTTAATTTGAATAAATTAATTTTTTAACATAATTTTTGATAATTACAGAAGTAAAAAAAATAAACACCGTCATCTGATCATTAGTTACCAACCGGTGGCAATGTAAAATTAAATCTAAAACTTAATTATCTATTCCTTAAAACTACACAAACGGCCGAAAAAAATCTACAATATTATAAGTAGACATAAAATTTATATGTACGTTTAGAAATGTCCTGATTACGCCGCGTTCCATAACTTGTAATGCCTGAATTAAATACCAATATTGGCTCGTTGGCACTTTATAATGTTTATTCGAACACGTTTGTGAGTCTTGTTTGCTAAATGCATAGTTTAGTAAAGATTACTCACTCCTAACAAAAATATGTACCCAGTTTTGAGAATTGAAATAGTTGCGTAAAAAAGTTTTGCCACGTCTCCGTGCTAAAATGTCCCTAAAATATTTTAAATAATTATTTATTTATCATGTAAATTACGCAGTATTAGTTATTTATTCGTAAATTTTCTCTAAAAATGTTTTTATTTGTCAAGACTTCAAAAAAAGAACTTACTAATAAGCCGTTTGTGGCTTCTTTCAATTTCAAGGCGACGAAGTATCTTTACTAATCTATGGCTAAATGTATGACTTTATTTGTAGTGAGATGTTAAGACGAAACAGGCTATCGACACGTGGCGGGCGTGGTCCAATACTCGACGCTCTATATTGTATAAAGACTGTGTATTTGGGTTTTCATAATAACTGTTTTCATAATTTGTTTGTCTTTTATTGTCTTCCTTAAGGAAGAACTGAGCATAAACTATTTGGGGCTAAAATGATTAATGTGTGACTACAATTATTTTGACGTCATTTTCATAAAAATAACGGGTTTTATTACTTTATTTATTGACTACTTTTTACGTAAAATACTTATATTAGGTACTACTTCTTGCCAAATTGACAACTTATACCGTTATAATCCCTACGTCAGTAGGATAATATATCTATGGTTATAATAATAAATCTAATGATTTTATATTAAATCCCAATATAAATGTCAAAAATGTAAAGTTAATTATAAACAACATTGAAATGTATGTCAGTGGATTTTTAGTAGCGGTAATATATTTTACGATTTATTTGAGCTGTTTTGAGGATTAGATAACTCTGAATATGTAACCCAGCCTTGATGCAAAATGTGTGGACATTTCTAAGACCATAAAATAAGCCTTGACAAATGTTTCCTTAAATATTTTCCTCAATCGTTATGTTTTGTTTCCTTTCTCAAATTATTTTTTAAACTATATGCAATTCGTGATACATTCAGGTAGTGCATTGCGACATACATATTTCATCTGTCAAATTGATAAACTTTTGTTTTTATCTGTCAACTCCGTGATAATTTTTTTAATCTCCACCAAATTCATGCGTCATTCAGCCGACGCGTTCTGAAACACGCGCTAATTTCGTTCTGTCAAATTGGTGACATTTTTTTTAATCTGCAACCAAATCGTGGCTCATTCAGCCGATGCGTTCCGATTCACAGGTGTGGCTTACACGCGGAACGATCCGCATGCTACATTGATGTAATCGTGATGTTGTTACGTTCGAAAAAACTCGCCCGAGCGGGGAAAGTGACGCGAAGATCGTGAAAGGTACTTAGACGATCACCAGCTTATGGAGACCTCTTCCGTCCCTCCCGACCGAGAAATACCTGCCGGGGTAAATCTGAAAGGCACGTTCCGAAACAAATGTCACAAATGAATACAGTATCCCTGTTTCTGGGTGTATTATTTGTTTTGAGGAATATTAAAGAATAAGTGTTTCATACGATTATGTTATACATTATGAACAATTGATTTGAGTAATTTTTAATGATGATGAATGAATGAATCTTTTGGAAATTATGACGGCTTATTTGACACATTGTTTAATACATTTGGACTAAAATATTTGGATATTTTCCTGCTTCTCTATAACAGTTTCTTGTATCGTGAACGCAGTCGTAACATCGTTTTGTTTCGTTTTAAGTTAATTTACCAGAGCTCTGAGTACGCTGGTCGTGTAAACTTACGACACCGACGAGCGTTCGGAATTCGAACTACTTTCGCATAATCTGTCCGAATAGAATATGGCGTCCTAGTTACCAGCTGTGATTTTTTTGGTGAAATTCTTAAACATAATTACTCAAAAGGCAACCGTTGGACCTCATTACAGTGTAAACTGCGTAACACAACTCAAATAAAGTTGAATCGGGTTGGGGAATTTTTACAATCAGAAAACTCAATATTCAAGAGCCTCTGTAAATAGAATTGCTCTGAATATGACGTGGTTATAAAAGTTGGTTCTAAATGTAATTATGGCTTAAATAGAGAGGCTTCACATTCATTTGACTTTTATAGGGCTATGTGAAAATTCGATCAACTATTTATGCTTGGTTTAATTTGAGTTCTAGAAATTGATGGCAACATCTTTGGGATAATGAAATTCTTCATAAAAGAACGCGGGAGTGAATAGTTCAAACATAGATTAGCAAAGATACTTCGCCGCCTTGAAATTGAATGAAGCCACGAACGGCTTATTTTAGTAAGTTCTTTTTTTGAATTCTTGACAAATAAAAACATTTTTAGTGTAATTACGATAAATAAGTAATACTGCGTAATTTACGTAATAAATAAATAATTATATCAAATATTTAGGGACATTTTAGCACGGAGACGTGGCAAAACTTTTTTACGCAACTATTTCAATTCTCAAAACTGGTTATATTTCTTGTTAGGAGTGAGTAATCTTTACTAATGTATGAGTTCAAACCATTGGCGTGATAAAAATATACGTTTACACTTTTGATACTTCAAAACGGCCTCTATGACTAATTTGTTTTAGTAATCCGTAGGCAATTATTCAATTCACGCTGTGAGTTATTTCAATGCTCATTAGCAAACAGTCACTAAATGAACATATATTTTGATATATCTTATATATCAAATTCTCGTGTTACAATGTTAGTAACCGTGCTCCTCCGAAACGGCTTTACCGATTTTCACCAAATTTTATATGCATATTCAGTAGGTCTGAGAATCGACTACTATCTATTTTTCATACCTCTAAGTGATAAGGGTTGTTTACCTTTAACATTTTTTATTTATATGGCAACACAATATTTGCCGGGTTAGCTAGTAAATGTATAAAATATCTACATACATTCTAGTTCGTAGAGCAAACAAGCAAAGAGAAATTTATTGATCTCAAAACTCACAGCGAAGAGTTACCCAGACAAAGTTGTTTAATGTTTTTCTAATTACTTTGCGAGTCTTAATTAAAGGCGATGTCAATACTGTCTTAGATTATCGATCGAAAACCATATACATAATTATTTCAATGTTCTAACATTAATCACTAACCATATAACATCAAGATCAAACATAATTATTTTATAGTCTTCATAAGTCCTTCGAAATGGAACAACCACATTATGCTTAATTCCGCTTCGCAAACAAAATAACCCGATCAATTTACATTAATTAAGTACCCACTTTGATTAAATTCTTGAAGATTAATACATGCGATTAGCAATTGGATTCCTTTACTCAATGCACCTGACTCTCCCCGCTTGCTGGCATCTTTGAATTTGAAGCTACGATATAGTCTCCGCAAAGGCTCGAACGGACCCATCCACAGATGTCACCGTCGCGGTGTCCAACCAATCGAGCGACGAGTCGACACAAAACCGTGCGGACAAAGAAATCAGATTGAAATCCGCGTACGTATCCACCGACAAGTCGGACGACGACTTGGACGTCTGCGCGGTTGCGTCACCGGTCGGCCGATTCGTCGGCCGTCGGTACGTACCTAGTTTAATTTACGGCGTTGAAGATAATAGGTGGTGTTAAATTTGCTGTAATGGCGCCCTTTTTGGCATTTTTTTAACCGATCATGACTCTGTATTGTCTCCTCCTTTAAACGCGCGATTGTCTGCTAATTGGCTTATGTTCGCTCACGTTATAGATGGGCATTATGGCGTCACAAAATTAATTTGCCACTTATCGCTCCGTAACTTTATCGCTTCTATAATAAGTCTGTGGTATTTACGTAATATTAGTTTTCAATTATGTTTCATTATGTTGTAGTGAATATAATTCGAAATGGCGTTGCAATGAATTTAATTAAAATCGTGATTTGTTATTTCAAATTTGGCATTAGCTGCGCTTGTACTGCAAATAGTGCTTCCTAAAGACAGTAACACTATTACGTCAACTTATTAGACGCTGGCTTTTAAATGTAAACTAATGATGCAAGACGTTATATAATTTAGATTTATTCATGACAATATTTCTTTCAAACACACTTAAATTTCCTGAGTTGTCCATAAATTTGGTACTTCTATGTGTCTAGTCGAATCTAGACTGACGGGGACCATCGACCAGTGCACTGAACTCGAGCCAGACTTTGCTAGATCTGTCTGGACTAGATCTAGACTAGACAGTGTAGCTGTGCGCTTCCACCTACGTTTTGCAAAAGAATTAGATCCGCGCTCGCATTCAAACCCGAAATTACACAAAACAAAGCGACTTCAAAATGGAGAGAATATTTCATAATTGTGTATTTTTGTCTTTTAATGAACACTAGACGAAGTGGAAATCCGAGCGAGCGTTGTTTTCGAGTATAACAAAAATCTGTTATTACTAAAAATACGGTCTGGTGTTGGTATTCAAAACCGAAACCTTTTACGGCCGCAGCAGACATGCTACTTTTAGAATCGGCGTTTTGCGTTTTGGCGATTGCATAGACATGCGTCGCGATTTGGCGATTTTCTGCGTTCGGTCGTGGTATTGAAAATGTGCTTTTTATTGATAGAATTAATGCTACATCGCGTCTTTGGCGTCTCGTTGCTGCAAAGAGTATCCGAAAGTATTTACGACCCGCGCTTAACATCGTGCCGTCTGTAACTCTGTAGTATTTGATCACTCCATCTACCTTCTGAAGAGGAGCTAATGCCCTTTGTTAATATTTAATCTATACATTCCTTACCTAACAAAGATCTACCAAAACCTTAACAATTCATTTTAAATATGAAGAAATTGTCAAATCGATCTTTAGTAGCCACATTAAAGTTAAATTGATTCGAGCAAGTCGTCGAACGCTGATGCTAAAAGTAGCAAGTCTGCTACCTCCCTTTTAAGGCGAGCCGTGTACCACGTCACACGTGCATAGGTTTCACTGTACAGTAATTTGGAAGTGGAGTGAGAATGAATCGAGTGGAACAATGCCTACGATATGTTGCTATAAACGATATCGCTATTGACCGACCAATGTATGATGTAATGAAATAATAATTGTTCAATAACATTGTATTTTTGACAGTTTTAGCGTTTAAGCGATTTTATTTGGTTACATAATAATATTAAAATAAAATAATTATTTTAACATGCTTACGGATGCCCACATCACTAAATGAAGACATAAATAAATTATTAAAATTTTATTGTACTACTTTGTAGAGACGGCGGCGACACCGATGTAGAGAAACGTATAATGTACATGCACTTCTTATTCTTTTTTAAATATAAGTTTTTCCGTCCGAATAATTGTTTATTTTAAAAAAAGAATAAAATAAATAATTAGTCAAAGGGAAACAATATTACATTTTTTTTGTTATAAGTCATCGTAAAACTGCGACTAACTGTGGTTAGATATTCTACGTAATCTTTGCCTTTGGCTTCAATTTTTTTGGAAATTTATCAAAACGTCTTTAAAGTTATCTGATACAATCTTTGTATAAATTGTAGTGTACTCTAATGTAGTCATTTCAATTTGTTATTTTGCTTTCGTCATAGCACCCTTGTTACAAGGGGGTGTATAAAATAGGGGTGCGAAAGTAACTGATAAGTTTAGTGCGCTTGGTAGCTAAGCAGTAAGTCAATATAACAGGGTATATCTTCGAAGTCTTAGATATACATTTTAATGGATCTAGTAATCATTGTAAAAATAAAAAACAGAGTGCTAATATGTAATTGATTGAGAGGGGAAATAATATAGCTTATATCGAGTGATATAAGCTAGATTACTTCCCTTCTTAGGTAGGTAGCTTCTTAGGAGGTATCGTTTGGGTTCGTCTTGATTTTGGGAGTCCACAATCAAGACGAACCCAACGATACCTCCTAGTATCTTATAAAATTCTCGTGTCACAAAGCTAGTACTCCTCCGAAACGGCTTTACCGATTTTCACCAAATTTTAAATGCATATTCAGTAGGTCTTACAATCGTTTTCTATCTATTTTTATACCCCTAAGTGATAATAGTTGTTCACCCTTAACATTTTTTCATTTATATGGCAACACGACGTTTTCTGGGTCAGCTAGTGATAACATATTATGTTAAGATCCGTCAATTAGGCTGTAGTGCGAGCTAAATAAAAAGTTTAAAAAATAGAGGAAAATCTGTTATTTTTACAAATAATTGTTTTACATGATATTTTTTATGCAATTCCATTTAATAGTACAAAATGAATGATAAGACACATACATCGGCTCGATAAACATTACCGCGTGCATTTTTTATCTTATCAGTCTGACGAGGGTTCTGGGTTGGATTCCCGGTTAGGGAGACTTTAAGTGACGATTTTTTTTGTATAAATTTTAACATATAATCTGTTAGTTTTTATTTAATACACAAATATTAAGGTAAATTCAGATGCTTTTAACGTATAACGTTTTCAATCTTGAAATCTAACGTGAGCCCTTATATACAGGGTTCGTGACGGCTCTCGTGTACGTTAAGTGTAGGTTTTATAAAACAAACAATACCAAGATATGCGTTTCACGTTAACATTACACGATACATTACACTCGTCTGGAGCCGCCTTTAGGTAGAAGTGTCAGACGGTAAGCGGAACGGCTAAGCTTAGTGCGCGGTCGCCAGCAAAAATGGGTCAACAACCTTTGAATTTGCGTAGTAGGTTGCTTTATAGTTCATAGTTTGTATATCAATAAACGCATTCTACATTATTTTTACTTTACACATCAGTCACAGGGTAATAGTTCGTGTAAAATTGCTAGTCCGCACCGAATTGCTGTCCAATATAGAAATGAGTCGCGACGCCATAGCAAATCGATGACTACACCTGCTCGCAACAACTTCATAGTGGACTGGCAGATTGGTGCAGACTATAATAATAATTTAAAGTATGCAACTACTTCTTTTTTAACACCCTTTTATTAGCTTGGGTTGTATGTATGTATGTATGTAACGGAATCTTTGACCTCGATTTTTACCCACTTTGAACGGTCCGATTAATTTAAAATTTTGAACAATTATCAAGAATTGATGACAATATACGATTTTAATAATTAAATATTTAAGTAATTTAAATATTATTAATAATTAAATAATATTTAACTTACCCTTGTTTTAGTGTGAGGATCGAAACGTTTACGTATTTTAAAACAGTTATTTACAACCGATTGCGCTGAAATTTTGCATACACGTTCGATTTGGATGAAAATGCATGATTAGATTAGAGGTATCATTCTAAACACAATATTTTAGACCAAAAATTCTTATACACCCCTGTGATACAGGTAACAAATAAATGAGTTTTCTGAAATAAATACGAAAAAATGTTCAGCTTGTGCTTTTTTTTAACTTTTTTAACATAAATTTACTTATAGTACATGGACAAAATGTGTCAAAAATTTAAAATTGTCGAACAATACGGCAACAAAATAAATAATGTATTAATTTTTACATTTATGTCAATACATCAAGTTGTATCAACATACATTAAATGTGTAAATATGTAGTTAATGCGTAAATTTAAATAAAAATAAGCATGACAAATGGTTATTGAAATAATGTATCACTTAAATTGTGTGATACGTAATAAGTAGGTCAATTAATGAGTAGGTAAGTATGTACATATATTTGTATAGTATTGTAATGAATGATATTTAATTTACTCTCAACGATTATAATTTTAATTATTTATAAACAATGAAGCTCTGAAATAGTTCAGTTTATATTATACTGCCGCCCGTGGACATCTGTAATCAACCCCAGATAGGATTAGATATTTCTACCCCTGAGGACTAAGCTGGAACGCCTCGGAAAAGCATGTCTCCCTTACCACACCCTTCAAACCAGAACACAACAGCACTCAACACTACTGTTATGAGGCAGAAATAGGTGTGAATCATTATTTTTATATGTTTTAAAAAAACAGTTTATGTACAAAATATTCATAATATTCGGAATATTTGATAAGTACCTATAATGAAACAATTTAGGACTTTTAAAGCAAGATAAATTTAATAAAAGTTTTATAGTTTTTTTTTTATTTTTTTTTAAATACGATACGATAAATAAAAACAATTAAAATAAGCATCCTTAAACGATAAATTAAGTCAATAAAGCTCCGAATGTATTTGGGATGTTATTTATATTATGTTTATCTTATTATTTTTATTTACTTTTTGATTTAATTAAAAATAATTTAATTGCAAGTGATAATTTAATGTTAAAAATATATGTAAAATATATATCAGGCATATTAAATAAGTCTGTATGTATTATCCGGATTATCTTAGCATTATACCACGTGTCTACAGGAGCTAAGCATGCCTCGGGCATGAAGCCTTAAAGACGGAACTCTTGACTTCCCGTCTTTCTTTTTTCAGCTCCTTCCTTTTCATACCGTCTTAAGATACCATTCAGATGTAAGGATCTAAGCATTCGGAGTAAATTTTAAAGCATCCTACATATTTTTGCATTCTTACAGCTAGCGTACCACTGATGTAAAGATTTAATGACGCTCATACTTATTCATATTTAATGCGAAAAAAATGTTTTTGCTTGCAACATAGATCAGTAAAGATACTTCGCCGCCTTGAAATTGAATGAAGCCATAAACGGCTTATTTTAGTAAGTTCTTTTTTTGAATTCTTGTCAAATAAAAACATTTTTAGAGTAAATTTACGAATAAATAACTAATAATGCGTAATTTACGTAATAAATAAATAATGATTTCAAATATTTTAGGGACGTTTTAGCACGGAGACGTGGCAAAACTTTTTTACGCAACTATTTCAACTCTCAAAACTGGGTACATTTTCTTGTTAGAAGTGAGTAATCTTTACTTATCTATAGCTTGCAATTAGAGATTTTTACAGGATACTTACTTTTAACTTTTAACTGTTTTGAAATATAAAAAATACCAAGGTTTTTATTATTCAAAATACTAATATTTCGCGTATTGGGAATAAATTGGAAATTAAATATGACATGTTAATAAAATATTATCTAAAGACATTCAGTTGTAATTTTTGAAGAATCTGATTTTTTATCAACATTTTTATAAAACAAACATTGATCGTTATCTCATTTCTCTGACTTTCCATTGTTGTTTTACTTCATAGGGATTATTCTGTTAAACGATATAATTATGATGATAATATGAATATTAACATATTTAGTATAAATCGATCGAGTAGTAATATAACAATTACGGAAAGAAGTCGTAACATAAAATGTCCATATATAAACATATCCTTCAACAAATCCAGAAAGTAGGTTGTTATTTTTAGACTTCTTTCTCCGTCATCACGTAAGAAGGAGCATTCTTAGAAGTCTTAGGATGTATTTCTACACGGTGTAGCAGTAACGGAAACATTATAATACCTTATTTGTAAATCAGACTTAATAGTAACTTGATCGAATCTTTATAGAAGTCAGTCATGTAAGTGATCCTATTTAGGTTAGGTTAGGTTAGTCATAAATATTGAAATCTTAATTCTTCCATAATTAAGCATGTTTCGTGTTATGATTTGTAAGTGGTGGCTTTATATAAGAAATGTAAGTAGGTTTTTTAACATCGTAGGTGTAAAATACTTTTTTTTTACTGAAGAGATCGTCTGAAAGTTTACTATAATTCTCGCTATTACATTACAAAATTACTTCCGCCTTAAAACAACAAAGTTAAGCGCTGCTGTATTTTGATTTGATGGTTATGGTAAGTTACAGACACTTGTATATGGCGTTCCAACTTAGTCCTCAGGGGTAGCGACACATCTAGATTACTCCAACGACTGCAACTTATTCTGTCTTAGAGTATTATCTAAGACAGACTAAGTTGGAACGCCTCGAAGAAGAGTCTCTTCGGTACCACGCCCTACAAAAGAGTACACAACAGCACATAACTCTCTTGTACAGGATAAAAAAATAGGAGATCTTGAAAGAAAAAAAGAAATATTTTTTTCAGGAGTCAAACAAATAAGGATTCTACCAGCTTCAGACAATTAAACTTACAATACTTTAGATCACATGCACTAAGTAATAACTATGAGGCTTATATTATCAAGTGAAAGTAATTGCTTTAATATATGTAGCAGAAGCGAAAATAAGTGTTCATTGAATTATTGATAAGATAGGTACCAGACATTATTATAATACCTATCTCTGTGCATGGCAATATTTAGATATACACATATGATATCAGCAGTCATACATTTGATAACATGGCAGATATGTTACAGAGTTTAATAATCTACTCTATGCTAACGTGTAGGTTGGGCAAGTTTTTTTTATAATATACGAGTAGCAGACGAGCATTCAGTCCACCTGATTGTAAGTGGCTACTGCCGCCCATGCACATTTGTAATCAACCCGAGGTAGGATTAGATATTTCTACCTGATGTCGGCTACAGATGCGCCGTTACCCCTGAGGACTTAGCTGGAACGCCTCGGAAGAGTATGTCTCCTTTACCACACCCTTCAAACCAGAACGCAGCAACGTTTAACACTGCAGTTATGAGGCAGAAATAGATGTGGCGGTGATTCCGCCGGAGTCAATCTGCAAAGGGTTCTACCATCTTCAAAGTGTTTATGATTTTAAAAATAACTGCCAAAGTATCTGTCCCACTGCTGGGCATGGATCTTCTCTCGAACTTCATACCTTTCGGTTGAGATACCGAGTTTTAACTACTATGCCTTAACTGGTTAATCAGATAGCTCTGTCTGTGAAATCGTAGCTTATTAAACAATTTTATCAACAATTATTTAAAAAAAAATATGAAAATAAAGGGATTTGTACGGGCTTATACCGTACATATAATAATTAGTGTTTTGTCAGCATTTTGGGTCCCGCTCGCGGTCGTCATAAGCAATTTACCTCAGTACGCTATTAACTGTCTACTGCGACGCGTGTACTCAATCTATCTCTATTTTGTATTGTCATAATCTCATTGAATGTGGATCAATAAATCATAGCAAAGTAACTAGCCTTTTCATCATAGCAATTAGCTTTTACAGGATTACTTATGCTTTCAATGCCATAATTGTTAGTTATTTGTATTCTTTTGAAATAGGTTCTTTTTAATAAATGTGATGTAACTTAAGTAAGATGTAGCTAAAGTGTAACTTATAAACTAAGAGGGGCACTATTATTGTAGGCAAAACTCAGCAGTAAAAAAGCAAAATTTGTCATCAAATATACATGTTTACTTAGATAGGTGTACTTATATAAAGCAATAGCAATCCGTAGGGATTATACGAATCTGGATTCAACTTTGTTTTATTTAGATAGGTATATAAATATTTAATAGCTAACCCTTTTAGGGTCTCTCCTATGAACCTAAAAGGCCTGGGACATACCATACCACATTCTGCTAAAACAGAATAGGGGAATATCATCTTCATGGTTATAGCAAGTGATAATTAATTTATATTATGAACATTACTAAAAATCAGAGGTGCATGCCTAGGATTCGAACGTTGGACCTCTTGAAAGACAGATATAAAAGGAAGTACATATAAAATAAATACATCACCAAAAAATTGTCACGAAAGGCCATAGTACGTACCATATTCAAACCATCTTATAAATATCGGTTTTCTATTTCAAGTAAGTAGGTATAGGCTAAAATTTAGAGGTGTCTGGGATTCGTTGTATGAAGGACGTACATGTTAATACATCATCAAAAACATTTTTCTCGAAAGGCCGTCATATTATATCTCGAAAGGTCGTCATATTAAGGTGGTAGAACTCTTTGTGGTTCGTGCGGCGGCACCACCGCCACACCTACTTCTACCTAATAACAGCAGTGTTAGGCGTTGCTGTGTTCCGGTTTGAAGGGTGTGGTAAGGGAGACAGACTTTTCCGAGGCGTTCCAACTTAGTCCTCAGGGGTAGCGGCACATCTGTGGCCGAACTCAGGTAGGAATATCTAATCTTATCTGGGGTTGATTGCAGCTGTCCATGAGCGGCAGTAGCCACTTACTATCAGGTGGACTGCATGCTCGTCTGCTACTCTTATATTATAAAAAAAAAATATTAAAACTATTTCATAAATGAGATACCCGTCTTCTACTTCAAGTAGATACACACAAGATTTACTTTTTAGTCCTGGGTAATAAGTGTTTCTGGGTATTCGAAAGCTGTCCATTAGGGTCCCCTCTGTAATCTTGTCAGTGTGTTCGCGGCCACGTCCGCTACGTTTGTCACACTTAGCACGTCGTTACGACGGATGTGTGATCGCGGATCGATAGCGTGTTAGCCGATTTTTGTTTGATTATCGTAATTGAAGTTTTTGACTTGTCGATATATTTTTTTTTATTTATATTTGTTATGATTTGAATAGCATTATCTACTAGTACATTAATTGAATTATTAATTATTATAAAAACAAATATTTCAAAATAATTAACTAAAAAGAGAAGTCTCTGTCATTCCCACAATTAGACGAATCCAACAACACCTTATATGTTGGAATCCCTTAAGCCGTTTGAGCTGCAGGGTTTCATAGTATGAGACATGTTTATATGTCATATACATACATGCACACACACACATACAAACGCGCGAAAAACATTCAGTTACATCGTTCACAATATATTTGCATCAGAACTATTTCGATTTAGAATTTTCGATTTTTTATTTGTCTAAACTTCAGCACATAACGCACTAGCGTTTTCAAAGAAACTAGCGAATCTTCCAAAGCGGCCATTAGTCAGATATTCCTTTGGAGCTGAAGGCTATCTAGAAACCCCGCTTATCACACTCGTCACGTAAAGTCACGACGCTTCGTCACCCATTCGCGTGCTACAAACATACGTATGCAGTTAAAAATTATATATTTACATTTACATTATGATATATTTATTACAATACAAATAATATACTTTATTGTGAGTATTGATTATAGAAACTATTTGTCATACTGTTTCTTTGAAGTTATTCTTTTGACACGTTTAAGACAACTGATCAGAGTGCATTTTAAATGGTCGTTGATGAGATTGCGCGCCGGTGTAACACATATTTTAGGACGAAATTGCGCGCGTTGATGTAACACATAATTTATTTGTAGTACCTCTTTATTTTCGTCTGTTAGTCGTTTTTTTAATAATTATGTCAAAGAAGTATATCTTCTAACACACACATCTTAAGGTGGTAGAACAGTTCTTAGTTCGAAGTATAGATTTATGTAAGATCATCAGTGATGTCATGAGGGAAAGTATACCTAAGTCTTGTATAAGGCGTCTATTTGGCTACTGTGTCTAAAAGACGCCTTTATGAGCTATTTTAATCGCCCACGTTATCAAAAATAAAACATGTAACGTCAGGTAACGTCATTATTATATAACGGTAGCAAGGCAGAAGATACGTACTAATAGCGATATGTATTTAATTGAAAATAAAATGCTTCTATCGGGTGTTTCATTAAGATTTAATAACATCTATAAGCATACTATCTTACGAGTATATACACTTAGGTATATGTTGTATTATAAAAGCGAAAATACTCACTCACCGACTAACTAATCATCGCAGAGCTTAAACTACTGAAGCTAGGGCTACTATGATGTAGGCACTCACTGAGAGAGGATTTTTGATATACCACCCCTAAGGGGCTTAAATATTAAAATTTGTATTTGGCTTTCTGGTTAGAAATAACTAAAGACCTGTTTCGACGTTTTTAGAAAATCAACCCCTAAAGTGATAGTGGTGAAAGTTTGTTTGAAAATCTGTTAATTTTGAATCAAACCCTACTAAAATCTGTATTTGACTTTCTGGTTACAAAAAATTAAACACTTGTTTCAATATTTTCAGAAAATCTAGTGATAGGGGTTAAAGTTTTGTATTATTACACGCTTTATATTAGCTTCACTTGTATGTTTGTCAGTGAGTAACTCCGTTTTTCAGTAGAAAGAAATCAACATACATCCTTAGTTACCCTGCATGTATGAAAGAATAAATAGTTTTTTGAACTATATTTTTTTATGTTATGTTATAGTCTACGCGTGAAGTCGCGGGCAACGAGTAGTATACAGCACACCTATATTCATATTCTTCTTTTAAACTAAGCAATTCCTCGCTAACCAGTTAACTAGTACTAATATCACAACACAAACATGCCATTGAAATGAAACGGAAAAATGGGTCATTCAAGTAGGTCGCATTAACAAAATCGGTTCCTTTTTACCGACAGGTGTCGTACGAATACGCAACAGTCGGAGTCATTGACACTTTTGGCAAATAGCATCCAAAGTGACATTGGTGACTAAAAATAACCCCAATGCTTTCATGACCAGCGCGAACAACGTTCGTAGTGTTACACTACCTCAAATATTAATACAAGTGACTACCTTTGTAGGGTTCCGTTTTTTAATATTGTAAACGTACAGTCTACATGGTGACCACTGCTTCTTGCATATCTTGTACGTCTGTAATTAACCTAGTTATGATTAGATTTCTATCTCTGTAGGGTTCTGTATCCAAATGGTAAAAACGGGATCTATTACTATGCCGTCCTCTGTCCGTCTGCTACGAGGTCCAACCCTTGAATAGACCATTATTTTTTTTTAAAAGTGTGCATTAATATTGTGTGTTCCGCTATTACAACCGATATTATACATAATAACGTTAAAAATAAAGGGGCGGCTGTATAAAACAAACTCATATTATCAACTGGTATTTTTTTATTTTTGATATACGTATCTTTTGAACAGTTATAGGTAGACTTAATATTTTACTTTGCATGTACTTCTATAGCCGGTATGATAGCAATTACTAATATGTATGTATGATAACAACTATATTGAACAGTACGGAATCCACTATGAGTTAGCTCGACTCGCCCTTGGCCGATTTTTATGGTCAATGACCTTAGCTAATGTCTGGTGCTCCTAATAATTATTACGTCGAAGTTCTGGCGCTTGAAAGATTGCCTTTTGAGTCCTAATTTATTGCGAAGCAGCAAAAAAAATGAGTATTGTTGCGGCTACAACCTGAGAATATCAATGACTCTATTTAATATGAAGTGGTAAGCTTAACACAACCTTTGTAATAAAAGTTCATATAAATAATCGAACATTAGTCATAGAAGCTAAAATGTCTCCTTTAATAACCCTAAAGAGTATATTAAAGGTGGTAGAACCCTTTGTGGTTCAACTCCGGCGGCACCACCGCCACACCTATTTCTACCTAATAACAGCAGTGTTAAGCGCAGCTGTGTTCCGATTTGAAGGGTGGTGGTAAGGGAGACAGACTTTTCCGAGGCGTTCTAGCTTAGTCCTCAGGGGTAGCGGCGCATCTGTGGCCGACCTCAGGTAGGAATATCTAATCCTATCTGGGGTTGATTACAGATGTCCATGGGCGGCAGTAGCCACTTACCATCAGGTGGACTGCATGCTCGTCTGCTACTCTTATATTATTAAAAAAAAAAAAAAAAAAAAAACTAAAGACTATAAAAAAGTCTAAGCTGATAAAAAGGTCGCAGAATTAGAAGGAATCACCATCACACCGTTCTGTGACATTCTTTGTGACTTCAGATGGTCATCTGAACATCATAATAAGTATGTAAGTCACAGGAGTCCAAGTCCTAATGCTCGCTACATTAATTTTATAAAGAAGATCACTGGAATTTTATATGGAGGATGCTCAAAACACACAGAGAAAGCAAATTGATCTAGGTGAAGATGCAACTGATATCGTCCAATATTTCGGGACTGAATTCAAAAAACCATATACTGATATTCACTTCTAATGAAGGCTAGTAGTAGTATAATATAATCTTCAATCTTCAACTATAGAGCAGTCATTTGACATTCCCCAATCCTAAGTAGACATAATTTAGTTTAAGTACCAACACGCACGGCGATCGAGCTGACGTAGAACTCTACCACTTGGCGACTCTACTATTGGTAGCGGCGCGACGTATACACTATACATATTCAAAACACATTGAACGCTGTTTACAATTTACTTTTAGATGCAGTATTGTTTGAAATTTATGTCTGTATCAGTTATTGAGTAAAATCTAACTTTGTAATATATAAAATAAATTGCTTTTGAAGCAATGGGAAAGCAGTCAATCTTAATTGATATTTAGTAATTTTTACAGTTGTTAGACGCTATTATAGAAGCAGTAGTCGATTTACAAATGTTACAAATCTAAGAATGACATTAGTAATCGATCTAAGATAGAACACCAATCCTATTAGACATCGATTACAGATGTCCCTGGGCGTAGTGGTCCCTTACCATCAGGTGGACTGCAACGTTTGCACTGCAAATAACCGAAACGTGACCAGAGCTCACATGACCATGAGTGGTTTAATTATAAAGTATGATACAGTAATAAACGAGACTATTTATAAATTGACCGTATTCTATATTATTAGTAGAGTAAATAAATAACTGGCCATAATCATCTTTTATATAGGTTATGATAAATCATTCGGTATGAATCAATTACTTCCGTATGGATGATTCAATCTGCCCGATCATCATTTGTTTTAATATAAATGTCCAATGGCTCGCGCGCCAAAAATCGCGCTGTACTTATCTATCTGTGTTGGATAAAACTAGGTCCTAATATTTTCAGTCTATGATAGGTCAACACATTAAAAAAAAACGAATATGTTGTTAAAACTACTTTTTGTTTTAGTAGACCGGGTAGGTTTTGAGCACGGAGGTATTGCTAGAGTACAAAAACGTAGGTATACCTACATATATAAAGATAGATAGGTATGTGGTCTAACAGGATATATACGTAGATTTGGTTGTTTTATTAATTCTTGAAATTCATTCAGTTTGAGGAAATCGCATCGCATGTATTCAAATTCTGTGGTAAACGTTGTAAGTAATAAATCTACCTACTATTTCCTATTATTAACTTCCTATTTTCATATTACATTCGTAGTTTCAATGGCAAATAGAGGTGCGTTTAATATTGTATAATCTAAGTGGTGTAAATAAAGAACAGTCGACCGAAACAGCTGATAACGGAAATCGTATCGCGGTTGAAATAGTTGCATCAAGGTAACAATAATGTCTTCGAGTGCACGGCGTGTATCTTGCAACGTTATCACCTTTCAAGAGCCAACTAATGCAATAAATCTCAAACAGGTATACAACAATTTATGGACGTAAAACGACAAGTTAATAACCGTAAAATGTTGATGAAACTGTCACTTGTTTTTTCAATAATCAAGGACTAGCGACGTCAGTCAGCCTCGGCGCGACGCGGCCGCGTATCGGTGCCACGGGCGCTCGGCTCCGCTCGGCAAACTTCGGCAATCCTCGGCTCCGCTACCAAATAACGCTACTCTCTTTGTTCTCATTTGAATGTACGTAATGGGTGCCACTGTTTCTTCTTCAATTTAAAATAATGTAAACAAACTATAATGTAATCTGCCCACTTTTACTGATTGCGTTTGAATTAAGAAGCGAGGTGTATCGGTTGCTTATTTATAATAATGTGAACTGTTTCTGTAATAACTATTTTCGCGCAACTAATGAATGTAATTTACGAGGCTCTTAACTTTTTAATTTGGCTTTCCGCAAATTCCTTTAGGAACTTGCCTTTTATATTTTGGATAAACAGATTATGTAGACGGATTTACAGCTTTGTAACATTGCTGATAAATCAGTGTGTTTAGTTTAAAATAAAAAATATCGTGTTTAGAAATATTTGTAATACTAATAACATGGTTATTTAAACTTTATTTACAATATTTGTTCTGTTCACAAGTAAATAGATATTGACTAAATAGATTATCAGTTCTGGGTCTGGATATCCTTATATATGTGTGTGTAGCACCCAAAATGTGGAATATTAGCGAATGGTGATCGTAATGGGTTTGACACGTTTAACTCATTATTTATTTACGATTTATCGTACTGTATTCGTGTCAGAATTGCCATTAACACTTGTACTAGTTTTTTTTATATAATATTGCAGTAGCAGACGCGCATGCAGTCCACCTGATGGTAAGTGGCTACTGACGCCCATGACGAGTGTAATCAACCCCAGATAAGGTTAGATATTCCTACCTGAATTCGGCCACAGAAACGCCGCTACCCCTAAGGCCTAAGCTAGAACGCCTCGGAAATGTATGTCTCCCTTACCACACCCTTACCACCACCAAAATGGAACACAGCAGCGGCTCACACTGATGCTATTAGGCACAAAAACGTGTGGCGGTGGTGCCGCCGGAGTCGAACCACAAAGGGTTCTACCTTCAATAGTATACAGAAGTATATTAGTAGTATACTAGTATACAGAACATATATGCAACATAAGACGAAATGTAGAGCTGTAGAGCAGAGTCTAAAGCTGATTATACATTCATGATCTAGCTAAACAAGTTAAATGCATTTATTCTTCGCGGATATATCACTAACTCGATGTCAGTCAGTGATAAATAGATGAGCAAAAAGTGAAACATTGGCAAAAACGCCAGAATGCTCCACATTGAGCAGTTAATTGTGATAAATTGCTATAGCGGTTATACGTTCTGGTAATTATCGCAGTTACAACACTTCATAGATACTTTGAAGATGAGTTATTGAAAAGTTTTTGGTACTAAGACGTTATATTATTATTATAAAATATATAATAATTAAGCAGTGATATATTTTATACTTTTTTTCTCTACTCTGCACCAATTCATTGCCAACATCGGAAGTAGATCCGAACTATTTGGTATAATACATACATGGTATATGTAAATAAAAAAAGAAAAAGCAGTGATAGTCTAGTGGTTAAGAAACGCGGCCTCTCAATCGAGGGTTCCGAGGTTCAAATCCCAGGCACGCACCTCTGATTTTCAAATTTATGTGCGTATTAGAAATTAATTATCACTTGCTTAAACGGTGAAGGAAAACATCGTGAGGAAACCTGCATACCTGAGAGATTTATAAAAAAAAACAAATCTTAAAGGTATGTGAAGTCTACCAATACGCACTTGGCCAGCGCGGTGGACTATGGCCTAATCCTTCTCATTCTGAGAGGAGACCCGTGCCCAGCAGTGGGACAGTAATGGGTTGATGATGATGATATGTAAATGTTCTCGTTACTACTAGGTACTGACTCACGGTCGAGTAAAACTTCTGAGAAAAGCCTGGGATATCTCCACCACGCTGATCAAGTGCGTATTTATAAATTAATGTTTTATAAATACTTTGGACATGAGATTCATGTCATAGGGTTCCACGATAGATCGTGGCCTCTACGGAATTCTTAGCCAATATCGAGAGGTACCATGGCCACATCTACTTCTAATGTAACAGTTCTTGTTTCTTATAAATACCGGCTGACTTATTATGACGACCATTATTGTCCTCTTGTCAATTTATTTGTGATCAGTACCCTTACCATGAGTTTTCAAAACATCCCACAATTTTACGTTACGTTTACTCAATCCGTTATTCTGTTACGTTTGCTTCAGTAAACGTAACAATAAGTAAGTGCTCAAGTCTTTTTGTCTCTCAAAAGAGAGAGACAATACATAAAGCGCCGTTTTGTCAATTTAGACATTTAATGTTACGTTACTGACACTAGTTCTGATTCAATCCGCTTGGGGCGCTGATTGGAAATTGTATGGGCAAATACGTAAGCAAATACCAAAATAGTCATATTTGTCAAAACGTAAAAACTCATGGTAAGGTTTAGGTATAGCACCTGTTTTATAAGATGGTTCCAGATTGGTAACAGTGACTTATGAGGTGGGCTCCATGTTCGTTGGCTACAATCTTTAAAAATACCTAAGTGTAATACTGAAACTAATACAAAATTCACACTTGTATAACGCAGTCGTTAAACCGCGGTCTTATGCATTTAATTATGCAATATCAATCATGTTATCGTATGCATTTACTGTTGCCAGTAAATTATGATTTCATTAACCTACCTTTAACTAAGTACATATTTGTAAAAGAACATAGAAACTGAGAAAGAAATATTACATAAATAACAGTGTAAAGCTGCTGTTTTGGTTCATGATGTGGTGGACTCTGGTAGATTGTAAAACATTTAGGTCTTATAATAAGGACTATGTGTAAATATATTTTTGCTTATAATCTTATTTATTTGACAACATATTTATCTGCCTGCGGAGGGTAATGTATTTATGGATGTATGTACTCCTATCTCTTCTTCTTTGTGCACCCTCTTTTTTTTCTCGAGGGGGAAACCTTCAAAAGGTACCCGGTGCCGTGGGAGTGACACGGGGTTTTGTGGGACTTTTACCGCACTATAACCCCCCCGGTGGCCGTCCTCGACCACACATACCGCCGTCCTTCTCGAGGTCGCTAGCCGGGCGGTTCGAGCTCCCACTCTTACCACCCGCAACCCCAAAAGCCCCTTTTAGTCGCCTCTTACGACAGGCAGGGTAGGGTAGGGATACCGTAGCCCTATTCTGGTCCCGGAACTACAGGGACATTGTGCACCCTCTGCAGCACAAACAGGTTGCAAATAAGGTATCGTTTAAATCGTGTTAATTATGATATAGGCTATATTTTAAAGCAGACGAGTTTTTTGCTTTCATAATAGTTGTGTTGTTCATATTAGCACACGTTAGATAAATGTGATGTATTTACGCATGTAATATTAAAAATATCTTCTTTTTATAAGACCCTATTACAGACAGAAATTCGTGCGTCCACACTGAAATTATAAAGAAATCTACCTCTAAAATTATTCATTAACATTAATAATATAATAAGCGTTAATAACGTAGGCGTTATAACATTAATATTTCTAGCATGATTAAATAGCGTATATTTAAACACTCTATGACACATAATATAAATATAACAATAAACACTAATTTTATTAATAACAATTGACGCTAGTATTATAAATAACGGACGACATTATCACAAAGCTTGATAACATGTTATTTCATATAATCAAATGCGTATTGTATTGTATTATGCTTTTGATAAGTAACCAATATTAGTTTTTTGAGTTTTTTTCATCATCATCATCATCGACAACCCATTATTGTCCCACTGCTGTACGGGTCTCCTCTCAGATTGCGAAGGATTTTTGTATAAGATCGAAATAGCAAAGGAGTATGCAGTCCACCTGTAGGTAAGTGGTCAGTGCCACTCGGATATCTGTAGTTGGTTTCCACGATGTAGAACAGGGTCTCTATCTAAAGCCGATTGCAGACGCGTTGCTTCTTCTGAGAACTAAGATAGTCGCCTCATATTTAATTTATTCAGAATCTACACCTCTTTAAACAATAATTGTTTCACGTTAGAAATAGGTGTTTCTGCCTAATAACAGTAGTGTAAGGCTCTTTCACCCATTGCTATAGTCCTCGGCGACAGTTGCAACTCAAACTATCGCTCGTGTCGCTCACTGTCGCCCATGTGTTCCTGCCTTAATGAAAACGACTTAGTTTATTAGCACCATGACACTTGTCGCACCCAGACGCCTTAAAACCAACAAGAATCGATATAAAATACGGCGTACAGTAATCACTGTCTACCCGATCTAAACGAGAGATAGCCCCGATGGTAAATTTATCACCACCAGCGACTAAATTAGGGATGGCGATCTGAGATCGATTAATCGAAGAATCGATCTTTTGGGCCAAAAAATCGATTATTTTGCTCGATCTCCGATCTCTCGTAATGGATTGATTCAGTGAATCGATCTTTCATCCTAGAAAATTGATCTTTTCGTAGTTGGTTGAATGTGTTATAGAATATTTTTTTTGCTGAGGGATACGTATTTCAGTGCTTGTTTGGTCCTGATACCTGTTTTCGCTATCTTCTTCCCTTTTAGCTGAAAAGATCGATGATCGATTTTTTGAGAATCGACTCTTTGGACTTCGATTTTTTTGTGAATCGATTTATTACACTTCGATTCAAATCGATTCAAGAATCGATCTTTTTCGGAAAGGACCGCCATCCCTAGACCAAATGTTAATCACGAGGAATTAATGACTACATGACCTACGGCTAGCTGTTTGGATTGTAAATAGTTGCATTGTCGTTAAACTTTTGAGATTTTATTTTATTTGATATTTAGCACCTACATTGTGTTGGTTTTAATTAAACTTCGATATATACATGTTTTTACGCAATATTCCACCTTAGTCCTCAGGGTAGCAGCGCATTTGTGGCCGACCAGGTCAGGTAGGAATATCTAATCGTCTCTAGGTTTGATTACAGATGGCCATAGGTGGCGGCAGCCGCTTACCGTCAGGTGCACTGCATGCTCGTCTGCTACTCCTATACTATAAAAAAATCTCTGCCTACTAGAAATTGTCGAATTGCGATAAAAAAAAACTCTTTTTAATTCGCGTGATATATCAATTGATTATTTTATTAATTACAGAACAGAATATTTTGATTCTACAGATCGATTATTAACAGCGGATATTATCAGATCCTTAGCAGATTAACACAAAACCCTCGAGAATGATTGCACACGCAAAATATTTCGCTTCACGTACACACGTTATTTCTTATAAGTTGTTGAACTCGCTTGCCTACGCTGTGCGTTGTTGAAAAACATCACCAGATCAACTGCGCATTGTTTGTCTCGTAGACATTTACAAACAAATTACTTATGTCTAGGTACTTATTCCTTTGCACGTAATAGGTGCAAAATATTTTGCATTCTAGCGCTGTTTATTTCATGTTGTTTGAGGCTTAATTAAAATTACTGTTATAATAATATAAAATACGAGTAACGTATAAGCCTTATTCATATTCATTATAAGTTTTCCTTAGATAGATAGTTATACGTTTTCATAGATCAGAGGACACGTTAAGCCATCGGTTCCTGTTGACGTTGGTTGCTAAATCTTATCAGCCATATGGGCAATTTGAAAACCATTTTTGGAAAACCTGAGGTAACATATCATAGTTGGTCTCCATGGCGAGGGCAATTGAAGGAACACAATTGCGTCCTACGCCAAAGTTCTGTTACAGGAGTAGGAGATATGGTGACCCATTCACTTACGATAGGCAGTATGAAAACCCAACCCAACCGAACCTAACCCGTACACTTCAAATCTTACTTACCATATGGACCCTGTAAAACCATCTGATACATCTGATACTATGGTCTCCTACCCCCAATTTAAGCAGTATAGTATATATTATATACTCCAGACGTCCTCCAGGAAGTGCCAAGAAGTAGAAAGGTTTCAACTAACTAATAATCTATAATTAAGATATATAGTACAATAATCAAGGCATTATCATTACGTGCTACAAAATTCATTTCAACTCACTGCCTACCGATTAGCTGCTAATGTGTTATTGTAAATTAATTAGAACCCTTAATTACAGCACGAACCAATAATTAGCGTAATAATCTGTGCTATTTGCATCTAAACCTGTTTAAGGAAGTGTATTAATGTAGTTATATATCACTTTATATCTTAAAATGTTTGTACAACAAAAAAGTCGTATGTTAATGTTAAGTAATATATGTAACAGTTTTATGTTAAGTAGTATAAAAAAATATTAAAATGTTACATGTTAAAATGTTTGTTTAAACCATAACTGACATTTTAATTTTATTTAATTTAAAATATGGAAGAATCGACTTGTATTTATAAAATATCGTGTTGTCTTGATAAATAGCACGACAGATTTCATGCTAGAATTGTGGGTGTCATCCCCTTCGTGCACCCTTTCAACGCGGATTTTTATTTTTTTTTAAGCAAGAACCCCAAAGATTCACTAAAAAGGATAAATAAAGAGAACCTACCTATAAATTCCTCTATATTCTGACTTCAAAAAATTTTATTGAAATCGATTAGAAGAAAAAGTGTGTTTTAAAGTTTTTACATAACATTTATATAATAGGTATAATATGCAAATAAGCGGTCGCGTTAAAAATACATTTATTTTGAAGTTTAATTACTTCAATATAACCTAGCTACATATCACCTAATGTAAAATAGTTTTTTGACTAAAAGATGCAAATAACATAATGTTATGTATTTTTAAGCATTGACTAATTATTTTTAATACTGTTGGTATTTTACGTTCGCTTCCTCGCAGGCAAGGGTAACGACATTTCGGAAAATAGTGGGGACATGCCCAGACTTGCTGCAAAGTGACATAATATTGTATATAAGTCGTGGAATGCAAGTGGCGATACAAGGTGATTTTCGTAACGCAAATATTGAGTGAGAGGCGTTCTCGCCAAAATTGTGATATGATATCTATTCAATATAAAGTTTATATATCTGTATTGTAATTTCGTCTGTATGACCTAAAAATACTGAATCTATTTGTAAGTACGATATTTTAAAGCAGATTGGGAGTTCTTATCGGAAATAACGTGGAGTATGGTTTACTCAAAAAAATATGTAGAATCATCTAAAAAAACGCTATTTTATGGTAAAATAATTAGGAGGATCTTCTTAACAATTTTAAGATTAGACTAAATTATAGCAAAATATGCACTATTTATGACTGTCATTCGTACCTATGTTTGTTTAAGCATCAAGCTCAAAATACCGACCCAATTTAATAAATTACAATTTAAATGCCTCTGGTTAAGATTTATTTAAAAAAAGTAACATAATATCACTATCACTGTTTTGAAAGAAATATCTACTAAAAATAACCCACGACAGTGTCAATTGATCAACACAGAAAGCCGCGGGCAAAGTTAGTACTTTACATAATATGGCATGATCGTTGAGTATACGTAGAGCGTAATCATTATCACGCACGTCATCACGATGAGTATAAAATTGTGATAAGTCATAAGGTGGTACTCACCGATATTTGATAATCCGAGCAAAATAATGTCAAATTCGATGTACAACCTAGAAAATTTATCGGTCGTTGTCGTTCGTTCGTGGAGGTTTTTACACACTGTGTAAACTTCGTCACAGCTAACAAAGAATTAATCCTACAGTTATGTTATTCCAAGAATTTGGTGGCCGCTCGTGATGAGTGTTTTTATGGGGTAACAAATTAGAATTGGATAGGGAAAGGATTCTTTGTTTTTTATAGTAAATCTGTGTATTTTTAAGTTAATGACAGATAATACGAAATTGTTATGACCTTTTAAAGATACTTTTTTCACGAGGTGTAAATTAACTAAAATATTCTTTGTTTTATTTTTTCCTTATTGTGAAATCTGATATTTTTATTAATGAAAGAATGGAATTATTTTTACATTTTTCAATTTTTTTATTAATTCGGCAACATATTACTATATTTATTTTCTGAAATTTTAAATTATTTCCACACAAATCTAATTTTCGGTGAATCGCAGAAATTACTTTTTCTTAACAATTACGACCCAAAGAGAAGAGCTATTATCAAAGCTTGTCGTAATACGATACAGTCAACTTAAATAAATTCAACATAAAATACCTACACGTTAAACCGGTGTTATAAAAGTTCTGTTACGAGTACATTTAAGAGTGTACTGTTTTTGTGATATTAAAATGGTTGCCTTTGTGGCAGTTCCCTGACTATAAAGTACATTGCGGGATAAATTAATGCTTTGCTTTGTTACCGCACAACAATTTATGCATTGTATTGTGTTATATTTGACATCATCCAATGTAACCTATTAATATTCATCCTTAAGGTTGACTGGTAGAAAATGCTACTTAGCCTTAAGTCCGCCTATTGTACCACTACATTTTTATTGGTCAATAAAGTGTAATAAAAAAAAAAAAAATATTATACGTCCGAAAAGTAGTGTAATTTGAACTTAACTTGTTTCTATAAAGCATGTAATGCAAACACATTATAGACAACGAGTGAGAGGTGAATAAAATGTTTCGGATCCTTTAGGAATCTTCCGTTGGCCTACTAACAATGGACACCGCGGTTTGCAAATGTGTGAACTAAAAGAGGTATAAATGAGTAACAATGATTAGTCAATGATTTTCAACTTTGAAATATACCGAAAATGACAGATTATTCAAGATTTTTTTTAATAACCGGTTTTAGTTTACATTAATATACATATTTAGTATACAAATGACTTCATAAGTACTGTGACTAGATTAAAATTTTACATTGCAGTTCTAAGTACGTAGGTAATTGAATTAAACATGGATCTCTACTACTACTATTGTTACTGTAAAGTACTCATTGATAACTTAGAGATAGTGTGATATCTTGCCGATAGTATCTTATGTAATCTGTCTATGGAATACATTGGACTAAACTTACGGCTGTTAGTAATAATCAAACTTAACCAATTATTGTAGCGTTGCGACCTTTTAAGTACCTATAAGTAAATATTTTTACTAACGTGCATTAGTATGTTATGTTAAATGGCCACTGCCGCCCACAAACATCTGTAATCAACCTCATATTAGAGTCCCACCTGAAGTCGGCCACAAATGAATTGAGGACTAAATTGGAACGCCTCGGGCAATTATGTCACTCTATAAACCAACATGGCAGCTATGAGGCCCAATGCTGTTAATAGGCAGAAATAGATGCGATGGTGCTTGCTCCATCAAGAAGTCAATATGACATTTTCCCATTTGGATGTTTACTTTTTTTTTTCGAATATTTTTGATCTTAAACGTTAAATGGAGGGTCAATGTCTGAACATTGGCCGTTGATTCTGAAATCGTAATTCCACGTGATTTTGCACGTGACTGCGATATTCAGATATGTTCCGTCTTGAACCGTGATCTCTATTAAAAGCTTCGATTTAACGAGCCGAATGAGATGGTACACGCCGAGCAGTGTAAATATGGGTCGACTGGGAGTAGGGTTGCCACCAGCGCGAAATATTCTGGACTGTCCGTTTACACAAAGTGTATAATGTCAGAGATGTAATGATATGTCTCAATATTTGCAAAATATTCTACAATCAATATTATCTTAAAATATGTTATATCTTTTTTAGTTATAAATATTAGAGGCATGTACCAGGGTATATTCAGGGTACATATTCAGGAATATGCTTCTATTTTTATGTTTGTATTCATAAATGTAAACTAAATAAAAATATTAATAAATAAAAATGATTATTTTAATATATGAGTGTGAAATATTATGTACAAAAACGTTATGCAGTTTTAATAGTTATGATAGTAAGTTATTTTGTAAATATTTCAACTTTAAGTCAATCTGCTTTAAGGATTAATCAACGTCGCTTAGTAAGAATTATCGTTCAAGCGTTGATATTGTATTACATATACATTTTGTCCTACAAATGCGTCAAACATGGCGGCCCCACACTCGGCTCGCTGAGCCCGGGCGAGCGCCGCGAACAGGTAATGAATAACAATACCACGTAGGCGCTGCTGCCGTCAATGGATCTGTTTAATGTGTAATCGCTTATAATTCGCACTTACACTTATATTACACTTGTGTTTAACAGATTGAATCAAAGTAGTATTCTTAAATAACAGGTTTTCATGAGAACGCTCGCTAATATACCTCAAATTTAAATATTGACTGAAGAGCGAAGTGGGAGCTATTCCTTTATTAATGTTTAGAAAATTACTATTTATCCTTCCCAAAGGAGATTTGCAAAATGGGGTAACAATAACCTGCTCTAAACAGCTACTAAATATTTATATGGACGACTCTTTAGAAAATTAATTTTCCAAAATACTTTTCTAGTGCTTGTCTATGTGATATGATACGCCTGTGCAATATTTTATGCTTCTTAACCAGCTGTTTTAAACTGTGATTCGTCGGATTTGACTGCAGTTTGAGGTCGATTTTGATACTCAGTTTGCTAGTACAGTAGAAAACACTTAATGCCGTAAATCGACCAATAAAGCTTCATGACATTACGTAACTACCATAGCAAGTGGTTGACGAAAGGATTGCAAAAACGATCGCAGGCAACATTCGTCGCGGAAGTAAGGCGGTGTTCAAACCAAGTGGTAGCTAGGGAGCCCAATCATTAATTATATTGTTGAAATTTGGCAGCAAAGGCAAGGTTATAAAATGAAAAATTAAGTATTTTATTAACTAGTAATAGATAGATGTTGTTTAGTAATAAATTCACGATTTTATCCGAAAGAAACAGAACTACTCGTATGTTAAAATATGAGTTTGTTTAACAATGTAATTATTATTACGAAATTATTTGTATTCGTTATTTAATATGCATTATAATTCGCATTTTACTAATACTTACTTCGATAAATCAAACAATAAAACATTTTTTTATGTTTAAATAATATTATTAATTTTATTTATAATATGAACGGCAGTATATTAAATTTGTTGTATTGCTGTAGCACTTTCAGTTCCGATATTTGTTCAGTAATTGGTCAATATGTTAATTATTTAAAACTTTGCTATAATTATAACATTTTTAAACCACGATATGTTTTTAATACCATTTTTGTATATTATCAGCTGGAGATTTACTATAAATAAATATATTATTACAATTATCCTCGACTAAAATAAGACACTAAAAAAATAGACACAACATAAAGAAAACCGATCCATACGGTATATCTATTTATTCGTAACAACACAACGTCGTCAACCCGATTACGAAAACGACACGTCGCCGGCACGAGCTACGGAAGCGGAGAGCGGTGTTCCACGGCCTTGGCGAGCCCGCCGAAGGTGAAAGTCTTCGCAATTACTGAACCTCGACCCGCCATCCTCTGGCGCACTACTTAACACTGTGTAACGGTATTCGTCAGTCCCTTGTATAAACCCTTTTTGATACTTGCTTATATATTATACATAAGGAGTCTATATAAACACGTGGACCACGTCCTCGTATCGTCTGGCTTCGATTACTTAACTCTGTGTAACGGTATTCGTCAGTCCCTTGCATAAACCCTTTTTGATACTCGCAAATATTTTATACTAGTATATAGACACGTGGACCTACCAGCTTCTGGCTCAGACTACTTATCACTGTAACGGTATTCGTCAGTCCCTTGTATAAACCCTTTTTGATACTCGCAAATATTTTATACTAGTATATAGACACGTGAACCTATCAGCTTCTGGCTCAGACTACTTATCACTGTAACGGTATTCGTCAGTCCCTTGTATAAACCCTTTTTGATACTCGCAAATATTTTATACTAGTATATAGACACGTGGACCTACCAGTTTCTGGCTCAGACTACTTATCACTGTAACGGTATTCGTCAGTCCTTGTATAAACCCTTTTTGATACTCGCAAATAATTTATACTAGTATATAGACACGTGGACCTACCAGCTTCTGGCTCAGACTACTTAACACTGTAACGGTATTCGTCAGTCCCTTGTATAAACCCTTTTTGATACTCGCTAATATATATTACATAAAGAGTCTATATAAACACGTGGACCACGTCCTCGTATCATCTGGCTTCGATTACTTAACTCTGTGTAACGGTATTCGTCAGTCTCTTGTATAAACCCTTTATGTTATTCAGTACTAAATACTAAAAAGTCTATAGGTATAGCCTCTTGAACCACGGCCCACTATTCTCTGGCTCGAACTTCTTAATACTGCGTAACGGTATTTGCCAATCCCTTGTATAAACCTTTTATGATTTTGATTTTGATTTGATCTGCCTTGATTTGGCTTGGATTACTAATCGTGTAATGGTATTAGTCATTCCCTCGTTTAAATCCTTTTAATATTCGCTAGTATGTATTTGCAAACATAAACTAACTATTGAACTTATTTGGTGTAGGGCACTTTTCGATTATCAATTTATATGTAACGGTCATCATGAACTTTTATATTAAACCTGATATTTTACCACTTTGTAAGAACAGGCATTAATTAAACACTTTGTAACTAACGGTATTAATCAGTGCCCTGTATATAATATGTACTAACATTCTGTAAATTATAAAATTGTCTTTCATCATTCACTAATACATAAAATAATGACATATAATTATAAATATTCGTTTCTTATTTTAAACCTAAGATTATTGCACGATTACTAATGCTTTGGTGTCTTCTACTGAGATCACTTTCAACAATTGTAAATAATAGTCTCTATCGGCCTAATTGAATTTAACCTTAACGTTTATGTCACTAATCTTGCTTTGGTTAGTAGGTTTTTACTGATCTACGATCTTTTTCACGACTGACCATTCCCCGGCTCAGTACTAAACTTTGTAAATAACGGTATTGTAAGAGGTATTTCAAATTGTTTTTGCTACAATCATTGGACGCATTTATCGACGCCCTACTGAGACCTATCGAGAAATCTTCAACTTGTCTTCATAATTCCTCGTTTTTGTTTTAGTATTCTTAGACTGTATATTCTTAAGTTTATGAATCATTGAATCATCAAGTTCTACATAATATGGCATCACTTATACAAGTTACAACTTGTAACTTGTAACACTACTAAAACAAGATACAAAATTTGAATTCTTGAAACAGTGTATCATCAAAAATTTTAATTTTCTACTTAACTATATTTTTAATTCTACGAGTACTCTCGAGTTCTACAAGGTAACTCGGCCAAGAAGCGTGCATAACTGTGTACAAAAAGGTAATTGCAATAATAGCAGTAGGTAATCTGTAAGCTATAGCTACTGCTCCTTCATGCGTGATTGAATGGCACTCCGAGGGTCGGCTGGTTTGGCGTTTCGGTCATGTTTGAATTTAAATCAATTTTAACATTATATATGCTATTGTTGAAGTTGTACTGCTTGTAGTGCGTTTAGTAAAGACCAAAGTGTTTTAGCACTAGCAAAAAATTTTAGCGCAAAATTAAGTTGCAGATGTAACACATAATTTGTTTTATTTATTTTCGTCTTTTAGTCCTTTGCTTTGTTAAAATATATTATACAGGTAAAATATTTAATTAATTATGCCGAAGAAGTAATTAACAAATTTCACTTTTGTTACGTTTATAAGTACAAACACTATGATTTTTCCATACTAAACTTAGTTCTCACCATTGGTACCACTGTAGCTCTTATACCAGGTCATATTGGTACCAATTTACAGTTGTTTAGTATCTCTATTTACACTATGATCTACATCACCCCTTTTATTAATATCATGAATAATATTACCTAAGTAATTATAAGAAACATTTTTCTTATCATTAACCAAAGTATTTTATAACTGGATGACGAAATTTCAAAGTATGGGATAAATAGCCTACTATCGTCATAAAGTATTTGTGTCATGATACCCAAATCTTTACCATAACTAACCGACTAGTCAAGATAGGTATCTCGCTCATTCATACGGCTTTAGAGCAAGAGGTTCGAGATCTGACGTTCAAAAAGTTCGTACCACATCTCTAATTAAATGTACTTTAGTGGAAAATCACCGATTGGAAAAGTATACGTAGGTGTTAATAAATGTTTTTCAGTATAAAGCGATACAAATTAGAATCAGATAACAGATATAGTGCAATATTAAGTCAAAAATTGATTTTCTTGCTAAGTTTTACAAATCGGCTTGTATTTTTTAATAAAGGATTTATTATAAAAAATCGATACGCATATATTTTTTATGTTGATGTGGTAAAATATTTTAAAATATGACGTTATTCTTCTTTGTTTTCATTTACGTATGCTGTGTGAAATTTTGGTCTGTTTTTAATAGGATTTTTTACTGTACTTTATACTCAACATTATATGTAATTTATATGAAAGTTATAATACACATATTTAAATATTATAATAAAAAATGTATGTCCCTACAATATTTTATTTAAGATTTATTTTTATAATACACTCTATTATTATTGTTATTAAATAATCACGGGTATAACTCGTCGTTGACTTTTTATTACTATTAAAGTAGCTTAACTTCCTAATAATAAAATTATTAACTTGTTTTATTGCTTACTTATTTACTACTAGTTTTTGCGTTTACTTATTTATTCATTGCTTAATTAAACGAGTTCTTAATGCTTATATTTATGCCACGAACGACTTAATCATTATATGTATATACTTTTATAACTAATCGTGTGTGATATTTTAGTAATATAACAAAGTTATTTTCTATGGCTATTTTTAAAGAGTATTCGTTAATATTCTCCCAAAAGTATTGATCCACGAAATGACTGAAATGTAAATTACGTTTCCAATCTAACGACGCTCCTGACATCTGTGTATATTAAAAAGAGGGTTAATAAACGAACTTTTCTTTCTCTACGTCGACTCTACTATTAATAATACTCTAATCGACTCTACTATTATTATTAATGTAAGAAACAACGTTTTTGCTAAACGTTTGCATAACGTATGCGTATGAAATAAATATGTTTAATTGATCGCAACTGTAGTTATATTATTTTTTAGCAAGAACGCGTTCCACTAACAAGCAATATAAAAATTCTTTATCGTTAACGCTTACCGCGCGTTCAATTTAGTTTCAACTCTCACTTTTATTATTATTTCTATACGATGTTACGTTCATACCGTTATTTATTCAGATATAGCTGGCACGCAACGGACCACCTCAGTGTACATAATCAGCTGATAAGCTTTAACTATTAGACACTAGATCAAAAAGGTCACCGCTAGAGACCCTATAAATAAAAATTATCAAAAAGGCATATGGATTACAGCGAGGATAATGAGGTATCCTTTGCAAGGAAGGGTCGCATACAGGCCGCTTCCCCGCCTGCGCGCCCTCTGTGGACGTTTCGTTCGGAAGTTCGAAGCGCCGCAGTTTGGCGCGCGAAGCCGACTACAACACATGTCTCAGACGTGACTCCTCACTCACTCGCGAGCCGCTTCAGCGCTGTTTGGACAAGTGTTAAGTTGATCGTTTCGTGTGATACAGCTCTTTGAGGTTGGCATTATGTTTAAATTAAGCGTTCGAGTTTTAAATAGCTAAGTGAGATACTGTTTTTTTTTTCGTTTATGTACTGAGTGCTCTATTTTTTCGGACTGACTTTTATTAGACAGGTAATTAATTATTTTTATATTTTTTAATATGTTTATATGTGTTTAATTTTTTTTGTGTTTTGTGTCGTATTTGTTACAGATTTATCGTTGATTGTAGATTTTGAGATAAGACATTTTTTAAATAATCTGAACAAAGAATCTTTATCAATTTGACAATGCACAATTTATGTAGCGATTGATATCTGAAGGTCTTAAGTGTTAATTATCGAATACGTTGATGATGTAATGATAATAATTAATTTGTATTTTATTTAATATATTTAAAAGTGCTTTTAACGTAATTTTAAACTTATTAGGAAATGAATGTATTTAAAAAACTTACATGATAAACCGGTATTCAGGTAGAAAACTAAAACAATACATTCGAATTAGTCATTGAAATGTAGAAATGGGTATTTTTTATCGTTAGAGATCGCTAGATTTGTCAATTTCTACCTGGCCAACATTTTTTGTAACAGAATATGGTCGTCTCTTTCTCTCGACGCGTTACTAAGAGAGAAAGAATTTTTAGTACGTTCCTATTCTGAGAACATTGGAATAGGGACATAATGCGTCAATGATTATTTGGTATTAAATTGTAGAGTTTATGCATAGTGTGCGTTATTGTTATTAACAATAACAATTACATTACATTTAAGTTTTTACAACATGAAGTTGACTTTCTTATGTAATTAAATAAAAAGTCTCTCTGCTCTACATAAAGTTATAGTTAGTTCTTTGTAAAAAATGAAAATTTAAATTTTATGCGTTATTCATATTAAGTAATAATCTGTAAATTATTACGTTTGACTCATACGTAACAACAACAAAGAGTTCGAACTGATACAAAATAATTATCGTCAAATATACGCAGTAGGTTACTTTGATGTAGAGTTCAAAGTTTTTTAAGTGCTTTGCGAGATAAGCGTTGACTTGTTTGATTGGTTTGTTGGCAGATCACAGATCAAATATAGATTTAATATTGGTTTCCATAAACTATCGAGAATTATTGATTATCTGTTTTATGGATTTTTAACTAAAAATAGAGCTGAAGTTAGTAACATTAATAATAATTAATAATTATACACAAGGAAATGGTGTTCCGTTTTTAATCGATTTTCTTTTGACTCTACTTACGAAATCGCAGGTAGAGTCAGAAAAGGATGGAGCGATAATATATATGTTTCTCGCTCGTATATTTTATATAACTATGTTCGTGGGAAAAGTGCCAACAGCATCACCACAAAAGTAAACGGGCAGATTAAAAGTTAAGCATTAACGAGTTCTTGAGTTTAAAAAAAGCTAAATCATTAAAAATTCAGTTTTATTCATATTAATGACTAAATAATCTTTTAAAGTGTCATGTTTAAAAATATGCTTATAAATTGTCATTATCTTATCAATCGGATTTCACAGATACGTTATAGCACGTGCGGTGATGTTTTTATAATTTTATAGAATTAAAAAGTGAGATATTCGTTATTCTACTTTTTTCATAACTCTATTGTTCTTCTTTACGTCTTTTCACGTCCTTAGCATCTTGCATTTTAGCCTAAGAAGCCATAGACAATACTCGTTTCTGTTTTAACTAAAGTAGGCTTAATTAATCATTAGTATTCTCGAGTTAATTAATAAGATAGAAAATGTTGTTAACTTTACATAAAACGCAAAGCGGCGCTGATATTCAAGGCTGTGTTGCAAAGCATCTGTTGTACGATGCTATCGTATCCCCGCCCTATCTCCCACGATTACCACGACATGAACAAAGAGATTCAGGCCTATTCGCTTACTGAAGTGATCACAGTTTATTAAACAGTATGGCGTTATAGGTAGCCATTTGGTTAATAAGGCTTAAATGTAAGAATTAAATTACGTAATTATGTAGGTATTCTATTTTTTTAAATAAATTAACTTATTTAATTCGTACTTAGTCAGCGTATTTAATTATTAACTAAACCCTTCTTATTCTGAAAAACCTTTACCAAGCAGTGCCACAATGAAAAATTAATACTGATGATTTCATTTTTTAGTTACATCCAGTTTATAAAATTAACTGAAATAACTTTATTCGCTGTAATGTGGGTTCAATTTTAGTTAGTATTTAATGTAGTTATGTGTACTTAAAGTATTATAGTATGTAAATGTAAGAATAAAACAGTTATATTGTTCTAGTTGACCCGATAACAAACTATTGAACAAAGAAATGTTCGAGAAATAACGGTAATTTGTTTAATTTATTAAGATTACCTTTTAATTAGTAACTTAATGTAGAGCTAAAATATGTTATAAAAACTCTTACAGTTTTAATAATCTTTTTACATAATAATTTATCAAATAGTTAGGTATATAATGAGTTTAAAAAATATATTAAACATACAATAAAAATGTGCGTACTAAAGTATATTTTAATGTGTTACGTAGTGTCCGCGTTGTATTCTGGTTTGAAGGGTGTGGTAAGGTTTACACACGAGAGGCGTGTCCCCGTATTGTCCCTAAGGGTAGAACTAGAAACGGTGTGATTGGCGTCAAATAGGACTTCTATCTTATTAATCTTTTGTATTTAACGTTGCTTAGAAATATTCAACATTTGCTAATGTTGAATATTGCTGTAACCAATTTATTATGAAATATTATTACTATTGACTAAGTATACAAAAATACTTATATATTGAAGAAAATACTTTGAATAAGCGCACTAATTAACCATTTCTTTTTTAACCGTGCAACCTTATCAGTTTTTAAAGTTTACAGTATTATTCCAAAACCGAAACGACCACAAAACGTTTAAAATAATACATATCGAATGGTGTCTAGGCCCGATTTTTCCGCAATAAATTAAGTAATATGCACAGTCAATAACTCTTGAGCGTCGACTGCGTCGCTATTACCCTTGATTTATTCGCGTTGAGCGTCGTCCATTGTCTGCTGTGGACTATCAACTTTATACTTTACCAGTACACACCCGCAAGGTATTATGCGCATTATATGGAAATTTCGATTAGTCCCCTTGATAAATTACATGCTATTAGGCTTTATAGCTCGGAGGACAGTTATGTTTTAACGGTAACATGCTCCTGCAGTTCAAATACTTGCTGAGGCAATAGTTTAAATTTGTAAGCGTTTAATAAGAACTTATAAGTATTGAACATTAACATTGAATAATATTATATTGAATATATTGAGTCATAATGAGTTTTTGTTCTGTCAAGTTTTGATAGCAGATGTTCGTCGACTGTAGTGACTTCTTAACATCAGTTGAACTGTACGACTATATGCTCTTTTTATAAAACATAAAATATGAGTCACTTAGTTTGTAAAATAGATTTTAAAGGTTTTTTACAACAAAATTCCTAACACTTAAAACGAAAATCGGTACGTTTTTGTTGCGACTGCCATTGTTCTCACAAATATATGTTATATAAAAGTATAGATGGTGCCTACAAGCAAATTTGTATGTCAGTCGCGTTACCAAAAATATCCCGCCCCCCGCGTCATTCGTGTCTGTCTTGACACTGCGAAATAATAAATAGATAAGATTTTCTTGTTAAAGCAATCTTATTAAAATCTTTCCGTTTAGGTACTTTCTCACCTCTGCGCATATATTTAAAGGTAGAAAACCCTTTGTAGTTCGACCTCGGCGACACCACCGCCACACCTATTTCATATACCTATCTCTTCCCTTATGGTTGAAGGGTGTGGTAAGGGAGACATACTTTTCCGAAGCGTTCCAGCATAGTCTTCAGGGGTAGCGGCGCATCTGTGGCCGACTTCAGATAGGAATCAGATAGAAAAGATTTTCTAGGGTTGATTACAGATGTCCATGGGCGGCAGTAGCCACTTACATTCAGGACTCCTATATTACAAAAATAAACTGGAAAAAACCGTTCTATTTAATATGAAACATCATATTAATATATCCGTAATTAATACGTCCGTATCAGTGAAATATCTTATTTATTTGTGATACATTTCTACGGTTTTCGGAATCCTAAAATCTTTTAAGTATTATTTATCTGTTATTTATCTCACAGTGAAAATATTTTAATATCTACTATCAAATACACAACTTACTTTATTATTTTATTTCGTGTACATTTTGTGGGTATCATTTTATATCTCTTTAATATTTTTATCCTATCTTATATATCTATTAGCTTATTTGTCACTGGGGTTGGTTTCTCACATTTTTATTTATTTTCGTCCAAAAGTGGTGTTATAAGCAATAATTTTTTATTGTGAGTTCTCTAGAATTTTGATATTTTTAATACTTCTTACCACTGAACAAGGCATATATATATTATATAATATCAGTGGCCAGTAGTAGAATATAATGAGTTAATGATGATAGTATATAGATAATCATCATCAATCCATTACTGCCCCCCGCGCTGTCAAATGCGAAATGGTAGACTTCACATATCTTTGAAAACTTTTTAAGATTTCTCGGATTTGCAGGTTTCTTCACGTTCACAAATTTAAGTAAGTGATAATTAATTTCTAATACGCACATAACTAAAAATCAGAGGTGCGTGCCTAAGACCTTTCGACCAAGAGGCCGAGTTTCTTAACCACTAGGCTATCACTCCTATATAGGTATATAACTGCATGTACAATGTAACCGTCGAAGCCTCAAAGTCATGTACTGCATATCAATTGCTTTTCTGAGCCAGAGACCATTCTTGATAAAACAGTGTCTTACCGTTAAAATGCCATAAAACTAACTGTTCTATCCACATCATCGAGCTCACTTGGCTGTGGCTAATTCTGAAAAGTCGCATAACACGGTTTTTATTTAGAAATTCATAAAGTTCTTGTAACGCTATTGTTCCCGAGGCCACAAATAACAATGAATTGGTATTATAAAATCGTCGATACATAAAGAAATTGATTTAGAAGCTTATAAATTTAGTGGTCAACCTGATCATTGAAATAAATAAAATTCTATGATTTCTGAAAGTTTCCTTTAACTGTCTTATTTTTTATGATTTCTAAGCAAGCTATTGTTTTTGTATTTGTGTTACCTTAGAAAAAGTGAAACAAATTTTGACGGATTTTTCACTCTCAGAATCGTTATCGAGAGTATTGTAAGGCTGTAAACTTTAGTGAAGCCTTTTTAATAACAATTCTCGTAAAAGAAGTAATTTATTATACACACACAAATATACCTAAAATATTAACTTACTGCACACACATAAATAGTGATTGTCTCTACAATTTTCTTACATTGTTACCATAAATAAGGGCTGAAAAGGTCTTTCATGTATAAAATGAGTAAGAAAATATATATTGGTTGGTATATAAAGCAAATCATACGTGAAATGGTTACGCCTAAACCTTTGAAGTTTCCTGCCACTGTCATTTCAGGTCTATTTATGTAGAGAAGCGACTCAACTTTGGCCTTTGTTGGGTTGAAGTGGCAATAATCAATTATATTTATATATACGATATTTATCCATTGGACAGTAAATAGTTATAAAGTAAATGTTTCTGAAGAATCCTTTGTAGTATGTCTGCGGCGGCACTACCACCACACCTATTTCTGCCTAATAACAGCAGCGTTAAGCGCTGCTGTGTTCTGGTTTGAAGGGTGTGCAAAGGGGACATACTTATCCGAGGCTTTCCGACTTTGTCCTTAGGGGTCGACGCATCTTTTGCCAACCTTAAGTAAGAATCTAATCTTATCTCGGGTTGATTATAGATATCCATGGGCGGCAGTAGCCACTTACCATCAAGTGGACCGTATGCTCGTTTGCAACTTCAATATTATAATTAAAAAAATCTAATGATATCCGGATACTACATAATTTAACTGTTGTAAGCCGCCGAAGCTATTTTTGTCTTAAATTATTAGTAAAGTAGCTATTGTGTTTCGTATGAGGACACATAAACATATAGATAAGGCTTACATAAGGCGTTCAACTCCGCAGAGACAGCTAAAAGAGTTCTCCTTCGAACTTTCTTTCGGTAAAATAATATTAAAAAGATTTATTTACAGCTTAATTTCGCTTTTAAACTTTGTATGACGATGATATATTGATATACTATCAATAATTTGTAAAGATTTATTATATTTAAAAAAATCGAATATAGTGGCTACCTATTCACATATTATCGATCGTATTTTCGTCTTAGCACACCATATCCAATACTATCGGAAGCCCAATATTTACCCAACGCTTCATAACTTACAACATCATTACTTTTGTATCCTTGAACATTAAATGAAATCAGAAAAAAATACTTACTTTGAGCCTAAACTCTTGTGCTTGATCCAGTAAAGCATGGATTTGCCGCGCGGTAAAACCACAAAATTTACCCACACGACTCCATAAGCATGTCTTATTATATTGCCATTTATGTGTAATGTGTATAAGTATATATTAAAATTCATGTCAATAAATAAAATAGTGATAGAATAACGATTTAAAGTTCAGCTTCACTCTAAGAGTTCAAAGATCAAATCATATTATAGTGCGTATAAGTATAATCAATCAAGTACATAAATTATGTGCTTAAACGGTTAAGGAAATCATCATTAAAACCATAGATGCCTGTTAAATCCACTTACATGTCTACCTACAAATTTGTAATTACAATATTTTTTCCTAATCTAATACCGGATTGGAACGCGACCTCAACTGAGAAGATCCGGTAAGAAACTCTGTGGGATTGTCTTCTCCAGGATGTGAGAAAACTACCGAATCCGCTTGGGCAGCGTGGTGGATTATGGCTTGAACTTCTATGTGAATACCTATGCCCAGCAGTGAGACAGAAACGTGTTGATACACGCAAATAACTCTTGTAACCCTAATGTAATTAAAAAGTTATTAGTATCGAGAAATAGAGGCGCGATTGGATTAAACTCTAATTGGATTTGACGATCGGTAAAGTCGTCGTGATATTGAACTCTCTTAGGTTTTTGAAAATATTGAAGTAAATGAGCATTCAGTCCACCTGCTGAGTGGTCACCTGCCCACAGACTTGTGTAATTGACTCCATATAGAATAGATTTTACCTGAAGCGTCGCCACTCTCGAGGAATAATATAGCCACCATTAAAAAAAGTTCCTCAAAAGTATGATATAGTCCGCGCCAAACTGCTAGTCCGCTCTGAAGTTGCGAGCAGGTGCAGTCATACAATTTGCTATGGCGACGCGATTCATTTCTATATTCAGAGCGGACTAGCAGTTTTACGCGGACTATGCTTCACATACTGTCACACTCAATTCGCACTTGGTCAGCACGGTGGAGCATGACTTAAACCACTGAGAGGAGACACGTGCCCAGCTAAACCACTGAGAGGAGATATGTGCCCAGCAGTGGGACAATAACACGACGTACAAATCTCTGTTCGCCCCGGAAATCGAACGCGGAATCCTTTGCCAAGAGCGTCAGTGCCACTGCGCATGCGCGACAGTTCTAAATTATTGTTCTAATTCTGTATAAGTAATTAAATTATGAAATATCGAGTTTTTAAAATCGAACGTGATTATGCTGTAGTGATAAGGTATTGTGACTACGTGTTCATGTTGATTCTTTGTTTCTTGTTATTTTCGACACATTTCTCGGTATTGATGACAAATAATAATAACGCTTTCTTTATTGCTTCTATATTTTTTTATCTAAATTGTCGACACCTCTTGCTTTTACTCTGCTATGTGTGCGAGACAATTAATATATTAGTATCATGAATAATTTAGACACACAAAAAGATCTCCAAAAAGAAACCTAAATACCTGCCTGCGGAGTATTGCAAAATAATTTTTAATTAACAGCATTATGTAGTTGTCTGTGTCCTAAATAAACAAACAAACAAACTATTAAAAGCAAATTCGGTATGATAATCCAAACTGACGTGGTTCATGGGCTTATTTACTTATCGTCTAAACTTACTAAAGATCAAATGCCTACTCTGTCCACAGTAAAAATGACATTGATTATTTTGAGAACAATAACGTCATGAAATTGGTTATAAAAATCCCGGTAGATTTATTTACAATTAAGGGTAGGAGGTCGGTAGTGAATATAACATTTTATAATTAGATAATGACGGTAGGAATACCGTCGTGAATCGTTTCTACCGTAGCCGTACCGTAGTGATTACCACATAGCAACGATAGGACCTTTGTCTTTATGGGAGAAAGTATCTGTAAAAGATAGGTATGTTTTGTGCCAAATTACTTTATCAACACCATACACCCTAAGTTACAGTTAAGCCATATAACAGTAATCTAAAAAAATCATATTCATAAAAATAACGAATACCATCAATTTAGCATTGGTGTTATTTAAATATCGATATTAAAACAAATTACATTAAAAAACTGTAATCTCACTGTAAATAAAAATAAATATTAAATGAAAATACATTGAAAAAAAGAACAACAGTTTTGAAGTTATTTAACGACAGAAGTGTCGTTGTATCCTAAAAATCGTCATTAAAATAAAATACATTTGAAAAAAGAACAATAGCTTCAATTTTCTAGCAGCACTAGTTACATATGCCAGTGTAAATAAAAATCAATATAAAATAAAATACATTCGAAAAAAGAACAACAGTTTTACTTGTTTAGCAGCGACAGAAATCTCACCGTAAATAAAAATCAATATTAAAATAAAATACATTTAAAAAAAGAACAACAGTTTTGAAGTTCTTTAGCGACAGTGTCGTAGTAGAACCGGCTCTACGCCTACATTCTACGATCAATCATTTGCCGAGACCTACTCTCCAAGAACGCTCTAAGTACCATCGAATATACGGTGAAGGCTATTGAAACTCCGAAAGAATGGATTTTGTTTGAGCCTAATGATACAACTCGTTAAAATACTTCAAAACTGAGAAGGTATTAAGTAATTGCTTTGTTTAATTAAATATTGCTTTGATTTGTTTGTAGTTTGTGAAGTAATAAAGAAATTCGTCTCTAAAATATATGATACAGATTTAGGGATTTTATATTCATGTATTTAATCTAAATAAAATAAATATTTTTTTTATATTTATTGCTATGAATTCCAAGCATTTATTTAACTTTTTTGTAATTAATCGTAACAATTTTTAAATCCTTATATGTAATTTTTTTAACAGAATTAAAGGTTATATGAACTGAAATAAAACGTATATAAAGTTGCTATTTCTGTAAACTCAATTATAATGCTTCGTGTCACTAACGCTCCTTTAACACCCTTGAAAACCAAGTTTCTACTCGAACCAACTTATTGCACGGTAACTGGTGCATCATATAGGTTTAAAGGGTGTGGTAAGGGAGACATACTTTTCTGAGGCATTCCAGTTTAGTCTGCTACTTCTATATTATAAAAAGACATAGTATAGTATACTCTGTCTTTTTATAATATAGAAGGTGGTAGAACCCTTTGTGGTTTGAATCCGGCGGCAACACTGCCACACCTATTTCTGCCTAATAACAGCAGTGTTAGGCGCTGCTGTGTTCTGTTTTGAAGGGTGTGGTAAGGGAAACATACTTTTCCGAGGCGTTCCAGCTTAGTCCTCAGGGGTAGCGGCGCATCTGTGGCCGACCTCAGGTAGGAATATCTAATCCTATCTGGGGTTGATTACAGATGTCCATGGGCGGTAGTAGTCACTTACCATCAGGTGGACTGCATGCTCGTCTGCTACTCCTATATTATAAAAAAAAAAAAAACACTCCGCACGACCATACAGTAGTAGCCATACAAATTGCTACATTATCTATTTGTTATTTAAAACAAGCGTTTTTACATCGCTTCAATTACCCAACTACATTATTTGACGATTTTCGGTCGAGAAGGTCGTCGGGCCGTTGTACCAGCGATTACCGCGCAACATTAAATACCTATTCGTTTAATCGACTGCGCAAACCATTCGATTGAACCTTTTTTTTATAATAAGAAGTGGCAAATAACATTGCAGTTCATCTGTTGATAAATGACCTGTCCATGGATATCTGTAATTGGTGTCCTACCTAAGATCGGCTTCAGGCGCTCTACTAATGAGGACTAAGTTGAAACGGCTCGTATGAGTGTCTTATACGAGTTACCACCAAGTCAAATCAGAACACTGCAGTAATACCTGCGTGGCGGAGGGGTCAAAATACTGGTCTGACGCGCAAAGGGTCCCGGATTCGATCCCCGGCCAGACAGGTACTCGTATTTAAATGATGAATTTAGATTTCTGTTTCTTTGTCTGGGTGTTGTTGCATTTGTCTATGTATATGTCCATGGCACCCACGGCACAGGGAATCCTAGTGTGGGACTGTGAGTGTAGAAACCGTTTATTAATTTATACTGTTGCTATGATGCAGAAATCGAAATACGTTTGATGGTTGAACTCGACTATTACGTGCTTTTCTGGGTTACATATAGAGTTGTTTAAATGTTATGTATACTCTATGATAAGGCTTAGTCCCAACCCATTGGATCACCACAATAATTTCTGTCAAATAACATCTGTTCTTAGTATTACTTTGTTCTGATTTGAAGGGAAGTAAAGAAGACATGCTTATACGAAGCATTCTTACTTAGTTATCACAGTTTACAACACATTTATGGCCGATCTCAAGTAGGTCCAATCCTATCTGGGGTAGATGTTCACAAGCGATAGTGACCACAAAACAGATCAATCATTTGATTCAACACATAAAAAATATACACTAACGACATCAAGAGATACTGCCAACTCTACATGTCGATGATTATTATAACGTATGTGGGAAACTCTACACTGCTGGCAATACGACACCGTTGTAAATCAACTTTCGTTATTCTCTTTGATCCTACACTTTATTGCTGTGTTTAAACTCTATCTTATTTACGTTTATCTAAATGTTAATTGTGACATCTAGGTTTGTGTTACAAGACTGCTTAGGAATTTTAATAGTTTTTTTTTTCAAATATAACGCTCTACCTACGTCTACATCTAAGTATGGGGTTTTGCAGTTATCTCATGGTACTTATAACTAGAGCATGATTATAAAAAAAAACTTCAGCTTAAAAATATAACTTAAGTTCCTACCGCAGTTTTGATGAATCCAACTATACGTCATATGTTAAAATGATTCATACATGAGACAATGAGACCATACTTACGCTCAAAATACATTAGTCCACAATAGGATAAAAAGCGAAATAAATGTGTAGTATAAAAACATAAGGCGTGTCCTTATTTTATCTGCCCAACATTCCTAGTGCAACACAAAAATCGTCATCCCCGCATAATCTTGAACAGAATTCCTTATTTTTTACCCTCAACATTGCCAGTTGCCACCGACGTCACCAGTTACGATCTAATAAATCCCGCGCTACCTACTCGCACATGCACTTTCTTTTCTCTGTCCCACACAAGTGCCCACCAGTCTGCCTTGCGCTTTTTGTGGCCAACCTATTTCTGACGTGCCATAGACAAGAATACATTTTTAAGCACCGTTTTTGTGTCTATGATAAAAAAAGATTTTGTTTTTTTTTTGTCTGTTATTTTCGTTGGAGGATCAATATTTAGGTCAAAGTTATCTTTCTAAGCAAATATTTTATTATTAAAATAATATAATAACAAAAGAAAAAATATAATAATGCGTGCAATATTGATTTTTAAAAATTAAACGTCATTGTGATGTCATTCAAAATTTAAAAATCCATGAACATCTAAAATGAAAACCTAAATTCTAATTAATTTATTACGTTTAATTTAAAGTGAAAATTTAAACCAATTACTCGGATGAAGACTAGCGGTAGACATTTTAGAACAAAAACACGTTTCGTGTAAACGTCTTTTCGATAATCAGATTGTGACGGTACGTGTTCCACAGATTTCAATTCTTTACTATTCTAAAAATACAAAAAAGTTTATATATTAAATTCCATAAAGTATCTGTTATTTAAAGTCATTTTGTGTTTTATATCTAGTCTTCTGAAGATATCCTTTTTACCGACTTATGACGTTTGCCCTGTATTTTAATAACATAATATGGAGTCTATGATAACAAGGTAAAATAAAATAAATACGTTTTATATTTTTTAATACAGTTTAAGTATTTCCCTCTAAACATACTATACATATTTTACATTAGTATTGCTTAAAGTTTACCTGTCGCTTTAGTAGCTAAAGCCAAATTAAATCGGTCGGTCGATCTAATTTTAAAAATAAATTGTCTACTAATACAACCTCTTCAGCATAATCTGCAGTTTTATTAAAATTTGGGTCAAAGGTCCACCTTCCTTTAATTAAATTATATGCTGTTACTTTGATGACTTACATATTGCTCATTACAATTTTATTAAAGAGCTAAGGTATTTACTTGCCATTACCGGGGCAGTTCGCAAACATAACTTTCATACTCCGTCTACATTCTTAATAAGCCAACAGTAACCTTACGGCTAGGGATGGCGATTCTTTCCGAAAAAAGATCGATTCTTGAATCGATTCGAATCGAAGTGCAATAATCGATGCACAAAAAAACTAGGCCCAACGAATCGACTCTCCATAAATCTTTTCAGCTTCTAAGGGCGGTGATAGCGAAAAAAAGCTTATCAGGACTAAACAAACACTGAAATAATTATAAGAAATTCAACCAACTTCGAAAAGATCGACCTTCGATTTTCTAGGATGAAAGATCGATTAAAATAATCGATATTTTTGACCCATAAGATCGACTCTTCGATTAATCGATCTCAGATCGCCATCCCTATCTACAGCTGACATAACTGAAATATTGCGGGTTACAACACGAAAGTATTATGTAACTCCGATTTTGTTCAGTTACTAGGCTGTTATAACGAAATCAGAGCTTCGAACAATTCCTCAGTTGTCAAACCTTGAGTGTTCTCACTTCACTTTCGTTCCTCAATTTTTCTTGTACAAGTATGCTTGACTAGCGGATATCTCAGGATGAATTTGGCTATAGAAATGGGGGTTCGAATTTACGAATCTAAAAATGAATTGTCACTTGCTATAATGGGAGAAAAAAACTTGCTTTAAATTCATGTCCTCAAATATTGGAATTTGCCAGTTTGCACTTGGTCTTTGTAAGTTCTGCTGTAGCACATATTGTCAAGATTCTAATTCAAAAACTTTCATCCAACTTCACATTGACATCATCTCGCATTTATTGACCTTTCACATATTTCTTAATAAATTATTACTAATCGATAATTTATGGATTACAATTTTCCTCCACTTTATTGCCCCTATTTTGTTGAATGTTTTTGTTACCATAATACTCATTGTAAGTGAAAACCAATGTCCAAAAGGACCCGGTGAAGTACGTTATTTTTATCAAATATCCAAGCAATCGTACACAAATAGGTATTTGTTTCATATCCGTTACCAAGGTTTTCCTATTTGCAATCGACTTCATTAAGTGCATCGTAAAATACAAACAGCATAAACCTTGTGTGTGTTATTGATTTGACGATATAATAACCAACTTAACAATGTCTATAATGTCGGATTGAAAATTAAACGAATCTATTAATTCAGTGGCGATTTTCTGACAATTGTAATTATAATGAAGGTCAGACAGTCGGTGCTTACAAAAACAGTTTCATAGTCAAACTAGTTACTTCGAGAAAGCGCTCGGATGAAAGGAGATTGAACTCTCAGCCTCGACAAATGTGAACGAATGCGATTAACTGTTACAGCTCGAAATAAGTGCCGACACCAAAATAAATATAAAGTTTTATCTCCTTCGCGATAACCATGTCATATCACGGGCCTTTAAGTGCGTTAAGGCGATAATGTTATTTAATTAATATGCCCCGCATACAATGCAATCCCGTATAGGTTTCTGATACAATTCCTAGAAAGCATCAAGCAACTTCAAACATTTCCTAACCAATAATAGTGAGATTGTGAAGTGATCTTTGTTTTCCTCATTGTGCAAATATCTAAAACCAGAGTAGTTACATTAGCGCGATCAACTATTGTTCTCTAAAGTCTACAGTACGGCCTTTTTAATTTACGGAAACGGGAAATTCCGTCGCAATTGTAGATCCTCTGCTCAGACCTGCGGACCTGTTTTCTGCAGTCGGTAGCTCGGCTGCGGCTCGTGTCGTAAACAAATAGAACGAGTCACGATAGTCAATAGCGTTTATAATGACGGTTCATATCGTACGTCACCCGTTTCCTCTCCTCTCGGCACGTACGTAGCCGTATTCGAATGACGCAATTGGCTTTTTCAATGTCTTATCTACACCGAGGTATACTGTCATTCGTCAAGCGATCGCCGCGGTGCGCACACGCCGCTCGCGCCTCGGGTTATTTCTGTTTCACTTGTGCCTTCATACTCGTCCACCGTCGAGGACGTAGTGACGAATTGCGCGCTCGCTGTGCTAGTGTTTTGAACTTTGTTTTTGTGCTTGAAAGACTTATCTCATTGTTGGTCAACTCTTTGTGTATTACAATGTTTATGTCAGGATTTTTCATTCTCTCCCCAGAACTGACGGCAAGGTTGGTAACACTTGAAATTTTGTAGGTCACATTCTAGTCGCATTTAAAAACTGGTCTATTTAATGGCTAGTCGCTGTAACTAATTAATTTGAATGTGAACGTTTTTAACAATATTTGGCGAGTTTATGAAATCTGTTAAGACGTACGAGCCGAGATTCTTGAATGTTATTTTTAAATTATTGCAATGGAAGCAAAAAGTACGCAGTAAAATAAAATAATTATTGAATTTTGTTCATCGAAGGAAAAAATATTTGAAACGATAACTGGTTTCACTTTAATAAATTACCCACCAATTGAGGTGGTAGCGATATTTTAGCGTAAATTTAGATTCGCTAACGAGTGCTAATGTGGTTGTGTGATTGTTACAGAATGACACCGCAAGAGGAGCGGGAGAGCGCGCGCGGAGCGGAGATCGCTGACGCGTTTGAGGACGACATGTTCGGCCCGCCGCGCACCGAGCCCGCCCAGAGGCCCAAGCTCTCCATGATCTCAGCCCGTCTACGCGCCAACGAGGAACGCAAGCGCGTCATTGAGATTTGCTCTCAGAAATTGGAAAACATCGAGGACCCCGCCCGCGACCTTCGCAGATCTGTGTGCATTAACAACACATATTGCCGGCTGAGCGAGGAGGCGCGTAGGGAAAAGGAAGCCAGACGGAGACGCGCGAGGGAGGAGTGTGACGATTCCTGGGTCGGCAAGAAGGCCCGACGCGCCGTCGAGGACGAATGCCTCGCTCTATTAGACGCCATTCCCGAGCTCGGGGACGCCAACCTCGGCTGCGCGCAGCTGGCGCGGCAGATGCCCCGCCAAGACGTACCTCTCCTGCCTCCCGGGCTCCTGACGGTTCTCGACTCATGACCGCGCCGCCCCGCGCACCTGCACTCTCCGCTGTGATGCCAGCGCCCGAGTGAAGACCGCTCGCGCGAGCCCGAAGCGTCCGAGTCGCTGACCGAGTTACCGGACGCGTTCCGAACAAGCTCGCCCGAATGCGACTCGTTCCGGGTCGCGCTCGAGTGCGGCCCGCAGGCCGACCGCTGGACATCTCGTTGATAGATTTCGTTACCCTGAATGGACAGTCGACGTTTAGCCAATTCTTTGTTGTTAAGAGGAGTACTTACTTTGTTAGCGTGTTTTTATTATTTAGTGAAAGTTGCTCAGGCGCTGCTGGCGGCCGCGGTCCAATTAGTGTTCGTCGATCGTGTATCGAAGGACTCGGAAGTGCGTTTGTCCGCTGTGACGTCGCGTCGCGGTGTACAACAGATAGTGAGGATTTAAGTTTTATAATGGAGTAATAGTTTTAAGCCATAATTATTAATGTTACATTATTGTAAAAATAAATATAGCGTTTAAGAGATAGTGCAAACGACTGGGAACGGTTGCGTGTTATATTTTAATGATATTCCAAGCTTATTCGAGTCGCTTCGGCGAAGATCGGGTAGTGTAGGTTTAAAGCTGCGAGTTTATGAAAGATATTGTTCGAGTGAGACATTATTTCGCGTATAAAGTTTGAAAGTAAAAGCCAAGTGCACTGCACTGTGAGCGTGAGAGAGCACGCATGTTAAGAAATACTATCCGGCCAATCGAACGTTACGACGACGATCGTAACACAATGAAAATATTTAATGCGTGTGCATTGTCCACACTCGCCAGCTGATGAGATTCCTAGGGATGTGCTTTTATCGAAAGATCGATAGTTTCGATATTGAAACATACGGTATTATTATCGGTAAAGATTGAAATATCTATATTAATGTTTAAATAAAGAAATTCAAATAGGCGAAAAAAGGTCACCAAAATTATCTTCGACATTAGTCTGCGAAATAAGATCAATTTTACTTGAATATTTATGTCGTAGAAATATACAACCTTATCGGTAATACCGTGTAGAGATTGTCGATGGTTTAGAGTTACGATATAGATATCGATAAATAATTAAATCAACTTACATCCCTAGAGATTCCGTTGAACTTGCTCGAGTATATACTGAGTGACCGACACCCGAATTCGTCTCATTTTAAGTCTGACTTTAGTTTGAATGTTTGTTATTCTTTCAAGCATTATTATGTTTTTGTATATTTTGTTTCGACCGTGTTACCTTTATCACCATTTACGCTTTGTTACCATTATGTCAATTTATATACGTACTTATATATCAACTGTACGTTGAATTGTTAATTTATTGTAGGCGATATTAGTTCAAAATATAAAACTTTGGTTGTGCAATGAAATCGGACAGAATGTGCAATCCATTCGGTAATGGATTAATTATTTTTTTCTATTAAAGTATTAATTGTCGCAAAATATATTGGTAGTAGCCCGTTTCGCCCCTCTGAATAGTAAATAGGTGCCTGGAGGAGCGTGGGGTGAGTGGGGTGGTAGGGGGCGAGCGGGGCGCGCCGTTCCCAGCACTCCTGTGATATTAGCCTAGCCTGTATGTCGTATTTGTGCTAGTTTCCCCATCCGACTTTTTTGGACATTGAGCTATGTATGTAAGCGCTTAAAGAAATTGATTCCTTTTCTATTACGGCAATTTTATACGGATTATCCGATTTTTAAGTCGTATATTCGACGGTAGTGCGTTTAGATGTTTTGTCACTGTAACGTGGATGTAGTTTCATTTTGTATGAAGTTTGTATGTTGATAAGAATTATGTATTATAAAATTAAGTGCTTCAATCACCCTGCTGTACCCGTTAGGGTTTGTACAGGAACGCACACATAATGCTTTATTCGGAAAATAAACTTAGTGGCACTTTTACACTTAAATATTTCCTCTCACTCATATTGAGTCGTTGGCGTACGAAAGAAAGGGACGGCTATACCGTGTACGGTCCCGCACGCAAGTTAATCTTCCTGAATAACGCGGCGTTCCAAATCTCGTTCATTAGTTGTTAATCGGTAACACTACCCAAAGTATTCAACAAATGGATGTAAACGCACATAAATATGTAATTTATAAGTGATTTGTTTTTATTATACTCATTTCTGGGAGCCACGTTTAAAAGTCCAGAAATAAAGCTAGTGACTCTACAGACTCTTGTCTACCGAGCAATATTTTGCAATGTTATGTAGAGTAGAAGTTATTTTATGGTGTACTAGCCTAATATACATGTAGATTTCTGAATCTGGGATAATGTCTGATCTCTGTTGGAAAGGGCAGCCTCTGTTGGGTATTCTGGCAACAATTGGATGAAAGTTTATTCAGAGCTTTAATTATTGAATGTACTCAGTAAGAGATTTTTAGAGTTTATCATTTGTTTCTAAGGTCACGTGGCTCTCAGAACTGTCTCCTTAAGGGATGTGAGATTAAAAACAATATGCCGAGCCTCTATTTTTAGTCAAATGTACTGATTGTATATTGTGAGATATCAGGATCTTACCCCATTAACTGGATCGAGGCGTATAGTGTAAGTCTTAGTGTATAAAAGTCAATTTCACTCGTTTTTTATTTTACCATACTTAGATATTGCCGCACGGCAACATTACTTAATGTTCTCAGTTCCGGTCTGTGGGGATAGATCCTAACTGATGGAGTTGAAAAAAGCAGTCTTTCACTCATATTGCCGTCTCTTTCTCGCTTAGCTCATAAAAGAAGCGCTTCTGACGAGCGAAATGCCCGTAATCGAATAATTCGATACTCAGTCTGCATACCAAAATGGAGATTATAGAGTTGTTGATTATGATAGTAATACATTGCGGTTTATGTACGTTGTGTAGATTTATAATAATGTTGAACTCGCAATATATAGGTTGTTTGACACAGTCACGCGATCGCCGCGTGCTCGTGGTAGATATTTTTACACAAAGAAATCGTAATATTGAATGATTCAGAATGTTATATGGGAAATATTTGACGTATTATTTAGTATTAATTAAATGTTTGGCATTTGTGATTGTGAAGCACTATTGTGTAAGCTTTGAAATTGAACCAAAAGTGTACTAAATGAAAATGTTAAATGATCAATGTAAGTTAAAAACAGGAAAACAGAACGTTTATCAAACTAGCACAAAAGTCATTTTGTATATAAAGATAAAGTCGTCACTCTATTTGAAATGATTTTATTATTAAAAATACAAAATATAATGAATCTTATCATTTATCAATCCTTTACTTTAGTATTCTATCACTAATTATTTCTAAAAAAGTAAAATATAAGGACTTAAATCCATTTAAGTTGAAAATATTTTGTCATACACATACTTGTCATGAGTAATTGTGTAATGACGTGCAATTGATTAAATAAAGCAAATTAATTACTCTCATCTTTACATCTAATTATTTAATTTTCCTACTTAAACCACTGAACTGGTTTTAAATATAATCCTTTCTCATCACAAATTATACCCGATATTTACTTATTACAAGAAACTTATACTTAACATCTAATTGCAAAAGTTCTCAATTCCAAAGCTTATAGAATTGTTGCAATCACTAAAAATAGCTCGATCCGTACGCGTGGTGCGGCCACATATAGCTGCATACGTCAGTTATTCGTGCATTTAGTTATGTGATAGGAAAACTGAACAAATTGACCTAAGAAGTTAAAGAGTATTCATAAAAGTTTAGGCCTTAACAGATGAAGATCTTCAATATTATTCACGATTCAATATTTTAAAAAAAAGTAAAAAAAAGAAGTAAAAAAGTCGTAGACCTAAAAAAAAGTATATTTTCAAGACTAACAGATCTTTTACATAACATACGGTTACTATGAAATAATGACCTTTGAAAAAAGAATCATCATTTTCAAAAATACCGGAGCAAAAGTACTTAAAAATGTATTTTAAGAAAAAGGAGCTAAAATGACTTTTTACTTCTTCCAATTCTTATTTAATCTGTTATGCGCATATTTCGCAATAGTACTATAGGTACAATAGTTTTATGTTGCGTCAACACATTTGCGTAATAATTTGATCTTTTGAGTAACACTAATGCATTGTCAATATACAACTGTCAAATAGATTTGATTAAAGTAAATGCTAAAAGATAAATTCCCAGAATCTTTAAATAAATAGACAAACAAACGTTTATAAGCTCCTTTGGTAACTATTAATGAGCTTTAATTTTATCAATAAAACCTCTTTTCAATAATTATTATGACTGAATGTCGATCACCAGGCGAAGTATTTAGAAGTGTTTAAAACGGCTCATATATTGCACCATTTCATATGGTTGAGTAATGTAACTCGAACTTATTTGCATTGACATAATAGTAGAATATCTTTGAGAATACTATCATAAATCTGTGGCCACACCATTGCAGTTGGATCAAAATTTCTTTCGTTTTATGTTATTTTACTTTATAAACCCGTAGTGTGGTCCAAGCTTAATTTTGGCTATTTAGAGGCACGGCTAACAAATCGTTGAGTGTAAAGAGAAACGTTTGATGAATGTTATAATAATTTTATTATTGTGATTAGCTGCTATTTTATAAATGTTTCCTGTCTTAAGCTAAGAGATCATTAAATAAATATTAAATTAAAAATAAATACACGTTTTATTTACCCCCATGATTCGAATAGAATTAAGAAATCATTCTACAGACACATGGACATACAGACAAATACACAAACACACTGCTGCAAAAATAAGCCCAATTTTTTTTATAAATATGCCTGGCCCAGGATCGAACCTCGCACCAGGCACCATAAAAAAGGTCTTAAATAGTTTTATACACATATGATTCATTATTCATAATTATAGAGTCTATATAGTCTACTCTATATTATAGACCATAAGACCAAATTCAAATTTACGGTTTATTTTAAACCTTTTTTCAAAAGGGCAGTCAAAATATGCTCGCCACAATCAATTATGCATTAAATATCAAAAGAGAACTAATTATGTATGTCAGAGTTAAAAGTGCGTGGGAAAGAGTTCACGGGATGACCTTAACTGAACTTAGGGGCAGCAACCCCTATGCGGGCATCGTGGTACTATCACGCCTATTTTGTCGCAAAATTATTTCAATTTCAGATTTTAATCTAACAAAGTTTACTATTTCGATGTGACATGAATTTTGAAGTTATGAAAACCTAAATAATGAACTAACTTTTATAAAAACCAAAATAATCAACTGAAAATGTATGTAATAGTTTGTCACTCTCACAATTTGGACAATAGCCTATGTCCCACTCAATTTTGACGAAACCATGGGCACTCCATAATTATGTTAAAATCCGTCGTTTGAACTGCAGAACGAGCCTAAAATGAGACAGGTGAGACAGACGCTCAAAAAATGTTTTGATAATATAGGAGTAGCAGACGAGCGTGCAGTCCCTCTGATAGTAAGTGGCTACTGCTACTCATGGGCACGTGATTTACAAAGATGTGATGTACATAGATGATGCAATTTCCTAAACCTAAGTTGACAATAAGTATACACACAAATGCGCCAAATATAACCTGAAACAATGCAACAGAGAGCGTCAATCGTCAGTACCTATACCATTTTGTCCACCGACTGTTAGGAATATCCTGTTAATTGCTTCAGTTGGTGGTAGAATCCTATGTGGTCCGACTCTAGCACCACCGTTATAAATTATTTGTACACAGAGAATGGCAGAGGCCTTCGGAGTCGAACGTCGAAGAGTTCTGCCACATCAGTCTACTGATACTGTCGTTTGAAACGAAAGGTAAAATAATCATCATTTTTTTTCTGCATTATTTTAATGTATGTGTTTCTCTTCCTTTTCATTGTGTAGCACATGTTTCATGTTTCTTTTGCTCTTATCTTTATGTAAAATTTAATAGTGGAAACTGTAATTATTCCTCTGCTTGTATGTATGAATCATTTACCTATATTATATAGTATGAATTGTTTGTTTCCCAAATAAATAAATAAATAATAAAAAACATAGTTATATGTAACATTTAAATTTAGTACTTTACAGTTTAGTATTAACTATTTAAAAAATAATATTCCTAACTATGTTTTTTAAATCGACGATTGCACTTATAAACATTTTACTTTTATAAGTGATCTTCCTGCAAGTAAATGTAATCTTAATTGTAAAAATAGAGATATTATTGTATTTACGTCGCGCTAAACCCTATAACCAGGGGTGAATTTCTTATCTCAGGGGGTACGCTGTCCGGGTCACACATGCCACATTTTTGTGTCATGCGGGATGCACGCCTTATTTTAAGCTTAGTTTTTAGACAAGTAACGTTGCTTTTTATCCGACTGCAGAGGGTAATGTTTGAGCGTATGCACCTATGTATGTATGTCTCATTCTTTGGCACGCCCTGCGACCCAAACGACTTAACTGATTTTAAAATTACATAGGCTTTATTTTTAAGCACTCAAGTTTATTATAGTAATTCTCTAGTTATAACATCTCCCAATATATAACAGTTCAGTACATTTCCCTTTTTTTCTTTCTTAATCGACTTGCTTTTATTTTTTGTTTGGTGTTGTTGGATGTATCATTATGGTCGAATTTCGACCATTACATACAGGACACATTAGTTGCAATAAATATGTGAATAGTGCAATTTTGTGTAGGTAATTATTTATTGCCATTATCTGCTTGGCCGCATTGATAGCGGTAAAATCCCTTTTCCAGAGACTTAAGTATAAGGGCTGATGGATAACATATTGCGTATATAACACAATTATATTACATAATAAGATTGATAATAATTAATTTCAACTCCTTTATTTTTATTTCTGGGAATACAAAGATTTATTGAACACGTTTATTATGTAAAGTACACATAAATAATTTAAAGGTGAAACCCTTTATATTTCGATTCCGGTGGCATTACCGTCATATCTATTCTTACATAATAATATCAATTTTTAGCTCCGATTTATAGGGTGTGGTAAAAGAGACATAATTGTAAGAGACCTCAGGTAGGAATCCAATCTTATATGAGGTTACAGATGGTCATGGACGGCAGTGCCCACACACCATCACGTAGAATACTCCTCTGCTACGCTATAGTTAAAAAAGGTGGACTAACAAACGGGCTATTACAACTACAAATAAATCAAATAGACATCACCGCTAAATACGAAATCGCAAACATTCAGCCCAGACTGAGTGATCTTGTTTTGTTATCACCACATTACGTCACAACCCACAAATGAATCCCCGCTTACTCATAGAAATATTGGACAATACGCTTTGACGAGTGATGTAGGAATGTTACCGGTAGTTTTTCATATATTTATTGCTAATAAAAAATGTTTTAAAGCTGGTGTTAAGTGGTAAAAAGTTCGTCTAATCATTTGTAAAAGGTACATGAAAGAAATGATTGGTCATATGCGACTCGAATTAGCACAAGGAGGGTTCCGTAACACGAAATTTTCTTTCCTTTTTTTATTTTTACTATTTGTTACTATAGCAGCTATAGATATAAATGCATCGTGAAATTTGAGCGGTAAAGCAAAAAATGTTGGAAAATAGCGGTTTCTTGTATGATGACACCAATTTAATTTATTTTTTTCTTATTATTAGTATTTGTTGTTATAGCGGCCACCATTATACATATGCTGTAAAAAATAAGGGTCTATTTATTACAGAGCCCTGTCACAGGCGGTCAGACAGTAGAAACTTAGTAAACGGGTTTCGTTTTTACCATTTGGGTAAGGAACCCTAAAAAATCCACCGGCTTAAAATTATAGCTTAAGTTATTCCAACAATTTAGACGATTCCAACGACACGTCATATATTAAAATCACCGTTGAGGCTGAAGGGAATGCTAAATGTGAGATATCTTTCGAAAAACATTACTCTCCGCCGTGGGCTAAAATTATGAAGAAGAAAGGAAGAAAATGCATACAATTAATACCCTGCAACAAAAATATAGTTGGATAATGGCGACATTGTTACAAATTTAATTAATAATTTTAATTGTTACAAGGAAAACTATCGTGAGAAAACCCACAATATCTATATAGATGAGTTTTCCTTAACATCTGGAGTTCAAAATACCCAGAAGTCTATTTATTTTTACTTAGCTAATGTATTTTTGTATAAAATATAAGAGTAGCAGACGAGCATGCAGTCTACCTGATGGTAAGTGGCTACTGCCGCCCATGGACATCTGTAATAATCCCAGGTAGGATTAGATATTCCTACCTGAGGTCGGCGACACATTCGCTGCTACTCCTGAGGCCTGAGCTGGAACGCCTCGGAAAAGTATGTCTCCCTTAAAATACCCTTGAGACAAGAACCCAGCAGCGCATAAAACTGCTGTTATGAGGTACAAATAGGTGTGGCGGTGGTGCTGCCGGAGTTCAACCAGAAAGGGTTCTACCACCTTTACATTCAGGCCTTAAGCTCTACGTATTCTAAAAGTGTGGGATAATAATTTGATGATAATGATCAATTATAGTCCCAATGAAATTAAATATATAGGATTATAGAGTGGACATTCTGAAGATTTTCACACAATACTATCATTCCATTCCACACTAACACCATCTCGGATTGCTTAACAGTTAACATACATTTCAGCAATTTACTACCAATTGGTAATAACATTATTGGGAATGACACTTTTCCTTACAATTCCCGGGCTATTACAGTATACCTATATACAGATACAGTAATACCTATATAGAAAAAAAACTGCGTCTCTCAGTTACTAATTTCCCTTATTAATAATCAAACTATCCATATTGTTTTACTTACCAAAGACCGAAATTTCACTATGTCTAGTATGAAAAAAATGTCAAATATCAATATTTAGTAGGCAAATATAGATAGATCGATTATAAATAACGGGCGTCAGTCGATAACTAAATGTCACGGGTAAGAATAATCTCGTTAAAGTTGATAAGAGCATTGAATCCATACTATTTTTGGAAATAGAATCTTCCCGCTCGTATCCCTCCGTGAATGTGGGCGTTGTAACGAAAAGTGAACGCATTTACATTTTATACTTACTTCACGATGATTTGTGCATAGAAAATGGGTATTAATATTTCTGCCTCATAACAGTAGTGTTAAACGATGCTGCGTTCTGGTTTGAAGGGTGTGGTAAGGGAGACGTACTTTTCCGAGGCGTTCCAGCTTAGTCCTCAGCGGTAGCGGCGCATTTGTGACCGACCTCAGTTAGGAATATCTAATCCTATCTGGGGTTGATTATAGATGTCCATGGGCGGTAGGAGCCGCTTACCATCAGGTGGACTGCATGCTCGTCTGCTACTCCTATATTATAAAATAAAAATAAAATTATGGACTGTATATTCATATGCTTCTTTAGTCATAAAAACAGTTGCTATAACACTGCGTTGATTTCGTTCTTACAAAAAAAGTCATCTACCAACTTAACAGCAACAACGCTAATAAAACTAACACAATCTATAATATTTACAGTTCTAACCCATACTACATTCTCCATATCGTAATTGTGTGGCCAACGCGACGTGCACGCTACAACGCGCCCCACATACGTCACAAATGTATCTTATGACGTCATATTACACGGACAATATAGCTTTACGTATTAGTTTAAGGAAAATATCCGCCGTTTCAAGCGCTTAAAGTAATTTTTATGTAACCTTGTGTGGTAATTGTCCGTGTATTATTTCCTTTTGCTTTTGAATACTGATATTCTTTACAAAAATTCTGAATAAGAGTGAGATACAAAATTTTGCGAAAGTGCTTTAATAGTACATTACAATACGAGGACGAAAAATTTTTTTCTGACAAGTGTGAGTTTGCAGGCCGAGCCGCAGGCGAGGACTGCAATCACACGAGTCAGAAAAACATTTTTCGTCCGCGTGTTGTATAAAATTTTATATTACGGGGTCGGAAATGGGGGTTTTGCGCACGCGAAGCGTGCGTAAAACGTCAATTTACGCACGCCGTGATATAAAAGTATTTTGAAATTGGTTATTTTGCACTGTGCCCAAAATATTATATTATCCTAATATAATACATTTTTTTTCATTTTAACTATATCTTGAGGCACAAAATTATAGGTCGCGTTCCGATCCGGTAGTAGTTTAAGAAAATATTGTAACTGACAATTTGTAAGTGCCGCCGTTGGCCTATACAAAATAAATATATTTCATTTCATTTCATTTCATTTCATTTATAAATAGAAGTGATAGGGCACTTAGTGGCGCATTACCACCATTCACCACTATATCTATTCTGTCGTATAATAGCAGTATTAGGCGCTGCTGCGTTCTGCTTCCAAGATATGCTAACATTGTGACCATGAGACACCCCAACATAGATCGTAAAGGTAGAAAAAGTGGAACCTGCTCGTTCAAATAAAATAATATATATGAATATTGGTCACACTCATATCGTCATATGTGTCACCTACACGTTCTATATTTGTGGCTTAGCCATTAACATCACACTTTACCATAGAATTATTGTATGACTGATAGACTTTAAACCTTTGTTCATTAACTTTAAGGTAAATCCCACGGATTATACAATTTGTCATCATCTAGTCACTTTAATTAAACCACTCAACACATAGACAGTACGTTTAACGGATTTTAATTTAAAATGTTCAAATTGGTGGATCAGTTATTATTTACCCTATGTGTGTGTGTTTTATGTAGAAGATATAGAAGTAGTAGACGAGCATGCAGTCCACCTGATCGTAAGTGGCTCTGCCGCCCATGGACATCTGTAATCGACTTCAGATAAGGAGTGATAGCCTAGTGGTTAAGAAACACGGCCTTAAATCGAGGGGTCCTAGGTTCAAATCCTCACCTCTTATATTTCAAAGTTATGTGCATATTAGAATTTAAATATTACTTACATAAAGCAGTGAAGGAAAACATCTTGAGAAAATCTGCAAACCTGAGAAATCTAAAAAAATGTGTACAAATACGCACTTGGCCAGCGCGGTGGACTATGGCTGAATCCTTCTCATTTTGAGAGGAGACCCGTGCCCAGCCGTGGGACAATAATGGGTTGACCATGATATATTAGGTACAGGATTGTCAGAAGACAGTCAGAAGACTAATTTTACAGATAAAAGCGCGAATTTTAATGTCTATGCTTAACATGCTATTCATACGTTGTAAAGCGCCCTCTACCGAGCAAAATGATCCCGTTCCGTTGCCTGCAGTTCCCGTGGGATCGGCTGCAATATTTAGGTGTCCTTATTTCGCTGCTTGTCTTTGAAACCGGGACACTATGCTATGCATATGCGCCACTTTCTAATCCATGCTATAATAAAACTATAGCGTAATAGGAAAGCCTTGTTGCATACTTACAGTAAGTAGTTAGGTTACTACTTTTTCTTACTTTTCTATACGCGTAGTACATTTTAAAGGAATGTTAATTTTAAGTAAGGCTTTTAAGGAAATATGTGATAAAATAAAGGTGTAATATTCTAAAGAAAAAATACAGTTAAAATTATGACAAAAAAAGTTAATGTTCTAAGTCTATTATTAATATTAAATCTTTTCGAATTTTGTCTACTTATGATCGAATTTTGAATTTTTTTTAGGATGAAGAAGTTGTCAAAAGTCGATTTTTGGTAGGAAAACATTGGATGGATTGAATATTAATAACAGACTTTATGTAAACTTAATTAGTATTCGAGTACGCCCGGTATCTATATGACCATAATTAAAATGAACAAAACAGAAAAAAAACTTTTACAAAAGTGGTCTAGGACATCGCTGTTGACATATTATATCCATTTAAGTCTATTTTCTATGCAATATAAAATAGCTTTCTACGCACAGAATGTTTGATAAATATATATTCAAAAAATGCCATGGAATTTATAATACTTAGAATTATATATTTTCTAAATAATAATGATTAAAAATGTTCCTATTGAACAATAATAAATGAATTTTTACGTAATTTTTCTATAGTGTGTTTTTATTTAAATTGTAAAAAAAAATGTAATAAACAATTCCATATAATCATTTTTTTGTATGCGTTTTACATATAACAATTAAAATATTCAATTGTTAATCAAGTGATCGGTCAAAATGTAATAATATTCAACATCGTTTTGTTCTAAAATTAGTTCCAGTTCAGCCCCATACAGCACAGTCACGACACGAACGCTAGCAGATGCACGTTGCATAACCATTGCATATTAAACACACAGGTTATATATAAATTTGCTAACGGGTTAGCAATGTATGTATCTATCTATACTGCTATTATGATAGCCTAGTGGTTAAGAAACTCGGCCTCTCGATCGAGGGGTCCGAGGTTCAAATCCCAGGCACGCACATCTGATTTTTCAAAGTTATGTGCGTATTAGAAATTAATTATCACTTGCTAAACGGTGAAGGAAAACATTGTGAGGAAACCTGCATACCTGAGAGATTTATAAAAAAAAAATCTCAAAGGTATGTGAAGTCTACCAATACGCGGCCAGCGCGGTGGACTATGGCCTAATCCTTCTCATTATGAGAGGAGACCCGTGCCCAGCAGTGGGACAGTAATGGGTTGTTGATGATGATGATGATGATGCTGCTATTGATACTGCAGCCCTGTTTGTCCCACTTGTGGGCTAAGGTCTCTTCCCAAAGATGGGCAGGTCTGGATCATACTCCTATAATATGCGGATCGGTGGTTCATTTTACTAATGGTCCCTAAGGTTCCCTTTGAAGCACAGAATCGATACGTGTTCAGCTACCAGTGCTGACCCATCCAACTCCAAACCGCGGCTGATGTTGTTAAGCATTGTAGATCAGTGATAATCTATATGTATTTCCTTCTTTCTTTCCAATTTGCGTTTTGGTGGATTAAAGTTCAGGTTAGTAGGCAACCCAGGGCGAATGTTATCAAACAGCCCAAAAAGTCTTTAACAATTAATAATTTGTTAAGTAATGACCGGGAATGATTACTTAATGTGTTCTCTGAAGCACTAAAGCGCCCATGTTTAGACACCAGTGGTCACCCATCCAACTCCCGACCGTGCCCGATGTCGCTTAACTTTATAAAACAGTTATGAATTCCACAAGCCGCGAGCTCTGTGTATATTGACTTATATGATGACCGCGTAACACAGTAGCGTTTATGTAGCTCACTGTATTCTGTACCCTTAGTATGAGTTTTTACGTTTTTACAAAAATGACTGTTTTTCTATTTGTTTACGTATTTCCCATTCATTTCCAATCAGTTCTGATACAGTCCGCTAGGATCGCTGATTGGAAATGTATGGGAAATACGTAAACAAAAATAAAAACAGCCATTTTGTAAAAACTTAAAAACGAATACTAAGGTACTGTTCGGAGTTCAATCCACAGCCACGCAATTACTAGAAATGATAAATTTAGATTTCTGATAATTTTCAGGGTGTTTACTTTATTTTAGTATGTGTTCATAGCATCCATGACGCATTAAATCTTATCAAGTGAAATACATGTATACACAAAATAATGGGTAATTCACGAAATACTCTAATACACGAAAGTCTTTCTGGTGATGTACACGAGCAATTGTCTACATCAGCGACTTTTACTGTCGTCGATTGTCGCCGACCGAGGTTGCTTGTCGCCTGCAACCGTAGAAGGGCGTCAGTCATTAACGACAGGCGGCGAAAGTCGATTATGATCGGCGACGGTTCTTTATGAAAAAAATCGTTGGACATACATAGAAAATAGTTATATAGTTTAAAAACTAAAAACCACGCTAAAATCGCACAAGGAAAATCTTGATGAGGAGGATGGGAAAAAATATTAAAATCATTTATTGTCATCGGTTCTTGACAAGTGTTCAAAATTTTAAATTAATCGGATCGTTCAAAGTGGGTAAAAATCGAGTTCAAAGATTCTGTTACATACATACATACATACAAGTCAAGTTTTTTTTTATAATATAGGAGTTGCAGACGAGCATACAGTCCACCTGACGGTAAGTGGCTACTGCCGCCCATGAACATCTGTAATCAACCCCAGATAGGATTAGATATTCCTACCTGAGGTCGGCCACAGATGTGCCGCTACCCCTGAGGACTAAACTGGACCGCCTCGGAAAAGTCTGTCTCCCTTACCACACCCTTCAAACCGGAACACAGCAGCGCCTAACACTGCTGTTATTAGGTAGAAATAGGTGTGGCGGTGCTACAGCCGGAGTCGAACCACAAAGGGTTCTACCACCTTCAATAATCGCTAATAAAAGCGTGGTAAAAATATACCCGACGAATAGATAACCTCTCTCGTTTGGGAAATCGGTTAAAATTTAGTAGTTCAATTACTCTACCCATAAACAAGTATCATTTATGCCGCCGCAGTAAGCTATATTTATATACTTACCACTTTTACATTGTTTGCAAAGTCATAGCTAATGTTTACTTACAACCTCAGACCAAAAAAGATAGACTACGCCTTACGAATAAATTATTAAACGCATCAAATTATGTCGATTTGTGTAGTATACATTATTACGCAACATACACTATAAATCATGATAATTTCGTTCTCATACAATTCCAATAATGACAAGTTCGTTTTTTTACCAAAACAAAGAAGAGCAACTAATAAGTTGTTATGTCATACAGTATCGTTAACAAGTACAAACATATTGTGAGATCGTCTAAAGAGTTGAGGCTCGCAATATTAACGTAGTCTTTCATTTTTAATCTGAGCTCACAACGATACCACCAACATTACATCATAATTATATTCTAAAGAATGTTCGCAGAAAAATTAATACGTAGAAAATATTGTGGAAAATGTACACTAGTTTATTTAAATAAACAATTAAATTTAATTTGAAGTTGATATCTATTTGTATATCAACAGTACCGGCAAAATTTTTAAAGAGACATGCTTAACCAAGGCGTTCTAAATTAGTCCTCAGGGGCAGTTGTACTAAGTTGAGAAAATATTAAATTGTCTCCCTCACCAAACCCATCAAACCGGAATATGACAGCGCTGAAAACTACTGTTATTTTATGCTATTACATATGTGCTATATGTTATGCTATTAGGCAGCAAAAGGTGTGACATTGGTGCCCTCGGAGTCGAACCACAAAGCCTACCACCTCCTAAGTTAAATTACTTCTATATGAGCTGCAGTTACCACTTAACATCAGGTGGACTGTAAGCATATGAACAACCAACTACTTTTGTTACGCAAAAAAAATCAATTTTATATATCTTCAACAAAACACTACATTTTATAACATTTCACTTAACACATCAAACCAGACAAACTAAACCAAAAAGAAAATAAAATTAAGGTCGCGCGTGCGACTTCCGTAACTTGTCTATGGTCTTTCATTACATAAGCAACGTCGTAAGCAACCTGCAACTGAATCGTGCACCAATTGCACAGCCAAAAAAGATCCGGTCCTGTCAATTCGAGCACAGAGCAAAAAAGTTTTTTTTTATCTGTGTCAAATTTTTGCAGTGAAAACCCGCAATGAACGGTATTCTGCAGCGAGCCTCGTAACGCCATCTAGCGGAGGTTATGTGTTGTGTGGATGCTATGAATTAGTTTTTGTACGTTCGCTCGAAGTATGCAGAAATAGTATGATTATGACACGACGATAAGGAACTTAAACGTAATGTAAAAGCACGTTAACTATGTACTACTTGCGCGTCCTACTTTTTATGCTCCAAACATACAAGCCAGCTGATTTTAAAGTGGTTTTGCTATCTATAAACTCCAATAAAACAGTATTGTTACTTGAAATAAAATATGTCTTTTTTACTTCTTTATGTAAGTCCAAACTACCACACCCTTCAAACAAAATAGCATAATAACACAAATATTGATACTACAAAGCAAAAACACGTAGTACCATTTCAGTTAAAATATAAGAGTATTTATTACCAAAAAAAAAAATTTTTTTTTGAACCTTACAATTTTAATGTCTCTACATAATTAAATCTTACAAACAAAATTGTTTTGACTTGAATACTTATATGTACACTTCATTCGATTATGTTACGTTAAATTAACAGCGACCCAAACTCTATCTCAAGCCACAATTCACTGAACTCTATCATAGAGTCGGCGTACAGTTAGCGGCGCATTGTATGTAGGCAAACACCACAGATGTTTATCTACAACCGATACTCGATTTTATCGAGTTTCGAAGTTATCAAAATATTATTTAACAACGCTTTGTAGGTACGTCGGTAACACATTAATGCAATGTTTTGAATGATATTGACACACACATAGAAATAAATACCCAGATCCATAACATTTCAGAAATATTTCCAGTTATTAAGTACAGTTAGGCAACAAGATTATTATACATAATAAAAATAACCCCAACTGGTTAAAGAATTTGCATATGTCACTCGTATTTAATTGTAATTTGCACGCCTTAAAGACAAAAAATAAGAAAATATTGTACCTGCCTATTAACCTATTTAACACCAAAATTGTACCTTATTTTAGCATATAAAGAATATTCTATTCTATTCTACTATTCTTACAATTTAGAAGAATATAACACCTCGTTTGTTAAGATCTATCAAATCGTTTGCGATTCAGGGCATACTAAAGAGAATATGCTTTCATATATAAATACACTCGAAAAACATTACACTCCGCTGTCGGCTTCAAATATTTTAAAAAGAGTAAGTTAACGGGTAAACAAGAGTACGGAACCCTAAAAATTAAAAAAAAGGCAGTGATAGCCTAGTGGTTAAAAAACTCGCCCTTTCGATCGAGGGGTCCGAGTTTCAAATTTTTCAAAGTATTAGAAATTAATTATCACTTGCTAAACGGTGAAGGAAAACATCGCGAAGAAACCTGCATAACTGAGAGATTTGGAAAAAAAATCTCAAAGGTATGTGAAGTCTACCAATATGCACTTGGCCAGCGCGGTGGACTATGGCCTCATCCTTCTCATTATGAGAGGAGACCCGTGCCCAGAAGTGGGACAGTAATGGGTTGAGGGTGATGTACCCAAAGGGTAAACGGAAACCTTTTACTCCGCTGTCTGTCTGTCTGTGCGTCTGTCACTAGACTCTATCTCTGGAACCGTAATAGATAGACACTTGATTTTTTACAGACAGTGTGTAACGGTAACAGCTATAACAACAAATACAAAAAAATAAAAAAAAGTTGAATTTAAAAAGGGTCCCCATACAACAACCCGTTTTTTTCGGTATTTTTCGAACTAACTGTTGAACCGACAGTTCTAATTTTCAATGACTGCTACAATAAAAAGTACTAAAAATTAAAAAAAAGTTTGGTGATACGGAACCCTCGGGGTGCGAGTCCGACTTACACTTAGCCAATTATTAAGAATAGAGTGCCGATAGTCCAATTCAATACCCAAAATATCACTTTGCTTTATAAATTAATTGTTGTGTGTGATTATGTGTGTGTACAATTCACATCAAGAATTTCCAATCACAGTTTATCCCAATCCCAAGCTTTAGTAGTACTTACAATACAGTTGTAAAATGCGCCATAAAATTTGTAATAAGTGAATAAAAACTTATTCCTCTAAGTGTGTGGTCCTGAAGTTATGAAGGGAGCCATTTCATAATAATAAAATTGTAAGGTATTTTAGCAGTGATAGCATAGTGGTTGAAACAGGGCCTCTCAGTCTAGAGGTCCGAGGTTCAAATCCGAGGCTCATAACTTTGATTTTTCAGCGTGCGTATTATAATTTTAATTATCACTTGCTTAAACGGCGAAGGAAACATCGTGAGGAAAGCTACTTACTAGGGAATCTTAAAAAAAATCAAATGTATGTAAGTCTACCAATTCGCACTTGGCCAGCGTGGTGGACTGGACTGCCTAATTGTACTCAATCTCAGAAGAGACCCGTGCCCAGCAGTGGGACGGTGACGGATTGATGATGATCATGAAGGTATTTTTATTATTATTTATATTCAGTAAACATTTTTTAATTAAATAACAGATAAAGTATAGTAGATAGAAAATGCTTCACGAAGCCTTTTTAGCTTCTTTCGTTAAACCTACATGACCTAGATCTGCACCAGAGAGTCCCCTTCTTTTATATTCATTTCATAATTTACCAAAAAGTGGCAAAAGAATATGAATTTGCCTATTTTTGGTAAATTATTAAAATTTATTTTAATTTCAGGTACATGGAAATCTACTGTTCCGGAAATGCAAGACAAATAATATATTTTCAACTGTGTATGATCTTTTATTTAAACATAATTTATTTATAACTACAGACCTGGTTATGAAAAAAAGCCTCGTATATAAGTGTATACACAAGTGTTTGCATTCGCCCGACACTTGATGAATCAAGGCTCATTTTATTTCGTAACACTACATACTTACTGAACTAAACGATATGTTATTATCCGATATACTCGCCCGATATTTTGGTACCTTTTAACACTAAAGGAAGTAAACAGAATACTACATATAATGGTAAGATATTCATAAGTTCTCTATTACAGTTGTCAGTCTTAGAACGACTTTGTATAGATACCTATAATATTATACAAGTGTTTGCATTCGCCCGACACTTGATGAATCAAGGCTCATTTTATTTAGTAACACTACATACTTACTGAACTAAACGAAATGTTATTATCCGATATACTCGCCCGACACTTTGGTACCTATTAACACTACAGGAAGTAAATATAAAATTACATATAATGGAAAGATATTCATAAGTTCTCTATTACAGCTGTCAGTCTTAGAACGACTTTGTATAGATACGTATATACAAGTGTTTGCACTCGCTCGACACTTTGCGTCGAGCCTCAGTCTAATTGGTAACATTACATATTGATACGAAACAATATACTGGTATAATATTTACAAAAGATAATCACTAATCTCTAATGTTTTTGATCCAATGATTTTATATGAATATACGAGTGTATATATACAAGTGTTTGCACTAGCTCGATACTTTGTAGTTCAAATCTCCACCAAACGACGCATACAGTCTATTAGTACATACAAAAGATAAATTTAAAAAGTCAGATATTTTGACTATAAATATAATTTAAGTTAAAATACTACATTATATAACGATACAACAATATCTATAACATTTATTAGTAAGCAATGTTTATTAACAAATTAATATTATTGCACCTATATCACTCGTACCTTCCCCGTCTGAAAGCCATTTAAACTTTACAATCTAAGCTATAATAATACAATTTCCTAATTTCTGTCGATCTGGCTTTCGATCTTGTTGCGGGTTTATACAAATACTCTAAGTGTTTGTGTACACCCGGCATCGTATGGAGCCTCCTTCAATTTGGCTACGGCATATTTTCATAAAATGATGTACATATGATAGCAATATACGATATTGCTTGTAGGAAAATATTTTTGAAATATTATCTTGCCTTTCATTGTCAATCTTTGTTATGCAAAATACAACCAAATTACTTATTGCGATTAAACACAAGGATTTTACCACATTTTATCATCATATTATTCATACCGTTTATAATCTAAGAAAGTGTTAAAAGTGAAAAGAACTGTATACTTCATAAGTTTGGATATAGAGTGGAACTGACCACATTCACTAATCTATAGACTCTCGATCCTGACAGAGTGTGTACAACGCATACACTGGTGTTTGTACACGCCCGACACTCGGATCAACTTCATTCTATTTGGCAACGACACACTTTTAGCAAGAAAAACAATATCCTGAAAAATGTTCAATCAATTAACTTGCAAATTATCTCTATCATAAAATGTTAGACAAAACTAATAGGATATTAACTACTCGCCTTAAAAATACAAGTGATTTTACTGCTCATTATGTAATGTAATATTTGTAATACTTCAAGTACACTATAAAATGTTAACGCACGTGCCATAAACTCTTAAATTATTTAATAAGTTCGGATATTGTACTACGCCAGTAGGACTTGATAACATTCACTAATCAATCGGCTCTCGATCTTGACAGAGTTTGTACAAAGCATACACTAGTGTTTGTGTACACCCGACACTCGGTAGATCAACTATATTCTATTTGGCAACGACAAGTTTACAAAGGCAAGACTATATTGTTGAAGAACAATGTTTTGTTTTTCAATTAATTTGCAAACGGACCTCTATCGTTTAATTTTTGACAAAACAAATATATATATACTACAGTAACTAATAAAAAGGAATAAGTGTTCTTACTATTTAATATGCTAGTTAACATATAAATATTGACAACGCTCCGAATAAAGACAACAGAAATAAAATTACACATGTTAGGAAAGTTCAATACCTAATAAGTTTGTATATAGTGAAGATCTGATCTGACCACACACTAATCTATCGGCTCTCGATCTTGACACAGTTTGTACAACGCATACACTAGTGTTTGTGCACACCCGACACTCGGATCAACTTCATTCTATTTGGCAACGACACATTCAGACAAAACGATTTGCGATTGCTTACTTACGAAAGAACTTGAAGTAAACTATTGTTTTGAAATGGAGAAAGTTTTGTATTTTAAATTGTAGGACTCAATAATTTGACTAAGACTTATTGTTACGGGTTATTGGGTTATAGCATATCTTCGCTATTTATAGACCGATTTGGTAAGTATTCGATCATCAAATATAGCTATTTAATAGAAGAACATTTTAACAGTTGGTCTTAAAATGAAGTACATCCATATTGCCATCCTAGACGAAACACAAAGAGTTTTTTTTTTAAACGCTTTATACACTCACAGCCCCACACTAAGATTGCCTGTGTCGTGGGTGCCATGGACACACACATAGACAAATACACAAACACCCAGACCCAGAAACAGAAATCTAAATTCATCATTAAGATAACTGACCGGGGATCGAACCCGGGACCTTTTGCGCGTCAGACCGGTCCGCCACGCGCTCCGCCACGCAGGTCGTCAAACCTTTCTACCACCTTTTATAGATTTTTTAAAATTATAAGGATGAATGAGCAAACGAGTGTGCAGGCGACCTTATTAGTAAATGATTACTGCAAATGGGTATCTGTAACCAACACCATATAGCTCTGTCCGAAGACGATAAAACATGTGTCGGATTCTTGAGGACTAGAACTAATCCAAACCTTTTAACTGAAACGCAAGAATTGAGACTCGATAGCTGTGGTACCGGTGGTGGTGGTTTGAAGGTGGTAGAACCCATTGTGGTTTATATCAGCAGTGTTAGCGCTGCTGTGTTCTGGTATGAAGGGTGTGGGAACGGAGAGATACTTTTCTAAGGCGTTCCAGCTTAGTCCTCAAGGGTAGCGGCTCATCTGAGGCCGGCCTCAGGTAGGAATATCTAATCCTATCTGGAGTTGATTACAGATGTCCATGGGCGGCAGTAGCCACTTACCATCAGGTGGACTGAATGCTCGTGTGCTACTCCTATATTATAAAAAAAAAAAAACTTCGTGGGTTGAACCATGCTGTTTCTTCCGTATTTAAAACCATTTATTAGAGCTCAAATACACCTAAATATACACTCTTACTTTAAGGATAATGCGTATAAAACTTGTTTAATATATCCTTTTACTATTTGCCCAGACTGAGTAGTCATATAAATACTGATAAGATCCGCTAAACAGTACATCAGTTCATAATCTTGACAAGTTTGCACACACATGCGGAACCAAGTGTTTGTGCTCGCATAACACTTGGACTAAAGGTGTGCGCACATTGTTCTATATTAGCTTCTAACGCACATTTTACTGATTCCTGTTCAAACTACACAAATCGAAAAAAAAACCAGTTCGAAAATAAATCGACGTATGTTTTTATTTCTAATATGGAACGAAACGAGTATGCAGTCTACCTGATATTAAGTAGCTACTGTCGCCAGTTGACATCTATAATCAACCCCAGATAAGATTAAAGTGCTACTTAAGGTTCGCCACAGATGCGTTACTACATCATGAGAAACAAGCGGAGCCTTGGATATATTATATAGGAGTAGCAGACGAGCATGCAGACCACCTGAAGGTTAGTGGTTTCTGCCACCCATGGGCATCAGTAATCATCTTCAGATAAGATTAGATATGCCTACCTTAGATCGGCCACAGATGCGCCGTTACCCCTGAGGACTAAGCTGGCATGCCCGGAAAAGTATGTCTCCCTTAGCACACTAGAACCAGAACACAGCAGCAACCTTACAAGGCAGAATTTGGTGTGGTGGTGGTGCCGCTGGACCTTATTCTATATGAAGTTGGTTACATTCATGAGCAGTAGTACAAATTACCACATCCACATAATTCAAATTAATTCAGAAGCATTTCAATCCAATGACCCAATCCAGTGCTAGATTGCAACTGGAATAATATATACTGCTATCCATGCTAGTGTCCCTGAAATTAACTAGATGCCCAGTAATATCATATACAGCTACGATCTATATTAATAAATATATAATCAACACATTTTACAAGCTTTTAATTTTTAAATTGTAGTAGTAAACGTTGTATATGCAGTCCACCTGACGAAATGGGGTCATTGACTTCTGTAATTTACTCTGCGTAGGGTTGGTCTTCAATCTAAGATCGGTGATCCCTACCTACTCTGAAGACTACGTTGAAACACCTTACACCAGTTACTAAAGCTCTTATAACTTGAAAACGGTACAGTACCCTTAGTATGAGTTTTTAAGTTTTTAAAAATGACTGGTTTTCTATTTTACGTTCTTGCCCATACATTTCCAATCAGCGCTTCTGGCGGATATCAGAATTAATTTGAAATCTATTTGTAAAAATGTAAAAACTCATACTAAGGGTTTGTGCTCCCGTAGAGAATATATGCACTATATTTTTTTACTCGACTGCAAAAGATAATTTTTCGTGTGTATATCGCATTATTTGGTACATTATACACAGCCCAAACGGTTTGACGAATTTTAACATATTATTGTTGGATTCATATAAATGTTAGGTGACTTAGGCTACATTATTTTTCTTATTATTTAAGTGAACTTTAAGTATTTTAAGCATAAGTTTACCGTACTATACCATGGTATATATACGTATCATAAGCTTATATTATTAAGCATTGGTATGGAGACGATACACATGATATTTGCAATGTAAAAGAGGAATGGAAAGTCTTACATTAGATTTCGCACTTGCACCAGTATTGCTATATCACGAGTAGTCTACTTCAAAACTAGGTTATTGTGTAATAAATGTATTGAGACATTACATTTTCAAAGTATTTTCTTGTTGGGTACCTATCTTCTTATCTTATAAATATAATATAACTCAAGGGTGACTGACTGACATAGTATACTGAATGACACTGGACGGATCGGGCTGAAATTTGGCATGCAGGTAGATGACGTAGGCATCCGCTAAGAAAGGATTTTGATCAATTCTACCCCCAAGGGTATAAAATAGGAGATGAAAATATTACTTCGTAACGCGAGCGAAGCCGCGGGATATTTATAATATAGGAATAGCAGACGGTCCGCTTGAGACGGTAAGTGGCCGCTGCCGCCCATGGACAACTGTAATAAACCCCAGATAGGATTAATAATTACTGACTAAGCCGGAACGCCTTGGAAAAGTACTTGTCTCCCTTACACCCTTCAAACCGGAATACAATATAAATAGGTGCGGCGGTGGTGCGGCCGGAGTCGAACCACGAAGAGCACTAGCATTTTCTAATATAGGTATTACATACTAGTATATTATTATAAAAAAATACTAGCTGACCCGGCAAACGTTGTGTTGCCGGGTCAGCAAAAAATGTTAAGGGGGAACAACCCTTATCACTTAGGGGTATGAAAAATAGATAGTAGCCGATTCTCAGACCTACTGAGCATATATTATATCACTAAAATTTGGTGAAAATCGGTAAAGCCGTTTCGGAGGAGTACGGTAACTAACATTATGACACGAGAATTTAATACATAAGATAAATCCGGCGGCTTAAAAATATAGCATATGTCATTCCCATAACTTCGACGAATCCAACGACACGCCATGCTTTAAAATCCGTCAAGCCGTTTGGACAACAGGGCGTGCCAAAGAATGAGACATACATAGACTTTAACAGTACCCTTACCAGGAGTTTTTACATTTCGACAAATATGACTGTTTTGATATTTGTTTACGTATTGACCCATATAAATTCCAATCAGCGCCCCTAGCGGAATGTGTCAGAACTAGGAAATCGTATGGGCCAATACGTAAACAAATACCAAAACAGTCATATTTGTCGAAACGTAAAAACTCCTGGTAAGGGTACAGAGTATCAACCTCTAGCTTCCAGTTTAAAGAATCTCTATTTCTAGTAACATATACATGGACACTTAAATGAGTAACCATACGTAACAAAATCAAACTATGTATATCTGGAAGCGTGTAAGTATAATGTGCGTGTATGGGTGAATGTGTGCGCTCGCGTTTGTGTATGTGTGTGTGAGTGAGTGTGCATGTGTTGCAAAGTTATTATTATTATTTAGTTCTACATCGTACATACTTTGTTTATTTACCGACTTAAAAAAGGAAGTTCTGTATTCCACCTCTATACTCGTACATATATGTAAGTATTAGTAGTACATATGTATGTATGGAAGTTTGTATATCCGCGATTTTCTCATAAACTACTGAGACAATTTGGATGTGGTTTTTGTTATTATTATTATTTTAGAAGTTTTAAACTCCATTCAGAATCTAGCTTACAACTCATAATTTATGTTGTATGGTAATTTACTTACACCATACAAGATGGGAACAATGCAATATTACGCCATTCGCTTTTAGAATTCTTATTTCTCTACAATAAATGACAGTGTTGCTGGCACGACTCCGTCTGGTCCTACTTTCACTACAGTTCACTGCCATACCGAACATTCTACTTTGCAAAGGAAAATTAAGTTAAAAACCATAATATATACATAAGTGTATGTAATTATATAGTGATAGACTAAAGGTTGAACTTTGGCTTCTTTGAGGGGTCCGAAGTTCGAATCTATTTTTCGCACCTCAGATTTTTCGAAGTTATGGGTGTTAGAAGTTAACAATTACACATACAAAAGTTAAAATAATTACAGAAATAAAATTAAATTGGTCTGTGTTATTCCCACAATTTAGGCGAATCGAACGACATCTCATATGTTAATTTTTTTATGCCGTTAAGGTTGCAGGAAGTAGGTGGTAGAACCCTTTGTGGTTCGAATCCGGCGGCACCACCGCCACACCTATTTCTACCTAATAACAGCAGTGTTAGGCGCTGCTGTGTTCCGGTTTGAAGGGTGTGGTAATGGAGACAGACTTTTCCGAGGCGTTCCAGCTTAGTCCTCAGGGGTAGCGGTGCATCTGTGGCCGACCTCAGGTAGGAATATCTAATCCTATCTGGGGTTGATTACAGATGTCCATGGGCGGCAGTAGCCACTTACCATCAGGTGGAATGCATGCTCGTCTGCTACTCTTATATTATAAAAAAAAAAAAAAAAAGTGCCAAATATTACATTCAACATACATTGTTACATTCTTCTAGCTGAACAATATAGACTCTGTTTGCATATCTCTATTTCGATTTGAAGGGAAAGGAAGGAATAGGAATATATTAAGGAATAGACACACACATGAGGAATATTTAGTTAGTTACTTACTACAGTTCAGTTCAGGGGTAGCAATGATCTGTAGCCAACCTTAGGTAGGAATTTAATCTTATCTAAGGTTGATTTTAATGAGCGACATTTGCCATTTACCATAAAGTGGAAAATGGCAAACCCTATTATAAAAAATAATATTATAAAAAACCTAACCCAACATCAGAAATAAGATCAAATCTAACTCAAGAGGGGTCATTGATAATAGCCCTATTTATTTCCTGTTTCCTACGATTACAAACCTAGAAGTGAATAGAACAAACCCAGAAACCAACTTTTATAAAAACCGAACACCAATTTATCGCTAACAAGTGATTTCGACCGCGACTATTTCCCGACATTCCTCCCGTCTTCGCCATAAGGGTACAGAGCCCCTTGCGTTGCATTGTGTTTATCACGAGGGTAACTTTTATTATCCCCCATCATAACAAGAACCCCGACACGCCATTCAAAAGCCGCCGGCCTATCTTAAAACTATGACTGACGGAGGGTGGTACAGCTCAAACTAATCTGGACGTCAATAAGTATTGAACGATATGTGAATTAATGGTTTGCGAAGTAAATTGATTTTACAAGTCTCATAACACATTTTAGTTATTGGTACGGGCTGCCAATTAAGATTAGGCCACTTCTGGGCTTAACTATGAATGTACAGCTAAATGAACAGTTGGTATTTACCTAATGTTTATATGAGTACGTTTTTGTAAGTTCGTATTGTGTAAATGTAACGTGACATTTTATTCGTATCTTTTACATTACCGGTTTACATAATTATCTCGATACCTATATAAAGATATACTGACAGGTGTATATAACCGATTTACACATACATACATAGGTACAGATTTTAAAGTTTGTATGTGACTGTATAAAATATTTATTTTGCACCCATGAAAGCCAGTAAAACTAAGGTTGATCGGCAATTGTCTACCTTCTTAGCGACTGTTGCGTAGGCAATCATCTAATCGCTTAACTTACTAACTAGTTGCTTAAAATGCTGTCGCTCGGGCAACTAATGTGTTGTTTGAGCGACCGACGAACGTTACTTCTTCGATTTTTCCGTAAATTCGTTAATAATATCGATTTATCAATTTTTTACCTACGATCGACATTTAAGAAGTTGTATTAGATATTGTCGAATATATATCTTCGGTAGGCAAAACATTGGATAGATTAATTAATAATAACGGACGTTAATCGATAAAGCTACCAGTTTCTGAAGCGGTAGTAGCCTATGAACAATCAGCCTTTTATGGGTACGAAATCAAATATTGTACATAATTACGTACTCAGCTTAAAATCTGTACATAGCAGGTAATACTCACATATCTTTAAATCTACCATCGTTTATGAATAAACTATACTTATTGTGTCAAGTGGATTAATATAAATAAGAAAGAAAATGAAGTTATACGTTTAATAGTACCAACAAAATAAATGAAAATATTTTCAAACAATAAGGCATATAACCGTGCAACGATGTTGTTATTTTTCGGAGAACTGTCTATCAAACAGTCGATCATCATCATCATCATCATCAACTCCCTGCTATTATTACATTACTGCACCACTGTTGGGCACGGGTCTCCTCTCATAATGAGAAGGATTAGGCCATAGTCCACGGCGCTGGCCAAGTGCATATTGGTAGACTTCACATACCTTTGAAATTTTTCCTCGCGATGTTTTCATTTACCGTATAGCAAGTGATAATTAATTTCTAATAAGCACATAACTTTGAAAAATCAGAGCTAAGTGCCTGGGATTTGACCCTCGGACCCCTTGATGGAGAGGCCGAGTTTCTTAACCACATAGCTATCAACAGTCAATAGATAGGTACATAAAAATTAAATACCAGTGAATCTACGAAATTTATAAAAGTTCTGATACATGAAAATCTTTTTTACTTTTTATAAAATTCTAGCTGTTGTGTTTAATTAATTTCTTATTCGACTTTTCCAAAATCGACTCCATTAGGACTCAAACCCAATCTTCCATCCCCTCTTGTACGTATTTTGTAAAAATCGAATGGAATCCACTATTGTGATAGGAATCTTTGAATATTGATCTTGCGAGATATTCGACACCTTATACAGATAAGCCAGTGTTTCTCAAAGTGCGGACTTCATGCACATCCCTTGGGACTTCACTTTTTAGTCGTAGGGATAAGCGAGAACGTCTACATAATGACGTACACTTAACACACGTGTATGCAACACGCAATTATGGTATGGTCAATAAATACACCATTTGTACCTTGTTTTTGGCAAATAAAGATTTTTATTTTATAGCGGCAAGAAACAATCCCACCAAACAATTTTTTTAAAAACACATGTCTATTGACATTAGTGACAGTATTTCGTTAGTAAATTACCTTATTTCGTTAATGTACTCGTAAACATTTTTAAAGTGGTTCGCAGTTGTTTCGTAAGTTTAATAGGGGTACACACAGCTGTAAGTTTGAGAAATCCTGAGATAGACAAATGCGCATACGAATAGATAAAATCTGCAATTTGTTATTCTAGACACTCGTCTGTGTTATGAACGAGTGACAAATCTTTGCGCTTTGATTTATTTTAAAATTTAAATCAAATTACAAATTTTAAATGCCACGTCTAATGTAGACATTTTTGACATCGTCTACTAAATTGATTTTGTGTCAAAGCTCGGGTTTGTTTTTTTATATTATTATCTAGTAGTTATCAAGGTTTTAATGAAAGTGAATAGTGGCTAAGCATACAAGATTAAATTACTCTAGAGAAGTAATAAATTACTATGGGTTTTTTAAAGTTTACAACTTAAGCAATAAACATGTACCTAACTCCATATAATAATACATTATGAGCCTGAGAACAAGCTACTGAATTATTATTTTATTTTAGATGTATGATTCTATTGATTGATCAATAAGTAAAATAAAGAGTTTTAACTATTACTTTACGTACTTTTCAGAAAACATTGTGATGTAATGTTTCTGATTTTTATATAATATCTTAAAACAAACAAAATTTACATAGATATTTTATCACCGAAATTTAATAAAAATACTTATTAAAAGATCATGTTTAATTTGCTCATACAATATTAAATTTACCACAAAACTATTTTACGTGGAATATGACCTAATAAAAAACATTCTTGAAGCTGAAATTTTGTACATACCTATATTAAAATAAAATTAAAAACATCCAAAACCCTTTTCGCACTAGTAAAATTACCGCCTAACCTATTCCCCTCTTACCTATGACAGTTGCATATAAAAAATATGAATAGTTACTATTTTCATACAAAATATCACACATAAAGTAACAAGCAAACGCTAGTTGAGATTAACTACGATGTTTTTGTCGATTTGTCAAAGTTGTCACACGCTCGTCAAAACCAGACGAAAATTCCCCAAACGCGAATTTGTAAATACAAGTGTCATTTAAGTTAGCACTGAAAATGAATTTGAATATCGCAGTGCGGGTGGGGATGTGTTCTACCTTTGGAAGGTAAGCGATAATCTTTTGAAGTGTGAACCAAAATGTTTTTTAAGCCCACGAAAGTGCATTATTGTGTGATTAAGTCGTCCCGGTTACGTAGTAGCCATAGGATAATATATGTTGTTGTTGTTATATGAATTTGGATTTCAATTTCAATTTTGCACAGAAAACAGCAGACTATCGCGTATATTTGAACGCGTGCGCGCGCTTGATCTCAACGCCAACAAACCGTTATGAAATTATGAATTCAAGGGTGCAGGTAGAACGCTTGGTTTGTGTAGATTTACAAGCGATTGTGACTGATAAAATGATATGATAGGTCTATAAAAATGGAGCGGAATTTGCCGCAAGCGCTTCGGCATTCACACCTTTGTGCAACTGTAAAAGTTTGAAGTTTGTAGCAAGTAGATGTCCGTGGGCGGCAGTAGCCACTTACCATCGAGACTGCATGCTCGCCTACTATTCCTATATTGTAAAAAACTTGCTGCAATTTTGATTTTTTTAATCTTTTACCTATCTTTTTATCGCTTGTTCTTCCATAATCAGGCAAGTGGTTAACGAATCTCATGCAGTTTTTGCTAATGAGTTTCGTCGTAACGTTCCGGTGAATGTGAGAATGTGCCACAATTTTTTTTTGTGAAATGGATTAGTGCAGCGTTACTTAACCTTTTTTTAGCAAGCTGTTTTTTGATATCATTTCTATCTCAGTACCACTTTTACTTTTATATACGTAAATCGTGTTTTCAAAATTATCCCCCTTTTCTTTTTGTTTTAATTTCTATGTGTAATCTGCTACAACTCATTATGATGGGCAAGTTGGAAGGGAAACGCCGGAAAAAGTCGTGGCTGAGAAACATCAGGGAGTGGACAGGCATCACCTCTGTCGAACAACTCTTTCGCTTGGCCATGGACAGAGAGAGGTTCAAGAAACTAAAGGCCAACCTTCAGTAGTGAAGAGGCACAAAAAGAAGAAGAAAGAAGAACCATATATTATTTTCCGACGTCAGCAGTATTCTCAAAATACTATACCTATATAAACATTTTTTTTTTGAAAATTTAAGTTAACGATATTATCACGTAATTCCCATGATAGTAAGTAGTTATTGCTGTTACTTACTTGTACTAAATAAGGTCAAACCCATGTCGGAACTTTTCGAACGAATCATAAAGCCTTCAAGGTTTAATAACTGTTATCCATTGATAACAATTGTTAGTCCTGACTAGCAGTTTAACGTACCTTCCAAAACACGGAAACGCGCATGTTTAGCCACTAGTGATCACCCATCCAACTCTTGACCACACCCAGTGTTGCTTAACTTTGTTAATCTAGATTGACTCTACATTGAGATTTACACAAACCATGAGGCTATGGTTCCTTCTACACACAAGTAAACACACAATTAAACATTTATACGTATCACCGAGCTATAGTGTTACAAAGTATGCGCTCTCCCCACCAACTCTACATAAAAGAAGCCAACTCTACCGGCGAAAGTGACTCGCGACGCTACGAAGTGACCTGTAAATTGAATTAAATACTGTCCACAAGTACTTATAAAAGATAAGGTTAACTTCTAAAAGATATCAAAAGATGAAATGAAATGAAATGAAATGAAATGAAATGAAATGCATTTTTTTTAAATTGTTGCAAGTAAGCATACAGACCATATGGTAAGTGATCACTGTCACCAAATGATATCTGTAATCTTCTGTAATTGGATCAGGTCCATTACTACCTGAGGATTAATTTGGAAGTGAAAAGGAATCTACCTTTGTTCACTTAGCGTGGTTTTATAAGACTGGAGTAGAAAACGTGCATGCAGTCCTGATGGTAACGTATAACTACCGTCCATTGACATCTGAGACCAGTTCCACATTAAAAGGTTCTGAAACCGATCACATTCGTTGCTACTCCTGAGAACAGTACCCTTACCATGAGTTTTTACGTTGTGACAAATATGACTGTTTTGGTATTTGTTTACCTATTTACCCATACGAATTCCCATACAATCAGCGCCCCTAGCGGATTGTATTAGATCTATAGTGTCAGTAAAGTAACATTAAATATCTAAATTGACGAAATGGCGTTTTATGTTTTGTCTCTCTTTTTTGCGAACATGTGAGGCAGACAAAAAGACTTGAGCACTTACTTATTGTTACGTTTACCCAGTCTACTGAAGCAAATGGAACAGAATAATGGATTGTGGAAACCTAACGTAAAATTGTGGGATGTTTTGAAAACTCATGGTAAGGGTACAGATGCCTTATCAGTAGGTCAGACGTCGTCCACAACCTTCCACCGAAAAGGAGAACTGCTTCACACTAGAAATGAGTTTGGCGGTGGAACCTTCCCAGACGAAACATATATTTGGTGTGATAAGGGAGACTTTACGAAGCGTTCTAACCTAGGTAGCAACGCATCTGTGCATCCGACCGTAGATAGGACTCTTATTGGAGGTTGAGACAGATATCCATGGGCAGCAATAGCCACTTACTAACACTGGAACTCCATGCTTAGTTCCTATATAAAAATAATAGTGCCTCTACCACATTTTTTAAGGTTAACTATGCTCTTAATTTGTCATTCTAACTTCAACTTGTCCTTCAAGCGCATAATAAGTTGGTAATATTTCGTCTCTACTATTTAATTTTAATTTTTCCTTTTAATTTACAAGGCATGAGTGACAACAAAAAATATTATATAAATACTAGCAATTTAATAATTAATTTTAAACCTAAAATACTACACTACGATTACATAACAAAGAGGCAAAAAAATTCTGAAGTTTAAAATAAGTGGGTACTTTCCGTTCGGATAACAATATTTAACTTATTTCTGCACACCTGTTTCTGCCTTATAACGGCAGCGTTAAGCGCTGCTGTGTTCTGGTTTGAAGGGTGTGGTAAGGGAGGCATACTTTTCTGTGGCGTTCCAGCTTAGTCCTCAGGGTAGCGGCGCATCTGTGGCCGACCTTAGGCAGGAATATCTAATCTTATCTGGGATTGATTATACATGTCCATGGGCGGCAGTAGCCACTTACCACCAGGAGGACTGCATGCTCGTCTGCTACTCCTATATTATAAAAAAACGTATGCTTAAAACTTGCAATGGCTGGGTGTAATTTTTTATATTCCATTGTTCGACACAGGTTTGTCCCCACAAGTGGGGGAGGCCTGGGTTGCCACCCTCTGAGGCAATACGAATTGGTTGTGCGATTACGTGTTAGTGGCTAACCTCTGCAGATTTCCTAACGAACTTTTCTTCACCGTTATAGCATTTTATAGCAAAAAAAACGTACATAAATATTTAAATATTTATCGTTAAACAACTACTGTGTAATACAGATTATAAGTTATCAGTTTTATCACATTAGGGCTCTGTTATACGAGCGACAGCCTGCTCTCGACCGTCAGCGGCAGCCGCAAACAACATGCGGCGATATTCGCCGGCGGTCGCGATGCCCGACATTCGCCAACTTTCGTCAGCGATCGACGACAAAACACGATCGTAAAACGGCGATTGTGACTGTCATCGGTCACTGACTATATCGACGGGTCCTACGTAAACTGGTGCAAGTGTGTTTTCACAACTTTACAGTAGAGCGATTTGAATGTTCTAATGCGTGTAACTTTAACATTATTCAACGTACATAGTTTAAATTTTAAAATGGTATAATTGAATCCTTTTGAAACTGCATTATACGTGAAGTACTACTGTAAAGTTGCGAAAAAGCACTTGTACCAGTTTACGTAGGTCCCGTCGATATAGACAGCGATAGATAAAGACAGTTTCACACTGATGCAGGCTGTTAATATCAGCCATCGACGCCGATTGTCGGTAGCGACTGTTAGCAACGATTACTCGACTGCTGTAGGCGAAGGTACTAACTTACCTTTAACTGTCGCTCATATGTAAACACCCTTAGATGATTATAGAGCTTATCACTTCGCTAATTGTCAATGACTGATAATAGGTATTGCTTGGTACTCTGTAAGCGAATTGCTGATAGGCGTATATTTCCTAACCATTGTGTCTGGGGAATTTGCATATATAGTCTAGGGTTCCTAGATAAAGGTATCTTGAGAAAGTATCAAAATATTCCCTTTATGTTTCTCTTAACCTATACATTTAACAAAGACTTACCACAGCCTCACTGGTGGACATAGATTTTCATTTTTTTTATAATATAGGAGTAGCAGACGAGCATGCAGTCCACCTGATGGTAAGTGGCTACTGCCGCCCATGGACATCTGTAATCAACCCCAGATAGGATTAAATATTCCTACCTGAGGTCGGCCACAGATGCGCCGCTACCTCTGAGGACTAAGCCGGAACGCCTCGAAAAAGTCTGTTTCCCTTACCACACCCTTCAAAACGGAACACAGCAGCGCCTAACACTGCTGTTATTAGGTAGAAGTGGGTGTGGCGGTGGTGCCGCCGGAGTCGAACCACAAAGGTTCTACCACCTTCTAAATAAAATAAACCAAACTTTATTTGCAAGTGATTATGAAATAGGCGTCTGGTGAATATAATGTCCCATTATTTTTCTGTGAAACTACATATACTTTGTATTATTAAATACACTGCGTATTTGTATAAATACAATAGTTTTTCACTATTATAATTAACAATTATGCTAATGTCAATTATCTTATTGAATATATTATAATGCCAATCTTAAACCACTGAAATTACTGCAAATAACGTCATTAGCCAAATTATCGAAAATGTTAAGACCATATATAGAGGAAAACCAACATATTTTACTGTATTTAACGTATTTTGTGGTAATAATCTTTATATGTTCTTACGTCAGTAATTTAATCACTCATTGTGATGGAAACTCTTCCTACAAACATGCTCGTAATACACTTTATAATTGTTTAATCTAAACCTGGCAGGATCGACTAGTGGTTAAGAAACTCGGCCCCTCGATCGAGGGGTCCGAGGTTCAAATCCCAGGCACGCACCTCTGATTTTTCAAAGTTATGTGCGTATTAGAAATTAATTATCACTTGCTAAACAGTGAAGGAAAACATCGTGAGGAAACCTGCATACCCGAGAGATTAATAAAAAAAAATCTCGAAGGTATGTGAAGTCTACCAATACGCACTTGGCCAGCGCGGTGGACTATGGCCTAAGCCTTCTCATTATGAGAGGAGACCCGTGCCCAGCAGTAGGACAGTAATGGGTTGTTGATGAATCTATAAAACCAACTTACAACTGTAAAATAATCGAAAATTTTAGTACGAACCACGAAGGTAATATAACCCTTTGTGGTTCGATTCCGGAGCCTCCATCACACCCATTTCTGCCTAATGACAGCAGTGTTAAGCGCCGCTGAGTTCTGGTTTGAAGGGTGTGGTAAGGGAATCATACGCATCCGAGGCGTTCCAACTTAGTCCCAGTAACGTATCTATGACCGACCTCAGGTAATATCTAATCCTATCTGGGGTTAATTACAGATGTCCATGGGCGTGTAGCCACTTACCATCAGATGGACTGAGTGCTCGTCTGGTACTCCTATCAAATAAAAAAGTATAAATCCATCCTATCTAGCGTTGATTATCTATGACTATGGGTGGCAATAGCTACTTACCATAAAGTGGACATGCTCGCTAATTCTCTAATATAAAAAGTAACATACATACGGACATACGAATTTAATAAGAACATAAGATCCTTACGTAGCAACAATGACAAAAAAAAAACTAACGGTACTTGATTTTACTTTCCCGTTTTGGACTCGAACAATGATACGTACATACTACAAGGTGCACTAAACATTATTAGTGGATGTACAGGTTCAATGACCGCGTAAACACTGGAGGCAATGATCTCGTATTTTAAAGATCTAATTGTTCACACCTAATTAAATACTTCTGTTTAGCTGTTATAGTTCCATTTAATAGGTAAGTTAAGCCTTATTGGGTACCTTAGAGTAGTTTGAAAACAGTGGTTAGTCTTCTAATCCACATTGGAGTAGTTCGGTGGTCCAGATTTTTGAGTTTTGCAGAGACATAAGTAAGGTAGTTAAATCTTAACAGGGTTTAATTAAGGATTTGTAATGGCTTATTTTACTTGGCACTCATTTTTCTACTATTGTTTTTATACTTAATTATTTATTGAATTTTTTATTGCATTCATTTATTTCGCACACACTAGCGTCCCTTATCAATACTATCTATATCTTTTAAGTACATATAGACGAGACATTAAAAGATATTTTAACGTATTACAAAAATTGACTAATTTCTATCTCTTGTAGGCAAAACATTAGATATATTACTACATTATTAATAATAATATGTTGTAACATTAATGTTCTGTAGATATAATAGTGATATGTAGTCATTTATAAACTAATATTCAAATTTGTGCAGCGTTATAAAAAGAGTAAGTTGTAAATTTTAGTCCAAACTAGCTGACCCGGCAAACGTTGTGTTGCCATATAAATAAAAAAATGTTAAGGGTGAACAACCCTTATCACTTAGGGGGATGAAAAATAGATGTTGGCCGATTTCATAGATACAAAAAATTTCATCAAAATCGGTCAAGCCGTTTCGGAGGAGTATGGCAACGAAAACTGTGACACGAGAATTTTATATATTAGATTGTCGTATTCTCATTAATTTAATTCCTACTAAGAATTAATATATGAATTTATAATTTGACTTAAAAAAAGTAACTTTACTCCATTATGATTTTATATTTTTCTCTTATCAGTCTGTAAGCGTGTTAATTGAATACTTAAAACAGGTTTTGTAAGTAAATTTAAATTTTCAAAGTAAATTTTAAATTAAAGAAGTATCATAAATCCGCTAAGTACATACATATTCCTTTAAGATCCAAATGTTAATCGTATGTATTTTTCCTGTGCATTGAAATGATATATTCATTACATTTCATTAACACAATATGACCATCAGTGCCTTGTTGTAATAAAGCATTTATGAGAATTCGGTATTCATGTAAATAATTTAGTGCGGTCATGATGACTTGTTTAATAAATTCTGTAGCACTACCATGAGTTTACAAAAGTATTACTAGCTAGCGACTGCGTAAAATAAATGTATGAAAAATTGTACAGCGCCTCTGGTGGTTACTCGTAGAAGTAAAATCCATAGTGGCGTAACTCGATACGTAAAAAACCTATCGAAATCAAATCGCTAGCGAATGTCATTATGATCTATTGCCATACAAATTCGGTCCCGTGAGTCATTAATTTGACAGACGTTGTCAAGAAATACCGTAACGATAGTAGTTATGTTATTCACTAGCAAAATGACAATAGTTTTCTATTTACCATTTCTATAGTGGCGTTTCTATGCCAACTCATGGTAATGCTACTGTAACTGTTGATATACGGTAATTCACACGTGTATTTAAATTTATGAATACAATCACAACGATTATCACTTTTTAGGGTTCCGTACGCAAAGGGTAAAAACGGAACCCTATTACAAAGCCTCTGCTATCTATCCGTATCCGTACACTTATTTTTTTACAGAGTAATGATAAAAACGCTATAAAAACGAATACTTAAAATAAAAATTGCTTAATAATAAATGGGAGTTGCGTTTTTCTATTGAACCATAATAGGTAAACATTTCAAATTTTCACAGTACATTCACTTCTATGGTTGCTAATAATAACAGATGAAAATTTAATGGTACGGAACTCTCTGCGTATACGACTCATACTTGGTCACTTATTGAAGTTTACAAAACTTTGTGGTTCGTTTCCAGAAGCGCCACTGTTACACCTATTTTTCGCTTTATATTAACAGTGTTAAGCGTTGCTGTGTTCTATACACATATTAGGCGTTCCAATGTAGTCTTAAGGAGCAGCGTATACATGTGGCCGATCTCAAGTAGGACGGTAATCCTATCTGGGGTTGATTAATGTCCATTATTAATAAATAATCTATCCAAGTTTTACCATGAAATGATCGAGATTTGGCAATGTCTAGTATGAAGAAATTATCAAATATCGATCTTTGGTTAAACATCAGATAGATTGATTATTAATACTAACAGACTTATGTCTTACTATGGGAGGCACCACTACCGTCACGCAGACAATATAAAAAAAACTATTTATATCTCATTAATAGTTCATGTGTGTTTGTTAAGTCCGAGTAGTATGTGCTGCAATTTTAACATTATTAAATTTGATATATTTATTTCTGTAGTTTTTTTGGAAATTCCTGTAAAATATTTGCATTTTATTGTGGTTTCGAATACGTAGCAATGTGATTGTTGTTCAATTAAATACCACACATGAGATAATATTGGGCCAAACAAAATAATATTTAAACTGTGGAATTACCTTTTTTTTTTTTTTTTTTTTTTTGGCGCCCAGATGTAGGTGGAAAAAGGGCTGACCCTCTACGGAGAGGGAGGAGCAAAAAATGCGTCCAAGCACTTACAGGCCGCGACGGCCGGTGCCTGCGTCGTGTGGGGCTGACTGAAAGGTCCTCCTGAAGGGAGGACCATCCCACTAAAAACTCCTTTAAGGCATTCGTCCAAGGGGACCGTACAGCCGACATCGGATAGCGACCTCTCGTTTGCGGAGCGAGAGGCGCTAGCGGCGCTCCCTAGAGAGCTACCGCTGGATAGATGACACTGAAGGTGTCAACGTATCATGAATAAGATTAGAATCGTCGGGAAGACGATTCTCTATGGAGAGTTGTACGCCCCTGTGGGCGGCCAGAAGATTCTCCACATCGGTGGAGAGTTTGTTAGGAGCGTCGGTCAAGATATTTCTTGGCCGACGGCAATTGTAACGGGTAGGAAGAGGGGCAGCATAGTCCGCTGCACCCTTGATTAAGGGGTTGGGATGGTTTTCTGAGCGGTCAAAGAACGCTTCAGAGAATTGTCTGAGGACTTGTTGTATTGGAGCGAGCTCCAGGTCGCGGTGGAGGTCAGCGTTTCTGACATACCAGGGGGCATTAAGTGCCCGACGACAAAAGAGATTTTGTATGACCTGGAGTTTGTCTAGGATGGTGGGATTCGCGTGAGCGAAGACTGGAGAGGCGTATGTTAACACCGGTCGAATGCAAACCTTATACAGCGTTCGCTTATTCCTGGCTGACAACTTGCTGTGTCTGCCAATCATGGCGTTGAGGCGGCTCATGTAAGAGCGGGCGGTATGGGTGACCTTAGAGACGTGGGGTCTAAAGGTGAGGCCCGGGTCAAGGGTAACTCCTAGGTATTTTACTGTGGGCCTCCATGGAATGGGGGCCCCAAGTAATTTGACGGAGGGCAGGTTGTTTAAACGCCTGCGTTTGTGGTCGAAGCGCATTGCGGAGCTTTTCTCCGCATTGACTTCGATGCGCCATTTCCTAAACCAATCTCCTAACTCGTTGACCGAGCGTTGGAGTTTGGCGAGGACAGATGACTCCTTTTTCCCTTGGATGTAAAGGGCGGTGTCATCGGCGAAGAGTGAGAGCTGCACCCCATTTTTGGGGATAGGAATATCGTTGGAGTACGATATGAATAATGTAGGAGCGAGCACTGAGCCTTGAGGGACTCCGGCTGTTGCGGGGCGTGGGGGAGAGAGGATACCTTCGTGCCTGTAGCGGAAGGTTCTGTCCTGAAGGTAGGAAGCCACGATGCGGACTAGGCGATCAGGAAGACCAGAATGGTATAGCTTGTATACCAGTCCTCCATGCCAGACTTTGTCAAAAGCCTTGGCGACGTCGAAGAAGACTGCTAGTGTCTTGTTACGTCTTGGATAAAACCCGCTTGTGATGTACTCGACAATGCGGTGGACTTGTTGGGGGCACGAGTGCTGGAGGCGAAAGCCAAATTGGTGAGGAATGATGAGTGGGGGAGCATCTATTGGGAAGAGGTGCCCTCTTATGTGAACGAGGATCACCCGTTCGAAAACCTTGCCCATTGCATTGAGGAGGCTAATGGGGCGGTGGTTGGAGGGAATATGTTTCGGTTTCCCAGGCTTGGGAATACCGATAACTGTTGCTGTCTTCCAGGCTGTTGGAAAGAAGCTGAGATCGAGGCAGGCATTGAAGATAATGACCAGAAGGGTCAGTGCCTGCTCGGGGAAGTGTTTGAGCGCCAGGTTGGAGATACCATCCGGACCTGGGGCTTTACGAGGTTTCAAACCGCGGATGACGGTCCGGACCTCGTCTGTAGTGATTTTAATGGGAGCAGAGGTGACAGGGAGAGAGATCTTTTTAAGGACCTCCTCCTCCACCTTGTGAATGTGGATAGGGTCGCACGGTTGAGTGCTGGGGGAGCACTGCGCAGCGATGCTATCTGCGAAGCATTCGGCCTTCTCAGCGTCTTCGAAGGCTATGCTGCCGTCGGGGCGCGTGAGAGGGGGAGTGCTTGAGAAGGCTTCGGTACGAAATCGTCTAGCGATTTTGTAGAATGCCTTATGAGAAGGTTGGATATCCTCCATGAGAGAGTTCCAGTTGGAGTCCCTCATTTCGGCTAGCCGGGATCTGACTTTCCTTTGGAGGGCGTTCGCGCGCCTCCTAAGGACAGGGGTGGGATACTTGGCGGCCCATCTGAGGGCTGCGTTTTTAGTTTGGATTAGCTTCCTGACCTCGCGAGGTAGTTTGCGGTTCGGGACCTCTACCACCTTCGCGTTGTCATGAAGCGAAGTCTGAACTAGCTGGGTGAGTGAGTTCACCGTACTGTCTATTTTCTCCGAGCTAACAAGGTAGTCTGGGGGAATAGTATACGGTGAATCGGGGGCCTCTATGGCCGAGATGAGAGATTTCTCGTACCCTTCCAATTAGTGAAGGTTTTCGAGGAGGTATGGGGAGTTGGATCATAGGGACCTAACTGTAGAGAGACTGGACGATGGTCTGAGCCCAGATCGTCCAGTGTTTCGATCGCTCTTGTATTGAGCGCGACGCCTTTAAGGAGGGCGAAATCCAGCACGTCGGGTTCTTGGTCTTCCCGATCGGGGTAGTGGGTAGGCGCTGTTGGAGAGAAGATATCAAAGTCCAGTGCGCGGGAAATGGTTAAGAGTTTCTTACCGTTGGTGTTAGTCAGACGACTGTTCCAAACGGTATGTTTGCAATTGAAATCTCCAAATAGTACGACAGAGTCTCCGAGCGAGAGGAGGGCCTCCAAGTCGCTTTGGAGAGGGGCTTTATTGGCGGGGAGGTAAATTGAGGCTATGATCAGGGACGGGTGTCCTGTCATGCCTAATTTGCATATGGTGGCTTCCATATTGGTGAGCTTGGGTGTTTCCAGAGGGGTGCAATGGAAGGATCTCTTGTAGTAGATGGCAGTGCCTCCGCCACGACGGTCGTCGGCTCTGTCATTACGTACAAGCGCGTAAGAGGGGAGACTTACGCCTTTAAGGGAGGGCTTGAGGAAAGTTTCCTGAACAAGCAACAGGTCGATATCCCTGTTGCGGACGAACTCTTTGAGTTCGGGAATGCAAGGCTTAAGACCTCGTGCATTGAAGGAGATAAGCGAGACGCCTTTAGGTTTTTGACGACCGGGATGAAGGGGTTGAGTATGAACGTTACTCATTGAATGGACTTGAACAACGCTAGGTGTTCAGAGTAGATTGCGATGCGCTCCGCCTGGCTGGCGTTACGCATCTTTTGCGAGACGAGTATGATCTCGTCGAGGTTCACGCCCTTAACGCAGTCCTTAAGGAACATGATATGTTCCCTTACCGATGCGTCTTGGGTGGGACGGGGAGTGGGAGTGGCCTTAGGGGCCGGGGTTGGTGGGGCGGTCGCGGGTGCGACTTTCCTCCAACTCATGGGAGCGGTTGGGGTTTTGGAGGCCCCTAGCCGCGGGAAATTGGTCGAATTGACCGGAGGTGGGCCTGCTTTCGAGGGCTGCTTTTTAGCAACCTTCTTTTGAGCGGGACGGGGGGCTTTAGGGCAGCCACGGTAGTTAGCCGGGTGCCCTGAAGTGGTGCATAGCACGCAGGCAGGAGGGGACTCGTCTTCACGAGTTCTCTTGCACTCACGTGTGGCGTGGGGTTCTAGGCACTTGACGCACCTTGGGGGGGCAGTGCAGTTCGCCGCTGCATGGCCGTAGAGCTGGCAGCGGTGGCACTGGGCAGGGTAGCCACGCTTGTTAGGTGGTTCCACCTCGATCTCAGAAAGGCCACAGATTGTGAGCTCCTTCTCCTTGAAAATGTCCTTGGAGGACGGGGTCTTGGCTAGAATGGCCAGGGCTAGAGGGTATTTGACCCCGTTGCGGTTGTACAACTTGTGTACACCTTCCACGGGGAAACCCTTGGTTGACTAGATCCGTTAGGATTTCGTCGGTGGGAAGCTCGTAGGAGAGACCCCTAAGGACCGCTTTGATTTTGCGGTCCTCTTCTAAAGCGTACGTGTGGTACGGAGTTGAAGGTGAGTTAGGAGCCTAATGAGGCTCCTGAAGTCCTCGGTGGTGGGGCATGAAACGCGAATAGAGTCGCGAAGGTTACGTGCCTTGGTGTAGTGGATCTGTTTTTCCACTAGGGTTTTAGAGAAGTCGGACCATTTCGACTTATCTCTGAAGAAAATGTGTGGGGGCGGTTTGCACTTGGCAAGTGCCGGTTCGCAGCGTGTGGCTGGCTTGGCGGGCTTAGCCGCGGGGGGTTGAGCTCTGGGGCTCGGTGGAGGCTTTTGGCACGCGGGCCAGAGTGGAGGCTTTTGGCACGGGGGCCAGAGCGGGGGCCGCTGGGGCTGGGGTGGCTTCGATAGAGGCCTCGGAAGAAGTCTCACTTGTCGCCTTAGCGACGCGTTTGACCGGTCGTTTTCTTGGTCTTCCTCGACTTGACAGGGGTGAAACCCTGGTCGTCGTCGGAGGAAGGGGCGGTGATGAGGGTGTGCTCCGACGATTCGTCGGAGGAGGCGGGGCGTTTTAGCGAGATGGCGTCAAAGTCCATCTCGTGTCTCGGGGTGGCATCAGGGGATGCGGGTGAGTCGGTAACGGACAGGGGATCCGTTACGGACTTTAAGGGCTCGCAAAGGGAGCGGAGTTTGACAGCGTCAATGGGGCGGTTGAGCTCCTTGCTCAAGAGGGAGGACAGAGCCTCGAAAACCTATCTGTTACCATGTAGGCCATGGTAACCTGGGATGCCTCCCTGCCGAGGCAGGGAGCTAACGGGGAGGGGGAGGGAAATGCAATTACCCCTAAGGGAAAGTAACTGCTACCGTCACCCTTGGGATAGCCCAAGTGCAGTGGGATCGGGTCTGCCGGTTTCTCTCAGGCCGAGAGGTCTGAGAAGCGCACCGGGTCAACGCTAGCTGGTTTCGTTGGCACCGTTAGGTATCCACCAACTCAAACGCGTCGGGACGTGAGTTTTGTTTATTCCCAATAAATTGGCAATAAACAAAGCACGGACCGCTATCGATAATATCGAGTAGGCGAGAACCGGCCGAAAGGCCAGAGAAAATTCTGGGTTAGGAAACACTAGAGCGCGAGCAGGCGGGGCTGCTCGGTCTGGCGTTCAAACGCAGAGTGTGGAATTACCTCAAATAGCTTATCTATATTTTATCCGAGTTATTTAGACTAAATGTAACGCGTATATCCATCTTGTTCACACGTATGGAGAGCGAGGGAGATATTACCAATATACACATTGGTCTCAATTCTGTTACCGATTACGTCACCACTAAACTAAAGGAAAAGCTACATATTTCATTGTCGTCATCAATTATTATTATTGTTGGGCACGGGTCTCCTCTCAAAGTGGGGTTTAGGCCCAAGAATACCGCGCTGGTCAAGTAAACTTCACACACCTTTGAGATTTTTTAAGAACTCTCAGATGTATAAGTTTCCTCACGATGGTTTCCTTCACCATCCTCAATCCTGTATTTGTTTTGGACGCAAAGGTCCAAACACCATTATAACCAGTGACAATTAATTTCAAGTTGACAATTAATATGCCTAACGTTGAAAAATCAGTGTACGAGAAGACCTCACGATTAATGAGTCCAATTTCGAGCACTATTTTTTTTATAATATAGGAGTGGCAGACGAGCATGCAGTCCATCTGATGGTAAGTGGCTACTGCCGCCCATAGACATCTGTAATCAACCCCAGATATGATTAGATATTCCTACCTGAGGTTGGTCACAGATGCACCGCTACCCCTGAAGACTACGCTGGAACGCCTCGTAAACGTATGTGTCCCTTACCACACCCTTCAAAGCGGAACACAGCAGCGCCTAACACTGCTGTTATTAGGCAGAAATAGGTGTGGCGGTGGTGCCGCCGGAGTCGAACCACAAAGGGTTCTACCACCTTCAAAATGATGTTATGAGGTATGTCATGGTAATGGTATTTGTATGCCTTTTCGTGGTAATAATAAGTGACGTCACTTGTCTGTTGTGAAGTTGTATAAAAACAATGAAAGCATAAAGTGTATGACGTAAAACGCATAATTTTGGTTTAAGCTGCCATAAATGGCTATATTTTTTAAAAGTTTTGAAAATTGGTCAACATTTACTGGAGATATGATGTTGACCTTGGAACAATTTTGTATCTATGTTTGTATCTTAGTGTTGTTGTATTGATCACGTCATTTTAACCGACTTTATTATATATAACGAAATAACACCGTCTGTAGTATTTTTAATTCATTAATTAACTATTAATTACTGAATTAGTTGTAGGATAATTAAATAATTATTTCATTTTAAAATAGGAGAACTGCCGTATTTGCTCCGACATATAGTATTTTTTGGAAAAGTGAAACTAAATATTTTATGTACTTTCAATACCAAAAAAGTGTACTATTTAGTTTATTAATTCCTAATGTTCTTTCAGCGCATTTCACCGCTAGACTTAACTTTCTGAGCGATAGGTTATTTTTATCCGACTTCAAAAAAGAAGATACCTGTATTTGACCGCTATATAGACCTATACGTATTTATGTAATCTAGTACCTATGTCCTCAGAAACTACTGATCCAATTTGAATGGAACTTTGGTCATCTTATATATGAAATTCTTTTCACAATGTTAGTTACCGTACTCCTTCGAAACGGCTTTACCGATATATGCATTTTCAGTAGGTCTGAGAATCGGCTATCTATTTTTCATACTCCTAAGTGATAAGGGATGTTCACCCTTAACATTTTTTAATTTTTATGGCAACACAACGTTTGCCGGGTCAGCTAGTTAGTTTTATAATAATTAAGCCTTTTACATAAGTTCACAACCGCTTTTTATTTGTCCGTTTCATTGTATATATAATTATATATTTCCTGCTATGTGCCTCGATGAGAAACACCTGGCTAAGCTTCAGATTAATCCATCACGAGAGACCTACTTTCCGCTCTCGATGTTTCATTAGATTTATCTTTGACTGTTTTCCTAACTATACCTGACATGTTCATCATTAATATATTAAAATATGATTAATATCTTGTTGACACGAAAACTTGATACATTAAGCGAAAGTATTTCGTACCTACTCGTATATCTAGATATGTATGTGATACCTCTCGTGGGATTTAGGTAGGTATACATTTTATTATGAAATGTAAGTAAAAGAAATGGCTGAAAGGTAGAACTTATGATTGTTATGATTCATTATCATTTTCTTATTTACGTTGACAAATTAAAAAAACAAAACGCTTTTTACACTCACAGCCCCAAACTAGGATTCCCTGTGTCGTGAGTGCCATTGACACACACATAGACTAATACACAAACACCCAGACCCAGAAAATCTATTTTTTTTTTTTTTTTTTTTATAATATAGGAGTCGAGCAGACGAGCATGCAGTCCACCTGATGGTAAGTGGCTACTGCCGCCCATGGACATCTGTAATCAACCCCAGATAGGATTAGATATTCCTACCTGAGGTCGGCCACAGATGCGCCGCTACCCCTGAGGACTAAGCTGGAACGCCTCGGAAAAGTCTGTCTCCCTTACCACACCCTTCAAACCGGAACACAGCAGCGCCTAACATTGCTGTTATTAGGTAGAAATAGGTGTGGCGGTGGTGCCGCCGGAGTCGAACCACAAAGGGTTCTACCACCTTCCAACATCTAAATTCAGCATTTAGATGCCTGTCTGGCCGGGGATCGAACCCGGAACCCTCAGCGCGTCAGACCGATATGGTGATCGCTCCGCGGGTCGTCTAATTCAAATTTATAATAATTTGTATTCAAATTTATTATATTTGGTGGTGCCGCCAGAGTCGAACCACAAAGGGTTCTAGCACCTTCCGCTAGAAATATATAAGGCACTTTTATAGGCAACTGATGCCTTGCAAGTAAAATTTCTTGTACCAAGAATTCGGCAAGTTACGCCTTAACTGAAACAAACTGCATCTGTCCATAAGTTGGGAAAGTTACAACAAATTAACCTGATTAATGGTTGTTGGTTTTCTACTAACAGGAAGCCAACCTGCCATTTCTTAGCGCACGCTTTTAAAATTTTACACTAATTTATTATATTTTTCATGTTTATTATGGCATTTGACAAACATGGATTATTATTAAACTTAAAAACTTTACATAATTATACCTATTTATGTCTTAGTTAAAAATATTTTGTTTTAATAATTACAATATAATACGGGAAAGGAAGGCAAGACGAATCACCTAAGGAAAAAGTACTAAATATATTTGTATTTTTATTAAAAATATTTATTTTGATGTATAAAACTAAAAAAAAACATATTGCAGTCCCACTGCTAGCCACGTGTCACCTCAAAGGATTTAGACCATAGACCACGCTGGCTGAATGAGTCGTCATCACACACCTTTGAAGACTTTTTTAAAGAACCTTCAAGTATGTCAGTTACCTCACAATATTTACCTTCTTCTTTATAGCAATTATTTAATTACATACATAACTTAAAAAATAACAGATCCGTGTTAGGATTTGAACCTGGGGCCAGCCAAACCAAGCTTCAACTATCCCAGCATTATGTACTATCCCAAGCTTATTTGCAGCTTCAATACCATACAAAACCCCCGTAATAACTCGCCCTAAGAAAAAAAGATTAAAGTTTATTAGTGGGCTAAGACTCGTGCTAAATCGGTCAAGAGCCAGTCCGCTATCGCCACTCGGAAATACTGCCTCCGATCCTAATCACTTTACTTTTCAACACAAGAACCTAGTTTTTAAGCAAAACTTGGTCAGTTAGCGAACTATTTTTAGATTTAGTTTTTAAAATAGAGAAATAGGTAGTAAACGCAGTGTACCAGATGGTAAGTGGGTACTGCCGCTCACGGACATCAGTAATCGAACGAATCGAAGATAAGCAGCCTATCTGTTCCTGAGTGACAAATATGATTGTTTTGGTATTTGTTTACGTATTTGCCCATACAAATTCCAATCAGCGCCCCTAGCGGATTGTATCAGAACTATAGTGTCAGGAACGTAACATTAAATGTCTAAATTGACAAAATGGCGCGTTATGTTTTGTCTCTCTTTTTTGCGAACATATGAAGGAGACAAAAAGACTTGAGCACTTATTGTTACGTTCACTCATACTACATATATGACTACATATAACTACATAATAAAATGACTACATATGTCTTCCTTACCATATCCTTTAAACCGGAATACTGCAACGTTTTACCCTGCTATTATTGGGTAGAAATAGGTGTAGTGGTGATATCTCAGAGGTCTAATCGCTAAGGGTTCTACCCCCTAACTACTTTGAACCATGTTAATAAATATTGCTTTATATTTCTAATGTAATGGAATACTTCGAGTATAGGTATGTGAATGTACCGACATCCAGGTAAAAAACTAAATTTGTGGCCGGAAATCGAACCTTCGTCCTTCTGCGTGCCATGACGATTGCGTCACTTTTTATAAATTACTAACTGACCCGGCAAAAGTTTTGTTGCCATATAAATAAAAAAATGTTAAGGGTGAACAACCCTTATCACTTAGGGAATGAAAAATAGATAGCCGATTCTCAGACAGAATGTGCATATAAAATTAGGTGAAAATCGGTAAAGCCGTTTCGGAGGAGTACCGTAACTAACATTGTGACACGAGAATTTTATATATAAGATTTAAGTTTTTCAAATTACGTAAAAACCAAAATTGATTTCAAAAAAGATAGATAAGTTTTTAACTTTATTTGGGTGATAGCATCATGCCTGTCCCTGGCAGAAGTCTTCATTCAAAGTCACTATTTATAACTACATATAAAAAAAATCGCTTAAAATCAAATGGACCAAATCATAGCAGGATCCTAGACTATTAACATATCAATCTTGTATTAACCGTACTACATATTACGAACATGTGAGTATAAGTAACTACGTGAACGAAATTCTTTATCGTCCTATCGTAATTGTACTACGGAACTCGGCCACGTCGGAAAATGGAAGAAAAATTACTACCTACACGAGAATGCTCATATACGCTACGATAAAATACTACACAATACGATATGATGATATATGATATGACAATATACGATACAATATACATATAGAACATAGATAAGTATAGATATCTCACCGCCTTGTAATTGAAGGAAGCCATTAAATGGCTTAAACGGCTGACAATTCTGTCAGCCATTTAATGTCTGTCATGGTGTAATTTACGCGGAACAATTACGCGCAGTTAAGTGGTGCAAAAACACGAAATTGAAGAAAAAGTGCGGAGAAATATTGTTTCATTCGTAAATTATCTAATAACCACATTTTTTAAATATTTTTGAAACAAAAATAGATGACAGTGACAATTTCAATTGTCAAAACTGTTTACATTTTCTTGTTAGGAGTGAGAAATCTTTACTAATTTATTATATAGAATAAAACCGTTTACCTATGATTGTAAGGTAGAATCCTCTGTAGTTCTACTCCAACGGCACCACCGTCACACCTATTTCTGCCTAATAAAAGTATTGTTAAGCGCTGATGTGTTCTGGTTTGAAATATGTAAGGCGTTCCAGCTTAGTCTTAGCTTAGTCGTCAGCGGTAGCGGCACATCTGTGGCCGACCTCAAGTAGGAATTTAATCCTATCTGGGGTTGATCACAGGTGTCCATGGGCCGCAGTAGCCACTAACATCAGATGGACTGTATGCTCGTCTGCTACTAAATATAAAAAAAAATTGTACATTCTCTAAAAACATGACTCTTCGCGATAGGGTAGAAACTATATTTTTATGTCCACTCTCGATTAAATTTCATACATCCGAACCCCATTTGAAATAACCGACCCCTATACCCATACCCTATATGATCTCATAATTCTAAAGCGAGACGCTACTGTCGCGACTATGGAGATAAATAAAATGATTACGCCTTAGAGCAGTAATTAATATAGAGTGCATGTCATTTGCATCTTGGTGGTCAATCGTAGGTGGCTTGTTTCATTATTTACATGTAAATCTAGCAGGTATAGAAGAATTTTGCTTTTACTGTTGTATGGTACGCGGTACCATTTGAGTTCTAGTGCCGTATCGCTTTTCTATGGTGCTCTAATCGACCAATTGTGAAGATAAATACTATCCCCGTAGATAAATGATAAAGTACAAAGTTTACTTTTAAATCAATTTGCTTTTATAAAAAAACTAGTTTTTGCCCGCGGCTTCGCCCGCGTTTAAAAGAAAATAATATAACATACTAACATACATAAAACTGAAAATTCGAACCTTCAACTTTGCTAAAGATCATCACTTGATCAAATGCATAGTTTACGATTGAATATCGATTAATATAATCGATGTTTTGGGTCCAAAAGTTCGATTCTCCGATTAATCGATCTTAGATCGCCATCCCTAGTTCCCGTGCGATTTCCGGGATAAAAACTATCCGATGTCCTTTCTCGGGTCTCAGACTATTTTTGTACAAAATCATTAAAATCGGTTCAGTGATTTGGGCGTGAAGAAGAAGACAAGCAGACAGACAGACAGACAGAGTTACTTTCGGATTTATAATATTATAAGTAAAGAGTAAGGATAAGGATTGGTAGACAGATGTCCTATACCTATACGTACATATAGCTATTATAGTTGCTGGGAAATGTATTAAAATAGTTTGCACAGATTAGTAATTAGATAACTCATATGGCGGAGCGGTTATCAAACCAATCTTACAAGCAGTGGGCCCGGGTTTGTTTCCTGGCTAGACAGATAACTGAATGATTAATTCAGACATCTGTTCTCGGTCTGAGTATTTATTCGTCTATAAATGTACAAAACGTTGTTAGGTATATAGTGTTACAAGACACTTCACAATAATTTCAATCTTTACTATTAAAACAACGAAAGTTGAGTCATCCATTTGACATGAATTATGACTGTTCGTTCGATACCGCGTAAAGCGATGGTGTTCTTACTTGTGCTTTGTGTTCGTACTTGGGTACGCTCGCTCTATACTATTTAATAACTCTGGAGACTATGGAGATATAATAAGTCCGCGGTCTTAATGACAATGAAGACAAGATCAAATTGCAAAACAGATGTAAAACAAACGCTTTGTAATAAGTCTGTAATTTTTCTTAGGTTCAATATCTTACTAATGACTAAAATTAAAACTTATTTTTAAAAATTATTAGTAGAATACTAGAGTAAGTATTGGAATTCATGTACGTAGTCAAATTGGGAACATGATCATATATTTTCTAATTATTTTATTGATGACACTAAAGCTCTTCAATAGCTACCATGAAAATTATATGTTAAAAAGTTATAGAACAAAAACATGCTTAAAATACAAAAGAGAAAAAGGTACTGAACTCTTTGTTTTGCGTTTTACATAGCCTTCGCCTACTGAATATTGACCCTAATAACAATTATTATTAAAGTTGTGAGGATCATTCGATCTACATACAACATGTAAAGGCTAATAAAATAATAATTGGCCAAGTGTGCGTGCAACTTTTTTATCTTTTATATTTTTTTTATAATATAGGAGTAACAGACGAGCATGTAGTCCGCCTGATGGTAAGTGGCTACTGCCGTCCATGGACATCTATAATCAAGATAGTTAATTGTATCAGGCGTTACTTTGCGGAAATCCATGCTATTAAGTTAAGATTAAAACTACTTCGCAACAATCCGCTACAAATATGTATGATGGTATATATTTTTTTTTTTTTATTTTTTTTTTTTATTTTTTTTTTTTATTTTTTTTTTTTATTTTTTATTTTTTTTTTTTATTTATTTTTTTTTTTTTTTTTTTTTTTTATTTTTTTTTTACATACTGCATGGTTTAAAATATATACCATCATACATATTTGTAGCGGATTGTTGCGAAGTAGTTTTAATCTTAACTTAATCTATAATCAACCCCAGATAGGATTAGATATTCCTACCAGAGGTCGGCCACAGATGCGCCGCAATCCCCGAGGACTAAGCTGGAACGCCTCGGAAAAGTATGTCTCCCTTACCACACCCTTCAAAACGGAACACAGCAGCGCCTAACACTGCTGTTATTAGGCAGAAATAGGTGTGGCGGTGGTGCCGCCGGAATCGAACCACAAAGGGTTCTACCACCTTCAAATATATTAATTTGTTATAGCAACCACCATTAAACATCCTCGGTAAAAATTTCAAGTGTCTATCTATTACTGTTCAAGAGATAGAGTCCTGTGACAGACGGACAGACAGCGGCTTAGTAATAGGGTTTCGTTGTACCCCTCGAACCCCAAAAAGAATAAATCAATAAAATTACATCAGTTTTCAAATTAAAATGAAAAATCTAATAAACCCTTTCATCTTTACCTATTCATAAAATGATACAACCAAACAACGTAACAGTTATGTGTACTAGTTAAAGGTATGAAGGTCGGTAGTAATTGCTTCGTAGAAACAAACCTTCCTAGAATGATAAGAATGGGTTTGTTCAGGTAGATTGCTTGAAAGCTCATTTCACTAATCACTTTCGTTAAAGTGCATTCGTGTTATAATTTTTTGAAATCTTGTATGAAATTTTGATGATTCAGTAAATAATATTTTTGAGATTTCCGTCAACCGAAGTATTCGAAATTCTGCTATAATTCTCCGAAGTGTGATAAGGGAAAAATGGTTAGCTTTTTCTATTAGATTATGAAAATGTGGTGGAATTTTTTAGTCAACCCATATACAATATACTTTTTGATATATTTAATTTGATATAAAAAACGTGTCATCCAGCTCAGTGAAGGTTGTCCTAGAGTGGGATCCTCTACTAAAATAGGTTTATGGTACTCAACCTCTGATTTTTCTAAGTAGGTAGCGTGTATATTAAAAAATAATTAAAACTTGTTTAATGGTAACCTTATTTAACAGTTTTCTGCTATTCTCAAAGGTATAATTATAACGTCTACCAATACGCATTTAGCCTATATCAAGCCCCGATATTGCTCTTGTGTCATTACACGAATTGGACGTAGTTATGCAAAATGGATCCAACCCACAAAAACCGTTTTTTTTAGTTAAAATCACAAATGGCATCTCCACATCAATTTTCGTATAAGCAAAAATATTCAAGCTGCATGGTACATTTTTCTTTGAATATTTAAAAAAAAAAATTACCATGCAGCTTGAATGTTTCAAAAGCTTGAATATTTCAAAAGAAAAATGTACCATGCAGCTTGAATATTTTTTGCATATACGAAAATTGACGTGGAGATGCCATTTGTGATAATAACTAAAAAAAACGGTTTTTGTGGGTTGGCTCCATTTTGCATAACTACGTCCAATTATATTACGAAAATCCACACCAAATTGCAAAGTACGTACTAACAAGTCCGACACAAAATAAACCAAGTACGTAACCGATATTAGTTTTAATTTAACCAAATAGATTTCTATTTAAATTCAAAAGTGGTACACAATAAAAACAAGTGTTTACAACCAATAGTTGTTCATTTCGTTCATTCGGTACAAATCCGGCTGCCAAATAAGGTGCGGAGCCACACCTCGGCCCGTGACCGAAATAGTCGATTTTTTACTCATTTGTATCGTCTACACATTTGGTCACTAATCTGTAATCTTTTTTCGTTTACGACAGACTAATGTGTCTTTTGAAAAAAGTAATTGAAATCCGTTGGAAAATCTGTGTATTGATTTACGTAATAGGTACTTTGGAAAAGGCAAAAGATGTGGTTCGACTCCGGCGGCACCACCGCCACACCTATTTCTGCCTAATAACAGCAGTGTTAGGCGCTGATGTGTTCCGTTTTGAAGGGTGTGGTAATGGAGACATAGGTACTTTTCCGAGGCGTTCCAGCTTAGTCCTCAAGGGTAGCGGCGCATCAGTGGCCAACCTCAGGTAGGAATACATATGTCCATGGGCGGCAGTAGCCACTTATCATCAGGTGGACTGCATGCTCGTCTGCTACTCCTATATTATAAAACACTATGTTTTTGGAGATAATTTCACGTATGAGCAATACTGTTTGTACTTCGCAAGTGTTATATGTTATGTAATACATTTTATATCACGGCGTGCGTAAATTGACGTTTTACGCACGCTTCGCGTGCGCAAAACCCCCATTTCCGACCCCGTAATATAAAATTTTATACAACACGCGGACGAAAAATGTTTTTCTGACTCGTGTGATTGCAGTCCTCGCCTGCGGCTCGGCCTGCAAACTCACACTTGTCAGAAAAAAATTTTTCGTCCTCGTATCGTAATGTACTATATATTAAAATGTAAAAAAACATTTTGTTTTTTGTTAACATTTTTATTTCTCTTGGAAACCCTTTCATTTGATACTAAATTCATGAGGGTCCATAAAAAAATAATTAATTTATCCACCCTCATGGAACGTCCGCCATGTTGGATTTAGAAATAGCAGAAACCTTATCATGAATTGTCATCGTAACCAAAGGCGTACGCAAATTGCAGCTTAATCGGTATAAATATAATTAATCGCTATAATCGGTATAGTCCGCGTAAAACAGCTAGTCCGCTCTGAATATAGAAATAAATCGCGTCGCCATATCAAATTGTATGACTACGCCTGCTCACAACAACTTCGGAGCGGACTAGCAGTTTGGCGCGGAATATAACTTTTAACCCGGTTAGTTAAAAAATCCAATTGTAAGATTTAACCCTCACATACTATCTAACTAACAAGGCAAGCTAAAAAAATAGCTTGTTAAAAATGGTGTTTTGGGTTAATCGCTTATAGTTAAACCGTGATAGATAGCTAACTTAACGATAAACCCACGTAGAGTTACTTACCCTTATAAACCTTCGTTTAAGGGTGAAACACGTGTATGGTGGTAAGTAAGGTATATTTATTTCTTGAATACGCGTGTAAGAGAAAGAGCACTGCACGTTGTAAAAGTACACATTCAACATAAATAGTGGCAAACTAACAAAGTCTAACTTTATCTTCTATTCGCAAAATGCCTTAAACTTTTCACTGGATACGTAGGTATATCCGAATATTTGACTTTTCTTATTCCTAGATTTCGTTGAAAAAAGCTGACTTCAATAGAGATTTTCAATCAATTTTATAGAGTCATTTAGCACCTTTAAGTTAGTATCTATTTCATTTTTAGATAAAATATGCGTCACAATTATTGTAGTAAATTTTAAAATGTACCTATATTGTGTCTTTTTATATCTTTTGAGGAATTATACATGTAACTGCCCAAAACCAGGATAAATTATGGCAAATTATAATTTTTAAGTTTCTTATTTTAAGTCATAATGTACTATAATAGTATGTCTTATGAGAAATAAAGATTATTTAAACGTAATCTGTCTTTGAATAATAAACATACAAGAATCAACGATGGTTTGGTTGAGCCTACGTTAAGATTTGCTATAAATAATTAATACCGGCGTCGGTATTACATATTTATAAGCCTAATGAAGAGTTCAGTACGGCTGTGGTTCATATTACTTCATATACATCTTATTTATCAACATAAACGTATCATTAATCTGAATGGCTTGTATCATACAAAAGAGATAATGAAGATTATACCGAGCGACTTTTGCTTTTCAATGTGAATAATTGATCTATGGATTTGTAAAGATAGTTACAACTCTTTCTTACGCACTTACGCACGAACACACACACTTACACATACACACACAAACACACACAAGTTTATTCAAACACACATGCGCTTATAAGCATTAGTTAATGTTATATTATAATTATTAAGTTAACTTATAATTATACAGTTTAGTAAATTAACATAGTATCTATTAATAGTATTTTTTTGTCTTAGTGATGAACGGGGCTTCCAGAAATACTGATTACAAAGTCCAGAATAGGGGCCAACGGGACTTATATCTATAATTTGCTATAAGCAATAAACTAATTTTGTGTATCGTGGTTCAGGTGTGGTGAAATCACTGTCGTACAAATATACGTACCAAGCAAGCATGCATTTCACCTGATGGTAAGTGACTACTGCCGCCCAAGGACATCTGTAATCAGTGCCAAATAAAATTAGATTACTACATGAGATCAGTTACATAATTATGCGTTGCTAGCTCTGAGGACTAAGTTGGAACGCCTTGATACGTCTCTCTTACCACACCCTTCAAACTAAACACAGCAGGGCGTAACACTGCTGTTAATAGGCAGAATTGGATATGACGATGGTGCCAAAGGGTTTCACCACCACCATATACACACATGTTCAACGGCAAATTCTATGACGTACAGTCACCTACATAATACACTGAATGGCTCAGTGACGTGCTAATAGCTATACGTATTTCCATTAATATGACGAAGTACCTTTCTACGTAGGGCTGTCTACGCGCTGATTACGTCATAATGCTGTAAAGTTTAAAGGAAAACCAACACTCGTTTAAATACATATTCTTTTTATAGCGAAACTAATATAATAATAATAATAAAATTGACTTTGCTAATAATATAATTCTTACTCGATTGTGGACGGTAATATTATACGAGCGAATGTATGTATGTATGTATGTATGATTGAGGGGCATACCTTCCAGCCTAAACAGTACAACGGATTTTAACATAATATATAAGATATATATAAAATTCTCGTGTCACAATGTTAGTTACCGTACTCCTCCGAAACCGCTTTACCGATTTTCACCAAATTTTATATGCATATTCAGTAGGTCTGAGAATCGGCTACTATCTATTTTTGATACCCTTAAGTGATAAGGGTTGTTCACCCTTAACATTTTTTTATTTATATGGCAACACAACGTTTACCGGGTCAGCTAGTACATATATAAGGTTCGTCTAAATTTACATAGGCTCTACCTAAATATAATATATTATATAAGCAGTCGGTTCTATGTTTTTTATAGTAATAAATTAGTTTTTCTTTTATTCAAATCTTCAGCGAATAAATATTGCGTTATATAAGTGAATAGTGTGTATTTCTACGAAGTACATTTTATGATCTAACGAGTCTTATGTTTTTTGTCAACCTATTCGTTAAGGAAAGCCCGTAAATATCCAAAAATAATTATTATTACGTTGCAATTTATAATTCTAAAATTAATTTACTTATACGTATATAAGTATTTTATACCTACACTAGCAGTAACCGCGGACTCGCCCACTTTTTGTTTAATCTTAATAAAATATAGCCTATAGCACTCCTGAATAGTGTAGCTTTCTGATTGGCATGGTCTGTTCAGTGTTTCCGAAGATTAGCCCTTACAAACAAACAAACAATGAACATTACAAACTTTACCTCTTTATAATATTAGTATAGATTTATAATAAAGATACAATACTTAATAATCTAACAAAGAGAATAACTCTACCCTATCTTGTCTTTAACTAGGGCTAAGTAACTGCTACTACAACGTGACGCTACAATATTAGATAGAGTTTGCGTTTATTTAAGCTCTAACTATTCGATAATACCGAATTTCTTTGCCAATTTCGGTCACAAACTTACATTAATCCATAAATAATTAACATATAGATATTTTATACCTATATTAAATTCATAGGTAAATAATAGGTATTAATAGGTATTTAATATCATAAAGACACAATATTTAATAATGTAAAATAAATATAACTCTACCCTATCCTTTATATCTTTAACTAGAGCTAAGTAACTGCTACTACAATACGAGACGCTACAATATTAGATAAAGTTTACGTTTATTTAAGCTCTAACTATTCGATAATACTGAATTTATTTGCCAATCGGTTACAAACTTACATTAATCCATAAATAATTAACATATAGATATTTTATACCTATATTAAATTCATAGGTAAATAATAGGAATTTAATATCATAAAGACAATATTTAATAATGTAAAATAAATATAACTCTACCCTATCCTTTATATCTTTAACTAGAGCTAAGTAACTGCTACTACAATACGAGACGCTACAATATTAGATAGAGTTTGAGTTTCACTTTCTTCATTTTATCTTTATCTATTTAACAATAACGCACTTTTGCCAATTTCGGTCACAAACTTACATTAATCCATGAATAATTAACATGTAGATATTTTATACTCATATTAAATTCCCAGATAACTAATTAGTATTTAATATCATAAAGACACAATAATTAATAATGTAAAAACGAATATAACTCTACCCTATCTATCCTCTAAGTATTTTAGTAGAGCTAAATAATTGCTACTACAATACGTGACGCTACATTATTAGATAGAGTTTGAGTTTCACTTTCTTCATTTTATCATGATTTTAGCTGTAACTATTCGATAATAACGCATTTTTGCCAATTTCGGACACAAACTAACATTAATCCATACAAAAACAAATGTACTGAACTTGAGAATGAGATCATATTGTCAGGCAATAAATTAATTACGGTCAACCCACTATCCCCACAAGCTGTTTAATAATGTAGATTGAAGCAGGTGGGCGTTGTTTTGTTGAACAATCTACCAACTAACGCAATCTTGTGGCAGGATTGTGTATTACTTTGTCTGTCAGATAAGCAATTTTCATATCAGTTCTGTAGTATTATTGTAGATGGCGCTAGTTCTTACTATCACCATCTACAATAATAAACAGTTTACGTTGTTCAGATGACTGGTGAAGATTATATGGGTTCATAGATGGCGTTGTTTTAATATTCTAAAGTATATTTAAAGATGGCGCTTAACAAAGATGTCACTAAATTATCTGTTGCTAATAATGTAGATTTAAGCAGGTGGGCGTTGCTTGGTTTTACAGTCTGTCAACTAACACCATCTTGTGGTGGGATTGTGTATTACTTTGTCTGTCAGTTAAGCATTTTCATATTAGTTCTGTGGTATTATTGTAGATGGCGCTAGTAAGAATGCTTTCAGTTTAAGTAGGTCAGATGACTGCTGAATATTATATGGGTTAGAATATTATATAGGTATAGATGGCGTTGTTTAACGCTCCAGGATAAACTTAAAGATGGCGCTTAAAAATTACGTCACGTAATTATCTTTTTTTTAACAGGAATTTGACTTTTGATACAACTGTATATTATGTAAGTTCATAGATGGCGTTGTTTTAACAATTCAAAACAAACTTAAAAGAGGGCGTTTAACAACGGGGTTACAAGTTATATCTAAGAAAAAGTTAAATAAGTTTCCTATATTAACTGTGGTAAAAATGTTCCTAAATAAATCCCAAATGGTAGTTTTAGATTAAATATGAATGTAACAGACCTTTACAATATTCTGATGGATACTAATATTCTAAAACCAGAGCAAAAAAACTTCATAATTGGATAATGGTAAACCATTTTCGTTAAAATTTTCTAATTACTTGTATATTCTGTTATCTTACAAATTCGTTAACATTTTTTTTTTCTAAATACCTAGGTGATAGAACCCTCTGTGGTTCGAGTCTCGAGACACCACCTCCATGCCTATATTTCTGCCTAATAACAACAGTGTTAAGCGCTGTTCTTTCAGTTGTGACGGGTGTGATAAAAGTCACATGATGATGATGACTGTTCTGAGGCATCCTCAGAGGTAGCAACGCATTTGTTGCCGACCCCAGGTAGGAATCTGATTTGATCTAGGGATTAATGTCCATGCGTGGCAGTAGTCACTTACCATCTGGGTGGATTGTATGCTAGTTTGCTATTTCGATATTATAAAGAAAAATATAAAAATACTGTTTTAAAATATATCAGACATATGAGTTTAAGACCTTTTTATTCAATCTGGTTTATGCCCAAAATATTCCTAATTTAGTTCATTAAAATAAGTAATAAGTATAAAGTGTGAATAAAGGCATTATAACTTAGTTTTACACCTTAGACCTCAGGTCTAAGTGTCCAATTGAGGACGTCAAACTAACTTTAAGTAACAGTAAGTAGTGACTGCTAGAGTTTGCATTTACGTTTGCCATTCAAAAGTGATAGGACTCAACATGATTCGACTGCGCCAACATAATCGCTACATCTATTTGAGCTTTACAACAACAGTGTCGAACACTACTGTATTCTGATTTGAAGAGTATGGTAAGAGCTCTACCTTATCACACTCCTATGTATTTACACTACAATGATTATACTGAAAACATCCCAATTTATTTCGCAGGCATAGTAACACATCTACAACTAATCTGAGTAGATTAAGTACTAATAGGCAAATAGGACTAATTTTCCGAAGAGTTGATTACAGGCATTTAAAGCCGACCACCATAAGACGATCAAAATATTTTAAATTCTAATTTAACTTCATTTATTTGTAATTTAGTATTAATTGAACAAAAATAGTTGGACTATATATATTTCTATATAAAGTTAATAAAAATGGCCAACTGTATAAATAATGAAACATGTCTGTTTTTAAGGATTTTAAGGATAGGTATAAATAATTAAGAAGTAGGAAGGCATCGGCATATAGCCAGTAACAACACCAATTTTTAAATTCCTATTTATTGATTCAATTTGAACTTCCAAACTCGCAATAAAATGCAGCATAGTAAACACAAAAGATTTCAAACCATTTATTATGTTCTTAAAATACGTGAAAGTGATCGGGATTACAGAAACCAGGGGTCCACTACGAACATCGATAGTTTACGACAACGATTATATTAAAACATCGATCTGACACTGTTACAACATTATAATACCGACAAGAGATAAAGAGCTGATTTTGAGCAAAAAGTTTTGTTAAAAAAATAAGTGGTCGGCATGTTACTTAGTATTAAAAATACAGCGGATACTTGATGCAAGAAACTTACGTTATACACAGTGAGACTTACTTAAATGCCGTAAAGCCACGGGCGGGCGCCTACTGACACCTCTTTCACTGCGAATGCGGTGGTCATAGTGTTACAGCGCCATCTATCCGTTCCCGAATCGGTAGTCGAAACTTCGACAGAACTCAGAGTGCAAGCGCATCGCAACAAAAGAGGAACAAAGAGCGCCGTGACGCATCTGATATGACTTTCTTAATGTAGTAACGCCACTACGCCCGTCGACGAATAGAATAAGTGTATATAAATTAGCTTATGTAACAGATAAGCTTAAATGTATATAATACTGAGGCAGAATTACATCTTAACTACGGCGTAACATTAAGTGTGGTACGTGGGATTAGACACGAGCGCAAGCCCTTACTTTAAACGGACGAATGCGATATATAATAATATTTTGCTTTATATCTATGTATCTGACGCTAAAACATCTATATAATGTATTACTTTTTGTACATCTACTTATATAATTACCGTACATACACTCACTAAGCTTACTGCCGTTACCGAGTACCCAATGTGTGCACAACTCGGATTTGACTAGATTAGAAGAAGCCTTGTTCCTGCGACTGCTACAAAAACGTAAGCGGTTGAGTTAGCAACGTTCTCGTACAAACACACTTTGAGTACACGGCGCTCTTTCCTATCGGGAACTAAATGTATTGTCCCGCGGGCGAGCGGAGAAACGAGACACAGATATCAAGAGTTAGGAGAGTGAAGGAGACAGAGCCACTTGCTGACCGAGATACGCCTGCCGCGTTACGATACGCGCGTATCTGGTAGAAGTGTTCGGAATATCTAGAAGACGCTAGAAGAAGATAGCGCTCGCCCGCGCCGGCTTTGCCGCCCGTCCCTTTGCTAAGTACACAATAATTATTAAAATATATTTTCGCATTTTATTACATAAAATTCACGTTATGATCTACCTACGTTAGAAAAGGAAAGCGGGCATTAAGAGTAAGTAATTTAGGTTCAAATTTGTACGCGGAGCCTATATACACAGCGTACCATGGACGTTTGTTCCACTCACACAAGTGACAATGCGCCACGAAGGCGTGCAAGATGACGCTTAACTAAAAATGCTTAAAGATACACTAATTTGAGATCAATGCTGAAATGTCTTGGTGTAAGGAAATGTAATTTGATAGAAGGGTCCCTCAGCGCACATTATCACTTGAGTTGCGGTCTCGAAAACTTAATTAAAATCTTCACTACAAGGTGACACTTATAAGTTCTAGGACACTAGACGAAAACTTAGACCTAACCTTAAAATTAAAATAAATATTTTGGTGCAAACATAAAAAGTAACAAAATATATAAAAATCATAATATCACTTCTAAACTTATGTTATTATGACTGTTGCGAATCATCGCAAAATATGAGTAGACTAATCACACAAGCTTTATTTTAATTTAAATATTTTATAAAAGAAGTTAATCGAAAGCTTCCGCCAGGCTCCCTTTGCTATCCGTAGAAAGACAGATATATGTATATACGTTTCACACACATTCATTCCATAAAGAATTATCAATTTTAGGACATAGATATAAGGTAAGGTAAGCACCCAGGCTCTAGGGAAACTAGCACACGTCACAAAATATTTGAAAGTTTCGTCCGATCCCACACGGTCGATCCTGTGGAGTGTCCAGTTGACTTCAAAATATCAAATGACAAAATATTAGGAAAACTAAACTATTGAAAGCATAGAAATATTCAGGGCTATTACAAGTAATAAGTCAACAAACTCAACAGAATCCGTGGGAAGAGACAAAAAGAAGCGATAACTTTCTTTAGGTCTTCTAACATGGCCGTCCGGCTTCTACGTGTCAGAGAGAGATAGAAAGGCGGGCCTGGGGGTGTGAGTGGGAGGGATGGAGCATTTACTCCTTGACTTCGAAGTACTTGTAGGTGGGGTTCTCGTAGCCGTTGATTTGCATGTTGGCCACGTGGCGCTCCTCGGGGGTGGGAGCAACGGCGCCGGTTTGCTCCACCTGGAAAATAAACAATGTAATGTTATATTTATATAATATGCCTGATTATTATTGGTCAAGTACCACTCGTAATCGATCGTAATCGAGCTGGATTTAATCCTTTAGAATATTATATATTTTTGGGATAGAAACCACATTCACTAACACGAACCTGCGTACAGAAGACCAAACTCGCCTCCCAACAACGCGTATCGTCTAACCAGTTACTTAATTTAAAGTAGGTAGAACCTTTTGTGGTTGGACTCCACCACCACACCTATATCTGAATCATAACAGCAGTGTTAAACGCTGGGCGGCAGATGGGCGGCAGTATCCACTTACCATCAGATGGACTGCATGCTCGTCTGCTACTCTTATATTATTAACTAGCTGACCCGGCAAACTTTGTGCCGCCTCAAAATCTATTTATCAAATAAAATCTATTTATTAAATATATTTCATATAAAATATAGCCTATGTTACTCGTGGATAATGTAGCTTTCGAGTGGTGAAAGAATTTTTAAAATCGGTCCAGTAGTTTTTGAGCCTATTCATTACAACCAAACAAACAAACAAAGTTTTCCTCTTTATAATATTAGTATAGAAAAAACCCTATGTGAGTCACCTGCACGAAGCCCTGCGCGGCGGGCGCGCGGTCGCGGCGGCGCGCGACGGCGAGCGCGACGGCGGCGGCGGCGGCCAGCGCGGCGCCGCCCACGCACAGCGCCGGGTACAGCGCGCCGGAGCTGCCGCCGGGGGAGCCGCGCACCGTGTAACCCTGGGACACATGCAAGCAATGTAGTATAAGTGAACAATTCTATATCGGCGTTGTGCACTTGTTTGTGATGTTCAAAAATGTTAAACTCGCGTCAGACATACGTGTCATGATGGAAATTTCGTAAGACAGCAAAGCAAACTGCAGAAGTCAAGATGTCATCCGGTGTCAGCATAGAAAAAATATGTCAATGGGTATTGACATATTTTTTCTATGCTGTTTAGTATGTCAGTTTTACTTTTTATTATTTATTATATTTTATTATTTAGGTAAGGATTCGATAGTTTTCACGTCTGCCGGCACTCTCGCAATGCAACCCGTTGATATTTTTTTCCTGTAAGTCCTTTGTTTGAGACTGCCAGGTTGCAGATCATCGTAAAAGATTTTTACAAATGGAACACTTATAAAATCGAATGGCATTTTTCTATTATTAACCGATCTTTAAAATTAAGCATATCCCGTGAGCGCTAGGGACAAAATTCCATGAGCGCTTCCGTACTTTGTAGACATTAAATTACCGGTCTTGGTTATAGCAGTCTATAAACGTCGTCAGAGACCACATGAGCCATTAAAAACATCTGACATGGATAAGCCACTAATCCATGCTCTCTTTGACATTCTGCATTCGAAAATTGTGAAGTACGGAGCGCACTTCGCCATTTTCAACAACCCCTACAACCCCTAGTTCTGCCCTTGTAATAAAGAACGCAATAATCGACATTTTGGCGCAATTCAAGTTTTTGCACAAATGGCATCATAAGACTATAGGAAGAAAGAAATGCTTTGTATTTGGAAGTCGGTCAAATCATAGCGAAATATATAATATTTGCACTAGATAACACTTTTCATTTAAACGCGTTTTTTTCAGAACTACCATTTAACAAATACCGCGTTCTTATTACGACGGCGGAGTTTTGGTGAGAAACTTATATAAAAATATACTTACAGGTTGAGAGTGTTGCAGCTCATGTTTGAGAGCGTGCGCGGGCGGCGGCGGCGCGCGCTCCTCCGCCTGCTCCAGCGCCGCGCGGAGCCCTTCGCCCTCCGTCTGGTTGACAACCCAAAACTATAGCTTTACTTAAAATCCGTCCGGTATGATCATGTCTTTTTTAATTAATTATTTACGAATACTTCAGGACATTGATAGAACAACAGGGAATTTTAGTATGTTGAGTGTAGATCGATGCTTTAGTTACAAATAATAAGTGAGTGAAGCTCTATTTAAAAAAGAGAGGAGGGATGATCAAGAAGAGACGATCAAGAGAAAAAGGGAGAATCACATAAAGGAAAAACAAAGAAGAATGAAATAATCTCTTGTTATTTACAAGAGCTTCACTTACAATAACTGTCCTAGACGATAACAACAATGCTATAAAAATTTGCAAATGAAATCTTAAATTTAATTAAATTTGTTTAAATGTACCTCGCTAGTGGATCGTCGGCTGGAAGTTTCACCAATTTCACCGGTCTCGGTCTCGCTTTCAGGGGCATCAGTGGTCACGATGGTAGCCATCTCCTGCAACGTCGAAATCTTAGTATACCGGACAATTTCGAATAAAAAAATCAAGGCTATATATCTAACTGTCGGAATCAAAGCCAATGTGATATTGCAGACATAAAAATGCTATAAGTAATAGAAATTAAAAAGGTAACCGGAAGAAAAAGGTTCCTATTTTAGCAAAGGGAGATCTCCCGCCGGGCTAGGTGATCGTGTCCGGGTAGCGGCCGTGTCCGACAGTCTTAATTCGGTATATATGCAAGATGTAGATATGAACTTTGATAGCGTGATTCAGAATACATGTACCACGATCTCTTGACAAGTAGCGGGAAATCATCTCACTATTAATTTTTAATTAAAATTAGCATTACTTACAGTAGTAGTGGTCTCCTGAGTGAAGGCGGCGCGGGTGGTCAGATCGTGGACAGAGGAGGGTGCGAGGGATGGAGAGGGGGAGGGGGAGGGCGCGGCGGTGTGAGTAGTGGTTGTGGTGTCTTCGGCATCGCTTGGCTCGCTCGCTTCGTCGTCAACCTCGTCGCTCTCCTTTACACCGTTGGAGGTCTGGAAAGTAGGTTCCGATTAATATTGTGATTGCGAAGTAAAGTGCCATTGGCGGTAGTGGTTATTTATCACCATGCTAGTTTTCTACTTCAATCTAATAAGAATGTCTTGATTCAACAATCCGCAATAGAACAGTGTTATGAAGTATACTGATATTTGCCCACCACCTGATGGTAAGTGACACCTGTAATCAACTCCAGATAGGTTTATATTCCTATCTGAGATCGGCCACAGATGCGCCGCTACCTCTGAGGACTAAGCTGGAAAGCCTCGAAAAATATATATCTCCCTTACCACACCTTTCAAGCCAAAACACAGCATTTAACACTGTTGTTACTAGGCAGAAATAGGTGTGGCGGTGACGAACCACAAAGGGTTCTACTACCTTCAATAAATAAAAAAGGTCATTACCCTTGCGCGTTCATTCTGGATATCCTGGCGTTGACGGGTGCGTTGGTCACGCTTAGCGCTGAGTTGCTCCCTGGCAGCTTGTTCTTTCTGCACTTCAGCTTCGATGCGGTCCAGCAGCAGCTCCTCAGCCTCAGGGGTCATGGACATCAGGGATACGGCCATGTCGTCCTTGGATTGCATCGACTATAACGATAGGACAAAATGGTAAGGAGTGATGTTATCTTCAAAAATTTTCTAGTATATGTATTTTTTCTGGATTAACGAAACAAAATTGAGGAGGATATTTAGCTAAATCTGAATAAGATGGCAATAGTTAGGTTAGAATTTAAAAGTTTTGGTAACCAGACTGGTTGAATTGCTACTTGCAGGCAGTTGTTTCAAATGTAAGATTGTAATAATTTAATAGTAATATAAGTTAGTTAAGTAGCAAAGTAGTAGTAGTAATTAACAAAAGGGTGGAATTAGTAGCAAGAACAGAAGAGTGAAATAATAAGAAATAAACCTGGACGTAATCTTCAATAGCGGTTCCAATGTTGGCATAGAGATGGGGGCGGCGGCGAAGGGCGGACAGAGCGCGTTGCAGAGCACGGTCGGCATCCTGGGAGACAAGGGGATGATTAAATAAATTGTTACAACAATGTTAAAAGAATTTATATTTAAATATGTGAGATTTTCAATGATCCATTTTGGTAATTTGGTAATTTTGGTAATAGGCAAAGCAATAACAATAAGTCTTAATCAATGAAGATATTGCTTACATATTAACCAATATTATCTTTTTTACAGTTCTATAGATAAAAGATGTACGAAAAATATGGTAATGATTCTACTTGTGATGCAAAATCAACTAGAGAAATATAACTCTAAAAACATATTATTTTAATGTCCTTTTCTTTAACCTACAACTGATTGGTCAACATCAAAGTTACGAACTTCTTGCATGATAGCAAATTAAACAGACCCATCCATTTTGAAAACATATGACTTGCCCGTCTCCTTTAACCTACAGCTGATTGTTCTGCATCAAAGTTGCAACCGCCTTACGTAACAGTATTGAACAGTTGTTACCTGGAGTCTAAGCAGTAATAGCCTAGATAGTGGTTAAGAAAATCGGCCTCTCGATCGAGGGGTCCAAGGTTTAAATCCCAGGCACGCACCTCTGAGTTTTCGAAGTTATGTGCGTATTAGAAATTAATTATCACTTGCTAAGCAGTGAAGGAAAACATTGTGAGGAACCCTGCACGCGGTGGACTATGGCCTAATCCTTCTCATTATGAGAGGAGACCCGTGCCCAGCAGTGGGACAGTAATGGGTTGTAGATGAGATGATGATACCTGGAGTCGGTCAGCAGCGCTGGCACGTTCAGCGGCGGCGGCTTCACGGCCGGCGGCAGCAGCACGACGCCACGCCGCAAGAGCTCCACTACGTTCAGCGGCGAGAGCACGGACTAAACGCTGCAGGCATTTCTGGACGCGGTGGGCCTGATGACGATGAAAAAGACGTTATACATTTTTTTACCAATAATACTATATACTACGAGTATATTTGACAAAAAAGTTACAAATTTAATATGATACATAATAAATTAGCTTAGTGTTTCACGTATATTTCAGAAGGCTGGTCTGTCGTGCTAGGTGTTGCCCTGTATTACAGCATACGTCGCCCACCCCTAAGTTATTTTAACTATGAAAACAATAGTTAATTAAATTTATACTCATGTTTTGAATCCGTCAAAGATTATAATGTTTTATATATTCAAAGCTTTACGGTAGGATGCTCTGTTTTTAAGACGAACATCTCAGAATTCTAAATTTACGTCGTCTAGCTGAAGATCTGGAATTCGCACTAAAACGATAATCACTCCACCAGGTAAAAAATGAAAGAAACGCTGCATACTCATAGCATGGCATGATTCCATTTGTTATGGATGCTATGTAAATACATAGAGAAAATTCATTGTTGCGCTGATGTCTGCCTGGTACGATATTTGGAGATCACGTGTAATAGGTCTTACGCGGAACGCTTGCTTGCATCAATCAGTGCACCTCGTGCAGATTTATTTTTAGTTTTGCCATATTTGGTTTCCACAGAGAATACGCCGAATGGGTAGTATGTGTCGATAACAGCTGGCAAGAAGCCTTAGCAACTTAATCATAGACAATACTCACATTGGGCGGGGTGTCGCGGAGAGAGCGAGTATAGCAGGCGAGAGCGGTACGGCGGCGCTGGGCGAGGTGGGCGAGGACACGTTGTTGATGAAGGGCGGCGAGACGACGGCGTTCGGCAACTCCTTCTTCCTCGAGAGACTAGAACGGAATGTTTGAAGTTACTAAACAGTGTCAAGAATAGAAATTTTACATTAACGAAGTCATCGACATGCACGGTACAACAAAGGATGGAATAAGCATGAGAAAAAAACTATAAAATGATGAGATTATGTTGTATATTTTTAGATTTATAAAAGTATGCAATGGAAAAAAGGCCTGGAGTTGAAAGGAAGAAATTAAAACATAAGAAATGACATTTAGGTGGAAGTTATGGTAAAGTGTAAGTATTTACTACTTAAACTTTAAGACAAGGTTTCCTCTTTGGCGGAGTATTAAAAAATCTTTTTAAATAGGAAGAAGTTAAAAATAGTAAAGATGTGGCTAATATTGAAAGAGTTTCATTACCTGTACGTTAGCCTGGAACTTGGCGGTCATGCGCTGACGGAAGGTCTGTGCGGCGGCGGGGTCAGACGCCATCATCTGCTGGTAACGGTCCTCCAACTCCGACCACTCTCGCATCACCTTCGTAATCTGAACAATTTAGTATAGATACAACAAGTTCAGTCACCTAAGTTGGATTTTTGATAACTCCTGAATTTGGCATGGATATGAGTTTAATGAGGAGCTTTTAAAGAGATCAATTTCAACTATACTTATGGGTCGATGTTAAGATGAAATTTTGAATGTAAGATCAAAAATCCAATGTTTTTTTATTGATCCAAAGACTGATACTAATGTTTTGGATGATGAAGAAGTATTTTAGTCCAATACAAAAATATTTAGTGTAGTGTTAAACGAACATAATATGAAATTTTGAGATATTTTTATTAACTTGAAACGGAGTACAAAACGTATAGGTATTTTATCTGACAACTTTTTGTAAGGAAAAATCCGAAAATTTTATCGTCTTAATTGACTAGAGTTTATGTAATTGTGACTGAACTGAAATGTAATTTGATTATGAATTTGATATTATACGACACTTACTTTCTCACGGTGGGTCTCCTCAAGGCGTTGCTGGGCATCCTTGTAGCTCTGGTGCTCGGTGCGGGGGTCGAAGTGGGAGAAGTACGGGTCAGAAGTGGCAGTGGAGGCCTAAATAAACAAAGACATAAATTAAATCCAATCAACATAGTTATTTTCTATGCTGATGTACCAAACTAATACGCAGAGTATCTCATGATAAGTAGTAATTGCTGCTCATGGACATCGACTTATAGTAAGCCAAATAAAGAAGGAGTTCACTGAATTGCAATAATAAGTGCATTATCACCACAGAGCATTAATGAGAGCCTCATTTTAAGCAGATCACAAATGCGTTATCACAAACATCACAGTCTCATATTAGCTAGCATTTATCTTTACATTAACTTGGAGTATGTTTTCTAAAACCTTTATATTTCTATCGTTACATTTGTTTCAGTTGGTAAGATTATCATTTGACGCATACTCATCCATAAAGTATTCATTGAAAAGCTTTGCAATTAAATTAAGGGAAGTAACAGATGAGCGACAGTGATCTAATCATGAGTAACCGTTTGTGTCGGCTATCATCTCCGACAGCCACTCGTATAGTAGTTCCCTAATAGCTTCATTAAACAGTACCGTGGTAGTAGTAGTAGTGCTGGTGGTGGTGGAAGTGGTGGTCGACGGCGAGGAGGAGGTTTCAGGGCGAGGCCAGGCGTTGTCGTCTCCATCGGTATAGTCGTCGTCTTCAGCATCATCGTCACCCGTCAGCTGGTCCGCGTCTTCATCCGCATCCATATCTACACAAATAAATATATTTTTTATTTAAATCAAGTCAGTTTTCCAGTAACTGACAGATTATCCTTTTGTGCTATACCAAAACATTGATTTTAATTTTAATGCGATTTAAGACTGCGAAAATTGAAACGTTTTGAAGAAGAATGAAAGAAACCACCCAACAGCAATAAAATGCTCAAATTGTGGCTCCAATCATTGTCTGTTAAATAACCCATTTTGTAGACCGCAATAAAAATATTTTTGATTTTTATATTTTTGAAATACGAAGGTGACCTTCGTCTTTGAGGAATGATACTTTTAATACTGAAATCTAGGAAATTTTGAAAATCAGTGTAGTAATTAAAAACGCGAACAGGGGAAATCAACTCGAAAGTACTTCAACAAAATAAAACTTATTCTGATTCAGATATTTATATTCGATATCATTAACATTTTCATTGAAGTATTTATTTTCGATTTACATTTTCCTTTAAGCCATGTAAATTATGTACCGCAATTATCTCGTTGAAATTGTTTGCTCTCGTAAGCCTCATGTCGCAATATTTTAAAGAGAAATATTTTATCAGCGTACATTTAAATGGTCAATGCTTTTATTAAAATAATTCTCTTTTTGCCCGAATGGGGGTAATGTTGTCGGGTGTATAAGTATATGTATGTCGTATTATTTGATTTTATCATATAAGGTACCGTTGGATTTGTCTAAGTTGTGGGAATAACACAGGCTATCTTGTCAAAAAGTTGAATGTCTTAATGTTACAAAATTTTGCTAGTTTACAGTGTTCATTGCTTGCCAGCATTCAAAACTTGTCTTACCGTCATCAGCATCATCGTCATCATCATCATCGCTAAGGTTCAGGGTGTCATCATCATCATCGGTCAGGGCATCTTCGTCATCGAGAAGCTCGTCATCACGTTCGTCCATCGCAGCAGAGGCAGCCAGCATCTCTTCACCACCGGGGCTCACGGGCACGCCAACATCCATGGGTTTGTGCATTTTCACGTTTTCTGAAAAAAAAATCATCCCTTGTCATTAGAGACAGAATTTCATTTGGTATTATCCATTCAATAAATTAGATTTTTCATTAAATTTGCTTAAAACCCATTCCTAACATAACAATTAATAAACAATTTCTTCATAGATTTATAAGCGGAATATTTCAATTTAGTACGTTATAAGGCATGAATACGAGTATATTAATTACTACAATATAAAAATAATTATTGAATTGGAATAGGTAATAAGACAATAATTACCCTTGAAGTGCTTAGGGCAGCAGACAAATTCAACACCAGAGAAGAGGCTGATTCCACAAGGCAGGAGCATAGCGAAGGTCCTCAGGCGGAGTCCACGTTGAGCACAGGCACGGCCAGCGGTGGCGTTCCATCTCGCGAATTGCCAGCATCGGCTCTGGTTGTGGATGTGGTCGAAGAGGCAGCTCTCGGGGACCAGCAGCGCGTCCGATTGGAATGGACCTTCTGCCGACAAACAGACATTGCAGTGAACATGGAAGTTGACAAAAACCTTGACCTTAGTAGAATATCCTCACACAAAATACATAGGTTTATTAGAAACCTGGTTAAAACATTAATGATGATGATGATAAAACTGAAGCGAGCCATAGTGTATTCCACATTAATCATTATTCTCATCAATCCACAATTGTCCGACAGCTAAGCTCGGTTCTTCTTTTAGAATGAGAATGTTGAGGCCATAGCCTATCACGCTAATTAAAGTCGTTCGTGATGTTAATTAAATTAATTCATGTTGGTAATTATTATTTTTTATATCTTGATGACTGACATTAAATATGATATGATATGTTGATAGTTGTGCAATGGTGCTATTGTTAGTGCAGAACCCTACACGATATTTCTAAGTGTTTTTTGATTATTTCTTTTTACAAGCTCTCCACCTAAGGTAAGCGGCTGCTACTGCCCAGAGATCTATGATCAAACCCCGAATATGGTTAAGGAACCTTAGGTCAAGTAGGAATTTAAGGTTGGCGAAACATGCGTTACTATCCCTGAAGACTAAGTTGGTAGGGCTAATGTTTTTAGCAATTGCATACATACCAAGACAGCGGAAAGGCTTGACCCATCGGGTGACTTTGCACTTGGCAGCGTTGCCGGAGCCCAGCTTGCACCAGTTGCTAACCTTCACGTAGTGGGAGGCTTCGACGATGTTGGTGATGTCGTGGCTGGGGTAAACCTGGAAATGGTATGTGGAGTCTGTATTCCGATTCGAAAGTAATTGTAACCAGTAGGACTCACACACAGTTTAAAAGTCTAATTACTAGTATTATATAGTGGCTCTAATAGACCTATGAATTTAGAGCCACCCAGTGAGCAATAGAATAAGTATTATAAGGATTCATTCATGGATAGAGTTTAAAGCATTCAAACCGAAACGACAACTACAAATTTTCTAGTCAATGATGCGTCAGCTTCAGTTGTTTTGGATAATACAAAAGATTCGTATGATGATATTTGGTAATTTATGAAAATATAGAAATCAGTTAAAAGGTAGAATTGGCATGAAATATCTTATATCCAAAAAAAAAGAGCTTTATCGCAACTTTACAGGAAAATCGGGACTATCTTATGTGATATGTCATAGACTCATGTACGGTGATATCTGTTTATTCTCTTACCTTTTTGCAGTAGTCGAGGATTTCCATCTTGTCCTTGAGGCAGTTGTGTGGCTTGGTGGTCAGGTCAGGGGTCCATCGTCCGGCAGCAGACATGTATTGGGGGTGGTAGGAGCCTCCGGTCTCGCATAGCACCGCAACCTGAGGTTCAGCCCCGCTGGTTGCCTATAACAATGGAATTTTCTTTTAATATGAGACCTAAGGACACTAAGAAGTCTCGTTGCTGCAAATTGAATGGAAGAGTATGACAAGTTTCACAATCGACTATGAAGTCAATAAGAAGTAACCCATGACTTTTTCTTAGAATGACCATTATGTTATTGGCCTTGCTACGAAAGCATATTTCAAATGATTCGACGGCGGCATGTATGTAGTGGACCATATGCTCATTTTCTACTCTAACTAGAGTATAGCATAAAAAAACTATCAGCTACACACACGTAAGTGTTACTGGTAAGTTAAAAGAAATGGTAAGTTAATTTTACCAAAGATAATAACTCTTTGATGCTTAGTTATTTCAAGCTTAAATATTAGCATCGATATTAGTCTCGGTATGGTACGGTACTGTTTGTATCTGTTAACCGGACTAATAACTGTTCGAAACAAAAAGAATACTACTAGTACATACTCGGTACAAAACCAAAATTAAAGCGCCCAGAATTAAATCCCAATTTATTCCCAGACTATTGTCTAGAACACAGTCCACGTGAATTTATAATCCCTATAAGAAAACAGAGGTGAGTTTAACTGTATAATCAATATGAATGTACTCGTAAATGAGTCCCCGAGTTGGATAACTTAGACAAATGACGTCCAGCCAGTGTCTAGACGGTTGTTCTCAGTAAAAAACCTTTTGAGACGGTCGTTGTCCGTGAGGGCACTTATAATTGGTGGATTATATCTCTGTTTTGTTTTAGCAACGTCTTTTGATAATAAGTACACCACTTTTGTACCTAAAAAGGGTCTCAAGGGTTTATAAATTCGCCAAAGTGTGTTCACACTTGGCTAGCATTGTAGACTATGGCCAGAGTTATTTGAATTGTAAGTACATCGTAAAATTACAATGATCACCGTAATGTTTATTGATATTCATTGTATTTGCTACGTCGTTTGAATACTAATGCAGCACTCTCAATCTATACTCACTGTATTCGTATTTACGTAAAATTAATAGGAACTATTATAATAACACACTTCGGTTTTATATTACAAACATCATAGGTCTGATTCATCATGAAATATTAAAAAGAGCAAAAGAAAACAAAAAATACTAAAGTATTAAAAATTAGTAAAGTACATTATTTGTAAAAGGTGATGATTTTTAAAAGGGGTATAGAGTTAGTTTTCTTCTCCAATGTTATAATAATCCTTTCTAGTTCTTTCTAAATTTGTAAAACGCCTTGTACCTACTAACTTATGCGTTGTTCTTTTAGTTTGTCGAAAGAACTACAAACAATTCAATAGTCAAAAGATTAAGTAGTACAAAAGATTCAGTAGTCCCTTAAACAGAACGGCCAAAAAGAACAAACCCCGTTTCAAATATTTAATATTTAAAAAAACAATATTTTTAACTAATCCTATCTGGGGTTGATTATAGATGTCCATGGGCAGCAGTAGCCACTGGACAGGTGGACTGTATACTCGCCTGCTAATCCTAAATTATAAAAAAAGGAAATCAAAATACCCCGCAATCTGTACTTTGTTTTGTAGGCTTTACGTCGCCAATGTTTTCAACTTTGAAACCCTATATTATGACGAAAGGCGTGCCTCGGGGACTTGTTCGAAAATAAAGGGTGATAAATCGTGTTTGTGTGTGACAGCGGTCGGCAATTCCCTTGTATAAATAGGGTTCGTTGAAAGCAAACTCAAAATGTCTAAGCAAAACAGTGTAGAAAATCAGTTACATTAACTTTGGTTTGTTTTTATTGGATCGTATACATTTTACTTTCATTAAAATCATTTTGATTTTTGTAAAACATATAATATTTTAATTATACCCAAAAATACGTGTCTTTTGGCAATTAAATAAAATGTTGAGCTATAAATGTAATATTTATTGAATTACACACTATTTACACAGCACTGATAACCTAATGGTTAAGAAACGCGGCCTCTCGATCGAGGGGTCCGAGGTTCAAATCCCAGGCACCTCTGATTTTCAAATTTATGTGATACTGTGAACCTCGGGTATATTTTCCATTACCATTAAAACATATATGTATATAATTTTCATGTTCTATTATAATCACCAGTAAGCGTAGGTATATCTAAATAATTATCTTACTTAGTAAAAAATGGTGATAATACCAGTAATACACAAATATTACTGGTATTATCACCACTTCTTACTAAGCATGTAATTATAGTATTTGTAGATGATTCTGGATTACACGTGTCTACATCTTTTCGATAATTCTAATCTCCGGGATCTAATCACCGAGTTCCAGACACCCAACCGTATAAACCGGATAAAAATAACTCGAGCAGAGGGTTCGTTTTCCACACGCCGCATTTTTGTCTGATTAAATTCCTCACGCCTTCCCGGACATTTAAGATTCCTACCGAGGTAGCCCATTTAGGAAATTGTGGCTATTATTAGGTCTAATAACGTTAAAACTCCGTATCTGTTATAAGGTACACGGTAACGAAATAAACATTCAATATTATGTTGGTAGTCATGTTTGTAGATTATGGTACTGGGTTTTATGTAGCTGTATTAGATCTACACGGTTTTGGGTTATGAGAGATTACAAGCTCCTCGGCGATAGTATAGTGTTTATTGCTATTGATAGACAAAACTGATTGTAACTCTTTTTCTGCTTCAGAAGAAAGCACTATTTCCAAATCTGGGAAAGGTTAATACTCTGGAGCATACTCCATAACGTTAATAACTTGTCATGCTCTCCGAAGTATAGAAGCATTCTCATCGTATTACTGTATTACAGGGTAATGGTCTCTAGAATATCAAACATGCTTTTTGAAACAGGACTTCCGACATGGGAAATACAAATTCACAGTTCCCGTATTCCATATTATTCAATAGTTCAGACAAATTCCTTGAAAGAATGTTATTTCTCTATAAAATTATTATAATCCATAATCACGAAAACAAACTTTATTATTCGTTTGCTTGCAACTTGCCAACTCGGTTGGACTTGCCACTTCATAGTTAATTACCGACTTTAAGCTTCACTGCTAACCTAACCTAACCTCATACCCCCACTAAGAGACAGGAGCATATATAGGACATGAAAAATGGTTAATATTCGAAGCTGGACTTCCGACATGTAAACCACAAGGTCACAGTTCACACACTCCATTTTATCGAATGTTTCAGATTGAATGACCTAGAATTCCAGATAATTTCTTAAAAGAAAGATATATTTGTGATCAATTATTAAAATCCATAATCGCGAAAACAAACTTAATTCTCCGTCCCGTTGCTACGTCGTGTAAATCGTTTTACAGAGTTGCTCTTGTTGACTCATCCAGACAACTTGCCAACTCGCTTCGACTTGCTACTTCACAGTTAATTACCGACTTTTCGCTTCGCTGTTCCTGCTTTTTATCTCCTTTTCGGTTAATTAACTAAGAGCACTCGTTTAACTACAAACTTGCCTTTTTGTGAGCTGCCTTTAGTTTGCTATTTACTACTGTTTTTGTAATTGACTTGCTTTGAAACGGTTAAGTAATTAAATTTACCTTAACATTTATATTTTGTAGCGAAATTATACAAAAGTTGTTGTCTGTGACGGAAAATTAATTAGTCTTTAGTTCATCCTTACAAAATGAGTACTTTATATAATGATGAATAGCACAGGATAGTAAATTAAAAACATCATAACCTTTTTGCCTCGCCATGGTCGAATAGATTTTTTTTTTTTTTTTATAAGAGCACTTGTTGAACTATCTGGTCTTCGTGATTTATTTCGAATCTCCCGTCTCGTTTTTAATTAGTCGTAATTGAATTATTATTTCGGCATATTTTATCAATTTTAATTGCAGAAGGCTTAGAAATGCAAAAATCCCTCAAAACCGGACATGGAAAGGTAAAGTGATATGTTTGACTTATTACCAATTGGTAGTATGGTTGTTCTGAATATAAATCAAAGTGTCAGTATGAAACGGAATGAAGGATTTTGTATGAAAATTCTCACAATGTAACCCTATAGTCCTACGAATTTAATCACTTGGGTGTATATAAGTATTAAACGTCAAATTGCAATTTAGACGAAGGTAATTTAATAAGACCCCCTTCTCACATCCGTCAGTTATTGTGTTAATAGTTAGAAGTTATTCCATGATATGGGACTGTTAGCCAAGAATTAAGATGGAATTCAAACCTCTAATGGATTTGGACCTCGAATGGACCTCTGATAGAATTCAACCTTAATTGGATTTTTATTTAAGCTACATTCTTGGATACCAGTCTATGAAAATGTGAGTTTCACTGTACCATAATTGTACATAGTTCAAATAATTTATTTTCTATGTACGAATAAAGCCCATAGTTTTGCCCAAAACGGGCATTACTTACTCCTCCGCTTCTACAAATACATCTAATATAATTAGATATCTTTTCGGATGGGCTTTACCAAGAACGGCTTAAGTGTACCTTTTTTTTTGTTGACGAGGGGGAAACCTTCAAAAGGTACCCGACGCCGTGGCAGCGACGACGGGTTATGTGGGACTTTTACCGCACTAAAACTCTCCCGGTGACCGTCCTCAGCGCTGCGTAGAGGGACTCCGGGATCTCCAAAGGAACGCAACCGGAGACCTCTTAGGGCGTTGCCCCATCAGGCTCCGCCCAGATGATTATGAAGCTCGCCACTCCTTATGGAGCGCACGACGGTATGAGGTCACACATACCATCGTTCTTCCCGGGGTCGCTAGCCGGGCGGTTAGAGCTCCCACTCTTGCCACCCGCAACCCTGAAATCCCCCTTTTATTCGCCTCTTTCGACAGGCAGAGGATATTGCAGCCCTATTCTAGTCTCGGAACTATAGTGACAGGCTTAAGTGTACCTACGATCAGTACACGTTCAGGCCGGTTCGAAAATTTTAATTTGATAGTTGTCCCCGTAGTTCAAACTTGCTTTTCGGACGGATCCGAAACTTCGTTGACAGTACAATGTAAACCTCGTTACGTTGGCAATAGTTCGCAGTTTTCGTTACGCGAGCGCTCCGAATTCTGCAACTTGCCTCGTTAGTGGTTGACTGACAACCTTCGAGTTTGACGCCTGACTAATATTTATTTTAGCTCTCAATTTTAGTATTTTACATTCTTGTCAACATTGGAGCCTTAAAAAATACTTTTTCACATTTTAAATTTTAAACTGAATTTAAAATGTAAAAATATTCATCAACTCAATTACAACAAAAAGCCTTCTACTGTTACAACGTGATATTAGATACTCCACTTTAGAAATAATTTGTAGTCTCTAATTTGACTCCTGACTAATCTGTTTTTGTACCCTTAACAGCAAACGTATCATATATTTTACAAATAAATTGAGCATAAGTACACAACCTCGACTTTAAAAATAATGGAAGGTCTTTATTTGACAGCTGACTAATTTGATTTCAAGTTTAAGTTATATAGCAAAAGTTATACCTTTTGCTTTACAAATAATAGTTTGCGACAGTTAACGATAATAGTTTCTGGCTTGTATGCTCAGAATTCTACAAGTTACCTCGTTAGTTCGGCTGGCAAGCTTGTAAACTTTGGAGAACCCTAATTTGACGGCTGACTACTTTCTTTTCAAAATCCAGCTTGAATTTTTACAAATTTTGATTTTTTCCTTGCTGCATCTTAAGTATGGAAAGGTATGATGCAAATATTAATTGTAACTTTATTAGATATGAAGAATAGTTTCCATTGTTAGATAACAATCTAATTAAGCAACTTGTGACGTAAATTGCGTAATAAGGATGAGGGATAACTTAAAATATCATAATACTTTAAACGTTACAAAGGACCAATTCAAGTTTTATTTGATGTTAAACTTATTAAAATATTTAAAAAATATCAAAATAGACGTAAGATAAAGTAATGACCGTAACATAAGAGCAGAGAAACGTATTAGTTATTATAAATCAGCTTAAAATTGATTCGTTATAGCTTACAAATATTGGTTTACTTTCAACTTCTAAACAAACATGTAAACTAACATCAAACGTAAATCTATCAGAAATTAATACCGTGGAGCGGCGTCGATTAATTAGAACTAAAATCATATTTGTTCAAAACCCATTCGCTTTGAATTTACAGGAAAATCAATTACGTACTAGCGAAATAGAGGATACTTACTGGATGGGTATGAGAAATAAAAGAGTGGCACCATTCGGCCACACGATATTTCTTATAAGATATATTTTTTATAATATAGGAGCATGCAGTCCACCTGACGGTAAGTGGCTACTGCCGCCCATGGACATCTGTAATCAACCTCAGATAGGATTAAATATTCCTACCTGAGGTCGGCCACAGATGTGCCGCTACCTCTGAGGACTAAGCTGTAACGCCTCGGAAAAGTATGTATTTTACTTCCGATTTTATTAATAAAATCAATCTATCATTAGTATACAAACATTGATAGATAAATTATTACGGGCGTTAGATTGTTAACAATATTTTTGTAAGTATTGGTTATTAGAAAATATTCGGTAGGTACATGTTATTAAATATTTTAGGGTCGATGGAAAATATTTATCTTTGAAATATTTTAGGTTATATTTAACAAAAGTAATTACTAGTAAATCTTGCAGATACAATATGTTTTATGGGCGGCCCAAGCTATTATTTTTAATCATAAAAATCCAACGATTGCGAGTAGCAAAAATATTATCATTTTTAACCTTTTAAAAGAGAAATATAAGGCTTTATAAATGTATTTTCTGTATTTATATTTCATTGCTCATTTAATATTATAACTGATGTAAAGAACAACGCTTTTGAGTTCATTTGGACATTGATTTGCGAAATACCCATCACAGGATTTGATTTTTATACTTTGCGAAGGTAAAAAATGAAAAAAATATTATAATAATCATATACATTTTTTTTTCATTATATGCATATATAGCTTAGTCCCAATTACTTTCTACACATAGTAAATCATGTTATCACTCACTCACAAAATACAAAAAGAAAGAAATAATCCTTTACAAGTTAATATAAGTAACTGACCACCGAACTTCTTAAAAGGCCGAAATAAATAACGTACTTTCTTATACCTTCGAAGCAATTCGAGGCAACGATTTCTATCTGAAAATGTCGAACCAACCGTCCTAAGCAGTGACGTAGATATCTACTAAAATTCGTTGAAATTGCCACTCAGCCACTCCGTAGCACTAACGCTCTAATAAATTTCGAAATTCCCTCTTCTTCCAGCAAAGTATTATGGAACGTAACGTCCTGTCGTGACGTTAATGTGTTTCAAATAGACCCTGTTCCATATTATAACGCTCTTTGCAGAGGAAATTTATTTCGAGCATTTCAAAATGTTGGAGTCGAGATATTTAAATTTCCTCCAATCTCTCGGACATTTTGATTTCGACGCCCACTTTCATTTCATTTGAATAAAGTAAATGTGTCGAATTTAATAATACGACGTTATTCTAAAAAATACTTGGTTGTCTGCATTTAATTTGCTCTCTAAGTGTATGGTTACTATATTTATTTTTATTCCAAGAACCGTTTTTGCTAAGGTTCATAGTCGGGCATATTGGTAGTCATTTTAATTATTTCTTAGTTGATCGATAGACAATAACCAAGAGTATCGAAAATATTCTTAGTTCATGGCAACAATATTATTATAATTTGTAAGTGATATCACAGAAAATTGTCTTTTACACGTAAAAAATATTCAGAAAATATTTCAGAATATTTTTTTCGTGTAAAAGACAATTTTCTGTCTTTACAAGTTTCGGTTAGTAAATAACAATAATTAAATTAATAATGAAGTCCTTTTATGCTACCTAACAATATCTAACTTCGAAGTTCTTAAGACAAAACAGTTACGATGCATACGACAAAACACGTGAGTTACAGTGTATAATCCGTTCAAAACACCGAGATTGTCCCGACAAGTTGGGGGTGCGGGCTAAGTGCAAACTCTGGTACTTGCAAGGCGAGCAAACTTCTATCGAGTTACGAGACGAACTGCCACATACACGCTCCCATATATTTGCAAATTTAGCATGCTCGTAAATTTTTAAAAATTTGAATACAAATCGGACTAGATTGGAGTAGTAAATTTGACTTACTTGCATAAATTTCAGGTATAACAACAGATTTACGTTGCTATGTCACTGATGTCCAATGGCTACTTTTATACAAAAGTGAATCATTTTTATATGAATTGATAAAATAAAAACAAAAAATTTAAGACCTTATGATGCCTACCTACCAATGTTTTAAAGAACAACTATAAACTTCTTAAGACAAAACAGTTAGGTAGGATGCATACTACAAAACACGTGAGTTACAGTGTATAATCCGTTTAAAATACGTCGACAAGTTGGGGGTGCGGGCTAAGTGCAAACTCTGGTACTTGCAAGGCGAGCAAACTTCTATCGAGTTACGAGACGAACCGCCACATATACGCTCCCATATATTTGCAAAGGAGTATGGGATTATTTACATAATAATACAGTTATAAGTTACAGCTTATGAGTTACAGTTTGAGTGTTAGATACATGTATCTATATAATATGGATAGGTGTGAGTTGGGCCTGTAGTAAATCATCGTTATTTCTTTTTAATTTGAATACATATCTGGTTCGACGGGTGTGGTAAATCTGACTTACTTATAAGGCACCTTGACTTTTAAGTTATTCTCAAGAATATCAATCGATTTATGATAGCTATGTGACTGATAACCGTCGGTGGTTTTTAGTAAAAAAATGTAGCAAACGAGTATATAGTTTAATTACATAATTATAAGAGGGACTGTTCCTCATAAACCGTTATAATAAACAGCAAATAAACCTAAATTCCTAAGATATTTGCAAAGAATTCCAGTACCTTTAACCATAATTCCCACTTCCAACTTCTATTAAAAAAGAAAAAGAAAATTGAATTTTAATTTCCACTATATTTGCGTTTTGAAAAATCAACCAAGTTTTTAATTGCATTACGTTATTGACTATAAACTGACCTAATTAAAAATCAGGGACGAGTTACAGCATCGCTGCAATGCGTAATTATCTAATATACTTAGTAATGTTTACGTTAATGAAGAAAGATCGTTTGCTTTAAAAAAAACCAGATGTGGGTTTAAGTATAGAAAAGCTTATATACAGCATCCCATCTTAATCCTTATCTAATTAAGATTGATTATAAATAACCAGCAGTCACCATATATGCCATGTTTATAGCTACAGACACTGAACGGATCAGGTACGGAAGGTATCAGACAAAATAATATTTTCTCTACACTACATATATTGGCAGGCAACGCCCCTGACTATGTGGCTGTATAATAAATACTGTGTAATAGTATTTTATCTGCCACGACACGGATATCCCCCGCTCTATGTCTGTACTTGTAAATGAACTTTTATAACAGAGCTGCACGTGTATTTGCTACTTCTAATACCAAAAACGTGCCTTTGAAGTGAAGACTCAGGTGTTTAAACAAAAGTGAACCCTTTCAGAACATTGTAACGGATTTCAAAGGAAAAGTTCTTTTTACTTTTATAAAAGACGTCAAAACGAACAATAAACAAACGGACAACAACGGAGAAAGAAAAACAGAATAGAAAGTTGCCGACTATATAATAACTCTATCTGCGGAAAAGTTGGACAAATCAATTTTGTACTGATCTCAATACCAGATGTAAATCTTTTGTGAAATATACCTAACATATAAATATCTTTATAGAAATCACAACTTTATAAAATAATAATTTGAAAATATAATACAGATACTGCTTGTTAGTACCTACATAAAACCCGCTAATGATTATAACGCACATTTTAGAAACAAATACAGAATATTTCATTTGAATGGTGATTTACTGTAAGACTAACGGCTTTGCTTATAAACGGCGGCCCTTTTAACGGCAGTGTCATATAAAGTAGGATCCCATGTTGTAAATGGGTATGGATGAACACAATTACCCAAAAACACACAGCCCAGAACATAAATCTAAATATCTTAATAATTTAATTTTAATTCCGATAAAAATAAATTAAATTCCCATAATCATAATAGAATTCCCGGCTGAAATCCACAACAGGTATCAGAGGTACAGCGACGCGTAGCTTCAAGTGAGAAAACAAATAAATGCAATATCCGATGCAAATCTTATGAAATACAAAGCGAATAAATTGAATTCCTATATTGAATATCGTTCGTGTCTTAGCGTCAGTCGCTTGAGATGCAAACAAATATTGCAAGCATGGCGAAATGTAATACGAATATGACTGGAGCAATTTCTCGCGGCTCGTGTCGGCACAAAATGGCGCACCTATTTTCTTACAACGCTTTATGTAAAATTGTGCTGAGATATTTGTAATCATATTACTTCACGTGTAATGAAATATTGTAGTATCTTTTACTCCAGAAATTATTCAAAACAATAACCTATGGGCTGATTGTAACATTATCTATGTTTAAGAAAATTACTTTAAGTTTGATTTGTATTAAAAATCGTCTTCCTATCTACTGACTATATACGTAAACAAATAATTTAAAATCTATACTTGGATGTCATTAAAATATACGACACAGAGACAATATTTTAAATAGTTCTAAGCCGTCCTTTAAAAACTTACGGTCTTATTGAGAACATCTTAATTTCTGTTAAACATAAGTTTTCATGCTCCGAAATAGAACACAGAACCCCCTAGGCCTGTGTCGTTAATTGGCAAAACAGAATCTCGTCTGCTTCAATAGGCTTAAGGTTCAAGAGGCTTTATCTATAAATATTTAAACAGTGGCTCCGATTAGACTAATTTATAATAGACGGATAACTAATCGAAGGGGCCCCTCGACATCAATATTGTAATTTGCTTGTAGCCCATAAATCCTTCTTATAATAATAATAAATCGTGTCGTTGGCAAGATCGAGAGCTTATGAATGAAGCTCGTTAATCATGGCAAGTTAACGACTACCATAAACATGCGCTTAAGCCTTTTTGACTCGAAGGCTCACGACGACTCGACTTGACTTACTCGGTCTTAATGTTGTTGAAAGAATGTCAGCACATTGTTGTCGACACCATTAGCATAGCGATTTTATTTTTAACATTTATATGGAAAACAAGTTATCAAACATCATTTTAAGTAATTATTTCTATCTTCAATCAATGTACGGACGCAGCTTCAAATACAACAATGGACCTTTAACTCGACTACAAATGTTGAAACTTTTGAGAGCTTAGTTAAAATGACTTATAAATAAGTCAAATTTCCTTGACTATTGTTGTTAGTTCTACCACTCCGAAATAATTATATTAATATTGATTAAACAACTGTTTGTTTGTTACAAGATATATAGACCTAGGTAACAAAAAGTACAGAATAAAATCTAAACTTTCCACAAAGAGTAAATTTTGCTAACTTACTTAATATTAATGTATGGATTTAGCCTAATTTTCTTTCTTAATTGAATGCTATATTTCTACTTTCATTACATAAAATAGAACCAAACTGTTCGTCTTTTCTATTTTCTCAAAGTTTACAGAACGAAGTAGAAAAAATATAGATCTTCCTTTTAAGTTGGAAGTGCTGGGGAAGGAATATTTAAAAAAGCTTTCAAATCGCATTAGGGCTGAGAGTGCATTAAAGTAACGCTTAAGCTTAATGGTTCTACTGCGAAGCTATGAAATGATTTTAATATAGATTCCTTATTCACGATGATTTATTTTATTGCAGAGTAAGTCTGACTTATAGCAATTATAGAATATAATATTGTGGTAAAAATGACTTATATTGCAATTACAAACGCAGATAATAATAATAACAGTGTAGTTGTATAGAATAGTAGTAATAGCGGTAAAATTACAGATTGCAGGCTTATGCCGCGTGCGCACACTTGCCAAGCCTCGACGAACCGTTACAAATTCAAACGTGCGGATAGAACCTTCGACTTAGTGTTTGTAGATATGTAAACGTAGCCGATCCAAGAGTATCCAAGAGAATATTGTTTTTTTTTTTGCAAATCAAAGGGAATTTGCCACAAGCGCTTGTGACATGGCCACATGTTTTTGCAATTATATCGATTTTTAATTTGTGGTAACTGCGAAACGTGTGGATTACAATTTAAATCTGGAAGAGTCTTTCAAAGACAGAGAAAAAGCGTTTCTCAAAGTTGTAAAATGCAAAGTCCTAATATTGCTCGGAGCACACCGTAGTGGGCAGTATGACGAAGCGACGAGTGTCCGATATTGCACAAGTTGGTAATGTTCGTGGTACGAGAAACTTTAGGCAACTTTTGCCGATGAAAATAAAAGACGTGCACTTTAACTTTTGTAATACCACACCTAAGTATATGCGGCTGGGGGAATGTTTTTGAAAGCAATGGGTTTTTAAGGTTGACTTTTTATTTTTCGTATCAATTATGTGTCAATAACAAAGAAACAAAGTAATAATAGGAATTGAAAGTTATACCCATGTCATTATAAAATTGAAACCTCCCTGTTTGTTTTTTGCGTAGACCAAAATATACTACCCCTACGAGTATAAATACGTACAATTTTAATTTATTTCATAGAAGGATAAACTGTTTGTAGCTAGTCTGCTTTTCTCATTAAAATCAACGTTATACTCGAATGAAATATCGTTTCTCGAATTTGTAAGATGCAAAGTTTTATGATGCAAAATATTGCACGGAGTTCACCGCAGTGGGCAGTGCGACAAGGCAACGGGTGTCTGATATTGCACAAGTTGCTAATGTTCGCGGCAGGACGACAAACTTTGAGAAACTGTGGACGATAGAAGTAAAAGACCTGTTTTGTTTTCCCAACTTTTGTAATGCCTAGGCTACTTATTGGCGCTGTGCTGAAAACATGCTTTCAACTGTAAGTTATTAAACTTTTGAATTTTGTTGATTTTTTTGATTCCATTAAACGCAATTTTGTTAATTCCATTAATCGCAATTAGAGATGCGCCGAATATTCGTTTGGTATTTGGTATTCGGCATCTTTTCCGCTATTCGTATTCGGCCGAATTATTCAGTTTTGGTGCCGAATATGTTCGGTTCGAGTATTCTATTTTCTTGTGTACATGAAATGGACTAGACAAAAAACTTCTAGAGAAAGAACTAAACAAAAAACTTCTAATGTAAGATTTATGTTATAAGTCAAAGTCAAATTCTATGAAGAATATGTTGATAAAGCTAATATAATAAAGCAATTAAACTTCAAATCAACATATATTTTAAACCTTAAATCAGTATTTATTTTTAAAACCCAAATCAACATTTTTAAGTTTGAATGAACACACATAACTGGCAAATTGACAATAATGAAATGGTAAACCGAATAATGCGGCCGAATATCCGGTTCTTCAAAGGTTATTATTCGGTATTCGGTTATTCAGCGAAACCACTATTCGGCGCATCTCTAATCGCAATTGTATCTTTGTAATTGACCACTAAAACTTTGACCAATGTTATTCCAATTTCTAACTTTGGCTTAATAAAAATCTAATTTCTATTAAAACTAATTGAAACTAAACTAATCAGCATTACCTACTACTAGACGTTCGATTCAAGTTTAAGGGAATATTTTTTACTATTCTGCTTAACTAAGTTAAATTTAAATCGACACGTTTTCATCCAAAATAATTTTACTAGCTAAATTTTAAATACTAACGTGAATAGAACTTTAAATAAGGTTGCTAAAGTACTTCGGCGTCTATTGTAGTTAAAAATAAAATCGATGAATATTTAAAAGCAGCCTGTAGACATCTACTACAGATAGTTAACGTAATGATGCTCGATCTGCGAAGTGCTCTCGCAAATTGGCAAGCAAAGTGCTGTGTTTAGCTTTCTTTTTGCGACGTTAGGGAATTGTTGTAGATTATTTTGTGAATGTTTTAAGGGTTAGCAGATCAGCTGTAAGACCAATTAAGTCGTATCTCGTATTTCGTTTAATATCGGTTTCAAATAATCAACGACGAGTAGACATGTGGTGAGTGGTATGAATGACTGTTTCTGACTAGATTCGGTAGACATTCGGTAGACGTGCATTTTTACACTGCCTTAGCAATTCAAATGTAAGCTTAAAATAGTAATCTAAAGACAATACCGGCGCAAGATTTCGTACAGTTTGAAAAAGTAAAAGTAAACAAATTTTACATGTAATTCTTCGCCAATGTCTAAAACGATTCCGACGTAGAAGTAAATACAATTATTGTTTCATATGCATTAAAAATTAATAAGTTGAAAAAACAACAATTTCATTTTATGGCGAGCCCTTAAGGACAAGTTGCCGACAGCGAGTCTGCAGCGCTCATCAAAATCAACCACATCTCGTTGCTTTTTATGCAAATGTATGTAAATTGCCCTTCGCAGAACCGGAGCCTAGGGATGCTCCATCTGTATCGATATTTTGAAGGTGGTAGTAACCTTTTTGGTTCGACTATGGAGGTGCCACCGCTACACCATTTTCTGTCTAATAACAACGTATAGGCGCCGCTGTGTTCCGGTTTGAAGGGTGTGTCAGGGCAGCGGCGTTCTAATTTAGTCTTCAGGTGTAGCAAGCATCTATAACAATATCTGGGACGTAGTGACCCCAGAGGTAGTCTTACCTAAGTAAGACTAAGTAACCTTAATAAGACTACTCTTTTCAGATAAGAATCACAGTGAAATGAGGCGATGCTTTACTTATAGCTTTTTATTGTATTGTTAACGAATTAATTAATTAATCTCTTTTTTTCTTTGCAATAATTTGATTCGATACCGGATCTAAATCTTAAAGTTTATCGATACACATCACTCGCGTCGAACATCCCTACCGGAGCCTGGGTAGACAACCATACAGCGGAGATATCGATAATGGAAACACATTTATTTGAAAGCCTCTAGGGTTTAACCATCTTGTTTAATCCTTATACATGAACATAAACCTGTCTGTATTGATACGCTTATCTTAGGTTTTAGTCAAGAACTAAACAAAGGCTCTTTTACTGTGTTAGGTACCTACGATCGTTAATGTAAAGTGAAAGGTATAAGTGATCTTTTGTGTTAGTATCTAAAAGATAAAGGACTAAGATATCTTTAGATTTTAACGAAAAACATTTTCATCTAAAGACATACACCGTTTCAGACACGTACCGTAATAGACAAAAAATGCTCTCCGACATTCTATAGTCTTATATCAATCATTTTTTATCTACAGCAAGACAGCTGCGCAGACACATTCTATTAAAATAGTGAATACGAAAATATGCTTTTGTCTGCCAGGGCACGTATCTGTTCAATACCTGTACCTACCCTTACCATGAGTTTTTACGTTTTGACAAATATGATTCTTTTTCTATTTGTTTACATATTTACCCATACAATTTCCAATCAGCGCCCCTAGTCGATTGTATCAGAACTATAGTGTTAGTAACGTAACATTAAATGTCTAAATTGAGAAAATGGCGCTTTATTTTTGTCTCTCTTTTTTTGCAAACATGTGAGGGAGACAAAAACTTTATCGTCACTTGAGCACTTATTGTTATGTTTACTCAGTCTACTGAAGCAAACGGAACAGAATAATGGGTTGAGTAAACGTAAGTAAAATTGTGGGATGTTTTGAAAACTCATGGTAAGGGTAGGTACTGTAGATGTAAACGGGGCTTTAGACGTAACAACTTCCAAAGCACAGAAAAAAAGAACATTGTTATGCTAACATAAACTTTAACAAGTTATTAGCAAACCCAAACTATCAAACAAGAAATAATTTATCCATATTTTCCTTAAGTTCCTCAGATAAAAGAACAAGATGAAAATTCCGCAAATCTTTCCCGAGCTTTTGTTTTTGTGAATAATCAAGAAGTATTTAATTTTTACGGCTTAATTGCTCTTGTTTTCGTTTGTTAGCTCAAGTATTTGTTTTACGCAAACTGTACTGCCAGCTTACGCCTTCTAGTTACTTAGGCAAGTCTTTTAACCTTTTCTTTTTTGTGTTGTTTGAAGTCTTAGTGACTCTATCCTACTTATATTTATTATTTACTAATATAAAATACTGAAAAACCATGGTAGCCCACTGTCTGAAAGTCAGCCTCTTAATTGGGGAGTCCGAGATTGAAATCCCAGCCACTCATTTTTCAAAGTTTTAAGTTTAAGTTTAATGTCTGACATTAATTTTCACATACTTTACAGTTAATTAACACACAGCTACACAGCTAAGAGTTCTTTAAAAAAAGTTTAACAAATTTTACATTTTCATTGCGACTTTTACACTAAAAATACGTACCACCTTTACGTTTCTAATACAATAAACATTTCTAGCTCAAATCAGATCGTCAACACATTTATTCTTCTTCATATTTTTCTGACCGACTTTCTGACTCACAAATCACATCACGACGCGTACGTTTTGACAAAAATATCTCCACCGCGAAGTGGGCGAAGTGGGTGACTCTTGGATAACTTGCCTATAGATTTTGCAGACATGATAAATGGATAAAGAAGAGCCTTGACGGGAACCATTTGTCTCCGAGAGCAAAGAAAAAGTTCGTATTTACATAATATACGCCAGTTTAAGTATTCTGACGGCATACCCGGGATGTTAATGCGTATTTAAAGAGCCTTATTGTAAATGGTGAAACTACTTAGGCTTGTTTGCACATTTTTCGTACGTTTTAACAATTTTGTGTCTATTCTTCTTTATATGCTTGGAAGTCACTCGCAAAACTAAAAAATATTACGTCAAATTTAATACGTAACAGGTACCTAAGTTACACACACACATTCACACACGCACGCACACCCACGCATGCACAAACACACACGCGCGCACACACACACACACACACACACACACACACATACACAATTTGTTAACCTAATAAAGTATTTTGTTTTTTTTAAAGTAAATATTGAAACGTAGGAGTAATACTTTTATTGGTAAAATAAAATAATGCTATTTGCATTAATTTTTTGTCTTATTTTTTTATAAGTGTCAGTATTTTTCTTGCCAGTATTAAATATTACAACGAAAAATCATCAATCAATATCAAAAACAATATAATAAACAGAAAACAGAATTCTAGTTCACACTTTTTTTCTCTCTCTTACCTATATTTGTTTTATTGAATGCTTACATTGAATAATAAATCATAAGAAAAATCGGAAATAAGTATTAACTTATGTAAGTCTAATTTATTTTTTATTTTTATGAGTTCAACTAGAATATAGGCATTTTTTTAATTCAGACTCGGTACGAAGACCAAAATTTACACCACTAAGTTAAATGTAAAGATTGTTGGATAGTTCAGCCCACAATGCTACGTGTATAGTGACATTAAATTTCATTATAAAACTTCACAAACATCTACACATATCGAATACCCATCCAAAAGATTAATGTTTTCTCTGTTGACAAGTCCCAAATAAATAATGTTACCTCCGTTGATTGAAAGGAACTAGTTGCTAGGAGTTGGGACTATTGATTTCCCATCAATATACAGAATGTGGATTTGTCACGCAGAACTTTCAAAACTCAAGGACTAGTTGGATTGGAAGGTTCGGAGCAAGTTTCTACTAAGATAGGTAGAACGTAATGCTTGCAGATGTATAGTAACTTGTTCGAGTAAATGTTAGTGGTTTCTACCTATTTCTACCTAAGAACAGCGGCAATAACAGCAGTGCACAATGCTGCTATTATTGCGCTGGTTAGATGTCCATGGCCCATAGTGGTCATTATCTATGAACAAAATGTTAATAATAATAATGGTAATAATAACAATGTTAATAATGGTAATTTGCTACTTCAAATAAATATTTTCTTTCGCTTTAAAAATACGTGGTCGTAGGCTCTATAGACTAAAGCCAGTACCAAAAAAAAAATACTAAAGTCAGTTACAAATGTATCACTAAATAGATCCAACACTAAGGTATTCTAATGCCCGTATTAATATTCAATCTATCCAATGTTCAGACATATTGAAAAAAGTGAGTGTTGCCGCCGCACCATAAACATAAAGGTAAGCAGTACATTTTCCTTCACCTAGCCTTAAATGCTTGAGAAAGTGTATAATATGGAGCACTAACGGAAATACTATTGATAAATACTTGCACGAGTTCCTATAACTTGACTGAACGGAGCATTGTCTAAGCCTCTAGCCGAGTAGAGAAACTGTCAAAAACTATGCTCAAACTGCTCAAAGTTTCGAAGTTGAACTACGTACCTACGTTGAATTAGCATAATTCATTAATAATTTATACATGCTTACCGATTTTAATAGGTATACATATACACCTATATCTATACGGGTCTTTGGTATACATTATCAATTTTGTATTATTTGGTTAAATGTTAATTAGTTGAACAAAAAAATATGTAGGTACTTAGTAACATATACAGCTACTTTTGAAAATAATTTAAGTTTTAAATTATACGCTTACTGTTTACTCGATGTTATAATACAATACATTTTTCAATACAATTCTATTAGACCAGGGTCGATAATTTTTGAAACCAAAAAAAATTACAATAGAATGAAACCCATTGGAAAAGGAGGGGAATATGATCAAAATGAAAGGAAAAATAAATTACGGTCGATCCGAGTTCGGGAAGTGGGAGGGGTGAGTTTTTAAGGGTAAAAAATGGTTTATCTTGATTTCCGGCTAAACTACACGTCCTATGCGAAAAAGTTCAATGGCAAAGTTGTAGGTAATAAAAAGATCTACAACTTTTGTATTTGCAATTTTTTCACATAACCTCAAAATTTGGGTGAAAAATTCAAAAAAACAAGTTTTTGGTTTTTTATTTATATCTTATTCAAAAATTTTTTTATTTTTACGAAATTTGGTGAAAACTTACCTTATTATGTCCCAAATACACTGTAATTTATTTGATTAAAAATATTTATTTTTTCGCCTTATTTTCACTTAATATCAAAAAAGCACCCTAATTTTCAATCGAAAATTCTGACGTCAAAATATTAGCTTTTTTCAAAAAGTTTGGGGGCTTTTTGTTCGTTGAAATATCTACTTTCTGATGGTGTAAAAAAAATATACATTACTATAGGAAATGTTCTCAGAAAATGCAAAAAATTGAAAAAAACCCAATTGTATTTATTGTCGATTCTCTTCTTGCTAGACTCCATTAAACGATTCAAAGCTGATTTTTTTATTTCATACACTTGCTTGTCATCTGACTTATTGCAGATTATACAAACAGATCCATCCATACTGATAATCTGAAAAGACAAAATTAAATTAATAATGCCTTCAAAGTTTTATCATGAGTATAACTAAATTTGTTTGTATAAAATAAACGAAATTACTATTTTTTATTCTTGTACTAAAATATCATTCAATTTTAATTTTTTAGGTTATGTTATGTTAAACATACTATTTATGAAAGAAAATATTACTATTTTTATTTTAAAGTTGATTAATATAGATTTAAATACAGATTGTATTTACCTTGCTATGTATATTCCAAACGATTTTTTGAATAAAGTAAATTTCTCACAATTCACTTAGAGTAACTGAGCCTGCACGTGTATTTTTAAAAACGATGTTGTACACTGCTCTGTATCTCGAATACTGGCTAACGGTTTTTACAGCTGCTACGAAATAGCAGGTATGTAGTAAGGCCCAGACCCTCCTAGGTCCGTCCCCACTTCTCTATGAAATAACTTACAATGGGCTAAAATTTACCGTAGGTCACTCAGGTATATAAATTATCTTAAAACAGCAGTAAATAGACATCTACAAATATTATTTAAATAAGATTCTACAACTTTTTCAAAATATTGTAGATGTCTTATTAAATATTAACTTTATTAACTTATTTGTTTGTTAATTATTGAAGTATATTTTAATTTGCAACTTTTTCATTTATCAATAAAACATGAAATCTTACGTTTTTTGAGTAATTAAAGTGTAAATTTTACTAAATACCTCAAAATTGTACATAATGATAAAAAAATTTTTTTCGAATTTGGGTTTTTTTCAATTTTTTGCATTTTCTGAGAACATTTCCTATAGTAATGTATATTTTTTTTTACACCATCAGAAAGTAGATATATCAACGAACAAAAAGCCCCCAAACTTTTTGAAAAAAGCTGATATTTTGACGTCAGAATTTTCGATTGAAAATTAGGGTGCTTTTTTGATATTAAGTGAAAATAAGGCGAAAAAATAAATATTTTTAATCAAATAAATTACAGTGTATTTGGGACATAATAAGGTAAGTTTTCACCAAATTTCGTAAAAATAAAAAAAATTTTGAATAAGATATAAATAAAAAACCAAAAACTTGGTTTTTTAAATTTTTCACCCAAATTTTGAGGTTATGTGAAAAAATTGCAAATACAAAAGTTGTAGATCTTTTTATTACCTACAACTTTGCCATTGAACTTTTTCGCATAGGACGTGTAGTTTAGCCGGAAATCAAGATAAACCATTTTTTACCCTTAAAAACTCACCCCTCCCACTTCCCGAACTCGGATTGACCGTAATTTATTTTTCCTTTCATTTTGATCATATTCCCCTCCTTTTCCAATGGGTTTCATTCTATTGTGATTTTTTTTCATTTTTTACCATTTTTAAAGGCTTCGGCACTGGTCTATATGTACTAAACCTATAAGTGCATTCAAATTTCTAAATAAAATAAGTGAGCCAAATGCCCCATGGAAGTTTACCGAAGCTACTAGCAGCATTACTTCGCTAAATAGGGTTTAGTTACTTTATATTAAGTAACTCTCGTTTCATTTACTGAAACCCTTGAGTTTAAGGTAGTCATCAAAATTTAAAAATAATCAGGAATCAAATACTAAGTAATCAAACTCCACTTGAGAAATCGAGAAATACGAATCAACTACGATTTTTGTCCTCAAAATAATTCTAGTTCCCTTCTAATTTTGAACTTTGCGATTTAATAAAGTTGTGAGGATGAAGTCTCAACTTCTCAAGGAAATCCTTAAGCATGCCACAGCTAATATTTCATGGAGCTAATCTTTGCTAAATAATGTTTACTTACATTACAATTTAGTAATTTCACGTTTCATTAATTAAAATACTTAAGTTTTAAGCATTCATCACTCGAGAAATCGAGAAATAGGAAACAACAACAAAAATCGTTGTTGTTTCCTATTTCTCGAAATAATTCCTATTCCTTCGAATTTTAACTTCTCGAGTTTTAACTTCGCGAGTAAATAAAGTTGTGAGAGTGAAGTCTTAAGGAAATCTTGAAGCATGCCACAGCCAATATTTCATGCAGCCGATCAGCGATAGCGTAATGGAACTTTTGTCATTTTAATCACGTGCCGGGGTCGTGCGTCTCCCGGGAATTAATTGGGTTTTGTAGGATCGCTCCTAATATCTGGAATGGTTGTTTTGAATGTCAATTATGTTTAGCCTTAATTGTTTCTAAGCATCTGTGCCTATTTAATAGCAACGTTATGTAAAGAGAATTGTTATAAAATCCAGAGAATATTTTTATCTATCTTTTGTATTTTATTTCTATTTTTATTTTTTATGTTTTATTTCATATTCACTTCACTAGCCTAGTCTTGCATAGTTGGATTTATTTTATGATCAATAATGGTAAGTGCTGCCCATGATTATCTGTAAATAGGCATAGAATAGTCTTCCTTGAGGTCGACCACAGACGTATCCAACCTTGAGGACTACATTGGAGCGCCTCGGATAAGTATATAGCTTTTCAACTGTAAGTACCTACATAATATCATAAATCGTACTTAATATTGAAGAAAAAGTACTTAAAAATCAAAATTATTATTAAAAAGTCAACGTTTTATTGAAATAGAAAATATGTTGTTTCAAGGACTCCGTCGCTTAGCCTCGTGTCTTGGCGGTCAGGGTTGCTCCATGGTCGATAAAACCCATTATTCTTATAAATATCATATGAAGTACAAGGCCAAATGGCTCACTTATTAATGTTTTATGCACGACTAGTTTTCAAGGGGTTGCCATGTGAAGGTAACAAAGGGCAATTTAAGGGAGCTTTTTATTTTTTTATAACTGTATGTACACGTTACCGTAAAAATTGATTTTCATTCTGAGAAGAGATCAGTGCCCAGCTGGAAAGCAGTAATGATTATAGCTGAGAACATTGACAATTACCTCAAAAATCGTACAAAACCTCATGATAATGGTACACGATACATGATAAAGGTACACGATAAATTATTATACCTAAATAGAAGAACAGTAGAAGACACATTTACCTAAGAGTTTGAACATTACCTCACTCAATTGGAAATTAAATGGACTTTAATTTTCTTGAAATTGAATGACAATTCTTGTATGAATTAATCCGTCTGAACCAAAAAATGGATTCTTATATATTTATCTGCAACATAAAATAAATAAATAGTGCGTATAACCACTTATCTGTACTAATATTATAAAGAGGAAAACTTTGTTTGTTTGTTTGATTGTAATGAATAGGCTCAAAAACTACTGGACCGATTTTAAAAATTCTTTCACTATTCGAAAGCTACATTATCCACGAGTAACATAGGCTATATTTTATATGAAATATATTTGATAAATAGATTTTGAGGCGGTACAAAGTTAGCCGGGTCAGCTAGTAAAGACATAAAAGCGAAGCCTACACTATAATACTCCTTTAGCAAGAGCTTCTAGTGAACTAAACTAGGATAGAACGTAAAACGCCGATAACTCGATGAACCACACGGCTATTAGTCAGTTATTAGCCAACACTGAGCTGTGGTTACCGGCTCGTAGATGGACCGGCTAATTGAGTTGTGGATCGACCCGAGAAATGGCTCATCGATGGAAAAATAAGGTTAAAAGGCGAATCTGATATTTTAACGGTAAAATATTCTTACCCGACTGCGGTGACTACTCTTTTTGATCGTATGTATATATTTATGTATGTTCAGTTGTTAGTCAACAGTAAGCTATGAATTACCGGCTTCTGGAGATATATGGCTAATTGAGTTATGGATTGACCTGAGAAATGGCTCATCGATGGAAAAATACAGGGGTAAAACGCAAATCTGATATTTTAACGGTAAAATATTTTTACCCGATTCTCGAGTATCTAATGTTTTTCGACCGTATATTTGCATTTATTTATGTCTCATTCTTTAGCACGTCCTACAGTTGTTGTCAGTTGTCATTGTTGTTTTACAGCAGTTGCCTAAAACATCTGGGATTACACCTTTATCTATGATTACAACTATCAACACAGCATCGTGGTAGAGAGTGCTTCCAATCGGCCCCTAGTAATCAGAAACCCATGCCCACTTATGAGATACAAAAAACTTTTAACACAAAACAGTAAAGTAACACAAAACTTCAAAAACAATTAAATTCGTATCAATCTCATACCTTTTTTAAATTTTATGCTCGTATTAATGAAGTCAGACTTTATTAACGCAAACGTGAAAATATATTTACCGATTAATTGATAAATTAAAACGGAATCTCATTACGTCACTATCCACGTAAACTCGATAGCCCTTAATTAATATCGACATGGCCATGACAACCCTACGGTTACATTTGTGCGTGAACGTATTGATTTTGTATGCGCGCGCAACTCACCCCCTGATGGGGTGGGGTGGAATAAGGGTGGATTCGAATCGAACCTTTTATAGGGACTCGATCCCTAAGGTTAATGCTACGAAGGTGGTAGAACACTGTCGTTTGTGTGGAAGCGCCACCGTTACCGTTTTTGTCTAAGGGTAATAGTGTCTATACTGTTTTTGATTGAACGATATTATAGTATAGAATAGATATTTATCACACCTAATCCTTTTGGAATTTATACCTATATTGTATGCTACACAAATATTACAAGTTACTTTTTTAATAAAAGTATTCACAAAACTAAAATTGACAGAACACTTCAACTGCAAAGGTATCATAATAGGTATTTCTAAGGTATAATACTACAATATTAAGCTGCTTCGTTGCCTATAACACAAGGCGTTCCATATTAATCTTCAGAGCTATTTTGCGTTTTTAACTGATTTTTGGATAATTGACTGCATGCTCGTATGCTGCTCCATTACGCACACATACAAAATAAATTAATGTATTTCCTGAGTATTAATTTACATTGACAATAAATCAATTGAATAGCGATCATTCAATGACAGTTGAATTACGAGCATTAAAATGTCGCATTTTGAAACTCACAACCAAATCAAATAATAATTGTCTCCTTAAAAAAACCCTCTACAATGTTTGAATGGGACAAAATTTAATGTATTTTGGAGCGAAATTAGCATATTGCTCTCAGACCTTTTATTTTATGGATGACTGAACGGACAGAGGAATCGTTAAAGTAGAATGTCGTAATTATAAAGATTCTGCGAAGCTTTTTAACTGTTAATTAGATTCTGGAGTTGATATTGAACGTCTTTATAAAAATATGGGACAAAGCCAATCTCTTATCAAAGTCTTTTGTGTTATTGTAATTATCTCTTTATTAGAGCATATTTAATATAGTTGAGCTTTTAAGGCCGTTATTAGAGCATATTTAATATAGTTGAGCTTTGAAGGCCGTTAATAATATTCAATCTATACGACTTTTGCTAACAAAAATCTAAATGTAACAATTTCTAATAGGTAGGTTGCCAATCTTTGGTAGACTTTAGATTGATGAATTATAACGGGCATTAGTGGATCGCTTAAGTCTAAACTATTATAGTGTAGAACTGTATTCGTTTTGGAATCTGTTATACATATTTGAAGGTGCTAGAACCCTTTGTGATTCGAATCCGGCGGCACCAATGCCACACCTATTTCTGCCTAATAACAGCAGTGTTAGGCGCTGTTGTGTTCTGGTTTGAAGGGTGTGGCAAGGGAGACATACTTTTCCGAGGCGTTCCAGTTTACTCGTCCGGGGTAGCGGCACATCTGTGGCCGACCTCTGGTAGGAATATCTAATCCTATCTGTGGTTGATTACAGGTGTCCATGGGCGGCAGTAGCTACTTACCATCAGGTGGACTGCATGCTCGTCTGCTACTCCTATATTATTATAAAAAATACTAATGTGAGCCATTCCAACTTAATCTTCAGGAGTGCCAACGTATTAGATTAGCTTATGGTAGAACCCGTGTTCTATAAGAAATTAGTTTCAATTGTCCATGGGTGATTTAGCATCAGACATACGCGCTTTCTATTTTAATCTTATTCAAAAATAAATAAATATATAAGAACAATACTTTCTTCAATTATGTTTTTTTTCTATTCATACTCATACACAAAACAAGAGAAAAAAATAACAAAAATACTATTATCTTAAAGTAAGTGCCATTTGAAAGCTTAAATATATTTGTTTGTGGATATAAATCTCCTATTCGAGTCCCTCTGCGAAACCTCCCCATTTCAATATTTACCGACATTGAGCTATTTGAAAGGACCCCCATTCTAAATAACTTCTCAGTTGAACCGAAGTAATTCCACGGTTTGGTTATACACAATATAAATCATAAAGCACTTTCGCAATAACTTTGAAGTATTATTGAAATATTTCAACGAATATGTGATTGTAAAATGCTAACTTTAGATATAATAATGATAATGGGATAAAACTTTGTGGCTCCACTCCTGAGGTACTTCAGTTACAAGTATTACAGTAGTGTCAAATTACAGTAGTGTAAGCGTTGTTGTATTGTGCTTTGAAGGATGTGGTAATAAAGACACGTATACTCGTATAAATTCTATCTTAGTAATTTTTTCTAAGATTCACATGTTAATGCATTATGCTATTATTAACCATAATATTTTTAAGTTACAAATATTAAAGTAATAAAATTAACTCAAACTATATTTGAATTACAACAATTTAATAGCAGCATTTTAGCGCTACTCACTTACTACTTACTTACTGCTTTAGTCAATCTTTATTAAGTGGTTAACATGTTTAAAATACATTAAATTTTAATGAATAGGACAAATCTATGATCTTTGAAGGTGGTAGAAACCTTTGTGGTTCGACTTTGGTGGCACCACCGCCATGCCTATTCCTACCTCATAAGCGCTGCTGTATTCTGATTTGACCGGTGTGGTAAGGGAGATGGGAGTGTGGTGTGGTGTGTTGGACCGGTGTGGGATGGGAGGCGTTCCAGCTTAGTCCTCAGGGGTAGCGGCGCATCTCTGACCGACCTCATATCGGAATATCTAATCCTATCTGGCGTTGATTACAAATGTCCATGTGCGGCAGTAGCCACTTACCATCAGGGCTACTGCATGCTCGTCTGCTACTCCTATACTATGAAAAAATCTGTAGTTTCGCTAGATATAGTTAAAAATATTCTATCCCGTTTTCAATTTTCTCTAACACAGTAACATTACACTATTTAATGGTGTTATGTTTTACTGCGCAATTCTGAGTATTCCATTCCGATGTAAATTGAATTGAACCCATTCGTTGTCATTCGGGTGAATTTGTCAAGCGCGTCTGCTGTATATGTCCATATGAACCTTTATTTCTTTTTAGGTATACTGGATACGTTTTATGTAATAGAACCGTCCGCAAGAAGTAATGGTATAATGGTTGGAAAGTCGGATTCTTAATGTCTGACTGTTTCAGGCCCCAGGTTCGAATTTCAGGAACCACACGTCTTATTTTTTTTATTATGTGTGTATTAGAAACGAATTATCATTTTAAAGGTTAACGAAAACATAGTCATCACTAAAGTTCTTTAAAAATTGATCAAATGTATATAAAACGAGCTTTTGCCCGCGGCTTCGCTCGCGTTACGAAGTAATATTTTCAGCCCCTATTTTATCCCCTTGGGGGTAGAATTGATCAAAATCCTTTCTTAGCGAATGCCTACGTCATAACGTCTACCTGCATGCCAAATTTCAGCCCGATCCGTCCAGTGGTTTGGGCTGTGCGTTGATAGATCACTACTAAGTCACCTTTGAGTTATATATACGAGTATTTAGAAGATTTACCAATACGCACTTGGTCAACATGGTAAGGTGTGGGCTAAACCCTTCGTACACTGAGACGAGACTCATGCCCAGCAGTGGAACATCAATGGGCAACGATATTCAGTTCATGTTTATTCATTTATATTCTTATATTTTTTATTTTCTTTCTCATACGTAAGGCAATTTTCAGAAGTTTGTAGACTGCTACAAACTTCTGAAATATATACTGATGGGAATGGAATGGGATTATATACTGATATATTCCCAATAACATATTTACAAAACTTACAACTATACTCGTCTAGCAAACTAACATTAAACCCAACTTAAACAAACTCCAGCTTAATCGAAATTCGAAAATCTCATTTCATTAAACAAATAATGCTATCTTGTTTGCGGTGGTACACATTAAAATATATTTACACATTAATATTAATTCTCGTTTATTTTGCTAATAATTATGAATAAACGTAGGATCGGATTATGGAATTCGGTTGTTTGTTCGGCATCATAAATAAAGATTAACTGTTATTAACTTATTATAATTTATTGGATAATTGTACCAGGAAATGATAGATATTTATAGATATTTCCAGTAGGTTTAGCGTTTAATAAATTTGTTTTAGCTTATAACTCATTATAATTTTTATATGATACTAATGAACAAATATAATTATTGGGAGTAGTGATAGCCTAGGGTCATTTTTTGCCTGATTATGGACTTCAGAACAATATACTAAACCAAGATTTATTTTAATAATTTTTTACTTTGTACTGACGTAGTAGTCGGTTGTTTTTTTTTTTTGTTGTTATGGTTTTGCACATGTGTGTTCAGCTTCTTTTGACGCGTTAGTGTTCATATAATTTTGAAGAATACGATGTTCTTGTCATTATGATGATCGGGTTTTTCGCAATTTATGAACGCTTGGGTGTAGGTATTGCTCTTCGACTTCTAGAGCTGACTGTACACATCAACACACTACGCCAAACACGACATTCTATCAACATAAAGACAAGATTACTCCAAAGCTTTTGTGTTCAGCTATTTATCAATGTAGCTTAGGTGTAGGTATTTTTGAAATCTTGGTCAGCTCTTCGATTTCTAGAGCCGACTTTACAAACTAACACACTACGCCAAACACGACATTCTATCAACATAAAGACAAGATTACACAAAATAATTTGTGTTCAACTATTTGGGTGTAGGTATATATAGGTATTTTTATATCTTGATCTGCTCATCGACTTCTAGAGCTGACTGTACAAATCAACACACTGCGCCAAACACAACATTCTAGCAACGTAAAGACAAGATTACCAAAGCATTAACATAAATTCCCGTTCCCTTTGTAAATATTCCCACCGCTAACTAATCTGTGTCAAAGGCAGCATTCCCAGCAAAGCTTTAATCTACATTCAACAAGTTTATCGTTGAGTCTGCATTTCGTAATTACAGGCTTTCAACGCTCGTGTATTGACTAAAGTATCTGTACTCGGTGAAAAGATGTGGTACATTTAATAGATTAGTTGGCTATTTATACATTAAATTAAATGATCTGTGGTCATCTAAGAGCATTTTATTGAGCTGTTATATATCATCGTCATTCACAAACCATTACTGTCCCAGTCCAACTGCTGTGTAGGGGTTACCTTTCAGAATAAGAGAAAGGGCCATAGTCTACCGCGCTAGCTCAGTGCGAGTTGGCAGACTTCACATACTTTTAAGATTTTTTTTACAGATCTTTCAGGCAAGTTGGTTTCCTTAACCGTAACAAGCAAGTGATAATTTACTAATATTCTCACAAGATTACGTTACCCATTTGGACTGTAGGACGTACCGAAGAATGAGTCACATATACAGGGTGAATTTTTCAAACGGGCCTTCAGGGCCAAATCCGAAACTATAAGGATTAGCGAAAAAAATATGTATTTTCTTCAAAATTTTCCTTTTCCTTTAATTTGTCACATAACATTACTTCCCAGATTTTGATCCTTATAAGCAACACTATCAGATAGTGGAATAATATAGAGGGTGTATGTTTTTTCAAAATGAACTCGTTCGATTCCCGGCTAGGGAAAAAAATATTTTAAAAAAGTAATGATGCAGTTTTAGTTTTTATCAAAATCGGCCTCGTAACTCCTTTCAGCATTTTTCGCTAATCCTTATAGTTTCGGATTTGGCCCTGAAGGCCCGTTTGAAAAATTCACCCTGTATGCGTACATACGAGTAGATACATAGATGAAAAATATTACCTTCTCTCAATTGGATAAAAAGGTGTTGTGTTAGACAAGGATAACTATAATTTTATTTCTAACTAGCTGACCCGGCAAACTTTGTACCGCCTCAAAATCTATTTATCAAATATATTTCATATAAAATATAGCCTATGTTACTCGTGGATAATGTAGCTTTCGAACGGTGAAAGAAGTTTTAAAATCGGTCCAGTAGTTTTTGAGCCTATTCATTACAACAAAACAGACAAAGTTTTCTTCTTTATAATATTAGTGTAGATATGGTTGTGCAAAGAACATTCATACATGGCAACTATAAACCCTTACCGTGCTCCATCGCACATATTAAGAAACTACATGAAACTCCGTATCATACAAAGTTCAGCAAGCTTGCTATATCTATGCATATTGCATGTAAACTCGGATGTGTGCAATAGAGGGGCGGAAATTGGAATTTCTGCGTCGAACGGGCAGCCGGCGATGGCGTCCGATGGGTATTATGTTCCCCTAACGACATTTAAACACATGACTCATAAACTGATCGATAGAACAAGTTTGCTAGAACAGTTATAAAACAATAAAATTGTCTTTTTACATAGCGAAAGGTAATGTTTTTAGCGTATGTACATACATACATTACTTCCCAGATTTTGATCCTTATAAGCAACACTATCAAATAGTGGAATAATATAGGGGGGGTATTTTTTTTTCAAAATAAACTCGTTCGATTCCCGGCTAGGGATAAAGTTATTTAAAAAAAGTAATGATGCAGTTTTATTTTTTATCAAAATCGGCCTCGTAACTCCTTTCAGCATTTTTCGCTAATCCTTATAGTTTCGGATTTGGCCCTGAAGGCCCGTTTGAAAAAATCACCCTGTATATAGCTCATTCTTTAGTAGGTCCTGGATCCTAAATGGCTTGACGGATTTTAACTGATAAATTATATGGATTTATCGAAATTGTGGGAGTGACACATTACGTCCGTTTACAGTTAGTTATTCTTAGAAGTTCGTTTTTCATTTATAATAATTAAGTGAAGGAAAATATCGTGTGATGCCTATCAATGCGCGCTTAACCAGAGCGGTAGATTATGGCTTAAATTCATCTCACTCTGAGAAGAGACTCGTGCCCAGCAGTGGGATCGAATAAATTGACCAACACCATACCCAAAAACAAATATAAATTTAGCAGAGGTCGAACCTGAACTATTATTATACTAAAATCCCTATTAGACCAGTATGTGATCGATAAACACACGAATCATCACAAAATTGTAAGATAATATTATTGTAACGTCGTATTATTTTCAACAGCATTATGTATTTTATAATTTTCTTAACGTTTTATAAAAACACACCAGTTTTTGTAACCCATTCGAATATTTATGCGCACTACTGCGTTTAATATTATAAAATTTCATGATGGAAATATGAAATTAGGACATATACTCTTGGCTCATTATTTTCAATTTCATTCAAGCATTCAGTTTTAATTTTCCTGCCGAGATTAATGTAATATGATTTTTTAATTGAAGTAGCGAATGAGCCCGCAGTCCGTCTGATGGTAAGACATTTATCTCCAGATAGAAATGAAAGCCTACCTAAATTTGGCAATAGATCCGTTGCTACCCCTGGGGATTAATTTGAAATACCTCGCGTGTATCTCCCTTACAACACTATTTTATTGTATTCAATTACTCTGCGGAGGGTAAAGTTATTCAAGCGTATATACTCGTATGTATGTCTCATTCTTTGGTACTCCGTGGATCAGTTACCATTGGATTGATTTAAATTATGGATGTGATAGGCTATAATTTTTGCAGTTGTACTTTTACTTTTATACTAATTCTTTAGTTATCATAGTAAAACTAAAACACGTCAACAGTTAGCAACAAAAGCTGCAAAAAAGAAGATAATTTGCTGGTAAAAAAGAAGGTATTGAAATATTTTATCTGTTCCTATTTATCCTTACTAATATTTAATATTATAAATCCGAAAGTAACTCTGTCTGTCTGTCTCTCTGTCTGGTTGTCTTTTCTTCACGCCCAAACCACTGAACCGTCTTTAATGAAATTTTGTACAAAGATAGTCATAGGATAGCTTTTATCCCGAAAATCCCACGGTAACTAGGGATGGCGATCTAAAATCGATTAATCGGAGAATCGATCTTTTAGACCCAAAACATCGATTATTTTATTCGATATTAGTAAGGATTTAATCGTAAACTATGCATTTGATCAAGTGATGATCTTTAGTAAAGTTGAAGGTACGAATTTTGATTTTTATGTATGTTAGTATGTTATGTTATTTTCTTTTAAGCGCGGGCGAAGCCGCGGGCAAAAACTAGTATACAATAAAGCGTCCACAATAGCTTGAAGCATGTTAATATAACATGTTATCATGTATTTTGCATGTTGGAAACCATTATTTGTGTAACACAATTGCTCTTCGCCTACGGTAATGAATTATGTTTGCAATTTAACTGTCAGTTATCTGCAAATGCAATTTCAACGTCTGAATAACCATTCGTAAAACGTATGTAGAACCAAAAGTAAATAGCAATACGTAATTTGATCTGTAATGTAAATATAGCTAATTTTATATTCAATCTCCTTTGTTTTAATTGGGTAATGCATGAAAAGTAACATTGACAAGGACTTCATAGACAATTTAAAATACATTTGAAAGGTGATGACAAGTGATGACAGTGGAAAATGACAGTGACAAGTGACAGTGGCAAGTGACAGAGGCAAGATGACAAGTGGGGTTGTACCCGGCTATTTCCAGCGTGAAGCAGTTGTGCGTTTCGGTGGAATAGTGTGGATGTCAACTGACTTACATATGATCATCTTGTGCTCTTGACGCAACCCATCTATGATCAGCTTAAGGTAGAACACCTGTTCTGTTAAAAATTGGTTTCAGGCATTGACTACTTAGTAACGGGTTGACTGTATGCTTGTTTGCTATGTCATTCTTCATAAATCTAGCTTATTTAGTAGACTATCATTAAAATCATTACAATTACTTTTTAAACGTAACGTAACCGATTGGTTTTATAAAACAAAAAGAAAATTGCAAAACCATTTTAAATATTCGAATTTTGAAATGTACAATCTAATTGTACATTTCAAAATTGGAAACACCGCGGACTTTTACAAAGTTCCAAAAGGAATTGTACCGGAAATGACATCTGCTATAGCGGTAACTCGTTTTATAACAGTGTTCAAGTTTACAAGATCCGTGAAAGAACTTTTGTAGGACATGAAGAACAATTTATGGCCACAACTTGAACTTTGTCTATGGTAAGTTTTATTTTTTATTGTCAAAGTTTGGAGAGTAACCATAGAGAAAAGTTTCTATTAAAAAAGCAATTTTGTATAACACGTCTTGAAACACTTTTTTATATTTAAGTATTGTTTCCAAAATCAGACAACAGTCCTCGTCACAGTGAATATGGAATTGAAATTATTTAACAACCGTGGATTTTACTACCAGAAATATCTCGAAAATTATTAATTACAAAATATTAACAACTCACACGTACAATTTTCTGACGATATAAATAAAAACATCGCGTGTGTGGTAACCGCAATATTACATTCAATGATTATCATCATCAACCCATCATTGCCCCACTGCTGGGCACAGGTCTCCTCTCAGAATGAGAAGGATTAGGCCATAGTCCACCGCGCTGGCCAAGTGCGTATTGGTAGACTTCACATACATTCGAGACTTTTTTTTCTAAATCTCTCAGGTACGCAGGTTTCCTCACGATGTTTTCCTTCACCGTTTTAGCAAGTAATAATTAATTTCTAATATGTACGTAATTTCGAAAAATCAGAGGTGCGGTGGACTGCATACTAGTTAGCTTATTCAATATAAAAAACACAACTACACTATATTATACAGATTCTGTATTATAAAGTTTAATATTTTCGAACGAATGAGTTAGGCTTATTTAAAGCCTCTTTCAGTTTGTTCGAGTTGACTCGACAGCGCTTTAAGCGCCATTGTGTTGAAATAAAGCTTATTGTTACATTGTATGTTTTATCTGTTATTTTTTAAAATGAAATTGAAGCAAAAAGTGCAGGTTATTTTTAAACTTGTTCAAATGTTCATGTTGAGTCTGTTCAGAGGTTTCAGTACAATCGTTTCCAATGTCACTCAATGTTATACATATCTATTATTATGTCAATACGTAAAATAAAATTAAAGTATACACACAGTTATATAGACTACCTATATTTCTATCTAATTTCTACAAGATGTCATATAATTATGTATGATCTGAAGTAACTATTATTTTATTTATATTTCGGAGTTATTTTTGGTACTTAATTTAACGATATTAATACTCTTATCGATATGGCTTAGAGATTTGTACTGTATCCAAATATCTCATGTCTGGTGACTATTTAGGATATATTGTATTGAATAATAATTTTATTTAGGTATAATAAAATTAAAATAGTGACGAGAAAGCAGTTTACCTATTGGAATGACTTTTTACCTGTTGGTATGATCAATGACGATAATAGACATCTAAGATTAAGCCCAAATTGGATTATATCTGAGTCATAGATATGGTTTTCTATGATTAGTACTAAAACTACTGGTGTAAGAACGTCTACCTTGCCACACCTTTAAACGAAAACACAGTAGCGCTTCACAGTCACCAAGTCAAAAAAGCTAAAATCATGACACATTTCGTGAAATTTGATGAAAAAAATTGAGGTCAAAGTTCGTATTAGTATTAACTGCAATTACTGAGCATGAACTAGGTCAATACCGCAACGTCGCACGTCAGATATTAGATCACATCGCATTTAATACTTATGCACTTACTGCACTGCGGTTTATATACGTTGAAAGCTTAGATTATTAATTTATAACTGTCCAAGCTTGGCATGAATCTTCTCATATTAACACGAAGGTAAAGACTGCCACATAAGCCCGATACATTAGAAGATCTCATAAACATTTGACTTAAATTTGATACTATGAGTCCAAATGCATATTTTTGAAACATAACATATTTTGTTAAAATTAGGTATCTCAATTCATAGGAACATGCTTAAATTGCATCAAATATTATGGAGATTGTCTAGGAATTGTCAAAATCTTTGGTAAAAGATCTTTGGTAAAAATTTGATAAATCGATTATTAATATTGGACGTGTCAATGATTGTAAAATACGCCTGCCTTTAAGAAGTAAACTAATGTGTTTTGTGTTGACTTGTAATATGGCATTACATCATGTAAAATAAGGGATTACACCATTCATTCAATACCATTTTAAAGCTGAATAAATGTGATTCAACATCACGTTATCGCAACAGACATCAACGAAGTCAATTTCTTTACTTATTCTTACTTAGTAAGCTTATCCTAAGCAAAACCTAAATATCCATTACCCCAAAACGCCATTTTCATGTTTCAGCAAAGTTACCGCCTGTAAAAACGGGCCTGAATGAAACATTAGTTTCAGGCAAGTTAGGTTTCCGATCACGTGCAAAGCGGGGAGCGTTCGATACAGCCTACAGTGCCAACTTGCGTTTGACTTGCGTCTTCCACGTTAACGTTAAAAGCCTTTTTTCAGGAAATGAACGAGCAGTCAGCTTAAGGTTAATGAAGGTTTGAAGGTGGTAGAGCGGTTTTTGGTTTGACTCCAACGGCACCAGCGCCTCACCTATTACTGCCTAATACTGCCTTGAGAGCTTCTGTGATCTGGTTTAAAGGGTGTGGAAGGGTGTGTGAAAAGAGACGCATCTTTTTCGAAGCGTTCCCACTTACTCCTCAAGGCTAGCAAGACACTTGTGCCCGACATCAGAAAGCAATCTAATGTTATCTGGGATTGATTATAGAATTCCATAGCCGGCAGTATCCATTTATCATCAAGTGGACTGCATACAATATAAAAAATGCGTTTTATAATATAAAAATATAATACCACTACAAGGCACAGGTCTCTTTGCAGAAGAGACTTTTTTCATTACTTACATGTTTGTCTAGCCGAGGATCGAACCTGTGACCCTCATTTCAAATCAGAATAGTGACAACGGCGCCTCTCAGATCGTCTTATCAACAACAATTATATTTATTTTAAAAGGCAGTAACTAAAACGCAAGGTGATCGAACTCTCGCATTTTAATTGGATTGACTGTTCATTTACCCTTCATCTCATACTATTGTCTGACACATACGCAACCCGAGCAGAGCCTGACTCCTAAAGAGTTAATGTTCTGATATAATCAATAACGCTAAGTAATTGCCGCATTACCATCAAGCCCTTTAATATCCATGGGCATATTTTAATTAATTTTGCCATATTTTATGGTGCATTCCGTGTGTACTTTAGGCAAATCTCTTATAAGTTCTGGAATACAAAATTGTAGGGTTTGTTGTTAATTTTAGTTTCTATACAACCATCTGATCTGACCTCTGAATTACATCTGAAGCCATTTGTAGATGCTATTCCTAAAGTCTACGACGGTCACCTTATGTAAGTTTTGTAACTAAAACTGTAATTCAATCGAATTCTCGCATTTTTAATTAGATTGACTATTCATTTACCCCTCATCTCATACTAGTGTTACATACGTAACTCGAGCAGAGCCTTCTGAAGAGTTAATGTTCTGATGTAATCAATTACGCTAAGTAATTGCTGGGTGCTGGCACTTTACACGACTACATTACCATCAAGCCCTTCTCCACGGTCATATTTTAATTAATATGACCGTGGTCATATTTTAATTAATTTTGCTACCCATTTCGCCATATTTTATGATCGTTTTCCCTGTGCACTTTAGATTTTTTTTAAGTTATGGAACACATAATTGAAGAATCATTTCGCGCTGTCAACTCAACAACTTTCTGCAAGAAGTATTAATATTGATATTTGGTAAATTCTTTATTGCTTTGGATTTATATTCATAGAATACATTCAGATTTGCAAGGATTTATAATCAATGTAATGACCTTAAATGCAATTTGCAATGGATCAAATATATTTTTGGTGAGATTAAATGTTCAACTTTATTGCAATTGAATTGCCACTCGCATCCACAGCCGTCGCAATCATTCCGCGCCGTCAACTCTACAACTCTCTGCAGGCATTGATATTGATAATTGTTAAAAGGAAAAAAGGTTTTTGTTGAATAAGTTTTGGGCTTCAAGTTTCGTTAAAATACTATTTTGCAATTGATTAAATATTTTTGCAGTAAGATGAAATGTTCAACTTTATTGCAACTGGATTGCCACTCGCAATCCAAAGCCGTCCCAATCTTTTCGCGCTGTCAAGTCAACAACTTTCTGCAAGAAGTATTAATATATTTGGTAAATTCTTTATTACTTTGGGTTTAAATTTATAAAATACATTTAGATTTACAAGGATTTAGAATCAATATTATGACCTTAAATGCAATTTGCAATGGATCAAATATATTTTTCAGTGAGATTAAGTGTTCAACTCTATTGCGATTGGATTGCCACTTGCAATCATCAGCCGTCGCAATCATTCCACGCCGTCAACTCAACGGCCTTCTACGAGTGACGATAAGTATAGATATAGATTTTATGTTAAGAGAAAACCGTATTCGTCTAACAAATTGTTACAACCCAGATTCTATACTACTAACAATTAAGATTAATTTAAAAGAATCAATCCTATATTATAACGTTAATACTGGCATAGTAGTTGTAGTACATATAATATTACTGTACAATTGAAATAATAATTTAACCAGTGATATAAAGAGTTCAACTTGATTGCGACTGGATTGCCACTCGCAATCCACAGCCGTCGCAATCATTCCGCGCCGTCAACTCAACAACTCTCTGCAAGTGACGGTAAGTATTAATATCGATATTTTTAAAGAGGAAACAGGTATACGTCAAACAAGTTGGATTTATATCAAGGTTTCAGATTCATAAAGAATTCAGACTATTTCATTACAATAAAATTAAAATAATCTGACTGCTAGTATAGCTTTGCCCCAAACCCTGTACCAGATGCCTACAACATAAGCGAATTTACGAACATTAAACATATTTTACACTACACTGTAGTGCATAAATCCTTCCTAAGCCCTTACACAACATTTCACCTTGTCATCGAGTGAATTGTCATTCGCATTCGGTTTCGTGGTAGTCGCAATCATTCCACGCTGTCAATTCTGTCCTTTCCGGGACTGAATACGGAGCATGCCTACCACAAACGCTGTTCGATATGGCAGGATTGACGGAAACTATGGTTAGTACTAATCTTCATACCAAGTCAAAAAATTTATAGAACGTATTTAAGTTTATGATCTTACTACTGATTTTTAGGGGAGAAAAATCTTATTTTAAGTATGCAAACATTTTAGAAAATGATAATAATTGCAAATGAACATCAAACATAATACCTTAGACAACATCTGTTAACGACTAAGTACTTGATTTCGCCATAGATTAGAACTTTGTCGTATTAATCCTAATTTATGGTGTACAATGGAATCCATTTTTAACGTTTAACTGCCGTCACAAATATTTTGCCATTTGTAGCTCCACAACTCGCGGCATTCGCAATCATTCCGCTGTCAATTCAACGGCACTCCGTTTCCGCGGGTGAACGTGGAGAGTGTGTTTTAATGCCACATTCACCGCTTAATCCAGCAAGATTCACTTACTATCATTAAAATATTTTTTACGTTACACATAGAATGATGTATTGCTTGCTTGTATTTATAGTAGGTACTTAGTTTTAACGAAATAAAAATCCAAGTTTAAATAACAATTTATTATCTTTACAAATGAACCATACATCATAATAGTGGAGACAACATTTGTTATCAACTATTTAATTTCGCGACTCATCTATTAAGATTGTCAAACTTTGAACGAATAACAAAACCTTAGTTGTAGTATGTATACAATGAATATTTTGCAATTCGTACTCGTAGCTCCACGAGTCTCGGTATTCGCAATCATTCCGCTGTCAATTTAACGGCACTCCGTTTCCGCGGGTGAACGTGGAGAGTGTGCTTTAATGCCACAGTCACGGCTTAATCCGGCAGGGTTCACTTACTATCATTAAAATGATATTGTGTAATGTTTACTTTTATTTAGAGCAATTACTTTTAACAAAATAAAAATCCGACATTAAATAACAATTTTAACACTTTATTATCTTTACAAATGAACCATTCATCATAATAATCGAGACAACATTTGTTATCAACTATTTAATTTCGCGACTCATCTATTAAGATTGTGAAACTTTGAACGAAGAATAAAACTCTACTTGTAGTATACACTGAATATTTTGTAATTCGTAGCTCCAAAACTCGCGGCATTCGCAATCATTCCGCTGTCAATTTAACGGCACTCCGTTTCCGCGGGTGAACGTGGAGAGTGTGTTTTAATGCCACATTCACCGCTTAATCCGGCAGGATTGAGGGTAAGTATGATTAATACTCGTGTTTATTCGCTGTATTTCACGAAAAACACGTGTAAATATACCGAACGTGTGAAATATGAAGAATCAAGCCCATATATCATTTTTGGTGAACGAATAAAGGAATTATTAGGGGTTTTATTAGTATGTTTTATTTATTGTTTAGTCATTTATAAAGTAGGTTTTACTTGTCAATGTAAAAGAAAATGTAACCAGTTTTAACAATTGAAATTGTCTCTGTCGTCTATTTTCGTGTTTGAAAAATATTAAAAAAATGTAGTTTTGAGAGCATTTACGAATGAAACGATATTTTTCCGCACTTTTTCTTTGATTTCGTGATTTTACACCACTTATATTATTCTAACCCATGCAATGAGTTTAGCATCACGTAAAAGCAGTATGTGAGCTTTATAAATAATGCATGTGTTCATTGTAAATATTCTAGCTAAAAGCTTTTAACGAGCTTTACCGCTGCAACCGCAGAACTGTCAAACTGTCAAGAGCAGCCGATTACATTGTTCTACATAATAGTGCTACGAATTAAGTCTTTCACTGACAATACTTTGAAAATTGTTAGTATATAGGATAAATTACATTATATAATACGCATGCCGCATATGCGTAAACATATTTTTATGGTATAGTATAAGAGAGGCATTGAGATTCAAGACTAAATTAGAAGTGTATTTCTCTATACATGATTTGTATTTTTTTTTATTTTATCATTCACTATATATTTTTACATTCAATAAATACGTGTCTGCAAAATTAACCGAAATTTTGTTCAATTTATGAAACGCATATTTTCAAATCGCTTTTTAAAGTATAAATGAAAATATTATTAAAAATAATGTTATTAACAAAATCAGTTATTTACAAAATGGAAGGAGAAACCTAAACCTAACCTAACGTTTAAGGGCCATTGGACATATAGAGTAAATCTTTGGAGTACAAAGCTTAACGAGTTTCGCCACAAGTATAAAGCGGCAAGCTGTCGCCGACATCGATGCCACAATGTTAGTCTGTGAACTGAAGTCTTTGCTCGTATGTGAACTAGTTTCATTGTATTGAGTGCCCATTCTATCATGTATTTGAAAGTAAAATCATTATGAGATTCAAAGAACTTTGTTCTATTGGATGTTGGTCGAATAAATTAACTTGTGATAGGTCTCTCCGGCTTATTGGAGAACAAAAAGTCTTATTTAAGCTGTTTGTTAATAGCTTTTAATAGTTTTAACCGCAGTAAGGAATGTAATTTAGGTAAAATGTAATATTTTGACTAATTTGTAGCTTCACTTGTTTCACAAGTACAAAGCTGTCACCGACATCGATGTCACAATGTTAGTCTGTGAACTGAAGTCTTTGCTCGTATGTGAACTAGCTTCATTGTACGCACGAATGTGAACTAGTCCCATTGTATGTAGAATAATCTATCAAATATTTGATAGTCAAATCATGATGAGATTCAAAGAACTTTGTTATGTTAGATGTTAGTCGAATAAAGTTCTTTCTTTTGAATGGTCCGTCCCTTATTGATAAGGACAAAACCTCAGTTTGGTTGAAGTTTTTGGAAACATTTTTTTTTTTAGTTTTAGCAGTAAGTATTTGCATTTCTTCAAAGACATCTCGCTTACTACCGTCATAACACCTATAAAGGTTTAATACAATACATATGTACCCCAAATTAACGCCATAACAGTATATATGTAATTTATCCAACGTTTTAATTTTACGAAAGTATATATTGCATTTGATATCTTTACCTTTTATAGTTAATTCCAAAAACTCAATTTCAAACTAGATTTCGTAGAAAGGTGGTTAAACTTAACCTTTAGAGCTTTGATCATAACATCATAGCCATCTTCAAACGCTGACGTAGGAACGTAGCTTATGGCGTAGGAAGTTATAAGTGCTCTTAGACTTAAAGGCCACACTAGAGTCGGAAAATAGGCACACTACTATTATGATCAGAATGTGTTATGGGATTTTTGCGTATAAATGACACCTTATGGTATAGACTTTTATATTGTTTAAACAATCATACGTCGTCATCAACGCATTACTGTTAAAGTTACACGCATTAGAACATTCAAATCGCTCTACTGTAAAGTTGTGAAAACTCACTTGCACCAGTTTACGTAGGACCCGTCGATAAATGGATTGCAGCCTTCACTATCGCTTTGAGGTGTCAATAAATCGTTTCCGAAATAAAATTGTCAGTAGATTAGCCAACCCCGCTATCATCCAACACTTTAATCGTTTTATTCCGGCCGGTGGTTTATGACATTTATTTATTTATATATTTATTGTAAAAGTAACACAAAGTTATATTACAACAGGGCAGACTTAATGCCTATTGGCATTCTCTACCTTGGTGATTGGAGAGAAATTGCCATTCAATATTTTATCCTCTCTAATCGACAGGACGGTCGACCCAATGAATTTATTTAAAAAATAATAACTTTATATACACTTAATAATTTTGTATACGCTAAATAAAGCGTTGTCAGTAAAAAATAAAAATATAAATTATTTAAAATTACATTTAAATTCAACATATGTTATTTAAAAAAAACGCTTTGAAATATTTCAGAAATAACAGAAAAATAAAACCAGCAATATATTTTACGTATAAATCATTAAAACTAAAAAAAATTGATTAGTCACGTGGGATGTCATTTTATGTAATATCAACTGACTCCAAACCCATGTGCTATATATTTATTTCCTGTTCAAAATCCAGCCTTCAAATATTATTATCTGAAGGTGGTAGAACCCTTTGTAGCTCGACTGCGGCGGCAACACCGCCACACCTATTTCTGCCTCATAACAGCAGTGTTAAACGCTGCTTTGTTCTAGTTTGAAGGCTGTGGTAAGGGAGACATACTTTTCCGAGGCGTTCCAACTTAGTCCTCAGGGGTAGCGGCACATCTGTGGCTGTCCTCAGGTAGGAATATTTAATCTTATCTGGGGTTGATTACAGATGTCTATGGGCGGCAGAGGCCACTTACCATCAGGTGGACTGCATACTCGTCTGCTACTCCTATATTATAAAAAATATACGAAAATAAAATTGTCAGTAGATTATTCAGCCCTGCTATCATCCCCAACACTGTAATCGTTTTATTCCGGCCGGTGGTGTATGACATTCGTTTTATCGCGGCCAGGCCTGAATATTTTATCCTGTTCAGCTAATCGACAGAACTGCCGACACAGTGAATTTATTTCAAAACCTAATTTTATATTGACTTAACTCTAGATATAGTTTTATGGGTTAGCGTTACAAGTTACTAAAATATTTTAGTAAAATAAACTATTTTTTTTTCAACATAAATTATTTAAAAATAAATTTTTAAATGCGTTACTTCTAACCACGAAATAATAAGCTTAATGTTTGTTAAAGAATATCGCTTACTAGCTGACCCGGCAAACTTTGTACCGCCTCAAAATCTATTTATCAAATATATTTCATATAAAATATAGCCTATGCTACTCGTGGATAATGTAGCTTTCGAATGGTGAAAGAATTTTTAAAATCGGTCCAGTAGTTTTTGAGCCTATTCATTACAATCAAACAAACAAACAAAGTTTTCCTGTTTATAATATTAGTGTAGATAAATCACTGATTGGGTAGCCATGTCGGATCCCATTTTCACTTGGCCAGAAATCAACCGACCCCATAAACTGACCAGAAGTAACTATGTGTTACAAGTATGACATAGCTATGGACTCTTCAAAGAAGGTCCCAAAAGGGCTTTGATCCAAAGACGGCAATACAATGACTACCCCTATAGTGTTGAAAATATCCAGAGGCCACGGCGATTTCCCATCACATAGCCCGTCTGCAGTATCGTTAGATTTAACCATGAAATAAAAAAAAAGTTTATTTCACCCTCAAAATCCACCATGCAAATATTATTGTAAGAGTTATACCACGGTACAAATATCTAAATATATATATAGATCCTTATAGTGTGGTTATACGTTCTCATTACCATTGTTGCTGCCTGCACGTAAGGCAGACAGGAAGAAAATCATTAAAACCTACCGTAAATGAACCGGCGACTATTAATTAAGCAGGATACAGTCAACAACAGTGCGAGCGGTCTTTGTAACGTTATACAAACATTATATGCCGTTATAATTGCGCTTACTGTACCCTGTACGTTTTAGTTGGGACGTAAGCAATAAGAATCTAGTCGGGATAGGAATGATAATATTAATAAGTTTGATAATTACATCAATACACAAACCAGTGTATCATTTTGTTCGAAAATAATATAAGTTTTCAGATTTTAACATTATAAATACTGGTACCTATTGGAAGAATTATTCTATGTCGAGTTGGTTACAGATGTAAATGTTACCACATCAGGTGGAAGACCATTTGCTGCTTCAATCTTTAAAACAACGTTTCCTATTCGATCATCGATGATGATGATTGAACTTCATGAATGTTATTTATATTTTTTTGATAATATAGGAGTACCAGACGAGCATGGAGTCCACCTGATGGTAAGTGGCTACTGCCACCCATGGACATCTGTAATCAACCCCAGATAGGATTAGATATTCCTACCTGAGGTCGGCCACAGATGCGCCGCTACCCCTGAGGACTAAGCTGGAAGGCTTCGGAAAAGTCTGTCTCCCTTACCACACCCTTCAAACCGGAACACAGCAGCGCCTAACACTGCTGTTATTAGGTAGAAATAGGGGTGGCGGTGGTGCCGCCGGAGTCGAACCAAAAAGGGTTCTACCATCTTCAAATCTATCTATCTTCAAGTTATATCTTTATCAAATAACTACGAAATAACATTAACGACTTATCCACAACAATACACAGTTAGTTACATATGAACTCTACATACCCTCATCAAAATATACACAACAAAGACTTCATTAAATATTAAAATAAAATATAATTATAACAACAGTCTGCTCATTACCGTCCTTGTGGAGGCGTTATATTGTGCTCGTAATTGCATCAGGCCACGCTACGTGCAATGTACGAGTAAATTCATTCCACGACTCTATGTAGCGCACTATGTAAAGTGACTCTATGTAGCTAGAGGCGTAATGAAGTACGCTTCAAATTAACTTATGTGGAACACGGGAATGAAGATAAGTAAAAATTAATTTGTTAATGAGTGGTTATAAGTAATTAAGTAGCTGTAGAGGCGGAATGATTGTATGTTGAGTATGGATTACATTAAGTTGATTAATGCAAGTATTACGAATTTCCTATTCGTACTACCTTAAATGCAATCTCTTTGAGGTCAGCTACAGCTGCGTTACCACATCTGAGGTATTAGGTTATCTTCGTGCATAATTTTATTATAATAGGGAAGTAACAAACAAGCATTTGTGTCACCGTATGACAAGTGGCAGCTGCAAAGACATCTAATCATCATGTAATAATCAACCACAGATAAGACCTAACTAAGGTCGGCCACAGATGCGTTGAGACCCTGAGGACTAATTCCGAATTGTACCTTTCAATCCCTAACAGCAGCGCTGAAAATTCCTATTATAAGGCAGAATTCGACGTGTTGATAGTGCCTCCGGAGGCTACCCACAAATTAAACTACCATCTTCCAAGCATTATTTCTTTTTTATAACACACTATTATCTGTAGCGTGATCCGAATTTGAACTATGTATAAAGTTTTACCTTTAAAATATTAATACAAAAAATATCCCATCTATTTCAAGCAATGCACCAGATACTTTCCCATTGTTGGATCCCATGACAATACATTCAAGATCCGTGAAACGAGTACCTAAATGAGATGGTGATAGAGCTTTCAAAGCTTAACGTAGCTTTCAGCGGCTGATTGTTTTTTACAATGGAACGAGAGGAAGCTTTTGTTCACTAGTTGTATTTCTGTTCGCACAATACTATTTCTGTTTCTAGTCTGTTTTTTAGCAACAATGTACGTAATGGTTCCGATTCTTAATATGCGCTATCTTAGCTTTGTTCTAGATATTGTTTTGTTGGTTAGCTATTTTCATTATTTTCTCATTTTCGATTGGTTCTTAAGTTTTTTTCAAATACAATAGGGAATGAGGTCTTGTTGAGTTGTGACTAATATTTTCTCTTTTAAAAATACTATTATTAGTCCAAACAGATCATTTATTGAATAAAGATCTAAGATTTCCTTTTGTTGGTCTTAATCTAAATTTAATTAAAGTAACCAACTTACACTATTACTTCAGTAATAACCCTTTAGGCTTTTAAATCTCGAAAGAAATTATAAAAATAAAACTTAAATTAATTCATTTATTTCTCTCTTCTCCTCCATTTCTCAATAAGTTCCAAATTTTGTCAAATTGAGCCTAATCCAAAATTATCTAATCGTATACACTTAGACATACTTTTCCGAGGCGTTCCAGCTTAGTCCTCAGGGGTAGTGGCGCATCAGTGGCTGGCCTCACGTAGGAAGATCTAATCATATTTGGGGCTGCTTACAGATATCCATGGACGGCAGTAGCCACTTACCATCAGGTGGACTGCATGCTCGTCTGCTATTCCTATGTTATAAAAAAAAACCTAAACCCTATAGAATGACGCAGACTGAATCCAAACATTATTTCAACCCCTAAACATGAAACTTGCACAGTAAATTAGGTAGCAATGACATTACGCACGACACTGAGTCAGCGAACTCAGTTATTCATAACACAGGGATGACTCATTAAACAACCCCTGTGGTCTAGACGATTAGGGGTAGTTCAGTACTAACAGAATTGAATAATTAGGAGTAATTAGGCGTTAAAAGTACCGCGATGGTTCATTAAAAATTGATGACCTAATTAAGGGTAACAAGAATTTAAAGTATAATAGTAAAGTGGAACTAATCCCAAACATTTCGGCAGACAGTAAAAGATCGAAGTTCAAACACACAGGCGATTTAAACATGTTTTTTATTGAATTAGCAGTGGAAAAAATCTTAATAATCTACATTCTTAAGAATTATTTCATATTATTGTTTCAGGTAGGTATATTAAATTGTGGGAAGGTAATAAAATTCTTCGTGGTTCGACGATAGAGGCATCACCACCACACCTATTACTTCAGAACAGCAGTGTTAAGCGCTGCTGTGTTCAGCATTGAAGTTGGTAAGGAAGACATACTTATCCGAGGCGTTCCAACTTAGTCCTCAGGGGCAGCGAACCTTTACCCGACCAAATATTGGCTGCCTTTAGATTATAATCTTATCTAAGCTTGCTTACAAACTTCCTTACGCAGCAGTAGCTTACCATCAAGTGGATTAAATGTTATTTTACTACTCCTATATTATAAAAATTGCGATGATATTGTTGTTGATTATATGTTGATTAGAACATAATGATGAGGGGAAAACCGAACACAGCAGTGGGACATTCATTGCACAGATGCAAACCTACATATGTATAATGAAACGGAACACATGAGTTAATTTTGTACAAAATTAAACATAACATTAGTGACATGGTTGTGTGAGTCAGCACAACCACATTGCATTACTTAATGACAGAGCTGCTACTGGTGGGGTATGCACCCTACATCGTGATTTACATGTAAATGTGATTAGTTATGTCGGGTGTGTTGAGAATAAAGAAAAGAAGTAATTTTATCGTGACGTAATTCGAAAGATAAGATTATGTTAGAATATGATAGAAACAAAAAAGATACTTAATAGTATATTGAAAAGTATTAAAATGTATAATAGTTTCAAGTAACGTATCGTTTTGGTACTATTTTGGAATTTCTATTAGACTTATATAGGCCTTATATAAGTCTGAGAATAAGATTACAAATGTGTTGCAAATATCCTTCAGAATTGAAATTAATTATAGAGATAGACTAACTGAATGAATAAGATCGAAACCGTTCTATCTAAGAGAATGGACTTTATCACAGAAGTTCTTTATCGTAAATAAACAGTATTTTTGGAAATCTGTTCCTAGTTACATTTTAATAATAATTTGAAACAAAATTAAATAAAGTTTTTTAGTAAATAATATTTACTTAATATTACTTAACTTAATATTTACTTAATAATACTATGGGAAATGATAATATAATGGTGGAATTGTACAAATTAAAAAGTAACTGAAAATTAAAAAAGCAAATTTATCTATGAAAATATTTCCCTTTTCCAGTCATTAAAAATGTATGTTAAGGCAAGGTGAGTCACAAGCGAATACAAGTGAATCATTCGGCGCGCCATGTCCGCTGATCGATATCGGCGTCTAGACAAATAAACAGGCGACACGTCATACCCTCAACCCCACATTTAGGAATTATTCACGAATACACTTCGTAAAGTGCGCCTTGGATAAGCTTGGGGCTTAAATAATTGTTGCTTTTTAAGTTATTTCGTCGTTTTGTTTGTAAGTTATAGTTTATTTAATAGTTGTGTTAGATTTTTTTTTATTTTAGTCTTAAACTCAAATAGGTGAATGTTAAGGTACACAAATCTCTATATATTAGAGTGCAGTATATTTGTGGGCCTTAACATTCACCTATTTGAGTTTAAGACTCGAGCACGTAGAGGAGCTAACTTATGTATATTAGCATCCAAAACACACTTATATAAACAAAGTATATTCGTCAAAGCCACAATTATATTATGTAATAAGTTACCCGAAACGATCCGTGCCACTATTGAAATAGAATTATTTAAGCGGAAATTATATAATTTTTTAATTGACAAGTGTTATTATTCATTAAATGACTTTTTAAATGACAAATCTATATAATAAACATTAATATTAATTATTTTCCATTATAATTTAATTCAAATGACAAATAATAATTATTATATTTCTATTGTTATAATTAATATTATTTATTGATTTGCTACTTATATTTTATTTCACAATTATTCCCGCCACAGGTGGGCATACCACCTGTGGCGGGAATATGTTGTACTCAAAATACTATGTTTGTAACCATGTTCCATAATAAATAATATTTGATTAGATTTGATTTGAATTTTAGTGCTACACATCTAATAAAATCTGTTAAAGTTTTAATTTACAAGAACCCATTGGGGTTCAGCTCCAGCGGTACCACCGCACTTATTTTTAATAAAAAACGGCATAACAGCAATTTTATGCGCTGATGTGTTATAATTTGTAAGGTTTAACAAGGGAAACATAATTTTGCTGAAACGAATCGAGAGCCTTAATCCTCAAGGGGCACATCAGATGTGCCCTCACTCAGTGCTCTGCAGCTGGAATGCCTCAGAAAAATACGTCCCACTTTCCACACTCTCAAACCAGAACACAGCAGTACTTAACATTGCTGCTATAAGGCAGGAATAGTTGTAGCAGTGGTGCCGCCGGAGCCGAACCACAGAGGAATCTACCACCTAAATTACCATCTATTACAAGGATTTTTAGTTACTGAAACGGGTTTTATTATCGCGTATTAATTATTATATTTACGTTTATTATTTGTAGTCGTATTAAGCGGTGATATTACGGTTCGATACATTACATAATAGTACATATCTCAAATTACCGTGTAGATCTCATAAGACACCGCACGCAAGTACTGGTGCGTTGCGTGTTACAGAATATACATTACTATTGTTATTATTTTATTGTACTTATTTTAGGTCGCAGATTTTCAAGCGATATGTGTTACGGTAATTACAAGGAGTTAGGACGATTTTATTTACCGAGAGCTTCACATGTAAACTTAAATAAATACTTAAATGAAACCATTGAAGTTTTAATATATCATTGAATCAAACAATCATATTATATGTACCTAGTTGGGCAGAAACGTCCTGCGGAGTTTAATTTGAAAGTTGGTACAACCAGTGTGGTTTTGGACAGGTACCACGGCCTCTCCTACTTCTATAATGAAACATTTCATGCGTTCAGTACCCTTACCATGAATCTTCAAAACATCCCACAATTTTAAGCTACGTTACTCAATCCATTATTCTGTTCCGTTTGCTTCAGTAGAATGAGTTGTCGAAAGCACACACGCGAGTAAACATAACAATAAGTATGTGCTGAAGTGACGATAATTTAGTGTCTCCCTCACATGTTCGCAAAAAAACGAGACAAACATCAAGCGCCATTTTGTCAATTTAGACATTTAATGTTATGTTACTGACACTATAGTTTTGATACAATCCACTAGGGGCGCTGATTGGAAATTGTATGGGCAAATACGTAAACAAATACCGAATCAATCATATTTATCAAAACGTAAAAACTCATGGTAAGGGTACCGTTTAATTGTGTGGATGCCGGCTGACTTATATATGAGGCGACTAGGCGTCTGTAGTCGTTTTTAGATAGACATTCTGTTCTGGGCGGCAATGACCACTAATTTAGCTGCTTAAATCTTATAAAGAAAACATATATCTATTCACAAATATTCCGGTCAAAGTAATGAACGTTAACAAATGTTTGCGGGTAGCTAATTATCCTGCGCAACTGTTACTCGTTAACTGAACGAGCTATCGCCTACCCACAACGTGGATAATATCAAATAGCACATAATAGCAACGTTAACTAAATAGCCGTTATTTATAGCACTTTTCGCTCGCTGCTATCGATTTGTACAGTTTGGCACAGTCGATCTATTCCGCGATTAAGCGGCTTTATTAGGCTTTAGCTAGCTTTATTAGCGATCTAAAAGCATAGTGATATATAGTCCAAATTATTGGTCAGTAGGTCTTTCGGTAAATTAGTTAATGGATGCGGAAACAGCATTTGCTTATTTTGTATTTGTTTATGGCGCTCACACGTACCAAAACCTAGATTTTGCAATTCAGAAGTTCTTATTCCCATAAATGGTAAATATTGAATAATCGTAGCAAAATAATAAGTGTAAGTAAACTATAAGAAACTAGCCACGCTGATTTTTGGCAAAAGGACTGTTTTTATTTATTTTCCATCTGTTAGTATATTTGCCTGTTTGCGTGAGTATGGAAAACCCACAACACGTATGCACATGTTTTTTATTTAAACAAATTATTTTAAAAAAGAGCAATGTGTTCATTTGTATCAGTCAAACATTAGCTCGAAAAGGCCGACCTTCCCCCATAAAACTGTTCATCGAAAGAGAAAAGCATTATTACACTAGTAATCTAACCCTCTAGTCCTGAAGCTGAAAGGCAATAGTGTAAACAAATCAAACGTTATAAATCGAGCAATTAGTGTCGGTTGGGGCTCGAGCGAATGAGTCTCGCGCAAAATAGAACAAAAATGAGCACGAAAATAGAACAAAAATGATCACGAAAATAGAACAAAAATGATCGCGAAATAGAACAAAACTGATGAGCAATATCCGAGCGAGGGATTGGATAAAAGACGGGAACTACGCATGTTATGTTTACCTCAGTTATGTGTTGTGCCTAATTCTGAATTTTAAATGTGGTTGAACTTCGATAGCGACGGCACCATTAACACACTTCCGAATACTTGGTCTGATACATAGAGTTTTACATGTTTATTTATATATGTATGTTTATTTTTTAAACACATATGTGTGATGTTAACTTTTTGTAATCTACACTAATATTATAAAGAGGAAAACTTTGTTTGTATGTTTGGTTGTAATGAATAGACACAAAAACTACTGGACCGATTTTAAAAATTCTACAGCTACATTAACCATGAGTAACATAGGCTATATTTTATATGAAATATATTTGACAAATAGATGTTGAGGCGGTACAAAGTTTGTCGGGTCAGCTAGTTTAAAATAATATGGTTGCCTTTAAAGCGTATTGAATACGGATATAAATATTCGGGTATAATCAAACGAAAGTTTATAAAAGCCGTGCCATAAAACAAAAAAATAACGAAAAAATAATAAACAATATACTACATATTTAAATTTAAAATGTATACGATAAAATAACGAAACAAGCGGTAATTTATAGCCACCAAAAATAAATACCCGTTTGTAGTAACTGAATGAAACAATGACATTTAATTAAACCGAGTACGTGTTACACAAATTGAACATGATGACCATACACAATCTGCTTTAAATTATGGCCCCTAAAGTAATTATCGCCATAATTTTGACGAAGCCGGCTTAAATAAAATTTATAATATATTCGTCCATAATAATGCAACGACTTTATTGTTTGATAAGCTCGTTTGTAATAATCAAAAGTTTGTAGTCATCTTTTATCGATTGTATAGCATATATATTTACCTATTTTTTCACAATCATCACATTTTTTATAAAAGATACTAAGATATTTATTTAACTTTTAAGTAATTTTTATATATATTTATATAAAAACCTAAAAGTTAGTCGCTAAGTAAGTAAGTTAGTTAATGCCTTTACATTGAGTTTGTTGACGGTAGTTTATTTCGAAAGTACAGTATTTTTTAAGGATTAAGGTAGAGAACTTATTAAATTGAAAATATTTAGTCTCTTAGTACGCCTCTTATTAATAATCAATTCGTCTAGATTTTGTGTAACATAAATTGATAATTGACAATATCTGCTTAATCGAATCGATCTTTGGATCATTGGATAGATTGATTATTAAAAATTGGTGTAATTTGGAACGACTCAAGTATCACTGCCAAAGAAGAAAACAACTAACTTAATTCCGTAAGGCTCTAAAAATTTTAAGTCTAATCTTTAACTCGTCAAGTAAAATAAAGTCTAACTCCAAGTCGTTAGACTTTTACCGAAAAATTTTGACTTGAATAAAACTTTTCGCAACCAGACTTACGCGACGTGTGAAATTTTAGCAGCTAAAGTTATAAGGGGCCTTAAAAATTTAAGTTGCGGTATTTCAACTTCGGTAAGAATGTTCTCGAGTTACTACTTGAACCTACTTACTGGAGAAGTTAATATTAAGGAGCAACTTTAAGTAGTGACTTGTAAGTCACAGAAATGTAATTCATCATGTATGTTTTCGTTTGACTTCATTCATTTCTTTCAATATTTCATTGTGACTTAACCTTTTCCGGGCGCCATTACGTTTTTCTGTTGAATAATTTACATATAATATTTGATTTGTATACAAGGTACTAGAATGTTTCATGGGTCATTACTATTAGTGATAGTCTACCATATAAAGTCATATGAAGCGCTTTTTAATTATAAAGAAATAATAATACTTAATTTCACATCAAAGTATAAAATACAAAAGAAATATAAAGGCACTTTATTTATGCAAACAATAAACTTAGCAACTTTCTCTACGCTAACCATGAACATAGACTAAGAATTTTTCACTACGCTTTCCACACATTTTCCGATATAACGTAATTTATAAAGTCATATTTGCCTTTCAAAAGGTATTCAAATACGATATTGAAACTTCGAACGCCAGAAAATACGATTTATTTTCTCAAAAAATAAAAGCTTTAAAGTGTAGCACTGAAATAAAATTCCATACGAAAGCCCTACTCCGAGGTCGGTAAAGCTGACCAGCTAAATCAATCACCGTATGCAAAATCCAATCACATGCCTATCCAGTTCCCGTACATGAAAGTATGGAAACGAAATGAATAGAAACGCATGGGCATGAAAATGTCCTATCGACGTCAGTAGCGGTGGTTGATTGAAAACTGCAATCGAGTGCTCCACTGGTTGCTGGAATTGAAGCATAGAGCAAACATATGATTTTAATAAAAAAACTTAAGTTGAAAATACTCCACAGATTTTTCTGTTTGTTGAAAAGCTTTTGAGCAAGTGAGGAAAATATTTTTTATTATTATTATGCGTATACATTTGTACATTACCACAATCTCACAAGATAGATCATATTTTTTCTAGAGGATAGATATAACTCGGTGTAGAATCATCTAATAGTTCTTCCCTTATAGTCCCATCGCTAAATCTATTTTCAGGGTTGCCGTAAAGAAGGGCTTTTTTCGTACTCACCACACTAACAATGCGTTGAAGAATACTGACTAACTCTTGGATTTCATAATCGCCCTCTTTAGTTTTCAAACAAGACGCTTTAAATACCTATGTTTACTATACTTAACTATAGGTTTGGTACCCGTTGAATACCAAAATAAAAAATAATCAAACAGTATTCTATCAATGTCAGCCAGCGACGGGGAATGATTGAAAACTGCAACCTTATACCGCGCGGATTGGTTCCACAATATTGCACTGGCGTTCCTCAGAGACTTGATAGAATTGCTGGGAAAATGTCGTTCATTTTTCTCAATTTTATGATCATGAATGGAAAATTTAATTGGTTTATACCCATACTACCAATCTTATTATTCGTTGTATAAAGAATATTTGATCTATGAGATACATATTCTTATTTTCATTCCAAAGCAGCGGTTTCCGGATAAAAATAGGCTTTAAATTTAATTTCAAACGACCTACAAAATGTTACTTACAAGAATTTATGACAGAATTGACTAGATATTTAAGAAAGTTATACGGTTATTCGGCAATGTTTAACATTCAAAAATGTCCTTTTATTGATAGGTATGATATAATTTTCACTCAATGGGCTCGGAAAAATATAATTCGCGTAACGCAATGCCAATGAAAAGTACATCTACACGTGATTGGTATAAACAGACTGTTAAATCAATCGCAGCACGCAAAATCCAATCACGGAGCGGACGCGACCGCAGAAAAACGTCCTATGTACGAGCAGACACCAAGTGATTGAAAACTGCATTGATTGAATTCCGCAATATTGCACGGGCGGCCCCCGGAAACGTGATAGAACCGTTAGGGAAATGTGAAGTTCGTTTTACGCTATTTATTCGAAACGCGCGACGGTGGACAGAAAAATTAATTTAAACTTCGGAAAATGGAATCCTTATTTTTATTTTATTTTAGCGAGCGTCTGCCGTAGTGCCTAAGTGAACGGTGTACAGGTTTTAAATTTTCACGTAGAATATTTTATTCGTGAAACACACCATCTCTGCGTGAAATCTCGTCAAAAATGTTCTTTATTAAAGTCTGAAGTTAAAAGTTAGGCCATCAAGTGAATGTAATGACAATTTAGTTACTGTTAGTATCATGCACATAATACTCATGATTGGCTACTTTATAAAAATAATGAATATTATTAAATATCACGCAATGCAAACTTGCAAACATTTCACTCAACTTGTCAAGCAACATATTTGTATGCAGGTTTTGTGCAGAAAATTTGTTGCAACTTTACATAGTTCGTCAAACTTATTATTGGCATGAAAAATAACTTTAGTGCATGACAAAATCAATACAGAATTTGTCCAGCTTTAGACGTATTTGGAACACTGAACGTGTTAGCGTTTTAGTCAAAAACTTCGATGTGAAACGTAGACGTGTAAAATTTTTAACGTGGAAACTTGCAAGCTGGCCAACTTTGCCAAGAAACTCCGTAGTTGGCAAGGCCTATGTAAATGAACTAAGTTGTACGTAAAACAAACTGAACTTCAATATTTGCCTAGTCAACCAGAGCGCGGTTTAATTATTTAAATCGAATCAAATGAAATCCATTTCGAATGTATTTGGTTGAGAACTTTAATGGTAATATTGAAGGTACTTAATAGTAAACAAGATAGAATATTTAACTTCAATTGGACTATGTTTTCGTTCATTTTATAGCACAAGTCACTATAGTATGGATGTTCTATAACATCGAAGTATGAGATTAGTCTAAGGTATATTTTAACCCCATCATCCACAGACTCGAAAACTAAAATTATGCAAATTCCCAAAAAAGGCACCAAATTAATAAAAACGCAATACATACAAAAATGCGTGAAAAATGGTGTGAAAAATGCTCGTAATCTGTAGAATAACAAAAAGTGCAGTAAATCATTCGTTCAATTTCAATACTGTAATTGCTTTAAAGTATTTTAATTGGTGAAACAATCCCAAACAAGGGATTCAAATCCCGTTCGAATGTTCAACCCACTTCGGTGTTAATTTGCATTGTTTAGAACCCGTCGGGAAATCCCATATTAGAACCTGCCTGAACTATTTATGTGCGAGCAGATTTAATTTTCTGCCTACTCAACCTGAATCACTCCATTCACGGGCTGAATGGAAAAATCGGAGTTACCAAATTCAATTTAAACTTATTCGATTGATTCATTTCATATCTCTTGAATCGAAGTTAATTCGTAATGCCAATTGCCTGACTACGGGAAATATATTTAGCTTGCCTTTAAAAGCCTGACTTTGTTTTTCAGTTTACAATTTAAGTCAAAATGTCGTTGAATTAAAAGTTAATTCGTTAATTCGATTGCATTTATTAATTACGTATTGAATGCTTTTTAGTATCTTCTTTAAATTAAGTTCTGTACATTGCAAAAGCCTTGGCCTATTATAGGTCTATATAATATTTTTTTATAAATATAGACAAATGCAAAGGCTTAATTTTATCAGACCTATCAGGTTTTTATATTTGATTTCATCGATTTTGATAAAGTCACATAAGGTTACGACGGCAACATGATAAGAATTCTTCAACATTATTATTAATACTACTATAGTGTACTTCTAAGTACTATATAATGTACTGTGTGTGTTGCTGTTGGCATGTAAATAAATAAATAAATAAACATTCGCGTGCGTCGCCACTCCCCGCCACATCTATCTACATTATAGAATTAGTAGCATTTATTCTAGTTTGCAATGTTTACTAAGTCAAATTTGTTTTTTGAGACATTCCATCCTTGTCCTTAGCAGTTGCAACACCGTAATCTATTTAAGGTAATACCTGTCTATTTTTCAAGTCGATTACCTCGTATCGGTTTACTACTTTAACGTCATAAAATAACCTTAAAACCCCAGTTATTAGTTCGAACAGAAGTGTACAATTACAACAAACTGTAATTCATATCCTGCAATACGTGTAGGTTCTCGCGTGAGAGCATACTTTCAACCACTAACACGCTTTTTAATTTACCCGGGTTCTACTAATCGATAGCCCACGACAATATTACGAGTATTTATATTTAACGAAAGGAGACTTAGCAAAGTTATTTGTGTTAAAATAAGCTTCTGTTTATTTTAGAAAATTAATTAGGAAAGGTCACGTAAATGGTATCTCGATCTAATTTAGGTTAATCCGGCGTTATTATTAATTGCTTTCCATTTTAATTGAAGTAAAAATAACTCGAACAATGATTGTAGAGTTCTTTAAATCATCACCTACAAAATAGTAACAGTATACAATATAGTATATATAGTATTCCTTTTAACAGTAGTGTCAAACGTATGTTTAAAGGATCTGGTAAGGCAAAGATACGTATATTAAGCATGAGGTGAGTTAATTAAGTTTTTAGAAATAGTAACGCATCTGGAACTGATATCAGGACTGACGCTAAGGATTAATTGCTAATGTCGATGGGAGTATTTACTAGAAAGTAGATTACATGCTCGTTTGCCTACCTACATAATTTAGGTAACTCTTCGAAATATTATTACACTCTTTTCAGAGTGGTCATGACCATTATATGGTCCTAGTGGCGCTTAACTATACGCCGCCAATCGTTTCTGGTATAAAACTACTAAATAATACTACTAATTAAGTAAACTGCATGTTATTCCTACTTGCTATTAAAATATATGCCTACATAATTTAGGTAACTTTTCGAAATATTACAAGTAAGGTATGAGTTACTTAATACCACTTAAAGTTGTTCGTTTGGTACGAGCACCAGGTAGTTTTATTCGCAATGTCAGTTACACAAAATACAGTACGGTACTACCTGTCAGAACTTAGTACTTGAAACTTACACGATTTCATATTTATCGACAGTCCAACTACGCAAAACTGTTACAGTTTTCGTAACTATGCAAATTTGATAAAATATCTTTCCAAAATGTGCCTTTACTCATGAAATCATGATCTATACACCGTTCAAACTAAAACATACATCCTCTATTGGTATTATAAGTCAGAAGAGAGTGTGACAATGGTACCGAATCATTTGAACTATGGCGAGTTTTACCACCCTTTATATGATGCTTGATTAAAGGTTTTATTGAACAAACAACTATTTTTTAGACTGAACCAGCAAACTAGTATAAAGTTTATGATAAATGGTCATTATCGCCCAAGAACATACAATCAACTCCACATAGAACCTAAAAACGATTAGACATGCCTTACCACTCATGAGGACTAATATGGCTGTCAGTCGTAAGTCAACTATTATCCGCACTCATCTACTCAAACGTAAGTATTGCTTCACGTTTAAAATAACACTTAACATAATTTGGACGTCCTGGGGGCTACCACCATCTTTTAAAAACCATCATAGTTCAGGAAAGCTTCATTTCGTCCTTAAAACAGTAAAATATTCCGTCATACACAGTTGAACAAACTTAAACCCTTATTAATTTTTCGCTTATCCATTGTATAAAACCAACTGAAATTGTTATATTTTGTTTCAAAAGTTAAATTTTCTGCAAAAAAAAAGTAAAAGTATGATTAAAATATTATTATTTTAAGAGATGGTAGTAATTCCCCTGTTTTTTATTTCTAAATCATAATATGAGACTTTAAGCTAGCTACCTTCTCATAATTCACGCCACAACCTAAACAACATCAAAGACAGCTCTTACTAAAAACAAAATCATAACCGCAGTCAAAACAATAGCGCCAGTACCCACATCTGACATAGAAACATAGTAATTAGGGTAAAAGCACAAAGTATAGCACAGTTCTGCCCACACTACCACTGTACAGCGCTGCCTCATAAAAGCGGTAATATAGTGATATGTGGTGGGAATGACAAAGCTAGATGTAATGAGCTCACCACTCTCATTATATAAATGTATTCTTATGTAACGACTCCATTTGTGTTTTTCGGTGCGGAAATTAAAATGTGTAGTATTTATTTCTAGCTAAAAAATAATTTTCTCATTAAGTTTTTTTTCCTTTTATCGCGATTCATAAACATTATCGCCCTATGCAGAATTTATGTTATCGTTAGAATAAATGTAACTTGAATTATGACGTAATTAGTTCGTTTGTATTGTGTTACATTATTTTGAGGCAGAGAGAAGATATAAACAAAGGTCCTGAATAGAAAACCCCATAAAACACGCAGGAAAGTCCTTCCAATAAATAAAAGGCAGCCGGAAACACAACAACCTGTCAATTGAGACAAATTTGCAACATTTACCCGATAAAGCGAAGCGTTCGAAAATAAGGTAAACGCCCCAATTGCGTGCCGCGCGCCAATCGACTCACTCACCTGAAACAAAGAGAATAATGCGTTATACATAGTCTGGGGTACATTTGTATTTTTGTTGATTTTACTCGGGTGTTAATTTTTTTGGAAAATTCGTTGATTGATAGAGCTGTGCTCTTCGTCGAATGGATGATTTTTCAATATTTTCGTTTAAAGTTTTTTTTCGTTATTCAGTTTAGCGAGAGGAACATATTTCGTTTAAATCTGCCGTAGTAATAAATGATATTTAGATTCTCTTTGTTATTTCAAGAGCCATTTTATTTTCATTCGCTTAGATTAACGAACGCAGTATTGTTTAATTTACCTATTTTATTATATAGGAGCAAAAAAGTGAAGAAAGGCCAAATAACCTTTGTATTGATTTAAAAATTATCTTTATTTGCATTTACCCTATTAAAAACTTCCTTATATCGAAGTTATGTACGTAATATTCTGCTTGAATCATATAAATTGAGTTTTCTCACATTGTATGTGCACATAATAAATAAGTAATTAATTACGAGTGAAATGGGACAGAACCTCAAAGGAAGCGTGTTCCATCTAATTAGTACGTAATAACAGATGAGTATCTTAGTAACTCCAGGACAAATAACAACATAGCAAGGTACTTTCAGCCTCTAAATGTGCGGATAATACAATTTACTACGTATCTTTCTTATTGAAATTACTACGTATGTTTGTTATTTGAAATTGTTATTACATACTTGGCTACTACCGCACATTCTTAACCAACCCCATATAAATTTAGATATACCTACCTGAAATCGAACACAGATGCGCCGCTACCCCTGAGAACTAAGCAGAAACGCCTCGGAAAAGTATATCTCCCTTACCACACCCTTCAAACCAAAACACAGCCGCGCTTAACACTGCTGTTATGAGGTAGAAATAGGTGTGGCGGTGGTGCCGCCAGTGTCGAACCACAGAGGGTTCTTGCATCTTCCACCAGTAGGGATCAGGGATCACTGATGAAGTCCAAATAGTACTGAAGAAAATCAGATCTTATGAAATTACCAGAGAAAGATACATGTGGCAAAAATGTTAACTCTTAACAATATATGAAGTGATCTTTGTTATTTTTATACCTTGCACGATGTAAAGTTACTCATTGTGTATTAATTAATTAGTAGGTACTCTAGAAGTAGCACAACACACAGAGCTACTGTTTCAGATAAGTACTAGGTGCGGCCAGTCGATACTGGCCCTGAACTGTTCGCACCCCTTCAACCGTAAAACCCTTATTAGTCACGCAACACTCGCTCAGCCCCTTTATATAGGTCCGTTTATAACTATGCTGATTTCCAGTACCTATAATAGGCGTTAATAAAAAAAAGTGTTATAGACACAAATGTAGCAATAAAATTTATTAATGAAATTGATTTTCTCCACGCCTTATATTTTATCTTAATTTGATTTTTATCTTTATACACTGCTTATTGTAAGCCTTATTCAGAACTGCGACAAGATATTAGTAGTTAAAAAAAATCAGGTAGGTATAGTTCTTGAAATTAGGCATATTGCCAAGAAGGAATGCAGCAAAAGTAACATTTAGACCGGTCACCTTGGTGTGAAATATCCGATATTTAAATCCGAAAATTATTTATCAAAGGTTTCTACAAATTTAAAATGAAATATTTCGACTTACAGAATATGGTATGTGTTCCGTTAATATTTTATTCTAATAAGAAGTTTCATAAATTAACATTTGTGTAAATATTAAATCAGGCATATCACAGACTAGGCAAGCGTTTCAATACTTTAAAATTCAAATGTGAGTTCAAAATTTAAGTTTTGAATTTTGAATCAGCTTTGAGAAAACCCAAAATTTGACAAAGTTTGACTGGACGTCACTATAGATACAATTATATGATCACTAGCTGACCCGGCAAACGTTGTGTTGCCATGTAAATAATAAATATTTAAGGTGAACAACCCTTATCACTAAGGGGTATGAAAAATAGATAGTAGCCGATTCTCAGACCTACTGAATATACATATAAAATATGGTGAATATTGGTAAAGCCGTTTCGGAGGCATCCGGTAACTAACATTGTAACACGAGAATTTTATATATAAGATTTAACGCTATGTAGCAGCATTACACATGAACATCACAAAACTACGCATCAGTGGATTTATTTTGTGTTCACTACAGACACGTATCGTGATGAATACGATTGGCTTAACAATAACGTGTGCTTCCCTTCCAATACTTCAATACGTGATGCCACTTCTATCGTATTTTATACTAAAAACTGTACCCTTAGTATGAGTTCTTACTTGTGCTCGTTCAACGTTTACGAATTCGCTCGCACAGCGCCCCCGTGGACCTTATCGAAACTAAAATTTCGCAGTATAAGTTTCAAAAACTGAACTATAACGCTGTTGTTTATTGTTGTAATATTTTCGATTAAAATACTGGGCGTATTATACATTGAATCATATCAATAAGATTATTACGCTTTACTGTAGCAACATTACACATGAACATCGCAAAACTACGCATCAGTGGACTTATTTTGTGTTCACTACAGACACATATACTGATGAATACGATTGGCTTAACAATACCATGTGCTTCCCTTCCATTACTTCAATTCGTGATGCCACTTATGTCGTCTTTTATATTGAAAAATTGTACCCTTAGTATAAGTTTTTTACGTTTTTACAAAAATGACTGTTTTTGTATTCGTTTACGCATTTCCCATACATTTCCAATCTGTTCTGACACAGTCCGCTAGGGGCGCTGATTGGAAATGTATGGGTTAATACGTAAAAAATATAAAAACAGTCATTTTTGTAAAAACATAATAACTCATACTACGGGTACTGTTGTCATTTTATAATGTCAATGTTACGAGTATCAATACTATTTTAACGTTGGCGTTTTTAATTAAGTTTGTTCATTGTGTTTTTATTGTGCATTGGTTACTGATATTTATAGCGTTGGTTGGTTAATTAAAATTTATGTTTATGATTAAAGTAAAATTGTAGTTGTCATTTCATTTTGTTTGCTGCGCTTTTACAATTATTAAATATGTTTTTTTTTATTTCTGATAATAATAATAATAATTACGTTTAATTTCGATAATTATCATAGGTACACATCATCTGCAGTTTAAAATGTTTTATGGATACAGTAAAATTGTAAGATGTATTTCTTTTATTAATAAATATGTTTTTATTTTATTTCGGACGAATATAATAATTACGTTTATTTTGGAAATTATCATACACATCATATGCAGTTTATAATATTTATGATTACAGTAAAATTGTAGTTGTTATTACATTTTGTTTGTTGCGCTTTTACAATTATTAAATGTGTTTTATTTCTTACAATAATAATTATTACATCATATTTGGAAAACTATCGCAAATCTTGATACCTAAAGTTGACACCTACACGTTTAACATTAAAAACCTGTACTCTTAGTATGAGTTTTTACGTTTTGACAAAAATTACTGTTTTCGTTTACGTATTTCCAATCAGTTCTGATACAAACCGCTAGGGGCGCTGATAAAAACTCATACTAAAGGTACTGGGCATATCATGAAATGCCTTATTGTGGCAGGGCTTAACGACAGATCCGACTATCCGAGTACTTATCGCGGCACCACGCGTCAGTGGGCACGCTTTGTGTGCGGACACGTACAGCTGATGAATAGCACTATTGAGTGATACTTTACGGATCCTATGTTACATGCTACGTGACAGTTTATCGCTTCGGCCTTTTGCCCTTTTCGAATTTTGGTTGTTCACATAGTGGTAAGTGGTGTGGAAATGTTATCACAAGTAGGTAATGCATTACAATTTTTAAAATAATTTTAAATACTGAAGAACCGTAACCGTAATATTTTCCAAATGACAAAGTTAAGGTTATAAATAAACTAAGTGTCTTAGTTTATTTGTAACGTAAACTAAAACTAAAGCCGAAAAATAATAAAGAATTTAATGTTACATGAAAGATGATTATTTTTCTACGCCCCACATTATGATTCCTTGTGTCGTGGATGATATAGAAACACACTAAGACGAATTTATAAACACCCCCACCAAAATGTAAATCTCAATTTATAGTAGTCCCATAATCACATAGTTGTCATTTTTATGTTATTTAACACCTGCCGCAAACTTTCTGCATTCACCCAGGGTTCACTGGTAGAAAATGCCATCAGGCATTATGTTTGCCCTTTTGTAGCTTAACTTTCTGTTAGTGTTACAATAAATAAATAAATAAATAAATCACGCCCGTCTGACCATTGTGAAAAGAACTGTGAGCATTTATTGTAGACTTACAAATGTACGCATTTGTAAGTTACGATATCGATATTACATCTCGTAGTCAGTTGTCTGTCAGACCATTATGAAAATAATTATAAGCATTTACAGTAGACATACAATAAGTGTAAGTTTTTATTAATTTTGAAGGTGGTAGAACTCTTTATGGTTCGACTCCGGCGGCACCACCGCCACACCTATTTCTGCCTAATGTAAGGCGCTGCTGTGTATCGTTTTGAAGGGTGTGGTAAGGGAGACATACTTTTGCGAAGCGTTCCAGCTTAGTCCTTAAGGATAGCAGCGCATCTGTGTACAACTCAGGTAGGAATATCTAATCCTATCTGGGGTTGATTACAGATGTCTATGGGCGGCAGTAGCCACTTAACATCAGGTTGACTGCATGCTCGTCTGCTACTCCTATATTATATTAAAAAAAATCTACCAGATCGCCACTGCGTTCAAGTTAATGGGCCGCAACATATCCTTTATATCCTAACGATGTAACGAGTTGCTTATACTCCATTCAGCTTAAATTAAGCTGTAATTGGGTCAAGCGGTCCACAAGCCATAGCGGTAATTGCACGAAAATAATGACGTCATCATCATCAATTTGCTTACGTAATTAACGTATATTTACGTTTTTGATATTGATGAGTAAAATTTACGGTTCCATAACAATATTTCATGATTTAAGTAGAATGTTTGGTATTTTTATGGTGTCGTTAGAATTGATCTTAATGGTAATTTATAAATACACTTAGTATGCTTATTTGAATTTGACGATCATCTGAAAGAAGCGTTAGAAACTCCAAAACACTCAACTTTCCAAACAATTTAGACATTTTTTTGTTTCAATTTATTACAGGTGCTTCAGACCACGTATTCTGACGGTTCAAATAAGTATTCTAAATTATAATGCACTGTATATATAGTTTTATCACATAAAATAGACAAGAGATAAAACTTCGTCCCCAAATCACCAAAAATGTCAATAGTTTTACAATGGAAATGAAAAGTAATATTACAATAATACTTATTATTCGAAATTCTACTTTTAGTTGAAAAGAGTAATCATGCCACGTTCTTCACGTCCAGAGTGCCACCATTCTAGCGTTTTATACGTTATTCTAGACTTATTCAGAAAGTTTATGAGAAGTTTTCTTGAAATAACTCTCCGGAAGATTTACGATTAGTCGTAAAAACGTTTTTGGTTGAATTAGCTCTCAAGTTATGAATAACGGTGGAACTTGAGAAGTGGTATTATGGTTGCAAGTTGGAATTTCTTGGTTATCAAACAAAGAAGACCGGAACTATTTTTTCCCTATAAATACTCTTAAAATTATGAAAAAGTTCACAGCATTTACATTTCAACGTAAATCTATATAATTGCGAAATAAAATCTAAAAAATTTTACAAATGAATTGTAACATTTTATCCTAGGTCCGAAATAAACCACAACTCAAATAATTTCTTGGATTTTGTATACTTTAAATGACTGAAATGCTAAAATATTAAAAGTATGAGAATGCAAATATAAGTTAAATTAACTTTTTAGATATGATTATATTACTTTATTAAGTCTCATACCTTACAAGACATACTCACATACAGGTATTATTATATACCTACACTTATACAATTTATATTATTTATATACCTAAGTGTAAAATAGCGGATTATTTAGCTAAAATATAGGTAGTTATACCCAAAGCTAAAAACGATATCGAGTGGCGAAAAGCGCAGAAATAAAGAAACAGGCGTCCTAGAAAAGTCTTTTTATTTTCATTCCACATTTAGCTCTGCGCCAATATCCTGAACTGGAGCACGATTGGTATTCCAGCCTATAACACTTGGTAGCTAAATACTCCAGTATTTCTAGATTTTTCTCTCTTTTCTATTTATTAATCTATTCGTTTTTCTTTTTTTTTTAAACAGGGGTAGCAGACGAGCATGCAGTCCACCTGATGGCATGTGACTACTGCCCCTCTGTAACCAACCTCAGATAGGATTAGATATTCCTACCTGAGGTTAGCGACAGATACGCCGCTACCCCTAAGGACAAAGCTGGAACGCCTCGGAAAAGTATATCTCCCTTACCCCACCCTTCAAACTAGAACATAGCTGCGTTTAACACTGCTGTTATTAGGTAGAAATAGGTGTGGCGGTGGTGCCGCTGGAGTCGAACCACAAAGGGTTCTACCACCTTCAAACTTTTTTAACGCGATTTTCTTTTAGAATAAGCTTAGGTCATCCTCAGGACGGAAACCTGCTTGAAATTTAGCGATGAGCAGTCAACTAACTAATACCTAACCGCGGGCGACACAAACACGGACACGGACTATTAAGCTTTAGACAGGTACGATGATCACTCCGCCGATTAGCTTATATGTCTATACTTATGTGTATTCTTAATGCTTAATCTCTTCCAAAGTATAAGGCAATATATAGAGTTTAGCAAAAAAGCGATTAGGCAACGAATTACTGCAAATCACAGTCCCTGATATGCGCAAGTCATTCACACATTCAAGACGGGACGCACACACTACTACCGGGGTTTTGGGATCCCAATTACAAGTTTTATGGTGTGTCCTATAAACCAAAGAAGGACTACGTTGACCTAGTTCGAAACAAAACCTATCAAAATGTGTATTTAAAGTCTTAGAAGATCAAAAAATAATTATTATGCCATAATGATACTAATAATTATACAATAATGATAAAAATGATTATGGCATAATGATAATAATAATTATGCATTAATGATAATAATTATTATGAAAGAATGATATTTTTAATTTTGATCACAGAAAATTATTGTATATTGACAAAGTTTTTTATTCGCAAAAGTTTATAAAGCATTTGTATTAAATACACAAGACATGTAACATAAGGTTATAAAAGCAAATTCTACAAGAATCTTTTTTGTGAATCATAATAAAAATCAAAAATTAGTACAAAAATATGAGTAAACTTTTTAGCCTTTTTGGAGGAATTTTACCAAAGAGCCCAAATGTTTTCAGAATCTAATATCGCTGAAACAAAAATATTACTTCAGTGCCCTTGTTATCACGCGAAATTATCATATGGAAAGTTTTCTCCGCAGATCCCAATCTTTATGCTATATTACATTTACTACGAAGCCAATATTATTCGTATTCTGTAAGTAAATTACTTGAACTTTCTGCTACCTTCTTATTATGATTCAAAATACGAGTGTCTGTATGTTAAATGAAACGGAATATAATGGAATGAGACGAAATGAAACGTAATGTAACCAAATGAAATGAACTGAAATACTCAATTTCATATGTTAATTACCATTACAACGTTATTTATGACCTTGTCAGAGTACATTATATTTATTTATTCCCAGTTTGTAAGAAGCGTTTATGGTATAATAGTAACCACATTACATTAGTTGGAGGGACCCTCGACCATAGTCTATGCAAACATCCGAATGATTTTAAGTTTCTGATATTTGAGTAGCCTTATCGCTCACAACACAAAAAATCTTTATAAGATGAATAAGTATAGAAAACGTTACTCTTATCACATAAAAAATCTCTCCATCACAATCATATTTGTTGCCTTTTTAATAAACGACATACCAATTTGTCAGCGGAGTTTATATTAAAACAAAATTGGGAGCGCGCAGGAATCCCCATAACGTAATTTTATAGGCACCATCTTCTTTATTCGTGTCACGCGTGACAAAGCTACGCACACGAGACCCTACCCTTCAAAATAGCCCTCGATTATGGCTTCTGTTATCGTGTAAAGATATAGCGAAAAATGATGCGTTCATGACGTTCAAAGTACGCTGTTGCCTGCTTGAATATTTTTGTTTGTTCAAGATAACGAGATTTGCTACGTGCCTTCGTGATTTTCCACTTTTTTCGTTTACGCGACTGAATCTTTTAAAGTGGTATAGGTTTTGTGCTGGTGATTTTTGTAACTAAAATTTCTAGAGAAAGCACCTGTTCTTCTGTAGCCCACCTTTTATGGCAGCAACTTCGTTAGTCGTATCATATGTGACAAAGCTTCGCGCAGCCACGAGCCCCTCCCTTCAAAATAGCCCTCGATTATGGCTTCTGTTATCGTGTAAAGATATAGCGAAATATGATGCGTTCATGACGTTCAAAGTACGTTGCCTGCTTGAATATTTTTGTTTGTTCAAGGTAACGAGATTTGCTACGTGCCTTCGTGATTTTTCATTTTTTTTGCTTACGCAGAGATTCTTTAAAGTGGTATAGGTTTTTTGGGGGAGTTCAGGTAATACAAGATTTTTTGTTAGTAAAATTTCTAGAAAATACATCTGTTCTTCTACAGCCCCCCTTTTATGGTACCAACATCGTTACTGGTATCATACGTGACAAAGCTTTGCGCAGCCACGAGCCCCTTCCTTCAAATTAGCCCTCGATTATGGGTTATGTTATAGTGTAAAGATACAACGATATATGATGCTTTCATGACGTTCAAAGCACATTGCCTGCTTGAATATTTTTGTTTCTTCAAGGTAACGAGATTTGCTACATGTCTTCGTGATTTCCAACTTTTTTTGATTATAGGACGACATCTTGTCAGTTTTTTATCGAGTTCAGGTAATACAGGATTATTATCTAGAGATATTTTCCTGCGCCCTTTATTATTATAAATCCAGTAATTTTCCAAATCTAATGATCATGCGGCCTAAAACTTTTTGGAATAATTATAAATAAGCCTCTGAAGATTTTCTCGCTATAATTTTGTTAACCATTAAAAAAGTAATACCTAAATGTTTTTTTTACAAAACCCTACATGTTTGGATTCGAAAACCTCGTGTAGTAATCTAAACATCTGGATTCAATTTTTGTGTAGTGTCTCAAATTCAATTAAAAAAAAATATATGTATCTACTTATAAAATAAATAAAAAGTAAAACAAAACAGAATAGCAATACTTCAATCTATTGCATAAAAACTAATCTATTTCAAAGACAATTTTAATTTTCCGACGATAATAAAATCGCGGAATTAACAATCGCATTTTACGTTTTAAAAGCAATTTGATATTATTATATTTTCAATATCCGACGACAAAAGATCGTGTCGTACGAAATGACTTATAAAATGGACTTTTAATAATAAAATTCGAATCGGGCGATTTTACCTTTTACCTTAATATCGCTCAGAATTAGGGTCAGCGTTGTAAAGGTAAATGAGAGCTCGGAGGTGAATTAAAAGGATTTATTTAATTGAAATCCTTTCTGGGCTCACTCGAAAGTAATCAAAATGGAATAAGGGACAAGCAAACTTGTTACTAGTTGAGATTTGAACAAAATAGAATGGAATACAAAATAAATTGGTTTATAGAATTGTCAATCGCACTTATAACCATCTATCATGATGTTCCTAAGGATTACATTTGATCAATTGATATTATGTGTATGTCTTCAATAAATATTAACCTGAAAATATGTTTTCTGATTTATTTAATAAAATGAAGTTTCTCTAAAGAAATTACTAGCGAGCATACAGCCCACCTGATAAGAAGTGGCTATTGCCGCACAAAGACATCTGTAATTATCCCCATATAAGATTAGATTCCTACCTGAGGTTGGCTACATGCGTTGCTATCCCTGAGGACTAAATTGGAAAGCTTCAGATAGGTATGTCTCCCTCCCTTCAAATTGGAAAACTGCAGACCTTAACAAGGCTGTTATAAGGCAGAAATATGTATGGTGGTGGTGCCCACAGAATCATTTCACAAAGGGTTTTCTACCTTCAAAAACTACGTGTGGAGTTTTATACAAACCATACAACAAAGGTTCAAAATTATAATAACGTTCCTATTCAAATGTTTGAAGTAACTCTATTTTAATAAGCTCCACCCGTTCCTATTGTACTCGAAACCCACTTTAATAGCGCTACTCCAACCTTCTCAAAGTACATAAACAGAACACGATCTTACATAATGGTTAATATCCTTTCTGTAGGTAGCTTCCTGGATCCTCACAAATTTTATATAGGGATTACGGTATCGAATAGAAAGTATCGATACTCTGTACATGAGTATCGTACACATAAAAGTATTGAAAGTTTTCTTAGGACCTAATCCCGTTCCGTTGGAGATCCCGGAGTCCTCTACGCAGCGCCAAGGACGGCCACAGGGGGGGTTTTAGTACAGTAAGAGTCCCACATAACCCTGTGTCGCTCCCACGGCACTGGGTACCTTTTGAAGGTTTCCCCCTCGTTAACAAATAAAAAAAATGTCATGACTAGTGCCCTGTTTCTTCGGTTGTTTTTTTTCGCCAGCCAATTCCGAATGCTTAATTACCTCGTGTAGCTACTATGGACGTATTGCCAAAAAGATTGCCGACGCCTATTTTAGAATGTTCGACGATTTTTTTGAAGATTCAAGTAAGTCATTCCTAAAATTTATTCGATACACCTATTAAAATCTACTCATTGAGTAATAAAGGACCGATATCGCAAGGGAAACTCGATAACACAAAGTATCGATACTTTACCGCGTCCCTAATTCTAAAATGCATGCATCTCATACCGGTATCTCGTTTATAAGTTCAACTTAGATATGGGATCCGTAGAATTTCTGAAGTGAAGTATGAGAGCGCATAGTGCATGGCATAAACAAAGTTTTATCTCATACGGTTGGCGAACTGGAAAAGCTGGAACTAGGTATGCACTCAAAGTAAATAGATATCCGACTTCAATTTGGCATTACTCATAGTGCATTATATCCTTTATTATTGTAAATGGTGGCAATACTGTTATTTGAGTCCAACTGATTTATTATTTTTGATGTGTTTCAAATAAATATTTTAAACAGTCATCGGTAAGTTATTAGCTTACGTTGCAATTTTAAAAGCTTTATAAAAATCGATAATAATTCTAGGTTGTACAAACATTTTTATTGAGATATCATACATACATATTTACATTTTGCAAAACTTATATACATAAATAATATTATATATAAACTATTATTCTATACTAACTATTAAACACAAATAATAATAAGTAATCTTTTTTTTATATTTATTTTTTGTATAGGCCAACGACGGCACTTACAAATTGTCAGCTACAATATTTTTCTTAAACTACTACCGGATCGGAATGCGACCTCTACTGAGAAGATCCGGTAAGAAACTCAGCGGGTTTGTCTTTTTTTTTAATAATAATTAATCTACAAATGATCTTTAATTTTCAAGTATAGTATTTCATTCCGTTAAAAATGGATTTCAGAGTTTGTGATATAATGATCAGATGAACTTGGAAAAATGCGATTTCGTCGTTGTGACATATAGAAAATCTATAGTATTATTAATAATCCTGAGTAATATTATTAATTTCAATTATTATGCAACATCTTTACGTGAAGCAAATATTTAGTAAAAATAACAGTACTTGCATCCCTATTTCTATGTTTCTAGAAACAGAAGTGCGGGGAAACTTGCTTCGACTTGCTTCGAATGCTTCGCTAAACAAACGCGTGATATGCCGACATGGCGGACGCGATCACGTACTTAGTGCCTCGTGTTTGTTAGAAAGTTATTTAGTTCAACATTTTGTACCACAAGTTTGCTAGAACGTCTTGCTAAAGAAATATTCTCCGACTCAACACTACGCGCCCTAAAGGGCATAAAGCATATTAAACTACTTTGTACATGTTTTGGATGCGTTTTGACTTTACAATGTAAAATATGTTTGTTATTTATACATAAACAGAACGCAGAAAACAGTGGTTATAACTGTTAGAAAATGATGAACATTATTTTTTTGATTAGCAATTAAGATTTCTTTAATAAATAACTGTTTACATCATCAAAAAAAATGTATTCTTTGGATCTTCCAATACATAATTATATCTACGTAGTAGTGTTGTACTGAATTTACAATTTTACATTATTTAGTAGCAATTAAGTATTCCATGTTTGTGAAAATGTTTATGTATGAGATGAAGCTTTATATATCAGATGCTTGTATGTTATAAGATTCTTTATTTTAATATTCATGTTTTTATTCACCAATAACAATTTTTGCGTTACACTGATTTATACCCCACTTGGGTTTCTTATACCTTATATATTTGTAGTGAGTTTAATAACTCACTACAAATCTTTCTTATTATTAAAACGCTGTCTCAGACGAAATATTCTGTAATCGTATTCTTATATAAATATTTGAGTACTACACTCAGACGTTCTCAAGAAAATATCGTGTCTCGAGTAGAGTATTAATATTGAATGTTCTGAACAAAGGCTCTAGTAACTGAACTTTTTTATAATATAAGAGTAGTCGACGAGCATGCAGTCCACCTGATGGTAAGTGGCTACCGCCGCTCATGAACATCTGTACTACCTGAGGTCGGCTATAGATGCGGCCACAGCCACCCCTGAGGACTAAGCTGGAATGCCTCGGAAAAGTATGTCTCCCCTACTACATCCTTTAAACAAGAACGCAACAGCGCTTAGCACTACTGTTAATAGGCCGAAATAGGTGTGACGGTGGTGCCACCGGTGTTGAACCAGAAAGGGTTCTACCACCTCAAAACATACCACTTTAAAACATAGGGGTGCTAAACAATAATAAACGCAATAATTGTACATAATTAGCATATTTTGCCATTGTTATGCCTTCTCTTGGATAATTGCGCGAGGGGCTACATTACAATAGGTATTCCAGTCTCACTGAACAAGAGTAATTTTGCCACAAAATTGTGTTTGAGCGTCTGAGTGTGTGAAGACACACTTAGAGGATAGTGGAGGTTCTATTGAATTGTAGCGAAGACAACTTTTATTTAAACTGAAAATTCAAATTATTCATCTTCAACTTTTGAATTTTAAGTATCTAGCACGTTTCAGACACTTGACTTTATAGATTCAAAAATCTTCGTAGGCTTGCACGGATTAAAAATAAATATATATTTGATTACTTATTTTTAAGTTTAATTTAGTTTACAATTTAAACAGAAATATGTAAACATAAATACACTCTCCCCCTCTAAAAAATGTTCAAAATGGCTACCAAAGAAATATCTAAGAACAGACATTAACGTTACGCCGGCGCCACAAATATAACTTCAATATATAAACATTACACGTCATTCGAGCTGGATATCTCGAGCAACTTCCCCTAGCAATTAGCGAAACCAATTAAATTGCAGGACTCTCGCCGTCACCCTCTGGAGAATCGAATTTGATTATAGAGTTTATATTGGCATTAAGAACCATAATTTGCTAGGAAATTGTTGGAAAAAATATGCAGAACTTCTTTCTATGTTCCTTTTTTGTGAATAAGTGTGTAGAGCATGTCACGTGGCCACTGCCCCTATTGGTACCCTATACATATGTCTCCCTTACCACACCCATTAAACCAGAACCCAGCAGCACTTAACACAGCGGTTATCAGGCAGAATAACTGTGACTGTGCAACGGCGTCGAACCAAAAGTTTGTTCATATTTAATAATTATCCAATTTTTTTCATTATTATTTTTATATCTAAAAAGAATTTTATAATATAGGAGTAGCAGGCGAGCATGCAGACCACCTGATGGTAAGTGTCTACTGCCACCCATGGACCCATAAGATATTCCTACCTGAGTTCGGCCACTGATGCGCTTCCTGAGGACTAAGCTGGAACGCCTCGGAAAAGTATATCTTACCACACACTTCAAAGCAGACAACAGCAGCGCTCAACACTGTTGTTATAAGGTAGAAATAGGAGTCGAACCACAAAGAGTTCTACCACCTTAAAATCTTCTATATAAAAATTTCGACCAAAGTAAATTCATACGGATAGGCAAATACAAATAGAACTGGAGTTTTCCCTGAAGTCGATCATAGATACAACCAATAACAAAATGGAAGGAAATACGGGCATGGATAACAACCACAATCGAACCACAGGGAGTTTTTCCATCTTTATGTAAATAAGAGCACTTTACATTATTCTACCTGGTTTTACCTCGCAACCCTTAAAGGTTCAGGATAGATTGCTAATGTAAATCTTAAAACAGCAAGGTAAAGAGCATCTTGAGACTTACAAACTCGGATATTTGGCAAATATAGAAAAATTACAAAACACTATACACATACATAAATACACACATATAAAGCACCACAAACAAAACCCATGAAATCAAAACGAAAATCCAAAAAAAATATATAATATGGAATTTCTGTTGTTACCTAGATTTAGTGTTTATGTAATTAGCACCAATTAAACACCTGAATTTAAAAAGGTAGATGGGGAGGAAGAAAAAAGGTAAAAAACAATACATTTTGAAGAGCAAGGTAAAATACAACAATGAAAATATGAACATGAAAGGTTTAAGTGTTTTTCGACAATTATCCCGTCTACATTTAGTCCTCAGGAAGCAATTAGCAGAACCAATAAAACGATCGCATTGACTTCGCCTGCCAGAGGACATTTGGATTTGATTATAAAGAATATATATATACAGTAAGTATATGAACTTCCATTTTATCAACGTACTTTCTCACGCATATATTAAGGACTTCTTCAGAAACTGGATGGATTTTATTTGTCTTATAAAAATCAACCAAACGGCAGTCTCCAGCTCCAAAGTAAAGTTCAGAACTATCTGCTGAACTCAAGTGTCTCCGATCGCATACTGTTTGCAATCTTCACTTCATCTTCCGTTCAGGACCATCAGAAAAGTTCTAAAAGTTGTTCATTATGCAGGTAAACAAATTAAAATAATCATATTGAACGGTTCGGTATCATTTTGCTATTTCAAATTATCCTATCAAAGTTATCAATCCCTATTTGAATGATAAGAAGAACAAATAGACCCGAACAACCGGATCAGTTTTTTTCCACGGAACCCTACAGTATCATTAAACTCCAATTCGACAAGGATTATTCAGAGAAATTCGATAAAACAGCGTGAGACAATCCCACACACGACTTCATTATTTCAGCATCATCCTACCCTTTCGTGTGCAGCAAAAAGAAAATGGAGCGCGTTTTGCCTTTTCGCTTACAAGACGACAAAGGACTGCTACATTGCCTTTCCCACTAATGAAACTTTTTGGTGCCAGCTCACCAATCCGATAATGAATCGCGAACTATTCGCTCGTTTCGAAATTGAAATGTACTTTGTGTTTGTGTTGCTCTTGATTCCCTTTTCAATCTATCCGGAGCTTTAATTCTTTTATTATCGTCCATATTTCTCATTGTGTATTTTACGGACTCACAATCGCTCAAATCGGAAAACAATATAGGTATATATCGCCAATATCCGATAATGAATTGCGAAAAACTATTTAGTCCTGTGAAGCGATACAACTATTATGAATGATTGTCTGATCTTCAACAATGCAGTTGACGATAAATATAATGACAATAAATATAATCTATTGGTTACTCGTTTACAAATCAAAGATATTCGATCATTAATTGCGCAAAGCTATTCGTAGCTCGTTTCATATCCATATTACGTAATGAATGGCGGAAACTATTCGTAGCCCATTGCATTAAGATGCAACTATTACGATTAATTATCGCATTTTCAACTATGAATCGACGACAGACGATGTCACTCGTGAAGTCTGTTCGTAGCTCGTTTGATATTTCAAGAATAGCTATTCAATAATGAATGGCGAAAACTATTCCATTCAAATTGAAACGTACTTTGTATCTGTTGTGCTCTCGATTCCGTTTCGAAACAAGAGATAATTTAAATTGAAATTCAAAACGGAGGTACAAATACGAGTATCTGTTGAACAGCGACGTTGAACGCCGAGCTGATAATTTATAATCAAAACTTGAAATCTGAAACTACCTTTAACTTAATATTGAACTGAAACTAATATTTTGTTGTTAATAGCATTTGCTGGGACTCGTCTGTGTAGGTATTAAATTTCTTATTTGGCTAGTAAAGTTAAGGTAAGAACTTTCACTATATTTTTTGGATTTTGAAAAAACTGTTTTCGTAGATAAAATACATAAAATACCATAATAAATGAAAGATTAAGATTGCACTTATATTTGTAGATATTTTAGATATTTAAACTAACAGTACCTAGCATAATTGATTCTAATAATCTCGTCTCATAGAAACTATTAATAATTACAAAATAATAAAAGCCGACTTCGTGAAAATAATTATCTTAAAGTAAAATTATCTGGAAGTAGTGTATCACACTCACGACTTAGACGAATCCAAACCGTTTGTTCTGGAGGGCATGCCAAATAATGAAAGATTAAATTGAATATATCTTTAAAATACATTCACCAAACATCTTTTCCCCAATAACCACTTCGAAAACCAGTTAATTCGAGAGGGATGTCAAAACAAAATCATTTATACGGCCCGAGGGTATTAACTAAACAAGCACTCGAAATCCGGTAATTATCATTGTCACAGGATCGTGGTCTCAATTACGGTGTGATTTGCAAGGTTTAAGGTTGAGAATGGCTTGTACTTGATCAGCTAAAAGGTCCGGTGGAATTGTAAATACGTTCCATTGACTATGGATGATGGGACGAAGGCCTTACGCCGACTATCTGAGATTGGGTATGTTGTTAGTATATAATATGCTAATTTAAGAAGTAGTGATGGTCTAATATCAGTTTCAGCTTTGAGGTCCATGTTCAAATCCCAAAAGGAGATACAAATTAATTATCACTTGTTTAAACAATGAAGGAAAACATTTTGTTAATAAGATTTAAGAACCTAATGAGCATTGAATCCACCAGATAGTATGTGGCACTGCAATCCATGGACATCTGTAAACAACTCTATATAGAGCAGTGACTCTACTTTATATTGCCACTCCCGAGGACTAAAATGGTTGCTTCATACGAGTATGTAAGTCATGGGCATTCACACTAGAAATAGGGGTGGAAGTGGTACCCATATCTAAATAGGCCAAAATTCGCCTAAAATATACCTATCATCAAATATAAGTGAAACCACGGGCTCTCACTAGTTTATTAGTAACACAAGAACAATACTCTCTAGGTAGAGCTCAAGTTTCCAATTACGTAGAGACAGACCCTTTCCGTTTCTGTTTGGCCCTAACAGACCCTTTTAGGTCTACGGGTAACCGCAAACCACTAACGACGCTCCTTTTACGGGCATTAACTTTCTCTATTATTGTAACTTACATTATTTTAAATTCTGAAGTAGAGACTCAAGTATGCCCTACCTCTTGAATTTAAATATGTAATATTGTATTTGTATAATGATAAATCAAAATTCAGAGATAGCCTAGTGATTGAAAGACAGCCTCTTAATCGGAGATCTTTCGATATTGATATCGAGATATTTCGATTAAAGTTGTATCTTGAGCTTAAATAAGTGGGCGATGATGTCCCTGGATCATTCTTAAATTGTTCTTCATGTTCTAAATTAATAGGTGTAAAATCTAGCCGGTCATTATTATTGGATGTAGTAAGTTTTATTAATATCCACTCATATAAATATACAAATATTGCAACAACAGCAACAATTAAACCTAGTGCAACAATTAACTGCAAAAATAATAGTCTGTTTGCAATCGCAAGTTGAATGAGGCACAAAATAAAGCAATGTCATTAAAACAGTTTTCCACGACTTGATTCTGGGAAACGCAAATTGGCGGTAAGTGCTCTAGAACGGCGCATTAACACGAGAACCCGAAATTTGCGCCTTCGTGCAGCAATTTTTAAACTAATATCAGAATACTTTGTTTAAAGTTGTATTTTTAGCTTAAATAAGTGTGCTATGATGTCTCTGAAAGTCTGAAATCATTCTTAAATGGTTCTTCGCCTTCTAAATAAATAGGTGTAAAGTCTAGCTTATTAGAGGTAGTAAGTTTGATTAATATCCACTTATATAAATATGGCAATAGCAGCAAGGAGGCCTTCTCGGTTAGGAAAAATTATAATATTTTTTTGTATGGAATTATCTATTTGTGTTTATTGTATATTTTTCGCCGAATAAATTATTTTCTTTCTTTCTTTCTTTCAAAGATGAAACCTTGTGCAACAATTAACTACAAAAATAATAGTCTGTTTATAATTGCAAGTAGAATGAAGCACAAAATAAAGCAATGTCATTAAAACAGTTTTCACGACTTGATTCTGGGAAACGCAAATTGGCGGTAAGTGCTCTAGAACGGCGCATTAACTCGAGAACCCGAAATTTGCGCCTTCGTGCAACAATTTTTAAATGGAAATCAAAAAATTTTGTTTTAAGTGGTATCTGTATTGAATTATTTTCGATTTTCATAAAGCGAGTACAATTCGAGTTCAATACATATAATAATTTAGAGATTGATCGAGCTTTGCTTTGATACTAATATTCGTGTGTGTGATTTGTCAGCATTTTTAAACCTTCCTAAATGATAAGTCTGAATTTACACGTATAATATGAGCTGTTATTTCCACTTACCTTAGCAAAAATAGACTTATGGTACGAGTATCTATAAAAAGTGTTGTAACAACTCTTAAGAGATATCACACAGTTCGGTTTTCAGATCCGAATGTAGCCGAGAATAGCCGATAATCTTTTTCAGTACATTAATAGTTGTGTATTATTCTATGAAACATGTACACACAATCATTCTAGATTTTCTTTTGTTTTTATTATCTTTCATCGTAATTTCGACTTTCAGAATGTTATCATTAAAAATCTCAAATGAGTAATGCTCATTACTTTAAATGGAAGGAGCTCCAATTTCTCTTACTACTCCAAAAACAAATCGTGTTTGTACCTTTGGTTTCGTGAGTCGTAGACAATAATATAGTGCCTCAATAACTAAGTAAAATATATATGTCGGAATGGAGAGTCAGGCGCACGAAATACCCGAAATTTATTACCGAGAATTGGAAATTACTTTTGGAGATAAATCTGTGATTTCATACATGGTCACAATCACTGACTTATAACATTATTAAAATAGCAGCAAGTTAGCTAACTACATAAACACGTTAACTTGAAGTCCGCACAATTTTGTATCTTATCCCTGTCCAATACGTTATCGGCCCATTACAGTTTCTGTACAACTTCGGCACGGTATCGGTATTCATCCACAACCTATTACTGTCCCACTGCTGGGCACGGGTCTCCTCTCATAATGAGAAGGATTAGGCCATAGTCCACCGCGCTGGCCAAGTGCGTATTGGTAGACTTCACATACCTTTGAGAATTTTCTTTTTTTTTTTAATAAATCTCTCAAGTATGCAGGTTTCCTCACGATGTTTTTCTTCACCGTTTAGCAAGTGATAATTAATTTCTAATACGCACATAACTTTGAAAAATCAGAGGTGTGTTCCTGGGATTTAAACCTCGGACCCCTCGATCGAGAGGCCGAGTTTCTTAACCACTAGGCTATCACTGCTTTTGTTTTTATTAAACTTATCTTTCCATAAGGAATATAAACTAAAAATAAAGCATATTATAATGAAAAAATATTATTAAAACCTTTATTCTGTAGGTGACACTAAAGTAAGAGCTTGTAGAGTCATTAACTCAAAAACAGTCAGCGACAATTGTATCAAATTAACGCCGAAATCTGTGCACAAGTGAAACATTCGAATTGCAGTAATTGACTTTTGCTTCCTTTAGTGCAGTTAACAATTTGTATGGTAATTGAAATTCCGTTTTCTATTTATTTAGAAATGAATAAAAATATGAAATAAGAATTGTTTATAGGAATAATTAATTCTAGTCGGAAATGATTGAACCACAGACCTGTATTTGTTGTGGATAGAACTGTAATGTTTACTAACTTTTTAATTTGAAGATGGTAGAATCCTTTGTGGTTCGACTCCGGCGGCGCCACACCAATTTCTGCCTAATAGTCGTATTAAGCGCTGCTTTGTTCTGCTTTGAAGGGTGTGGTAAGTGACATACTTTTCCGAGACGTTCCAGCTTAGTCCTCATTACAATTGCCTATTAATTCATTCGCTTTACTCATTCATTCATAAATTTGTTTATTCATTAACTAAATAGTAAATTAATACACTAGTTACAAAACACTACTTAGTTACTTAGTAACAAACAATTGTTAACTAGACCCTGCAAGTACATTATGCATTATACTTCCTCATCCCTTACTAAGTATTTAATTAATGAACACACAACTTACAAAACACTACTTAGTTATTTATTAACTCAGTACTTAGTTACAAACAATTGTTAACTAGATCGTGAAAGTGCATTACAGACAATGTTATTGCTTCCTCATCCCCATAAGCAATTCCAGTCGGGAACGCTAGAACTCCAATTGCATAGGAAACGCAAGTCACTGCATTATTCAATAGCTGCTAGCTTTTGCACCCTGAATTCACTTACGGAACGCTCAATAGTCTTTGATTTTAAAAGAAAGAAGGAAAGAAAGAAAGAAAAAAAGAACGAGTTTATTCCTATAAGAACAATATCAATTGTTTTAAAATCATTAAGAAAGTTATCTACATAATTAAGAGTTCAGATTTTCCGTGTAGTCCACAAGGTGACGTGTGATTTTTAAAACAAGTATGTAGCATGTTTAAAAAATAAGGAGAAACGTTACTTAGTACGTGTAATATTATATGTTGAAAAATCAAAAATTAACTAAATAATTAATTTCTATTTGTAATTAATTTCAAATATCTAGAAACCAAAAATACATGACTATTTAAATACTAAGTCAAATTATCAAAAAATACTAAAGAATCTAGAAAATATGGACAACTTTATACAGAATTTACAGAATACTGTAAAGAGCAAAATATAATAATCCGAGCGCTCGCTAAATATGCATTATAAAAATGTGGAACGACCGTGTTTGTCCCGACTTTACCGAGTTTGCTCAACTTTATTAAGTTATGCGAGAACTCTTTGAGATTTAAGGGCTTCAAAAGACGTGCTATTTTTAGTCGATCGACAACTTAGCTTAGGAAGGTTCTCGAATGGAGACTGCGTCTCGGCAAAAGGAGTACAGGACGCCTCCAACCAGATGGGTTGATGACCTGAAGCGGACGGCAGGACCGCTGGATTCAGACGGCTTAAGACCGGTCGGAGTGCAGCAGATCAGAGGAGGCCTATGTCCAGCAGTGGACAACAGCGAAGGCTGAAGGATGGATGAATGACAACTTAGCTGCTCTTCGGTAACTAAACACAATGATTAAACGTTATGTAAATATAGCAGAGCTCTCTATGGTTCGTCTTTGGAGGCACAACGCCACACCTATTCCTGCCTTATCATTTTTTTTATAATATAGAAGTAGCAGACGAGCATGCAGTCCACCTGATGGTAAGTGGCTACTGTCGCCCATGGACATCTGTAATCAACCCCAGATAGGATGAGATATTCCTACCGGAGGTCGGCCACCGCTACCCTTGAGGACTAAGCTGGAACGTCTCGGAAAAGTCTGTCTCCCTTACCACCCTTCAAAACGGAACACAGCAGCGCCTAACACTGCTGTTATTAGGTAGAAATAGGTGTGGCGGTGGTGCCGCCGGAGTCGAATCACAAAGAGTTCTACCACCTTTAACAGCAGTTAAGCGCTTTTGTGTTCCGTTTTGAAGGGTGTGGTAAAGAACACATATTTATTCGAGGCATCTCAACGGTAGTCAACGTCTGGTAGCAATCCAATCTTATCCGGAATTGATTACAGCTGTCTATTGGCGGCCACTTACCATGCGTCGCATGATCTTTGCTACTTCATTATTGTTAAAAAAAACTGAGGACCAATCACAATAGTTTTTAGACGCTCGACGCAACAACTAAACGCGAACTCGATGCAGCAGTGCAGCATTAGCAGTCACTAAAAGGCATTTTTTCGATGCCGCTACCGTAAGTCGCCAAAACGAGCCAGTACCGATGCAATCGCCCTAACTCGAATCGCTGTTTTTGAAAGTAGCATTTCTGATAGGGCCCTAACGAAAGGGGAACTTCGAAATATAAAACATGAGTGCCCAATTCGCAGTGACGTGAGATGCGTCTATTGTTTTATTGAGACATTGACTTTCAGAGCCATTAAGAAAATGGAAAATCACGATTTGAAATATGTATTACTCTTTGTTAGGTAAGTGTTTGATGAATAACCTCTTATTTCGAGTGCAACCCAAAAGTTCGTTTCTCTCTTTCATCTTACTAAGATCTGTCGATTGTTAAAAGAGAGGGAGTAAAGAGTCCAACTAAACTTATTAGATTAGATATCGGCGCTTCGTGAAAAGTCAATTATGCAAAAATAATCGTTATATTATTTCTTTTATAACCATGGACATCTTATATTTAAGTATATGGCCAAAAAAACACTTTTTCATATTTTGCATACTTAACTGATTTTGACTTTGAACAAATTAGAATATAGTACCTAAATTATAGCCTAAAAATCTTGGCCCTCACAATGATTCCAATAAAATTCACATGAGCTGTGACGTCACAACTCATTACCAGTTAACGAGTTTGCAAAAACAAGGCCCCCTTTGAATGGCTGTTGACTGTAAACTAAAGGTGTTTGTATTGATTTGCTCCTGAGCTTGTGTACCCAACGCCGAGGGTAGTGATAGCTCCCCCGACGCTCCCCTAAGTGTTACGTCATCGGGAATTCACCCCAAACTTAAACAAGTTTGCAACGCTTTGATTCCAGAATGCATTTATTTTGGAACCCCTAAATTTATGGTGACGCATTTGGGAAGAAAGGAATCTTATTATACCTTAGTACGGGATTGTCTTTTATCTTCCGTTCCGTTGGTCTGTTTGTCTAGCCTTAAGAGTTTGTTTGTAAGCGGTTCTGGTTCGTTTATGTTTATATATACCGACATTGCACGTGTGGTGGTAACATACAAGAGCCAGTACACAGCGAAAGGTCATTTCGACGAAAGTTTGCGACGGTCGTCGGCAAAAGGTTGCGGACAAAAATAATACATATTTTTCTATATTTACATACATTGTGTATTATATAAATAACTATCTATAGTAACACGTCCGCGAAAATGCCGACATACAGATAAATAAGTAGCTGGTTAAAATTTTTGTAGAAGTGTTATTTTAACTAATTTGTCCGAATAGGGTAAAACACAAGTAATTGTACATTGAATAATATTGTTACACTTATAATATTTAAAACTTGGTTCGTTAAGTAAAGTACAGTTTTTTCTTATTTTATATATTTCTTCCAATTGTTGTACTTTCATTGACACTATTATCACTCATTTTACAGTACTTTCAAAAACAATAGTGTATTTTTTTCTGCGAAAAATTTACTTGCATTGAAATACGCTGTATAACCAAAATTCAATATCGTTTATACGAACCATTAAAATCAATTGCATGCAGAAATAAAGAACACATCAGTAATCAAACGACAGTGCGTACTGAAAGAGCAATGGGTACGTTTGCGACTACAGGGGATGTAAAAATTTATGGAGCCATAAAATGGACGTAAAACGGACTTGAGCTCTGTCTGGTAGCGTCAGCGGCATTTTAAACCCGTGGGTGGTTCATTGCGTAGGTTTTAAAACTATCTGTCTAGGATAAATACGAAATTTTGCTGAGTGGGAGGATAGAAGAAAATGCTTAGTCAGGGAGACACAGAATTCAGACAGAATAATAGACAATAGTTATCCAAACCGGGTAAGTTACAAAGCTAAATTATATTCAAATGATCCTGATTCCAAAAATTAAAGCTTTCCAGTAAAAAAGTTCCAAAATTATTAGAATAAGAAATTTACCGTTATCCATAAATAACACAGAAGTAGATAAAATATTAAGTTATCTAAGTGTTTTTCTTTAATTTACGGAGTATTGTATATAAGAATGAAATGGAAATATATGTATTATTAATTTTAATTTCTTATCACAAGTTAATTCTTGAATCTAAAACTGTTCTTAAATGTTCAAGTTTTAAATAAACCCTAGAAAATATAGAGAGCAAAAGAAATAATATCAGAATCTTGCTATTTTTACCTTGATGTACGTACCAACGCTAGAATGTGTATCACAAACGGAACGGAATTGCCGCGGCAGCGTTGCGGTTCCGTTCTGCTCGTGACGTGTCTCCCATAGAAGTGTAATAGAAGCTTAACCAACTCCCATTACTTTGAGCTGACACTCAGTTCAGTCTCCGATTGCATTCGGCAACTCTCAACAGTAACGACGTAACTGCCGCAAACGGAACGGAATACTTTTATGTTCGCAGATAAGGCGTAATTTCGTTTGCTATAGAATACTGTTCGGACTTTTTAGCTAACTAGTGGGTACAAGTTAATTCGAACGATTTGTTTCGCTCGTATCATTTGCTTTGAGATAAGGGCGGGGTGCTATTTCATTGTTAATGGCTTAATAAACCCTCCGGTCGTTCATCCCCTGTTTATGACCGCTTTGATGCATCTATTAAAACGGTGATAAGGTTTGAATGGTAATAATAAATCAGGAAATGTCTTGCGATTTTCATAAAAATACTCTAAGAATTTTTATATTTTTCGTTATGTACGCTTGATTTTGTCTTTTATGTTCACGTATATTCGTGGGAGTATATTGTTATTTTCACTATAATTATATTTAAGCAAAGTATGTTCGGAAAATTTGTGTGTATTTACTACCTATTTTAAATTCCATTACCGCACGTTATATTTATAACAATTATTATTAAAACAAGAAACTCGACTGCATACAAATATAGCCTATGTCACAAAACAAAAACAAGTCTGTGACTCCCACAATTTAGACGAATTCAACATTTTAAAAGGAGGGCGTGCCAAATATTGTGACATACATACATACATACATACATGCACTCAAAAACATTACCCTCCGTCACATAAAAATACACACCTAACTAAACAAAGTCAGCAATTCGCAAAACGATTATTACCGTGAAATAACGTAAAATATCGCACATAATTTTGCCCAAGGCGCGTCATGGTATTGCAGGGTGTAATCTCTAAGGAACGCTATCCCCACGCCTCATAAAACCCCATAAGAAACTATAAAAACTGGATATGTTCATACATTCTTAAACGTACGCTCCGAATGGCTGTGTATGGTTTTATTGTTCCATTATAAAAGTAATTTTGAAATCTATTTGAAAAATTGGTGTCCTCCGCATTCAATGCTAATCCTTGGAAATAATGAAATAGATTTTCTCTTTCAATTGTAACTTAATCTTAGCGAACTTACAAGATGAAAAATACTCTTAAGATAAAGCCTATAATTATTTTTAACAATGAAAATCATAATATAAGTAGTAATTTTAATTATGTTTCTAAATAAGACCGCATAATCAAATCAGAGAGTGTTCCACCTCCTTGAAATTCACGAAGTCGTCGGCATAAACCCGTTCGATGTCGATTTCAGTAAATCGCATCTCCTCTATAAGTGAGAGATTTAGGCTATAGTCCACCGCGTTGGTCAAATGCTAATTGGTAGACTTCCCACAGCTTTTTCTTAAAGAACTCTCAGGTGTATAGGTCGCAATGTTTTTTTTTATTGTTTATGAAAGGTAGTCAACGCCGTCTATGAACATTTGCAACACCAGAGGAATCGCCAATGCATCGCCGACTTTCGATGAGAGCTCTTTTTGCACCTTTTTGAAGAGCTCCGTGTCATAGCGCTCCAGGAATACGTCAGAAGGAAGCTCATTTCACATGTCACAAGTTCGTGGCAAGAGCCTTCACCGTTATAGCAAGTGATAATGAATTTCAATCGCAAAGTATTTCAGAGCAAATTGAAATAATTTCAGGCAAATAAGGCACAAATACCTGAAATAGTTGAATGGGAGAAACGTTCCCGAACCAAGAATCCTCTCAAACCTTAAATTGTTTTAACTTTCCCGTTTTAATTAAAATCTTTCGGATACTTGCGAACTTCTTCGGACGACTTACCTGTAAAGAAGAAAAATGTTATTTAAACAATGTGATAAAAGAAAATTATAGGCAAAAACACAATTATTTAAACAGTGTTATAATAGGAAATTAGGGGCAAAGATACACTTTTATTATTTGGCTACGGTAAATTAGGGGTTTTCAACATATTTTTTTTAAAGAATAGATTTTTTTTTACAATATAGATATATTATTAAAAGAAAATTATAATATAGTAGCAGACGAGCATGCAATCCACCTGATGGTAAGTGGGTACTGCCGCCCATGGACATCTGTAATCAACCCCAGATAGGATTAGATATTCCTACCTGAGGTCGGCCACAGATGCGCCGCTACCCCTGAGGACGAAGCTAGAACGCCTCGCAAAAGTCGGTCTCCCTTACCACACCTTTCAAAACGGAACACAGCAGCACTGCTGTTATTAGGTAGAAATAGGTGTGGCGGTGGTGCAGCCGGAGTCGAACCACAAAGGGTTCTACCACCTTCATAGTATCCATCCAATGGCCCATTTGGACTAATTTAGTTTTCTCACATGGCAATTTTTGTGTAAATATACGTATATATTTATTCACGTTTTCGTACTTAACGGGAAATTCGTGTTTAACTTAAAATGCAAGGCAACAATCAAATTGATTACTTGATAAAAGCTACTGATTTTTTATCTTAAATAATTAATGACAGAAATACATAATTAAACACGAGTTTATTTTATTGACACCGAAATTATTACATGCGACATCAAACTTATTCAAGGAAATTTAAGAGTTCTAAATCATGTGTCTATAATACATTCATAAATACCTATGTATGTAATATGTATATTTAAAAATCTTGTAACATTCTTCATTAAAGGGATACGATATACAAAAAAATACATTGCTTTTATACAACGTTTTCATTTCAGGAAAATATTTTCGTAGCAAAATACGTCTAAGCCCTAACCACATCGCATGCCAATAGGGGCAAAACCGATAAACTTTGGAAATTGGGGTATCAATCAATACAATCCATTGTAACCCGACACAAATACATAACTTTTATACAGCCGGAGGCAATTCCGAAACGTATCTGGCTTATTTCTATTCAAAACGAAATCTCCTCAGAAAATGTTTTACTTTGCAAAGTTAAACGAGAGTTTGTCGGCGCAAACGAGTTTATAAACGAAATTGCAAAGGCGCGACACTGTCGTAGCTTTTCATTTAGTTTAGGCTCAAGCTAACAAGATAAATTGTAGAAGACAAGCTCTGCTCGCGACTCTGTCTACGTTGCTTTCGTTTTCAGCTGGACAGTACCCGTAGGTAAAGGAATTTTAAACATTTCAGATGTGTTTGAAATATATATTACGAGAACGAGTTACGAAATCGAGTATGCAGTTCAGCTAAGTAAGTGACCACTGCCGCCCATGTGCGATCAACTCCATTTAGAAGGCCACTACCTCTTCAGGAGAGAGTCGCCTCATACTTAGTCATCTGGCATCCAGTCTCTTTTACCGTAACGTTAACTGTTTATGGTAAAAATAATGGTGGTGGTGATATGTATCACCTCGGTGGAGCCATACTGTCTCTCCAACTTTCATGTAAAATATAACTTGTTGGTAATTAATTTCTTTATAAAGAGATTGGTGCTATGTTACCTAAATAGATAGATAGTTTAGGATATAAAACATAAGAAAGGACTTATCGTCTAAAAGCAATTTCTTTCAGACACCCTAAATCTAAACAAAGAAAGGCATAGAGAGAAATTATACTTTAAGGTAACAATAATAATTCTTTCAAACACCAACAACTAAGAGCAAAGTACTGTACCTTCAAAAGCAGGTATGGAACTAGAAATATACTTTATTATGAGAGAATCTTTAGAAAAATAACTTTCATTATAACTTAGCTTTAGGTAACTTGTTTTGTTATACAAGATGAATTATACTTATTTACCTTTATTGGAATTTATTGCTTGTTATATTTTTTAACTTAGGTAACACGACCCTGATGTTATTATTATTAGGTAAAAGTTGTTATGTCGAGGTTTCAAGGCTTTTTAGGTTCTCTATCGATTATTCTCAATACACTGGAAGCTTACGCACGAATTATTTCCGTTCTTTAGTAATGTATAAAAAATTACAAAGTTACGAAGGTTACGAAGAAAAAAGATTTGTTTTGTGTAGAAAATGAAAAATAAAATTCGATATTAGCCCCTTACCTATTGCTATTCTTACTTGTAAGGAATATTTCATACAAACGGATTATCGCTAATGTAATATTGTCATACTATACATTAATGATTTAAAGTGGAGTGTATTATTCTGGAGTGTAGAGAAATTTGCCTAAATTGTGAATAGATACGAATGTGTGTATTATCAAACATAAACTACCAGTTCTTAAAATATCAATAAAAACAAGAAGATTGAAAAGCAGAATTGTCTTTCGGCAAAACCTGTTTTATACGAGTTGGTCGCAGACACAGTCCATGGCCGCAGAAACCACTTACCATCAGATGAACTACAAGTTCATTTGCTATTACAAACATAAAATTATATACGAGTATAATATTTATAATGAAACCAAACATCCCGTTAATTTATATAACTTTAATCTATGGATATCATACCATGTTTTATATAACGCTTTGTCTCGTTTCATACAAAACCCTTTACACTTGAAGCCGTTACCATCTCATCTCATTACACGTCCCAGTAGGTCCAAGCTCCATTACCCCGCTTACTGGCAATATTAACGTGTTGTTCATTGCCAAGAAAATTTAACGTAGTTAACTGTATTTCATCTGGTATCAAGTGTTATTTATAATTAACTAGTGCTCCCTGATATACATATACTCTTCTTAAAAAGTCCGAACATCATCGCTACCTATCGACTCTAAAGGTATTGTTAGTCATGTAGTATTTTTTCAAGTTGGAACCAATGATATATATATATAATACAACTATAAAATTCAGTTGAAATTGATTGAACGCTTTCAGAGATTAATATAACGACTCATTTTTATATATAAAAGGTGAACATAAATATTTTACTTTTTATATTAAGTATAGCAGCGTTTTATAAACGTAATTAAAAATCAACAACATAAGAAATCCCTACACCAACTAGAGATTGTTATAAAAATATAGGAACAGACTGCTTGAATGTAGTCTACATCACTCCCATAATTTAAACGAATCTAACAACACCTGCGTCAAGCCCTGTGTCATTGTCCTGCAGGGCGCTCAAAAGAATGAGACAAAAATACGCTTAAAAATCCTACGCAGTCGGGTAAAAAGTCTCAAAACTGTAAGTGTTTACAAATATGAAATATTTTACAATTCAAAGAAATTGACAAACTAATTCAGTCTGCCAGACAGGGTAATTCACTGAAATTGTGTTTATTGAGTCCTTTGATTAACCATAAACATGTTTACCGTATAATCGTGGTAGTTTGGTACTCAAATACTAAGAAGGGCTCTTATCTTACCAATAAAATACGTTAATAGCAGTCTGAGTAAAGGTAAAGTTTGCATGGGCGCCGCGGGGTGGCGCTCCCTTCGCTAATGTAGGGTAACGTGACGTTTACTAAAAATGGGACATCGATTTATTTATTATGCTTTTTTATTAGCCAGATAAACCAGATAATAAATTTGAAATTATACAATACATTTTGATTAGCAGAATAAGACATTTCAAAGTTGAGATTAATTTATGAATATCGGACTATGTTTTTGTAAAATAAAAAAAAAACGTTTATTGGTATTTGTCACTTTTTATAACAAATTAAGAAAAATGTGCTCATTTGTTAGAGAGACTAATACAGTTTTTGACAGATTGAAATTAAGATTATCTCTATCGCTTTTTGGGGAACGGAAAAAATTTCGTCCTAAAATTCTAGGAGACACCGGGACAGAAAAACCGAAGACTGGACGGTCATGTTCAACACGGCACATAAAGTGCCGTCCGAAGTTTTTCTCGAGGTTATAAGGACGATAAACGAAAAAGGGACGTTCCTGTTCAAACTTAACGTATGGTTACATTAGTGCAGGGGGAAGATAAACCTATTTCAACCTAAATAACCACTTTGCACTCTAACAACAGACCTGAAGATCCAATTTGTGAGCTTCCCGGGAGGTAACGTAAAACGTACCAGCTACTGTGATTAGGTACGTGACGAAACAATTTGTAATCGATCAGCCCCGTACCCAGTGGAGCGTTGGAATACACTGGGCCAGTATGTTAGGGCCTTTTAAATAAAACTATATATGAATAGTACATAGATATTTACCTAGTAGTTAGTAGGTAGATATTTGAAAAAGTAAACAAACACTTTTGAAAGGTAGAGTCTATATGGTTCGACTGAGGTTCAGTCAGCGCCAAACTGCAAGTCTGCTCTAAAGTTGTTGCGAGCACGTAGACATACAATTTGCTATGGCGACGCGATTCATTTCTATGTTCAGAGCGAACTAGCAGTTTTACGCAGGCTATATCACAGCCACACTCTTTTCCAGCGTGTAGTTCTACATTTCGGTGGAGGGATGTGGATGCCCGCTGACTTTTTTTTTTATAATATAAGAGTAGCAGACGAGCAGGCAGTCCACCTGATGGTAAGTGGCTACTGCCGCCCATGGACATCGGTAATCAACCGCAGGTAGGATTAAATATTCCTACCTGAGATCGGCAGCAGATGCGCCGCTACCCCTGAGGACTAAGCTGAAACGCCTCGGAAAAGTATGTCTTCCTTACCACACCCTTCAAACCGGAACACAGCAGCGCCGAACACTGCTGTTATTAGGTAGAAATAGGTGTGGCGGTGGTGCCGCCGGAGTCGAATCACAAAGTGTTCTACCACCTTCAAAACATGTTGACTTACATATGTGGTGACCATCTTAGTCCTCAGGAGTAGCAACGCATCTGTTATAGCAACGCTTCAGGTAGAACCAGTTCTGAAGTTAGTAATCGACGTATATGGGTTACAGCGCCCACATATGATCTGGTAGTGACATTGCCACAAAAAGGCGTACTAAGGAAATCATTTTTTATCATTCTATGCCGTTTGGGCTGCCTATTCGAATCTAATGAAACCTCATACATTAAAATCCATCAACCCATTTAAGCCACAAGTCGAACCAAAAACAAGCATACTCTAAAAACAACCCTTCCACAGTCGGGTAAAAGATTGAGTTATTCCCTCGTTTTATATCTGACGGGACGTTGGGTTCACATTTGCGTGTGATACAATTTTCAAGGCACAGCCTAAAGCCTACCTCGTAAAATATTGCCGGGAACGCTCGTATGCTAATGTATTTTTATCGCATGCTTTCGGAATAGGTCGCTTGATCGGATTTACACAACGTAAAACAAACAACCCTGCGACAATCTTGTTGGCGTTATGGGTTAGAATCACAGTTTATGCGATCGAATGGTTGGAAAAACTGTTTTATATTTATTATCAAATAGTTAGGCGTCACAGTTTCATCCGGGTTAACAAACTGTTTGCGCATAAATTACTGCATAAAATATGTGAGTGCTATGTTCAACTATAACGACCATTTTAATAGACCTCCCTTATGTAAGAGAATTGTTGCTTCAGAGAGGTCAAGCTGTATCAAAGGTTCTAGACTCCCGATTTTTATCAATCATAGCCATATATTAGTAAAGATTACTCCTAACAAAAAAAATGTAACCAGTTTTAAGAATTGAAATAGTTGCGTAAAAAAGTTTTGCCACGTCTCCGTGCTAAAATGTCCCTAAAATATTTGAAATATTTATTTATTATGTAAATTACGCAATAATAGTTATCAGCGGTTTGTGGCTTGATTCAATTTCAAGGCGGCGAAGTATACTTATCAAAGATCATAGCCTAATAGCTTCCTCAATGGTCTTGAAATCAAAAAGACTTAGAAATCAGACTATTACTTTCAGAGTTAACATGTTCAAACGACCTTCAGCTATAATATTACTAAGTATAGTATAGATAAATTCGGTTACTGTTCATAACAGCCCAAGAGCCGTGATATACTTGCTATTAATGTGGCCAAATCTTAAGTATGAGCCATATTACCAGCACGTGATTTACGATAATGTTCGTATGCTCCATTATTTCTGATTACTTATTAAGCTTGTGCCTTGTACGTCATATTTTTATTATTTACTACATTACTATTGTAGCGAGCTGTACCTATTATATTTTTATTCTTTATAATTAATAAACATTTCTGTAAAAAATACCTGTATGTAAATATCGGTTTATTAAAATGGTGCATATTTTCCTGTAAGTGTTCGTTTAAACATAATAAGCATAAGCAATTACGTAGAATTTCCATCCAAAACGATATAATACCTAGATCTCCAGTTAATATAGAGTTCCCTACCCAAAGGGTAAAATTGAAACCCTATGGAAACGGAATTACTAGGCTTCCACTACAATAAATGTACACATGTGTTTTTTACAAAGTGTGAATGGCCGCTATAACAACAAATACAAATAATTATTTAAAAAAATAGGGTCCCCACTTGGCCAGCATGGTAGACTATGGTCTAAATTCCTTTTACTCTAACAGGAGAGCTGTTCCCATCAGTGGGACAGTAATGGGTCGACCACGACTACTATGCTCACTCATCCTTACACGATTAATCTTTTCCAGTCCGATGCATAACTAATGCGGTTCGCTTTGCACTGTTAATAGGAGGTACTTTATTATATACAATAAATTATGTAGCGTAAATAAACTACAGATATGTAGGTTTTCTCAATATATCTAAGCCACTAACATTATTTTTTTCCATGAAAGCTTTTTATTAATTGAATCTCTTTGTCTAATGTAATGTAATCCGCATTGGAGCAGCGTAGAGTCCAACCCTTCCCAGATGCAACAGAGTACCGAACAATAGGACATAAAGAGGTACAACCATGTAAATGTTCATTTATGTACTTAAGTTTCCCTACTCTCAAAATATACAGAGTATATATGTTAATATTAAACTCAAATCAAACTCAACTACTTAAACTTAGACTGCACAACTCGTACTAGGCCTAAATGTAGCCATCGACAATTCAAACTAACTTAACTAACTTCACTCAAACTCTAACCGAAGCTCTAAGAGAACTTCTCGTATATAACAGTATAATACAATTTGGTCCTATTTCTAAACATGGCGGTTTCTGAAAGCATAATAAAAGTCGAGAAGCGACGTAATATCACGTCACGTATCGTAAGGAGCGTATTCGAACTCAACTCAATTCAACGCATATTCGATAAATAATTGCGGGCTCCACGTATTGTCGTCAATAGACGTCAAGTCAAGGAGACAGCAAAGGAAATAGGCTCCTTTGATAAAAGAGCTCTTTAGCGCTCTTTCAACACGTCACGGTCAGCTCTTTGAGAACCATGGCGAAATTGATAACCGGGATGATTCACCGTCTTTTCTCGACCCTATTGATAGAATGTGACTGTATATAAAGATATTATGCGTTAGAAATCAATGTCTATATATTTTAAAACTTTAACAAACTGAGATTGCATGTAACTTAGAAGAAAACTTAAATCAAAAAATTATTAAATCTCCTGAAAAGAACTGATCATTTTCAAACGGCTAAACATTCGATGAAATAACCTCACAATTAAAAAAAGGCAAAATTAGTTCATCCATTTAGTAAGTATCATGCTACAGACAGGCACACTTTTATACGTGGACATACGTTAAACTAATAACCAACCTCTTTTTGCGGGTTATAATAATAATAAATCATTATAATTGAAACAATAAAAAAAAATAAAAAATCTACATACATTCAACTCTCATAATCATAGATACATATTAAATCAATAATACTAATGGTCAGTCTGACCCATTTTTAGAAGCAACCTTTGATCATAATTTAATATCGTATTGATCCACGTCCATCCCTAACAAGGTCTGACGCTCGAGTGAGCGCTCACCGGGCCGTGAGCTTCTAAATATCATGCCCTTTGTCAACTACCCGCGTTCGATCTATATAGAAACTATATAGTTTATGCCTATGGGAAATGTTAATTCTACCTTATCTATTTGTAAAATTAAGTTTGTCTCAATTAAAAATAATATTTATGTCTGTATTAAAAATAAATAATCAAATCCGTTTTTAAGTGGTTGACTATAATGTCTGTGCAGTAAATTACCTAGTGTGACAGTAAATAAATTCACATAATGATGCGCCGCTACCCCTGAGGACTAAGCTGGAACGCCTCGGAAAAAAATGTCTCCATATTTTCCAACCAGAACACAGTAGCGCTTAACATTGCTGGTATGAGGTGTGGCGTTGGTGCCGCCGGAGTCGAGCCATAAAGGGTTGTACCACGTTGAAAACTTACATGGGAATTCTAGGTGAAATCTCTTTATGAAGAGATTTTACCCCAAAGATTTTACGAAATAAGAACGTTATGCAAAGTAAAGACATGAATGTCTTGAGACCCAGTTGAGGGTTAATTAAAATTTTATCCTAATTCCTCCTACGCGTTTGTGAAAATGTTGACCTAATTACGAGTAGAAGAAATACGAACAGTTATAGCTTAGTGGTTAAAAACTCTGCCTCTCAATTGAGGAGTCCAAAGACCAAATCCCTCTGATTTTATAAAGTACGCACCCTATGTGCGGATCACAAATTAATTCACACTTTCTCAAATTTTGAATGAAAACGTCATGGGAATCAAATGGAAATGGAAAAATCTCAATATGATGAATATCAATGCACTTAGGAAGCACCATTGTCTGTGGCCTAAATCCCTCTGATTCTGAATTCCGTGCCCAGCAGTAATGAGTTGACTAAGAAATTACAGCATAAATTTCGTACTTTTACAACATAAATATCTGGAAGTGGAATATCGGAATTATCATGGAACTTCATCTTTACGATCGAGGGAATATGAAACTTCATAAAAGTTTTAATTAGCGGTTTCTGAACAATGTACGTTTATCGTCAGTAAATTGAATTCGCTACTTTGATTACAAGACTGAATTGCCTTTTTGGAAGTTTTGATTGATTCTCGTTCGTACAATAAAAATGCCAACATTTGATATGATAAGAGATTTCGGTTGATCGTTAATTGACCTAACTTTTATTTAAGTATCTCTTCTTCTTTTTCTTTTAATGCCTCTCAATTCGTTTTTTTTTAACCATAGTAAAAGAGCGCAAATACTGTTGTTGTTTCGTATAATATACATACTTCTAGTTCTAGTTCTTCTTCTAGTTCTGTATTTTTTTATGAAATATTAAAAGCAAACGACCTGTTTATGTTAAGTAGTTAACGACGTATGTATATGGATATCTATAACGGACCCCAAAGTTATTTCTGACACCCATAGGCCTATATAACTGACTGCAAAAGTAGATAAGAGTCCAGATATCAGGGATGTGTTGCTACTGCTGATGAGTAAGTTGAAAGACCTCATAATCTCTACTTGATCACACTGTTAAAACCAGAACATCCTGCATTTTAAAAATAAGTTTAATAATACGCCACCCCAATGAAACCAAGTAAACTTCGTCATATTTATGGTAAATATGATATCAAAGTTTAAAAATTACATTTCACCAAGAAGTACGAGTAATATGAGTGCGCACGTAAAGTATAAAAGCTAGTATCGTTGTTCGCAAGATGTTTGGAATATTAAGTCTTTGCTCGTGTCTTGGATTTACAAAATTTATATTTTATACCAAGTCTCCGATGTCAGGGACATTTTGCGAGAAATGTCAAGGGACGCTTCTTTAAGTAATACGCCTAATACTGTATAATATAATACTTTTTCCGCTCTCTTCCAAGCTAGTCCCTTGGGGTCATCCGTGATCGATTTTAGGAAGGACTTGAAAAATTTAATACGAGATAACCATGTAATTCCAAAATTCACGTAGTCCTTCTATAAGCCCTAAATAACACTTCTTCTTTATTAACCCTTAATAACAACAAACTTATATTTTCTGCCTAATAACAGCAGTGACTCCGCTGTGTTCGGCTTCGAAGTGTATGATAAGGGGGAAGCTTTTACGAGGCTTTCAAACAAAAACTTAATTTTTTCCTCAGGAGTAGCAACGTAAATGTGTCCGACCTCAGCTAGAACTTTAATCCGATCTAGAAATCCTAACAGATATCGCACATGACTTTATTGGCCAGTAGGTAAACTGCATAACTAATTGTAACATTACATCTGAGTCAAAATCATATTTTAGCTTCACAACACTTAAGTACTGTTTTCTAAAATTAAGTCACTTACAAGAAATACGTTATATTCAAGGGTGTCTAGGCAATAAATTGTACGCCACTAGAGGGCGGTCGCGTGACTGTAAACTTTATACGACGTACACCCGCCCAATCAGTTCTCGCAGCCTGATCTTGATAGGGCGATAGCGGCGATTCTATTCCGTGTTACTTACTGTACGGCGGATTGGATTTATGTTTAACTTGGATCAGGTTGGCATGAGCAAGCTTCCTTGGGATTGAAAATTTTAACGTGGAGAATGCTTTTCGTTTTATTTTATATTATATATTTTATGCGACGCTTATTAAGTGACTTATCAAGACAGCTTAATATTTAAACAACTAATTCTTGCATATTCATGTGAATGATTGTGAAAATTTCACATAAAAAACCATTCACCTCGATACGTACTAAAAAAAGTACTTTCCGCCACTATTTTATTTAATGCCGTCTAACGCCATCCCATAGAATCACTTTATATTATTGTTGTCGTGGCTCTAGATTATCATAGACTTTTTATATCTATTACTATTACAGTATAACGATTAAAAGTCTGTAGATTATTAGACAGTCATTGTTCAATTTTTACAAAACATTCGATTAACTGAGGATTATTGCAGTTAAATTTATTACTTATAAGCATATATATTACATAATAATCTTCGTCACCATCCGATTATGTACAAGTTTTTTGTATCCCACTATTTTTTCGTAGAAAATTACCTGGAAAATATATTCCTCAGACGTTACGTCGTTCGCAGAGCTTAGAGAAGCTTTATAACGTGAAAGTTTAATAAAATTGCTCGTAAGGATGCCTTATAAAGCTTTATTCCTGTATCAAAAGCTCCTCTCGTAAAACGCGATAGAAAACTCATCAGGTTTCAAATCAATTAGTGTCTCTTGAAAATTGATACTTTCATAAAATTTTAATATGGTAGATTATCATTAAATCAATTCATCTTGAGTAAATAATTATAAAATATTAATAAAGGACGTCTCGGGAAATTCCTCATTGTAAGAATTTTTACATTTTTGGAGTTTTCGCAGTGGTAGCGGCACATATGTGGGCGACCTCAGGTTATCTGGGTTTGATTACAGATGGACATCTGTAATCAAACCCAGAACATTCCATCTCATGGGCATAGACATGAGCGGCAAAAGCCACTTACACTTAAATCAGGTACACTGGCATGCTTATCTGCTACTCTTATATTTTAGAAAATAATATGAAAAGAGATTTATAAAAACTGCATTAATCCCCTAATATCGCAATTACGGTTGAAATCTTTCATAACAATAAATATAGTTCAAAAAACTAAAAAAACACGCTTTTATGATAAAATTAACTAAAAAGTAGAAAATCTAAATTAATCTAGGAATCAATTAAGGAACAGTAAATAGTATAATTGTGAAATAAATCTACAAAGTTTTAACGAAATCTGGCCGTTTAAAGTGGGTCAAAATCGCGCCCAAAGAAGTCGGTTACAAACATACAAACAAACATACAAACATACAGGTGAAGCTAATAAAAAGCGTGTAAAAAACCTTTTAGTTTTTTAAAATTGTTAAAAGAATTTAAAAAATCAGTTCAGAGATATCTCGTTTATTAAATACAATCCACTTCACTCCACTTTTCCAGATTCACTACGTACGAGCCAATTCTATATAAATTGAAGCACATTGTAGAGAAATATATAGAGTCGCTTCAAGATATAGTCGCTCTACCTTTTGTGTCGTTTCCTGTAAAGGATGTTACCCAAGGGTCTAAGAATTCTCTCCACATACACAAAGTTAACTGAAGACTTTGACCTCGTTAACTGGATGGACTTTATATTTTGCCGGAAGAATATTCGAATAACCAACATTTCCTCATGAGAGGTATTTTCATTTATATGGATTTTGGAAAAGATTAGAGTAAATAGGTCATTTTTCTTGGGTCTATGTGCACATGAAATATGCAGTGAAAGACGAATAAATCGCAGCATAAATTAACCCATAAAGACTTTTCAGTTACGTAAAGCCTCTATTAATTTGCACTTATTTATGCTTTTGTATTACGATGCATTATGTATTATGATTGGAGCAGCGTCGTGGTAAGCTGAGTGTCTTAACCACGTTTATCCCAGTTGTAATACCCGTATCTAACAGAGGGTTACGTAAACGTTTGCAGTCATTAGTGAAATTTGTATCAGTGCGTTCGAATCTGACTTGGCAGCGAGGTATGTAAAAGACATCACAAAATCAGAATCCCTCTTTGAACTCAATCATTATAACAAATGCTGTTATGTAACAGTCAGTGGCTTTGAATCTGGCTTAGAAGCGGTATACGGAAAAAATCGGATCATCACAAAATGGTAGCCCTCCTTGCACTCAATCATTATAACAAACATTGTTATGTAACAATCATGGGTTTGAATCAGTCCCGGTCCCTTTCTAAACAAATGGCGACCGGCCAGCGGCTTTCGTTACGTTTCAATCCAGTAGGTATGATTTATGTGCGGTGGGTCTCCGCCAACCGCGGCAGATTGGGTTGGATACAAGCTGGATAGTTTATGTTGATTTGTAGCAATATGTCTTGGGCCTTCGATATCATATTATATTTGTTTAAGAGAAGCAATATTTGGAACATCATAGACCAGAATATAAATTGATATAAATTAATCGGAGTGTAAGTTAAGATTGGAATGTTTGGAATATCGCAGATGAACATCTATAGAGATTACCCAGTGTATATTTCCATTTTCGATCAATCTAAAGCAATGATTGATTAATTAATCGAGTTTAAAATTGTAAAACTCAACAGATAATTTGTTTTCCCTAGATAACGTTATTTATACTTAAGTTTGCTTCAAAATATTGGTCTCAGTTGCTAATATTTATCAAAGTATAGCTACTTCAAGATCAAAGTAATTTATCATAGACAAGTTATACAAATATCTACATTTTTTTAAATAATATTCTTTCACAGTGTTATGTATAAATAATGAAGTCGATGTTTCACTTTGTTATCACTTCATGTGGATTTGAATTAGTTACATACAAATTCCTTTTTTTGTTTCGAATTACCTCCATTCGTTTAAAACTTTACAAATATGAATTAAAATACCGGTATGTATACCATGTATTCCATATCATATTAAATTCAAATTTTAATCAAATGCAAATCGCAACGTAACCACACAACCACATTTACACGAGCATACCTAAGATATAACATTTGCAGGCGGACAGCCAAAACAAACATTCCTAGCAAACATTCACTGGTCGCCCGAAAACCGCAACCGGCTAGTAAAATATATACCTTGTTTAAATTTAGAGACCTCGATATACCTGGTGTTTATTCTGGAAATAGCACTATAATAAATAAGGTTTTACTGTAGGTTTCATGAAATGCCCTAAGTATATTTATTTAAATAACAAAGGATGTTCTCTTTTAGGGTTTATGTAAAACTACCCTTGTTAATTCATCTATTTTTACCTTCATACGATTATATACAAATATATATTAGTAGTAGACCTTTAGAAAGTTAACTTTTTTACATAATTAAGTCTCGTGCCACTCAAAAATAACCCACAGGTAAATTATAAGATGGTACTTCATTGTATCATAGAAGGAAGAAATGACGTCATATGAAAGCAGCATCACAAATACATATCAAACTTCGACTATATTTAGTCTAAAGCACATTTAATATAAAAGAATCACATTTCTAAGCCACACAACCTAAAATAGCCGTACGCCTGACAGTTTCTTGTATCATAATCCTTTATACCCACGCGACCCGCCCACACACTCCCATTACCCTCCATTCACATCACTGTATCAACAGAGTCACTTAACTTGAGAACCTATTGAGGATCCATTTAATTCTACGCCCACTCTTTCCTAAGACAAGACGGCAAATTATTTGAAATGACAGGAAATCTTAAATCAATAGTTTAGAGCACGAAGAAATCAAACCAAAGAAATAATACTATAAATGCGCAGCGAAAAGTCAGGTCAGGTCATTGCATAGAATTTAACTAATATTCACTCACGAGAATTATATGAGTAAAAAATGATTCTTCAAAAATATTAAAAATCACATTCTTCAAATAGCCAATTTTATATTACATACCCTTAACTGTCAGTCTTTAATACGAGTATGTTGACTTGGTACTTTGGCGCTTATCTAGCCATCATAACAGAGAGCTTTAGGTATGTAAAATGAGTTTCAGTAAAAAATAACTTTTGATGTTAATGTTAAATAAGTTACTATTTTAACTCTTAAAAAACAAAGTCATCTAAATAGACTTCTAGTAGTAAGTAGTATTAATGTTTACATGTTGCTAGTTATTTAAATTAATTAACAAAAAAATACAAAAAAGTTATGAACACGCTTTTGTTCATCAAAGATTCATTGTCCCACGCGTTTACACAAACACGTTTTAAATCTCTAAACGTTTAAATGTTCATCAGAGATTACTCATTATCCCACGTTCTTATCAAACACGTTTCAAATCCCGCCTTTAATACAAAAACTAGAAAACCCACTTTAAACGTCACGTTTAAGTGCTTCACCAATAAAGCTGACTTGTCCAGTCCATACAAAGATAAGCTAGTCTAGTCTAGGCATGTCTAGGTCAGGTAGGCATGTTCCAAGTTTAGAAATCTAGTCTGCGAGCTATTCCCACGCGGCGTTTGTTAGCGGCTCCAAGTTATTCAATCTAAATGCAATATCCTAGAAGGCGATAACAGATTGCATGTTACAAGTTTATTTTAAACTTTGCAAGCTCATATTAAACTTGCTTTGAGCTATTCTGGTAAATAGCGCGCGATACTCAAAGTTTGCATGTGTAATTTCTTATGTGGTAAATACGTATGAAAATTACTTTACAATATACTAAATGTTATGCAATTCTGAAGGTTGATTTTGATTTTGATTTTTAATCCATATCTATACCAATTTTTAGTAATCTATTAATATGTAATCATTGACAAAAAATGTCACAACTGCAACGGCGGCAATCTTAAAGTGGTTAGCTTTTTACCATAAAATATCGTTAGATAGTGAAGCATTTGATAAATAATCTATCTAATAACTTCACTACTAAAGAACTTGTATCAGGATGTAGGATATATCTTATTTACTAGCATATTTTGTGACTCACTTTCTTAAAATAGTTCTATCAGTACAACCAAGGGTGTAATCTAAATCCTTGTTCATAATATGCAAGCCAGCCAAGACAATAGCCTAGGGTATCTTATTACCTCCATAGTTCATTTACTGTGAAAGGTCTTACCTTATTTTTTAACCGGCTTCCTAAAGGAAACAGATTGTGCTACATACGTCCTACATTCATTACTAAAGAGAACAGAATTACATTTACGTACACACAACGCCTTTTAAAACAGAAGATTAACAAAGAAACAAAGCAGAATATTCAAAGCGTAACGTTGGTAGGAATGTTACTGAAACGGTCAACACGTACAGAGGAGCAACAAAATTCAATGGTCCTTTGCTACGTTACACTTCAAAGTGGGCAATTTTAAATCCTCTGATAGTGTTCCAGAGGTGGAAGTTTAAAGGATGTTTGAAATGTGCAGCGTCCGAATATACCCATTTTAAATATAGTGTGCACTACGGCTTAGATTGCTTTATACGGCTTTTGTAATTAAAATCCTAATGAAGTTTTTTTTCTACAGCGTGCTGGCTTGTATGTAGTCTGTTTCAAATTATGCAGTTTCCACAGACAAACAAAACCCTTTCCCTACCGCCTGTCAAAATTTTTCCTACTATGTGGTCTTATGGATTATGGAATTATGCGTTGTAAAATTATATCCCACCAAATAGCCACTGCAACTGCTATATAAGTCTTCTTACTCTCTCTTCATAATCTTTGCGAAAATCTAACATGATAACTAATAACTTCCCTTCATCATTTTCACTGATAACCATTTCTAATAACGTCAAAAGATCAAAATTAGACTAGAAATCGAACATAACTTCATGTTGTTAAATATCAAATCACTAAAATGTAGTATGCGCTACACGGCTTAGATTACTTTATACGGGTTTGTAATTCAAATCCAAATGAAGTTTTTTACTACAGCGTGGCCTTTATGTAGTCCGTCTCTAATTATAAAGTCTCTAACTATGTACTTTTATGCTGCCAAACTTCTCTATTTTTTTCCCAGCGGCTGTCAAAAATTGAAATCCAGGTACTAAGCATTTGATCCTACCATATAGTCAATCCAAACTGTACTTAGGTGCCCTCTCAAAGTGACATTCACGTATTAAGTCATCGCCCTATGCCAAAGGTCACACACACACGCATTGCGAAACTCTTATACGAGTACAGTAGATAATTTTCCTTCATCGATAAAACTGATGATTATTACTAATAATTTCCAAAGATCAAAGAGGAACTTTAAATCGAACTCAACTTCGCCTTGATATATATCAAAGCACTTCAGCGCTTTCAGTAATCTGTAAGTTGAAACAGAAAATGTACCGAACAGCATCCATTCTCACATCCCCAGTAACACGTCCCGACGTCCATTATCGTTAAAAGTCGCGGGTTCCATTCGCCTCGATAAAACCCATTTGTCTTCAGGGTTAACGCTCCCAATTGAGGTAAAATGTTAAGCCGCCACAAATCATATTTATACTTTGATAAAGCCTAAGGATTGTTTCTTGTACAGGGAAGGACTTAGGGAAGAACAGGCGGAGCTACTGCCCCGTACCCCCACAAGAGGGACCCCCATATATGAAATGAAAAAAATCAAATTTCGATGGGTGAGCAATTTTTACGTTTTTTTTTTCACTCTTTTCGCAATTAACCGACTTGCATTTACTAATTACTACATTCTTTGTTAAAACTATTCATTTGTTGGCAGCAATTTTGAAAAACTTGACAAATAATATTCCAAAAATAATAAAGAGCCTCCTTCATTTCCCCAGGGCTTCCAGACCACATATTCGGCCCTGTTCATAAATATTATGTTATCTGAAGTAAACGCTTTATAGATTTTCCCATGTTATCCCACGAACACAAACAGTTACCCAAAGATAACCGGAAAGATATCAAAAGATATTTACATTTCCGCCTGGCTGATCAAACTCGGAACCTTTTTGATAACACACTGATTCTAACTTCTGGACGGAGAGGGTATTTTATAGTAAACATATAATAATAATATGTCGTCAACTCATTACTCGTACTATCCCACTGCTGGGCACAGAGCTTCTCTCAAAATGAGAGGGTTTGAGGCCACAGTTCACGGCGCTAATTAAGTTTGAATTGATAGATTTCACAAACCTCTATGAACATTTTTAAAGATTTATTTTAAAAATATCTTAAACATTTTGTAATTTTCATAACTTCCAGATCAAAAATAAAATATTCAAAAAACCAAATAAAAACATCGAAATTTACTAAAAACGAATAAATCAAGCCTTAGATCAATCATAGTAAATACTAATTTACTATTCAACTTCAAATACTTCAACTTCAACTTTTATACATTTTTCCTTAATGCTTTGTGCATTAAAGATTTTTTTCCATTAGGATTTCCTTAAAATCCGTAACATTTCAAAGTACACAACCTCCATTTCTATATAAATATTTCAAAGATTCACAAATTGTGCTCAATATTTCACAGCTCCGGAATAGTTGGAGCTTTCGACTTTGAAACAAGGTTCATTTGTCTTCCTTCAGATTTCTCGGAATAAGTAGAGTACAATATATTGAGATATTCGCTACTATAAATATTTATGCCAACTACCTTGTAGGTACCATTATTTATCTAATTTTTGGCAAAATGAAATGTAGGGTATGTATATGTCGGCTAAGTATATGACGAAATACGATCCATATACTACCTATTTGTTTTATACATATGTACATATTATTAAGATGTTTTTTTAATATATTATAGAGAAAAACCAGACAAGCATGCAGTCCACCCGATGTTAAGCAGTTACTGCCGCTCACGGACATCTGCAGCAACCGCACCTTTTTTTTTTTTTTTTTTGTTTACGAGGGGGAAACCTTCAAAAGGTACCCGACGACGTGGGAGTGACGCCGGGTTATGTGGGACTTTTACCACACTAAAACCCCCCCCGGTAGCCGTCCTCAGTGGATGGCTAACACACATGGAACACAACCGGAGTCCTCCGAGCGCGATGCCCCTATCGGGCTCTGCCCTTGGGGGAGCAATTTACGCTCCTTCCGCATACCTGGTGTTTACGACGGTATGCGGCCACACACACCGCCGTCCTTCCCGGGGTTGCTTGTTGGACGGTTCGAGCTCCCACTCTTGCCGCCCGCAATCCCGGAAACCCCCTTTTAGTCGCCTTTTACGACAGGCAGGGGATACCGTAGCCCTATTCTGGTCCCGGGACTACAGGGACAGCAGCAACCGCACCTAAGACCAGATTCCCACCTGAGGTCGACCACAGATGCCCCGCTACCCCTGAGAACTCAGCTGGTATGCAGAGAAGTATGACACCTTGCCACATCCAAACCAGAACACAGCAGCGCTTAGCACTACTGTTATTAGGCAGAATTGGTGTAGCGGTGGTTTTAATGTTAACATAATTTAGACTGAATTAAGTTATTATTGTCGATAAAGCCTCATCAACCGAACATAAATTAACCTTTTATTGATCATTTCCACTGATGCTTTTTCCAGAAATAAATGTTCAATGGAAGAGTTCATTATCTCAGAATAACTTGCAGGTTTCTCATTAAGCGGCATGTAGGCGTTCATATCTCACACTTACGTCAACTTCAATCTTAGTGAATATCACTATACTGTACTAAGTAAATAAGATGTAGGTGTAGGTATAACAAACTATTATTAAACGGGCAATTTATTAAAGGTGTATATGTATCTATAAGCTTTAATAATGTAGTTAAACAATATAACTAATTTCCTTAACAGACTTAGTGATACTGCTTATTAAAGTGGTCTATATTTAATACAATCAGTTAACTTATAAAAAACTAGGTAAATATGGAAAAGTAGGGTAGGTATTTGTACTTTAGTAACACAAAGTAAATTACCAATAACGAAAATCTATTAAAGACATTTTATAATTATGTGTTGACGTATTTCGCAGAATATTACGCAGAAACGTATTATTACGCAATAGAAAACCTCCAGAAAGCCAAAATGATTTTACCAAACAAACCATATTTTCTATACAACTAGAAATTGCAACACAAACAAGAACAAAACACTATATAACTCCAGAGCGCACGTGGGCGAAAATTTTAAGAATTTTCCTCCATAAAAAACTTAATTAAGTTCCGGCCACGAGGTGAAAACTCGAGAAAAATTCGAGTGACGCCTTAATAAACCCCACATTACCTCCGCATCGAATTAATACACGCTCTAGATGAGCATTTTCTTTTCGTAAGGGTGTAGGGTTGTTATATTTTTGGCACAGTTTCTTATCGATAAAATTCGTCATTTATAATGATCATTGATATAAAACATGATAGATTTTTAAGCTTAACCAACGTTATAAGTCTTACCAAGGTTTTGCATACCAGAGACAGACATTTGACAATTTCTACTTCTACTAAAAAGTGACAATATTCAATTTTTGGTAAGATAGATTAATTATGAATAACAGGCAAGAGTTTTTAAAAACAAAATGCATTGACATAAATGTTCATAATCGTATCGTACATGAAGCTGGAGTATATGTGACAATGTTATATCTACTGTCGTTGAAATAACAATTCTGGAAATTCTGCTAAGATTGGTGGTAACAGCAACATATTTACTACATTAATCTAAAGAATATCTAAAATATAATTTCAACAAATTTATTTACTTAGTTACCTACTTCGTTAAACACAACACGCTTAAACTAACAAGAAATTGCGCACCTTATTTTTACAAAGACCAGAAAAAAACAAGCACTATCGACATAAACCAGCAATTTCCTTACATCCCTAGCTGTTAGAGAGCGTCACGTTTCCGTACTCAAGGAATTTCTCATTTAGGCACACAATCTATGCACCTTGCTACAGTTACTGTTAGTGACAACGGAAAATGCGGGAATCTCACGAAAGTACACGTAAGAATACTTTGAGAGACAAAGGAGAACAAAAATGGAGCTACATGAAAATACGGTGCGATGCAGAATCATTATGAGTAACCCACATTGTTTTGTGGGTGTCGACGATGGTAGATAGAAGTTTGAAATTAAAAATGCAACACAAAATGGAGTAAATAAACCATTACTATTCACAGAAAACAACAGAATAAACAATCAAAAAGTAGAATTCAGAAATAAAATTTGAAGTGTCTTATGTCAATCCAGACTTATTATTAGGCAGTTTTAAATATTTATTTAAAGTGTCGAGAAGGATAATCATGAATATTCTTGAAATGGACCAAAATAAACCGACCCGAGTTGTTTTAGGTCATAATTGAGAATAAGGCATATTTAGGGAGTATTTAACAACAACTTATCTATTAAGAGTCTTGTGAAATGAGTCATTCCATTACAACAGGATTGTTGTCCATCGCTTGATCGTAATGGACTACTAATGCTGGAATTTAGAGCAAGAACCGCTCAGAATACATTAGAAAACCTAGACTTATTGCGAGCCAGTCTTGCAACGTGCCAGATGGAAATTCTCGAATATTCCCGAAACCAAGTCGAAAATAAATCGACCCGAGTAGTTTAGACCATAATTGAGACTAAGGCATGTTTAAGAGTGTTTATCAACAATTTATCTGTTAAGAGTCTTGTGAAATGAGTCATTCCATTACAGCAGGATTGTTCATCGCTAGATCTTAATAGACTACTAATGCTGGAATTTAGAGCAAGAACCGCTCGGAATACATTAGAAAATCCAGACTTATTGCGAGCCAATCTTGCAACGTGCCAGATGGAAATTTTCGAATATTCCCGAAACCAAGTCGAAAATAAATCGACCCGAGTAGTTTAGGCCATAATTGAGAATAAGGCATGTTTAAGAGTGTTTATCAACAATTTATCTGTTAAGAGTCTTGTGAAATGAGTCATTCTATTACAGCAGGATTGTTGTCCATCGGTCGATCTTAATGGACTACTAATGCTGGAATTTAGAGCAAGAACCGCTCAGAATACATTAGAAAATCCAGACTTATTGCGAGCCAGTCTTGCAACGTGCCAGATGGAAATTCTCGAATATTCCCGAAACCAAGTCGAAAATAAATCGACCCGAGTAGTTTAGGCCATAATTGAGAATAAGGCATGTTTAAGAGTGTTTACCATAAATTAATCTGTTAATAGTCTTTTGAAATAGAGCAAGAACCTCTCGGAATACATTAGAAAACCTAGACTTATTGCGAGAGTCATGAAACGTGCCTGGTGACGAGATGGAAATTCTCGAATATTCTCGGAAACAAGTCGAAAATAAATCGACCCGAGTTGACCCGAGCGAAGGGCTTGCGACGGATCGATGGGAACTTTGAAAGGTTTCACCGATGCGGTACGCAAATAAAACTTAGGAATGAATAATATATCACTGAGTTAGTTGGTATAAGACAAAATGAAGTGACGTATTGGTAGATTAGAAGAAGAATTATATCAAATTTTTTATCTGAATCTATTAATGTTCTTTTTAAGTAAAAATGTTAATATTTCAAAATAAGCATCAACCCAGAACGAGATACTTAATAAAAAAGTGATTACTTAAGGATCAAAAATTTAAAAACAAGTCTCCAAAATGTAGGTAAAGCTTTTTCATAAATTGTGTCATTTGAAATTATTTTAAAATGTAATGGTTTGTTTTCAATCAAATGATATAGATGTAGCTGATAAGTTCATACTATCTATGAGTCCTGGTGAAATTTGCATTTCTTATTTGAAATCATTACACACATAATAGGCGGGTCTAACATTACAGAATCATATTCGTTTGCAACAATTAAAACAAAAGACATGTCCCAAGATGTAACATGTTCAATTCATAAAATAAACAAAATTTCCTTTATAATGAAGATAAGTAACCTTAGCAGAAGATCCTACCGCCTTTCCAGCAAAACCACATCACATGCGTCTTATTAGGTGAAATTTAATTAACTACGACATACGAACGTAATTAGGAACAATGGAGACATCAACACGGTTTTGCTGAAGTGGTGTGTCACTGTATTATAATCAAATTCTTAGCTTGTATTGTGACATTAACAAGAGAATTGAGATCCGTATCCGTAAATATCCTTGGGGAAAACTTTTATGTTCGTATCCGTATTCATTAAATTTTAGCTGATCTTTAACGGATTTCTAATCTTAACCGTATTCGTGAATATCCGCGCGAGACATCTTTACGTTCGTATCCGTATCTTTTACTTTTTAGCGGATCTTTAACGGATTTGCAATTTTCACTACTAGAGTTCCAGATACATCTACGTATCCTTATCTGTATCTGTGAAATTCTAGAGAAAACTCGTTACTTTATAAATAATATTTAATATTGATCATAATATTTTACCAAACATTTACAACATCCTTATGTCTTATATATCCTTATATATTTTTAAAATATAAGAAGAATGTCGTGTGCAACACTGAAATAGTAATAGAGTTAATGATAATCGTTTATATACTTTTAAATAGTTCAAATAAACCTTATCAACTAAACTAAATTGTCATAAAAGTGTAACTTCTAATAAAACAATCGTAAAATCTTATAATACATAACTATTAACTGTACTTCTAAGTTTATGATGACCAAGTTAATTAAACTATTACAGTCTGTCCGCGATTAGTATTGATTTATGGTGACAGACGCATTACGAGTGATATAGTCCGGGCGGGAATGACAGTGGCAATAAATCCCACCGTTTTTGGGACTGATGATGACAGGTAACGGCCCTTTTGTTTTGTTTAAATACTCTTTACGGACCGTTATTTCGAAATTTATGGTCACCACAACGATGGTTCCCCCACAATATTGTCCACAATTTACGAAACTTCAGCCCCGCGTACCGTTATGGTCATAAAGTTGACAACATTAATTCATTTATTTCCGTTTAACATTTCACATGCGAATTACACACCGTTTACCCTCCCTCGTTTAAGCCAGAATAAAGGGAGAATAATTGAACATTGATTACCTTACAATAACATTGGAAATTTATGGTGGCGTTTCATATAGAACTTTACAAAATACTGAAATTAATTTTCTGGAATTCAAATTTTTACTTTCAAAGTATAATCAATGTCATAAAGGTGACAAAAAAAACACACACGGTACAAAAGTACGATAATAAAAAGAATATTCGATTAATTGTAACCTTGTAGTTAAAGTAAATAAACATAGATGTAGTATCCTTTTGTCTTACTTACTTTAGATAACTTTGTATAGAGGCTCGACATTTATAACCGACATCCACGGAAACCTAACATGGGAGCGAAGCTATATTAGGGAATAGCCTATCCACTATACCAGACTAACTATGGTAACTAGCAAAGCAGCAAACATTTTCAAGTGTACACGATTTATATCAATTAAGATATGTCTCAGTAAAAAGAGCTTGTAGTCTTTTAAACGCTTTTTTACATTCCTTGGAATTTGGTGCTAAGTTCAGAACCAGTCGGAATATGGTGCCTTTACCTTAGAATATCATATAGTTAAAACACAACGCATACGAAACACACAACGCACACGACCAAATATGACTATCGCTATAAAATGAATAATTACAACTGAATGACAGCTGTAAAACTTTGTACTATCAGGGTCGTCATTATGCAAGATAGCAATATTGTTTAGTGCGTCGGTCTAGACGACACTCGTAAAATATCTAGACTAGATACAATCTGTGTATAATTAAATCCTAAATTTTAATTCTCTAAACTTATTATCTCAGATAGTTTGTTTTTATTACAATTATCGCTTGTTAGTGTTTGTTGCTAAAATAAGGTACATTTTACTGATAAGAAAATTGTATTATATATGATAAAAGGTCGCGTGAGTAGCTTTTCGAGTAGGATTTACGAATAAAATCCAAATTATAGTAATTCTATCTCATTGTAAGTCCTGTATTGTTTTAATGTATTAAATAAATCGTTGATCCTTGAAAAGTAACGTAAAATTCTTTGTATATATTTGTTTGTAATGTATAAATAATATTGTATATCCTTAAACAGAGATTTAAAACTTCACTAAATTGGAATATACTAATGTAAAGTTAAATTATTATATTATAATGGAATATATTTCGTTTTATTTTCCTTTTAAATTTTCTTTATATAACAGCATATTAACTAATTATCAAAGTTAACTTTGTACACAAGAATACAACAAACATAATTTTAAATATTCAACTTAAAATAACCTTTAGAATTCTTCGCCTTTGATCAAAGCGTTGCATTTTGCATCGTACGAACGCTATTGTGACCATACTTTTTGAAAACATTATACGTTTCCCGACAAAGTAAAGAGATGAAGGCAGTAAATCAACAGCCCAACAATGCCACTAGTGAACTGCAACAAAAGCACAATAAAAGCTACTCAGCATTGAAATAAATAGGGCAGAAAAATATCTGTCCGCATTTTTCAGCGCTGAAAAACGGAAGCCCGTTTAGTTGGCATATTTCAGCGCTGTTTCAGTGGACCATTCTCTAAATTAAATTCTCTATTCGAGCTTTTAGTGTGAACAAATTATTGCTTGATAGATTGGTTAATTTTATCATATAGAGTATTTTACGATACCTGCTGAACTCATTGCTAGGTAAGGATATCAAAATATTTTTATTCGACGTTAATTTTGGAGGGACTAAAATTGTTTATTGTATTATTTTAAAGTTTAAGTGACAAACTGATAAGTGCTTAATAACGTACCTGTTAATGTTTAGATTTTCCAAAAAGAGTGTTAAAATGTTTTAAAACGACTTTTCTTAACCTAATTCCCGGATGGTTCAGTGGTAAAATCGTCACGTAAGGCAGAAACGTTATGTCCCCTTCATGTACTCAAACACCTTTTATTTCTGTATTGCATCAATACCATTTAGAGATTGTATCGGAAAAAGTGTTTTTTTTTTCTTTATTTAACCAAAACTAACATCCATTACATTAAAGAAAGCCCATTCCAAACCTCCACTGACGTTTATGGACCCATAGAAGAAATTTAGTTGCCACTAACGTATATTTTAGGATACAAGATCCGCCTTAAACTCTACTTACTACTTTATTACTGTAATTAATAGTCTTGCAGATTCGAACGAACACATTAAACTGGGATATAGCAAACTTAAATAATAAAAAAATCGTAAGGACCAAAGAATGGGAAGTAAAGGAACAAATGGTGATGGAATCCAATAAGTCTGAGAATTACCCAAAAGTTCTCCAAAAGTATGTGAAGTTTACGAATTGGTAAGCAGTGGTAAGTGAGGAAGTGGACAATGACCTTCTTATAACATAGAAAAAAATGTATCCAGCAATAGAACAGAAGTATAATAATATGAGTAACTAGCAATTTAGATTTCAGCCATATTTTACTTTTGAGAAAGTATACAGATTATTTCCGATTTACAGTACTACTGTACATAAATATAATCAAGTGTTAGTGAAAAAACAAATCAAAAATAAAATAAACCACCTAAATCTAGCAGTGTGAGGAAACCTCCCAAAAATCATCAAAACCAAAAATCATTTCCTTAAAATTTTGATATTCATACGCGATTATTCGTAAAAAAAAATATAATAGAACTAAACATTGAAATAGAAATATTTTTAAACCACCCTGTGTAATAAAGCGCACTGACGTCAGTCTACAAAAACCCACAAAAAATCTCCCAACAGAGTCAGTAAAGTGTAACTAATTTGATTCAGGCCCGCTCGCCCCAATGCTGAAATATAATAGTGAAAATTTACACAACAAACCCAACCCTAGTGTAGTGATGTGACGTAAATACCAAATATAGGCTTACAAAAATATTCCTATAAAATACTTGTAACAATAGGATTTTTCTACGTATGTATTATTAGTGGGAAATACTTCCTTATCTACTACTTATATAAAAAGGATCACGGCACACAGAACTGTGCCTTGGAGTACAAATTGAATTTGTGCTTGAAATGGATTGTAACTAGCGAATGTAAGCATACACACACATGTGTATACAACACTTAGGTACTGCCACATAAAATAATTATTAATCACATATTTGCTTACTTTTTGTTGCTTCACACACCATTGACAACTATTTTTAAAGAAAATCACGTTAGTTTCCTCGCGATGTTTTCCGTCAACGTACATTGTTGACCGGTAATTGGTAATCCAACAGCAATCGTTTTATAATCCAACATATATGAAAAACGGTAATTTCTGTTCTAACAATCTTACATCTCTCTGCTATAGACTTAAAACCACAGATTTAATAACGATCTCCAACTAACTGCTCTTTAGTACAGTTACCAACATTTTAAGGCAAAACGGGTCACTAAATTAACCCGAATGCATTAAATATTCAGTGCCAGTACTTCACGGGCTGATTATGTTAAGGAAGTCACGGCGCTCGTGAAATTCAAAAGTAGGGAGGACTTCGCGTCAAAGATAAACTCAGGAGTAAGCGTCCTTCAGATAAGCCGCGGTGACGTCACGGGCGGCAGCGAGTGTAATAAATTCATAGGCACAACTCGGATGACTCCTATCTCATTTTTCTTATGGTTTTATTATAAGGAAGTGATAATAATAAGTGAATTTCTACATTCACAAGGCTTAACGTTACATTGCCGCATCTAGCTTCTGAAATGCAAATAAATAGTCGACAGTCAAAGCTACAATTACTTAATCTGTTTGGGTCCTTAACCTTTCAACATGTAAACAGATAACCCATAGGTCTCCAGGGGGAAACCTTCAACCAAAGGTACTGTGGGAACGGCATGAGATTATATGGGGTTTTTAACGCACTAAAACCAACCTCGGTGGCCGTCTTCGGCGCTACGTAGAGGACTCCGGGATCTAAAAAGGAACTATTACCTGAAGCAAGTAATAGTCTTGATGAAATCGGTTCAACTTTTATTAAACTCAAATTGGGACTTTGAGAGATTCAAAGAAAAAAAAGAAAAAAATCCTGAAGGTTACTTTTTTAAAATGAGCAAATAAAAGAGGCAAACAATACCTACGGTTACTTCTTTATCACATTATGAGAAGATTCTACCCACGATCTGGATTATGTACCATAACGGAGTGTCATCCATGGTGCCTTAATGGTTTCTTAATTAAAGCGTATCTGGCACTCGCCCAGACTTCCCAACTTCACAATACCGTCGCCGTCAAATTTTCATAATTAGCTCTTTTAACAAATTACCAAGAGAATTTTCGGTACCTAAGTTTAGACAGTTGTTTCAGCACTAGCTTAAGTATTAATTCGACATCAAAAGTATTTCGTTAGTAATAAAATATTTTACTAAAAGCATCGGCGTTAACTTATGGCTCTTCTACTGCTGAGGACTGGTCTTCTTTCAGAGTAAGAGCGATGGTCATCTGCGAATTGGTAGGTTGTTGCTTGCTTGTTTTCTTGTTTGCTTGCTGGCTTGTTGTTGTGCTATTGAGAACTTTTTTAAAGAGCACTCGGACATGTAAATTTCTTGGCGATGTTTTCCTTCAACGTCGGAACAAGTGATACTTATGTTATGTGTCATACACTCTACACTAGGTATTATGAACCCTCTGAACCTTCGATCAAAAGGCAGAGTTTCAACTATTAGACTTTCATTTCTCACCCTCCACCAATTGAATAAACCATCTTTTTTTCTACATCGCTTAAGCCTGTCCCTTAGGGCTGTCAACTCAGAGCCACTTCCTGGCCTGCCCTTAATGAACATAATCTTAATCAAGTTTGCCTTTTCACTGATAAATATTTAACGAGAGGACCGAGTGCCACTTTGATAGCTTAATTGTTGAAATATTGTTTTTGTTTCATTATTGCTGTCTTTCTTAATGCTAAAGGCAAATGAACCTGACCTGGATTTTTCCGAAATTAAAAGAAATGTTTGATCAATTTTTTGCTTTCTTACAGCATTTTCAGGTTAATACTTTTTCAATTATTATTACATCAATTTAATTAAGTGACTTATATTGAAAATTGAAAATGATTTTATGTCTAAATTTTTCCATCTGTTATCCCCTTACTGGTGCCTTTAACTTTTACGACAATACATATTTTGTTCCACCCGATATTCCTCAGTTGCTTCATATACATTATATCTTTATTTTATAATTCGAAATTTGAATTCCAATCTTGATCAGCAGTATTACGGTAGTCAAAAAAACGTGCCAGTAGACTATCACTGCTTAGTGCTTATACCTACAAACTTAATTCCGAATTGCAACTAACGAACGTTTTTCGATGTGCTCTGTATCTGACCTATTTGAATCAGCGATTTTAAGTCAAAGCGTAATTACGACGTAGAAACCCTTAAAACTTTCACGTCCAACGTAGATGTTTTAGAAAACGAGTCAGTGTGCCAGGGCCGAGCACACTTGAGATAAGGCGAGAGGCAAAGTGCCGCCTTAATGAGAGCTTAGGGCAGTTCGCCGCGCCCGATGTGTGAGGGTAAGTGAATTTGCTGAATAAAAACTTCCCGGGAATTTCGGTACGAGCGAGATACGTTAATGCTTTTACGCTTCCATAAAGTCTTATTATGCTGTCCGTGATAACATGAGATATAGTCAGGATAAAGATATAAAGAATGTTTTATTGGTCTATATGGAGGAATATGAATGTACTGTTTTGAAATTAGATGTCTCATGCTAAAGGTTCTGGATTTGTATCCTAAGTGCCTATGATTTTCGAATATCTACTTCAACTACTTCATTTGGCTTAACTGTTAATAAAAAAGGTTAAGACAATTTCCATGCTTGAGAGAAAGAAGTTTGAGGATTTGTTACCCAAATCCTCGAAGGTGTCTGATATCTTCTAATCCATACCTTGCCAGTATAGTTCACTTTGCCCTTAACTAAATTTATCTCACTCCTCCGTGAAAAAACATCTTCCGAGAAATGGAACAGTCATGGGCTGATAATGATAGCACAGGTCAGTGACCTTTAAGCATTTTAGATTTATGACTACAACGCCAGCATTTACTAAATCCTATGTAGGCAGAGTGACATAACAGATTGGCAAAGGTAGCAAATCGATAAGCGCCATTGCACAAAGAAGTGATAAATGGGGCCACCACTCGAATGAAAGGACTGATCTTTTTTAGTTCCTATTCATGAGTTCAACCTTTTTTATTTTTTACGTAAGTATAAAAGATTCTACGTATTTGCCGCAATTCTTATGAAAATCTGATTCATATACAAGTTTTACGTAAAGTTTAGCAGACACTACAAGATTTGCTATGCACAGTGTATTCTTGTAATTGACTACTTCTTCTACCAATCTATCTATCTCTTCATTTTTTGCAATTTAAGGAGTTTTGTTTAAATTACTGTTTGATAGGACATCAATTTTATCAAATTTCACTAATTGTTTGTTTATAGTTACTGTTTATACATCTACACTTTTCCCTAATTACAAATTTATGCAGAAACAAAATTGTTAAATGGGTTCATAAAACAAATATACGAATTCATGTCAAATAAAATAATCCGCTTAAAGATAATAAACCCACTAATTAAATAAAAATAATAAATACCGTAATACACAATGAGCTTGCCTAACGCAATTATATGGAGCTTACGACCCTCTTAAACTTTCCACAATTTGTTTTCAAAGCTTACGGGCTATATATTGTTCCCAATTATTTCTTTATTCGCAAATTGTTCTACTGTCTCTTTGTTCTAACAATGTTCCGAATTAAAATTTCGTTGGGAAAAACCCACTGTAATTGTTTCAGCGTTCGTCAAAGGAATTTTTTCAAGGACAGAACAATAAAACAGTAATTAACAAAATTGTAATGTTGATAAGCAATACCTTGATATCGGCTTTAGCACAAATACTCTAAATAAATATCTAAATTCACAATTTCAAATTCGTCAAGAAGTATATTTCGAAAATGATAATTTCGATATCAAGGAAAAAAATGTGTAAACCAAGCTTTACTTTGTGATACGTTAGTTTTCAAAATCTAGTTTGGCAAGAATCCAAATGATTTAGGTTCACTATGACACAACCCCTTCCCCAAAGCTAGAAAGATCGATTTTGCTGTAGATTGATTGCAATTTAAGTGTTCCAGTTGAATATGAGAATTGATTGTATTTCTATACAAAATACCTATATATTAGTTTTATTCAAAAACGAAAAAATATTATTTCAGTAAATTTATTTCACCAAAAATAACTTTTCATCAACACATTGGTGTGGAGTTTTAAAACAGTTAAAAGTAATTCGTTAGCGGCGGAGACGGCTTAAGACCAAAGCTGTGACATATGACCTCCCGTTTTATTCGCAAGTAGAAAAGTTGCCTGGATTATTTTAAGAGCGAAGGCCAAATGAACTGGCCATGAGCCAGGTATACATCGAAGGACGGCCTTACCAGCTCATTTATTTTGCACCACTCTTTATGACCTTCATAAATAATTCCTAGGAATGCTATTAAATAGGAATGCAAATTAAAGAAATGAACGTTAAAATGCACACTATTTTTACAGGGTAATCTTAATGGCCCGCTTGCAACGCAGAATGAAATGAACAAAAGGTGGGAGGAAATAAATTAAAGAGTTTTGTCACAAGCAAAGGATAAGCGTAAGCCAGGCGACGTGACACCGCTGCAAGTGAACTGTTTAAAAATAAACTGTGCTAAGAAATTATACTAACTGTTTCAGGAAATACGGAATGTTGCAGAAAACAGTGCATCAAAATGAAAAGCAAAATTGTTTTTAATCTCAAGTTAAACTCAAGACTTGAGAATAAATAATCATTAAAATGATTTTATTGTTTAAAGATTTTAGTCAATTGAAACCACAACCTATCTCATAACACAAAATAACTTTAAGTTAATAAGGATATTCTCATTATATCATATTCTCTTTATACACAAATGATTTTCAATACAAATGTGACGCAAGATTGCAAAGAACTGGCTGGGCATGGCAAAAGTCAATAGATATGAAAAAGCTAAGTAGATGTTCTCTAGCTCGAATGAACCTTTAGCTAATTTCAAATTACAACAGCAAGTCATTAATTCTAACAAAGATCCAGAAACCTTAAGAGCTAAGGTCCAAATATCAAAGGTAGCCAAGAAACATGACATTGCAAATTAAACCTCTCCAGAATTCTAATGTCGTAAATGTGACACAAGAACAAGATTTGAATTGTGTAAAAACCTGTTTAAAAGTTGGTCGAATCCATTAAGAAGGTCATTATAAAGGTCGCTGGTGACCCAAAGTTTTAATGAGAAGATCCCGAGGCGTCATCGTGGGAGAAGATAAGGGAAGTTAGGGCTGCAATATCTTAATTCGGTTGGGCTTGGAAAACTCGATGTTTTCTGCCGTATAACTTTGTGTGTCACTAAATAATAATTTGTGGTTGAAATTGATATAACAATAACGTTAACGTCTTCTAACAACATTAATGTCTTGTTTACAGCTAATTCTTTTCGCTTTGTATCTTGAAATCAACAATAATTTAAAAGTCAGTCAGTCGGTTAAAGTTACGAAAGTTTTAATAGTCACAGGGTAGGTAATGTAGGGTTGAAAGATTTTAAAAATGCTGTACTCCTCCTACTCGCATTCCTGCCTTATGGTATCAGTGCACCGTTTCTGGGTTATGTCTGCATTGCCACAGACTAAATCCACATCGAATTGACACATAACACCCCGAATTAGTTCTCAAGGGCACCAAAGTATACGCAACTTCAAATAAAACTCCGATTTCATCTACTATTACCTATAGATTTCATACGAATGACCATTTATAATCCTATCAATTTAAAACGTACTTTAATTTCAAGTAAAGTCTGCCTTATCCCGTGTCTCCCGATTATATCAACAAACAAGCTCGCCAGCCCTGGAGACGTGTAATCCTCGGCTAATTGATTCGCAGTCGAGTCATCTCCGCCGGGACCCTCATTGTCCTGATAGTGACATATTGTGGACGAGGAAATGACTTTATTAGCAGTATCTGGGAAAGTTGGTACGCCTTCAGCTTATATATTGCAGAGATAATTAGCTTAGCCTCTATATACTATAGGATTGAGTGTAAGTCAATCTTTTTTAACCGACTTCAAAAAGGAGGTGGTTATCAATTCGGCCGGTATTTTTTTTTTATGTATGTATACGAATTACTCCGCCGTTAGTGGAGCGATATTATTAATTCTTTTTTTATTATATAGAGACGAGCTGGAAGTTGGTCCGATTTAAATATAGTTAGGATCCATCGATGGGTTCTGGAGACAAAATATGTAACTCCTCAACCGATGGGTATAATTAAGTTTTGTTTGAAGATATTTGGTGTAGGTTCTAATGAAATTGCAAAACCAGTTTATCATTGACTATTTAAGGGTCAGATAATGTGGCTCGGAGTCAAAATATGTAACTCCTCAACTGATGGGAATAATTGAGTTGCGTTTGAAGATATTTGGTGTAGGTTCTTATGAAATTACAAAGCCAGTTCATCATTTACTATTTAAGGGTCTGATAATGTGGCTCGGAGACAAAATATGTAACACCTCAACCGATGGGAATAATTGAGTTGTGTTTGAAGAAATTTGGTGTAGGTTCTAATGAAATTGCAAAGCCAGTTCATCATTGACTATTTAAGGGTCTGATAATGTGGCTCTGAGACAAAATATGTAACTCCTTAACCGATGGGAATAATTGAGTTGTGTTTGAAGATATTTGGTGTAGGTTCTAATGAAATTGCAAAGCCAGTTTATCATTGATTATTTAGTTAGGTTAGGTTGGAACATATAAGACAATATAAAACTAAGCGAGCAGGGCGCGGCAGCGCCCTGCGAGCGGGCGGTTCCAAATCAATGTAAACTCAGACCTTACCTTCATTCATGATCACGTTAATATAATTTTATATTGTATTAATATAAATGTTAGTATGTCATCACTAAAAAGGGTGAAAAAAAAAATTTTAACAAAAAAATACAACAGACTTCTATGTCACTACAAAGTAAAAAATAATTGAAATAAATGTTGGTTTAGTACATATTTCTGAAGTCGGCGCTCATATTAGACACACTGTTTACATCGTCATCCAACGAAATATATTGAGCGCCATTTCTTTGTTTGGCTTCAGGTTAAATCTCCAATTATGAAATTGGTTATAATGAGCACTTATTACATCTGGTAATGCATTTGAAAATTACATTTTATAAAAAACGCTGCCGTCTTGATAAAATTATGAGTTGCAGCCATTATTCAAGTGGACTGCATGCTCGTTTGCTACATCTACTTAGAAACAAAGATACAAAAGCAATACCTCGTTAGGTAAGAGACAATAAACTCAAAATCAAATTTCGAGGTTGCAGTGTCATGGCTGTAGCAACTGTGTACTTGCAGGTTCATCCCCGAAATATGGAGATCCTGGAACCAAGTTTGCATGCATAATTGATCATGCATACGTCCCCGTTGCTGTGACCATGTCTAACAAGAATGTCTATGTTAGCCACTTATTTATATGACGCTTACACATGCAGCTCAATCAGTGTGTTGTAGACATTCTTATAGACAAAGAGACTTACTTAGAACAAATTTAAATTTATCAATTATCCTGAATGAGAATCAAACACACAACGTTGGAATGTCATATTCAATCTAGGCTAAAGTCACTAAACATCGAATTTCCATTGTCATACAAACCAAACATATATGCAATATTTCAACTCAATCGATCGAGGTCAACTGGTGTTAAATTCAATTACATGATTTGACCCCACATACTAAAAATATATTATAAATAAAAGCTTACTATAAAAACATTTTACAAAAACGATGTAGATTTAATAAATAGAACTTGAATATTTACTTTCATAAACATAAAGAAATCATTTATTAAAAATCTAATACAACTCAAAAGTCGTAACTAGAGTCATAAATTCAACTAGCTTTAGTTGATTTGAAATATAATTTCTCGGGCGGAGGCTGCAGTATCATACAGGCATTACAGCCCGCAATGCGGCTAGTCTCATCCCCGGGGTGATCTACGCTTTTAAAATAATAGCGCACAATATCCTGCTCGGGCTTATGTACTGTCGACATAAGATTATCTATGTTGCAGGTACTGTGAAAATGTAGACATGTGTACAAAAGCCTAGAACAGGAATGATGTATTAATTTACCGTTATCTTCAAACATGGTCATGAAAATAACAATGAAATATTTTTTCTTCAAAAATAATATACTTTACATAAATTAATAAATTACTTCTGAAATCAATTGCAGGTAGCAATTATTCGTCTATCGTGTTTCATGTTAAATCATGTGGCGACCATGGTGATATAAAAAAATAATTGACCGGTATTGAACAAATTTTATCCTACTCTGGAAGGCAGTATACAGACTACTTTTTTATGTGTTATATAATGTATTATAATGTATGTAATTTTTAGCAGTATCTACATGTATGAACTAAACGTATGTATGAACAGTATGTGTGACCTAAACGATTATAAGAAAAATCATGTACATACCCATCTTGTCCTCAATGTTCTTAACATTCATACATTAAATACAATTTTACATATAAAAACTACTCACAGAATTTTATTTTACGAAATCATCAAGAGCTATATTTTAGGAAAAGCGCATTTTACATTTTTTGTTACCCCCTAGTTTAATGAATACTTTAACTATAAGTATGCATCATTTCCATTACAAATGGCTCTGTATGGCTCACAATGACGAGACATCTTATTCCCCTTCATAAGTTATATTTCTTTGTATCCAGAAACAAGAGCGGGACTAATCAAAGATGATTTACATTGAGGGCGCCACTAGTCTTCATTACAATCAATCATTGCTGTCACCGACTTGTATGACCCATCGGAAATTGATGTGAGTGAATGGGTTTCGTATTTTTCTGGATCAACATTATTATGTGATCCAGCTTTTTATTAGAAAACTAGCTGACCCGGCAAACGTTGTGTTGCCATATAAATAAAAAAATGTTAAGGGTGAACAACTCTTATCACTTAGGGGTATGAAAAATAGATAGTAGCCGATTCTCAGACCTACTGAATATGCATATAAAATTTGGTGAAAATCGGTAAAGTCGTTTCGGAGGAGTACGGTAACTAACATTGTGACAAGATAATTTTATATATAAGATTGTATGTGTGTGGAAATGATGATTTCAACGCAAATAAAGACTTTCAATAACCTTTAAACAATAATTTTGTATAAGAAATGAAAAGCAACGTTAGTAAAGTAAATGATTTTATTATGTAACGGGTACTCACGATATGCGTTTTTTATTGCCGATATTTCGACCCAGTTGCATGGATCGTGGTCACGGCGAAACTGAGGTGGAGGGAAGAAACCGTTGACAAGTACTAGTGGTAGATAAATCTATCTACCCTACGTCTAGTTCGTTTTTCTTTTCTAGGTTTCATATCACGACACACAACACTGACAATATCCTTACGCACCGTACTTTGCACTATTTGTGACTTGCATAAACTAACCACTGGATTCCACGTTTGGGCTAATTTAAAACCATCTTCTCTATTGAAGTTCCTAGGATGTTTCTTGATCTCTATTGCTTCTCTTACTAAACGAGGAAAGTAATGACGCTCAGTGGAGATCACCTGAGGTTTGTGTAATTCAATCCAGTGGTTACAACCTGAACTGAGGATGTGTTCGGCTACCGCAGATTTCTTAGGGTCATTATTTTTGACTGCGCTGATATGTTCCTTAATGCGTTGTGATATGGCTCGTTTTGTCTGCCCAATATACGAGCTACCACAACTACAGTCAACCTTATAGACCCCTGGGCACTGGGCACTGGGCTTAGCAAATTTCAAAATGTGTAAATTTTTACCAACATAAGTTGTCAAATTTCGATTTTGGTTAAGATTGATTCTTACTTAAGGGCGTTAGTCATCCGTATTGAAGAATCAAAGACAAACATATCGGATTACACCCAAATAAAAGCAAATATTTGTGTAACATATGAACGTGACAGCGTTGCGTCTCCTGAGAATAGAACTCAGAACGTGTAGGAACGTAAATCGATTGACATAGTTGTCTGTGTACACTCATATAGATATAACTATATTGTTATAGAAAGGAAATAATAGTAAGATTGTTACACTAATATAGTATTATTGAATCACTTTCTATTTCCGTAACTCTGCCAACGGGCATTCGTACATATTATATAAACCTTATATTCAACCAAAATAAACAGGATGAAATGGTAAATTAAACCCTTTTTTCCAAACATGGATTCATACAGCCGTTTCTAATATTAGCCAATGCAGACATACAGATAAAAATAAAACATGCTCTTATATGTATATGTATTCTATTTTAGAGTAATATGTAAATAAGTTTGTGATTTCAGTAACAACCATTATTTTTAAATCACACTATAATCCCTAATTTTCTTTATTTATGAAGATTACCTAATTAATGATTACTGATTCAGTTACATACCTATTCTATGGAGATAATATTAATCAATGTGTCTAAACTAACCTTTTTCATCACCGTCTCGACTATGATCTTCAATTTTAAGTTTTAACTTAACAACACTTACTTAAAAACAACTTCCTTAATGAGTTTGTGTTGTTATTCATTTCTACATCATGTACGATCTGTGGTCAGGATCATATAATATTCAATGTAGCTATCGCGCTCTTTGATCCGGAGTGGCGCACGACATTTATATTCAATCTATCTAACCTAACCTAACCTCAATCTGTGTCAGGACTGGTCTGAACGTGATTATAATCTTCAACTTTAAGTTCCAACTTAACAACACAGACTTCCTTAGAAAATTCCTTAGAGAATTTGTGTTGTTATTAATTTCTACATCATATACGATCTGTGGTCAGGATCATATAATATTCAATGTAGCTATCTGAGCTCTTTGATCCCGAGTGGCGCACGTCATTTATATTCAATCTATCTAACCTAACCTAACCTAACCTCAATCTTTGTCATGACTGGTCTAATCGCGATTATAATCTTCAATTTTAAGTTCTAACTTAACAACACAGACTTCCTTAGAAATCAACTCCTTAGAATTTTCCTTAGAGAATTTGTGTTGTTATTCATTTCTACATCATATACGATCTGTGGTCAGGATCATATAATATTCAATGTAGCTATCTGCGCTCTTTGATCCGAAGTGGCGCACGTCATTTATCTTCTCGGCGCTTTGGGATCGTTTCAACCGACACTCACTTTGATTGCGAAAACGTGAAAAACTCTTCGGAGACGCATTATGACTAGATATTGAACGGTTTGATGAAATATTTCATAAGGCGCCGCGAATATTTGGTTAGAGCTTTATTATTATCAGTTTTGGGAAATATGTAAAGATGAAACATTAGCTCAGAAATTGCCTTTCGAGCGACACGATAATAGTTCCTGGCTTTCGAAAATTTTATCAAATCGCATTCAAAAAGATGTTTCTATGAATAATTTCTGTAAAAACCGAATTTCAATTTTTATGTCACTTTATGTATATCCATTTAATAAATACTATACATAATTTAATTTGGAGCATGCAAAAATGTCGTTTTTTTTTTAAATCTATCAATAACTTAGGTTGTACTTTTTTCTCCCGTAAGCATGGATATTTTGAATTATGCCCAATTTTATTATACATTACAGCATGCACCGCGCAACGTCAAACTTTCTCACGCTTCAAGCCTATTGGTATAATCATTAAAAAAAGTTTAGCGATTCCCTTTCCCAACAAACTTTGTAAATACGGCACTGTATAATACGTTACTAGTTTCCTCTGAGTGTACTACACTCAATGTTGCTAGTTTATAGATCCTGAGGGAATAGGCAGGATAAGGCATACAGAGAAACTTTAAGGCTTAAGGGCACTAATAAAATGGAGAAATAATTTGGGTGAAGGCAACTTTCTCTAACAAAGTAGCTCTAGATTCTGTACTAACAATAATATTAGCTCTAATGTTACAGCTAATATAAACTTCCAAGGGAATTCTGGTAAACATGATATTGCGAAAGGATTTTTGTTTATCATAGTTATCTTTACTTAATGTAATTAGTAATTTATACGATTTACCTATTTTATTTTTAACATATTTATTTTTCCTTTTTTGGCATCGTAGTTCCTAACAGGAGAACTAATTTTGATTTTGTTTTATGAAATGTAATTTCATTAAGTGTCCTTCGGTATGATTAAAGAAAATCTTGTGTTGTGACTTTGTTTTTATAAATAATTCGCCAAGTACGAGTCGAACTCGCACATGAAGGCTTCCGTATCACCAAATGTTCATTATTTTTATTTTCATTTTATTATTTTCAACAATACTTTGTTATGTGATAAAACAATAGATGGCGTTGGTGATGATGAATGATACGTAAACAACGTATAATAAAATTAAAATAACTATATTAAAATATGTTTTATGGTTCTAATTTGTATTTATTATAATACCAGTTGTAGTAGTAAATGGATTGTAAAAATTTCAACAGTCTTCCTACTACGGTTTAAGAGTTAGGTCGAAAAATGCCGAAAAATACCGGTTTATTGTATGGAGACCCCTTTTAATATTCAACTTTATTTTATTTTTAGTATTATTTTGTTACAGCGGGCACCGTTATGCATCCTCTGTAAAAATTTCATGTGTCTATTTATTACGATTCCGGGGATATAGCCCTATGACAGACGGACAGACGGACAGACAGCGAAGTCTTAGTAATAGGCTTCCGTTTTTACCCTTTACGGAACTAAAAATTAAAGTTTAATATCGAATGCTTGTCAGTAATATCCATCATAATAGATGCATGGATATTCCGATACATGCACTTATGCATGCAAACTCGTATCTTCAGTTAAGTGAGACTTTGTTCGGACAAGTTTATTCCACAATGTACTGACAAAGGCTTTGTGCTTAGTGAAAGCTGTGCAAAGCACGCTGCTTATTAAATTTCCAATATACTACATAGCAAAGTTCTTAGAGCGCTGGCGTAACAAAGTACACGTTTATGGTTAATAGATTTTGAATTTCATTAAATTGAAGGACTTAGTAATATTGAACGTTTACATAAAAATCGTACAAATCGTATTAAGTACAACTTTAACCATAATTTCGTAAATAGCTTATGTACTACTTACATTTTAAGTTACAACGATCAATTACATTACTTACATTATGCGTGCAAATTCAAAAACCTCGTGAAACCTTTATCGCTTTTGAATTGAATTGAATTTGAATCATTTTAATATTCCATTTAATCACTTACATTTTACATAAATTTAATATTTCCAATATAACTATTACTGGAAACATAAATCCGTGTTTCCCTATACTCAAACGTATGATACATAAATAAAAATAATAAATCATTTCATATAATTATATTAACGAAATATCCGTCAGCGAGAAAGCGCTTTATGTTCCGTGTGAAATATCGCTAACACATTTCCTACGCTCAAACGTATAATGCATATATAATAATAATACGGGTATTTTAAATTTTAAATCGAAACAATTGCGTAGATCTAACTCCATTATCTTAAAGAAATAAACAACAACATTGCAGCACACGCTACAAAGCCACGAACATACATTACATCGCAAGAGCAATAGCTTGCTCGAGCAATGTTCCTAGTTATTTCAGCGCAGCGCGGCCAATATCCGTCAGCGACAAAGCGCTTTATGTTCCGTGTGAAATACCGCTAACACATCGAGAAATACCGCCACTTCGCAATAGGGGAATTCTCGCTACGGAAGCTTGGCACGCGAATTTTAGGTGTAAAGACAAAAGTTCTAATGTCAAATTGTGTAAAAAACTTTTTAACTTTTAAAAGGTAAAAAAGTTGAAGAAAATATGAAGCTAACAGTATTTAATTAATCATAATATGAAGTTCTGAAAGATCAGACATATTAGATATGGTAAAATGGCTTAAGAAAATGTGAAGCTAAAAAAAATACTTAATCATAATACTTATAGTTCTTATAGATCTGATAGATTCGATAATTGAGTATTACCATTTAATCCACTCGATTCTTAAGACAAAGATAAGAAATAGTTAATGAAGCTATGACCTAATTCGTTCTATTCAGTACTGTCTAAGCTATTAATTATTAAAACAATAATTTCTAATGTATATGCGCTATCTTCGCATAAAAAAAAATTCCATTATGACTGGCAAGAAATGCTTTTGACGAATACTTTATTAAAAAGTCTATGGTTTCTATCTAAAAAGTGTTCATATAGAAGTTCTTATAAGCGTATCGTACGCTACTCTATAGTCTATAATTAAAATATTCTAGGATACTAAAAATACCGGGTATACTGTAAATACGGCGGCTATTGAACTGTGGTACGAATTCTAGTAACATACCGTTTTAATATGAACGGAGATGCGATTTTTTATGTTCACTAACAAACACACTGCACACATATGTATATATAATATATGTACAGGATATACTAATGATGCCGGACAATGATACCGAAGTACAGTAGAATGCAGAACTTCTACTGCAGAAGAATTTAATAAAAAGGATCACGATGATTGAATTGAAAGGAAACGATTTTGTACGATTTTACTTGAGATGAAGAACTGAAAGAATATATAATAGTTCATATGTAGGAAACAAAAGAAAATCTTCAAATAAAACCACTTATGGACAGGACCATTAAGAATGAATTATTCGATATTGAAAATATCGCTAAAAACGAAATACAATAAAACACGCATAAGACACTAAGGCACTTAGGCTTAGTCTAATCGCAATTCTATATTCTACTTGGGTCAAGCCACAAAAGCTCGTATTACGATGAAAAGGATAATGCGATACTAGAATGTACTTTATGATTTTATACCGATATCTGATAATATCAAAAGAAAAATACTCGCGAATGTATTACGAGACTAGGAAGGAAAATCAAGATAGCGTGCAACATAAAGTACATAAAGCAGGAACCGATACCGGTATTGTGCTACTTGTGTTGTTAATTTGACTTAAAGTCGAGAATGTGAAAATCCAAACAATTTAAACTAGAATAAGATTCAGTAATAAACACATTTTTTTAGAATAAGATTCAGTAATAAAAGAAGACATTTAAAAAAATGTATGTGTTAAATGCGACCTTTTATTGAAATAGTAACTTCAAAACATGAGAATGGATCTACAAAAAATATTTCTTGTTAATCAAGTACACTATAAAAGAAAGACATTGCATTGTTTTTCTTTTAGATCCACTAATTTAAGTTGTCTGTCACTTTATCAGTCAATATTAGAACTTAAGTAACATAGGTTTTAAATAAAATAAGTATCGGATAATATATTTATATTCCATATCTATACCTAGCATCTATAGTTAGTCACAGACCCCAGCTTAAGCCATTCGTTTGATTATAGCATAAAACCATCGGGCAACGAAGCGAGGAATGCGTTAGTGGAAGGTTTGTACCGCGGTCGATATCTGGCTCCACTGCCGATAGCATCGGGTAATATACAGGCTGTGGACACGATACTGGTTTGAATAAGCTACGATTTGATTCTAAATACTTATTCCAAAGCAATAGGAGCAGTGGCCTCTAGATTAAATGAATATTTCTGCCTTTCATTCCTCCATTATTGATTATTCTTGAAGAAAATTCTAAAAGGTATGTGAAATCTATATGTTCGGATCAATGATCCATGCCAGTATGGTGAACCTATTAGCGGAGGAGCAGGGATGTTTTGGTAATGAATATTTTTCCAAAAAAATACGAGTCTCAATGTAATCCCTAAGTGCACTTAAAAATTGTTAAGATTAAGGAAAAGCAAAAGACGGAATTAGAGAACACCAGGAATAAACATACTGTAAAACCAAAACACATGATTGGTTAATCCAAATGAATACTCACAAGAAATATATTATTGGCATAGCAGTAAAATACGGCATAATGCTTCCGAAGTAACAAAATAATCCGATGAGAATTAATTCTACAAAAAACGACTACACTAAACTCTCTTTATTGTGCAAACTTTAATATGGGTCCGACTACATGGATTAAACCCGCAAGCTGGGTAAAGAGAAAAAGGAATAGTGGGAATAACAGGGAATAAAACCGGCGGTACGAGGCGGGCTATACTGCAATGCATGAGGTAGCGTTTATTTTTATTTTTAACCAGCCTTGATTTCGATTAAATGTTCCGACGTGTATTGCATTTCGATAAAAATAAAACGTACGAGGCTAACTTTGTAAAAATCTCTATACTCAATTACTATTTATACGCCAAAACTAATTACTTTCTATCTCCTGCTAATAATCTTAATAACAAAATTATTGGTACTAATTACACAAATCAAGATCATACGTTACTAGCTTTAAATCCCTATTAACTTAACCGTTTTAATTTATTATTGATCATCTCTCTTATATACAAAATTTACAAAACATGCTTGCAAAGGATTTACGATGTACGTTCCAGTTTGCCAGTCTTATTTAGTAGATATTATGTTGACGTCAGCGTTGATGCATGTTACTGTTCACGGTCCATTTTGATTCTCACATTATCTCTTACATCACTTATCCCTCTTTCAGTCGCATCAAAACACAACATAGTATTATCATTAAGCAGTTTAGGTATTACTTATTCCCTTTCGTAAACTGTAACGGCTGTATGTTCTAATTTAGCGTGTTCTCGCACCAGCAATCTAATTTTGATAACCACGACGCGTTCAAGCTCGACTCCTGACAAACACGTACTGAATCCTAAACTAACATATGTGCTGCTTCGACAAATGGAACAGCTATTGCAAGCAACAAAACTAACCGAATTCAACTGGAATATATCACTGCTGGTTTGTTTTTGTTTGAAGTCAGACTTTAGTTTATGTAATTGGAGCGAAGGACTGTCGCCTACATTTGTTTTGTATGTTCCTATGCTAATGTGTACACGCTTTGACTGGCTCCTTATGTCCTTTGCCTCATTCTCACTCTGTTGTTTATATCTTTTCGTAATGGAGAATGAATATGGACAATAATTACAGTTATATTTTTTTCTTTTAGTTGGATCTATAGTATACTGCTGGTTTATTTCATTTAGTGCATCCATTAGTATATTAAAATGCCGGTTTTTATATTATTGAAATTTCTTTTATCCGGAAAAAGGTAGGAAATGCAAACAAAAATGTATACAGAACGAAATAACAAACAGAGATTTGTTTGCTGCCAAAAATGATACAAAATTTTCCTTGAGAGCAGTAATCCCACAGCGTACAGAATATTCTTCAAGTGAATTTCAAGCTGAAATATTCGGCGAATAAAGAGTAAAACGAATTTTCCGGCGCCCGGTCCACGTGATTTATATCCGGGCGCATCAGGTAGGATCCGGTTTGACGGATAATGTTGCCTCCTGATGAGAAATACCCGGAATACAAATATAGTACATCGGCATTTCGGGCTAGCTTTAAATTGTATATATACGAGTACATAGTATAAATTTATACGATATTTTTGATGACTTCAAAAATTAAATTTTCCGGGAACATGAACATACAATGATACTCATGAGGCTATTTCATTTCCTAGTATAATTATACTTCTCTATGAAAATCAAATAATATTTTAAACTCCCCCTATACCTTTGATTTGAATTTATATATACCATAGGTTTGAATTTATATTTCGTTTTTTTACTTAGTTACTGTCATCATTCTACAAAACCATCACCATTACCGGCCGGTTCCGAAATTGCTTTATTTCTAGAAGGTAGAAATTAGGTATTCTACTGAGTTTTCGTTATTTCCTACACTCAATATTTTTAGACATGCCTTGAAAATAATTCTCTCTCACAAAGATAAAATCTAATTTTCCAGTGACAAAACCCATCGCAAAACCCGGGTAGGCGAGTAGCCGGTTATAATGCAGTCTTCTGATGAGAAATGCCCGGCTGAATACAAATAGAGTTCGTTGACCCGCCGCTGAGAGGAATAAAGATAAGTGTGACTTACTGCAAAACTTTTAATTGTTTCTTAATGTTCTTTTGATTATCCTTTTTAACTGACTTAAAAGACTAATAAACTTAATAGCTGCTAATGTAATTAAAGTCACAAAAAGAATAACCTCATGGCTCACGATTAAATAAACATTAAATAACGAATATTCATAAGCGGTTAAAGTTTTAAATCAGTAACAAAATATTTTGTTATGAATAAAATATTTTATAAGTATACCGAAGTTTACAAATATGATTCGCACAATTTATGGATAAAATTGTGAGCACAGAAGTGGTATTCAGAGCGCACTGATTTATATCCGGTTTATCAGTCGAGTAATATCCGGGGAGAGATAACCGGGCGTATGAGTTCGGGAAATAATATTATGTCTTGTACGATAAACTTAGAGATTAAATCTACCTTTTGTTTACGCGAACGCAATTCTACACGTTTTTAACAGCTAAAGTATGATTGTTATTAGTGCATTAATTGTACAAAATACATAATATCTGCAATATTAGAATGATTTTAATGTGTTTTATTAGTAGTTTATATAAGAATTATAAAATTGAGAGCACAGAAGTGATGTACAGAGCGCACTGATTTATATCCGGTTTATCAGTCGAGTAATATCCGGGGAGAGATAACCGGGCGTATGAGTTCGGGAAATAATATTATTTCTTGTATGATAAACTCAGTTTACGATCTAATCTACCTCTTATTTACGTCACTAACATTACAAAGATTGCTAACAGCAAAACTGTGGCTCGAATTGGTACAATAAATAATATTACGGAAGACCTAATCTGTTTGTAATATTAGGATTATTGTGTTGTATTTATTACTAGCTGACCGGCAAACGTTGTGTTGCCATATAAATAAAAAATGTTAAGGGTGAACAACCCTTATCCCTTAGGGGTATGAAAAATAGATAGTAGCCGATTCTCAGACCTACTGAATATGCATGGTAAAAAAATCTTGACTACCTATATATGTATAGAAATATTCCGGTATCTCGAACGAAAACATGAAACCCCTTCAAAATGATTTCTCCAATGGTTAAACTGATTTTGACAGGACTCTTCAGAGTGATATGGGGTTTTTATCTCGTAAGTGTCCATAAAGATCAAAGGGAGGGTTGAACAAGGGGATCTACATGTTACATGTCTTATAAAACATATATATTCTCATGAACAATCCACTTAAATTATTTATAAGATTCAAGTCGCTTATGGGAAGGTAGTCCAAGTGGTGGTAGGTGGTATCTGTCGCTCATAGACATATTTTGACATTTGAAGGTGGTAGAACCCTTTGTGGTTCGACTCCGGCGGCACCACCGCCACACCTATTTCTACCTAATAACAGCAGTGTTAGGCGCTGCTGTGTTCCGGTTTGAAGGGTGTGGTAAGGGAGACATACTTTTCCAAGGCGTTCCAGCTTAGTCCTCAGGGGTAGCGGCGCATCTGTGGCCGACCTCAGGTATGAATATCTAATCCTATCTGGGGTTGATTACAGATGTCCATGGGCGGCAGTAGACACTTACCATCAGGTGGACTGCATGCTTGTCTGCTACTCCTATATTATAAAAACCACTCTCGACATGTTACGTATATACTTACTAACATTCTTGATTTCCCCATATTATTATTATACGCGAAGAAATTTAATTAAGGCAGCTTTAATGTGTAGAGACGACTCTACATCCGGTTTATTTTAATGAGTAATATCCGGAGGGAAATCGTGTGAGGGAGGGATATTATATTATTTATCTTATTATAAACCAATCAAGTATCTACGATATAAATAGGACATATAGGAAAGCCAACGGTATATAAGAATACATTTGTATCTAAATAAATTTTCGTATATAATATTAAATGTAAAATCAAATCTTTTAAATTTCGACATTTAGGATCTAATGTGACAAAGACATTTGAACATATAAGAACCTTTTTTTCATTATTTTGATCGTATAAAATATGCCTTAATGCCCTATATGCGCTTTACATCATTGAAACCTTAAATTAATTAATAATTACTTAATAATTAATTTCTTAACAATAAATAAATTACAATTATAAACAACAATTTTCTAAGCATTTACTTACGAGTTAAATAACATAAGAAAGTTTAAGAACCATATTTAGTAAAGTATGTGCATATATGAGTCATATAAAAAATCTCGCGTGACTGTATGTAAGTAAAATTCAAAATTAGTCCACTGGAGGTCACGAACATTGCCATGGATATTTAATCGCATGCAAGACTGCAGTATAATACATTTGCTGAATATTAGAATATTGTAGTATCGATATGCGCTCTAGTTCAAGTAGATCATAGATCATGATTTGATTATAAATGATCATGAAAAATTCCAGTTCTAAACAAAATGCATTCATAAATTCAAAATTATTTTGCGAATTTTGCGTAAGGATAAGGAAACATCGACCAAACTAGTTTCAGCAGGTTCTATTTTGTTTTTCATTGTATGTCGTATTATTATTATCAAGAAGTTGCAAACGCGCATGCATGACAAGTAACTACTCCCGTCCATGGTAACCAATTCTATATAAAACTGGAGTTCCCGTTCTACATGTCGTATCACAGACTCAATGCCACTCCTAAGAAACAAAACAGGTTAGCTTTTGTTCCTTGTTTCCAAGTAACTTTACGTTACTTAATAAGTCAGCTAGCCTCCCCTTTCACCGAAACGCAAGAGCTGCTCCAAGGCAAAAATAGGTGGCGATGATATTTTCCTAGCCAAATCCAACAATACTACTTCTAACCTTACAAATACCAAGAAGTATATATAGCTCACCTATTTCTCAAACAAGAAAACGCCTAAAAGCTCTTATTTGCGTCACAAAGTTTTAAGTGTGATAAATATGCGATGGTAGTAAAGTCTAGAAAATACCAAATCTCAAATTGTTATTCAGCAGCCGTTTCTTCGCCTGGGGTCACGCGTCACTTTTATGGTCTCATAAAAAGTAAAACACGTCCATCTACGAGATGAGAACTGAAATTGCCTTTGTGAGTGCGTTTTCGAATTAATAATAGAAAATTATGTTATACTGCGGAGTTATTTAAAGGTCCATTAGCTATAAAAGTACGTTAGCAATCAGTGTTAACCATGTGGTTCGATTCTAGAAGTACCACTGCCATATTCACTATTTCTGCCTTTTAACGTTTCAGCATTTTTGTGGTAGGTATACTAGAACCAGATGCAATAAGAACAACGTTCAAATTGAAATTCAAATTCAAATCTCATTTATTCAAAATTGATTCATATAGAATTATTTTTGAAAGTCAACAAACTACCACCGCTTCGGAAGGTATTTCTATGGAGAAGAAGCGGCGCAAGAAACTCCATACGTGTGCATATTTGCATCTTTTAAAGGGTAAATAATATACAATTTTACATAGTGGTACATATAATTAATTATTGATGTTGGAGCTGGAGTTGTCATACCATGCGGATTTATCATTTAAATACTGATTTACATTATAATAAGCTTTTTTACAGAAAGTTAATTTTATAGTAGATTTAAACCTTTTCTCGGATAGATCGATAATGTCTTTTGGTATTTTATTGTAGAAACGAATACAGTTCCCCATAAAAGAATTACACGCCTTTATTTCTAGTATTATGACTATGCCTATTATATTTTTTTTTCAAAGAAGAATATTTTTTGCGAGCATATAAGATATTTTCATAAATATATTGACTAGGCACTGTCAAAATATTTATAGGTTTAAACACTTCTCGTAAGGACTCACGGGGGCTATAAATGGCTCTCATCCATACCTGAAATATCATCAAGTAGAACTGATATCGATCTCAGGTACTTCAAGGCGACCCTTATAAAGAAAATCCTTCATATAATCGCTGCTGTGTTGTTGTTTTGAAGGGTGATATACTTTTTCGTGGAATTTTAGTCCTCAGGGGTAGCGGCGCATCTATAGTCGACCTCGGGTAGGAATCTAATCATATATGGGATTGATAACACATTTCCATAGGCAGCAGTAGCAACTTACCAAGTGGGCTGCATGCTCATCTGCTACTCTAATATTATCAAAAAAAGTTTCCAACGTATTCTTTACGTGTAAAGTTTAAACGTAAATATGTTTTACTGATTGATTATATTAAGTCAGCTAATCATTAGTATAAGGCACAAAAAATGTGCCACAACCCGTTGCTCACAATGCCACCCCATTTCATGCGCAACCTCATTCTTTTGAACAAAAACTAATCAAAGAAAGTAGGCACCGACAAAGCGGAGCTGTCGTTTAATTTTGAAAGAAACAAAACTGCTCTGTTTACGACTTTTAGTTAATAAATAGAAGGATAGGTAATAGCATGACATACTCGTAGACAAAATATAAATAATCCTAAAATACTCAAAAACTAACAATAAGTAACTACAGGCAGTTATTAATAATCAGTCTATCCAATCTTTAAGAACCAAAGATCAAAACGTAGACAAAATCTAGTATAGTTAAATAAATTGTCAAATGCCGATCTTTAGTAGGCAAAATCAATCAATCAATTATTAAAAACGGGCGCTAAAATTGTGTATTTAGCATATGTTAGGCAGCAGTTGAGGAAAATTGCACGCCTGCACGCAAACAAACAGGCAAACACGCACAAACATACAAACATTTTCGATTTTGGTATGTTATTATTACCTTATGACTCTTACGACTCTCAAGATGACTAGCGAAAAAATTACACCAATCTAACCCATTTCACTCAGAGTACACACTCGCTGGTTTTACGATGATGAAATAAGATTAATTTATTCGTACCATAGCCCATAAGGCTCATTACTGAAAATTAGCTTGGAGCTTAAAAAATAATAGAGTCCTATCTCCATCAGATGAATATTCAAGATGGCGGCAGCCACGGGACGACGCGGCGGGGATAATTAAAAATAATTATGAGCTACCTCGCAGCGTACATTAAATTAATACCAAAATACCTGTTTTTGAAAATCCTCTTAGGATACACGATAAATATTATTCAAATGTAGTCACAGACCGTATTTAATTTCCCCGAGCACGCCCTCACACTTCATAAACTTCGGCATTACAATTTTCGTATGAAAAGGAAATTAGGGGTAGGTACGTAAGTTTTGTTCGTAAAACTATGACGAATACGGAATTATTCAAAGCCTCGCGTGAGCAAAGGTATGGGGCAAAGTTTCGTGTGCTCACATCTAATAACCTAAAACATTCTAATTACCGCTACAAGCGGTATAAGTTTCAGGTAAAGTGAAACTTAAATTTTGAAGTTGAGTCGTGTAACTTAAACGTCTAGGGGTCATTACTTAAATCAATAAAACCTTGTGTACTAAAATTTTTAATTATTTTTAAATTTGGCTTTTTATTTAGGTTTTATTGTATTGGCTACTATCGCTTAAGCCATAGTTGCTAGGCTAAGCAGCCATCTTGTCGCTGCTGCTGCTACTAAGCTGTGGCTAAGCCGCTATGGTTCGAGTATTGATTTTGTTATTTTAACGAGCTATCGGCATAAGCTACTAATAGTCACTGAACAACTGTTGACAGTCGCGTTAACAGTTATAAATCTCTACAGTTGTTAATGAGCACTCAATCTAATAGAAAATCCATACTCCGACTTGATGTTGATTAATTGTAAAATGACATTTAAGTCGTTAGAAATGCACCTCATCGTTGCTCAAGAATAAAATTCTCATTTTTAACACGCTTTTATTAGCTTGGGTTGTACGTTTGTATGTATGTATGTAACAATAACGGAATCTTTGAGCCCGATTTTTATCCACTTTGAACGTTCAGTTTAATTCAAAATTTTAAAGAATTATCAAAAACCGATGACAATACACGATTTTAATAATTTTGTACCATTGTCCTTATCAACATCCTCAGGATTAACGATTTTCGAGGGGAGAGAAAGCGCCTTATGGAGCATACAGGCAAAGTTACTAGATTGATTTTTAGCTATGAGAAATAATTTTAAATATCCTAACGGCATTTGGTCCACGATAACCTAAACTATGCTCATACCAAGAGAAGACCAGTATCCAGCATTGGGACAATGGCCAGTTGATGATAAACAACTTATATCTAGATGCTACATAATCAACCGTAACAATGGAATCTACTACCATCCAATCACAGCATCAGTGGCATACCCGGCTAGTTAATGCACAACGGATCCCATAAGTCACCCTTTGTTTCAAATCAATACATATCGCATATGAAACATGACGGCTTAATCATTCACAACACAATGCCGCATATTTAAATCCCTGCTGTATCATACGGATTTCATAATAAACTCTGTTTTATATTATTTATGCTTCTGTATTTAAGCGCATAAAGCCAAACGGCTTATATGATCAATTAAACTACAAAGTTAAGCAACATCGAGCACGGTCGGCAGTAGGATGGGTGCCCGCTAATTATTAAAATTCGTGCTACTAATTCTTCATTTAAAGGACACGTTAAGCCATCGGGTAATTCGCGATCAATCATTTCAAAGAATTACGAATTCTTATTGATTATAATTGAATTAAATTAAAAAAATCTCTTCATTTAAGCTCTAGTATTTCATTAAAACTAAATTCATTTGTCTATCACAGAACGCGAGAACTATTTTCTTAAGACTTCGATGAAGAATTTCCTCTTAAGCGCTAGGTATTTTAAACGAAAATTCTTTAGTATTCAAGTATTTAACTATATGCATATAAAGGTGGCTCGTTTCGTATTTAAATATCAGGTGTGGTTATATATTGCAAATGGTAGATTTAAATTCTTACTACAATGCCACATAACAATTTGTATATTTACGTATTTACAGAATAATTTATGGAAAAACTACTAACATGGAACACATAAATGATATCCTATGAAACAATGATAATGATGTTGGGATTAAAATTTAAATCAAATATTCCATAAAAATATGTTTTTTTTCCATTATGAGTCCTTTTTAAGACACGGAATTTAAAGACCTTGTCTGTCTATTAAATATTTTATATTATGTTTTTTTTATAATACAGGAGTAGCAAACGAGCATGCAGTCCACCTGATGGTAAGTGGCTACTGCCGCCCATGGACATCTGTAATCAACCCCAGATAGGATTAGATATTCCTACCTGAGGTCAGCCACAGATGCGCCGCTGCCCCTGAGGACTAAGCTGGAACGCCCTGGAAAAGTCTGTCTCCCTTACCACACCCATCAAAACGGAACACAGCAGCGCCTAACACTGCTGTTATAAGTTAGAAATAGGGGTTCGACCCCGGCGGTGGGGCCGCCGGGGTCGAACCACAAAGGGTTATACCACCTTCCTAAATATTTATACCTAATATGCTGATACGTGGATATTTTACAAAGGTAAAGTTGCAACTTCTTCCACAACATGAACAAACCTACCAAAAACAAACTATTATTTCTACATACATTGTTTTGATATACAATGCCATTTTTCCGCAAAATAGCAAAACCATGAAACAAGAAGCAGCATGAAAAATGAAACAAAACGACAGAAATGCAATTTTCTAGTCAATTTATTTTAAACGCCTGGTAAGAAATAGGAAGGTGGCGATGGTATTCAATTGGAAGAGAAAAATTTAACGCCATTTACTAAGAATGAATTGTACAAGTTTCCTGCATTTAGCTGTTGGGAGCTTTTTCTATTTCTTATCGTTTGTCACTGATAGTTCCTATCATTTCTCAAACTGTTGTTGCGATTCCTTGAAAGCTTAAAAATAAAGGAAAACATTATCTTATCTTTCTTCTTTCTTTGCCTGCCATCTACAAAAAGATTCTACATGAAAGAAAATAATATAAGTCATATATAAGAATTACTCTTCTTCAACTAATTAGTCGTGTTTTAAACCTATATGAATTGTTAAGTAACAAATAAATTTTTAAAATTAAAAAATCTACATTAAGTATAACGATGAGCAGCTCACAGATAAATTTAAAGTTTGTAAAATAATTACAATTTAAAGAATGAAACATTTTCTAAAAACATTAATAACAGATCTACTAAGTTTTTATTGAAATGAAAAATTTCAATAAGTCTATAAGAATAAAGGTATTAAAAATCTATTTGGAATATTAAAATTTCATCGCTAATTTTCTTGGTAGCGATTACCTCTACTAATAGAGATGAGATGAAAGAGAACCACAGTAGTCTATGAAACTTAACCTGCTTGATTAAAAATGGCAATAAAACCTCTAACTTTACTAAAAAATTATTCAAAAGAACTCTAACAAAGTTATCTGCAGGTTTTCAAAATTTATGTCGGGTAAGAAGAAAAACCAAAATTCACATTTTTTGCAGCGCATTAAATATTCAATTCAATTAGGAGAGCCTAGAGGAGGGTAGAACACAAAAATGACAAAATGAGCCAACACGAGAGTCATAATGTTCAAAACTTTGTGTCCTACATATGTTGTTGCCAACATCGCTGGAGGCTTGCCAGGACGACCTGAATGTAAACTCCTGGTAGACTTGATAACTTTGCCAATTTTATGCACTGCGATTTGGCTCCACAACCCTTATGAAGTAAAGAAATCGTGTTAAAAACCTTGCACTACAAGCTTCTGGAGATAACACGGAAGGAGTCTCCAAGATATGAGAAAAGATCAGGAATAAAACCACCATGCTAATCCAGCGCTGAGGATTAACTCCATTCAAGATTGGAGTCTATCCCTTGATGAATCAATTGCAACTGTATGTCTGTAACCTAACCAAAACTAACCACCATGAAAGCAGCATACAGGGTGCTACTGTTATAAAGCAAAAATAAGTGTAGCTATGTTATCACCGCAGGAAACACAAAGGGTAGACCGCTTAACACACGTACGTGACGTGTGGTATTTAATACCCGCTACTGAAAGCACAACTTTTATTATAAAGAAATGGTGTCAAGCACATTCTTGTTTTAGTTCCATAATAGCATATGCTTTATTCATACATTTCAAAGTATTTTATGAATGCCGCAAATTTCTTCAAAAGGAAATAAGAATGCCTTAAATAACAGTATTCAAATTAGAAACGGGAGAAAGGAAAGGGAAATATGAAATTACGATTTGAAAGAGGCCACACTTTTCTGAATACAATTTTTCTCTACTTATTGGCCGCCTCGGCTTCCGTCAACGGACCGGAAATGAGTTCTGCCCTCCCACCCCTCCAACCCCCACAAACAACCATTTTACAGGACAAGAAAACCCGCTTATTATAAGCCTGTCGGCAAAATCCATTTCAAACGTCTAAAATTTACTTTTGAACCAACTAACCTCTTGAAAATACTAACTAACCTTCAAGCATTATTGTATAGTACTAAATATTTTTGAGAGGTAAAAAACTTTATCTGTAAGAATGGGATAAATTAGGTTAATTACAAGTAGTTATATTTAGTTCACGATGAACATAAAAAGTAACAAGAAATACAATTGTTATTTTGCTGGCTGGTATTGTATTAAATTCTTTCTCTTGATACAATTTAGGGTAAGACTTGGGATCTTTTTATTTAAGAAATTAAATGAGAATCTACATCACCTTCTTAAGTGATAACTGTCAATCTTAACTTTAACTAACCTCCACATATGGACTTGGAATTCCACCTTGATCATAAACCTTAAAAATAATTTCTTGTTGCTATTGAAGACCTTAATGAACTTAATATTTAAGTTAGAGTATCTCATTTCAAACCAGAATACTCTACGCGAATACTGCTGTAAGACTAAATTAAGTGTGGGAGTGTAGCAGTTATACGCTTGTGAATTTCCACGACTTATATTTAATTCTGCGAATTTACATATTACATGTATTATTCTTTCAGCTAACCCACCTACCACCTACCTAACACTTTTAATCAACAATATTTCGAATATAACACCATATTTAAGTCTATTTCTATGTTTCTATGTTCCATTTCTATATCTTTTGTAAAATTCAATTTTTAAATGTTTGGTCCTATTTCTAATGTCCTATTTCTACTTCTCCTGTTTCTATCTTATATGCGGCCACGTACACAGCGTCACTGGACGTTTTGGTAAATCAAATTTGTTTCGTGTAACGTCCTGCTTACCCCAATAAAACATAGTGTTTGGCGAAATTAAATGTGTACCTTGGATAACGGCCAGGCCATTCGATGCGACGGCCAAATCGAGATAAGGCGTTGTGACTTATTGCCAAATATGAACGTGCTTCCCGCGGAATAAGTTGTTCATGATGACGAATGATAACTTGTAATCCTATTTTATAAGGTAAGGTTGTTTCGTGTCATCATTACGCACATTTTTATTGTTATCAGTATTTTTTCTGTTTAGGTATTATTTTTTGTACCAAAGAATATCCTTAAAATTTTCTTATGGTATATTAAACTTAAGAAATAGATTATCCAACTTAACATTTTCGACTAAAACATTTGCAGAATCAGAGGATAGATTTTATTTTATTTTTTTATTTTTTTTTTATTTTATTTACTTTATTATACCTTAACTAACATTGGTATAAAAGGCGGACTTAATGCTAGAAGCATTCTCTGCCAGTCTACCTTAAGAGCCGGTCCACACGGCGCGTTGCGTCAGCGTTGCGTCGACGTAGCGCTGTGGCTGCGTCGTTTTACATACTAATAATCATAGTGTACACACGGTGCGCTGCGTCGACGCAGCGCATACGCGACTGAGCTGCAGCGCACGAGACGAAGCGGGCGGGGGAGTACTCACTTACGGAGCGTTACGACTCCGTCGTAGTAACGCTGCGTTGGCGCAGCGCCCGTGTGGCCGGCTATGCGTAAAACCTTTGCGTTGCGACGACGCAACGCTGACGCAACGCGCCGTGTGGACCGGCTCTTAGGCTAAGCAGAAAACGTGCAAGGCGGTATTCAAATATCTAGGAAGAGTATACTATATACGTATATATGTAAGTATATACAATAACTATACAATCAATAGGTTACATAAGAAACACACATAATATAATATATATAATTATACATACAATAGGGTACACTATAAGAAAAATGATGAACCGTAAATATAAGCACTATGATTTCTGTAGAAAATATAATTTAATTATCTTTTTAAAAGTCTGTCTGCTGCACGCTTTGCGTAATTCATTCGGGAGAGAATTCCACAACCGAATAGCGTGAATAGCAAATGACTTGGATACGAAGCCAGTCCGATGAAGTGGAATCGTTAAAACGAGAGAATTGGAAGATCGCAACTGGCGCTCGTGAGAGTCACGGAGATACTGAAACTTTTGCTTCAGGTATCCCGGCATAGGCGGTTCAGATAAAATAGAAAAAAGAGTAGAAAGTAATCTAACCTGTCTACGCTTACGAATAGGAAGCCATTCAAGTTGGCGACGGTAAGAGGAAATGTGATCGAATTTGCGCAGACAGAAGATGAATCGAATGGCGTGGTTAATAAGTCTTTCCAACTTATTGAGATGCTCCTCGCTTATATCAGTGCAACAGACATCAGCATAATCAATAATTGGTAAAATAAGCGCCTGTACTACAGTGACTTTAACTTTAATCGGAAGAAAGTTACGAAGGCGATTTAGGACGCGCAGCCTCGCAAATACAGAGATTACTAGCTTTCAGAGAAAATCTTAATAAGTTTACTTAAAAATGCTATTTATATTTTTTTAAACTAATAGTAATTCCCAATAGAATGGTTTAGAAACGTCTAGGAATATTTTAAAACGAATTTCATTAGACATCAACACATACGTTGATTATCCATACGGATTTTTATCTCACATATACATGTTGGAAAACAACATGTAAAAGAAGTTCACGGGTAAGACGAAGACAAAAGAAAAACGGCATTGTTTTGAACTTTAACAAATTTTTAGGCGAGCAGGTACAAGGCAAGCATGGCGTAGCAAGAGATAGCGAAGAGGATGCACAAAACGCTAGTGCGCCACGAGCCCTTGAGTCGCGTGTCGTTGAGGGCCGGCAGTGATTAGAGCGCGCTAACAAAGCGTTGAGAGCTCTTAACCTACATGCTCCGTTTCACAACGGCCGTACTCCTAGCGACCGATGTGCGCCTGGTACCCTGCCACTTACTGATGGCTAATCTCACCTACGGCTGGATACCTTTTTGTTTCCTATCCATTGTTTTTTAATCTTAAACGGTTTTATATTGTTTCCGATTTAATTTTTGATTTTGCCAAAAGAACCCTCACGATTGGATCGCAGAATCAAACTGTCACAATAAATTCATTTTAATGGAGTAAGAAACCCGAAATTTTCTTATCTTGTCCCTTCAGACTTTCCGGGATAATAAATCGTTTGCCCGCCCGCAATATAAACGACTATGCATAAAGCCGTGGCAATACATAAAGCAACAGACATTGTAGCAAAACGGCAGCTGCAGATTTGTAAGATAAAACCAAGGAGCCGCCGGGAAATATTTGAGCCGTATTTCACAAAACTAGTAGAATTCACTGAAGCTTCCATGGAATTCACGAGCGACAATAAAACGGAGTTTAGCGAAAGTAAAATATTTGAACAAGAGAAAAACAGACCTTAGAGTAAAACGGACACTTTAGAACAAAACTATTGAAAAAAGACCTCTCGAACTTTTCTTGATATAGATGGAGATGTGCATATTCTGACATATAGCAAACGATCCACGCGCAGTTATGGTTGTAAAGAGGACCTCGTTCTTCCCTAAATATTTGATTGGTCCTTTTATGTATTCTGTCACATGAGCTTTACATCCGCATGACATTAAACGGTCATTACAGCTCACGAGCTGTATGAACATCCATTGCCCGCGACCAATAGGCACAATCCAATTAAGATAATTAATTCATCGAAGGTACGAGTACCTTGCTTTGCCAAAATACTGAAATTGAAGGTTTCGTAGAAAGATGCTTATCGTGTTCTCTTTAAAACTTTAAACAGCATTGCTTTCAGATATTTTTCTACGTACTGATACAAATTCCCATCAGCGGGAATGCGACAAATAAAGTAGCATATCAGTCGCGAAAGAGTATTATGATATTGATTCTTGAGAATTCCGTAGTTCTGGCAACTCGTCAAGCAATAAACCGGTTATCTGAGCTCGTTTACGCCAACGGAACCTTGATACGCGGTTCTGCAGAGAAACGGTGTGAGCTCACAGGAATATTATGCCAAATACCTCAGAAATGTTGAATTCTAAACACAGTAGTGTGAAATTTTATGTACCACTAAAGACACGGGACTCCTATCTAATCTAGAGGACTACTAGAGTGTGAACTACTGAGAAATTTACTTACTGAGAAAATTACTGAAATTAGATTACTGCCCTATCAACTGGATGTTTTGCGCCGCCAAAATACTTCCAAGGATCTTTGGCGATTGCTATCAAATGATAACTACTAAAGGTGCCCTGTGAAACACGGAAATGTATTTAAAAGATTGCCAGTGTCAATCACCCATTCAAATCCCAATCGCGGTTGACGTTGGTTTACTGTAGACAGGATAAGACCCACACATATGCACGCTTCAAAAAAACATGACAAGTGCGAACCTCCCGATTTCTGACAACCCGTTAAGCAATAAACCGGTTATCTGAGCTCGTTTGCGCCAACGGAACGTAGATACGCTGTTCTGCAGTAAAACGACGTGAGCTCGCGGGAGACATTACGGCAAATACCGCGGTAATTATGCGAGAACTTCGGAGGTGCGAGGTAACTTTACGCTCGTAATTTGTTCCTAAACTTGCTTAATATTCCCCCTGACAAGATAAATTTATTAAAGACACGGGTGACGAGCTCGAATAAAGATCGTTTCTGTAATGACACAATTAACTTGAAATTCGGCAACTGAACTACGAGAGTCGTTCACAACTCCATTTGTTAGTGCTGAAATATTGAATGTTTAAAACAATCTAGTAAATAGGATACTCTATTCTCACACTGTATATCTAAAATCACTGATTTTACCCTACTTTAAGAAAAAATAATGTTAAGCTTTTTCTTTCTTAGAAGATATTTTCGATAGTTTTTGATTCGAGTTTAATATTTTTTATTTAGAAAGATAAATGGGTGTTCCTATAAAAAAAAATTATCACCGAATTCCGTTTTTCTTTCTTTAAACCAGAACTTAGTTTCGTATTTTCTCTGACGCAAAAAACAATGATTTCTCCCCTACCATTGTTTACAGTCCCCTACCATTGCACTTTACAGGGTTAGAGTCCATTAAAGTGCTAAATCACATAAGTTATTGTCGCAGAGATTAGTCTGAATCCGTTAGGTACCTCACCGACGGGACGGTTCCGTAGGACCTACACATTAAACTTTTACACGTCCATTAGGGCCGAGACGGTGAATGAACGCATCATTGCCCTTCAAAGGAGCAGTTCGTAAAGAGATATGTACCTACTTATGTGAAGAAGTGTAAATGTCTACGTTCTAGACCGTGAATAGTTTTCGTTTACAGTTTTATTTGAACCGTTTTCGATATTTCGTTATTGATAACGGTTTTCATATCGATATAAAAACTGTTTCTTATATCGATTTCAGAACCACAGTTTTTATCGATATCGAGTGTCAAAAATGACATTTTTAAAGTGTCAAAAACGTACTCAATTTGACACATACTCAATTCCAGCCTCTCCGTCTCTTTTGAAAATCGAACAGAGAATACGCATAATTTTAGGCTGAAAGAGTATCTGTTTACTCGTTTTCGTTAACGGTTTCCTATATCTAGTTTATCGATATGATATTATACGAGTATTTGAATGAAACGGTTTTTGTTATAGTATTATATATGGAAACCCACATCTACGTACGCACACCAAGAGGTCACTTAATAGGTACTTCGTGTTAATTCTACGTCACATTCTCGTTAATATTTTAAGCCTTCACTCTGGTTAATGTGCATTGACTTTTAAAGGTTGAAAGTCAATGACCTTTATGGCATTAAGTCTGAAACCCTTTTTCGAAGTTTGCGTAGATGTCACTTTCAATTTACATTTGCATATTGGTTTAACATTTTAAAACTTTATTTTTTACTAAATAGTACCAAAAGAAGATACTTAATATATTTTTATAATTGTGTAATAAAAATGTTTAAAACACAGAAAAGAAGATATTACGAAATTATTCGAAAATCATGATCAAAGTTTGAACGTTTTATATGTAAATAATTAGACTCACAATTAACTTTTTCTTAAAAGCACTTAATTCTACACTCACAGCTTTCTGCACTTAATTTAACCTTAGATTAGTCTATTTTATTTATATTTGTACAATTTTGTATGAGTTAACCGTCAACTCACTATAATTATAGTAAAATATTTTCTAAGAAACTAGAGATTTATTTATACCACAATCCCTCACACGCTACAGGCTATTCGTCAAAAAGGTATGTGTCTTATGCCGTCACGAAATAACAAGAACATTGTATCCATGAATACATTTGAAGTCTTACTACCACAACACAGTAGATAAGCCAGCTTCAACACTAATGGCTGTCCGCAGGAACGTCTGCTAGAGCTTAGAGTGGTTGCAAGCACTCCCCGACACTAGTGTCGGAGTGTCCGGCTTACCTTAATCCATCCCCACTCTAGACGGCTGTTCAAACACTTAGCTTAGATCCTGAACGTGGTACGTGTTACTAAATATCATTTGCACACTTTAAAAGTGGTCAAGTGTTAAGTGTTTCTGATCTTTATTATTCTAGCGCAGTTCCTCACAATTTTTCAAGCTATTTATTGTATACCCGCGGTGCCCGCGGCTTCGCCCGCATTTTAAAGAAATAATATGACATGCATAAAACGGAAAATTTGTACCTGCATTGGAATGATAGTGGTGCCATCTGTCGAAAATTGGTCTTACCAACTCCCAAACCCTCGTGGGCTCTTGGACAACAACTTTGCTAAAGATCATCACTTGATCAAATGCGTAGTTTCCGATTCTATAACTACTTGCGAATAAAAAATCAATTAAAAAAACCTTTTCCCACAGACTAAATTGTGAATCTAAACCATTCTCAAGTCCCCTTGAACACACACAACAAATTTCATCAAAATCAGTCCAGTCGTTTAGGAGGAGTTCAGTGACATACACACGCACATAAGAAATATATATATAAAGACACGCGTAAAAAATCATGATACACAGTTTTCTTTAAATAAAATATTTATTATTTCTATTTTCTAATGCCCATCACTTACGGTATATTACCATTATTATCATTATTGCTTAATAGACGTGTAGATTAGTAGCGACATAAAAAACTGTTGCATAAAAACACTTATTTGCAAAGACTTTTCTTGATTATCTTCTCTATACACACATTGTTCAGTTTGGACTATTCCACTATATATTGCACTATTGTTCCATTTTATTCCACTATTTCGCAATACAAATCGTCCTATACTACCAAAGTTCCTACATATCGCATGCTTTACATGCATGTCCTTATGAACTTTGCATATTCATTGTAACGTTCAATATGCATAATTGTTATGTAAATAGAGCAGTGACCCGCAACGAACGAATGACTTAACTGCAATGTATGGAGAACATTCACTTTGATAGTGCTTTCAAACTATGAGTAAATTGCAATAGTAATAACTAGAGATGTTAAGAGTTATTGTTATGTCACGTCAGTACATATTAATAGCAGATAACGCTTTTATGTATTAACGCTGCAACGTATACTTGTGACCGGCATTGAACGAATGACTTCACTGCAATGTATGGACCATTATCTTTGGTAGTTCTCTGAAACTATTAGTAAAGTGCAATAGTAATAACTAGGCAATGTTACGAGTTATTGTAACGTCACGTCAGTACATATTAATAGTGGAGGATACTTTATGTATTTCCGCTACTACATATACTTGTGACCGGAATTACTAAATACTTTCTATGAGTATTTGCAAAAGTATTACCTACTACAGACGATTCTTACATTATAAAAATGGAAATGACTTTATATTTTACCATATGCTGCAATATATTCTAGAGACTAGAATTGAACGAATGACTTCACTGCAATGTAAGAAGTACATTCTCTTTGATGAGACTGACGCACTATGAGTATTTGCAAAAGTAATTACTAGAGATTGTTACAATTTATTGTTAGAACACGTCACAGTAGATATTAAAAGTAGAAAAGGCTTTTATTTTTTCCACACATGACTATATAGAAGTGACCGGAACTGAACGAATGACTTGCAATATACAACATAGAAATGGAATGTCACTCTGAAAGCACTATGAGCATTAATTACAAAAGCCATTAATAGAACATTGTTACATGTTCTAGTTATGGAACGTAAAAGAGTAGGATTTTATATTACTTTTATTCATATGTGGCCACATAGATTAGTAAAGATACTTCGCCGCCTTGAAATTGAATGAAGCCACAAACAGCTTATTTTAGTAAGTTCTTTTTTTTTATTCTTGACAAATAAAAACATTTTTAGAGAAAATTTACGAATAAATAACTAATACAGCGTAATTTACGTAATAAATAAATAATTATTTCAAATATTTTAGGGACATTTTAGCACGAAGACGTGGAAAACTTTTTTACGCAACTATTTCAATTCTCAAAACTGGGTACATTTACTTGTTAGGAGTGAGTAATCTTTACTAATCTATGTGTGGCCAGTGAATTATTCATTTAAATGGGAATGGAATATTATTACTCTTTTATTGCTTTGAAAGCATAAAATTACTTGGAAGCCATAACTAATTAATTATTATTGTCTAAAGTTATTGTTCTATTGTTACTATTCTGGTTTGAGAAACAGTAAGGGAGACTAAATGAGGCGTTGAGGTTTAGGCAACAAAGCCTCAAGAGTAATAACACATTTGTAGTCTCCATCTATGATTGTGTGAGTTAGTGCTCTCTTTATATAAAAATTAACGTTAAGAGCACTAAAAGTGGTAAAACCCTCTGTGATTATATCTCCGAAGTACCACCGCTTCACCTATTTCTTCCCAATATGCAAAGTTAAGCGCTGCTGTGTTCCGCATTCAAGGGTGTGGTAATAGAGACGTACTTGTCCGAGGCGTTTCAACTTAATTCTCAAGGATGGTGACACATTATTAACCAACTTTAGGTAGAAATCTTATCTGAGGTTGATCACGGATGTCCATGGGCGGCAATAGCCACTTACCGTCAGTATTTAATAACAGCAGTGTTAAGCGCTGCTGTGTTCCGTTTTTAAGGTTGTAGTAAGGGAGACAGACTTTTCCGAGGCGTTCCAGCTTAGTCCTCAGGGGTAGCGGCGCATCTGCGACCGACCTCAGGTAGGATTTTTTTTTTTATATAATATAAGAGTAGCAGACGAGCATGCAGTCCACCTGATGGTAAGTGGCTACTGCCGCCCATGGACATCTGTAATAAACCCCAGATAGGATTAGATATTCCTACCTGAGGTCGGCCACAGATGCGCCGCTACCCCTGAGGACTAAGCTGGAATGCCTCGAAAAAGTCTTTCTCCCTTACCACACACTTCAAACCGGAACACAGCAGCACCTAACACTGCAGTTATTAGGTAGAAATAGGTGTGGCGGTGGTGCCGCCAGAGTCGAACCACAAAGGGTTCTACCACCTTCAAAATAATATCTAATCTAATCTAATCCGAATATCTAATCCTATCTGGGGTTGATTACAGATGTCCATGTGCGGCAGTAGCTACTTACCATCAGGTTTGCACGCCAGTTCTCTACTTCTACATTAAAAAAAACGTTCAACTTCATCTAGAAGTTTTCATCAAAGCTTCAATAAAACTGAACTTAATCAAGCTTCAAAAGGCCCGTGAAAGAGAAGCGAGATAGTATATTGGAACGCGACATTTGCATACAATTTCAAATTTGCATTCAATTGCATTTGCCAGTGTTAATGAATGCCGGTCGGACATTTTTCCAACGCTGTAATTTACTGGTTGGGTCATGGTTTCGTCTTAATTAAATTTAGGAATGTATATTTTCATGTGAAATATCTATAACCGCACGTAAAACGGATTTCTGGCGTGGCGACGCATGCCGTGGCGTCACGTCGCCACGCTATACGATGGTATATATACAGTCTATATGCAGTAGTGTGTACGGTGTGGCGACGCGTCGCCATTAGCAAACGAATTCAATAAATAGTCATCGTTATCTGGAAAAAAATCGTAATATTTTATTTTATCATTATGACATATTTAGTTCCTATCACAATATGTTCTTTTCTGCATATTACTTTTACAAAATAATGTCGATGTTTCACATCTACCAGGCGTCCCGTGACGGCTCACATTTTTTTTTACATACATCACCAGTGACGTAGATCCCGTGGGCCACACAGACAGTGGAGAGTTTACCAGTGATCTCTACCTTACCAGTGAAAAAAGTATGTGAATCAATAACTGTATAACGAACTCCAAAGGAGTTTTAGTAAAATTTAATACAATAATTGGTAGTTTATACAAAACTACACGAATGTTATAGAAACCTAAGTATTCAGAAACATATTTATATTCCAGACCAGTCACCCAATTCTATTATATTGTATATTTTTCCTAACTCCTAAGCACTTAATAGCTGCCACCTATCATAAAAAGGTGACACAAAAAACCTGCGTGCTTAAAAATTAGGCTATGACACTTTCAAAATTGTGGCTTATCCTAAGAGACCTTATACATTCAAATCCATCGAGCCATTTGGGCTGCAGGGCGTACTAACGAATGAAACATACATACAGACATACAAACACGCACAAAATGAAAAACACTACCACCTGCAATCCACTAAAAATCTCACAAATAATAGCGTTATACCTGCAATACTTAATTCTTTAAAGCACACTTTTCTCTACTTAAAGAAAGGAGGTCAGTACAAAAGTTGAGAACCGCAAGGCTAACTTCAGAACACGATCAAAAACTCCGCGCAAAAATTCCACCACCCAAAAGCCTTCGAAGTTTGCAAAAACATTGAAGCATAACGTCATTGATTGGAGCTTATAACTTCGCAAGTTTATATATAGGGATGTTAAATATATTGAAAAATCGATACATACATATGGATATCGATAAATATGTCGATGTTTTCATGAATATGATAATTTTGACAAACAATGTGGTTCAATTTACCTATTGTGTTGAAGCATATTGAGAATATTACTTTAATGGTATGGTATTGTATGTAGGTGTAATAATTATTTATTTGTTCATAATATTAAAATTCACATTATATACAAAAATATAGTTGAGACTTGCAAGCCGATTTATTTTTTTTAAATAGTTCTTTGGACTTTATAATGCTATCAAATGTGATTAATAAAAGTTTATTAATTTATTATCTTATTTTATTCAGAAATATAAGTGATTTTTCTTCTTACTTCCTACAATTAAAAACATCATAGAAATGTTATAAAGTCCTTCGTATTAACATTCCCTAGTTAAAATACTTTAAAAAGCAGAGATAAAATATAATACAAGGATAGGTAATATCGCGTATCGATACAATACGATATATCGATACAACAGACTTTGCACATCCCTAAGTTCAAAGGAAGCGATCGTATAGTTTTATTCAAATCATCTATCGATCTCGCTCTAACGTATATCTCCGTCTCATATCATGTATTGATTGGTCACATATAAGATTTCCTGACTAAAGAGCGACTACCAAGCGGGTTTTATCCAAGACGTAACAAGACACTAGCAGTCTTCTTCGACGTCGCCAAGGCTTTTGTCAAAGTCTGGCATGGAGGACTGGTATACAAGCTATACCAATCTGGTCTTCCTGATCGCCTAGTCCGCATCGTGGCTTCCTACCTTCAGGACAGAACCTTCCGCTACAGGCACGAAGGTATCCTCTCTTCACCACGCCCCATAACAGCCGGAGTCCCTCAAGGCTCAGTGCTCGCTCCCACATTATTCATATCGTACTCCAACGATATTCCTATCCCCAAAAATGGGGTGCAGCTATCACTCTTCGCCGATGACACCGCTCTTTACATCCAAGGGCAAAAGGAGTCATCTGTCCTCGCCAAACTCCAACGCTCGGTCAAGTTAGGAGATTGGTTTAGGAAATGGCGCATCGAAGTCAATGCTGAGAAAAGCTCCGCAATGCGCTTCGACCACAAACGCAGGCGCTTAAACAACCTGCCCTCCGTCAAATTACTTGGGGCCCCCATTCCATGGAGGCCCACAGTAAAATACCTAGGAGTTACCCTTGACCCGGGCCTCACCTTTAGACCCCACGTCTCTAAGGTCACCCATACCGCCCGCTCTTACATGAGCCGCCTCAACGCCATGATTGGCAGACACAGCAAGTTGTCAGCCAGGAATAAGCGAACGCTGTATAAGGTTTGCATTCGACCGGTGTTAACATACGCCTCTCCAGTCTTCGCTCACGCGAATCCCACCATCCTAGATAAACTCCAGGTCATACAAAATCTTTTTTGTCGTCGGGCACTTAATGCCCCCTGGTATGTCAGGAACGCCGACCTCCACCGCGACCTGGAACTCGCTCCAATACAACAAGTCCTCAAACAATTCTCTGAAGCGTTCTTCGACCGCTCAGAAAATCATTCCAACCCACTCATCAAGGGTGCAGCGGATTATGCTGCCCCTCTTCCTACCCGTCACAACTGCCGTCGGCCAAGAAATATCTTGACCGACGCTCCTAACAAACTCTCCACGGATGTGGAGAATCTTCTGGCCGCCCACAGGGGCGTTCAACTCTCCATAGAGAATCGTCTTCCCGACGATTCTAGTCTTATTCATGATACGTTGACACCTTCAGTGTCATCTATCCAGCGGTCGCTCTCTAGGGAGCGCCGCTAGCGCCTCTCGTTCCACAACGAGAGGTCGCTATCCGATGTCGGCTGTACGGTCCCCTAGGACGAATGCCTTTAAACGAGTTTTTAGTGGGATGGTCCTCCCTTCAGGAGGACCTTTCATTCAGCCCCACACGACGCAGGCACCGGCCGTCGCGGCCTGTAAGTGCTTGGATGCATTTTTTACTCCTCCCTCTCCGTAGAGGGTCAGCCCTTTTTCCACCTACATCTGGGCGCCAAAAAAAAAAAAAAAAGAGCGACTACCGACCGAGATGGAAGTGAGGAGACAATATAATATAATTGCTTGCAGCGATCATTCCTAACGCTCAATCATTTCTATGATTTATGAAATCAAGTGCACGCAATGATGACTCTTATTAATTTTGTGGATGAATAGGAAAATGAAGCAACTACTGATATAATCAAAATTATAATTTACTACTATTCAGTGTCTTCTATGATGTTTGAAGTAATGTATCTCTCCTAATATTATAAATACGAATGTGAGTTTGTTTGTTACACTGTCACGCCTGAACTACATAACAGATTAGCCTGAATATTTTTACACACGTTGCCAGGGCTCAGAAAAGGACACATAGTACCTTTAGTCCCAAAAAGTACCGTTCCCGAGGTACTGACAATAACATCCGATTGCGAGCGAAGCCGCGGGTAACAGCTGATAAAAATATATACTTTTCAATAAATGAAATATATGGTATGATAATATTCGCTGATAATAATCTAATGTACGTAACTGGGACCGGAGACAATAAAATAACATTTTGACAAAGATAAATAAATAGACAAAAACTAAACTATATTAAAATGGAAAAAGAACTTAATAATTTCAGAACAATTTAAACAATTCGAGCAAAGTCACAAAAACGTTTGGTTACAAAAAGAGAAAATGTACGCACTGGCCTTTATAAGAATGTTGTTTAGGCCAATTCAATTTATTTACTTCTAAAGCAATTCAAGTATGGGTCCACAAAGGTTCCTCGGGTCCCAGGTACTTAATATTACTTTAAGAACTTGTCTCATTTGTATCAACCTTTCGTCAAGCTAGCTATTTCATTTGGTACTACAAAAATACCTTTATTAAACTACCTTTAAAGGACTAGAATTTGGTCAATCTACTTTTGTGGAGTAAAATTACTTATAACCGTAATCTTTATACTTTTATAAGCCAAATGTACGCTAACCACATAATTTATATTTTTATTGGAATTCACTCTCCGCATAAATATAATTTGTTCCAATAAATATTGAAACACTAAACTTTATGCTACGCAATATAGAACTTAAGAGACACGACGTCATTCTGACTGACAATCTAGTAGAAACAAGTTGGCAAAAAAGAAATCCTTAAAATAGAGTCCGAATGAAATAAATCACCGTATTTAAGACTGTTTCCGTTGTCCTCAATGAAGTCTCACGATGAAACGAACTGCAACTCGATTGTTCTATTGACACCGTTACGTGTTCAAAGACTCTTGAAACTAAGACCAAGTCGAGACCTACTTCCATTGACTAATCGCCTTTAATGAGAATTCTCTAACTACTAGTCTTTCTCCACTTTCCAGTTTCATCAAGCTCCAACTCACTACTTCGTTAGTATTCATGGAAGTAATTAACTTTTTCCTTATTGAGATTAGAAAACGTAATGAATAAAATTACCAGTTACATAATTACCTTCTCATTAATACGCTTTTTTTATATTCATCTTACGACAAATTAAAGGTGAGTGTAAAGCAATTTTATTAACAGGAATATGAATTAATTTAAAAATTTTAATGTATGTATTGCATGACTCTAAAAACAAATGAATCAAATTGACCACATTTGTAATGATTTTCGGATTTTTTATAATCAGATCATAATATAAAGCAGATCCGAAGTGAATAATATTCGCATGTCAATGAACAGTATAATTAAGATCCAAAGTGATGAAGATTTAAATAATCAAGATTACGAAGAGCAAGTTATAGATCCATCTAGGAAACTCATTAAGCAATCCGAGTATAATGCGCAAATAAAAGTCAGCAATATCGAACTAATGCCGGAAGCCAAACGAGTTATAAACGCGAATCATATTGGTGATAAATTGCGATGCTGTGGGTCGGGTCGCCAAGTTATGTAATACTCCATTGTATTATAGCACTGTCTATGGAGATATCTATAGTAATAATAATAAAAAATACAATAAACTAGATAACCGGATGAATTTCCCACCACCTAATGAGAGATAGGTATGATTCTATAAGCGATTATTTATCAATCCTAATCAGTCTTTCAATTCCAATTTTTACCTCATTTATACATATATACCGCATCGGTAACAGTTTGAGTTTCATTTGAGTTTCGTTTGAGTATATTAAACCTTGTCTTTTATTCACATTTTACAATTACCTCACTACTTCTTTGTTAATTGAGGTATAATGATGAAATATGTAATTTTAAAATAGTTAAAACATTAAAAGTCTTTAATATGAAAATCGTTTCTATATTAACGTCATGATTCCATGAAATGATTAAATCAAAAAAATAATAATCAACCTTAGGAGCCGACTCTTACTATAATAATCAATAAGCAATTTGATGAAGATAAAGACATAGTAAATAGTGAACAAGACGTAAAACCTAACACAACTTCTAACAAATTCTAGGGAACGTGGGCAATAAGTGAGTTAATATTTTAAACCGAGAACAAATCGAACAACATCGTCAGCACAAAACAAATGGATCAGAGAAAAACGATGTGAATCATATTCCTGACATATGGCGGCATTGCCGGTCAGACCCGACATTACATTGTGGGATATAAAACGGTCAACTGACCGTTGATACGATTTGAATGGTATAGAAAATGATATTCGATTTGCATCATTGGTAAAGAATAAATCTGACGAAAACGTTTAACAGCAAAAAAACCTTTTTACATTCATGAGAAATTGACGTACTTAAATATTACGTCATCTCTAGGAAAATATCACACTGTTATATCAAATGTAAGGTGATATGTTACGCTAAGTACAATGAAATCATCAATACACGTCTGGCGTAGCACTACGTTATCTCCATTCTAATAAATATCCCCAACATTCAGTAGAACACGACACCTCGCTTTTACCACATCAGAATAAACTTGATCCTACCCAACACGCAATAAGAAAAGCCGAAAAGTAAATTATTCAGCCTCAATTTACCCTCTTTCGAAAGGCGAGTAACCTCAAAATTCATTTTTCAGGGGTCTACGGTGGGATAAAATTCACGAGATTAGTTTACCCACTTGGAGGGTAGCTATCAATGTTTAGGGCCGTCTCCGCAACTGGGGCAGAAGGGCCTATTTGCCGCTCCATTGGGCATTTTGTACCGCTGACGCAATTAACCAACATGCTATCACCGGTATAGTTGAGTTCTATAGATGCATTCGAGTTTACTTAGGTGTTTACACTTAGTTAGAACCTAACTGTAGTCTAAACGTTATACGCGTAAGTAATGGGTAATTGTGAATTGAAGTAGAAGTAACGATTAGAGAAAATAGTCATAATCAAATTATGAAGTCATACATTTGAAGAAGCAAAAAATTATTCTAATACGTTAACGTATCTTTGAAAGTAGAACTATTAGCATTACGAAACAGCAAACAATATTGATCATAGCCATCGCAAAAACGAACCCTTAAATGAAATTACAAGCACGACTTGTTTTAATTGAATAGGATCGTACAAATTCAACGTTCTAGTTCACTCATTGCTTCTTTATTTTACGCTTCAGTACGAGTTAAAAGTAATGAAAATAAGGAAACTGGCTGCTATTCTTAAGCTTCCACTTAAAATAAAGCCATTTCCGTGGTAATAGTGTCATTATAGGATTAAATCGGAAAGCATTAGGACCAAAGAAGTATCGGAATAAATGTATCAGTATTTAGTATTACTGCAATTAAAATACACTAAACCCTTTCTACCGCAGAAAATATATACTAATCTGAGTATAAGAACACAGAGTGGAACAGAGAAAAAATTAAACCACACTATATTAAATACCATACCAATACAAAAAAGACGCAAACAAGACTACCGATATTACCTGAATAAGTAATAATACTTAGCAACTCTTCATAAAGAATACAAAATTTATAACAACATGAGTTGTACAGTGCACAAAACCTATTTCATTGCACTCAGTAAGCATGGACTATTAAATATTGTATCAACTCTTTATGGGTTAAAAGCATTGAACCTTTTAAACAAACATTTACTAGCAACACACCACAAGGCACAGAGTAAATTATTAACATGAGTCATGTTTCATACATACGTATCATTTCACATGAGATCTTTTACCCAAACTTATTATTCTTCTTATCAAGTGTAGATACTTTTTTAATTTAGGAGTAGCAGACGAGCATGTAGTTCACCTAGTGGTAAGTAGCTACTGCCATCCATGGACATCTATAGGCAACCCCAGATCGGATTAGATATTCCAACCTGACCGGCCATAGATGCGCCGCTACCCCTGAGAACTAGCTGGACCTGCTAGAACGCCTCAGAAAAGTATGTCTCCCTTACAACATCCTTCAAACTATCACACAGCAGCGCTTAACACTACTGTTAAAAAAACTGTTAAAAGGCAGAAATAGGTGTAAGTGAATCTATCATTTCTTGTAATTCCTGATTACATCTATGAACATCAGATAAAACAGAAGTTCCACTTGAATTTGCGTTACTAGAACATAGTTCCCTGGGAAAATAGTTGAAACGCCTCATAAAATAATTCTGCTTTAATAGCCAGAAAAAACATGCAGTCTGCCTTAAACGACGAAGAATTCCACTATATGTGTCTTAGAAAACACAGACTTCTCTATTATGACGTTCTAAAAAGTCTGTTCACACGATTGGTTGCCTTTTTGTCGTAGCGTAGTACGTAGTAAGGCCCGAGTCACATATTTTATCGTAGTAGTTTTTTAGCGTTCCGTACCAAAAGGGTAAAAACGGGATTACTAAGCCTCCGCTATCTGTCCGTCTGACAGAAGACTCTATCTCGTATACCGTTATAGACAAACACTTGAGTTTTTCCAAAGTATGTATAACGGTGGCCTTTATAACAGCAAATACTAAAAATTTAAAAAGTCGAAAATAAATAGGAGTCGCTATACAAGAAACCGTCATTTTTCAGTGATTTTTGCTTTATTCATTATTATTGAATCGCAATACGTAGGCACTTCAAATGTCCAATGCAACCATGATAAGAAATACTGAACATAAATAAAAAAATGAAAATTTTGGTAGTACGGAACCCTCAGCGTGCGATTATGACGCACTTGGCCAAATATTTCGCATACCACAAGTTCATTCGCACACTCGACACAAGGACGGACGGGTTCTTTTTGCTTTTTTACATGTTTGTCAACAGCTTGCGTCTTTGAGCTTGTACTTTACTTTTAAGTGCCGTTATGAAGAGCTACTTTATTTATTAAGTTATTTTTAATAGGACTGACATTGACATTGCTACTGATTTTGTTATAATTCATTACTTACTTGCATTGCTTCATAAATGGAACTTTAAGAGATTTATAAATTTAAGGCTTAAATATGTATACGGGGAAATGATTTGCAATTGAACGCTCATAAATATTCTCCAGTGATACGCCCATTATAAGAAGTAGATACATACCGTATAAAGGGCAACCATTACTGATAATCTGCCTAAGATAATCTGCCTGGATAAGATCATGATTGTTGGAAAAGAGGATGGTAAAAAACCTCGAGGAAGATCGCTAACCAGATGGTCTGACCAGATCAAGGATTTAACCAAGATGTCTATCACAGATTGCCTAAGACAAGCAGAAGACTGAGCACTTTGGTGAAATTTGCAGCACACCTGCACAGTAGATCACCAGGGCAGGCACGAACTTCAGCAATAAAGAAGCGACTCAGAAAAATTAGTAAAAAATCATTGGCAATTTTCATGAAGATTGCCGTATTCTGACGATTTTAAAAGTATAAAATGTAATAATTAGATAAAATAAGTTAACATACTTTAACTTAATCTGGAACGGTTATCCTCAAGACAATTGTTAATCCCAAGAGATAACTTGATTTATGAGCTGATGTGACCCAACACTGACCGAATTTTATTTATTTATTTATTTTTGTACACCTTAAACTAAGGGTTACAAAGGGTAAACTTAATGCCTAATGGCATTCTCTGCCAGTCGACCCTGGGTGATGAATTTTCATATAATTAAAGAAGAAGGAATATAATTTACGTTGACAATAAATATGGAAATTTTTGACGTATGCCAGACGATTATTATAAAGCTTAATATCGGCATATTTATCGAGCTTCTGCTTTCCTCATTAAGAATAAGTCTATACTTCTGTTAATAGGTCCACAATTTTTTTAATTAATGGGTCTCATCGATTGTTGATATATTTATTGGATAATAATGGAAAAATATGTAACGAATTGAAATCGCATAATCAAGATGAAATATGGTTTGAGAAGTTTTATCTCTTATACAAATTAATTTATTTAGTTTAATTTAATATAATTGAAACAGAACTTAACTGCTAACTGCTGATAACTGCTAAAACACAGTTCTGTCAAGTAAATAAGCTGAAGTAAATGTAATGATTGTAAGGAATTAATACGAAAATCTAACTTTATGTTGTTTCAAGTTGTTTGGTCTATGTAAGGAACATAGACCAAACAACTTGAAAGCGGGCATCTTATAGCACAAATAAGAATTCTTCAGTGCTCCAGAGTATTACGTATTCAACGATAAGAAGTTTCGGTAAGCAAGCGACATATCTGATATAGAAGTGGGACGTGGGAACGTCTTTGAATACCCAATGAGCGAAATGTCCCGGCATTTCCTATAGAGTATGGCGGCTACGCGACGGCCCGGCACGGTATGCACAAATGGCAATGATTATATATTATGTGAGTTATAAGTTATAACTGTTATAAGTTATGTGTGTTATAAATATTTGCGTTATTTCTTCTGTATAGTAACTTGACATAATCAACCCCGAACCAAATTTTCTAATGATAACGCTGATGGAAAGTAGTCACCGTTGCTTATGAACATTTGCAACTTCAAATTAGTCGCCAAAGCGTTTCCGGATTTGGAAAAGAGATCTTTTTGCACCTTTTTGGCTCCTGAGGGTGACAATAGATTCCTTGCTGTCCTGAGGAGTAAGATGCGACGCCTCGTATACATTTATCTCCTTCGAACGACATTCCACTTCGATCCAGAACAAAAGAACACTGTAGTTGTTAGACATAAATGGATGTTGGTGGAGATGTTCCTACTACCTTAAAACCATTTCATTTCATTACGCGATAAGCTTCGTCTTAAAATTACTTTCATTTCATCTAAATTGAGAAGCAATAGAAAATCAAATAAAAATCATATGGTCTAATTTCGATCGCTAATCGATAGCTAACAGTAATAAACTTATAACTCATGGAAACCTAAATATATACTTGACAGCTCATCACAATGTTCTGAAGTAGGAAGCGAGCCCGCATTTACCCAGTCAAGTGGATTATTGCCTTAACCCTTCTCATTCTGAGGATTTCAATCCTGGCACAGTAATGTCATAATAATAGTCAAAGATAATGATGACACTGAGAATATTAATCAAGAACGTAACTGTCAAATATTTCGTGTATTAGGTAACTTGGTCAGCCATTACTGTCCCATTGCTGAACAGTGGTCTCTTATCAGATTGAGAGAATTTACGTCATGAGCCAACAAGCTGGTTAATATAAGTTAGACTTCATACACCTTTGAGAACTTTTTAAAGAACTCTTAATCCTGTTCATCATTTCATGATAAAGGAAACCTGCCGTATAGAAGAGTCGATCATAGATACGTTGCCAGTGCCACTGTTGAGGTCTAAACTGGTCGCTTCATATGATTCAGCCGGCACACACCCTTCTACTGAAACGCAATGACTGCTGTCTGCTTGACGCTTGCTTAAAAAAAGTGTGACAGTGATAGGTAACTCTTCACTACACTAAACTTTCATATCTCTACTAAACAACTTGATAATAATCTGCATATCTGCTACATCTCTGCTATTTTACAACGATTTATTTCAATCTAGAAGTCCATTTATCAATAGATTTAGGATACGAAGCCAACGAAGAGGCTACTTCCGTCGGAAGGCCAGCCATTAACTAAGTCGGATTACGTAAACCATTATTATTACCTCCCATGTATTTTGTTACAGAATTTCCAGAGGTATCTAAATCTTACAAACGACTTTGATGATGCGGCCGAGAACATTCTAGAAGATTAATGTTAGAGAGAACATTGATTCTTCTTTTAGTCTTTGCTTTACTAGCCTTTTGTGTATGTGTTACAAATATCTTAACTTTGATTATTCTACTTTAAAGGTGTTAAAACCCTTTGTAGTTCCATTCCGGCATCACCACCACACCTCTTTCTGCGTTACAACAGCAAGGTTAAGCGCTGGTGGGTTCTTTCACGGATACGCGGAACTTACTTATCTTAGGCGTTCCAACTTAGTACCTTTACATTAAACATTTAACATAATTTTTATCCTAAATATTATAAAACGTCTCATAGTAATAACGTAGTGAAAAATAGGTCTAATAAAAATCCATTATAAAAAGCGTATGCGAAAAACCTTAACAGAAATCGCAGAGTGGGATCTATTGTAGACACGGTGCATCTCGTGCGGTCTTCACATTGAAAAGGTAAGCATGTGTTACGTGAGTATCTATATCCCGAGGCTCTTGCGCGAACAATAGCCCCGTGGAAGCCTGCGCTGAAGACGGTACATCCGGCCATGAAGCGAGGGCTGACAGCTGTCTATTTGATAGAAACTAATTATTTCATGTCTTTAACTACGTAGTCTTTTCAGTAATTAAGTAATTGAATTAATGGATTTCAATAGCTGATTATTTAAAGATTTTAATATAAGATATAAATTTAATCTCAAAATAAAAAAAAGTAAAGTCCGTTCTAGATGCCACAAATATATCTCTACCACACCACAACCTTAAAAACTAAACTAAAAACATTGCTTTTATAGATCAGAAAATAGGTGTAACGGTGATGCCAAAATCGAACCACAAATTGTTGAACCTTTAAATTTGATCAGACGCTTATAAATAATATACTAGAGCAGGTATATCTAGTAGAGTTCCACAGTAAAGGCCGTATTGTAAAGGTAAGCACGTACTATGTGAGTATATGGATCTTGAGGCTTCGCGAATAATAGCCGCATGGAAACGAGCTGACGGCTTAAACATGCAGCCATGAAACGCGCGGGCTGACAATCGTACGCTTGGATGGATATTAATTGTTAAGTTGATAATACGAGGTTTTGAATGCCATGAAAGAAATGAAACTAAAGTTTAAATTCCGAGTTGTTCATGATCATGTTAATTGCTATTGATAATGAGCTAGTGGAAATTTTAAATCAATGTCAGATACCCTCCTAAGTATAGAATCGTCTACCGTTTAATCATAATTTCTGATGTTAGGTTCTGAGGTTAAAACACCTCATATTAGGAGGTTAGAAATAGAAGTAGGTATTATCCTTTAGTGAAAACAAGTTAATACGAAGACAACATGTCAAAATATAAATAAAGGTAATATGATCTAAGCACATTGTTTTAGTAATAGTCGATTTACGAAGTACAAGCTACATTAAAATCATCTTACTGTAATTTCGTAATATTTTTTTCAAATATGAAAGATAAATTATATTTCTGGTATATTCTAGCACAGTTTTATTATGCAGCGTTATCTATACGGTACGAGCTAGACTCGTAGCTCTCACTCAACAATAGTGCTCTGATGTAAAGAACGCAGGGATGGCCAGGCAATGGGCGAGCCCTTTTCAATAAAAATGAGGTTTCAAATTAACAAAATATTTTTTTGTAAGAAGATCCAAATTAAATTATTTTTGATACAACTTTATTATATTCTAATTCTGTTTTAATCCGTTTATCTGTTAGCGAACTAATAAGTTTCGTAATGTGTCTAGGATTAAGTTCCGATTTTAATAAAGTCCGCGAAACAGGGAAAACAATATTTAGTCTTATTTAATTTCTCAGCTATTTAGGATTTACTTAATCCAATCCAGATTACTTAACCATCTATATCCACAAAGTAAAATTAATTTTATCATAAAAACTACACGTTGAATACACCTACTATACAAATTAATCAATTACATTAAGATTGAACATAAATCCTTTACCTAACAAATTGGTATAAACAAAAAATAAAAATGTTTTAGTAATTCCTGATCTTATCTCCACACCCGTCAAGAAATCGCGCCCGTTTTTGACATATCTTCATAAATGTTCTCGAAAACTCCAAGGAAATAGCGTTCTAGAGAGTTCTCGGGGAAATTAAATGTCGCTTCCCATCCACTCTCGAGGATTCACGACACTTCGAATGTGATAGAGCTCACGATCGTGAGAAGAGGGATAAGAGTTTGTTGAGTAGTTTCGTTTATAGAAGTTTGGGCGAGATCTTAAAGCTTAGTGCCACGCCAAGATAATTCCTCGAAATCAGCTATGTTCGACGAAATACTTAAATCGAAGTTTGATAAGTTGGAATATAAATAATATCTTTATTTTTATAAAAGCACACCTCATTTATTTCTCTACATCATGCTACATAGATTTGTGTCCGTTATTAAAACTCTATAACTCATAACGTTATTTTATATCTATCCAATTTTTGCGTGTCAGAGATCGATATTCAACAATTTTTAGTATGCAGAAATTATCATAATTATGTCGATTGACTGTAGGCAAAACATTGAATACATTTATTATAATATTAAGAACTGCCAATAAACATAGAGGCAGACGTGCCCCTATGTTTCCAATACCTAACAAATCATTAAATTTATAAAGTAGTAGTTCTAAGAAGCTTATTAATTGTTTAATCAATTAAATCATACCAACTTTTATGCGTTCTAAGTTCTTTATATATAACATAATCTTTTAGATTTAAATATCGCTTTGCCATCGCCGGTTTCGAGGCCACACGGCAGTCTTAGATCGTCTTAGCTCTACTCAAAGCAGTGTCTCCATCTTGCGGATGGGGATTACACCTCAGAGGTATTCCGTTTGTGAATAAAAGAAGCGTTGTATTTAATATTTCCGCTGCCTTCATTTTATTCAAAGTACAAAACTAACGGTAAGTGTAACGATAGAACGTGTAGTAAAATATTTTGTTGTAAACCATAATAAAGTATAGTAATATATATATATATATGTCAGATCGCCGAGCCTCACGTCTGACCGATATAGAAATGCCACATGGCGTTCCTTCATAGTGCACCAACTGCTTTCGGTTCCAACAAAGAAGCACACAAGAAAATAATAAATTCGGAGCCGATGGATTTACAAGTCCACACGCCATCAACGTCAATTGTCAGCTCACTCTCAAAAACGAAACAATAATCATAGTTCTTATAACAAAAAGGCGACACTTGCAACCCCATCCGGAGTTACCCGCTCCAAAAATATAGTCTACTAAAATAATTGTTAATGAAGTAATTTGAATGGAAATCATAAAATAAGATTAAATAGCTTCAACTCAAAATTAACTAAAATTAATTGAAAATAATAGCCCGCGCCGTTATATAGTATAAAGTATAGTAAAAAATAATTAAGTTTGATATCAACTCTTTTTATTTACTGTCCCATTGATGGGCATGAGTTTTCTCTCAGAATGAAAAGTTTTAAGTCCATAGTTTTCCACTCTGGCTTAGTATAGATTACCGACTTTATATACCTTTAAAAAATGCTTCAATCGATAAAATAAAGTCGAATATATATTTGATCGATTTGGATCCACGTTAATTTAATTATAATCTTCTTTGTCTTTTAACTTCTGATAGATAAAATTCAGTTTATTCTGTTTCCAATTTTCGACGTTCAAGATCAGAGGCTTAAGCGATTCAATTGAACCATCTTTGCTTTGAACATTCCCTTCAAAGCCATTAATCGTAAACATCGCCCTACTTTTTTCCCGCTAAACTTTTTTCCCTAAATTAGAAAGATATTTCATACTTCACTCAAGCGTGAAATATCCGCTTATTTTTAAGCAATTTCACTTCTTTTTACTGTTTTCGAGTTTTTCGCGTTAACCCTGACTGATTATTCTCAGGTTTGCTTGTTATCTCAAACATTTTTTGTTGAAATAACAAGCAAACCTGAGAACTTTTTTACAAGCTTAGCTTGTAATTTTTCAGTTTTCCTTGCCGCTTTTATATAATCACCTTCCATTTTTAAGGAATTTACCGAAACAGGGAGTCACTTTTCCTTAAAATCTACTAAATACTAAATTGACTATTTATGCCAATCAAAATTCGTTATTTTTTTAAATATACCACTGATTCCTTGTGATTTACTTAAAGAGCATTTTGTTAACTGAGACCTACTGTGGACATATGTAATACTTAAAGCCACCAAAACATTACAAACTTGTAATGTTACAACCTCAAACATCACAATCGAGAATACACTACTTGTAACATTTGCTACCACCAAACAGAAATTCTCCACTCAGAGGACACGTATCGCATATAACAGTGGAAACTAATCTGACAAAGTTATGCTTCCCCTGAGTATCTCATACGTATAACATTCTACACTATTGTAATGTTCATGATCGATTCTTAAACTACTATATTAGTAATAGGTACATGAGCCAGCTTAACCCTAATATATTCTGAAAAGGTTCTGAACATAAAACAGAGCTAACAAACGTTATACCGGGATTAAGACTATTTTATAATACGAGTGGATAGTAAAACACCTACTTTAGAACCGTAAGAGGATTCCAAAACTGTAGTATAAGCTCTAATTATGATTCTGAGCTCGCAGCTTCCCTATCTCTAGTGAAAACGAACTAATCTCTTTGAAGAGTCGACCGACATCAAGCAAGATTAACTAAATTACGAGAAAAACACAACTCAATTTTTCGCATTACGACACATTATCCCTCGGGTCCAGAATATAAAGTTTGTCGAAACAAATTTAATGGAATCACGCAAATATATGAATATTTCATTTTGTCAAATCATACTGATGACGTCACGTTTTGATTGCGTATTCTACTAACAATGTGCTCCAGTTTAGATGTTGACTTATTTATAAAGGTACTTTAATTTGTAAGTCAAGTAATAGCTCCTTATAATGGCATACTTAAAACATAGGTAAAAATTATAAACCCGATATTTTTGCCATGCAGTCCAACTGATGGTAAGTGGTTATTCAGAGTGGCACATGGGAGGTTGCACTCAACCCCGGATAATATTACATTCTCATATGAGGTCACCCGCACAGGTGCGCCGCTACCCCTGAGGACTAAGCTGGTATACCCCGGAAAATTAAGTTTAATAATGTTAAGTAAATCATTACATACTTTTTCTAATCAAAATAAGACATACAGGTACACCTTATCAGTATAGAAGAAGTCCAGCTATCACAAAATGGCATATTCATGAGTTTTTAAAATCAAAACATAAATGTAGATTTAAATCTAATTATAAATTAAAATTATTATAATGTAATAATCAAATATATGATTAACATTTGAAATATTTGCAATCACGCTAACGATATTACTCGTGCAAATCCGAATTATCCTGCGCTGATATCCATCTAATTATTTACTCGTTGCTATGCGAAGCTGATCAATTATACTAGATTTACCTCCAATAGTACTCGCTTGAAAATTGGCTGCACCATATTTGGGAGAGAACTTGAATTCGATTAATTTCAATACAATTTAGAAGAACATTTTCATAGTGCCTAGATTATTTTACGGATTTAAAGGAAAACCACTTGAATATTTCAATTCAATATAACTAACACTTATCCTACTTCTGTCATAAAATCAGACAAATTTTTTTTTTGCTTTTTTTACATATTGTATAAATAAATCAACACACATTATATAATAGACCACTCTGTGTCTGTGAACGCCACGGCACGTGTCTGAAACGATTTGTGTCTGTAAATTCATACAGGTAGTAATTAAATACCATGTGGATTATTAAACGATGCCATTATAATCTCACATTTTATAGTGTTATATTCTATAAGTAAATTATATTCAGAACATTCTATTATAAAGATTGATTTACTATAATTATTGGCAGGTGTAGATTAATTATGTTTGGCGGCGCTAAATCACTGTTGTCCCTGGAGCTCGGCAAATCTAATTCAGATTAATATTTACATTATTACTATTCTAAATATTTAGCTGTGAGTAGGTTCGGATGAACTATTGTTAGTATTATATAATTATCTCGCTTATTTATGCTTTACTGACGCGATTACTATTATTTTAAACACTGATATGTTAATGTTTATAACAGATCGAATAAAACAGTAGGTATATCCAAAAAAGATACAACCGCCACACCTATTTCTGGCGTGAAGCAGTTCTGCTTTTTGGTGGTAGAGTGTGGATGCTTGCTGACATGCTACCATCTTAGACCTCAGGAATGATAAAACATAAGTGATCGCCTTCAAGAAGAATTTCTGTTCTATACAGAGTTGGTTATAGATGTCCATGCGACAGTGGTACCTTACCACCAAATGGAACAAGCTCCTTGTCTACTTCACTGTTATGAAAAATACACGAATAGTTATAATAAGAATTGAGTAGCTCGCGAGTGAGTGATATAAAAGAACTCCGACGATTTTGAATTATATCTTTATATCCGCGTCACATGGTTAAGTTCATAGGTCCATACGATTCCGGATATAAGATCTTCTTCAACTCAACAGTGTTATACTCGCTCGCGAGTGAGTGATGAGTCAAATGAGCGACTGACTGAGAGAGTCTGATTTGAGTCAAATGCATTACGTATTAAACACTAAATTAATTTTTTTTTTTTCTGTGCTAAGAATATGAAAACAGGGATATACAAATAGTGTTGGCTGTGAAATTCATATATAATTTCTTGCCAGTTTTGTATTAATTATAGGAATCAAAAATGTTGTCAAAACATTTTGATCTGATTCTCTGAAATACTGATATGAAATGTCGCTCATATCGTTACAGAGCTACTGAGCTAAAGTGAGTTACTGAGCTAAAAGAGTGATATATATCACTGAGTTCAAAAGATATATCTCTCTCTTTTCACTTTAGTGATATATTTTGTGCACCTCTAGTTATAATATTCTGTATGTTCAAAGATACCTTATTTTATTCGGGTAACAAAATGTGTATCTAATTGTACTTTCGCTCTGAGATCTAATTAATTTGTATGTTCGTGCATAAACTCTATGTGGAGGGTAGATAACGCCCGGTTACGACGACCATAGAATACAGAAGTACTAGATACTACAGCGTAATTTTTATATGAAAAAAAAAAATATTAGAGTTAATAATATGAATATTGCAGAAACCCTTGTAAACGATGTATTCCGCACTTACATTTTGATTTCAGATAACATGATTATAAAATCGGACGATCTGTTATTTGTGCTATTATTTGCTTTTAACTGATATGTTACAATTATTTATAATTGCATTTGTAACGTACTTATAAGAGATGGCGCTTTATGTACTCATTTTGCCAAAATTTCTAGCTTTACTTTTATAGTTTATATGTGGCATTACATATTTTTACCATTTAAAAAAAACACGATCTAAGGATCCACGCTTCAAGTCTTGTATGGGTTTCAGACTCGCTTTCTGGTATGACGTATAAAGTATTAATCTAAGTATCACGTATAAATTGACTCTTCTGCGTCTAAGTATTATAACTACCATTGTAAAGTTAACTATATTTAGAAGGTACATCTAACCATTCTCTACGCTATGGCTACAGTGCTCTGCGAAACACATTACGATTCCCCAGGGGTAGAAACGGCCCCAGATTGAACTAAACTCGATATTCTCCTTGTATAGCGAGATAAAAATGTAATTCTAGACGCTTATAGCGAAACTTCAGGAAAGCTGAAGGAAATACTGAAATACAGATCTTTTATATACACTACAGGATGTGTTTCTTGTAGATATATTTTTATTTCCACCTAGAGAGACGGATATAAAACAAACACACGATACGGAGTCGTGTATCGTAAAAATCAGGAAATTAAATAAACTTGCTAATATTGCCACTTTTTGATTTGTTACTTTTTGCTTAGTAAGTACCTAGGTACTAATTACTATTTTGTATATTTTTAAATAAATAAAATCGAACGCGAAATTATTTTTATCTTTTATTGTTGTAATATATTCCCATAAGTATTAATAAATATCAAGGTACGTGACAACGATCTTGTCAGATTTCAAGCCTCTAAATTCCCCATTGCTGGGCATTGGCTTTTCCTCAACACATAACTGTTATAAAAGTATCATGATTCGTACATACATACATAACACATGCTATAAGCGTTTTACGTCTCCCAATGTACTCGTATTTCCAGAAAAAACGTTTTAATTCATTAAGGTGTTGGAAAACAAAAATAAAAAGCCTTATCGCGTCCAACAATGGACGGTGGAACTGTTAAAACAATAGACAATACGGAAGCTTCCCCTAAATCCCCGGGAAGAAAGGCGAAAATCGTTATACTGCGGACTTTTGTCGAAATTCATTAAAAACCTGCATTTGTTACTGGGAATACCTGGTGCGAATTCTCGCTATTTTAATGGCTTTAAACAATTCTAATAGTACGCTATCTATACTTTTTGTATTGCATAAGGTATTCGTATAAAAACTTTCGTATAGTTTGAAAAGCTTTTTTGAACTTACTATTCCATGATCCGAAATACCATAATGCAAAATGGTGTTTATACTTTTTGAAATCCAAATTATTTTGATCCGATATTAATAGGACTATCATGGGATTTAAAAAAATATATAATAAAACAAATAGTACCATATAGTAGTATATTTTATAATCTTTGGGTATACCTAGGGTTCCTACATGGTTCTAACCCTTTTATATCCCACTAGGCACAGCCCTCTCGAAACCTAAGCCCGTAATACTAGTACTCCAGTGTGAATTAGTGGAGGTTTGAAAGTACTTGTAGTAGGCGGAATATTTTCGTTATTAAAAATACTATTCAGAGGTATTGTCCGCGATTCGACTGCAGCACCACTCCTATATTCCGAGTTCAATAGTAAAAAAAATCAAAATAGTGAAAAAGTGTATGAAGTTTTTTGAAGCGCGCCACCAACAAAATATATTTTACTTTCACTTCAACATTTTATACAGATATAGAGATAGGTACATATCCGCATCAATTTACTTGGAAATGCACTCTTCCAAATCCCTTCTCCTCTCCTATTGAAATCCGATTAGGAACAAGAAAATAACTTGATAAGAAAAATATCATTGACTTCATCGATACAATTCGCCGTTATCAATATACCTAATTCATTAAAATAATTTTGAAGTCAGCTTTTTGGAGAATTTCATTCTCGACAAAGATCTCGAAATACTGTTACTACAAAACACTGTTACTTAAAACTTTTTTGAAACCCAAATCAATGGGTCAAGATAGAAACTGATTTCAATAAGATAATCGATACGTCATCAGGACAAAGTGTTAAATGTAAGCTATTTAAATTATTGTGTAACCTATTTACCTCAGAACCCCAGATTGGGACACCAATTTTTTTAACCCTTAGGCTACTGCTTTATTCGCTAATTCATTATGTTTATCTATGTATAATGACATAATTCTCATGGGGTCAACCGGAAGCCAGGTGGCACATGGAAATGGGAAGGGTGCTAATGAACTTTGCTATCAAACAACCCTGATAGAATCGAAATATTTTTAGGGTTTGTTAAAATATTATCATATATTTGTGCGCAATATGGGAAGGTATCTAATTTTAATATCGTAAATTATAATGTTTATCAAATTTTTGAACAAATTTAGAACAAACATCCAAGCTATTCTTCATCTTGAACATTTAAATTCAAATTTATTGTAATATCTACAAAATTACAAATGCAGGTTTATTGCATTCGGCTTTATCCAATAATCAAATATTTTAAGTTAAACTTCAAATATTTAAGAGTATAAAAGTATAAAAGAGTATAAAAAGTTTCGAAAAAGACTAAAACCATTGAATAAAAAGTTTTTAAAAAGAGAATAATTACGAGCGGCTGCAATGCGGTCATTTTCAATTAATAAGTTTGATCCCTTGATTAAAATATTTAACTTTTGACTTTCTCTGATTAATTAAGATTTTTGAAAAGACATTTCCCTAAATTCGTCTGTTATTTTCTTTTTAATTTAGAAGAAGTAATTTTAGAGATTTTATTTGAGTGTAATTCACAAACTCCAAAAATATTACTAGTACAAGACTCTTATTTATTGGAAGGTCTGAAGGATCCTCTACTACATTGCACCAGGAGAAGGACCTATACATTTTTATGAATAGGTATTAAATCTAACCAAAATACAGTTCCCGAAAAATTTTACTTTATTTTAATTTTTCCATTCTACCGACTCTTCATGTAGTTGTAGATACCATCCCATTTTAAAATGAATTAAAATGTTATTGTATTTTCATATTCATATTACTTGAACGGTACTATGCGCAAAAATATTCTATTAAGCATGGTATGAACGGAATTGAATCAATAAAGGAACCCGGGGACATACTCGTACGTGCGTTCGTGAGATGACTAAGAATTTGCGAATTACATCCAATGGGGTCCGCATTATACCCAGTATAACATAAAAGGGTTATGTTGTTCTAAAATAACTGCCCTATATACGTAGATAATAAAACGAAATCTTCCTATTGGGTAACTCCCGTTAGAAAATGAATTTACCAAATTTTTTTACTACCAAAGAAAGATATTTGATAATTATATTTCATTCTAAACATTGTCTAATTTCAATCTTTGGCAAGCAAAATACGGATAGACTGAGTATTAATACCGGGCATAAGCAGTAGAAATGACATAAAGAATAAAAAGATAGCTAAGTAATAACTTGATTAGAAAAATACGCAAATACGCAAAAAATCGCTAATTACTTAAAATGAAGGGTCAATCTAAACTATCTTTATAATTCCATTCCTTATAAGCCAATAAAATACAAAATTTTCACTCAATATGAGATTTTTCGTTTGCCGACGGCAAATGTTTCAAACCGAAATTAAGTTTTTGATGATTAAAACACCATTTTCAATTGTTACTTAAAGCAAAACGATTTAAAAACATCTTATGATTACGTAACCAAGTTTGGTAACCAAGAAACAAACCCTTCATTTAGTTTTACAGACAAAGAGCGTGTCAGACGCGTGCCATGGCAGACAAAAAGTTTTCTTCGTTACGTTCAACGCGGTAGATATAAATGAGCCCTTATAATTTCTTAGCCTAGCTAAAATTAATGCATAAGATGCAGTACTTTAACAAAGTACCACCTTCGCATGTCCCTCTTAAGTAGACTTGCTAAGCCGTAGACTTAGTACATTTTAGCCAACCAAGGATATTTTAAAAACGCTAAAATACTAATTATTATTTCATATAACTGTTATCTTATATTAATGATAAAAGCTTTCGCATTTTAAGTAACTTTTATGAACTCTGATTTAGATAAGATTTTATTATTTAAAAGCAAGATCTTTGTTAAATATTGCTTTAATATTAAATACTCGAACCTCAAAATTCTGTTAAAAAGGCGTAGGCGTTACTATTCTTTGCTAAGATTAGACCGACTAAAATTTTCATCGATACCTAAGTCCTTATAATTCCATAAAATCGATATATACTTTTAAAAATGTTTTTCTTTTTAAATTGTTATCGGAAATTCGCAAAATGACTTTCTTATTGCAAATGATTCTTTTTTAATACTCCTATTTCTGAGTAAATGAGTCCCGTAGTTATTTTGTAGTTAATAATAAGAAACTGCAATTATTTCAAGTATAAATACAAGTATATAGAATTTGACGTTTTCCGTCTCATAATATTTTATACTGCGTACAATCGAGCCTTGATGATAAAATATAGCTTAATAATTGCTCTAACGAAGGAAATATGGGCAAATTTCTGGTATATATTACCAATATCTGGTATATTTTACATATTTATAACGTAGAAGCCTATATACAATTAACTTAATGCCAAAATTTGAATCCCTCGACAGGAAAGAAGCCAAAGAATATTTGAATTCGAAATATCCTTTCAAAAGAGGGCCGGCAGGAAGTTATTGTGTTCAGAAGGTCTTAAGGCCCTTTAGAGGCCCTTCCAGTCATTTGTAAAGAATATTTGGAATGGATTTTCTTTTTGTGCGCTAATTTATTAAATAATCGTTTTTTAAAGAAGTACTTTTAATAATGAATTGATAGTTTTTAACCCATCAAAGATAACCCCGTGTAACCGTTAGTGACTAATTACCGACGGTTTTGAGTAAAAAAATAAATAATGAGACATATTTAAACCAAAGAAATAATCTTAAAGGTTTAAAAGGCGATGTCTTGCCTAAGAATATTTTAGTTATCTGTTAAAGTTAATTCTGGTCTTAAACCATGACGTATTTTAATAAAATCGTAGTAATAAAATTTAAAAAGGAATATATAGGTGGTCCGATCAATTTCTTGCCTCGAAAATCTGTGTGGATATTAGCTAATATATTTTTTTATAAATGTAATGCAGAGAGTTCACAAACCAAAAAATATGGGAATCATTTAAAAAATACAAACCTTGTCCATAATCTTTTCAACTCAAGCATCCAATTACATTTAAACCTCGCTGAAAACGCGCTCATTTCCTCATAATTGAGTTGCAATTTATTAAAGCCATTAGTTTTTAGCGCTAACACAGATTTTATATCTATATATGGTTACGCAACACACATAGATATATGCCGTACAAAAAACGAAATACGTGCGTGTTAGCGTCTAAAACTTTTATGGCATCGCGACTGTTTTCAGCCGGTTATGCTATTTTACGCCCGACGTGAAAACATTACCGAACGCGTTAATCGATTTTCGACTTAGTGTCCCCGGCAGCACGCCGCACCAGCTAAAACGGTGAAATACTCTGAAATCTGAGAAAATGTATCTAAAGCTTACCTGTCCGGCGTGCAGCACGTCCAAAAATATGGTAAAAACACTTATAAAAAGCACGGCGCGCGACATTGTAGCGGCCGCGGTATCGCGCTTGAATTCCCGACTGACTACTAACGTGTATGCAAGACGCCAGAAACCTGCGTACTAGTCAGTCGGTACAGCACCGTACGCGTACCTAGCGTCGTATATATCGACCCTCCCGGGAGCGAGAGGGACGGCCGCGGAACACCGCGAGTGCGACGAGGAGGGAAGAGGGAGAACCACGCAGGCGCAGTGCTGTTAAAACGCAACGCAAAGGGCGAATAACGAAACGAATCACGAATGCTGTCTTCGTCTAGCCCTGTCTGGATTTCCCGATGATGAGGCATCAGGTTTTAATAAGCCTCAAAGCTGAATATCAATGTAATTGAGCTACAAAGCAAAATACGGTATCATTAGTCAATTTTCCCCTCCTGTATTTATCATTGTACTGCTACTAAGATGGTATGAGTATAAAGGCGTTGATATATTGAAAATATTGTAATGTAGTATTATCGCGTCTTTGTCTGCATAAAAACTTAAGTAACATAATTAGTACACTGAGTATAAATACGCAACTTATAACGGTTAATGAAGAACATAATATAATTATGTGGATAATAACACACGATAAGCCTCTAAGCTAACCATGAACCTGATTAAGCCACTAGCGAAATACTTAGTTCAAAACATGTCACACAAAACAATCATCAAAAAAATACGACAAGTTGTTCCCGATTATGATGGAGTAGTTCAGAATATGTTTTACAGCTGAATATAATTGCTGATTAAGCCACAACCGAAAATATAGAACGATTAGTCAACGGTGAACAATAAAATATACCGGAAATCCATCAACTAATTATCATTCATATTATCAAAAGTATAACCAAAATTTAAGCAAAAAGAAAATATGACCATTTCCAATGATGAGTCTTCCGTTTTTAATTTCCTTTAAAGCTGATAGGTAATCAACCTGTTAGAGCGATAATCGAAAATACTGAGCCATTGGGCAACAGAGAACTGATAGAATAACCCGGGAAACAATTGACTAATGATTCCGTGATATTAAAAATACGACTAAAAGCAGTAATAATAGAGGCAAAAAATATTAGAATTGCATTTTCCATTTGTTAAGAATATTTAAAGCTAAATGTCAATAAGCCAATTGACTAATAATCGAACCACATACCAATAAACCATTAGTCAACAGGGAACTATTAAAACCAACCAGTGACTAATGATTCCATATTTAAATTCTCAATTTTCGCAGACTTATAATCATGTTACAAAAAGCCGTAAACATAATGGAAATATGGTAAGAGAGCGAATAAATAACAGACTCCTATCTTATAAATTAAGTATAAAATTTCACGGTGCACGTTGCATTTACATGGAAAAAATGCGTACCATTTGAACAATGAACTGGCTTTGTACATTTTTCACTCGAAGCCTTTCCACATTTTCAGTGTTTAAATAAGCGCTTTCTATCTAGTCCTTTTTTTACAATGTGCGCCAAAACCTTTTATTGCGATACCGTGTAAGTGTACTCGTGACTTGTGAAGTAGGTATATAAAAAGTAATATATTTAACTTGGTATTCCAGATTTTAATCCTCATAAGCGACTCTATCAGATACCAGGAATATTTTTTTTAATACGTAGCAGACGAGCTTGTTGTCCATCTGATGGTAAGTGGCTACGGCCGCCCATGTACATCTGTAATCAATCCCAGATAAGATTAGATATTCTTACTTAAGGTCGGCCACAGATTCGCCGCTAACCCTGAGGACTATACTGGAACGCCTCGAAAAAATATGTCTCCCTTACCACACCCTTCAAACCAGAACACAGCAGCACTTTACGCCTGTTTATGAGGCAGAAATAGGTGTAGCGGTGGTGCCGCCGGAGTAGAAACACAAAGGGTTCTACCACCTTCAAAAATGGTTATATTTTGTATTTTTTTTTTCAAAATAAGCTTGTCCAATTCATGGCTAGGATTTTGCCTAATATTTCTTTAAAAATCTAATTTTGCAGTTTTAGTTATCATCAAAATCGGCCCCATAACTTCTTTGAGGATTTTTCATTCACAGTTTTGAAGTTGACCATCCAACAATTAAAAATTTCACCCTATAAGTATAGTTAACAATTACTTAATTTATTAAAATAGAATAAGAAAATACCACTAATATCCAGTCCGAATATTCATTATTACAGTTCACAATAACCAATATCACATATCTAACAAACATATAAAATATGCATGATAGTTGCAAGCCAATCGCCATTTTGATTGATCCGTGAAAATTTCATAACTCAATTCGAGCTCCGTTCTGTTACATCTCCATTGTTGCGCGGACATACAAGTTTTGTGAATATTGATCACAAACTGCACTGACAAATGTGTACAATAGCACATGATACTGTGATGAATTGGGCCTATTCAAATAACAAATAACAGATCATTTGAGGAGTATTCAGTACTCTAAAATTCCAAAATGCAGTGCCGTATTTTTTATGAATTTTAAGGAAACAAGCGTACAGTCCAACTAAGTAATGGTCGTATTATTGCCGTCCGTATACATTTGTAATCAAATTCACATAGAACATAGATTCCACCTGAAACCGATCACAGACGCGTTGCTCCTCTTGAGGACTAATATAATTGCCAACCAGCATCGTCATCCTTCCACCGAAAGACAAGAACTGATTCAAGTTAGAAATAATGTGATAGTGTTACTCACTGAACCACTGATTCTAGCACCAGTTAATAATAGGTAAGACTATAGTCAATGGCAAGTGAGAGTACTTGAGGTAGTAAATGCGTTGTTTTTAGAAATATTTCTGATATATGAAGTTAAATATACTGACAGATAGATAGACTTCAGATGAAGTTAAATATACTGAACGATAGATAGACTTCACATAAGACTAATATCTAAAACATTTAGTCTTATACAAGTATTCCAACTAAAACAAGACATACCCTGATTGCAAATAGCAACACTCACAGAAGGGGCGGTGGTGCCACGTAAAACAATTTGTTTGACCAGCCGCACCCCTTCGACAGATGGAAAGTTAACCACCGAATCGTTCACATTTTGTAGATTGCTGTTTGTGATTGCTTTATTTTTGTGTTTTTTATTTATATGCAAAAATTTTACCCTATTTTCGATGCATATTATAAAATGAAGATATTTCATATAAATATTTGACATAAAAAAATATAAGTGTTATTAAGAAAACTTATGTGTCGAGGTTTCAGAGAAAACCTCATTCTACAATTCATTGCGTTAATTTATATTAAAAAAGGTTGCAATTGATTACAAGACATTTACGATTACAAGATTACATTTAAGAATACAAGGCCGTGACTGCTATCATTTTCAGGCGGTAGAACTGACTGTGGTTCGGAGGTACCGCCACACCAGATCACACCTATTTCTGCCTAGTTACAGCAGTGTTAAGCGTTGCCGTGTTCTGGTATCAAGGATGTGGTTAGACAGACATAACTGCTTCCCCGATAAGTTCCAACATTGTCACAGTTTCTGTATCCAACCTAAGGTAGGACTATAATCTTATCTGGGGTTGATTACAAATGTCTGTGAGCGGCAGTGGCTACGTACCATCTGATGGTCTGAGTGCTTGTTTGCTACTTCTATACTTTAAGAAACAGATGAACCAAATACTTATATACTATTATAATTTATTAAAACATTCTAAGCATACTACGTGCCTAGTAATCTTTCAAATAAATGTTTGTTTTCGGGCATAGTAAATAATCACCTCTTAAAGCAATTTACATATTTTACCGTCCATTAAAAAGATAAATGGTTACCAAATAAAGAGGTAGCATTTTACGAAAAAGCATTTTAGTTTAAACTAAAATTAGATTGAAGTGGTGGTTGTAATTAAAAAGTTCTTAGAACTTAAACCTTAAGCCTGAAGGTACATATATACTAGAGATCACTAGATAGAGCTTCAATCCGCAAGTTATTTGAGTGCAAAAACGAGATAGTAAATACGAAGTAGGGATGTAATGGATATGATATTTCGGTTTTTTTTTATATTAGTAATGGTAAGTGGCTACTACCGCCCATCGACTTTTGTAATCAATACCCAAGGTCGACCACAGATGCGCTGCTACCCCTGAGGACTATACTGGAATGACTCGAAAATGTATATTTCCCTACTTATATACTTCAAACCAGAACACAGCAGCGCTTAACACTGCTGTTATTAGTCAGAAATAGGTGTAGCGGTGAAGCGGCGGATTAAGACTTTTACCACCATAATGATTAGGATTGATAAAATATCGGTTACAAATGTTATAAAGAATTACTTCAGTTTACCTGATAGTTTCCGTTACGGATTACATTTCACAAAAGTAAAATACTGATCAGCGACGGCTTGATTGCATGAAATTTATAATAGTTTGTCATTCAGATCCTTATCCGAAATTATTCGAAACTCTATCGGATCTAGTTAAGTAGCTCCTTAACATCCCAGCACATGGTAAGTGCAAAAAAAATTAAAGAAACCTCTCGTAAATTTCTAGAAATCTTGAAAATGTTTTTCGATTTCACAACTCCACTTCAGTACTTAAAAGCTCGATGGAAAGAAATCGTCGGATTGAGGTCGCTCGTGTGATTTAATACGCTGTAAGTGTACATTTTCCGATACAATAAGAGTGCCACGTGCAACGGTAACGTCTTTTCTTTATAAATGCCGCAGCACGTCTGCTTTTTTCAGTTCAATAAGAGTGTCGAACAAAACCTTACTTTGCTGAAATAAAACCTTGAAGTTCGTATTCTGTTTGTTGCACAAACACTTCAGGCTTTCGTTTTTGCTTTCAGGTTTCTGCATTCTTTTCGTATATAAAACACTAAAAAGTACAATCAACAATTAAACAATAATGGAGAAAATTCTCATACATTTCTTTTTGTATACATTTTATCAACAAATATTGAGCTTCAAACAAAGAGTTATCATCGTTATCATTATTATTTCACCCCTAAACCCATTAAGATCTTGGCTAGCCACATGGAAAAACGGTCTCCACACAGTTCAGTTTGAAGGTAGAACCCTTTGTGGTTCGACTTAGTTACGACGGTTATTAGGCAGAAATAGGTGCGGCGGCTCCACCGCCACACCTATTTCTGCCTAATAACAGCAGTGTTAGGCGCTGCTGTGTTCCGGTTTGAAGGGTGTGGTAAGGGAGACAGACTTTTTCGAGGCGTTCCAGCTTAGTCCTCAGGGGTAGCGGCGCATCTGTGGCCGATCTCAGGTAGGAATATCTAATCCTATCTGGGGTTGATTACAAATGTCCATGGGCGGCAGTAGCCACTTACCATCAGGTGGACTGCATGCTCGTCTGCTACTTCTATATTATAAAAAAAGTTTAACGTCAATCAGTCTACATCCAAACATTTAAAACATTACCCTTCCCTAGCAGTTGGGTAAAAAGTATACTAGTCTCTACATCCACGATACAGTAACTCCACTGCAGGCTTTGAGTATAGTTTACTTATTTAAAGCCGAAGCAAAGGAGCCGTGGACAGATTGAGGTCGTCGATATAATGCAATGTACTAAGTATATTGCAGTATATCGAGGAGAGCCACGTGCCGTTCCTTTCTCACGAGGATCGCATCGGTTAAGAAATGCCGAGATGACACGTTTTTATTTCAGTTTTATTGCAGCTTCCGTGACAATAGTGAAATAACCTATTTAATCTGCGACTGTTTTATTCTCTTTGTCTTTTTAAAGGTAGAAGCAGTATGGTTAGACTGGGTTGGTTCCACGTTTACCAATTCCTAGCGGAAGCAATTCTTGCGTTTCAGTGGAATGGGTTTGGAGCCGTCTGACTTACATATGAGGAAACTATCTTAGTTCTAAAAGGCAACGCTTCTGTCATCGGTATTGATAGAATCCCTGTTCCTCATGGAATTAGTGAACGTGTACGACAGAGACAACATATCAGGTAGACCACATATTAGTTTACTACTTATAGTAGAAGATCCGAAGCTAAGTCGAACTGGACCGAGCTGATAATAGAATGAAACTCATTTTATAACGAAATTAGTACATTGGGTAATACATTAAAAATGGGTTTGCTAAAAAAATCCTGGACAGGATAATTTTAATTATTTTTTGAAAAAATAATTTTCATTTTGCAGACAACCCTATATCAACGTGTTCACAATAAAACAGCGCTTCTACTGATATAAAATTTTATCTATTATCATCATGAGTGAAAGTAGTTGCCAGCGAAATACCTGTTTATACCTGACAACCCAGTAGTTCGTCCACGTAAATAATAGGCAACCCAAAGCCTGCACATTCTGTATGTTTTTAACATTCACTCAGAATAGAATTTTCTTATTATCTTGATGTTGCAAAATTTAATTTTCAATTAAATTTTAATTTTTCAAAAAATAATTAAAATTATCCTGTCCAGGATTTTTTTAGCAAATCCATTTTTAATGTATTACCCAATGTACTAATTTCATTATAAAATGAGTTTCATTCTATTATCAGCTCGGTCCAGTTCGATTTAGCTTCGGATCTTAGACCATTAAATCTTAAAAAAGAAAGATTAAAACGAACGGCAGTCATACCGGAGCCAACTGTTAAAATTTTGTCACTCTTTAATACCTGCATAACCTTTTTATCGATATGAGAAGCGGTACCGATATTAGTTTCTACAAGCAAGAATCTTCAATAGAATTTATAATATTTTCTGTATAACAAATGAAGCTATAACTTACAACAATATCATATTTCGTTCAAAATGTATTGTTGTGTAATTTATATTCGGAGAGTAAAATGGCGCTTGAAACAACGGCTTTAACATATCCTGACATGTTATTCTTGGATATAAAACGTGTATAAAAGCGTACGTAAATGGGTAACGCTCGTGTTATATGGGGGGTAGGAAAATGACCGGCCAACCCGTATTGTCAATAGCGAGCCAAGTCGGGGCTATTAAACGACTGCAGTTCGGCGTGTATATACGGGGCGATAGTAGGTTTGAAACTGTTTATAAGTATACATACATACACATCAAACGTAAAGAATATCCTATATGCAGTGTGAAACGTATTTAAGTTATAGTGAAGGTAGTAGAACCCTTTGTGGTTCGACTCCGGCCACCGCCACACCTATTTCTACATAATAATGGTAATCTTAAGAGCTGCTAAAGTGCTGCTTAAGTGTCGTAAAGGAGACATACTTTTCCGAGGCGTTCCAGCTTAGTTCTCAGGGGTAGCGGCGCATCTGTGCCCGACTCAGTTAGGAATCGAATCCTATTTGGGGTTGAATACACATGTATATAGGCAGTAGTAGCCACTTAACATCGGTTGATCTGCATGCTCGTCTACTAATCCTATATTATATTATAAAAAAACGAAATGTTATTTTTTGTCCTAAAGCTCATTTTAAAAGAATTATCTCAAGTACTCATCTCACCAATATTTCGAAGAGTCCCATCAACCCCTCAATGAGTTTTACTCATTGAATATCGATTTATTTTAAAACCGAGGGGTGTTAAAATGTTTACATACTTTATGTCATCATTTCAGCTTAGAGCAATCCCCTTATTCTTTCAACATTTTAAAAGATGCTATACCCAGTAATGTTCGACCGGTCAGGTAAGACCACCAGCACCACACTTATTTCTAGAATGAATCTTTTTTTTTCTTCACAAGAGGGAAACCTTCAAAAAGTACCCAACGACGTGGGAGCGACACCGGGTTATATGGGTTTCTTACCGAACTAAAACCCCCCCGGTGGCCGTCCTCAACGCTTGTTGGAGAACTCCGGGATCTCCGACGGAACGCAACCGGAGTCCTCCAAGCGCGATGCCCCAATCGGGCTCTGCCCTGGGGAGCAGTTTTCGCTCCTCCCGCACCATCTGGTGTTCACGACAGTATGCGACCACACAAACCGCCGTCCTTCCCAGGATCGCTTACTGGACGGCTCGAGCTCCCACTCTTGCCGCCCGCAACCCCGGAACCCCCCTTTTAGTCGCCTGTTACGACAGGCAGGAGTTACCGTAGCCCTATTCTAATCCCGGAACTACAGGGACATTCTAGAGTGAACCTGCTTAGATCTTGCGTTTGGATAGATGGGTTAGGATGCCGGCTGAATTACACAATATAAGGCGACCATCCTAGTCGGGAGTAGCTGAAACAGATCACAAATACCTTATTTGTGATCAGCTTCAGGTAGATTCCCTATATTATATGGAGCTGGTTACCGCTTGGAAAATTGCTTCTTCAATCTTTGAAAAAAACAAACACAAGGAGTGTTTGTTTTTTTTTTTAAGATTGAACACTGATAATGTGTACACAGACAGGAGTCAAAACCGCATAACGATTCACACGCCAAACAAAAGCACAGAATAAGCCCCCGTGTATCATCACGCTCAGAATTCTGTGCACAGTCTCGTCTAGAACGTTCCAGATATTTGCATATGCGGCGGATGACGTCACGAATACGTCCCAGACAGTCCGGTATTCAGCTCCACTGCCTCTATCGAGGATTACTCGGCGCTATGTATGTCATCGAATAGCGCTCCGAATTTTTAAAGATTTATCGCTATATGACGTGCGGGATAAATTTCGTTTTACTTTACTTTGACCAACCTTACTAACCAAACAACAATATTATAGGTACTTTGTTAACGTGATGACATACATAATACAATACATATAACATATGTTCTCATATCTATCTTCTTCGGAAAAGCTTTTGTGCAGTTGGAGTCTGCAGTGGCCATTTAATATCATAACATAACATTTCGCTAATTTTGGGTGTGATTGTGAAGTCCTTGCTCTGCATTTTCATTTTATCATCAGACAGATATTCAATACTGCTACCACGTTAACAGTGACATCTATTGACATAGTATAATTTTCCAATGTTTTGACGTACTGGCACAACAAAATTCTACTTAATATTGTTCGTTCGTAAACATATTTTATTATTTGTATAAATAATATATTTTTATACCGGCCCTTTTCTGAAAAATATTTTCTACAATTTCGCAACACATCATAAGCATTTCTTTCTTCCGATACCTATATCGTTATAAAAGAACCAGAAACACTTAGTAGACTGTAGCGACCTACAATACGGACTCATCGATTTTTATGTATCTCGCGGCTGCCAACTTTTGGCGTGGCGTTGAGGCTGTTCAGTTATATGCCACTGTCGTCGGGTTTTATCGCGTTTCTTTAAACGAAAAGACGTAGATTTTATACGTCTCACTGTTATAAAAGCAGTGGTTTCGTAGCTCTGGTACATAAAGAAAGACTCTTTTTACCTCCTTTTTGCAAGGTCTTATTTAACTGTCCTGGTTAGTTCATATGTGTGTAAGGGTTATATCTTAAATCTGTATTTAAACCGGTAAACTACAATCGAGCTGAAGTTGCATATACGTTGGTATTTGATGACAACGCGTGGCTGGCTTTAGTGACGTAATTCTAAATCCAATATGGCCGACGACCCAATATAGTGGACATTCAAAGTCTTATTTAACGTTCGTTGTTAGTTGATACGTATGTGAGGGTTAAATCTTATATATGTATCACTGTAAACTACAATCGATCGAGCTAGCATACACATTGGTATACGACAATAGGTGATTAGTTTAGTGACGTAATTCTAAATTAAATATGGCCGACGCCCCGATATGGTTGACATTTATTATTACTCATAACTCCCTGCTAGACAATGTCCTGGGTGAAATGGACCAATACCAAGACAACTACTCTTTCCATTCACTGCCTTAAGTTCTGTGTCCCTTCTGTACATTCTCTCACACTCTTACAAAACACACACACATACATACACACGCACACTCACACACACACACACACACACACACACACACACACACACACACACACACACACACACACACACACAATCTTATGTAAATGTTCTCCTCACGCTGTAAATATAAATTAAGTACTTATTGTGAGAGGAAATAAATGAATTTTATTATTATATATATTAAGTACCGAACTCCCAGAACCGATTACTCGGAAAATCCACTGCGGTATAGTGACCATTGTACCATTATATATGATGGAAATAAATAGGCATTTTTCTTTGAGACCTTACTAAAATGTACTGTGACGACTTAAGTTCGTAGATTAATTGAAATCATATCAAAATGCACTCTGCTAATTTTATTATTTTTTCCTACTAAATCCTTATTCTATTTTATGACCATACAGATGTATTTATATGAAGATGTATTTTTTCTACGCTTGTGTTTCACCGAGATTATACACACAATCTAACTTACACACACATAACAGCAGTGTAACTATCGTATTATAAACCTACAATATGATCGGTTATCTTACGCTATCGTGGTTCATTGCATTACGCTAGTTAAGCTTATGTAAACATAGTAACATTTACTACAAAATTACCTTTGACACAGTATGCACGTTCACACATTGGTATGTAAACGTATACTTGTATACATAACACGTACCCACACTAAGGGAACGTACACATACTACGTGACCCATTCTGGGGGGAAGGGGTCTTTAAAAATACCACTTTGGGCACAGGGGAAGGGGGAGCTAAGATTTTTGTTACGTAGTCAATAATCTCTAGAAAAATATCACGCATTTTTCAGCTGTATTCAAATATGGCGCTTTTTACGTGACCCGTTCATGGGAGAGGAGGTCTTTAAAATACCACACTTGATCTCATGGGTGACGGGTGGTCTTAGGTTTTCATTACGTCAATAAACTCTAGGAAAATCTCACACTTTTTTCAGCTATATTCAAATATGGCACTTTTTAAACTTGCAAGTGGCAACACTGACGTATATATGTCAGGACGTTAGTTGATTAAAAACAGATTCCTTGTCTACGCAGACAATACCAAAAAAAGACCAATGAATCTAGACTGCTTTTAAGGGATAGGTACTCGAGGGGGGGTCTTAGCAAATGGGTACTACCCGTAGGGTGGTTACCAAGGAGGGATTTAAAAAAAAGGGAAAACGTAGTATGGGTACGTTCCCTAAGCTTATATTTAACAGCTTGTGTCAGCGAAGCACAAAGGAGTCTATACTCTATAGCATTGGTTCTCAATCGTTAGTCCGCAGATGGAAGTACACGATAACTTAGATATGTAGTTGTAGTTGTAGAACGCAAAGTAATTAAAACTTTAATTGAATCCGATCTTACTCGTTTATAACACAGTAACAATTATAACTGTGTTCATACCTTCTCTTCTTCCCTTGCAACCAATACTAAATATAATTTGATCAGTGGTGAGAAAAAAGTAGTGGTGAATAAACATAAAAAGTTGGAAACCACTGGTAGGTACAAACAATATAACACAGTATCCGTTGATATGTGTGTGTATCATACGTCTCGTACTAAACTTAGAAGCATTATCGTGTCGCGGTGTCATAGAGCGCAGTTACTGTAATTTGATAGAATATGCTTTAGAAAGTGCTTTGACTGACTAATACTTGGGGTTAAATACTGGCAAAGTGAAAACGTAGATTTTTTTGCAATATAGGAGTAGCAGACGAGCATGCAGTCCACCTGATGGTAAGTGGCTACTGCCGCCCATGGACATCCTTAAGCTACCCCAGATAGAATTAGATATTCTTAGTTCCTACCTGAGGTCGGCCACAGATGCTCAGCTATCTCTGTTATATAGTAATGAGGGAGAAATTAATAGATTTGGATGCTCCTTTTCGAAAATAAATCCATGCTTGTTCGCTACTTCAAATTCTTAAAAAAGATTAATTTTAAAGTACATATGAGGCACTATACTACAATTAATTGTCACTTGCTTAGACTGAGTGACTTAGATTTAGGTGAAAGATAACAGTGAAGAAAACTGGCATACCTGAGAGATTAAAAAGAAATGTTTAAGGTATGTGAAGTCTATCAATACGCACTTGGCCAGGAGTGGGACAATAATAGGTTGATGAAGGTGATGATACTACAATAAAATAGTAACAGACAAACCAAACTAGGTTACACAGGATCAAGGCATATTGAACAGAGTGGATGAAACGGTAAATCCAGAACGCTGAACCGTTTAAGCTTCTATTAGTTCACTCAGACCTAAGCTGGGATAGATTTATTTAATCTGGCCCATCAATGATCCTTCAATAACAAATATAGATAAATTGCCGACTATACGAGTACAGTTTAAAAATAGTAGTAGCCTTTCTATTTATATATTTTCCAATTTGATATTTTTAGACAGATTTAACAAAGCATGCAGTCTACTTGATGGTAGGTAAGTGACTACTGCCGCATATAGACATCTAAAATCACCCCAGATAGGAGTAGGGTCCTGTTTGAAGTTTGCTGCAGATGCATTAGTACCCCTGAGGAATACATTGGAGTATTTCATGTACGTGTACGTATCATTTACCATACTTTACAAGACAAAATACAACACTGTTTCCCATTGCTTATATTAACTTGTATTAACTATTTACGCCAAATGGTAAAAGATGGGTGTGGTTTTACCACCTTTCTTTATATATTCTAACCTATTTGTTCGAGATAACAATTATAAGAACGCATCTAGTATTTAAAGAACAACTCCAGACTTTGTGGTCAAAAACAGAAGTCCGACCACTTAACATCGGAATCACTGCATATTTCCATTAAATTCTCCAGCATATTAAAAGCATTTCCATGTAAAATAATTCTCTCAAATCGGGGTCAATAAAGCTAGAATCAGACTTAACATAAACAAATATAGACTCGACCGCAGTCGACGTAGCACCTATACAAGACGTATTGATCGGATTAAATGCAGTTACTCAGGAAATCCGAAGCACTGGAGCGTTCCATTCGAATAATCTCTCACTTAGTTCAGGCAAATCAAGCTCTGTTGACGTTCACAATCAACCTGTAATACTGACGCGGTGGTACTAATACAGAAAACTAGATTAAATTGATGCTCAATTACATTAATTCTCAATACATTTTCCCATTGATAATATTATTGAACGTGCTCCTTCGTAAAATAAATCCGATTCAGTATCTATGTGTTCGGTTTAAAGCTGAAGACATTGTTTGAAACTTCGGGATTCTTTTTTCCTTTCTTTTTGAATTCGATAGGTTTATTTATTTATTTTAAGGTGCACCAACACAAGATACACCATCGGTCCTTAATTTCTAACATATAATTTGTTATTCAATCGTGTTCTTGCAATTACAGGTGAACGCAGCTTACATATTTATTTTCACAAAAAATCGTTATAATTATTACATAGGCACTACATTATTATTAAAAAAAGCTAATTATTAATGTTATGATTAAATTCTTATTACATTATAATTAGAAAGTCCTAAAATTATTAATTAAATATATTAATATGGTCAAAATTACAATAAAATTAAAAACGTCACTATAGTATGGTTCATTCTGTCCCTGTAGTCCCGGGACTAGAATAGGGCTACGGTATCCCCTGCCTGTCGTAAGAGGCGACTAAAAGGGGGCTTCCGAGGTTGCGGGCGGCAAGATTGGGAGGTCGAGCCGTCCAGCAAGCAACTCCGGGAAGGACGGCGGTATGTGTGGTCGCATACCGTCGTAAACACCAGACGGTGTGGTGAGTCCTGAAGCTCACCTAGGAGGAGCCCGAAGGGGCAACGCGTTCAGAGGACTCCGGTTGCGTTCCGTAGGAGATCCCGGAGTCCTCTTGGCAACGCTGAGGACGGCCACCGGGGGGGTTTTAGTGCGGTAAGAATCCCACATAACCCCGTGTCGCTCCTACGACACTGGGTACCTTTTGAAGGTTTCCCCCTCCTAAACAAAAAAAAAAAAAAAAAAAAAAGTATGGTTCATTCATTAAGGAGGAATGTATTTTGTAACATCACATTAACGATCCTTAGAAAACACTTTTTTTTAAACGTAGGGACCATGCTGCCTATTATACTTATAACTTTCGTATAAGACATAAAATCCGTGACCAAAACCTATGGTGGTTGGTACGTTACATAGGTATTTCTACATTCTAACAATGACCTATCGTTATAGAAGCTATAAATAAAATATAAACTTGTTATAATTTTATTTATAAGTTCCATTTGGAAATCACAGTTTGCTCGTGTCTAAGCTAGGAATAGAAGCTATGTTTATATCACAATGGCCATTAATAACCTCCCTTTGTTCTCGGGACACTTCGTTAGCGCCATGACCGTGAAACTCCCTAATGTTAGACGCACCAGACTTTCGAAAATATTTGGGACACTGTCAATCGGTAAAGAAATTATATAGACGAAGGAAGACGAAACACCACGATTCTAAGAGGAGAGCCTGCTGCGAGGGGAGACTAAAGGCAAAACCCAAGGGAAGCGCGGGTGCGTTCGTTTCGAGATCCCAGAACTTTGAAGAACTTTGAAGGTGGTAGAACCCTTTGTGGTTCGACTCCGGCGGCACCACCGCCACACCTATTACTGCCTCATAACAGCAATTTTAAGCACTGCTGTGTTCCAGTTTGAAGGGTGTGGTAAGGGAGACACACTTTTCCGAGGCGTACCACCTTAGTCCTCAAGGGTAGCAGCGCATCTGTGGCTGACTTCAGGTAGAAATATCCAATCCTATCTGGGGTTGATTACAGATGTCCATGGGCGGCAGTAGCCACTTACCATCAAGTGGACTGCATGCTCGTCTGCTACTCCCATATTATAAAAAAAAGACTCCTAAATACGTAGGGACGCTACCGAGAACGTCGAACCACCTGCGTGTCAGGGTGTCATAGTGCATCTTCCGCATCGAATTTGATTCTAGAACTAGCTTTACGAAATATGATAGTAAAACCAAAAAAAAAAAAAAATATATATATATATATTAAAGTTGCCTGGCCCGAGATCAAACCTGAAACAGTTCATGCGTGGCAGATCGATACGTTGCCACTGTGCCAAGCGGCCCGATTATATAAGTCGTAACTGTACCCTTACCAGGAGTTTCTACATTTTGAGAAATATGACTGTTTTTGGTTTGTTTACGTATTGGCTCATACTATTTCCAAGTTCTGAGACAATCCGCTAGGGGCGCTGATTGTTGCTTAAAAATAGAATAACTCTTCGCAAAGAGGACGAGGGTGTAACCGCTCGAATGTTATCATTTCTATGCTAAGCCACACGAAATGCCGTATATATCAGTGGACTGTTATTATTTTATAATATGTAACGGGTACTCACGATACGGTTTTTTAATTTCTTTCTTGCCGAAATGTCGACCCAGTTGCGTATGGTCACGGCGAAACGCACTACAGATTTGCGCAAATCTTCTTTTCAGTAGAAAAGAATCTCTAGTGAATATAAGAAACGTGATTCTAATTTCTGTCAATTATTGCTTTACTTATCAGTTTTGTATCTAAGCTGTCTCGTTTACGTTATTCCTCTACGTTTAGGATGGATGGATTGGAAGATTTTGGGCCACAATCCACCATTTACAAAATGCGGGCTGTAATCCATAAAACATGTTAGTCCGGAGCGTACAAAAGTCAGAAGACGGATTTTTAATTTTTGGCTATCAAGGGGGATTAGTATGAACATTGACATCCAAATAATAACATTGCGTCCTCCAATAATTGCAACCCAAATGTAACATTATATGGACTATTGGTACACTCGACAAACTAAACTAAAAATATAGCAATGTATCTATCCTAATACAAAGGCTACACGTGGCAACTCTATCACCGTCAGAGACCCCTCCCAGAGGGAATTTGAAACCTCATTGGCGGAATGTCAAACAACAAACTATTAATGAAATATTGCTACCGGGGGAACATTTTAATCGAATAGAATAAAAGACTCGCAGATAATATTGGGGTTCTGAAACTGTTAGAAGGTAATTTCGTATGGATCCTGAACATTTTAGGCATAGATTAGGTATTTATTGTCCTATTTGTTACGATAGCTCATTTAGGATGTCTACAATATATTGTACGAGCTTTTGCCCGCGGCTTCGCTCCCATTACGTAGTAATATTTTCATCCCCTATTTTATCGCCTTGGGGATAAAATTGATCAAAATCCTTTCTTAGCGGATGTGTACGTCATAACATCTACCTGCATGCCAAATTTCATCCCGATCCGTCCAGTGGTTTAGGCTGTGCGTTGATAGATCACTATGTCAGTCAGTCACCTTTGAGTTATATATATTTAGGTTGTATTTATTGCCATATAGGTAGGTATTGTAGTGCCTAACAGGCAAGGATAACTGCACAGATATCAAAATTGTGTTTTTAAATTTAATATAAGGAATTTATCATTTAAACGCCGCCTAGCCGGGTATTGACTCATTCGGATCCCAATCCCAATAGAACCATTTTCGTGTCAAATCGATATGGTGGTGTTTTTAGTTAAGAATGGAAAACCCTTCACGGGGAGGGTGGAGCAAGGGATGATCGTTTCTATATAAATTAGGGTGTCACCACAATTTGCTGAGTCAGTGTATACATTCATAATATGGGAATAAATTCTTACACCTAGAGCAATTTAGAGTGTATAACATGTATGTAGGTACACTTTTCTGATTTATATTATTGCCCATCTAGTAGATTCATGATGTGTATTCATTGATATATGTGATTAGTACTAAATATTTTACTCAATATGAACTATATTAGGTAAGTAAATATAGAATAAGGTACCTACCTAAAAATGCTGCAGATGCCGATTCATTAATTCCACTCCTAGTAGAAGTCATATAAATTAGGCCACACCCCACAGTGCTGAGCAAGTACGAATTAGCAGTCCTCACACAACTTTAAGAACATTTTAGGTACTTCGGTTTATTGGCAATATTTTCCTTTACATTAAAAGGAAGTGATAATTAGGTAATATCTGGCACGCACATAAATTAGAAAATTTGGCTACGCGTGCCAGGAATTCGAACCTCTGACCCTCAAATTGAAACATCGAATCTCAAATCACTATCGGTCAGTGATTGCTACTGTTCCTAAGTAGGTATTTTACTAAAATCAAATTATCAGAGGGTAAACCAGTTATAATAATACCTACACACAAAAAAATGTTCGAATAAAACAAATTTGTCCGTGCGTACCACGAATATGCAAATATAATTTGAATTTACATATACGAACACAAACAAAGTACGAGGCATTTTCATTCCGTTTATTTAATCGGCCTCAATTTTTTAAGGTCCGTTCCATTTTTTCCGGTCAAGCAAAACCGACCGGGAGCCGTCAAAAACCCATGACGGAACGGCGTGCTGATGACGTTTTGCGATGTTTTTGTCGTGGAACGGTCCACGCCCCTCGGTGTCCTAAAATATCTTTGAGTACGTAGTTGTATAACTGAAAATTATGAATACAAAGATGATAGGGAGTGACGAGAGTTCTGCCCTATGTACCTATGCGTTTTTATAGGGAAATATCGACCCCTCCTACGTATAAAATGACAACTTTAAAGGAGAGCGTTTCAAAGTTTCGAATATGCTAAAATGCTAATAAAATCTGCATTTTTCAGGTATCTCTATGAAATGTGATATATATATTTTATTTTATACGCTTTATAACGTTTCTTATGTCGACAAAACACATTAAAATAAGGCAATTTATACAATAAAAAAGAAAAGGTACCTTTGTGGGTTACGATATTATACGTAGGAGGGGTCGATGTATGGAATGTAGATACGCTACGAAATTATTACAATTTACAACTATTTTGAAAGATCTTTATAGAGGGGCCGTAGAGACGCAGACTTTTGTCTTTGCTTAAAGCTCGCTAAAAATCCTAAACGGTGGAAATGACCAACCATTTTAGTTATTTATACAAACGTGGTTCAACCAGCCTATTCTTAAGACTTCCATATTTTAATATTTGTAAATAGCGACATCTAGTCACAACGTAGAAAAGCTGCTACGCCCAGTCCCCTAACTATGGAATGTAGCGGGAAGGAGTACTATCTCTATGGATGCAAGTGTCCATCGAAAGGCATTAAATTGGGGTGGCGTTAGTATAGCACGTGATTAAAAAACGCCAAGAATGTTTAATAAAATTACGAAATTATTTAGACAGTTAAGATTCTGTATTCTGCAGTTATATTATATGTATCTTATTATACTCTATATAGTAACCAAAATTATTTATATTACAACTCAGCACACTTTACTCTGTCATACTCTTGCAACAATAGCGCCGTTTACGGACTACTATTTACTGATTGCAGGTAGAAACTTTTTCAACGGCTCATGTTAGATGATTCTCCTTATTTGAATGTGTTCGTAGCTTGTTTATTTGTCCGAAGTTGTGAATAAATCTATAATAATTACATAAATATTGGTTCTGAAAAAATACAACAAAGTGATGATATTTACAATTTTATTTACATTGAATCATTATACATATATCTTTTGTTGTAAAAATATATCATTTAATTACTTTTCACACAAAATAATCTGTAAAAAATGTATAGTTTATGTTTATTCTACGTTCATATTACGCTTAAAATAGTGTCGCTATCACAAACATTTTTATTTTAATTAAAAACATTAAAAATAAAATGTTCTATTTACCTCTACGAGGAAAAGTACAATGGTATTAATAATCTATTAGAATTCACTAATTTGTAATTTCTGGTAAGTTTTAGTACCATACAATACTATCTACATAAAAATAACATGTTTTCAAAGTTATATCGTAAAGTAACACCATCTACTGCATATGTTTAAAAAAAATCTATCAGTGTAATACAGATGTTAGTCAAACAATTAAGTAATCGTTTTCATAATAATAAAAAATACAAATTTTCCGAATTCTGTTCATTTGTATCTGAATCAATACAAATAACAAAATAGTTGATTCATAGAAATTTCCTACATGATATCCTCATTAAGATAATATTTTATTCAGGTAATATTTTTAATAATCTCCCAAATGGTCATATTACGTAATATATCTATCTTCTATCTAACGTGTATATATTTGAATAAATCAGTAACAATTGCACCATTTCTTGTCTATGTCATTGAATATCTTCAAAACTTGTGTTCAAAACAATCCGCACACTCTATTTGCGGGTAGAGCCTTGTCTGTAACAAAAAGAAATAATATCTAACTACACAAGTACATAATAATAATCAGAAATTCATGATATCTGAAGATGGTAGAATCCCTATGTCGCGTAACCCGGAGAATCAACCGCCAACGCTAATCTGCCAAATAATAAGTATTAAGCGTTGCTGTGTTCCGCTTCGAAGGGTGTGGTAAGGAAGACATACTCAGGTAGGAATCTAATCTTATATAGGGTTGATTACAGATGTCCTTGAGTGGCAGTGGCCACTTATATCAGGTGGGCTGCATGCTAGTCTGCTACTCCATTAATATTATAAAAAAAGTATTCAGCAATTCTGTGTTCTGCACCAGGTGTGACAAAGAAGACATAATTAATTATCCAAACCATTCCAATTTAGTCCTCAGCGGTAGTAATGCAGCTGTGTAGGACCTTATGTAGAACTCTTATTTTTTCAGGGTCGATTGTAGACGGCCTCGGACGGCAGTAGCCACCCATCAGGTGGACTGCATGCTCACTACTTCTACTACTACTACGTTACTACTACTTCTACGTTATACTACTTCTACGTTATGAAAAAAAAATGTATGTGTGTATGTTACATGTATCATATGTATAGTACTTTTTTTTTGACGAGGGGGAAACCTTCAAAAGGTACCCAACGCCATGGGAGTGACGCCGGGTTATGTGGGATTTTTACCGCACTAAAACCCCCCCGGTGGCCGTCCTCAGCGTTTGGTGGAAAACTCCGGGATCTCCAACGGAACACCTCCAGTCCTCCTAACGCGATGCCCTTCTATCGGGCTCTGCCCTGAGGGGAACATGTATAGTACCTACTGATTTTAATAAAGCTTATTCTAGACTGATCATAATGTTAACTCACCAATCATCTTCGGATAGGGCAAATTCAATGTATCCATTATATGAATAAACTCTTTTAATGACTTTGTCAATCTTGGATTATACTTCTTCTCCTCCCAAACTGTAGTAGCAGTTTGTCCTTTATAATCGTGCGCTGGGTATAGTGTATAGTGGTCTGGTAGCGTGAAGATCTTTGTGTGTACTGATTCGTATAGTTTCTCTGATGAGCCCTCTTGGAAGTCTGTTCGACCACAGCCTCTTATTAGTAGCGCGTCACCGGTGAATGCCATGCTCTGAAATTTGAAGTTAGATCTCATATAAAAATTATATTATTAGTTTCCAGTCATTTGCCTATTTAATTATATAATTACTTATTAATTAAGATTCTATCTCGAACAGGATAGGTTCCGTTACACCAAATTTACATCCACCATTTTCGCGTTCCACTTATTGTGCGACGTATATCTTTTAAAACTATATAAATAAATAGGGTTGTTTATGTGTAATTTCAAAACAAGTGGAATTTATTTTCCTCATTTAAGAGATTCATAAATAGAAAGAAATTATACCATATTTTTATATTAAAGGAGAGCAGTGCCTGTGGCACGTAAGACCTTGTATATAAACAACTTGACAACATTACATACAAATGGTCAATAAATACAAAAGATAAATGTAAATACCCGTGACACAGCACAAGGCTGCACTCATTAAAAATCGATTAAGCAGAGATAATGGGTGCTTTATCACTATTTAGATGCGGAGATAACGTTGATAAATGAATATTGGCTATTGTTGGTGGTCTCATGAGACATGCAGTTTTGCACATTCGTATAAACATAAAGTTATTACGATATTTAAGTAAATTGGTCACACAATGATGATGATGCAGCGTATTCTGTAACTTAAAGGGTTGCTAAAGTTTGCAATGATTAATGGGGCTTTTTTACCGTTGGCTGCATCTTTTTATATCTCTCCCCACAAAGGGTGGAAGTTTGGAGCATCCTAGACCCATTTTCATCACACTGCTTTAATACTGATTGGTGTCGGAAAGTATGGGTTACTGGCCAATCTGTCTCGGATATTTTCAAACCGCCCAAAAAGACCACCAAGGCTTCACTATCCTACGAAAACGACCGGGACAGATTGCATAAAGTACCCTACTAAGTAAGAAGTCAGTCAGTCAGTCAGTCACTCAGTCACTCAGTCACTCAGTCACTCAGTCACTCAGTCACTCAGTCACTCAGTCACTCAGTCAGTCAGTCAGTCAGTCAGTCAGTCAGTTCGTCAATCATTACTATACTGAACATACTGAATGTAACAACAAATTTACCTAACATCAACACGTACAGTATTAACGACACACACACAAACATACAATATCACAATACCTGATCATGACAAATGTAGGTAAGGCATCCATTAGTATGCCCCGGCGTGGACTTAGCCAGCAGCTCGTAACCTCCAAACCGGACAACTTCACCATCATCCACATAGATATCTGCTTGAGCTCCGGAGGACTTGCCGATCACACTCTTGGTACCCGGCAAGATGGACTTCAACTTACCCGTGCCAGTCACGTGGTCCGCGTGCATATGGGTGTTCACTGAAATATTGTAAAGCATCTGATTAGTTAAGGCAATATGTATAATGAGCGGACAATATGTATAATGAGCGGGCAATATGAATACTGATTAAGATTTATGGCCATCAAATGTTTAATAAAAATGTTTAGTATAAATGGTTAAGAATGAATTGTAGGATCATTGTATATCGCTGATATAAGGTATGAATATCAATATGACGTGATCATGAAAAATTTGAAAGCAAATTTTTCTACATTCATCTAAAGAGAAATCTATAAAAGTTACTGTTCTTCTATGGTCTCATATAAGAGTTTTTCTAATCTACTTAGATTAATACAGACATAAATAGTTTTAGGGAAGGTGTAGATAAATCCACTATAAAAGGCAAACTTTTCCTAAATTGAACCAACCAACACTCGCCCATTATGCCTCTAAATGTATAAGTGGATAATAATATACAACAAAATCTTACTCGCATAAACAAGTTTGAAGCCGAGATCCTTAACTAGAGTAGCGTCTCTCTCAGCATGTTCCAACACAGGATCTATGAGAACAGCATCACGAGTCTTCATGTCACCCAGTAGATACGTGTATGTACTGCTGACTGTGTCGAAGAGCTGAAAATAAGGAAATAACCCAATTAGTAATTAAATAAAACATTCACGGTAAAATGTAATATAAATAATTGACGAAATGATTCAATTCTTGTGCAGTTAACATAATTTGCAACTATGTCAATATTGCAACATATATAACTATTTAACTATAATATAACTGATCTGAACTTGAATAAAAATAGCATAAGTAATCCATAAGTAATTGGATACTAAAAAATATATGAAATGTTAATATATTCTTCTATTTTCTGTAGGGGCTATTATAGGAAATTGCTATACCAACTTTAATAGGACATCACACCTTCTTAATTAAAATGCTGGAAGCAAATTTAGCGGCTTTCCAATTGGAAGGTCTCATTAACTTATAAAACATACCTGCCTAAAAAAGAATCCGGTACTAGGCGCTGAAGAGGACATCCTTACTATCGCGGCGACTCTCGACATTCTAGCGAGCCTCTCGGCCTGCCCCACTATATGTACTGGAAGCTTTGTCAACATCCTGAAACAATGATTTGTCATATCTCATAGGCAATAGATTAGATACATAACAATTATTGCATCATCCTGTTTAATTAGATGAGTTGCAATCCATTGTTTAAGATATGAGAACACTTTCATTTATACTCAGGGCCTTCTGTTCGCGGCTACACGCATCCTTCTGTCTTCATATACCCATTACTGTCCAACTAGTGGGCACTCTTCTCTGAGTGAGAATGTTTAGGCTTAGGACCTACACTGTCACTTTGGACAAGTGCAGATTGGTATACTTCACACACCTTTAAAACCTTTTCTTACGAAGAACCCTCATGCATGTAAGTTTCCAAACAATATTTGGCGTCGCCGATAATTAAGGCAAGATAATTATTTGTTTAAGCAAAAATCACATAAAAATGCTCCGGTGCTAACAAAACAAAAAACAAATAGCCACATTGTAATTATTACATTGGCAACAATGTATATTCTTCCACAATACTTTTAATTTGATAGAAATATATGAATGAATTATCACATATTTAAGTGGCATAGTAATGGGTAGTGCAATTAATAAAAATGTTCTAAAAGTTCTAAAATAACCATGACTGAGTTCTTAAAAAAAATATCAAAGGTATGTGAAGTCTACTAATATGCACTGGGCCAATGTGATGGGCTCAGTAACTCACCTCATGTAGAGAGGAGACCCTTGGCCAGCAGTAGACTAGGTTGATAATAATAAAATACATATGATAAGAAAAGTGAAAAGTAGTAATGTCAGTATGGTTCCACCAGAGATTTACATTTATCAAAGTTTACATCATGAGGAAACCTGCATACCTGAGAAAGCTTCATGGTATGTGAAGTCTACCAATTCCCACTTGGCCAGCGCGTTAGATTATGGGCTAATCCTTCTCATTCTGAGTGGTGACCAGCAGTGTAACAGCGATGGGTTGATAATGAAACTTTACATGAAGCAGTTCAGCATATCAGGGGAAGGCTGAGGATGCTGGCTGACTTAAATATGGGGCTACCTTAGTCCGGAGGGTGGCAGCATGTCTGACTGGATCCAGGTAGAACCTATTTTTTATGGAATTAGTCACAGATGTCCATGGCCAGTTTTAATCACTTATCATCAAATGGACTGCAAGGTATTAGCTATTTTAACCGTATTAAAAAATATGTATTATGTAACAAACAAATTATAGCTTGTTTGTTTTACTTATTGTGTTTATGTATAAACATAATATGAATTATTTCTTTCATATCTATATCAGGTTTAAGGTCATTGATTGATATTTTAGAGATTATATTAATGGAATAGTTAAATTTATAATTCCCCAATTATAAAATATAAATTTTCTATTTATAAAATTCCACCAGTAACTATATTTTTTATACATTAGACAATTATAACAAAAATGGTAATTCTCAACACAACACATACAAGTAATTTTTTAAGAATCATATATCCATTAGACTCTAATGATTAGAGTACTGATTATAGATATAAAGTACTGAAGAACTTAATGACAAATGTAACGTAACAATGATTTATAACTTACAAAATTATCATGGAATATAACATTAACGAAAAGAATGATTTTATACCTAGTAAAAAATATTATTTAAAATATAATGAGGAATCATCTTTTAAGATATATGTAAAATATAATGAAGACCCTCCTTATTATATCCATAAAATCAGAGCAAATATGTGATCCCATGCAATGAACAGACATAACTAAAAAGGACATAATTATACAATGACACATCAATCACCTAATCTATCTGGTAAATAGTTCTAGATTTGGTTCCCAAACAAGTAGGCATGCATTTAAATGCATCTTTTTGGGTGCTCATATGCACATTTTGTATGCCAGGCATTGCAGCATTACAGAGTTCAAAGAGATATGGGCCCATTTAATAATTTCATAATAATGATTTATTACAAATGCACCCATGTAGATTAAAATATAGCAAAAAGTGTATAATGAAAACTAAGATCTTTTACAATGATTTACATACCAATTACATCATAATAAATTATGTATTAATTTATCCACTTATCAAATACTTTAAAAAATAAACAAAATTTAAAACATACCTGAAAAGTTATCCAGCCGGCAACAGTAACTCAAATTAAGTAATATCCTTCTGTTATCAATATTTATTGCCGATTTAAAAGTGACTTATCATCACAACAATCGTTTCTGATAGCAAGTGGTGTGATAACGGGTCGCTCCTTGTGATAATGCGATGTAATTCCTAAAGACTAGCTACATATACATACACCTTTAAAGTTACATACGACAATATAACACCTATGGTATGAATGTACTAATACATTATTATAGCATTATTTATTTTAATATTTTTCAAATATATGCAAATGAATATTGTCAATACATTATTACATTACGCCAATATGACGTTGTCAAACTCAAATGACAGCAGTTGACATTACTTGACACAAGATATTTACGAAGATTGAAATAAATGAAAAGTTCTGACATTAACTATTTTGCTATTTCAAAAAATAAAAAGAAAGAGGCATATTATTATATCAGTTTAATTTCAGCTTAAATTGTTTTCAATTGGCTCCTCTTTATCCTTATATTTTAAAATATCTATGGTACACATTAAGTTAACGATACACTTACAAGCTTACAATAAGCTGGAGAGGAGTTTTTATATCCACAAAATATTTCATCTATTTTCAGCTTTCATATAATATTTTGTAGCTTTTTATAAGTGTTTTCTTAGATAGTATTTAATAATTGAACAGGCCGATAACAATCAAATTTATTTTTATTCCATACGTTGTGATGTGATTGACAGATATTATGCCACAAAATGATATTATAATGAACTAAATTAAAATGTAAAAATACTATTTTTCGAATTCCTAAATAACAGTGAATAATTAAGGACTATAATTGATACTAGTAAGTAAAATTAATCTTAAAATATATTTAGTAAACATTATTACTGCATACGCATTGTTAAATATTATTTTATTTTTAGTATATTTGGGAAGAAACTATTAGTTCACAAAATATTTTTCTTTGTGAAAAACAGTAATAGAGAACAAAGCAATTCATTATACATGCATGTTTTGGTTTAGTGTGCAGTAGTTTGTTGTATTTCTGTCTCTATCCACACAGGCCGCATTACCATTTACTTTGTTTTCTATCTCTTTCTCCACCACTCATCTGGCAGCAACGTCATTGACCTGCTTCATCCCCACTACGGCCAGTCAATATTTTGCTTTCGTACACAAATGGTGGGTTTCATGTGTGCGTGAAGCGAGTATTGCGTCTGTGCAATGTATTGATGTAAACATTCCCTTGTCATTTTATTTCAGTGCGTTTAGAAGATCGTATGGAAATCTTGTAAGGCGCGACTGAAAAAATCATGTGAATCAGCTGATTTTGCCTTAAACTAGCAGTGATAGTGCTGATTTTAGTTTAGCTTTATGTAATAAGCGCAAAATTACAGTGCGAGAAAATTCTTTGTTTAAATTTTGTAAGTTTTCTTTCAAAATCTTTGTAAAATCAAGGATTACTTTCGTGACGGAGAAGGAAAAAGTGCACTTTTGGTAGTGATAAAGTCTGATAAGAGTACTACGGGACATAAAAATCGAATTTGAAAATTATTCAATGGTATAAATCGGCGCGGTAGTGGAAAACGTAAGTACCATTACGAATTTATTTGTAAGAAATTAAAATATTTTCGTAATTCTTCTATTTATGTAACAATATTACTATGCAGTAGGCACCTGTTTGTATGTTATGTAGTTGGCAGTGACGCTACCTATGTCTAGTGTACAATTTAACATATAAACAAACAACTTCCTTGTTGTACCTAGCTCGCCATACCTATTGATAGATAAATACAATAGATAAATGTCTATTGGAGAATAGATATATCAAACATTGCTAGTAAATGGGTATTTATCTGATTTCTATTACTCTATATTGACTCTACATTATTATAAAGCTACGCGTTGAACATAGAGCCACATCTAGTATTAAGTACTTGTCCTTAAAAGAAAGGAATCAAGTGCAAACGAAATTAAAAAATAAAGTATATATTTATTTAAATAAAGGAAATAAATATGTATTATTTTGTGCGTGCTGTGCCTGTTCTATATTTCGTTCAACACAAGCGTAATATTTTATTCATACTTCATCTTTTAAACCCTCACCTTTGAACGAAATATATCAATATAGATAGAAAAAACCAACGGTACGTTACCAATTTTAGGGCGTTCTGCACCATTTCGCAAGTTGCACCTTTGCCCTAATTCGTGATAGCTACAAGTTCCACATAACACACCTGCTTGTACCAATAACTAATAACATTATTCATTATAGCATTACCGGAACAATCGAACACAAAGAAAAATAGAACCTGAATTCGGTGGACGTACAACCGTGCGTCCTGATAGGCACTTGACCTAATTCTTAAAAAATAAAAAATCATTAATTTATGTATATGAATAAATTACTCATTCATATACATGCATTAATTTAGTTTTTATTGTCGTAATGTCGTATCATTAAAAATAATATTGTTTTATCTGTATAATATATGCAAAAATATTAAACATTTTTATTTTATTAGGTATACCTGCATAATTGTTTATTGTTACTTCGTAATAACAGAAGTTTCGTACAAAAAATCTCTTGCCAAATGATAATTTTGGGGGTGTTCCACGCTATTAGCTTTGTTGCAACTTTGTCCTAATTTGTATGTAAGTTATAGTATAGGTACTGGTTTAGGGTTGCACACACCTGCGCATAAAATTTGTTAATAATTATAGCATTTCCGGAAAACGAGACGTAACGACAAACCAAAAAGGTGCACACTTGACCCAATTCGTTAAAACTCTGATTGTGGTAGAGCCACGTAGGGATTTAATACCTGCCTGCAGTTATGATTTATAAAGTTTTATAAATATACCTACATATAAAGCTATGAATTGTGGCTTTTATATGTAATGGTTATTTTATAGCTCCTACAAACTTTCCCTTTCGACTGCATGTTATGTAGGGCTCACTTTTAATTGGGCAATAATTGTAACTTGATCTATACATATGTATCTATAAACGAAGCTCTTTGTCTACTGTAATAATCAGAATTTGTACATTTCTTTGCAAATCTCAAACTGCATGAATAATAAAATTTGTTAAGTCCTGCGTCACCATTTTACAAACAAAGAATACTTACTCTTAAACTTAAGCTAATATACGTATGAAAGTAGAGAAAAATTACTAAGCTACACTAAAATTCACGCATTATATATTAGATAAAAACGTTAAAAATATTTTAAATATTGGTCAGGAATTTGAATAAAGAAGAGCATTTCCTCGTATCGGCCAACCGGTTTTCAAGGAAGCGAATAAGATATTCGTGTGGTTACGAATCGAAACCATTCATACAATTTCGATATCGGGTAAGCAATTATTTAAGGTGAATAATCGCTTCATTAAAATACAGAAACGTTTTTCTAAATTAGTTACAATACAATACAATAACGATAATCGGAAATTCAAATCTTGTTTTTGCTGTTGGAAAATTCCTGTCTCATTTTAATTATTTTTAACCGACTTCCAAAAGGAGGTGGTGATCAATTCGGCCGGTATCTTTTTTGTTTTCTTTTTATGTATGTACACAAATTACTCCGCCGTTAGTGAACCGACTTTAATAATTCTTTTTTTATCGTGTAGAGACGAGCTGGAAGTTGGTCCCACTTAAACATGGTTAGGATATATCGATGGGTTCTGGAGAAAATTAGGGGAACTCTTCGACCCATGTAAATATAACAGCCATAACTTCGCCATTTATGAACATATTTTAATGCCTTTAATTTTGTGTGTGGACAATTGCTACAAGTTGGTCCCATTTAAATATGATGAGGATCAGAGTGGGTTCTGGAGACAAAATATGTAACTCCTCAACCGATGGGTATAATTGAGTTTTGTTTGAAGACATTTTTTAAAACACCTTGTATTTTGCACAGGCATTATAGCAATTTTACCTTTTCTGAAATGTTTTCTATCGTAATGTACTTGCTTGCACATTTTATTAGTACAAGTGTTACTGCAACTCTACCGTAATTATTTTGCGTAAGATCGCCGAGATTACTTCATTACGGCTCCGTATTTTTTAAATCATATAATTATAAAACGATTTACTCTATGCACTAATTTGTTTAGTGACTTCGGCTCTACCTTTCACTATTATTAATTAATATTTTATTTGTAGAGTCAATATGTTACTACTGCAATTTTTCACCATCATAGCTCATTGGGTAAACATTTAAATCCTTAAATTTCGACATTAGAAAACACTATTCTTATTTAGATTGCACAAAAAGATAAAATATATAAACAAATCCATACGGGTATTAGCTATTTATAGTAAAAATAACAATGGACTCGTTAGTTTTACGATAATTCACTAAATAAACCAGACGCGGAATTACATTGCGATATCGAACTTAACCTTGACCAAGTTATCCGCTTCCTAAACACTTGTGTTATCATTCGAGTCTACTAACGTCTACTTATTTATTAAATAGCTGTTCTTGATGTTTCTATAATGAATATTGTATCAAACTTCTATCCTTAGATAAGCGATCATGAAGAATAAAGTCCCAACTCATATACACAGAAGAAGTGAAAGAAGACAACTCGTATGATTGATCTTTCGTCAAATCTCAACACATCAGTGTAATTTCTACTACTAATAAAATTTATAGATGCGTGTCTTTGTTAGTAGTCACCACAGAGAAGTTAGGTACGAAAACGTTCCTGACTTGACTCCTGGTGTTATAATTAATTAATTTTAGAATAAAATAATTATTTTAACTTTTAATTTATCTCAATAATCAACGCAAACGCAACATATTATTATTAAAATAAAACAGATCGATTTAAAATGGCGCTGAAGCAATGGTGAAAACCGTAAAATTCCCGCGCATTGTGTAATTCGCGTTCAGAAATAGAGTCCGTCCTTGTTACGACGCTAACGGTTACTAGCGTGATGTGATCAAATGACTGTGTGTTAATTTAACGGAGTTTAAAATATAAAACATTCTTTAACTTTATTTATTTTTATACTTACTTGATATTTTAATAATCATTCCATAATTTTAAAAGCCTAGTTTAAAGTACTCGTAATAATATAGTAATAAACCGTTACTTATGCTTCCTTTGTTCTTACTTACCCGGACCTATCTCAATGTGTTACGGATGTCTTGTTTTTGGTCATAAATATGGCTACCGCACACTGTCTACTAATAGCCTATCAAACTCTATAAAAACATATAAAGTAATCCTCTAGTTATACTAGTAAGGACCGTGTCTAATTTTGCTTAGGATCTCTACATTTTAGATCCAGACAGCCTTTGATCATTAAATGTTGGATACAGAAATTTTATCTGTCTAATTTTGTGTCCTAAAAATTATGAACTTTCGAAGAATAGCTTAATTATTCATCTGCATTCAATGTTATTATTATAACGAACGCATATTGTTACTAAGCAATAGTACTTTGTAAACAATCGTTGTTTTAATATATTCTAAACGTGACAAGCAACGTAATGTGTATTGCATCGGTTCCGCTTATAATGAGCGTTTTATCTCTTGAAGGACCTTCAGTATCCTTTCTGAGGCATTCAAACATTGTTAGATTAAATAGTATTTTCTGACTTAAGTAAACATACAAGAATAATGATTTTGTTCAGTTATTACCTATTAAGTTATCTTTAAGTATTCTAAATACTTTACCTGTCTACATTACGAATGAAGTCATCGGTAACAATTATGAGTACTATTCATAGGTACCTACTATATAAAAGTTGGTAAATTACACCATATACTTCATTATTTAATGAAAAGAAAGTTATTATTCATCCCCCACTGAATCTTGCTATTATAGTATTAAGGCAATGATGGACGATAGAGTTACTAACTACGAAAGTCTATCAGTCTATCTGCATAACATAGATATGTTGTATCTAGATTTTATTACTATAATCTTTCAGTATAGCTCATCATAATCCTTGTGTACCTACAATTACTTATCTATAACTAAGTTAATTCATGAATACGAGGATAATGTTAATTTTCTCACATCATCAAAATCTTTTATTTATTGGCATATAATTACAATCGTATACTTTAACCAGGTTAATGTTGACAATTTAAACAATACAGGACATCGTAAACACTAACAGGTACTGCGCAGTTGTGACGACTATACGTACCTAGAAGCAATGGCACTGTTTGCAAACAATTTTTTTTTAATAGCAACGTGTGGTGTGAAGGACATTGGATTTATTTGGTCACGCTTTGTCATCGTGATCACGCATCCATTGCTTTTCGTTTTTTGTAACAAAGTACGGGTTTAATAGGCACCTAATTCGCCTTTGTTGTTTGTTTCTTTTTTAACAAAATTAGCATTTGAATTGCTTGTTTATGTACCTTTAGACTGTAATGATGATCACTCAATGAAATTAGGCAAAAGATGACGACGATGACTGACACTTATTTTTTTAATAATAAGACATTAATGAAATTGCTGTCAGTATGAATTAAATAATGATAAAAATAATAAAAGGAAAATAAAATTAAATAAGAAACTTTATTATAGGTATTGCTATAAACTCTATCTTTTTGCAATGTAAGAGCTTCTTCAATTTAATGTCTTAAGTTTCCGGATCGTTAGTAAATGAATAATGCACTGATATTAAACTTAGGTTTAGACTATACAACAAAAAGAGGAATATCCCAGACGACGTCTGAGTTCGCTGCCCCGTTGTCTGTCGCGACGGTGGTGTGCTGCTGCCTTTACAATGCATTTCTTTAGATTTTTATTTGAAATTTAGATTGGAATAATATTGATTTTTATTTATACCAGACTCCGACAAAAGGAGGGTCATGTTTTTCAAGTGTAGGTATAGTCCGCGACAAACTGCTAGTCCGCTCTGAATATAGAAATGAGCCGCGTCGCCATAGCAAATTGTAGACTACTATGCTCGCAACAACTTCAAAGCGGACTAACAGTTTGGCGCGGATTATATTTAAGTTTAATTCTATGTCACTCCTCATTAAAACCGTTTAGATGTAATCTATGAGATGCGTGATCACGATGACAAAGTTGTTTGTTTCAAATTTTCAAAAAATCACAATGGCCTAGTTAATTTACTTTATTTTGGTCGCTGCATTATTAAGAGGAAGTTTTGATAAGGTTTACGACGGATGGCGCTTGCTATTAAGGCAACATTGGCCGATCTAAAAAAATGGATAGGCAACATATGCAGTATTTTTTATAAAATCAATAAAAAAAAAACTTACTTTTGATATTTTGATACTAAAGAGAGATGAAGTTTTAGGCGAGATCTTTTCTCGCGCCAGACGATCTAAGGGTTCAAAGCACCCCATCCGTCGCGACGGTGTGTTGCTACCTTCACCTAGGCGGACTTCAGACGCGTCTAAGCAATTATAATGGTATAGTTGAGTGGATGTGGTTTACCTGTCTGCAAAACTTCGTGTACAATATATTTATGTATGGTACATTTCGAGCGTTCCCCGCGTAAGTCCCAACTCTTCAAGTGTTACGGATTTTTTCGTTTTAAAGCAAAAAGCAAACATTATCCTGGATAAAGTAGCGTTTTTAGGTGAATCTTCGCTTAAAGCCTTGTCAAATTCTGCAGGCAGATTAACGAAAAAATATATAAAAAAGTATTCTACTACTTATACTTAAAAGAAGATTTTAGTAAGTCATTTGGGTTTTCGTGTTGTTCTCAAGAAACCCTTTCATTTGATACTCATATCAAGGGGGTGAATAAAAATAATTCGGTCGCCATATTGGATTTCTCTTTTCACGTCACTAAACAAATTGGCTGTTTCTTCACGTCACTAAACAAATTGGCTGTTTTAAAACGATATATTTACTTAAACACAATTACAATAAATGGAAAGAATCAGTGTATAATTTGTTATTAGAATCGAAATAATAGTTCTATTGAACAGTAGTTATTTTTAATAGCACGGTATTTATAATAATTAAAGGCGAAAAATATTATTGGTGAACGAAATAAGTCCATTCAGACGTTAATATCATTGACTTGTAATATAAAAACAAAAAATGTTTATTGCAACCTTGATAGTTGGTACTACAGTACGCAACAAAGAGAGCGATTTCGATTTAATCAAAATTATCTTATTACTAAAAATAACAGATTACCCAATTCGAGAAATATCAAGGTTATGTTTCATGTTGGTAGAACAGAATCTAAGTTCTCACAATAGGATTCATATATGATTTGGAAGTGCCAATCACTTCGGTCGACCGCACACGCTTTTATGACCCACAGCTAGGGCAAAAGTGTCTCTATGAGTTGGAGATTTCTAAAACATACTCCACTAAGCTCCTACAAAAGGATATATTACATTTGAAAGTGCCAATCACTCAGTTCCGGTTTCTTTTTCTTCTTCGGTTCATACGTGTTTGTATCCCATTGCTGGTGCAAAAGTGTTCCCTTAATTTGGAGAATCCTGAAGCATATTCCACCAAACACCGAAGCATAGAAGTCACTGGCCATCTAACTAAACTCTCGTCGTCAACCCATTACTGTCCTATGCACGGATCATAGGGTGAAAGGGGCTTAGGCCATAGTGCACCGCGCTCAAAGTTGCTTAATTTTCCAATTCAGTTGCAGTCTAGCCTCGGGGCTATGTCCGTATTGTACATTGACCCACGAGCACTCCCTTTGCATGCTGTTGCATAAATGAACAGGTACTCCGGACGGATATGTCACTCTAGCGTAATATAACATTGTGAGTACATGCACTCTATCATATCAATTAAAATTAACAAATCATACAAAAGGAAATAAAAGTATGTCATTTCCAATAAAAAAAAACATCTACTTATAAAAAAAACATAAATATATTTATTTAAATACAATTTTGATATAATGAAGGAACAGTGCCAAATAATTGTTAAAATTATGTTTGTCTGTCCTTTTGAATATACTTGTTTGCGGATCTAGTCTATAGGCGGCAGATGCCGCCCAAAAAAAGCTTTTTGTCTCGAAAATGTGTAGTATATGTAGGAACTACTAACCTAACCGTAAAACACGGAGCCTGCTCATAGATTTTCCGTCCAACAGAAGCTTATTTTCACTTCATTAAAATATAAGTTACAAATCAATTATGTAATGTTTAAGTAACGATAGCTCGTAACATTTACTATCGTTAATTGTTTATCACAATCCCCTTTTAATCATTTAAGTACATCGTGTAATTCGGCAATATAAACGAAACCTTGAAGAACTGTAATTTGCTGAAAGTAAAAAACAACATTAAATCCGAGGCTGTTAAGTAATGACGATCATAAAAACTACGAAAAATACAGCTTTAAGATTTCCGCGAAAATTGAGATTCTCAACTTTTGACAATGGGGTAAAAAATAAAACGGTACAGAACAGTAATTCTTCCAAAGATGACAACGATTGTCCTGGTAAAGATAGCAGTTTAAAGAATATTTTGTCTTTTATGCTAGCCTAGTATTCTTTTTTTACCTTGAACTTCGAGTTTTTTTTTGCTAGTACCAGAATGTTGGGGAATTTTTCAATATTATTTTTAATGATGTCTTGAAAAACTTTACTTATTATTAGGTCCATTAACCTAATAATTAATCTACCTTCACTCTTATTTTTTGGTCTAATTTGTCTAATTGGACTATTCATTAATGAACGCTCAGTTAGAGTTTTTGCGTATTTAAGGTTCCTTTCTTTTTCTTTTTCCACATTTTAAATATTTTTGAGATCAAAGCTAAAACGCTGGTATTAACATTCATTAATATGCAAATTAATATAAGGCTGAAAGAGTCATTATCATTAACCTTTGTTATCAATTCCCAAAGTGGTCGTAAGCCTGAACTGAAACATATACCATATGATATTGTTCTCTGATATTTTTATTAATCACTTCTGCTTTATAGTAAACTGGTGAAGTTTAACAACATATTTTTACGATTATTATAAACACAATTGTTGCTACTTAATTATTTTATTATATTTTATGTTATAACATTTTTTGTTCTTAGTACTTCCTTATTTATGTTATAGGGACAACTCAATGCTCAATAAATAATTCAAATCGAAGATTTCCTTTTAATCAAACAACACCAATCAATCAATAGAACCATAAATCAATTTGCCGTACCCATTAAACGTAAGTGAAATGATACAGTTATCTTTAAATAAAAGATGAAGCCTGCATTAAATCGAGAGTGAGAGCCATGACCACTCTAACATTATTCAATAGGTATCGCAATCTCGCGAGGCATTAAGCGTCATTATGGTTCCATATGCCGGCGTCAAATGATGAAATATTACCTAATCGCAAAATGTGGATCGTGCAATATCATTATACACGCCAATTCAACAGTTTTCTGTGTCATGCACCAAAAAGTGGTTAAAATTATAATATGAAACCTACATCTAATTGCACTAGAAACTTGATGAACGATGCATGATAGTGTATATATTTAGAGCTCTTGGATGTTGTAATATAATAAAATTATTGTAATTGCGGCAGAGTTATTTAATAAATGATAGGAGATGCTAAATAATAGAAATCAGCGCATTAATTAAATGTTACAAGAACAAGTCACTAATTCAAATAAAACAACGTTAATGAAATTATAGGAGAAAGAAGATGATCACAAGAATAACCATACAAATTGATTTGTGATAGTTTATTATCTGTGAGAAAGTAATGTTAAACTGTCAAAAATGATGTAACGATTAAAAAAAATACAATTTAAATAAATGCAAAGCGTGTCCTATATGAATAGAATAACGCTGAGAGATTTACGTTACATAGATTTTGATAAATCACACCAATCATTATTGTATCCAAAATATACAAATATGAAACATGGGGTATATTTTCCTTACCCTTGCTCATTACATCGAGAGTCATTATGCATCTGGCACGCTTATTGACCATATTGACCATAAATTGAAATATCTCGAACAAGAACAAAGAGCGAAAAATAATAACACTATTATTATTATTGTACACTTTGTTTTCATCATGGGTTATGTTTTTTTTTTAATTATTTTGTAAGAGCTTCTTTAAAAGGTATTTTAATGTTTATTTGCTAAAGAAATTGTATTGATTATGCATCTTCGGATTTTAAAGTTTAAAAGTTAACAAAGTTTACATTATCTATTTTACGTAAATTACGTAAATATTTCGAAAATAGATATAACAAAAAATATCAATCACTATCCTTATACGCTGTCCGGTATTGGTACATATATTTTGTTTTTCAGTAAATCAATGTCTACGCCCTTACATTATTAAAAGTTTTTTCCCGTTCTTATACACTGAAGGCAAATATTATTTACTCGGCGTCTCGGATTTTTCCGCTACAGAGAAAACACATAAAAGACATAATTCTACTTAGTAATAACGTTGTTTGTAGGTCACACTACAAGATGACCTTTAGACGAGACGTGTATTTGAAGAAGAATGTAATCTTCTATAAGAAGTTTCAGTGTGAGACCTTTCTCATAAATGAAACTCCAGATATTAATACCTACGTTCGTGACTTTGAAAAGATTTTACTTTAGTAATTTAATATAATAAAAATATATTTACGATTATTTAAAAAAAAGTTATTCATTTATTACTACACTTTTTTAATCTTTAAAACTCATAATAAAGAATAATATGCGTACTAAAGACATATTTAAGAAAATGTATATTTCATGAATAAAGAAATAAGTAAACCTTTCATTAAGTTAACTGTTATCTATTTATGTATGATGTTATATGTGATTATAAAATCACATTTACGATATCATAACATTAAATGGTGAGTCTGTATTTTACACTTTAGGCTATAAATTATTTATAAAAGAATAAGGCCATATATATTTCGGGCATACAATACATACATCAAGTGAAATATTTTATGAACTGCGCCATTTTGGCTAGAGGTCATCCTCTTTGTATTCATATTATGTATACCTAAATATTATATATCTTTGGATACGATATTGTTTCTTTGCCAATTAAGTTTTGTATTTTTAAGTTCGGTATGTAGATCATAATTATGTCATAATATGATTATTATCAATATCAAGTGCCCTGTGGTAATTAATTGTGTTATGTACTATGTTATGTACAAAATATTATACCGAAAATGATTTTTTTTAACTTTTTAAGTTCTAAACATCTGATGAAGTCTCTGATATTTTAAGATTTTTCACCTAAAACTATATTTAAAAAGATTTTTGCCGCAACACTTTGGCAACAATATTAACAAGAGTTTTTAACGACCAACTGTAAAAGGTGTTAAGATGGCTTCGTTAGTCTCTTTTATTAAAAATCAAAGCTTAGCAGGTAGGTACGGTATTTTTTGTGACATCATAACTGGCAAACGGATGAAGTAATCCTAATGCGGATTTTTTCGCAAATTCGATCCAAACGACATTGGTCATTAATAATAATCGTAATAATCTATCATTTTAAGATATTTTAATAGCTAATCAGTAGAAAGATAGTGTGTTATTACTAACAATATACGTAGTATCTTATCTATAATTCTCGGTAAACAAATAAATAATAAGTAACTAGCACAATCGAACTAAAATTATACCGCCTTTAAATTATTATAACCAATTTTATATAACGCAACTATACTGATTTCTATATTCGAACCTGGGGTAAGGGTCATCTGAATAATTAATTTAGATTTCTTTTCCTAATCTGATTGCTCTGTGTATTCCTCTTTGTATGTGTCCACGGCACTCACAACACAGGGAATCCTAGTAAGCTTTATATTTAGAAAACGTCTTTTTACCGTGAGACCCTGTTCCTAAGCCTCCGCTGTCTGTGCGTCCATTAACTTTACTTCTTTAAATTATTCAACGTTACATGATTTATAAGCATTGTTGATTTTTTTTCGAATACCATACAAGTGACTCTTAACTACGCCCACGTTAAATTATTTCATCGACTGTACGTTAATGTTTATATTATCATCCCACACAACGATAGTTTATTGACCTCAATACAGGTGCGATCTTGAAACTGCGTCCTATTTTACATTAATTAACTTATCTGAAGGTAATTAATTAATCACCGTAAAAAGGAAATAAGGTTCCGGTTTCACGATCAAATCAAAGTGAAAATTTAATTTATTTCTAAACTTCAAGCCTATGGATAAATGAATTTTCAGTAAAACACAAACTTATAGAAAACGATTTCTAAAAGACATGGCTTTCTTCTACAATATGTCAGGTACATGCACGCACATATAAAATAGAATTATTTTAAAGCTACTTTTAATTACAGTAAAAAAATATGCTTCAACACAAGTTAATCACTTTGTAGTCAGTCTAAAAACTTTCATGTCTTAATAATATTAGTAGCAAAATTCATTTGTGATATACGAAGGCCAAAGGGAGTAATTTATCGCGAGGTTTAGTTACCAAAATGAAATACCAAATGAATTACCATGAAAATTAATATTTGTGAAGGCCATTAAAGATTAATAGAGGCTGACGTCGCGACGGCTCGCTGAAAGGGCGACATGTGTGTTGAAATCTTAGAATATAGAGCAAGATAGATTCCGTATAAATTGTATGCGATTTTAAAATATTGACGGTATTGTAATACCGTCAATATTTTAAAATCGCATACATACACATTACGTGTACGTAAATGATGTGTATTACACGTACACGTAAAGGGTGTGGATGTAACTGCACAAGTTTATTATCAGGTACCTAAAATAAAATTAGTAACTTTTACCTCAATAACATTACGCGTAAATAATGTATTAATTCCGCGGTAATGTAACTCAGTCATAGTTACAATTTAAAATATACGATATGTTGTGTACAAAGAAACAAAGTTCAACAATAGGACAGAACTCTCTTTCTGTTATTCATTTGACTTGACTCGTAAGGATCTATGTCTCCCCACTGTTCCTATTTCTAGTGTTATGGCTCCTTTGTCTACGCAAATAGTGCAGGCAGGATATTTTCTCCCGGTCTGTCTTTGTTCTAGTTTGAGTGTAGAGGCTTTTGTAAATACTGGTGACGAGTTTCAGCCCTTTTAGGGTCTTAAAGGGTACGCAGAAACAGTAGGGTTTACATCCATTCACATCTATAGTAAATCTGACTTTTGCGTCTCTATATAAGAAAAAAATAAATACATTACATAGATAGTTATGGAACATAGAAAATAATGTAACTACAAAATAAATATTGGGCTCAGTGGCAAACCCTGAGATACACCTATATTCGTCAGTAGGCTAGTATGGACTAAAAAGAGAAAACCCAGATATAAAATAAATATAAAGTTTCTTATAAAATTTTCATTTCACCGCTGTACATGAAAATTGGTATATTTTCCGTTGTAGCTTTTTATGTCCTATTACAGGGTACGGAGACGGGTCTCATAATATTCAGTTGGGAGTAACATGAATGTCAAAAAAAAAAATCTACTTTTAAAATCAACTTCAATTTAAATGAAAACAAAAAAGTCCCGTTAAATTTATTATAGATGGAAATGTCTAAAACGATTAGTATTAGGTATGTGTCAACATCTAAACTATTCAGTTTTACATCGTTTAACTAATTACTGATGTCTCTCCTTTGTAAACCACTGGCACTTAAATTAAAATTACCACCTGTAGCTACCGTTAATAGTGTTGTTTATTGAATACAAGCTATAATTAATTTATGTATAGTGGAGGCGACTGCGGTACTGGTGTACGTCAAGGTTGTGGTCCGTTAATAACGTCAGATGATTATCTCTAATGAAGCGGCCATTGCACATTGTTCAACGTGTTCTGTTGTAATTGAATTCTTTTTATTGCTACTTGACTACTGCGAGCGTGTTTTGACGAGGACTAGAGTAACAATCTACACGGGGATCCAAAGCTTCGGCGGATACACAGATATCTGTCGTTTCGGATCCATCCAAAAGAAAAATTGACATGACTATCTGATGAAACAACTGGTAAAAATATATTTTCGGTCATGAAAACACTGAGATTCTAACCATTTAGCTATGAAATGATTAAAATCATATAACTTTGAACAATATCTATATCTCAATCTATATGTCTCGAGTCTGACAAAACAAATATTTAACTACTTGACAGACTACAATATATGACCTCAGTCATATGTCACTCAGATTTGACCTCGATCGGTCATGTAGTGCATAAGTTCACAATCTCTAACTACACCAACGATTATTAGTAAAAGGTAACGTTTTCAACTTAGTCTTCTCAATGTCGACTTACTCCCGTTAGTAATACATAAACCAAGTTTTGCCTACCACAGGTCAAAATTTGACAAAGCGTAGGCAAAAAAATACTAATTTTCATACTTAGATATTTTTTTATAATATAGGAGTAGCAAACGAGCATGCAGTCCACCTGATGGTAAGTGGCTACTGCCGCCCATGGACATCTGTAATCAACCCCAGATAGGACTAGATATTCCTACCTGAGGTTGGCCACAGATGCACCGCTACCCCTGAGGACAAAGCTGGAACGCCTCGGAAAAGTATGTCTTCCTTACCACACCCTTCAAAACGGAACACAGCAGCGCCTAACATTGCTGTTATTACGCAGAAATAGCAGGTGATGCTGGCGGAGTCGAACCACAAAGGGTTTTAACACCTTCAAAAACAAAAATGGGTCAATACCGATTATCACTAACGGGCATTAGCCAAACCTAGATGCCACTCCTTTTCTATTTCATTAAATATACATACCAAACTAGTAATTTAGAGCCAGCGCCCTTACACGTTATTTAGATGTTTGTGACATAAAACAAGCAAATTATTAATTGCTCCTATTTTAAACGTACTAAGAATGTAAGCGGGACAACCTTGGAATTTAGTCACGATACGGCCTTATGGGAACAAAACTAAGCTACGTGAAATTGAGCAACAACCTTTCTAAAGGCTAAGTATGTAGCTCAGACCAAAAGAAGGAAGATAACACATTTTGTGAGTGGCTGAGCAATGTTAGACGCAGTGAAGGAAATGAGAATGAGAGTCGCGAATGTGATTTTTTGTGTGATTGATGATGTTTTTCATGTTTATTTTAAAATTCATATATAGCGTAACGAGCCTTCCAAAATTTGCCTTTAAGCTTAACGCTATTGGTATTGTATATGTGTGTAATTCCTGTACCTGAGGCGAAAGCAGAATTAAGGTACACTTCAATGAGCCCCAAAAAAGAAGTCTACCTTTTTTATCTGAGGTACTCGTATATAGGTACTCTTTTTATTTTCTACCAAAAAGTATAATAAATTGTACAATACGGCTTACGAAGAAAGGAACCCTGGAGCTTTGTAATAATCATATAAATTTTAATAAGCAACGCTAAGAAAATAATTTTACAGTAGATATCCAAGTTATTACCCGACTACAAGACAAAGAAATCACTATCTCGTATCATCACGATGTTTTGCACTGTGTTCTAGCCTATATTTTAAGCAGTTTACACCATGTCAATAGGTTTCTTAATAACTGCGGTTTAGAGCATTGTTCGTTTTGCACTTTTAAGTTACAAAATGCAGACTCGAACAGCAGATCGTTCTTGAAGCATAATGGCTTGCAAATTCAGCTTTATAATTGAGAGAAGTCTACGAAACTCAGTATTGCTGTAAAATTACGTAATTGTCAAATTAAGGTGTCAAGGTCTTAAAGGAACGATCAATAAGCCATTCAGTATCTTTTTTTTTTTGTTGACGAGGGGAAACCTTCAAAAGGTACCCTATGCCGTGGGAGCGGCACGGGGTTATGTGGGATTCTTACCGCACTAAAACCCCCCCCGGTGAACATCCTCGGCGCTGCGTAGAGGACTCCGGGATCTCCAACGGAACGCAACCGGAGTCCACTTGGCGCGTTGCCCCATCGGGCTCCGCCCAGGTGAGCTTGAAACTCACCACACCATCTGGTGTTCACGACGGTATGCGACCACACATACCGCCGTCCATCCCGGGGTTGCTGGCCGGGCGGTTCGAGCTCCCACTCTTGCCGTCCGCAACCCCGGAAGCCCCCTTTTAGTCGCCTCTTACGACAGGCAGGGGATACCGTAGCCCTATTCTGGTCCCGGAACTACAAGGACAAGCCATTCAGTATCTTACAAAATCTGTAACCTAACCTAACCTAACTTTTAACCTAATAGATTTTGCAACCTAGAATGCAGCCCACTTATTGTTAAGTGGTCAGTGTTGCCTGCGAACAGTATGCAATTTTTTATTATAGAATTGGTATTCTTGGACTCCAATGATCTGACTAGCTTCGGCTAGATCTCCTGTGCATAACGTGCCTAATGCTATTTCAATAACATAAAAATAAATAATATTAGAATTATGTATAGAAAATAGAAATGGTTTTCACTCTGATTATCAAGACAATAGGTATGGCAACAAACAACAAAATCAATAGATATCGCAATCGCAGATATCATAATGAATGTCACCACAAGTACCGCAGCCGTCATTAGAATAGTGTCATTAGAGTACAATAGAGTGAATTTCTGATAAAGAAACCACAGAAATTCATAATAAATTAATATAAGTCGTACCTCTAATATGAAAAGTCGATCTTCAAGTGGCAAAACATGATGCACCTACGAAAAACTTCAGATATCTTGCCAATTATATTGATAGTTATTTAAATAGATAGCCTTGTCCATGATACCAATGATTATAATCATATCGTCGGATAGTCTTTTTATTTAACCAACTGATAACAGCTTCGTTGAAGCCATATCATCAGCGTAGAGTGCAAAAAGCTAACCTTTCTGAATAGGGTAATTTATATATGCGTATCAGAAACCCCTTTCATTGATCTTTTTTTCGAAATAAGGGATATTTTCTTTTAAGTTAACAACAGTTTGATTGATATTTTCACTATAGTCGAATACCCTATTGGTGTTACCAAAATCCAATGATGACATTGATTTCGTATTTTAAAAGCTGTAACTGCACTATCTTTAAGTGAGGAATTGAGGATATACAAAAGTTGATTCCATATCCATTATATTAAAAAAAGCAAATCGATTGCACATCCATTAAAATAAAAAAATATATCCGACTTGGTTGCGGTTTGACACGATAACGCAAATATCGATATCGTTTCGCTCGATGGCATATCGTTTCGACACGCACACGCATCAATAGTTCGATAATGCTGCGTATTAGCCATTGAAACGTTAAAGGTCTAATGGATATAATTTAACTGTTTAGTCTTAAACGATTGTATTGTCATTGGGAGTAATTAAGTGTATGGAATTGTTTTAACTAACTTCGCGGTGGATTTTAGTTAGAAAGAATAGTTCTTTGGTTTATTACTAGGAAACCCTGATACTCTCTACGTTGACTAGAATTAACTGTCTCTTACGTTTATATAAAATCCTATTAAATTATCATTTATATTTACCTTAACGGATCTTTATGTACAAGCGTAAACTAAACATGATTAGTAAACGCGTGATACAATAGCGACACGCGTGGCGGAGCGGTCACCATACCGGTCTGACGCGCAGAGAGTCCTGGGTTCGATCCTCGGCCAGACAGATATCTACATGATGAATTTATGTCTCTGTTTCTGGGTCTGGGAGTTTCTGTATTTGTCTCTGTGTGTGTCCATAGCACCCACGATACAGGGAATCCTAGAGTGAAGCTGTGAGTGAAGAAGGCGTCAATAGGCACGAAACGACTTCAGAAATTTCGAAAAAAATCGTATGTAAATTTGTATGCTAAAATCTTGCAAAAACGGCCACTTTAATAATCTTCTTCCAAAGACGTCTTTAACGCAATTCTAATCGCAACTATGTAGCAATTTCGACACAATGGATGCCGAAACCCTCGCAACCATTCACAAACTAGACATCCCAGACGCCCATCTCATGGACGATATGGCTTTTATACTTAGTTATGTAACTTGATAAAACTCTGATAAACTCTACGTCGTTTATTCTATTCCCTTGATCTTTGACGTCAATTTGTATTTGATTTAAGCTTAGAACTATACGAATAAAAAAGTAAAATGGAATTCAATAGGGTAGGTAAAGTATCAGCCCATCTAATTATTTCATTTACCATTATTTTACACTGTTGTGATCATTAAAACAGACTTATTAGAAAAAATCTGAGGATCTGAAAATCTGAGGAGGAGGAGGATGAGGAGGAAAAGTGCTATGTCAATATTAGTCCTGTGATCTATTAACTAACGCCTCTCGAAATGTAGTATGGACTTGTAGTGTATGCTACTATATTGGATTCATGTTTATTCGTCACGCTTGTAATCTGCTGAAAAGGAAACGACCCGTCATTATTGCCACTACTGCCATCAATTAATGTGTAATATAAATTATCTCCATCTTAGGGCTCGAACACAAAACTGCGATGCGACGCGATGCGAATTCGCAACGCAGAAAATTGCGATGCGAATTGCTGCGATGCGATATCGTGCGGCGTAGCGTCTCTCAGGGTGACCAACAACAACAACCACTGTGCGATGCGAATCAATTCGCAAGTTCTTGCGATGCGTCGAGGGAGCTCGCAGATTTTTGCGATGCGACGTCGCATCGCAGTTTTGTGTACGAACCCTTATGCAATTACAGGGATACCTATCGTTACATAATATCCTTGGATTTTAATAACGTGTAACAAAATAAATGAAAATGAAACGTATATTCTTTACAATGTAATATTTAGAGCGAATCCTTGACAACGGTAATTTAATACGCCCCTTGATTGTATCATTATCGCGCTCCTTACGTAATGCTGTCATCTCTGTTCCGTTATTTAATTTATTTTTTGTGGCGTAAAAATATTATCATACATATCAACATTTATTTAAGATGCAATTATCTCTGTTAAAATACTTTTGTTAGCTTCTACGCCACAGCAGCTGTTTAGCCTGTAGTTTTATCGAATAGTAGAAGAAAATAAAAGGAAAGTAGAAGAAATACATGAGGTCCCATTATATATGGTATTTGGATTGTTATAAATATTTGGACAGTGACCACTTTACATCGTGTACTAACGCTGGCAACGCTTGCCAGGTAATTCATCATCCGTAAACTTCTAACAAGAGACATTTTAGAAACCTCTTTGTTACAGATAAATCCAAAATGCCTTCGCTACTCGAAGCGCTGGAGCGCAAATATGGTGCGAAGGGCGAAGTGAATCCCCCTATAGATGATATGCCGGTGGCCATATTTGTTCCCAAGCGGTCGCCTCGGCTCAGCGTTCCCACACTACTGGTGCTGAATGACTGTGATATCGACTGTGCAGGGGATGCCTGCACTCTTGCGGACAAGTGCGCCAATGTTGTTGAACTGGATCTCGCCAATAATAAACTCACGGATTGGGAAGAGGTATGACTTGCTCTACTCTCGAAGTAATCAAGTTAGACAGTAATTTTAGCTATAGTTTGAAGTTCGATTTATAAATTATGATAATGTCATTACGGATTCATAAAATGTTTTATTTGAATACAATGGTATATTGCAATAATTAATCGCAAGACATTTGTCGGAAAAGAAGAATGTTTTATATCATCATGTTAAGACAATTATCCTGTTAGTGTTGAATACAAAAAGACATACAGTAAGTATCTTCTCATGCTCGTTAAGCGAGTCTAGAAAGACTTCCGCAATTTCATTGTAGATCCCGACAATAGGGTTTAGATTACGTTTTCGTTCCTAGGTATTCGCCATATTGGAGCAGACGCCACAAGTGAGGTTTCTCAACTTAAGCTTTAACCGACTGTCAGCGCAAATTCAAGCCGCTCAAGCACTTCGACCACGATGGGACAGTCTCAGTCATCTTGTCTTAAACTCTACTTATGTTCGATGGCCAAGTGTCTTTTCGTTACTCAAGGCTCTACCAGCTCTAGAAGAGTTGCATTTGAGCCTCAATGAGTATACGCATGTGGACCTGAACGGGCAAGAAGTGGACAAGAAAGACAATTGTGAGGCCTGTTCTCGACTGAACATTGACGTCAACGAACCCGTGCACGAACAATTGAAGAAACTTCATTTCTCCGGGAACCCTGTAAGCAATTGGCGAGAGATATCCAAACTGGGTTACGCCTTCCCGAACCTAGAAACCTTGTTGGTGAACGACTGTCCCTTAGCTAGTCTGGAGCCAGACCCCTGCGAAAAATGTGATGACTTCAACGGAAACAAGAAGTGCTATGACGCCTTTCCGTAAGTACTTTGTCCGTTACAGTCGAGCTATCTAGTAGGTTAATTTAATTAAGACATGTGCAAAACGTCATTAAAGATGATAAGCGTTTAATAATATGAGTGTTATAATATTATTAGAAGTATAATTGTGCAAATTAATAAACAGATAGCGAAATCATAATTGTAAAACCCGGCTGTCTAGGCAGCTATCAGCTGCAAGATGTATATTAAAGTCGTAACACAATTATCGCTGACCTACTAAGCTTATGAATCAGAATATTGCATCGTAATGGAGCTTACTGGAACTTATGTCATTGCTATTACAGGCACCTTCGGTTCCTGAACATGAATAACACGGGGCTGGCGACATGGGATGAAGTGGACAGGCTTGCTGAGTTCCCGGCTTTACGAAGTCTTCGGGTACAGGTGAGTCACATTTTTTCTCTATCTGTTATTACTACATTAGATACATCACTTACATAGGTGAAAAAAGTCATCAAACTTAGCGAAATGGGTTAAATTCTACGTCTATTTTTTTTTAATTATGATATGATATGTATAGAAGGTCCATCCAACGAACAAACGTTCATAGAACTTCCATCTGGGATTTTGGATTTTGGACACGGCAAAATGATTTCCGAAATATTACAGTTTCCAGATGATAGAATCGTTTACATATTTTCTTGCAAATTGCAAGTAGGTAAACTGAAGTGTGCTCCATAAAAAATGTTTCATGAAGCCGCACGTCACGCCCTAGCGGTTGCGGATGTTTGCGGAATAGCAACCTTGCGCTGCTTTTCTAACACACAAGTCATAGTAGTTCCCGAAATACAGCAATGCCGTCCGCATTTGATCTGCTCATTCTTTGTAGTTTCATTTAATGTTATTTAAATTACTGCATCAAAGATATTATTTAGATTAATATTTATAAGGCAAACTGTACCAGAAAGACGAATGATGACCTTGAAAAGGAAGCAGTCATATTGAGTTATTTCTTTTATTTTTGTTCGATATAACGTACCTTGTAGACTCAACTGATTGACCTTTCATGTAGTTCATCTGCCTTGTAACTTCGATAGAGTGTCTGTTGAGATGAAGACTGATCATTGCCATTCACGGATATCAGCAAATTCAAATAAAGGAGCCCTTTAATTATAAATGCGTTGCTATTCCTCACACCTAATGTAAGATTTTCCATACTCTTGAAGCCCTTACACTGTCACTACTTCTGATATATGGCAAAAAGTTCTAGCGGTAATAGTTAGTCAAATAGGTCAAGTTCTACTATCCCTGATGTGATAGTTTCGGAGACGTGGAGAGTCAACCTTAGCTTAGATTTATGCGCGTGACTAAAGATCAAATGTAGGCGATTACTGCGTTGCCTGCGCCCGCGCTACCGGTTATTCCGTTGCAATTTAATGATACCTTCATCTGATAATAAAAGGTTTCCATTCTCTTTGCATTGCGGAAAGCAATGCTCGTTTCTTTGTTGTGTTGTAACTTGAAGATTTTGTGTTTTATGTATTTGTAATATGTATTATCTAATCTGATTGTTTGAATTTGTCTGGAGGTATCTCACGTTTTTGTTATGCATGGGATATTTAGTATGTATCTACAATTTCTTTTAGCTTACCTGAACATTTAATCTCTATGTGGTTTACGTAATAAGCATCTGTAAAATGCATTATATTTCTATCGTATCTTCTTTTCCTTGATGAAAAAATGCTTTATTAGCTAACATAGGGCCCATAGTTTATCTGTGATTTAAATAATTTGTCCATTTTTATTTTTTACAACCATTCTTCCTAATTGACTGAATTCTCTATTGATGCCCCTTTGATCTCTGTTATTAAGTGTTACTTGTTCACTAAGCAACAGCACTCGTTCTATAAATAAACTAATCCGCCGCATTCTCGACAACTCGCCAATCAATCGGATTACATCACGCTTACCCTTCCTATTGCGATGCGCAATCGATGAGCATGTGATGAGCAAGACGCATTTAAGGCGTCCAGACCACGAGGACGCCGGGCAATAACTGTTTCGTCAATATGTTACCTAATGTAAATGTTGCTTACGTAGTGTATTCTTTTAGGCGGATTATTCCTATGTGAGTGTCGAAAGCATTATTGTCAGTCCTTTGTTCGCTCGTGGACCCGGACATCCAGGAGAAAGAGGATTTTTAACGTAGTTAAACAATAATGCACATTCCCTAGATTAAAAACCTAAACTACTACTTTTGACATCCATGGTAATTTAAGGGAATAGAACTATTCTGGGCTTGACACGGCTAAAATGACACTTCAATTTTGTTGTTTATTTTCTTTAAACATCTTATTTAGAAAACTTAAATATAAATTCGATAAATAATATTAAATAAAAATATTAAACTTATCGTACCAAAGAACAACGTATAACGTACAAAGTCATTAGGTCAGTGTTGCTCTATATGACTATGTAGCGTTCGTTTCATCCGCGATCCCGACGTAAAATCCCGGCGTGTACAATCCGCCTTACATTTTATTCGTATAACGTCCCTCGGGAACCCGGTTGGCATGCGTAATACGGGTGAAGGTCTTCCCGTTTTAGTGTTGCCCCACTTCGCGGCGCAGTTTGCGTAATCGACCGTGTGTAGCCGGCGCATTATTTTGACGGTAGTTCTATGCGCGGCATTTTTGAACGTGAAACTTTTTTTATTATCTCTATTAGTACGATCATCGATTTTTTTTACTTTTTTATGAAATTTCCTTACATTGATTTTTCTAATCATCGCAAAATATTTGCATTTTGTCAGTTATACTTTTGATTACTTTACTTTATTTACCTTACGTTACACGTGTAAGGTAAATTCAGTCAAACATAAACAAGCTATTAAATTTTGAAAATTACTATATTTTGTACATAGGCAACCCAAGGTTAGCTAGGCAACCCAAGGTTCCTGTAAAATCCTCGAAATCTACGTCAAATATCCTTTGAAATATTTTCGGTAACTTCCAAAATCAATGTGTACATATAATTATAAAAGATCTAACTTTACCTTTTATTCGTGTGTAAATAGCCTCTGAAAATATATTTCTAAGTCTCACTACTCTACTATCTCATCGGGCTAAAAATGTTTCAACACATGTGAAATGCGCTCTTAAGTGCAGTCTGTCTGACTTCGCCGAGGTCTATTGTTCCGAGCTTTGAATAGATTTTCCAGTTTGAAGCTACTAAATAGCTTTCTCGCCGCCTACTCCCCTTCCCGCGTACAATTGCGAAATGATACATAATATTGTATTTCTTCAAATGTTTCAAAGTAGTCTGACGTATAATAAAGTCAGCTATAAGTATAGCTACATCGTACTGAATAAAATGAAGTCTACCTACATGGTCATATTTACCTCCTTGGCCACCATCGTAATATGATTCGTAATAAGATGTATACCTAATATAGAAGATCGTGGATATTTTTAATAGACCTTTAACAGACCCGACAAAAGTAACCTTGGTTGTACGACCGATTACTTTGTGTTTATAACAATTCATAGTTCTGACGTGACCTACACGTTATACGTATCCTGCTATCCAGCTCTATGTTATGAAATTAGGTGTCTATTTCAAGCACCAGCAAGCGACCGTCACGCATGGAAAAATGTGAAAGTGCCGACCGTTGTCGGTTTGTTTAACGTATGCGTTAAAACTGTTTACGACGCTGCGTCGTGATATTGTGACGTGACGTGACGTAACGCAACGTGACGCAATGTGACAGCAATGATTTTATTGGATGTGTGATCATTTGTGTTATCAAATGCTACTCGAGGTAAGTATAGAGATACTTGAAACTAGTTGAAACGATGTGATGTGTTGCATTAAGTAAAGTAATATAATAATATAGCAATGTTAATAAAAAAGTCACTTTATTATCATATAGGTCATTAGTCCAACTAGTACATGGTCCACCAGGTGTTAATAGATAGACATTGTCACAGACAGTGGGTATATTGTTTGACGTATCCATATATATTATTGTTGCGCCCTTAATTAGTAAATCCATCTATCAAATGTTTTGCCTACCACAGGTCAAAATAAGATGATTTCTGTCCTGTCTGAGTTTCTAAGTTAGATCTGTTAATAGCTTAATACAGCAGCATATTTAAAACACATAAATATTAAAGAGAGGCTATTAGCACAAGTAACCATTAAAATAAATAGGAATCTCAAAATAGTTATGCCTCGTGACCTCGTGTTTTTAAATATTTATGCAAGAACTCTAATCTATTTTACCTCCCTGAAAATCATGAAAGTCCTGCCCAAATTGATTCATTAGATTCCAAGATCAAAACGTGGAAATATTATATGGGATTTAAAAAAAAGTAACTTTATTGAAGAATAATAGATATTCCTCCTCAATGGACCTGCTAAAGCTCTAAAATAAGGTCTTGCCCAGATGTGAAAAGGACCAAGAGATACCTCAATATCCGTGCTCAGCACAAACATAACAAAGGATTGTAGTAATAAAATAAAATGGCAGTTATTTGGAAATGGCAGACAGACATTTCAATTTAACTTTTTCGTAAATACGTGTTTCGATGGCTCGTGATAAGTGCACGTTTTTCATCACGTATTTATTGCGTCTGAAACGCGAACCCTTGCGTGAGGTTCTTTTGAAATAATTATCTTTGCGTACTTTTTACATTAGGGTTTTTTTATGCAATGGAAGCAGCGAAGAATCGTGAAATAATTTATTGCAAATGTCGAGTTACGGCAATGACTTAACATCAAGAGGGTTGCTTCCACTATTATGCAAAAAAAAAGCAAACGAGTAAACGAACCCAAACGGGCACTCCGTTCCTAGATCGATGACCTTGATAAATCATATTTCTGCCCCCTGAGAAACTAAGTTGATAACCCCCCACCTAATCTCTGTATTACGACTAATCTCTATACTATTACATTGTTTAAGTCAGACTGCAGCATACTACAAATAGGTAGTACTGGTCCTGCCGAAATCGTGTCTCATTCGAACATTTCTTCCACCTCAATTGAAGTAGTAATTAAAACAATGATAGTAAATTCAAGTAAAATGTTCCATATGTCTATTGTTTTTTCGTAACGACTAGTAAGATACATATTTTTTACGAATGAATTGAAATCAGCTCAAAAAGAATCACCACCTACTCTTTTATGTACTTACGCTATGCTTTCGACATCTCGGTTGATGAAACTCCAACGACGCTCTCCATTTCCATTACTTGCTGAAAATACTCTGATCAATTTCTCGCAACAAGCCAAAAGAACTACAAATTCAAAAATACTCTCATACCCAGCTCTGAGTTACGTTTTACCTTCACCAGCTTCATAGCTTGGGAATTTAAAGTTCAAGTTCTACGACCTCGACACGACGACGACGTCGTTTCTGAAATTGGTTTTAAATCTCATCAATTTTTAATGCAGTTTGGGATTGCATTTTAATCTTCATCGCTTCTACCTAGACTAATACTCTGAAATGCATTTAAATGTTGAATACTGTTCATTTTATTCCATTTTTTATATAAATCGCTCAAAGATGTTCATTTTAAATCTTGACATTTACACTCCGTTAAACTCCGTTTTCACATCATAGGTACCATGACCATTCCATGAGTTTTTTACGAAGTCTTTTGTTCTTTTGTACATTTCGATTCTGACAGAAAAGCCAAAGTTCATAGCAATGGAACATTGTTCACAATAACACGACCCTGATCAACTCTTTCTATTTGACGAAACGTGGCATTCATTTCACTCGACGTTGCAAGCTCAAGGTATGACCTTGGTACAAACATTAAAGGATTAAGATTTATATTGCTAATAAAGAGTGAACAATGCCTCAAATTTGTACGCTATTGAATCGTCAAAAACAAAAGTGTACAATGAAGGGTTGGGTCCGATTGTGATTCACGAAAGTGATGCATTCAGGAGTTGCATTCGACGCATCGGTTCATTGATCGCGGGAGATTGATTCATTTAGCTGAAATGTAAAGGAGGTAATTTTAGTGAATTTGAAATGTAATGTAGATGAAATGTTATGAAACACAACTCATTTCTTAAATTAAAGGAGGTAACTTTAGTGAAATGTAATGATTGAAATGTAATGTAGTTGAAATGTAATGAAACACAACTCATTTCTTAAATTAAAGGAGGTAACTTTAGTGAAATGTAATGATTGAAATGTAATGTAGTTGAAATGTAATGAAACACAACTCATTTCTTAATTTAAAGAAGGTAACTCTAATATTAATGATACCGGTCTTAAGAAATGAGTCCTTCAATTTACTTCTCTTGAATTAGGTAAATGTTTACAAGAGTAGGTAAATTATTTTCGGGGAATCAGGTAGAAGGAGTGTTTAACGTCTTGCTGATTTCAATGATAACACAAATGAACAATCTACATTAGCATCGGTAGTCATTAAAATTATGTTAATCATTAAATTAAAAAGAAAATCTTACTAATCTTACTAATATTATAAATAACTCGAAAGTAACTCTGTCTGTCTGTCTGTCTGATTGTCTCTTCTTCACGCCTAAACCATTGAACCGATTTAAATGAAATTTTGGACAAAGATAGTATTAGACCCGAGAATACATAGGATAGTTTTTATCCCGGAAATCCCACGGGAACTAAGGGTCTAAGATCGATTAATCGGAGAATCGATCTTTTGGACCAAAAAAAATCGATTATTTTAATCTATATTAGTAAGGATTGAATCGTAAACTATGCATTTGATCAAGTGATGATCTTAAGCAAAGTTGTTGTCCATGAGCCCACGAAGGTTTCAGAGTTGGTTCGACCAATTTTCGCCAGGTGGCGCCACTGGCATTCCAATGAAGGTACGAATTTTCAGTTTTATGTATGTAAGTATGTCTTATTATTCTCTTTTAAACGGGCGGGCGGGCGAAGCCGCGGGCGAAAACTAGTAAAAATAATATCAAGTAGGTAATGTTGTAGTAGTTGCATTACAGGATTACAAGTATTAATAAGCGATATAACACGAACATTGCAGATGCTATAATATTGCACGAAACGCAACGGAACCGACTTTCTACACCTCATTCAAGGCCTTTGTGTTTTTTCCTTTACTACTCGGCTGCGTTTAGATTTTTTTCGTTATATTTAATTATTTCCATTTATTAGTTGCTATTTCTTATCAATATAAGAAATAGCAACTAATAAATGGAAATAATTAAATACAATTATCAATTGAATATAATTATCAATATAAGAAATAGCAACTAATAAATGGAAATAATTAAATACTGTATTGACAGTAAATATGTATAGTTAACTGTAAATAAGTATTTATTTCACGCCTATTTCACTTTAATGTGGATTGAATATAGAGCTCATGTAGTGTTTCATTGTCATTGGCATTTTAGTTCGCCTATGATTCGGGGATTTTTCGTTCACAGATACACATTTCATAGAGGAAAACAAAAACAGTCATCAGGTGTATTACATAGGCAATTCGTTTTTGTCATGGTGGAGTTATGAGAATTTATTATTTTTAGGGAAGTTTTTTAAGGAAGCTGTTCTTGGTGATCTATATTGTCTTAATTTATTGTTACTGCATTAATTAAAGATTTGATATTGTGATTCGTAGATAGTCATATGTAGACACCTTATCAGCACTTACTCGAATCCCCTATTAACAATCCAAGTACGTAGGTATGCTGTTTTAATACACAATTCGTCATTGTCGAAATAAATATTACTTTCGCAAGGTAATGAAAAATGTAATAACATATAAAAATTTCTCAATATTAACACAACCTGTGCCGCTTAATTTTCTAAAGAATTTGATTACGAATACATATTACCTAACCACCCAAGCTGAAGATTTGTAGCCGAGAAATTTTGAGATGAAAATTACTTCATTTTCTGACTCATATTTCGCGCTCTGATTACGTTGTTTTACTGAGCCCAATTAAACAGAATTATGTATAAAACAACATATATTAGGTGTGAGTAGATGTTTGATGTAATCTTACACTCGTTAGTAATAAATAATTAACTTAAACTGCAGCAGTGATAGACTAATTAGTCGTAAAACTAGTATAGAAAATTAAAACTTTATTTACTTTAGGGTTTATATGGATATCTTTCAATTGTAAACCAATGTATATTTTTATGGTATTAAATAAATAATAAAAAAAAAAAAAACTAGAAAATTTACTTTAAAAGTAGACAACATGAATTTGAGAACCTCTGTCTTATAAGCGTACAATTTTCTAGATTTTGTACACATCTATAACTGGTCACAATGGATGTTTAAAAATCTACTACTAAGGTATTGGATAAAAGCTTATTGATTGATAAATAACGCTCTGAATAAACACCTCCCATATAACACTATCTAGTTTCATATTGCAATATGATATTAGTGGCGCTCCTTACTATCCAAACTGCTCTTAAGAACCATATAACTATTATAATTATTCAATAAAACGCGTTACGGATAGCTGCATTTATTGTGGTAATATATCCATCTCTATGGTAACAGTGCAATTGCGATTGCATTTGCAAAGCAATACGATATGCTTTGAATTGTTACTTATTACGATTTGTTATATAACTTAATATGTTTCATGCCTATATGCTCATAATTATGTAAGAATAAATCGAATCTTGTAATTCCGTGAACAGTTAAATGCACAATGCATGATGCAGTATATTTCCACACTTACCACACATCCCTAAGAAAAGACAATGTGATAACCCTGTTTTAAAGCTGATGCTGGGATTAGTTACTGTACGTCACGAAAAACAAATTCGTCTGTTACTCTAATTTCTAATTTTGTTTGGAAAAAAATATTTAAGATTTATTAGTACCAACGGGCGGTAGTCTTTTCGTTCATCAAACATTATAACGTTACATCGTTGGTATCACTCTTCAAAAGAGTTCATTTTAAATAAAATATGTTGATGAAATCATCTCTAATTGTTAGGATCCTCTGAACCCCTCATTATGTACGCCCATGTGCTTGACAGAGTGTTGCTGGTATTACACGGCATATCATAATATGTATACAGGTTACAATAATAATTGTACTATTTCAGAAGATGCAAGACAGGTGATTCCTATATGCAGTAATGCACTAATGCGGTCATAAATCACTTTATTTACCGGTTCCAAATGAAACAATAACCGCGCATTAGCAAATTGGAAAATTACCTGACGTCCCGGCCAATAAGCAAACGAACTGGTTAGTGTGATACAGTGGTTCCCAAACTTTTCTTCGAAGTAATTTTGTTTGTTTTATATTTTTGACACTTTGACACAAACAAGTACTAGGTAAAATCCCGCCATGTCGCGATGTCCATTCTTCAGTTTTAGTTCTCCGTAAAAATGCTATTAAAAAAGCTTGTAATAACCGAAACCTATTTACGTTTCGCTAGTGGGCTTTAAAGAGATCTCCCACTCTAAAAATATATGATTCAAGGAACAATGTGCACGTAACTTTAATATTAAAATGAATATAAGTAGACAAAAAATATAAAAAGCCCCTTCTTAGTTCATTTTGAAATATGCCCTTTTTTGTATTTAAATATTCTTTTGTTAAGACGTAGCTACCTAAAAATATATATGGCCTTGGGTTGAGAACCTGTGTCCAGACGCGTGAATCATGTTGGGACGTTCAACGGTCGACCGTCTTGTGCCCGACCCACACTTGTTAGCGTCGGTCATTCCTAGATTAAAAGATAAATTATTACGCTTTTTAAATCTTTTACAACTTATACTACACTAATTAAAAAGGATAAACACAAACTTATTATTCTCTGACCAAACAGAAAATATATAAGCCCCACTGATACCGATTATTTCTGAGACAGACTAAAGAATTAAAAGGATTGTTTATCTCGTTATAAACGTGTATGTTTTATCATGTCTTGATAATTGATTAGGTTATCAATCAAATCATATCGAGATGTTCCAATTTTCTCTGGGACCGCCCTACTTCACCATGTCGAGCCGTAAGTAGTGTGACATTTTTCCAAAAATGTACACAAGTCGTCTAATTACAGTTTAAAGTCAAAATTATGAACCGTATTAGGACTAACGGTCAATTATTTTAGTATCCGCCTATGACCTATATGTTTCTCGTCTCAATTTACTTCTTCTGTCCACTTACTTAAATCGAATAACAGTTCGATTGAAGATAAATTGATCATCCATTACTTATACGTTTCTAACGTCGAATATTAAAAAATGAACGCAAAAGGTCGTCAAACCACACTTCGAATGTAGCTGAGAAACATGATTCATATTGGGACGACCAACGGTCGACCGTGTTGATCCTGGCCGCCAACGCATTCTGCGTCTCAAGTTACTCCGTCTCATTAGAAGTGATTTGATTTTCTTTTGTGCTCAAGCATTTAGGGCTCTTAAACCTTGTCTTACTGACGAGGCAAGAACACAGCTATGGTAAAAATTAGTGGTCTTGTACATAAAGGTTTAATTCCAGTATCTCGGCTATTGTATGCTTTGTCTTATTCCCCCTTAATATGATGAGGAATAATGCATTTATTAGTTAGAACATTGATATGTTATGTACTGCTACTTTGTTTATGAATAAGAGTCTTATTTTTAAGGCAAAATTATTTTTTTTAATTGACATAAATTTCCTTCATTAATTACCTTTCATTCAGCCAATATATCTTCCTATTATTTATTCTAATATACTGTTTAAACAAAAGATGATATTTAAACCAATTCAATCCACTATTTCAGGGTAAGCCACAATATTAGTTTTGGTACGAACCTTTAAAGGATAACGTAGCAACATTTCCGCAGGGCTTGTGACGTCATAACATCTATTACCTTGTCCCATGATCCGTTGTATGCTAATGCGTGCATACAAAGCAGGAACCGAGTTGTCTACACCTAACATAGACAAACAACTAGGCAAAACACGTCATCTATCTTAATTAATTTATAGGTTGGGGTTGATTAAGATGGAAATGGTGACTTTAACCACCTTGCCTCTTGGCTGCTTGGTTTTTGCATACAATCATGTAGTCATACTGGTCTACATGCTGTAACTTTCGCCCATAAATATCTGTAATCAGATCCTTATGACTACTCCCTTATTTAAGATCGACCACAGATGTATTGCTACACCTGAGAACTAATATTGGCAGCATCGTATAACTCTTTCTGCCTGGACAACATCCAAACTAATATGCAACCATGATTAACGCTATTTTAATATACTACCGCTAGGTCAAACCACGAAGCTTCTTTCACCACACCACAAAGATTCTCACCTCAGAAATACAAACAGCCGAACATAATAGATACTTCCTTATTCAAAGTCTGTAAAAAGTGTTAGTCATATTGATGAACCTACTTTATTTAAACTACAAATATTGACTTATTTCTTGTGCTATATATTTATTATGTAATATCCGTACTAGCGAACTTTCACCCTAATCTGTATTTAGTATTATAATGATACCCCAGCCTCACATGCGGCAGTAGGAACCATAACGGCATACGTAACATTCATTGCGGAAATTATTTCTTCTATGCTCGTATACATATCTCTAAACACCTCGTTTAATGACCATTATAATGGTATGTTATTTGAAGTACTTTGAAGTAGGCATTTACATTTTTATTAAATAACAGTACAAAGTCCTGTCAAGTGATAAGGAACTGAAGTAAGTTGTACCTGAATGTACCCAAGTCACCTTGAATTGAATACCTGATCTCTTGGGTATTTCCGAAATAATTACCTGTCTATTTCATATTGGACTGTAAATAAGTTTATAGAAATAGACAAAGAAAGCAAAAAAATCGCTTTAAATATAGCAAGGTTCGCTCTAGTCTTATAATATTTTACCGTAAATCCAATACTGTCCCACAGCGGGACACGTTTCTCTTCTCAGCAGTGAAAGGATTAAAATAATACATGACTTCGAAAATCTCCTTACTGGTATCAAACTCTGTATGAACTACCAACCCACACTTAGCGTTGATGATTTAAAACTTTCCTATTTTGCCGAGAGTACCATACCCAACCATTGGGACAATACTATGTCCCAGATGTCTGGACTTCCTTATACCGGTAATGCAATGCAAGCGTAAGTATCTTAACGTAATATGCTATGTATATGGCCGACTTCCGACTTGACTATGCAAGTTGACCTACTAACTCCCCCTGTAGGTGCCTGTTTGTATTGAACAGACCAAGTCGGTGATAATGATAAACAATGGGCAGTTGCACGTGTTCAAGATAGACGTGACAAGGAAATTCGCCTCAAGTACCAATCTCGTCCAGGCTAGGGTTGATGAACGAAAATAGGGCAAAAGCTTAATAAAGAGAGATGGATCAGTTATATACTACTGAACTATAGATTAAAGTCTAATATTCTTAACTGAGAAGATGAACAGTTTGCTGTTATTAACGAATTTTTGTAACGCGCTCCGTGCTTATTGATTTTGGTAGAGTACCTCATCATTTGGTACTGATTCGTGCTATTCCATCCGATAGAAGAAAAGAATGAGTTCCATCTAAAGCACCTATTCATTTCGATGTAGTTAGTGATCACCATTCCGGTATGAAATTTGAAAAGTTCTGCGTCCAGTCCCCGTTTAATTAGGAATGTGTAGATGAATCGTCCCAATGTTTATTTTTACCTTATTTATGTGATCATGACACCCTTGATATAAGGAATATAGGATTGTGAATCTATATGCTTCGAAACAGTATTTTCCCATTCAAAGGAGTGATGTGAAAGGCGAAGAAACTTCTTAGGAATGTTGAAATAAAGTTAATCCTGTTAGAGTAATGCGACATTGGTATTGACGTGAGGCGAGAACGACAATAGCTTGACCCAGAAACACAAAGACTCCCTACCGGTGCATATAGATACATATATCTGGTATACTATAGTACCTACATCGGATGCGCCAAATGAAAAAAAAAGTTTCAGTGAACTTAATGAAGCCAAAGTTACAACGACTTTGCTTCTAAAGAAACTCGTATAAAGCCAATTCGTCTGACGTGGACGTGTAAACCTAATACTGTATTAAAACATCATATAAGTTTATAAGATTTAATCGCTTATGTATATTTTCCTAATTTTGAAAACAAAAATAAAGGGTTCGAGAACCTACTGAAAATGAAGAAATAGAGTTGTTTTTTCTTCCCAGACGAGCATGCAGTCCACCTAATGGTAAGTGGACGTCTATATTCAACCACAGATAGGATCAGATATTCCTACCTGAGGTCGGCCACAGATGCGCCGCTATCCCTGAGGACTAAGATGGAACGCCTAGGAAGAGTATGCCTCCCTTAACATATCTTTCAAACCAGAACACAGCAGCGCTTAACGCTGTTGTTATAAGGCAGAAATAGGTGTGGCGGTGGTGCCGCCGGAGTCGAACCACAAAGGGTTCTACCACCTTCACCACTACGTTATTAATAAATACATTTTTGTTGTTCAATTTTTGTTAAAGTAATGCTATAAAGTTAAAAATATGTCGTTATTGCCATCATATGGCACCGAAACTTCATCACGAATACCTGTCTAATTCCCTTTACAAAGGAACAAAGGAGAGTAATGAGTTAACTTACTTGTAAAGAAGTAGTTCTGAAGAAACCTTGTGTTAAGTTTGCACATACTGATTTAAAAAGGTCATAGACCTGTTGGTGGTTTTAGCAACATTGCACTATGTAGATTGTAGGTATATCTGCATTTAACTTGCAAGATCGTCGTTTGCTTCAATTTAATCATCAGCAATAGCAAAGCATCAAGAATCAATTTCTTTATAATACCAATTCAATATGCAATAGGCAATAGAAAGGGATTAACATGAAATTTATTGCTTATGCGTTTTTTACTTTTATTAAGTACTTAAAAATAATATACTATAATAATATACTTTTCATGAAGTCTCAAAGGTAGCAACTTCTCTGTGACCAATATTAAGTATGAGTCTAATTCTTGAAATTGAAGGCAGCGATCCCTTCAAATGTACATTGAATGTACATCATTTGCCACTTCTATTTCATAAAATAAACTTAATCCACAATATAATATTAGAATCAAAGTGACTGCCCTCGTTTGACCCAGAAAAACAACCCCGGTGCATATCGAACGGCTAGAGCACTAGCAACACGTGTTTAAACTTTCATTGTTACTGCGGTTACTGCAAATACAGTAACGGTCAAACAAAGCTCGATCTCTTGTAATCTTTTGATATTGCTATTGGTTCAACCTATACTTGGGTACAATTTATAGTCCACGTCGTTCCTCAATCCATTTTGTCCCATTATTGGGCACGGGTATACTCTCGAAGAGACCTTAGGCCAGAGTCCACCTGACGAAGTGCAAATTGGTAAACCTTACACCCCTTTTTAAAACTTTTAGCCGTATAGGTTTCTTCACGTTGTTTACCTTCATCGTTCAAGTGATAAGTAATTTCTAATATTCACAACGGAAAGGCTGAGTTTCAGACACTAGAGTATCACTGCTGGTTGCCATTTACCGCCTTCAGATATTGGAAAACTCATGGGGAATCATTTGCTTTGTTTCATCTGGCTGGGATGCGCATAGTAATGAAAATAGGTACCATTGTGATTTTCAAGAATTATGTCGTGCAACAATACCTGGTTTTCAAATTTTTTGCTAAACTATAATCAGAATGAGTAGATAAATGAACATCTCAGGAAACTTTTGTGCCTATTTCAAAGTAACTTCAATAGTTAATAATTTTTAGTTAGGGAATTTTTAATAGCTTTTGATTGAGGAGTCTTATTATTACGTGCAAAGTGTAATTCTTGAAGTTGGTCGTCATATTATTATATTCTTGTGTCAAATTAATCGTACAAATAATATGGTATTAATATAGTCCAAGCGACAATATTATGCAAATTTACCATATCGTAGAAAGAACAAAAGAAAGAAAGTCAAATTAAATGAGTAATATAAAAATAAAAAAGCAACAACGGGTAACTAAACACGATATAAAAAATTAGTTGATTAAAGAAGCTAACGAAACTTTGCCATATCATATCCAAAGAAGACCTATGATGAAATCGTTAAAAATAGTTTGATTAATAGCTTCTATTATTGCAATGATCAATTACTTTGCAGTCTGCGGAGTCTGTCATAGTTAATTCCTGTCATCCAATTCGGATTTCTTATTGATCATCGTTCTGACGTCATTTATCGATCGTTATTAGCCTACTGGGAATATAGTCCAGACTGGCCAAATAGAATTGACGACTCCCGACGCAAAGCGGTCACCATACGGGCTGGAGCGCAGAGGGTTTGTCTATCTGTCTTTGTGTTTCCATGGCACTCACGACATAGGGAATCCTAGTGTTGGGCTGTGAGTGTAAAAAGCGATTAACATTAGTTACTAATATTTACGACTTGCTTAAGGAAAACTTAGGCAAGTAGCTGTTCCCGCAATATATTTTTTGTCTATAAGATTATTATTTGTTCAACGGTTTGTGTCGTTTAGAACGACTTTAAATGGCTATAAAACAAAGGAGGTGTTTGTCTAAAATTTAATCCCAGACAAACATAACATCTCGTCTCTCTATATCTCACGACATGAACTAATAACTCGCCCGCCGGGTCTAGACCTGATAATTGAATCTTCCATTATGTCAATTGTATCAATGCCAATTTCATCTATTATGCCAACTGAACGGTTACATCGTTTTGCGAGGTTATTGTCGATCGGTTGAATCATTACATGGTGATTAGCTGCATTCTTTGAATGACTTCCCTATACCATGATGTGTCGGTAACACACTTTAGAAGGTTACTGTGTAACGAAAGACGTTGAAGGTGGTAGAACCCTTTGTGGTTCGACTCCAGCGGCAACACCGCCACACCTATTTCTGCCTAATAACAGCAGTATTAAGCGCTGCTTTGTTTTGGTTTGAAGAGTATGGTAAGAGAGACATACTTTTCCGAGGTGTTTCAGCTCAGGGGTAGCGGCGCACTGTGACCGACCTCAGGTAGGAATATCTAATACTATCTGGAGTTGATTACAGATGTCCATGGACGGCAGTAGCCACTAACCATCAGGTGGACTGTATGATCGTCTGCTACTCTTATATTATATTAAAAAAAATGTAACGCAATTTTCATCCGTATTTTCAGTAATTTCTAACTCCAATAATTTACCGAGATACGGAGCTGTTAATATTGTCAACGTTAAATGTACATCTACTATTGCAATACAGTTAATTTTAACACGGAAAAGAAATTCAATCCGAAGGCACTGTTAATGCGGAAATATTACTACTGCGGTTTGCGTCACCTTTAATTATAAACGACTTATCTTTCCAACTCCATAATCAATGCGAATCTATCGTTGATGGAACGGCGAGAAGTAGAAGAAGTGGATCGAAAATTACCAAGTTGATAGATTTTTGCGGATGTATTTTTGATGATGTTCCCGTACCTACGAATATATTAAATACGCTTTTATTAGCTTCAGACGTATGTATGTTGGTATGTTAGTATGTAACGGAATCTTTGAACATGATTTTAACCCCCTTCAAAACGTCGGATTAACTTGAAATTTGGCATACTTATTAAGGACCGATGACAATTCAATATTTTTACATTCTGACCCGTTATCCTTGCTAGGATAATCAGGATCAGCGATTTTTGTTTTCCTGAGACCCGGAAGGTCTGCGTTAAGACCAATAAAGGAATCTACCAGGCGCGCCGATCACCTAACCTAACCTAACCTGACCTGACCTGACCTGACCTGACCTGACCTGACCTGACCTGACCTGACCTGACCTGACCTGACCTCAACTTCGACGCGTCCGTTGTTAAAAGCATCATGAAGCGGTGTCTCATCATCCTTATTCATTCAGCACTTCAACATCTGCACCTTCCTTTAACAAGATTTCCACTATTTCATTGTTCCCATTTCTTGCTGCCAAATGTAAAGGCATATATGATTTCAGCTCATCGTCATAGTCACAACTTATATTATTAACTCGAGCTGTAAAATTAATTAAACTACTAACAGTTTTAAAATCTCTGCAGGCAGCAGCAACACAAAGAGAAGAAATTCTATAATTATTTTTGATATTAACATCATCATGCTGTAATATTAAATCGATGATTGGACGACGTCCTTTTGAAATGGCTAGATGTAAAGCAGTTGACCGTTTTTCTCTTGAGTATTGCCATCAGCGCCTGTTTTTAAAAGATGCTCTATCATCCTTTTTCCGTGATTACTTTTATCCAAGATAGAAGAGGACCTGGGATGTGGTATAAATTATGAAAGAAAGCAGTTAGCATTGGCAATTCGGATGTCATTCAACAACTCCTCTGGGATTTTCACGTTAACAATAAAAATAAACACCAATGTAAAACACCACTTCATACAGCTGTGTTAAACAATGACCCAATATTCATTTTTGCACTGCTAAGCAAAGGTGCTGATGCTGATTCGAAAGATAAACTTGATAATACGCTACGTAATAATCGTTAAAATAATCGCTAAAATAATCACTAAAAAATGAAAAATAAATAATAGTTAAAAAAAACTAAAAAATACGCTTTTATAAAAAATTCGACCAAAAAATGAAAAATAAATAATAGTTTAAAAAACTAAAAAAATACACTTTTTATAGAAAATCCAACTAAAAAATAGAAAATATTTTTTTTAAAATTTGAATTAAGAATAGTGTAAATAAGATAAAAATATTTTTTATTGTAAAAAAAGCGTGGGGTGCTTTTTAAGATATTATCAAAATGATAATCCTTCTACTCAATATCTATCAATAAAATATTTATAACTATTGACACCATGCACCCCACGCTTTTTTTACAATATAAAATATTTTTATCTTATTTACACTATTCTTAATTCAAATTTTAAAAAAAATATTTTCTATTTTTTAGTTGGATTTTCTATAAAAAGTGTATTTTTTTAGTTTTTTTAAACTATTATTTATTTTTCATTTTTTGGTCGATTTTTTTATAAAAGCGTATTTTTTAGTTTTTTTTTAACTATTATTTATTTTTAAATTTTGATAAAGCATTTTTGAACATTTGAACAACATTTGCACATTTGCAAATCCCAGGCGCGCACCTCTGATTTTTCAAAGTTATTATGTGCGTATTAGAAATTAATTATTACTTGCTAAACGGTGAAGGAAAACATCGTGAGGAAACCTGCATACCTGAAACATACATGAGAGATTTATAAAAAATCTCAAAGGTATGTGAAGTCTACCAATACGCACTTGGCCAGCGAGGTGTACTATGGCCTAATCCTTCTCATTCTGAGAGGAGACCCGTGCCCAGCAGTGGGACAGTAATGGGTTGTTGATGATGATGATTTTTGATTTTCAGTCGATATTGATGTCGGTGACTCTCCAATACTCTTACAAGTATTATCTAAACTTCTAAAGGTACTCGTACATATGGAAACTCCCTAATGTGACACGTAACATGAAATGACATGAATGCATTAGTGTAAATGCGCTGTCTTTGTAGTAGTACGTAGAACCTTAATGTAATGGGAGGTTCTAGTGGTGTACGGGAAATACAGTTCATCCATGTGATCGCAGATATATGCGACGAGTGGGTTTTGTAGAAGTCGTTAATATAATATACGAGTATATTGATGCATTCTCCCTTTCTTACAAGATCCGTCCTTTGTCGCTTCATTATTCTTCTTCTAGGATTTAAAACATTAATTTTACGCTTATTGTTAATTTTATTAGCTTTTATCATGAAACATAGATAGCAATCGTTAAAACTATGATGGTAAGAAGAAACAATTCAGGTTCAATTTCTACACGATGGTAAGAAGAAACAATTCAGTTAAAAAAGTGTTTTGATCCAAAGGCAGGTAGAGTCAGAATAAGATATTGCAACAATTGCCAACAACAATACATAATAATCACGTTGCATTTATATAATTTCACTGCAGCGAGAACATCCTAGTAGGTATGTACCTATATACAACAAGTATAAACGATAATGATGTAAACGATGCTTTACCTACAACCACGATCGTGACTACAGGCTCGTTGGAAACAAATGCCGCGCAAAATACCCATGTAAATATTGCGTCGTAGTCACACGATTAAGAAGTTAGTCGCACTGAACTAAACAAGCCTCACTATCGTAAATTACGAACTGTCTACATCTAAACAAAGGACGTACGTAGGTATACTGATAAAAATAATGCGTAGCCTCACATTCGAACATAAAGCGTGTCGCGTATAAATCAAAAATGCGCATTTTGTTATTGTTTAAAGATCGCAAGCCTCTTCATTATATTCTTCGTTTATCTCAATGGAGGACTCTTTGAGTATTTTTATTTTTGTGACCTGTTTATATTACAGATGCAGTTAAGTCTTTGTGTTCCTTGAAGGGAAATTGAATATTTTGAATAAATACGAATGATATCATCGCCATAGTCTTCAAACGAGCACACAGCGACCCTAATACTGTAATACTATAATAAAATAGTTTCTTAAATAACAACGAACGTAGAAATTGAGTAAAACAAGCTTTACCTTTTCACTTTACAAATTTAAAGCGTGCTTTATACTTTACCAATAGTTTACACTTTACACAAAGTGGTGTTATCACGTTCGGTTTAATGCAATCTTATGATAACAAGCGAAATTATTAATTTAATATGATGATTTCTATTAATTTTATTATTGTATCCTTTTCTAATTCAATATTATTAATTTAATGTAATTTTAATTAGATTTATTGACCTTAGAACCTATGACATATTTGCATACCCTTTGGGTTAGGATAGGAGCACAAAAGTAATGTATTCCATATATAATGTATTTCACCTTATCCTGCAATAAATAAATGAATTGAATTGAATTGATTATTCATTTATTCTAGTTTTCTATTCATCATAAAAGAGAATTATACCAAACAAGTTGCGTGTGAAAATCATGACCTAGTTAGATGGTGCCAAATGCCTACGTGCTAAATTGATAAGTTGAGGTGTGAATTCTATTCTACTCAAGCATAAAAAACTGTTATCGCGAAATTTTAGTTGATAATCCAGCTGATGTTAAGTAGCCAGTGCCGCCGATGGATGTCTATAATTAACCCCAGATAAAATCAGTCTGGTCATGAGATTGGCTGCAGATTCGTTGCTTCCCCTGAGGTAAGTATGTCTCCCCTACCATAACTTTCGAACCAGAACACAGCATCGATTAACACTGCTATTGTTAGCCAGAACTAGAAGTGGTGGTAGTGAAAGTAGTACTAGATACTAATACTATAATCTGCGTTAAAATTTAAGCCTTACTACAAAGCTTGCATAATGCATAGCCCTGCGCCTTGTGTAGATCTTAACCAATTTACAAAATTTAACAATGTTTACTTTGATTGGCAAGTGCACGCTTCCATGCTTAAGACGATAAGTTCTGGTTATCTTTAGCTAGCAGTAGTTAAACCACGTCGGAGGCTTTAGGCAGTTTCTAAACATCCGACACGGCTTGATTGGTCATTGTCTCATACCTTCCTCCAGCAATAGACATAAGATTTGCGTCGTAGAGTAAGCGGTCTGATAAGAGAGCAGACCTGTGCCAGGCAGTGAAACAGATATCCCTGTAGTTTCGGGACAAGAATAGGGTTACGGTATCCCCTGCCTGTCGTAAGAGGCGACTAAAAGGGGGCTTCTGGGTTCGTGGGTGGCAAGAGTGGGAGCTCGAACCGCGCAGCCAACGGCCCCGGGAAGGACGGCGGTACGTGTGGTCGCATACCGTCGTACGCACCAGACGGTGCGGTGAGCGATAAGCTCACCTGGGCGGAGCCCGACGGGGCAATGCGCTAAGAGGACTCCGGTTGCGTTCCTTTGGAGATCCCGGAGTCCTCTACGCAGCGCTGAGGACGGCCACCGGGGGGGGGTTTTAGTGCGGTAAGAGTCCCACATAACCCTGTGTCGCTCCCAAGGCATCGGGTACCTTTTGAAGGTTTCCCCCTCGTCAACAAAAAAAAAAAGGCAGTGAAACTGAATTGGTTATAAATAACCAATACTTAGTAAAATAAGAGTTATCTTTCTTGCCGTCTATAACTTTTCGATTGAGAAAACACTCACCACAGTAATAAAACAATATTTACCGGTTGATTTATATTTTAAGGGCAATAACATCTAACACATTTGACACATTTCGCGTGCGGCCATGTAGGGGAATCGATATCGCATTTAATGATTCAGAACCGAACCGTTACTGCGCGGAACGGTGCATTTTAATTTAGCTTTACATATTATTAAAAGGTGACTCATGTAATTTTGAACTTTGCATATCTATGTATCGATGATATCTGTGTGTATCACGAATTACTGCAATGCTGTTTTTGTCCCCCAATGCTCGGTACGCGTCTCTCCCACGGAAGGTTAGAGCGCAGTCTACTCTGCTCCAATGGATTCTGGTTTATGGCCAACCTGTGTTGAATGTCGTGCAAACTGCCTATGAGAACTTTGATAAGGCTTAACGACTACTATTGAATGATATTTATCGGGATCGACTACTTAACGTGCCTCCCGAAGCATGGAAGCATTCCTGACGTTGCTTAACTTTGTAGATCGCTGACTTCTACTCAACTCATGGGACTATTTTGCCAAAAAAAAAATTGTCGGGTATACTGATTGATAGGACATAATAATATGATGGCTCGACTTGAAAATTACATCTGGAGGCACGGCAGTGCCTCCAGATGTAATTTTTATTTTAACAAATGTGTGCTACAGAACACCGAAATTTGATAAAATTCAAATCAAGAGTACATTGGGTTACTTACAGAATAAATCCGCGTTCAGCACGTATAAAGTACCTATTATCATCTGTTGTGGCCTTAACCGTGGCCGTGACACGACGGTAATTGAATACCAATTCGCAGGTGAACAAATATTACGGAAATGTTTGTAAACAAAAAGTGTGTTACTTACGAGTAGGTACGTTATTGGATAACAATCAATTTACCTACTTTCAATATAAAAAGAAAACATTATTATTTAAGTTACCAATATACCATACCAATATATATATATACCAATACCAATATATACCAATACTTCCGGAATTTTGATTTATTAACTTGTCAGGGGGTAAACAATTGAGCGCATTCTGATTTTAGGAGATACGTTTCTTTATAAAAAATGTTATAATATTAATTAAAAATATATGTGTTCTTATAGTTTTTCAAGGTAACATTAGCATTTAGAATTATATTATGTTTTCCTACGTTTAAAAACAGTATTACATTCATTTTAGCTACCCATCTGTATGCTAGAGAAATAGCAATTTATATTAATAAAATTATAGAATAATATAAAAGATGTATAATTTTTAAATGTTCCATTTTTATTCCGGACTATGTAAAATAAATGTTAAATTAATGAATTACTGAGGTATTGTTGCGAGTAAGGAGCAAATACCTATAAATTATCAGTAACAAACTCAAGCTAAAATGTTCTCATAATACATTCTAAGCAGAGTTCAGGAAAGATTTAATAAATCTGCCGAAGAGGAAAGCAAAAACATCGTGGCTGCGTTGCATCTCTAATCAATTTACAACTCAGTTCCTTGTGTTAGACTTCCTTTGTACATTTAATTTAGTTCCGATAGTAGGATTCACGGCGAATTTTGGTTTTTAACATAATAAAACAACGTAATAGGAAATTGAATCAGTTTAAAAAAAAAAGAATTATTAATAAATGTTTACCAAAGATAACTTGAAAAAATATATCCATTTGATATTCAAAAGATTTCTTCATGAAACAAAAAATGAGATTCATTAAAATGAGTTGTTCATAAATTCAGTCTATTACTTACAAAAAGATAATACTTACGTCAGTAAAATTTTGTTTGGGTCTGCTATTATTGAGATATTTACTTTTTAAAACATGTTTTGCACACGTATGGAGTTTCTTATGCGGCTTCTTCTCCATACCGAAACACAATCCGAAGCCGAGGTGAATCGTTGTCGTTCAAAAAGAGTGAATCAATTTTGAATAAATGATTTAAATTTGAGTAGTATTAATTTGAGTGGCGAATCAATTTGATAGAGGGCAATATAAGCCTATTAAACGGTTTTAATATAATATCATCCTATATTTTTGTCACGAATCGTTCACGCGTATCGTAAAATATTTTATATCACGGCGTGCGTAAATGGACGTTTTACGCCGACCCCGACCCCGAACTCCGACCCCGTAATATAAAATTTTATACAACACGCGGACGAAAAATGTTTTTCTGACTCGTGTGATTGCAGTCCTCGCCTGCGGCTCGGCCTGCAAACTCACACTTGTCAGAAAAAAATTTTTCGTCCTCGTATCGTAATGTACTATTTATAATAACGCAATTTCTTTGCAAATATCTGTAATAATTCAAAGTGGCAACAAAAATGCGGTAATCTTAAGTCGGATACACATAAGACTCGCATCTGGCTATGAATACATACATGTTGATAGGTCAGGCCTTCCGCGTTCCACTTTCGGGCAAAACGAGCTCACAAGGCTACGGACACTAAGAAGGCGCTTACGTTTAATCGTAAATGACAAAGGAGTAATATTAATAACAAAGAAATAAGAAAATTTTATCATCGATGACGCGAACATTACCTCGATTGAAACCGTTCAAAGATTTTATCCGAATGTGACTAATACGATCACAAAGAACGTTTACTTCGTTAAAATATGTATTTGGATTTTTATGTTTTTTTTTTTTTATGATTCTTAATGGTAATGGTCTTAATGGTGGTCAAGTAACTAACAAACATATTGAAATGAGAACAGATATCCTAGATGTTTAAAGATGAAACAAAATAGAGAGAAATAAACTTACGGTTTGATAAGCCTGATGATGTAGATATGAGTACAGCGCGACTTTTGAGGTCCCTTCGAGAGTTAACGAAACCGGTATTTCAGTAGACACTAATCCATTGTAATTCCATGTGAGAATTGTAAGATTCTCTTTGTAAGAGATTAATCTTTACAAAATAGTAAAGAGAGGGTACATTAATATAGCAATATATTTGGTATTTGGGTTTTTGGGTTGTAGAGTTTGCGTAGGTACGTACTTCAATACTTGTAGGCACTTGTATTTTTTGTGATCAGGCAGAGACGATCACTGTATGAAATCTATTTAGGTAAATTCTCAAGACACAAAGTGGAATCAAAATATGATGTGAGATTTAAGAATATGGCTGCAATGTTATTGACAAAATAAAACGTACCTTGATAGAGTTTTTTTACACACATCTACAAAGATTTTGTATGTCTCATCTTTTGTCGGTGCAACTACTAAACTATTATTTAAAGATTGATGAGTAAGTATATTCTTGGTTGATGACAAAAAAAGCAAATAGAATAAAGAAGACACATGCACCAGGAACTATTCTCGGCGGTTCATGGACGCCGTAAATGGAAACTGGCCCTCGAGAGGCCTTGAGAGGAACAAGAAACCATTGAATGTGGCATCTGCTTTTTTGTAAAGCATTTTTTGGACCCACCGCTATGTTTAACTATAGAGGATGAGATGCGGATTCGTGACTGTTTAATTCAGCGGTCAGCGTATATGGAAAGTTGAGGATGGAGTTTTTATAAAAGATACAATTATATACAATGCGCCTATGATTAATCTTTTTAAATGTTACGGAAAAAATAATAAATGTTCATTATTTATTTTATGAACTTGACCACAATAAAGGTTACATACATACATATTATTCTGAGAATATTGTTTGTGTTGTATTGAAAGTTTTAAATTATTTTTAATAAGTTATATTGTATGAATAGGTACCTATATAAGCCCATAAAAGTTGTTATTTCAGATTAGTTGTAGGCACTATAGTATTAAGTAGATAAACATTATCTTTTTTTTATAATATAGGAGTAGCAGACGAGCATGCAGTCCACCTGATGGTAAGTGGTTACTGCCGCCCATGGACATCTGTAATCAACCCCAGATAGGATAAGATATTCCTATCTGAGGTCGGCCACAGATGCGCCGTTACCCCTGAGGACTGAGCTGGCGCGCCTCGGAAAAGTCTGTCTCCCTTCCCACACCCTTTAAACCGGAACACAGCAGCGCCTAACACTGCTGTTATAAGGTAGAAATAGGTGTGGCGGTGGTGCCGCCGGAGTCGAACCACAAAGGATTCTACCACCTTTAATATTAATATAATTATTATCATCATATTACCTACAAATTACTCTTAACAAGCATCAGCATTTCAATATTCATTAAATAAAATCAAAATTATCATCATTGCCTCCAGGGTTGGCCACTGTGGGAGCGGTTCGAGTCGACGGAGCACGAGAGGCGGCAGCTGCTAGTGGCCAGGCTGCCCCACGTGCGGACGCTGAACGGCGGCGGCGCGGTCACCGCGGAGGAGCGCGACGCCGCCGAGCGTGCCTTCATCAGATACTACATGGAGAAACCGGAGTCCGACAGACCTGATAGGTAAGGAACTTAACATTCATAAAACACAATGGATCGATCAATCTATTAACTAATCCGGCAATAAATCGATTGATCGATCAATTTTTATTACAACTTTTTGAGATTGAGTTATTGATTGAATTTACGAGCACCAATAACCACTTAACATCAGGTGAATATTGCAACCCATGTATAGTCTAATAGTATCTATTATTCGGATCTACTGTTGAAGTTAGATTGAATAAAATTCGTGGATTTACCTATTCTGTCAAATAACTTTACAAATAATTAATTTTACTACAGCTGCTCCTAAGTAGTTTATTAACCTTTATTATTAAAATTAATTTTCTCTTGTTGTTATTATTGTTTGTTATGCAAGAATACAATAATAAAACAGAAAATTTACTAACAATGTCACAAGGTCCTGCGTACTCGTATATGGCATAGACGGTAGGCGGGAAATTCTTGCTAAAACTGATCTGACCCAAATTTCTATATTAAACCAAATGGTAATGAAACAATCAATGTTGCATTCGTTTGTGGGTGGCCGTTGGCGCGAATACGATCTCGCTCATGTGTTTATGTAACTACATATTCGCACACTGAATGCAAACTGTGCTTAAGTAGGCATTACCATAATGTATTGCCTCAGATATATCGTTTATGAGTAAACAGAGTAGATCGTTAGATCACAGTGAAAATATAGATTTACCTACCAGCTACATGTAAGTTTTGTTTAAAGAGACGAGTGAAACGCTCTGTAGGAGGGGTTTGTAGTTGTCACAAAAATGTAATGAACTCAAAAATAAGTATCTAATAAAATTAACTTATTACTGACATATACCTACATAGAATTGAGAATAAATTTTAAATTATGTCTTGGCTGGTCTTATAAACCACAACATTTATATAGGGCAAGCATGTATAGTAAACCATACTGGGTTCGTAATCATAATTTATTTTCACCTCTTCCTCCAATTAAGTCATGACATTTCAAAATTTCTGAGCTTTTCATTTGCTTGTTTAAATACGCAACATGTAGGTAGTTCTAATACCTACCTATATTCACGTTAACGCAATGATACAATATATTAAAAATACAAATAATTATGCTTTCAAAATAATAATAACAACAAATTAATAATTATAATGCGATACAAAGTGTCCTTACCAATTAAGCGCAGCGTTTACACACTTTTAATTTTATTGTTGTTCAAGTTAATACAGGGATATTTTGTAACCAAAGGTCTATAAGAAAATTTATAAGAGAATCATGTACCTATTGTTGCAGGTACTGGGAGCTGGTTGGCGTACACGGCAAGCTGGACCCGCTGGTGTCAGTCGACCTGCGGCCGGAGAAGCGGGTGCAGATCACCTTCACCTGCGGGGATACAAGTGAAGTGCGAACCATCGATGTTTACAGGTAATGTACATTTTTATCTATAAGAGTCACTGTCTCTACAAATCTGTAGCTACTCCCAAATTGGACAAATGTTTTTTTTAATTACTATAGGCGCCATGCAAGCTCGTAGTCGCCTAGATGTTACGTGTTCACTATCATCTATGACGTGGCCAAAATAAAACAGTACTTCAGACAATACAACAAATGCGTGAAGCCTTGAAGGCAAAAGTTCTAAAATAATAAATTATAATTCTTGTTTTTTTTTGTATTTCAGAACTGTATCAGACTTAAAGTCGCGATTAGAGCGACTAGCTGGCTTTCCTGCTTCCAAGATGAGGCTCTTCTACGTCGACCAAGAGCTTCGAGACTCGCAGGTAATAATATCAACCAATTTGATAAACATATCGCATTTCTTCCAATTTCATGATTTAACCATCATTAATACCTGTTCTCCAAGTGAAAGCTCATATCAGTATTTAAAGACACTTTTACACATTTCAAACATGTTATTTTTTTTTCTTTTTTATGGAAAACTAATATATAATATAACGTTGTTGTATGTTGCATAAAATCATCCTAATTGTTAATGCTATGCCCTTTTAAAACTTGAAAACTATATTAAAGATAATCATGTATTCATTTCATTCATGGTTAACGTTCGCTCAATCATAAGTTCACGAGATTAACACAAACATGATAACGTTTTTAACTTTATGATTTATTTCTGAAGCCTTTCCAGGGTCCTGAGGAGATGAAGTACCCAACAAAGCAGCTTTACTCCTACAACATCAGGTCCGGGGACGAAATCATCATAGACTCCAAACTGAAGCACTCTATATCTGCAAATTCTACTGCTTGAGATAATGGGATATATGGTCTTGGTCTATGGTTACCGAAGTGCCACAACTACCCAACTAAAGAATGATATTAATTGCCAACTTGAAATGATTCGTTATGATATCCGGTTCTCATATTTCTATTGTTTAATATCTAAAAATAATATGCTATTGGCTCAATTTAAAATGTTACATAAAATTATTCAAGGAAGAAATATGAAAAACTGTATTCCATATCATTCAAACGATATTCTAAAATTTATGACCAAAAATGCCATTCAAAATGTTGTAACGATTTTTTTACGATTTAGTGTAACATGTATATGTATGCAATTAATGTGTTTTGTTAATGTTACGTACCTACTAACGCGTTTGTATGGAGAGACTGAGGGACTTGTTTTAATTTGCTATATCTTTTCGTATGTGTTATTCAAGAAATTATAAGTACAATCTTAACTAATTTCTTACACATTTACGACGAATGACTAAATAAATTAAGTACTGTTTATCTAACTTCCTCACCCTCATTCCATACGTATACGCCTTACTAACAATTGATGTCAATACTGATGTTTTTTGTCTAAGAATAATGTCTGTTACATCTGAATGGTATATTTAATCATTCGTTCATCTATCACAATGTGTTGTAGTAGAATAATTATAAATGTTTTAATTATTAAATGGATATTGTAAACTTCAAAGGTTGTCACAAAGCATTTCGTTTTAAGTTCCGTCACGAGCTAAAAGCTTGTTCGAAATAAATTATTTTAAGTTTTTTGTTTAAAAGATGCACAACACATCACTATGCCAGAACCGAATTATGAAATTTGAATATGATGCTGATAAAATAATTGGATGTTACATTTTTATTTGCAATAAGCAACTGTGATAATTAAATATAGTTAATTGAATAAACTAAACCCGAGTATGAACTACTTATCGTGACTGTATTGTGATTATTGCAATGTATTATTTTTTTACACGAGTCCGGGTGTATTATATTATAATGTACACCAATTGCATGAATCATTAGATGTTGTAAATGTGCTTATTAATTAACAAGTAAAGTGATATTAACTGCCATTTTACTTTATATGGGTATACCACTAGTGTTATCAATAAAATATTTGAATTATATAAACTTTTATCAATACCCATTACAAATATCTAGTGATTAATAAAAATTTGGCAAATGTGCTACTAGTTTTATATTTCGTAAATTGCAAATTGTCGTTTTCTAAATATTAGCTAGATTTAATTATTTTAACTTGCTCTAACATTTTGTTTTTGTATGTATATAAATAGATGCAGTTATTTAGCAATGCCCTGCATGTATATAGAATTTGTCACATTTTCACTTTTTATAAAATGACACTTATGTCTAAAAACCAAAATGTCTTAAATATCATTAAGATATATTCAACCAAAGTGAAAAATATGTGCAAAAATTAATGATGGCAGTTTCTTAATTAAAATAGCTGTAATCCGAAACTGTTCCACAACAACATGACCTGTTTTATTTATAGACTCATAACTAGTTCCAATAAAAAATACAATGAAAAATTAAACTTTGTTTTATTTCACAACAGCCCATTAATTAAAAGATTTATTTAGAAACATATAGTGGTTTTCCATAAACAGCTAGCATGGCATTTTGTACTTGCTCTGAAACATGATCATATACTTTAGTCCACATTTGATCATTTATTTCTCTTGTTCTCCTCCTTATAAAATTTAACAATATGTATACCTTATCTATATTTTTATTCACAACCATTGTTTGCATATAATTTGCAATTAAATCAATGTCACATTGCTTTGGCACTTGTCCACTATCTAACCATGCCATTAGGAGTTCTCGAACTTTGTCCCATGGCAAACCCAATAAACCCTGTGGCCTACCTTCTACAATATGTTTCGCGGGCATCTCTTCTTGTCTAACTTTCACAGACACTGCCACTTCTGGGTTCTTTGAAGGTACATAAAGTTCCTGTTTAACAATAGATTCTTTACATTCAGTCCTATCAACCAAATCTTGTCCATATAAAAATTTATTCATCAGATTTTTGGATGCAGATTTCATTGTTTTTGAGCTTTTGGGAGGTCTTCCACGTTTCTTTCCTGGTGATTTTGTTGATCCAAGTACAGGTGACTTTTTACATGGTGATAAAGGTTTGGCTTTCTTTGGTGTAACTGGCCTTAATTTTACTGGAATTGAAGTTTTACTCTGATCAGGTAAATGTCCTGTAAGTGATTGGTCAGTCTTTTCTTTGCTCTCTGTTTTTACAATTTTAGTATTGGACAAAAACTTTGTTAATGCACCTTTTGTTGGTTTAATATATAAAGATTCCAGCTTTGTAACTTGGATTCCAATACCTCTCATTCCTTTGGATCAATATTTTGCTTTTTACAGATAGTAATAACTTCCTTAGATATTACATCAGCATCATTTGTTGCACAACTTAAGTTTGTGGATTTGTTAATAATGTTACAAAACCCATGTCCCATAAATTTCGCAGTCTCTACCGGTGCATCCTCAGCCCTAACCATAAGTTTCAATGTTATACATTTGCCTAAAACTTTGAATTGTTGCATTCTAGAATGAACTTCAGCTGATAATTGTTTCAAAAACTCTATACATTGGTCGTTATTTTCAAACCGAATCCCATAATTTACTTCGGCTGACACTGATTTTCTAACAGTATAAAATGACAAAGGATTTAAATCTCGCCCACGACATTGATCAAAAAGTTGTATGCCTGTTTTATTGCCAAAATGTTGTTTTAAAGATGCCAAAGTTAAACTTTGCAAGGATCCACAAGTTTGATGACCCAAGGATTCCAATTTTTGTGATATTTGTCTACCCACACCTGGCAGATCTTTTAATTTTATATCAAATATAAAATCTTCTACCAGATCTTCAGTAAGAAAAAATTGGCCATCTGGTTTAGCTTTCTTTGTTGCAAGTCTGGCTTGTAAACGATTTCCTCCAAACCCTGTTGAACACGGACAACCTGTCTTGTTCTTGATTTCCTCTCTTAGCACAGTTGCAAAATCTGAAGCACTAACTTTTAAGTTGTCTAGAAGTTCTGTGCAATCAACATACATCTCATCGCAAGAAACTGCCTCAATATCTAGGGTGTATTGTGCTATTGTATTGTATAAAGTATATGCAACTTCTTTATAGCCCTCAAAGTCATAGGGTATAGTTTGCAAGTCTGGACACAACCTTAAGCCGCACCCATGAACATCCCATTACCAATGCCTTTGGCTCTAGCTTCATATGAACATGATGCTATTTCACTCATAGATCCATATTTATCATCTTCATCGGCTATGTTATCAACTCTAGATTCAAATTCCACTTCGTCTTCTGGAACCCCTGTGGCTTTTCCAATTTTTCTTGCCTGCTTTTGCTTGTAAAGGTTAAATTCAGTTGATCTGTCAACGCCAGGTCTCTTAGGCCTTGGTTGCCCACCTTTTGAATGTGTTACAGCAACAGGCTTGCCTCTAAGTTCAGGCCTCTTCCGCAAACCAACAGATACGAAAAAACAATCCATGTCAATGTGCATTATAGTTTTACCCCTCTCAAATTTTAATTGGTTTAGATTTCTGAGAGTGTTTAAGGCTAATATTTTTTCTCTCAAATAATCCCTGGCTGGGAATTTGAAATTGCTGGACTCTCGTAACTCATTAATGTGTTGTTTAAAGCACGCACCAAGTTGTGAAATATGATGTAATCTTGAGTTATTATAGAACTCTGATATAAAGTTGGGGTCTACTGCTGTCTTAACACTGTGATCAGGTTTCTTGACGTCATCTGATCTATTGTTGCTATTTCAATTTTACTAAGAACTTCATTATTATTATAGGGTAACTGACAGTTATTATCACTGGAACTCACATCTGTATCAATTTCTAAGGTTGGTGACACTTTTCCTTTAACTAACATGGATGTACTATTATTTAACCCTTCATTTTTAATGTTTAAATCCTGACACTTTGTCTCATTTACTGTGGAATTCTCACTTTTATTTACTGTGTTAAAATGAAGTCTCGGTTGAGTTCTTGAGTTTCTATACAACAAATAATCTCTATAATCCAGCAAACGGTTAGAAGAAATACTATCGGTTATCCATTCTGGCTTCACTACTTTGACTAGCGACATATTCTTAACTTTAGTGTCGGGCAAATTAGAAGCAATTATGAAGTCGTCACTTCTTTGATATGTATGATATACTCCACCGTGCCGGGACATCAACTCTTTTAATTCATCGGCAGAAGGATTTGTAAATCCATTAACGTAAATACTAACTCCACTAAAAATATTACTTAACTTCGGTTCATCTTTTCGAGAATAGAATTGCTCTTCTAGTTTTGCAATTTTTGCTTGCATATACCCACCCCATGCTTCAAATCCATTATCGGGAAAATCTCCTTTTCTTTGCATTATTCCTTTAAAATAAAATCAAGTACAAACTAATAATAACAGAGACAAATAAAAAACATTATTTTGCTAAATTTTCCCGCCGCTATTTGACGGCAAAAATTGAAATGCAAAACTGATATGTCAGAATTGACAAACTTCAAAGTCAAATTAAATATTCAATTTGTTCTCATTGTCCATTTTCGAAAATTATTTCACTAATTTAAATTCCCATTTTTATATTCTAGAAAGGCATATCTTTCTTATATTAGATAGTCAAATGTAACAAATTGTTTAATTATTTAATATAAAAAGGGCAATCATAAGGCTGTATGTAAATTATTCACACTCTATAGTTATTTAAAAAAAAGAATTTCAAAATGTGACGTTTGTTTGAAACTGTAACTTTGAATGAATTTATTTGGTTTGTGGACTTATTTTTATTTTGTAATGTAAACTGGTTAGAAAATAAAGTTAAAATAAATAATTATAAACAAGAACAATGTCACGCATGGAGGACGACTTTATAATAGCGCCATGGGTTGGACCAACGTGCTTTAAAAATAGTTTATCCGTAGCAGTCCTGTCGCCAAATGTGGATATCATAGAAAAAATATCAGAAAACTTAGTGGAAGTGCACACAAAAGGCAATTACAGATGGAAACTGATCGTACTGCGTTCATACAGTCTAGAAGAAATAGTGATACAGTCCAATATGACGGGAAAAATGGCTATTGACTTTATAGTGTTAGGAATGGATACAAATAGATTGTTTTGCTTAGAGTGGGCGAAGAAAGCTCTTGAACAAGTGCATCCAGACCTGAGATCTCGCAGAGTAGTGTTTGTAAACGCTAGTGGGTTACCTGTGAATGCTATGGCAGTGAGTGGAAGTGAAGTAATTTCGTTTCAAACTGAAAATAAGTTGGATATGTTGAACGCTAATGTATTTAAGGAGGAGGAGGCAGGATTTTTGGCGCGGAGGTTGTTAAAGTATATGGAAGTATCTATAGGTGTTCTAACTGGTATCCCTAATTTAAACATTTAAGTAATTTGAGTTTGTGTAATCCACGCGATGTACTTTGTTTTCTTAATCTTGAAGTAGGTCTGTACAACTTCAATCTGATAAAAGAATTTTGTTGAAATATTTTTTCTTAGAAAGCAATTTGATTTGAAAGTGTTTTATATTATATTCTTGAATTGCATAAGTTTTTAAATTCTTAGTAACCACACTGAATATCAATTATAAGGTGTTAGCTCCATCTGTCCATCTCCAGGTGTTAGCTCCATCCTGTTATATCCATTAACATGTAAATCTTCTGTATTATTTGTTATATTAATCTCCTCTGTAAACTTTGTTGAAGTTGCCTAAAATTGTTGATACAATAATAAAACTAATAACACATTTTATGAATCATTTATTATACTTCAATTGTACTACAAAATAATAGGAAGTTTTCTACAGTTACAGTTATTTATATATTACATAAATAATGAAACAATTACAGCAGTCCTCTTCTGTTTGTAGCCATCTCACAATATTCGATTGTAGCAACACCATTGCTAATCAAAATAAACAAAAATAAATCTTGAATAACATATATCGAAATGAATATAAAATTATCTTATCAGCTAATTGAAATACTGCTTGTTTATTATATAGTGTTGTAACTATAAATAATTATATAATAAGCATAAAATCTAAGAAACCATAAAGAAATCAAAATCCCTATAAAAATCAACATTCAGAATGCCTTATATATAAAATTAAAAAAATCTTAAAATATTAACTAAAATGCTACATTTTTCATCATCTGTCACACTGGTAGGTACATCCATTAACACTAAAATATAACTATAAATTGCTGAATCTATCATTAAAGTCACAAGAGTGACCTGTTTAAAAATAAACGTATACAAAATTTAAGATTAGGCAATATCACAACTAAACCGCCTGATCCAGACCAGGCCCAATAAATAATGTAGTAATAACAGCAAAATATTTGCATACAAACAATACAATAACTGCTCAAAACTCCCCTGAAATACTTATTTGTTAACATAAAATTATTCATATTGTCCGAGAAGCATACAAAATGTTGTCATTGGAATGGTAAATGCTATTTAATAATCCAGAGATTACGAGATTTTCACAAAAACATTGCCATGCGATTGTTAGCTTCAAATAAAATCCATCAAGGATATTTTAATAGCATCCATATGGACACAAAATTATAATAACACATAGAAAAAGTAAAAACAAATTTATGATTGTTCACTTTTTGTATAAAGAGCTGTATGCTTGGCTAAAAAAATGTTATAAGATATAACAACCACTGAACATTTAAAATATTATTAGAAACAATTATATATAATACTAACATTTCACAAACATTTATTAAAAATATTGTGCACAAAATGAGGAAGGAATCTAGTAAAAGGATTGATTACATACATATTTCTAAAGTTTCATGTGAACAGCCACTGGAATTATTAATATAATAGAATCATTTAGGTAAAAATAACGACAATAATGCTTAAGTGTGTTATGTTGCAATTTTTTATACATACAATTTATTATTTATGTAATAAAAGGAGCTAATATAATGCATGTAAAAAGAGTAGTCATACTCCTATTATAGAACTTTCCAAATTAAAATGCATGACATAAGTATAAATGTACCAATTTGTTCAGGTAAAATAGAAATAAAATGTGACTTAAGTGTTATGAAAGGGATTTTTTTTTTACCAATTGAACCTCATTTGATTAGTGGGCGACAAAATGCATATTGCAGTCTGTGTCCAAAGTTGTTTACAGTCAAATATGGCCAACAGCCCAATGTAAACACGCCCAAAGAAAAATCTGCACACAATAACCTTTTAGTAGAAATATATATTTTTATTATTCTATTAAATAAATAAATCGATTATACATACACACATACTAAGTGAAATTAGTACCAACACTTTTTTTAAGATATTGGTAATAAGGGAATTATTCTACTATTAAATAAACAGTTCAAGGAACATACGGGGAACATATATTTACGTAAACAACATCAAGTTTTTATATTATTGGTATTTTTTGTAGAGTCGATCTACAACCATCAGTCATGTGACCACTACAAGTAAAACCATCACCATAATGTTGCTACACATATAAACTTTATTATAATGACTGATGTGTGGATCAACCTTTATTATAGCCAGTACTTGGCTGTCGCTTTACACGTTATTCGACATAATAAAGGAGGTGAAATGTTGTGCAAATACTTTATCATTAAAATAGAGTTGCAGTAATACAATGTTGACACACAGATGTTATTCTAACTACTGACATATAACACAGCTTAATACTAATTTCCTGTACTGAGAGATATAGATAAAATTGTCAAACCTGACACTCCTCAGATGACATGATCAGCTCACCACCAAAACACATGAAAAATGTGTCTTGGATGCCCGCTGCTAAATGCAAACTTTAGTGCACGAACACCAAACATTATTATTTATAATAGGATATTCCTAAATGAGTTATTATTTTCCACAAAAAATGTTACCAGCTGTATATTCAAATACAATATGCACAATTACTTTATAGTAGTTCCTTATTCATGTAGTAATCGAGAGACATATGAGATACATAATAACTTAGTTCTTAAGGGTAAAAAGCAACTGTGGGTAAACTCTGATAGGACTTGTGTGTTTTTGAGTAGAAACTTCCAATAGGAGGATTTCTATAATAATACAGCTAATTCTATAATATATTGAGGTAAAGGAGATTTCTCAGCAGCAATACTTAGGACCTTGTGCCCTTGCAATGTATGGTATTTTCGTTATTTGCTTAGAATCTGAATTCAGACTAACCATTCATAATTTGTTAAGATGTCTATTACATAGTATATTCCATGCTTATATACTAATTACAGAGCTCATTGTAGATGAATATACAGAACAGTCATTACACAATATAAAGCTTTACTCATATTGGATTCATCTTTTGTATCAAAAACGACTTGTTTAGGTTCACAATAAACATAGCGCATAATAATGTTATTGTGCCCTTCAATCGTCCTACATATAATTTAGTAGTGTTCACTCATTCAACATTGATGGTCAATTTCATTATTTCGTTATAATACTTTATAACGACTTCAATATTTATGAACTATTATAATGTGAGCATGTACCTACTCATATAAAATTAGTTTCCACTTTGAAATGTCCTAACGACAGACATAGGAAAAATACCTGAAACTATTTAATATATTGCCACATACTCTAAAAATACTGTTATTTACAATCGCTATATATAGACATGTTATCTACTGTTCAAATACTGTTTTTAATTAACATGCTTACAGAATAATAGTTCAAAAGTCCATAGGGCGTTACCACAGTTACGATTTAAGAGTATGTTTCCAGTTAGAAGTCATCTTGCTATGTTGCAAGATTACGGCAAAATCTTTAGCAGATGAGCTGCCTAAAAACAATTAAAAATAGCAACTGTGCCAAGGCCCTAATCCAGAGTGTCAGGTGCTAAGAATGTCAATAAATACAGCACGAGTGTCACATTTTAAGTTCACCCACCATTTCGAACGAAACAGATTCGAGATTAAAATTTGACACGTCCCATGCGAACCTAATATTAAATTTAGCGCCTTAGAGACTTCCGCTGTCATGTGTCGAACAGAGATTTCTGATATGTAAGCATGATTTCATTACTATTAGAGACGTGGTATCTTGCCTAGACAGAAGTATTGGAGATAAGTGTTGAGATTCGTGATATGTGGAGTGGTGCGCAAGCCCCAAGGCGAGGTACTAACTCATATCACTCCGTATTTGGCCCACGGCCGGCGCCCGCCGCCTCGTGCCAGCCTGTCTTGCTCCGCTCCGCAACGTAGCACCTTATATCATTCACTATACACACCTGTTCACTGTACACGCACAATCTGAAATATTGGAAATTATATTTTATTAACACGCAAGTATTTGTTATTGCACCTGGATTAGTCTGGAAAAATACCATCTAGTAATCTTGATCTAACATCAAAAAGACTAAGATTTGTTGATTTTTAAGTAAGATTATTATGCTTCTGTGCAAATGATATTGATATGACAGATATTGGGTTCATTATAAAATTTACGAAGGTAATTTCTAAAGCAAAAAGGATTACGTCTCTTAACTAATTAAATAATTCAATTCAAATGTGATTATAGTTAACCCAAAGCAATATTAATTTCATTTTATGTTATAAAGGTTAATTTTATTTGTTTTACGTACATATTGTGTAAACATTTAACCTATTTTGAGAAAATAATCTATTTCAATTGTGTGGCAAATTTACTATAGACGGTTTTCAACACAGACATTTTGTACTCTCGCCTAACACAGAAGGGGTTGTAAACAATCCATATCATAATACAGGAAGGGTTGTAAACATTCTGTATTCGTACCGGCGCCGTACCCTAACATAGGCGGGGTTGAAAACATTCGATACTCACGCCTTACACGGCCTGGGAAGTACAACTCGGATACTCGCCCGTCTAATCAGTAAAAATTGACGTTGCTAGCGGGCGGCGCGTACTGTGGCAGGCACGGAACAGCAAGTGGGGTTGTAAACATTTAGTACTCACGCCCGACACTTACGGGGATGTAAACATTCGGCACTCACGCCCAACACGTACGGGGATGTAAACATTCGGCACTCACGCCCAACACGTACGGGGATGTAAACATTCGGTACTCGCCAGTCTAGTCGGAGTCGAGGTTGACGACGTCGGCGGGCGGCGGCGCGGGCGGCGCGTGCTGCGGCGCGCGGGCGCCGAGCGGCGGGCGGCCGCGCGCGCGGGGCCGCAGCATCAGCTCGCGCGCCTGCTGCTGCTGCAGCGCCATCGCCAGCGGATCGCGGCTGCCCAGCCCGCCCGCGTAGTACTTCGCGCCCATCGACTGTACAGAACAACGAAGACAAAATCATGAAATTAAATTCTGTATCACATGTTTCAAGAATTGCATTTTTTATTATTGTGCAAAGTATAATACAGTAAGGAATATAAAGTCCCACGCGCATGGCGTACTGGTAACACAAATAGACTTCCAAGTTTGAACACAACAGAAGCATAAATCAAATACATAATTTATTTAATTAAATTTTAATTGTACATCTCAGTGATGGGTTGCCCTGATGATAAAATGATTAGACTTAAAAATAATAAAATAAATGCAAAGCATAAAATTATAAAACCTTACATATATAAAATAATGATACTACGGCTTCAAGATTCTTACGATATTTTCCTATCAGAATTCAAATTGAGAATCCTATTAGAAGCCCATGGACTTCATTTACTTCAAAATCCATTTAAAGCCAACATCGCAATCTATCATAGAAACTTTGACATAGTGACATATTTGTCAAAGCATAATAAAAAATAAAGTTTTTAAACTAACGTTTTGCTGTTGCTGCTGTTGCAAGATCTGCTGCAGCCGCATTTGCTGTTGGTGCTGTTGCTGGCGCTGCCACGGCGGCTCGTACTGCAGCCCGCTCGAGCCGCCCATGCCGCCCATGCTCCCTCCACTGCCTGCTTACATAACACAAACAATTACATATACGTTATGAGTAGACATCGGATTATATGCACTATCGAAATGCCGAAATATGCATGCAAATATGCACTAAAAAAGCCCTTGGACTTCTGTAATCAACACCAGATAGGATTAGATATTCCTACCTGAGGTCGGCCACAGATGCGCCGCTACTCCTGAAGACTAAGGTGGAACGTCTCGGAAAAATATGTCTCCCTTACCACAGCCTTCAAACCAGAACACAGCAGCGTTTAACACTGCTGTTATGAGGCAAAAATAGGTTTTTTGTCTTTGGAGAAACATATTTAAATAAAACAGGATATCTTTGAGTGTACACAAGAATAACAAATTATTACATTTTAATGGCGAAGAAAAAAAAACATTGAATTAAAAATTTAAAACCTTATGTATGAAGTGCTGCTATGAGTTATAATCTCTTTTGATGTTGAAAGAAAAATGAACCCTGATTTCTAATATCTATTGTAAGTTAGAAACTGATATAATAGTGGCGTCAACGTAATCTATCGACATTCCTACCAATTTCTATAGAAAAATACAACTCACCTGCATGCATGGGGTTCATCATGCCCGGATTCATCATACCGGCCTGAGCATACTTATACATCGCCTGTGAAGTAACATATTCATATTATATACCACACTACTATACCTACATACATTTCTAACATATTTTACACAGAAAAATACACAAAATAATAATATATGCTGTTGAAAAAGGCAGCATGCTTGAGTATAGGTTATATATTGTGGACATGGCGTTAAAGAAAAAAATCAAAATTAATCATAATTATTATGGACAACACAAATATCTATGTAAAAACTTACGCCATAATCATATCCACCGAACATCTGAACAAATAAATTTAATGTGATTACTGTTTGTTTCCATTTTGTTTTCACATTTCATATAATTTTGAACACAATCCATAAGTCTTGCTACATATTGCATGTGCTCTTATGGGTAACAAAATATATATTATTAAAGATATATTTTGTTCTTTATTAATTTAATAATCCTTCTGTTACATATATAAAGTAATTTTATATACTTCTAAAATAACCCATAAAAAATTACAAAAACATTTCGCTGCAACTTCGCGCGCATTGAAATATGTTTATAACTTGTCTTTTAAGCAATATAATAAAATATGTCCTAATATCAAACACGTATAGTCGTACTGATATAGTCTGAAAATTAAACATTGAAGATCTAAAATCTTCAGATAAGAAATACTCCTTATAATTTACATGATATTAAAATACAAAACATCTGTCTTAACTATCTGATATGTCTGTCTCATTGGACAGATTTTTCACTTATGCTTAGATCAATTTATAGGCTTAAAATGCCTGATAAAAACACACAAAATAAGTTTTGTAGACTAGTCTAAAATAACTGAAACTAAAGTTTACATTACAAACATTTAAAGCAGTTTAACTTACAGAGGGACTGGAATTGTACAAGAGCGATATGGCGTCTCGTATCTGCTGCTCGCTATTCTCGGGCGTGTCCTTGCGAATCATCGCAGCGATCGCCGCGAAGGCCAACTGTTGTTGTTGCTGTTGTTGATGCGCCAGCAGGCCAGGCACTAAAAATGGAAGTAATGATATTGTATCGGAACATATCACATTACGTTCACTTTATTTAGTTTTAAATATGAATTCTACTTATAAACAATAGCTCCTCCTGGGCGCCTTTTTCTTTTATAATGGAAAATATATGATAAAGTAGCAAACGAGCATGCAGTCCACCTGATGGTACGTGGCTACTGCCACCCATGGCCATCTCTAATCGACTCCAGATGACATAAGATTCCTACTAGATGACGCACACATGCGTGTTACCCTTGCATACTAAGTTGGAACGACCCAGATAAGTATGTCATCCATACCACAACCTTCAAACCAGACCGCAGTAGCGCTTAAAACTACTGTTATTAAGTAGAAATAGGTGTGGTGGTTGAACTCTGGAGCCGAACCACAAAAGGTACCTTCATAACCTTCAAAGTAATAAAAGGAGTAGGTGCAAAATTAAACTTTTCCTTCTGGAGATATTTTGTTATAAATGTATGCTTATGTTACCCTTGAGGACTAAGTTAAAACGACCCGGACAAGTATGTCTCCCTTACCACACCCTTCAAAACGGAACACAGCGCTCTATCACTGGTGTTATGAGGTAGAAATAGGTGTGGCGGTGGTGTCGCCGGAGTGGAACCACAAAGGGTTCTACCAGCTTCAGAAACTCACCCATGCCGTTGTGCATGGCGTAGGGCGAGACGAAGGGCTGCGGCGGCGGGCGAGTCTTCTCGTTCTCGAAGTCCTCCCAGGCCGCGCGCCGCTCCTCCTCGCTCAGCGTCTCCTCCTCCTTGTTCTCCAGCAGGGAGTCGTGCTCGTGGTACTTGTAGATCTGCACGGAATATAAACACTTAATTAATATATTATCATAGATTAGTAAAGATTACTCACTCTTAACAAGAAAATGTAACCAGTTGAAATTGTCACTGTCATCTATTTTCATATTTAAAAAATATTAAAAAAATGTAGTTTTAGAGCATTTACGATTGAAACGATATTTCTCCTCCCTTTTTTTCGATTTCGTGTTTTTGCACTACTTAACTGCGCATGTCGGCATTGTTCCGCGTAAATTACACCATGACAGCCATAAAACGGCTGATAAGATTGTCAGCCGTTTAAACCTTTTAATGGCTTCCTTCAATTACAAAGCGGTGAGATACTTATCTATGTATCTTAATCTTATATATAAAATTCTTGTGTCACAATGTTAGTTACCATACTCTTCCGAAACGGCTTTACCGATTTTCACAAAATTTTATATGCATATTCAATATCTATTTTCATGCTCTGAGAATCGGCTACTATCTATTTTTCATACCCCTAAGTTATAAGGGTTGTTCACCCTTAATATTTTTTTCTGACATCTGAACTCATTCTACTAACCTGAGCCTCTTGTGCCTCTTCTTCGTAGCGACGGTCGATCTGACACGTCAGACGGAAAATTTGACCTGTATCCCTAGCGACACATTCTCCTCAACCGCTTCAACCCGAGCAGCAGAATCCCACGTTACTAACCTGAGCTTCATGTTCCTTCAGCATCTCAGCGAACAACCGATCCTTGGGCAAGGGCGGCAGGGGCCGCGGCACAGGGGGTTGCGGTTCGAACTTGTAAAGCTCCGCGAGATCGTTCTCAGCGTAATGGCGGTCGATCTGCTGCTCGTCGATCACGCGCTTCGATATCGCCTGCTTGGTCACTTGGCGCTCGTATATCTTTTCTTCCATTGTGCCCTGGGTTAGTAAATTGTGTAATAATTAGTAGTGAAGTAAATAATAGTAAAATAATCATATTACCGCCAAGTAGAACAAAAAAATATATTTTAGAAGTAAAATGATGGCTTTTATATTATATTTTAACAGGGGAACAAATTGTTTCAGTTAGAAGAAACTGTTATAACTTATACACACAAACAGTAACTTTAGAAGAGATATAATTTAATGTCGATTTATAATTTTACTCATTAAAATTCTTCAATTTCATAAAGAACAACAATAAAATATTCATACTTATTATTACTTGCTTTAAATCAACCTTTTGCTAACAGGAGAGAAACAAAAAATCTCAAAGCCATATAAAATGTAATAATTTCCATTAGTTCAAGTATTATTTTATTAATTCTTCAAAAACTGATATAAGAAACAAATGCCACATAAAACAGTAACAGGTAGATAAAAAAAAATACTAACCATAGCCAAAAACCTGTAGATATAGCATGGTTTCTTCTGTCCGAAGCGGTACACGCGGAAGATGCTCTGCACATCGTGCGAGGGGTTCCACGATACGTCGAATATCACCACGCGGTTCGCTGCCACTAGGTTGATGCCCAACCCCCCTGCGCGCGTAGATATCAGGAATAACCTGTGAGAATCATTATATCATAAGTTTTACTGAGTATCCGAAATAAGATAGCGATGATAGGAATAGTTATCTATCAGTCGTCAGCTAATCAGACAGTTAGTCAGTCGTACATTCAGTTGGTCACCCAGTGAGTAGCTGTTCGACCACTCGTTGGATCGGTTGGTGAACTTGTTAGTAGTCGACTAGTCAGTCATTTGGTTGGTTAGTTGTTCAGTTAGGCAGCTCAATCAATTATGAGTCATTTAACCATTCAGACAGTCAGTAGGTCAACATTTAGTAATAATTATAATAACACAATATAACCCAAGTATTCACCTAGCTCTAGGATTGTCTTCCCTGTTGAAGTTCTTGCACCAGATGGAGCGGTTCTCGCACGAAGTGGAACCGTCCAGCCGGAAATAGTCCACGCCAGGAGACCATGACCCTGGAAATTTAAAATATTAATGTATAATACCAATATCTGCTTTAGTTCACATTACATTAATGGCTACTCAACTTCCCAAATTTTTAATAATTTGGCAAGTTTCAGATTTACCCCAAGGCCCATTTGAAAAATCCACCTGTATATGCATCCCCTACTTGTTAAGAAAACTTTAACAGCGTGATTCAGAAATATGTCAAGCCCATTTCTTCACGAGTTGCGGGAAATTGTCACAATAACAGTGTTCACAAATAAAATAATTACTATTGAGGTAGGCTTTCTTTCCTTTAGAGAACCGCTAAATCCACTGTAATCCTATAACTAATACAAATTGGATAGGAGTCATAACAGAAAGTTTAATTATTAAAAATTATATGGTAAAATTATATTCTTATACTAACCGACATGTCCTCCCAGTTTTTCATCAACGCGTCCCTCCTGCGTGGCGTCATCCACCTTGCCGAGGAAGTGTTCGATGAGGTCCAACGAGTACAGAGATTGAGAGAACACTAGTCTGTAAGACATTAAAGTTCAATGTTACTTGAAACCGGCCGAAAGGTGGTATCCAAATTATCCGAAAATACACGTAAATAATGAGAACAAAACATAAATGCATTGATGATTAATGATTTTACTTGCCAATAAGAACTAAAGGTTTGGCTACAAATACATTGTTACTCAATAGGTATCAAACTACAACTTATCATTTAGTGGCGCGGTTAGTAAATAAAACTAAATAAGCATGAGTTAATGTGAACCAGTATTGTTTGTCATTATTTTTAAACGTACCAAAAAATGTTGTAGGTTATTCCGAATATCACCCTTACATCTTGAATATTTTTTTTTATATTGGTCTGTACTTCAGTATGTGCGTACAAAACAGAGAGCGCGGGGGCAACAACTAATACACACCATAGACGGATGCAAACATGGATACATATGGAACATATATCTATTTACTCTAACTACCACCCACTACAACCTATCATACATAGACACTCTATTCATAAAAAGACACTCACAACTTATCCCCAATGGCCTCACACTGCCGCAGTATTTCAAATAGCAGGACCAGCTTGTGGGAGTTGCGCATGTCCTCCAGTTCATCCTCGCTGACCAGCTTCATCCACCACTCCGTTGGGTTCTCGCTCTTTACTTCCAGCGGCTCTACTGGCTCATCATCATCTATCTCGACTGAAAAGAAAAATACAACAAATGGAAAATATAATAATATGATAGAAAAAGAATAATCATTTTTGAAGATAGTAAAATCCTTTGTGGTTCGACTCCGGCAGCAACACCGCCACACGTATTTCTGCCTCATAACAGTAGTGTTAAGCGCTGCTGTGTTCTGGTTTGAAGGGTGTGGTAAGGGAGACATACTTTTCCAAGGCTTAGTCCTCGGGGGTAGCGGCGCATCTGTGTCCGACCTCAGGTAGGAAGATGTCTATGAGTGGCAGCACTTACCAGGTGGACTGCATGCTCGTCTGCTACTCCTATATTATAAAAAAAAAGAGCATGCAGTCCACCTAATGGTAAATATCCTATTATCTCTTCTGCTACGATCCATCATAGCGACATAGAATAGAACTTACTCGGATTAGCCCTGGTGCCCCGTCGCGGGGTCACTTTCCCTTCCTTGCCCTTGCTCTTCTTAGCTGATTTTTTCTTCTTGCTCTTTTTGCGACTGTCGTCACTCAAATCAGACGAATCGTCTGACGACGTCTCTGTAGTGTCCTGTAAGAATATTTGTGATATCATAAACTATATCTATTATAATGCTCCATTGAAGGGGTGTTATACATTAGTGTCAATGTATTATGTTTTTCAATTGTCGAATAGGCCTATTGTTGATACTGCTATCCGATGATAGCAGCCGGGAGTAACGGTATAGCAAGCCCCCTGTAACACCAAATCACTCCCTATATTTAACTAGTAGCAGACCCGGCAGACTTTGTACCGCCTCAAAATTTATTTATCAAATATATTTCATATAAAATATTATAGCCTATGTTACTCGTACATAATGTAGCTTTCGAATTGTGAAAGAATTTTTAAAATCGGTCCAGTAGTTTTTGAGCCTATTCATTACAACCAAACAAACAAACAAAGTTTTCCTTTTTATAATATTAGTATAAAGTAGTTGTCACTCGTCCAAACGAAAGATAAACTCGTCCAACGCAAGCGACGTTAGTAGTAGATCAAGTTCGAAAATATCACTACGAAGTTATCTTTAACCCATTAATTCCCAAGGGTTGAAATAAAAGGATTTTTTTAAATTTTATTATTTATATTAGTTACGTATACATTCAAAAGAAGAAAATCATAGTCAGAAAAAATATTGATACCTCCGTTTAAATTCCACAAAATGTTGCGTTAATGCAACGTTGGGATTAGTGAACTTTAAAACTTACTCTCAACTCGCAACTTACTTATACGGATGGACACTCAATTACTAACGGGAGTGGAACATTTTAAAACAATCAGCATGGAGATGCACCTGACATTTTTTACACATGTAAATTGTTGTACTTTTACATTGTCGGCATCTTCTTCGACGCTTATTTTCATGTTCTTCTATGACATGACCAACATTATCATAGCGAATATTAGTAGGCAATGCGTTCTTGGATGGTCTTCCCATATTTGTATTTGAAACATTCAAAGAATTAGAATGTGTGGCTAACTGTGCTTCTTCACTTTTCATCAAAGTTACAGCAACGTAAGATTTGAAATCTAATTGACTCAAGGTCTGTTCATTTACCATATTGTAAATTTTCCACGTATTCACCAAAACGCTGTCAATCAAATTGATGAAAAGTGGCCACCACCACTTCTTCCCTCTTACTCGAATTCTGTAGTTGGCTATTCCATTATCATGAAGATCAACTCCTCCCATATTTTTATTATAATCTGCTATTACTTGAGGCTGTTGCACATTCATCATCTTTTTATTTTTTCTACTTTGCCATTATTAGTAGCTACAGTTACCACAGAATTGTCATTCCATCGAACCAACAGCACTTCATTTTGTTTGTCAAAACAATAATCGAATGACCCTCTCTCTTTTTTACTGAGAATTTTCGTAGCTTTCAAAGTTTTGTTCATTGTACGATTTTCTTTGATAGTACCGGTAGCAAAGTAACCTTTCTCTTTTAGGATGCAAAATAGTTTATATGAAGAAAAAAAATTATCAAAAAATACGCGGTGTTTACAAGGATCTTCAATTAGGGACAACAGATCTAAAACAGTATTTTCTCCCAAACCCAAGTCACTTCTAGTGACATTACTACTTTTGCCACCATATGGAATAAACTGATACAAGTAGCCACTTGCACTGCATAAACACCAAAGCTTGAATCCGAATCTAACAGGCTTTCCTTTGATGAACATTTTGCAACCATGACGTCCAAAATACGGCACCATTTCTTCGTCAATTGACAAGTTATGTGAAAATATCCCAAACTGCATGTTCTTTTTGTTGATGACATTGAAAATAGGACGCAATTTGGCAAATTTATCATTTTTGTCCAAGTCAGCGTTGTTACATAAGTGAATATTTTCCTTTATACAGTCGAATTTGTTTCGACTCATACACTTTCTTACAATCGGTACATTTTTGTCTTCATCTTTAAACCAGTACAGTTTTGTTGAAGGCAGAGAATGATAACCGGTCAGGAATAATATACCAAAAAATCTTTTGAGTTCTGCTACCGTAAGTGTGAATAAATGTCGATTATGGTCACAAGCATATTTTTTTGAGAAGTTTACAATCTGTTCCCAAACTTCATCACTGAAAAATAAGGAAAATACTTCAAAAGGTGTTTTTCCGCCTACACGTTGTTCAATATTTTGTTTTATAACGGTTTCATCACTTATAGGAAAGTTTATATATGTCGGATGACCCATTTTCCAGTCTGGAATACATTTTGGTGACTTCTTTGGCCTTTTCGATTTTCTTGAAGTTGAAGGACTGGTCTGGTCTAGCATATTTTCAGACTCAGTGGGTAAGTCAGTATGGATTTCGTACGTTCCAGCGATGTCGGTGGGCAGAGTGCTGTCGAAACCACCCAATATATCATCATCTAGGTCTTCTTCGTCTGTAAGATTGTCAACCGGTGGAGGGATGTATACAGCATCAATTTGGCTAGCATTTTGTAAATCTTCCCTTTCTTCCAATACGGCCATAATGTCTTTTGTACAATATGGCTTATAAAAAAGCATTGTCACTTTTTTATAAGCCATATTGTACAAATTCACTTCTGTGTGGGTTACTACGTAAACCAGAGAGCTTGAAGTTCAACAAGTAACTAACTGATGAAACAAAAGCGTTTGTGTCACATGAGCTCCAAGAAATCATTGTTTACTATAAATCTCTAGCATCAATGGGTCGCGGCATTACAATAACAAACATTCAATAAATCTCCCAACGTTACATACACGCAACATTTTGTGGAAGTCTAAGTTACACTATATATATAGGTCTTCTTGTTCAACAGAATTATTAAACTCATAAATAAAGGATTGTTAAATATTTGTTTAGTGTAAAATGTTCGAATTTATTTTAATTAATATTTTTTATGATTTAATGAAATTGTCTGTCTGGAGAAGACTCAATTCGCTGTTTTTCAAAATAAAAAATAAAATATAATTTTTATTAAATTAAGTGTCCAAATTATAATAACCTGTATTTCAGGTTTTCTTTTACAGACTGGATAAGATCTCAGAGATTTACTGCCCTATTTTTAATACCGAAAAAAATCAAACATAAAATGTTGCGTTTACGCAACGATGGGTAAAGATGGGTTAAAGGTCAGTTACGATCCCCAGTAACCACTTGTTCTGAACTGATTTATTCTTGATTCAACTTACCTCGGTAGATGCTGAATCATCATCAATGAAATCTGGTAGAGAGCCCTCGGAGTCTTCTTCTTCTTCTCTCTCCCTCTGTAAAAAAATGTATGATTAGTTACTATACTACTACACACAAATCATCTCATAAGTTTATGCTACAAAGCGTATTTCAAATTTAGTTTGGAAAGGACTAAGTGTGTTCCTTTGAATTCTTAATATAATCTAAGCAAACTAACCAATGACGCAAAACAAAAAATACACAAATACGTACCTTCTTCTGTTGCATAATCTCATATCGTTCTGAGTTGTACTTGAGTACTAGTGGGTGCGTCCATATCCTCTGCAGCGACTGGAAATCTGGGAACAGGAACCCTGACGACTTGCCGGGTAGAGGCCTGGAAGGATATTACAAACTCAATAATATATGCTTATTGAAGATGTGGTTGCATGTGGTTCGACAATGAAGATATCCTACATCTACTTCTGCTTTTTTTTTATAATATAGGAGTAGCAGACGAGCATGCAGTTCACCTGATGGTAAGTGACTACTGCCGCCCATGGACATCTGCAATTAACCCCAGATAGATATTCCTACCTAAGGTCAGTCACAGATGCGCCGCTACTCCTGAGGACTAAGCTGGAACGCCTCGGAAAAGTCTGTCTCCCTTACTCCCACCCCCTTCAAACCGGAACACAGCAGCGCCTAACACTGCTGTTATTAGGTAGAAATAGGTGTGGCGGTGGTGCCGCCGGAGTTGAACCACAAAGGGTTCTACCACCATCAAATTCATTACCACCATCGTTTGTAGCAGCAGCAGTACATTACTCTAATTTAGTTTAATAGTAGTATGCCGTACGGTATCAAATAACAAACCATACTTACTGTCTGGAGTAATTATCCAAGTAGTTCTGGTACAATTTAACTTGTACGTCAGTGAGGGTGATGAAGAGAACGTATTCATGCTTCGGAGGCAGGAAGGGCGCCAGCACCCCGTAGTCCCTCCTCTGAAAAGACAAATATAGAGGTAATTTTGATTGTCTTTATTTTTATATACAAAGATCTTAATAATGGTAGGAAGGGTTTTATGAGATTCTTTTGGACATAACTTTTAGTCTACGGAAGGAATTCATATCAGGAATTAAATCCTGATATTCAATTTTCACTCTACACTCAAATGAAAGAAACTAAAAAGCCCGTATAATTATCTCGTAGCTTAATCTAGATATGGAGTCTACACAATTTTTCACATAGTAATTTATTTTAAAATGTATTTTCTTCTCATCTATTTATATCTTATTTCTTCTTTTTCTTTCTTTCTCACATTCTTTATTTTTTCATGTTCTCCATTTATTATTATTATTTTTAGTATAGTTGTACCGCCTTCAATTTTCCTGCACATCCCTAAGGTTGACTGGGAGAAAATGCTATTTAGCATTAAGTCCGCCTTTTGCACCACACTGTTTTTAACATGGTCAATAAAGAGTAAATAAATAAAATAAATAAAAATAATCTACCTGTACATGTAATTACATCAAACTTCAAAAAAGAAAATAGTTTGTCGTTTCCAAACTACCACCATGTAAAGTTGACTTATTAATATTCATGATAATCATTTGTACCTGGACAGCACCATCCAGCATCTTGTGCAGGACGTGCGAGCGTCGCTTCATCACACGTATGTCGTGCTCCGTGGAATCTGTGTACTGCCCGTTGGTGATCGGGTTCACGAAACGATTCAAGTACTCGTTGTACTTGCCCAGAAGGTTCGGCTTCACGAACTGCACCATGCAGTAATCTGTGAAGTTTGCAAGTATTTTCTATTTAAAAATTCTTGTTAATCTATCTATATAAATAAGAATGAATACCCGAAATGTATGTACGCCCATAACTTCAGAACGACTGCACCAAATTCGATGATTCTTCTTTTTATATATTCCTTAATATGCAGGACAAGTAATTTTCACAAAAAAAAAGAAAAACGATTCGAATTGAGTGAAGTATAGATATGATTTGAGTGAACTATAGCACTGACCGTAGAGTTTTTGTGTATTTTAGTAGGCCAAAGTTTTAGTATCATTAACAAATAAATGCATTGTGAAAATTTGAACTATCTATCTATTACGGTTCGATAGATAATATGTAAAACGTCGAAAAGTAGCGGTTTCTTGTACGGCGACCCCATTTTTTTTATTTATAGTATTTGTTGTTGTACCAACCACCCTAATACATACTTTTGAAAAATTAAAGTGCCAATCTATTACGGTTCAGGAGATAAGAGCCATATGACAGGCGGACAGACAGCGGAGGCTTAGTATAGTCCGCGTAAAACTTCTAGTCCGATCTGAATATAAAAACGAGGTTGCAACAGCGAATTGTAAATATTAGCGGGGCGAACCACCCGACACCCGTCCACTGCCCGCTCTCGGCCGCGGGTACGAAACTGCGTTAGTGTGCCCTTACTGTTGCTATGGAGTACATGCTTGTAGTTGTGTTCGACCGCATTAGCTCTCTGATTACACCTGCGCGCAACAACTTTTTTTTTATAATATAGGAGTAGCGGACGAGCATGCAGTCCACCTGATGGTAAGTAGCTACTGCCTCCCATGGACATTGTAATCAACCCCAAATAGGATTAGATATTCCTACCTGAGGTCAGCCACAGATGCGCCGCTACCCCTGAGGACTAAGCTGGAATACCTCGGAAAAGTCTGTCTCCCTTACCACACCCTTCAAACTGGAATACAGCAGCGCCTAACACTGCTGTTATTAGGTAGAAATAGGTGTGACGGTGGTGCCGCCGGAGTCGAACCACAAAGGGTTCTACCACCTTCAAACTTCAGCAACAGAGTAACTTCAGAGCGGAGTAGAAGTTTGGCGCGGACTGACACAGGGTTCCGTTTTCACCCTTTGAGCAAGGACCCCTATAACTCCACTTACACTCCTTAAGGTTGTTCTGCAGCGGCGTGCCGGTGAGCACGATGCGGCGGAGCGTGCGCACGCGGTTCATCGACTGCGAGAGGCTCGTCTTCTCGTTCTTCAGCAGGTGGCCCTCGTCGCACACCACCAGGTCCGGACCTACATTCAAACGTTCAGTAGTAATTGGACGTAGTTATGCAAAATAGATCCAACCACAAGAACTAGCTTTTGAGAGAATATGACTTTTAGTAAAATTGGTATATTAAAATAACGAGACTATAGCTTGTTTTTATAATTCATTTAAATATTAGGTATTTTTATCTACTTGTGGAATATTTAGCAGACGAGCATGCAATCCACCTGATGGTAAGTGGCTACTGCCACCCATGGACATTTTTAACCGACCCCAGATAGGATTAGATATTCCTACCTGAAGTCTGCCACAGATACGCCGCTACCCCTGAGGAGTCAGCTGGAACACCTCGGAAAAGTATGTCTCCCTTACCACACCCTTCTAACCAGAACAGAGCAGCGCTTAACAGTGCTGTTATGAGACAGACATAGGTGTGGCGGTAGTCCCGCCGGAGTCGAATCACAAAGACTTCTACCACCTTCACATAATACCTGTCTTCAAGTAACACGTGTTCTTACTGCACATACATTACTTGCACATTTAGTACTAATAAAAATATCCCTAGCGAGAAGGTAGACTGTATATTTAGTTCTGTCAATATTAATTAATTAATACTCTGTTAATCACTTCGCTCCTACATAGTTCTTCGGTCTAAAGAATTTGAAGCTGCTATTGAATGGGTTGTATATAAAAATAGGAATCACATAAATGCACACATATCACATACACACAACCACACTCTTAAATCCGAAATGCGAGTTGTAAATACATGGGTACTTTAAAATAGAAAGATTATCTTTCTCAAAGAAGAAACAAACACTACACACAAGTTACCAATTAATGAACAAACATAAAGTTACACATACCGGGATCGACAAGGCTCTCTTGGAAGTTCTTCAACATCTTTTTCTTGAACTTCTTGACGTTGTCGGCGGAGAGGTTCCGGAACATCTCGTAGCCGAGCACGCACACGCCGCCGTGCTGGAACCACTGGGACAGCTGGAACGCTCGCTCAGAGTTCTGTTTGAACCTGAAACAAAAAATAATAATTATTTTTTAATTCATACTCCATACTCGCGCAGTCGTCTTTTTCCAGTATTTTTTGCCTTATGGATTCCGAGTAATTTTTACTCTGGGGGGAACGTTCGGTGACTTCAGGCGTGGACCTCCAATAGCATTCCTGTATTACTGAGGTTAATATGACTTAAAAAAAAAAATCAGAAGAACATGCTTTTGTAAAAATCATCTCTAATATCATCAATTTAAGAGTTAAACATAAATGTTGGTCAAGAGCTTCTGCAGCTATGTTACACAACTATAAAAAATAATTTGTTGCATGACAAGTGATTGACACAGATTCAATGTACAAAAATACTTGCTAATGCTATAAAATAGATGTCAAATATTCATGAGGATTTGTCTATTTATGAAATTGTTATTTCTTTTAAATACGGTTATAAATTGGTAAGATTGATTTAACTAGGAATACAAATATTGTACAAGCATATGCAGTACAAAACAAAGTTGCATGATTGAGATTCGAACATAGCCCCGTATAGGCACACATATTGTTATCTCTGCCAAATATCCATCATATTTTTATTACTCAAGTAGCATAACCATCAAATAAGAACTTAGTGTACGTCACCAACCCACGCTACTATTAACTATTAAACCGGTAAATGACTCACTTGGACAGCTCATAGACGTCCACTTCAAAGTCTGCCTCGGCGTGTTTGAGCCACATGCGGAACTCGTTGACCCAGTTGAGCACCGTGGACAGCGGACACACCACCAGCACGCGGCTCACGCCCGTCAGCGAGCCGTGCGTCAGCAGCGTGTGGGTCAGCGACACCACCTGATCATATACACCATCGTTAAATAGATTCTATATAATCCCTCGTGAGTTCAACAATACTACTCCCTATCTTGGACACAAACATCGTCGTTAAATAGAGTCCCATGATTCCTTAAGATGTTGGTCGTGAAGAGGACCACTCCGCCTCTCTCCTCGGATGTTACTGAGAACAATAATTTCTAGTCAGAAATTCAATGCCATGTAAACTATATCATTTTTGTAAGGCCCTTCAAATACAGTGGGCACACCACCAGCACGCGGCTCACGCCCTTCAGCGAGCGGTGAGTTAGCAGGATGTGATACATTAAATAATTACCTTCATTTCTTAAACACTCATTGCATTAGTTTATAATTTACCCACCTGCAACGTTTTTCCAAGACCCATACAATGCGCCAGAATACACCCAGAGCCCTTATCCTTCTTGATCCGTTTCACGCTTTCAAAGCACGCGTCCCACATGAACTTGATGCCATTAGCCTAAAAACAATTCATAAGTCACAATGTTAGACACATTTCTTATAATTAATCTTTGTAAAATTTAAGCTTAAGATATCTCCCGTCTTATGAACTTGTGAAAGATACATGCACGCACACCACTTTTTTCCACTTTTGGAAATAACTTTACTGCTTAAAAACCAAACAAACATGTATACAGATTGATTGACATAATTCCAAAACACAGTGTATAATGAGACAAACAATATTTACTCATTTAACCAACCTTACTTGTTGGGCTACAAAATCTATTCGACTGGAGGAATACCAATGTATAAAATCCCACAACAGTATTGTATTAATTTACTATGTCTCTTACCAAATGGAAGCGGCATACATACCTGATGCGGCTTCAGCTTCTTCACCAGCCCCCTGTCGACTTGGATGAGAGGATCCTTGGTCTCCGGATCGAAATCCAGCACCACCTTCTCTAACACCACCTCATCTGGCTTGCCCGACTCATCAAACTCCAAATTGTTATACTGGTAAAACAAATTGTAAATTATGTAGCTTCACAAAATATGTGTTACAAAATTATGTGTAACAGAAGGAATAAATCTTAATACCTCATGTTGGTAACTACAATTAACAAATTTGGGTATAGTTCGCGCCAAACTGCTAGTCCGCTCTGAAGTTGTTGCGAGCAGGTGTAGTCATACAATTTGCCATGGCAACGCGATTCCTTTCTATATACAAAGCGGACTAGCAGTTTTACCTGGACGATAATTAAGTAAGGAATATCTGAAAAGTACTCAAAAATGGTATCTTAAAGTCATCCATATTTTGGAACATTTTACTGTACTATTTTTGCTGATACAACTTTTATATTAAGTCGTATTTTACCACTGTCATTAAATATTTATTACAATATTACACGCAATTTAATTTGTATATTATTTTATATTAAATCGTATTTTACCACTGTCATTGAATATTTATTACAATATTGCAAGCTTTAACTTGTAATGTTCTTACCAATTTTTGCCTTTCGGAAATACGAGCGATTCTCTCCTTCTCCTCTCTAGCTGCTTTCTTTGTGGCCTCTTCCAGTTGGTTCTTACTCATCACCTGGAATAATATATTTATTTTAATACCATTTTTTCTGTAATAGGATTTAACAAAATGTTGTTTGATTGTTTGTAACTTATTTTCTATGAATATAAAATTTCTTCCTTGTTGTCTGTAAAGCTACAGAAGCATTTAGTTTAGTATTTTAATTAAGAAATATTTTTATCAATATCGTTACAACCCTTTCGTTAAATGCTTTAATGGTGTGTCCCCTTTAAACTTAAAAATCTTATAATATACATAATATTATAAGATATATAAAATTCTCGTGTCACAATGTTAGTTACCTCCAGAACGGCTGTACCAATTTTCACCAAATTTTATTGCATATTCAGTATCTGGTCTGAGAATCGGCTACTATCTATTTTTCATACCCCTAAGTGATAAGGGTTGTTCACCCTTAACATTTTTTTATTTATATGGCAACACAACGTTTCCCGGGTTAGCTAGTAATATTATAAGATTTTTAGGTGTAAAGTATTTTGGCAAAGTGAGATCTCCTTCTAAGTATTATAATATCCTTAGTTCAGAGGTTTGTAGGAGTAGGAATCTCTCTTCCGTTGTGGAAATTGGCCACAATATCTTCACATGTTACATTACCTTTCGGATGTTCTTCCTGCCATGCTTATTTCTCCCTTCATTTTCAGTGTCCGAACCGGAGGCATCGCTGTCGTCGATATTCTTTATTCGTCGCCGCTTCTTTTTGCTACATATAAAAATATTTATTAAAAACCGCCATAGACGTAACTTAAAACATTTTTGTAAATGATAATAAATACATGTGGTTTAATATTTTTTATAACTAGTCAAATACATCTCGTATTACATCAGTAAAACTCCATGTCTATCTGTTCTTACTAAGCTAACCTAAATCTCCTTCTACCCTGATTTAGTTTTTTCAGTTACCACTCTCAAAATCATATCAGTGTATGGTAATATAGTTGATATTAATGGAACTTTCTTAGCGTACTCTGTGAAACCTCTATTTTACTATTACATAATTAAAATCCCTGTAAACTATTTTATTTCCTCATAGAAGTCCATTCAATAGAGATCAATAATTTCCATAGTCAGATGGTAAAGATAAAACGAGGAGTACAATCTTCATTGGAATCAACTCTAGCTTAAAAAAATATCTTAAAGGTATGTGAAGTCCACCAATACTATGTGGACTATAGCCTATTCTGAGAGAAGACCCCGCAGTAGGGCAGTAATGGGTTGATGATGATGGATCAACTCACCTGCCATCCGTCGAAGACGCGCCAGACGCATCACTATCGTTCGCCTTCTTCTTACGCTTGCTCTTGACCGGCTCGGAGCTCTCGTCGGAGTCCTCGAAGTCGCTCAACCGCACGTCGTGGTCCTTCCTGCGCGAAGACCCCGCCTCCGAGTCGGACGATATCGCGTGAGTTTTGCGACGACGAGACTTCACGCTGACGGCGCAATTATAAACGATATAATTACACAATTAAATTCTTAATCATATTTACTTGCTAAGCCCACGATTTACCACGAGGCCAGTTCTAGCCGAACTTCGTAATAAAAACGTAATGTAATTAGTTGCGTAAAAGTCAATCCATCGTCTACATATTAAGTTTCGAACCCATGATTTGGTTATCAAACGAAAAGGTTATCTAAAAAAGGATACGAAAAAAAAATGGCAGTTACTAAAAATGATTTAATTATTTTTTTAATTTATTAAAAAAGACTTAGAAAACCGCACAGTAACAGCAATGTCGAAAAAATGAACGAAAACTTACTTATCATCATCAGTGTCCTCTTTCTTGTATTCCTGAAATAACAAGAAATAGTTTAAACGAAGACAATATTCTCATCATTTTACGATATAACAGAAACATGAGCGGGCCATTAAACAGTGCCTTCGGCTAGGCTTCGGCTTCCCATATTTTAGTATCTCGCTTATAACATTATCCATTACAGATTGGCTACTAGGGTTTAATTATATTTATATCCTTACCCCTTTCTCGTCGTGAGATATGGACGTGTCGCTCTCCCCCAAGAGATCATCTTTAGCGAGATGACCGATGCCATCCCCATTGATGTCTGACAGCTTCACTCGTGGCATTTCTAAAGAAAAAATATAATTATAACTTAAAAATAAAATGTAACAGTAATTTAAGTTTTGTTGGAAATTTTCGGTCAATTTTAATGAACTACAGATAATTTCAGTAAGTTATGTTGCACGTCGAACACGTTTCATGTAAAAGGGCTCGACGTGCAACATTTCGTACAACAATTTCTTTCTTTCTTTCTTTCTTAAGGTGTCGAAAATATATATCTGTGCAATTTATCGGCGGGGAATAAAGGTCCTCCTATTTATAATTTTGCGGACTATTTGTGGCTTTTCTATTTTTTTCTAAAGCAAAAAAATTTCGCGTCCCCAAGTTGTTTTTAGGAACACAGGGACAAAGTAACTGAAAACTTGAATGTCTCGTTCAAAATGGGACATGTCCCACGGGTATCGTGACCATATGATCAATATACCAACCTTCCTGTTCGACATCAGCATTATCAGCGTGATCACTGCCAGAGAGCGAGGCAGCGTCGGAGCTGCTCTCCGCCTGGAGGAAGCCCTCGTTGCTAATGAGTCCGCCGGCCTTCGCCATCCTGAGCCTCCTGCTGGACCTCGTGCTTTGCGTATGGTCCGTCGACGTGGAGCGACGACGGTACGTCTTCTTCAGCGACTTGAGGTTAATCAGCCTGGGGTTTTCGAATGTTGGGAACAATAAGTTAAGCAATACATAAATATCCCTTTTTGACTTTTTTATTTGTGGACCACGAAAAAAACAGGTTTCTAGTCGGTGATTTTTTTGGTTTTTTCATAAAAGGGGTTAGCTTCTAACTCCCTTACGCCTCAATTTTACCTACCTATTGCTGAAAACCTGGATGTGATTGTAGCCGCACCCTCTAGATCGGCAGCTTACTAGTATAAACTAGTACATAAACCATGAGGCCAGTCAATAATGTGTGAGATATTCATGAAGAAATGTAGATATCAAAAATTATAAAAATGTAATATACTTATATATTTTTTGTCAAATCTTTCGCACCTTATAGGACCTTTATGGGATGATTTGAAATATCCCTTCTTATCTACAAATTACAAGGAACTCCTATGCAATATTTAATGCTTGAAATCCACTAATTTAAACTGTAATCTAATCTGACGGTGTTAGTAAGTGGATGTAAGTTTAATAATAAAATTTAATAAACATATTACATGTAATAAACATATTACAAGCATACAATACCTACGTATCTACTTCTAACAATCTTATCAAATAAGCCTGTCAACCACAGCTACTTCTTATGAATAAGTCATCATCTTCCTGTAATTATTTAATAATTAGATACAATTTATTTGCATTACACCACTTATATAACTATGTATGAAACTAGTTCCTTCCATAAAAGTGTAGCTCTGTTGTATTTACTTAATATTTTTATATCGCGAGGTAGTAATGTATCTTGTCTTGTCTCGGGATCAGAATAGAGCAAGGTATCCTCTGCCTGTCGTAAGAGGAGACTATAAGGAGACTTCCGGGATCGCGGGCGGCAAGAATAGGAAGTCGAACCACCCCACCATCGACTACGAGAAGATCCAGGTTATGTGAGGAGAAATAAAAGATAATAATGCATCTGTGTCAATGTTAATCTACATATATTTAAATTAATAGTGAGAGTTTATACATGTATCAACAATTATATACATTTCAATAACTATGAATGCCACATACTTGAATTTGATTTATTTGATTATTATAGTTATTAATCTGGAATATAGGATGTACTTGATAAGATGTAGGAAATTGATGTTTGAAATTGGAAATATTTACATTTTTTTTCAATGTTTAATAGTTTTATTAAACATGCGTATTCCCACCACACCACACCATGCCACCAGTACCACACACTTTTTATATAGTAAGTAGCAATCGAGAATGTAGACCATCTGATGGTCACTGCCTCCAATTGATATTTATAACCAACTCTATATAGAACAGGACATCTACATGGAGCTAAACACAGATGTGTTCTTACTTCTTATGACTTAGGATGATCGCCCCATGTATTATTCAGCTACTGAAATTCAATACTAAGATACTTCAAGAGACACCTCTTGCAATATCTTAGTCACTTTGTGGCTCTACTGTGGCAGGCCACATCTTTCTCCATATTCAAGATATCAGACCAGATTTTATTCTTCGTTAGTTACCTACAACTAATAATTTTAGATTTATGATGATGAATGTGATTAACATAAGAAAGTTTGTATGTATACTATTTAACTTAGTAAATTATATATATTACTCGTATCTTCTCAAGGTTTTAAATATTAGAGTAAGTAATATGAAATTTAGTATTACTCCTCAATGCAAAGATGAAGGTTACATTCCCTATATGATTCGAAATTTTAACTTGAATTTTAACCCAATGTTTTAGTCATTTATTTACAAGTTTGCATAAATGTACTCTTGGACTTTATATAAAATATTTACCCATTAATTTCTTTATCATGTGCATCCGGGATATCTGAATTTTGGCTGCAGCTACCACCTGGTGTAGCTCTTGAGCGGCCAATCTGGAAATTATTTTATTTCTTGGTTTTATTCAGATTTCAGAAGAACTATCATACTAACATGAATTAGTTGTTCTTTTATTATTACTTTACTCAAATACCCTTTCCCTTATGTTGTTCTATTCAATAAATAAATAATAAAAATGGAAATACAATAAAAATACTTATTACTTAATATTCTTTAATGTCATAAATGTTGCTAATGAATATTCATTTAGTAACAGGTTCAAGCTTAGTCTAATAGTAAAATGTATATTTGTAATATTGCACTTAATAAATCGATAGTGAAATTAATACAACACTCAATAGTCAAGCAAAAATGCATTATTTATAATATGGCTTTATATAATAAATCTTAAGATATTTAAATCCTAACCTTTTTCTTACTGGAAACATCACTGATACTCCCACAAGTTCTCTCTTTGCTACTTGTATCTTTTGAGTCACTGTCTGACTGTTCTTTTTTGATGGAATTTGATTTAGTGACATCTAAATCAGAGGATGGTTCAGAATCACTTGAATCTTGTTTGGTTTCAGATCCTTCTACATTATCATGGCCTAATTCAGACGATTTTTTCCCATCATTAGTCTTGCCCTCTTCATCGGACGAGATACCCTTTAATAGAGAGGTCTTAATTTCCTTCAAGATATTCTTTAGCTGCTCATCATCTGTGTCTGAGCTTGAAGAGTAGGTAAGCAACATTTTCTTAGCATACATACTTTCCATTATATGTTTTCTCTTAGACTGAGGTGGTGAATCATCACTAGACTTTTTTCTTTTTTTGGGTGTTTTAGTATGATCATCAGAGGAATCTTTGAGAAGACTGGATTTTACTATTTCAGTTTCCAAATTACTATGAGTTCGGGACTGTTTTTTTTTACGTTCCAATAGTTGAACATCTTCTTGTGAGTCTGTGCCTGTCTCTTTGTTAGGATCTTCCTCAGGATGTTCAGATTTATCTCTGTTTTCAGTTTCACAGTCAGATTCTTTGAGGAGATCATTTTTAATTATGTCTGGATCTTCTTGGACTTTATCATTGTTCTGTTCAATTTTGGAGTTATCTGAGAGAACCGGATCACTTCTTTTTTCCTGATCACATGAAGTCTTATCCTGATTTTCATCACAGTCTGAACCATTAAGGAGATAGTTTTTTATTTGATCAGTTAGTCCTTTCTCGCCAATTTGTGATTCAGTTTCTGACTCCTCAAGCAGTGAGTTTTTTAATGTATTGGTGCCTGGTAATGTATCTCTCTCACCCCCTCCCTCAGACTGTTTTAATTTATCATTTTCATTATTTGCATTTTGGGATTCGTCTGAATCCGCAAGTAAGGAGGTTTTTACTGTATTTGACTCGTCTTCCTCTTTCTCACTATGAGATTCAGAGGCAGACCCGTTGAGAAGTGACTGTTTAACTTTGTCTTCATTATGTGAGTTTACTGAATCTCTTTGAGCATTTGCTTTTAATTTCATTTCATGTAACTTTTTAGATCTTCTGTCTGACTTACACAAATATGAAGCCCTATCTTTTTTATTTCTTTTCTCTGTTGATTTATTATCAAGTATTTCTGTATCAGATTCATTATTCTTAGATAGTTTCGGTTTTTCTTTATTTTCCTGTGCTCTGTGACTAGAATCTGATACATCCTTTAAGTTTTTTGATGTTTCTTCTTGTTTTTCTGTTGTTGTTGTTTCACAATCTGACTCAACAGATCCAACACTTTTTACTTGTTTATCTTCTTCACCTGTTTTGTTAGTTCTTGTGGAACTATCAGCTTGATTGTTTAAGGAACTTTTAAAGTTTTGTGCTTCTTTCACCTTTTTACTATATATTTCTGTGCAATCTGATTCATTATGTGCATCCATATTTTCTGGTTCGCTATCTGAATTATTCTTCTCAGTGTTTGGCAATTTTTTGTGTTCTTTGTTTTGTACCTCATTGCTTTTTTCCAGTTCACAAATATTTGTAACACATTCTAATTCATTAATTGTAGAGATTTTTGAATCATTGCTTGGTTTTTCACGTTCCATTTCAATTGGTGCAGCATTTGTTATTGCATCTGTGTCATCTTGTATTTTATCTAATTCATTAATTAACATGTTGTTACTGGTACTTTGTTGAATCTCGTCATCACGTTGCGACCCCTCATCTTTGTTGTTCTGAAATTCATCAAGAGAATCATTAACAGGGCAGTTTTTTGACTGTCTTTTTTCATTTATTACTTCATTCATTAGTTCATTTTTATCCTTACCACCTTCTGTTAACTCGCGAAGGCATTCCTCAATGGTTTTATCTCGTTTTTGGGTACTTGTTTCTACATCAGAATCATGATTACTATTGGTCTTTTCACATTCATTTTTATTATTACGACAAGATACAATGACATCAGAGTCAGAATCGTCAAGCAATGCATTTTTAGCTAGGTCTATATTTTCTAAGTCTATATTTTCCTCATTACTAGCAGTATTACTAATTTTCCTCCTCTTAGATCTAGGTTCTAAGTTATTACTTCCATCATCACTTTTTTCCTTATCAGAGCTTATAATTTCACATAAAACAGTACCAAATTGAGTAATTCTTCTCAAATTGAAATTTTCTAAAAGTGTAGGTGTAACTTTAGGTAATCTTGTTATATTTATTTTGAACTTTTTAGGTTTAAAATTTTTAACTTCTTTTCTTTTACGTGCCCAGTATGTATAATCTTCTTCTTCATCCGACGAGTCGAATATCTTTAGCCTTTTATATTTCGCATCTGATTTTGAATTCCTCTCTTTTCTCCTTTCACTTTGTTTGTCTCTTTTCTTACTTCTTGGCGATTTAATTATATCAGTTTTCAGATTTTTAACATTTTCTGGTTTAAGTAGCTTACTGATACTTACACATTTAATCATTGGTTTCACTGTTGGGACCTCACTCTCAATTTTTGTAGAATCTGAATTATTTTGATACTCATTTGTACTTACAGATGATTCCTCATTATTCGCACCTTTTGTGTGAGGCTGGCCAGAAGTTTCAGTTTCTGACACCCCGGGTTCATTGCCATCCTCCACTCTTGTTGCAATATTTGTATTTTTTTCACACTCTTTTTCATTTACAAATGATTCATCACTAATATTAATATTTTCGTTTTCAACTTTTTTGCTGATGTTGTCTTCATCACCACTTTTAGAACTATCATCAATGACTTTTAGTTTCTTAATTTTTTTTCTCTTATCCTTTTTTTTCTTTTTATGTTCAGTTTCAGAATCACTATGGTCTCCATCTTTTTTATTATTGCTTTCGTAGGCAGGTGGAGCGGATTGTGTAATTCTTTTTTCAGTATCCTTTTCCATATCCAGCTCCTCTAAATCACTATTATTTTTATCATCATTCTTCTTCAAACTTTCCGTATCATCAGTAATTTCACAGATCTGCATAGGCTCTATTGTAGAAGAGTCATCCAGTGTTATATGACTAGCGTCAAAAATATTCTCTTCCACAGGTTCACTAGCCCTCAACTGGCCTAAGTCCTCAATCCCCGAATTAAAATATTCAGCTGCATTAGCCATTGACTCCCTTTTCTTTCTTTTTCTCAATCGATACAATTTGCAGTTGTGAAACACTGGGTACTTCTCTAACATACTCATAGTCATAGATGTAGACACAACCTTTACAGATGTGTAGTGCCCCAATGAAATCTTTTCGCGTATTTTTAGTCTACGCGACTCGTACGTGAAGTATTCGAATTTTACTTCAGTTTCAGTGTTATCTTGGGTCCTTGACGGCAGATCGTATGAAGAACTCGATTTCTCCATTTGTAACAATAAATTTTTGACGCCGGTTTCGACATTTTCAATTGACTTTTTTGACAGTTCACAAATAAGAAGCACCTTATCCACCGCCTTTTGTATGGCGTGACTGTTCTTCAACTTGTCTTTGCGTATTCGTTTCTCTCGCAAATTTTCGGAACGAATGCGTATATTTGTGCCGAGCTTCGACAAATATTCCATAGCCTCACTCAGGACATCGCAAATAGGCATCGAGTCCGCCATTTCATGCAAAGGTGTAATCTATTTACATTCACAAATCAATAGCATCTCTTCCGAGTAGAATACAAACAACGCGTGAAATAAACACACACTGACTTCATTGAAATAAAATACAGAACTATTTTAACACAAAATATATCACGCAATACGAAATACAGGATTTTACGAAAAAATACTGGAAATAAAAACCACAGAGTACAAAAATTGCAATTATGTTTTTAAAATGCGAGCAGTAGATTGACGTACAGCCAATCGCCGAAGTTCAAATAAGTAAAAGTTAATGAATAAGCACTTTATAATTAGAAATATTAAAACATTTTTATATTTATATGATAAAATATATAATTCCAACGTAAAACTGTATAAAACATTTTTTTAGTTAAGTATTCGTTTCCATTTGTAGGTTCGCGTCGCGATACCCTGGGGAGAACGGAACGTATTCGACGGCCCGCTCAATTTGGTCGGGTTATACGAATCACTATACATACACAAATATAGTACAAAATAGCGGCAATAGTATACATACAAACTGTAATATACGACGATACATGCATAATTTCTTACTATTTTCTTGTAACATAAACTTATGAAACACAGTAACTAGCTGTATTGTTTACAATTCAGAAAGTAGTTGTCATTAGAGTGAAACTATCACTTTATAGCAAAACAAAAAATATCGAGGTACCAATTTTTTGTACTTACCTTTCATGTAAATGGCTGAACTGGCGTTTTGCGGGATTCTATTGAAGAAAATGGCCTTAACTATGATTATTACACATTATTGTACATTACAGTACAGAATAGATGTTAAATCATATACATATTCCACTGATATACCGAAAAATCGGCGAAATAAGCAAGGTAGGTAAACTATCCAAAACAGTCGTGAAAAAGGACCATAGACACATAGAATGGTGCAAAGGCAAAGCGCCCTGTGTGAAAATATTTCTTCGGCGCAATAACGATCCGCTTTTCTGATAATGAATAATAAATAAAGAATAATGAGAGATACATCCATGCTTAGATTTTACAATGTATTTTGGATAAAAAGTATCTTATTTTATTGTTAGAAGAAATAAATTTATAATGCAACTAAATTAATGAATTCTTATAAGAAATAAACTTATTACTCGTGTATTTTGTAAATATAAATATAAAATGATCAATATTCTTAAAAAAAAATGTTCAAAACCTGTAACATGCAAATGAAAAATTGTAACAATGATGTTTTTACCACAATCACCTCAAAACTGAATTTTATTTTTAAAATTATACTGCGACCAAATGTTATTATAACGATAAATAATCTCCAACAAGTTTTTGATTTTGAATCAAATTAAATGATTTAGAAAATCGAATGTTAAAGTAATAAGTAGATATTTTGCATCAACTATATTATTGGGCATCTATATATTATCTAAATGTAATACGGACCGTCACAAAAGAAAATAAGTGACAATGACATTTCTATTTTACTGACGTTACTTTTTTTATGAGTGACATTTTCGAAATACGATTTGCAGGAGCGATTGTGTAACAAAAAACAACAATGTTATTACGAGCAGCGAGACTTGGTCATACTAGGATTTTAACTAGATTTTTAAGTGAAGGAACTAGCTCTAGTCAAGGTTCCAGCGCTTCGGCACCGCCGCCTTCATCTGTTAACGCTAATGTTCCTGGTTTGAGTAGCGCCGTGATACATCCAGTTTCTGAACCAGTTGGGCCAGGAGTCGATCCTCAAAAAAGTGGCGCTTACAAAGTCCCAGAGTACTTCTGCTACGATAACATGAGCTACTTCGAGGCTGAGATAGAGATGGCAAAGTTCCGTTGTCCCCAACCTTCGGCACTGAAGAAATAGTAAATTTGAACCAATGTAAAATTTAGTTACATATAGATAATTGTTATTAAACCTTATTTATATCATAAATGTGAAGTTTTATTAAACACTAATGTAGTGAATATTCTTGATTGTTAGCTTCCCCATTGAAATTATTAGTGTATAAATTCTATTGTTCCTTTGAATGAATAGTAATAAAATCAATTCTATTATACAAATTAAATGTGTTTGAATTTTTACTATTAAATTGTTTACCATACTGGTCCATGGTTGGAACTAGTCACCATAATAAATAATTGATATTCATTTAAAACTATATTTCATGGACCAGTTTTTAATTCCATACATTCTGGCGGCACCACCGCCACACCTATTTCAACCTAATAAGAAGGTGGTAGAACCCTTTGAGATTCGATTCTGGCGGCACCACCGCTACACCTATTTCCACCTTATAACAGCAGTGTTAGGTGCTGTTGTGTTCCGGTTTGAAGGGTATGGTAAGGGAGACATATTTTTCCGAGGCGTTTCAGCTTAGCCCTCAGGGGTAGCGGCTCATCTGTGGCCGACCTCAGGTAAGAATATCTAATCCTATCTGGGGTTGTTTATAGATGTCCATGGGTGGTAGTAGCCACTTACCATCAGGTGGACTGCATGCTTGTCTCCTACTCCTATATTATAAAAAAAACTAGTGAGACAAAAATAATTTGTGTCCATCTTATTGTCATCTGTGATCAGTCTGTCAACTATAAACAGATGTGTTGTGAGTCTTGTGCCATATATAGAGAAACTATACTATGGAATTAAATTTGGTATGGAAATACTACTTTCATTGCTTTTGAAATTTATATTTAACTCAGTACATAGTTAGTCGACTTGTTAAAAACTTTTTATAACAGTATTTTTGCTATTGATGTATTTGAAATATGTCTCACTAATCTCATTAACTTCTAATAATTTTTAATCTTTCATAATAATCCTTAATCATTATCTACACTAATATTATAAAGAGGAAAACTTTGTTTGTTTGTTTGGTTCTAATGAATAGGCTCAAAAACTACAGGACCGATTTTAAAAATTCTTTCACCATTTGTAAGCTACATTATCCATAAGTAACATAGGCTATATTTTATATGAAATATATTTGATAAATAGATTTTGAGGCAGTACAAAGTTTTCCAGGTCAGCTAGTATAAGCATACATAGGTTATTTGAAGTCAGGGTGACACTCCTGATAATAAAAGACATTATAATTTCTGACTATATATTTGAACCACCTGATTCCATACATACTATATTCCTACAACTAATTAACATAAAATGCAACATGAATAAGAAATTGCAATTGCATAGCTTTACAGTTATTAAAATGCATTTAGAACAAACAGTCATTAAACAGCTACAGAAGCAGCGCCACTAATTATCAGAGCTTCTTCATCGGAGGAAAGAGTGGCTTCCGATTCTGCAGCATCAACCCACTCTTCCTCGGCCTCATGTTACTTCTTCTTTGTGAGTTTCTCTGACAAGTCGTCAAAGGTGGGGTCTTGGAGATTGATCATCAAGCTGTTGCCAGGAAGGAACACTCTGTTTTGTGACTGTGCAATCATTCTAGAAATGCTCTGAGCAGCTCTGATTTTCCTCAACTTCAGGTAACCAGGGTTCATGCCCATGGCTTTACCCAACATCTCAGCCGCCTCAGCCTCACCCTCAGCTTGGACAATCTTCTGTTGACGCTCCTGCTTAGCTCTTTCAACCACGAAAGCAGCACGCTGAGCCTCTTGTTGTGCAACCTGCTTGGCTTCAACGGCAGCAGTGTATTCCTTACCAAAACTAAGCTCCGTAAGGGACACATCATCCAAGATAATGTTGAAGTCAGCGGCGCGGTCCACCAGCTCCCTTCTGATCAGAAGGGACACTTGTTGACGCTGAGTAATTAGCTGGGAGGCGTTAAATTTCGCAACAACAGACTTGAGCACCTCATTGCAAATAGATGGCAATACTTTTTCATCGTAGTCGGTACCCAATTGTCTGTACATATTAGGTAAATGGGCAGAGTCAGGCCGGGAAAGTACTCTCAAAGAAATATTCACCATTTGCAAGTCTTTGGAGCCAGTAGGAGATGAAATCTTACGGGGTCGCGACCTAATGTCGTATATGATCGGATATTGGAACCAGGGGATTCGGAAATGGAGCCCTTCGGTCATCACATGCTGTTGAACTCCTCCTATCCTATTGAACATAATAGCACGATGACCACCCTCGACGGTAAACAGCGATTTTGATATTCCGTAAGCGGCCGCGCCGACGACGGCTACTACTTTCAAGCCGATGCCCAGACCAGGTGGGCCACCTTTCGCAAATTTACCCGCCATATCATTTAACTTACTTTGTGCCATCTTTTAGAATCGATGTAGTTCACAAACTATAAAAAACAATAAGTAAATTAGAAAAATTTTAGATAACCTATCCGGCGAAAAACTAAAATTGTGCAATGGTGAATGAATGACTATAGACAAAAGAGCATATAATGTAGTTAAAATTCGCCCTATGGCTGAGGCTTTATAGAACAATGAATGAATGAAAAATTAATTCTCATACTCCAAAAATGTAATATTTTTAGTGAAAACACTATAAAATAACAAAGTTTAACTTTGAAAAAACAAAACATTTTTTTACAAAATTTTGACCAGCTGCTTGGCTGGTAAAATATTCATAATGGCATTTTTCTATCATTTATCACATCATAGACAAATATATAAGTTTTATTTTCTCTTTTGCGAGTACAGTTCACTTCAGTTCAGTACACAGATTAAAAAATAATCTGAAGAAAATGTCTGTTTTGTGTTTTTTAAGATAAAGAAAGGAATAAGTGAATAACATATTGATTTGAAAGTTTCTTAGAACATTTCTTCGTTTGTTGTTGATAATAGTACTTTTATACATTATTATTGAAGTTTAAAGACAAATTAATTGTTAAAATATCGTCGTTTGAACTCATACAATGGATTCATGTCTCGGTGTAGAAGTAGATCTGGACAAAGCTTTATCTAAATTTGCTGACTTAAATGAGAATACAAATAAAGTTTTAGAAGATATAATCGCTCAGGTTGAAGAATTGCAAACGGAAATCTCTAAACGTAAGTACCTGGTATTGTTTTGTTTGATATGTCCTATCATGTACTATGTATGTACGCATTTTAGGACAATGAGTATACATTCTTAATTTTCAGTAAATAAGTAGTCGTTTATATGCGGCAATGTAAATGTTTCTACGTTTGCAAGCCTGCAAGACGTTTATGAACAAATTTCTGATAATCTGATTTCACTTGCATGACTTTCACTTTTTACAGTATATTAATTGCATACCACCTGTGTCCCTAACAGTATTCATATTCGGCGATATTTTGTTCTCGAATACACTGTTTCATACCGAAATCCATTTAAAATTAAAAAAAAAAACGACTATTAAATATTTATTTATGAATTTATTTCTTAAATGTTATCTATTTACCATAATAAACTGTTCCATATAGGTAGAATTAAATTGACCTCGTATTTATTTAGAAAATTTATAAATAACTCTAGTTTTATTGTGTGTGATAACACGAATGACCTTACAGGAATATATATTTTTATGACTTGTTTTTATTTTTGTTTATGTACCTAATTACTTTTATACATAAGTGACCTTTACATTTGCATCTGTTTATATAATATTAGTATAGGTTAGAGTATATGAAAAGGTTACAAATAGATATAACAAAATTGCTGAGGTTACAATGACCTTTGGCAAAGTACCCAAAATAAATTGACTGCATGTTTTCCTCTTAGTATATTAAGTGAATCATACTCATGGTATGATGTGGTTCATATAAAGGTAGTTCTGAACTGAACATAAATTACACATTGTACATATGTCTATAGGCATAATAGGGCACTATAAGATAGATCTCTCTTAGGATCTGAGGGTCGAGGTATATATAAACCAAAAAGTTGTAATGCAGCTTATTAGCATCACCTCTGCCCTCAAATATTAATAGAGATTTATCATTTTAAAAACTAATATAGCTTTGTTTATAATAAACATGCTTACAATTATGTAAACGTCCCATTTTTAGTTCTTTCTGCTTTCTATAGAATTTCCATCTCAAGGCCTATTACATGTTGATTCATTTTCAATTAAATTTTAAGAAGTGAATGATATGGATTTCATTCAAATAAATTTTTACTTAGCAGCTACACCATGCAGTTTTATTATATTTTATTTATTATTATTACCAGTTCTATAAAAAATTAAACTTGTTGAAATATGTTTTCAGAGCCTGAAGATGCACCACTCATGCACTTACAAGCCATCGCGGCAATGGACATGGCTGCTATGGTCAAGCAAACAGTATTTCAAATGTCCACAGGTAACTCTATTAACCCATAATAACCTAGTGCATAAGAAAGTTATTATGTAAATTTTTGAAATATCACTTAGGGTTACAGATATGCTAAGACAAATTCACTATTATTAATGTTAAAAAAAATGTCAGAGTGAAAAAAAATCAAACTGAAGAATACTTTAAAATCTTGAGACACTTTTTATTTAGATAATATTATTATTAAACAGTTTGTATTGTAAGATATGAGTAAGGTTAAATGAATAAAGATAATATGAAAAATATGTTATACAAGATGGAATACTTCTATTACTTTTTCAAAAATTGTCAAACCTTTTTTTATTTTATGTTCTTAATTTATCTAACATGCTAATAAATTACACTTTATTACTTTAAAATTAATTTTTATTTTTTTAAATATAATAATGTTGATTGCAAAGGTTCCAAAGTGAAATATTTTATTTACTTCTATCCAGAGCACCGTGAACTCCACGCGACAGTGTCACGCGTGGGCAAGTCCATCGACAGGCACTTCGTAGTGGACTACGCGTCGGTGGCGCCCAAGGCGGAGTCGTTCTGCTCGGACACCAACAGACCCATCATGGAGCAAGCCATCGCGCAACATTTGTATAGACAGGTTTGTTCTTTCACATTTAATATGTGGAAATAAAATATTGTTGAGATCTAGATTATAGTAATATGAAGTTTTATCCCTTACTTGTTTTTTTAACGTTATAGATGAGGAATTTGGGGAAAACTATGAGATTGAATTTTTGAAAATATTAAAATGAAATTGAATTCATAAAAATTGCAATTGTATTCTGATAAACTATTGTAGACTTTGAAGAAAAAAATATTATTTAGGTATTATATGATACATTATCATGTTGTATCAGTTTATATGTTTCTATACTATTTTATACACTTCTATAATCTACATGTTATGTATATACACACTCATTAATTGTTTTTTTTTCATACATAAATTGGTACACATACCTTATTTCATAAAAATAATACCCAATGCAACTATTTATTTATAGTTCTTAGTTGTCACAGTGGTAGATTAAGGCATCTCTCCTCATTTTGCGAGGGAGTCCTGTGTTCAATGGTGGGACGGTAATCGTTTACTGTCGATTATGACGTACATATATTTATGTCACCCGCAGGGTCTGGAGGAGGTGGGCGACGCGCTGGTGAGCGAGGCGCGCATCCCGCCGGTGGAGCGCACGTGCACGTTCGCGCAGCTGCAGCGCTGCGCCGCCGCGCTGGCCGCGGGCGAGCCGGCCGCCGCGCTGCAGTGGGCGGAGTCGCGCGCGCAGGAGCTGCTGCACTCGCCGCTGCCCTTCACGCTGCACCGCATGCAGGCGCTCAAGGTACGTTAACATATGATTTGGTTGAACGTTAACATATGTTTGGCTTAAAATTTGGAGTGTAATTTTTTGTAACAATAATAAAATGTTTGGTCTACTAAATATTATGCAAAGCGCAAACATACTAATTATTTATTAATTAAAATATTTACAAAGTATCGGGATTTGATCGTCAATCAGCCAAAAAAGTAAATTATTCATTTAGTATATACACTTTTGTATAACTGGGGACCTGCAGACTATCTTTGGCCCACTTTAGCTCAAAATGCAACCTGCAGGACTTTAGCCAGGGACAAAATTTCTAACATGGAAACCTGTGATAAAATTAAGATGGCAAATGGAACCTCCAGTTCATGTTTGCATTAACATCCTGAAATTAAGCGATGAATTTTCAAATGTTACTCATTTAGACCTGATTCAGATTGCAATTTACGTGTAGCACATTACTAGGTTAAATAATATTAACATCTTTATTCTTTGTCGTTCGCCAGTTGGGTCGCGAGCGCGGCGTGCGCGCTGCGATCGAGTACGCGCGCGCGGTGTTTCCGGCGCACGCGGCGCGCCACGAGCGGCAGCTGCAGGCCGCCGTGTGCGCGCTGGCCTGGTGCACGCCGCGCGCGCCGCCCGCGCCGCCGCACTACCGCCACCTGCTGGACCTCCGCGCGCTCGGTACGTACCGCCAGTACCGGCCGCGCACGAGCGGCAGCTGCAGGCCGCCGTGTGCGCGCTGGCCTGGTGCACGCCGCGCGCGCCGCCCGCGCCGCCGCACTACCGCCACCTGCTGGACCTCCGCGCGCTCGGTACGTACCGCCAGTACCGGCCGCGCACGAGCGGCAGCTGCAGGCCGCCGTGTGCGCGCTGGCCTGGTGCACGCCGCGCGCGCCGCCCGCGCCGCCGCACTACCGCCACCTGCTGGACCTCCGCGCGCTCGGTACGTACCGCCAGTACCGGCCGCGCACGAGCGGCAGCTGCAGGCCGCCGTGTGCGCGCTGGCCTGGTGCACGCCGCGCGCGCCGCCCGCGCCGCCGCACTACCGCCACCTGCTGGACCTCCGCGCGCTCGGTACGTACCGCCAGTACCGGCCGCGCACGAGCGGCAGCTGCAGGCCGCCGTGTGCGCGCTGGCCTGGTGCACGCCGCGCGCGCCGCCCGCGCCGCCGCACTACCGCCACCTGCTGGACCTCCGCGCGCTCGGTACGTACCGCCAGTACCGGCCGCGCACGAGCGGCAGCTGCAGGCCGCCGTGTGCGCGCTGGCCTGGTGCACGCCGCGCGCGCCGCCCGCGCCGCCGCACTACCGCCACCTGCTGGACCTCCGCGCGCTCGGTACGTACCGCCAGTACCGGCCGCGCACGAGCGGCAGCTGCAGGCCGCCGTGTGCGCGCTGGCCTGGTGCACGCCGCGCGCGCCGCCCGCGCCGCCGCACTACCGCCACCTGCTGGACCTCCGCGCGCTCGGTACGTACCGCCAGTACCGGCCGCGCACGAGCGGCAGCTGCAGGCCGCCGTGTGCGCGCTGGCCTGGTGCACGCCGCGCGCGCCGCCCGCGCCGCCGCACTACCGCCACCTGCTGGACCTCCGCGCGCTCGGTACGTACCGCCAGTACCGGCCGCGCACGAGCGGCAGCTGCAGGCCGCCGTGTGCGCGCTGGCCTGGTGCACGCCGCGCGCGCCGCCTGCGCCGCCGCACTACCGCCACCTGCTGGACCTCCGCGCGCTCGGTACGTACTGCTTCGCTTTGTACCACAGCGCACCGCCTCGTACCGCTTCGAACTTGGTTTATCCGGCCCGCTCCGCATCGTACCGCCTTGAGCTGCCGGTCGTGTCGCCTCACAAGCGATAGTTGTAGGCCGTCACATGCACGCTGGTCCACGTAACGGTAAGTAACATAAAGGATTCAATCTGAAGTCAGGTGCGTTTCCAGTCTTCAGTACAAAGACGGTCGCCAAATAATTAAGTCACCCTACATCCTTATCCACTTATCGAAATGAATTGCCACAACTATTTCTACAATCTACTTGAAACAGAAACAGTTGTGGCAGCGTTATTTCGCAGGTCGAACGAAATTGGTATATTCCGCGCCAAACTGCTAGTCCGCTCTGAAGTTGTTGTAAGCAGGTGTAGGCATACTGTTTGTTATAGCGACGCGATTCATTTTGTTTCATACATACTCATATTGTGACATACATTGTATAATTTTTTTTGCGAAAATTTTACTAATAATAACTTACAAGAACATGTAACATTTCAGGTGCGGAAGCAGCGGAGGTGTTCGTCCGCGAGGCGTGTGCCCTGTTACGCCTAGCGCCGCTGTCCCCGCTCGCGGGCGCGGTGGTGGCGGGCGCGCGCGTGCTGCCCGCGCTGCACGACATCCGCGCGAAGATGTCGCACCCGCACGTCATCGCCGCCTGGTCGGACGACGAGCTGCCGCTGGAGGTGCGTGCGTGCGTGTGTGCGTGTGTGTGTGTGTGTGTGTGTGTGTGTGTGTGTGTGTGTGTGCTCGGGGTCTGGGTGTTGCAGTTGATACTTGAATACCATGGTTGCCAAGACGTTTCTACCCGTGTATTATTCATCCCATACAATGAAAGCCATATAATTAAACATTACTATTCCATAGTCGTTCGTAATCCTTCTCATTCTGAGAGTAGACCCATACCCAGCAGTGGGACAATAATGGGTTGATGATGATGATGATGATTTCATAGTCGTACATCTCTTCTGATAAGTGGACACTGAGGTCAAATATTGGATGAATAATTGTTGTATTTGTTGTGTCACCGACACTGATATCAATACTACTTAGTTCGCTAACGCACCACCACGTCCGGGACGAGAGTCGCACACAGCTAATTCACAACCGGCACTCACTTTATGACAGTAGTGACATACGATGAATGCACTTATGACAAATACTCGTCTACCCTCAAATTTAAGGAAATATAATTTTATTAAAAGTAGTTTCCGAAATTTTTTATTGGTACTTGCCTATTCAGATCAATATTTTACAATTTCTACTGTGCAGTAAAATGTCAAATGTTGATCTTTGAACAAAACAATATTCAGATTGCTTATTAATAAAGTTCGTGATACTGTACTCAGGTGGACCTCGGCGAGGACGGCGGCGGCTACCACTCGGTGTTCGCGTGCCCGATCCTGCGGCAACAGGCGTCGGAGCACAACCCGCCCATGCGCCTGCTCTGCGGACACGTCATCTCGCGGGACGCGCTCAACAAGCTCGCTATGGGCGTCAAGTTGGTGTTTTGTATACTTATATTAACGATAAGGCAGAGGGGGTACCTGATGGAGTGTAGCTTCCGACGCCCATGGATATTTGCAATACCAGAGAAGCGACTAATGCATGTTCTTATTACACCTATTTTGTAGAATCCCATGTCAGTTCACCAACATTTTCATACTCCAATGTAACTCTCCATTTTCTTATATTCTTATTCCCTTCAGTTACTCAATCCTGTAAAGCTACGTCAGTTCACCAACATTCTCATACTCCAATGTAACTCTCCTATTTTCTTACATTCTTATTCCCTTCAGTTACTCAATCCTGTAAAGCTACGTCAGTTCACCAACATTCTCATCATCATCATCATCATCAACCCATTAACGTCCCACTGCTGGGCAAGGGTCTCCTCTCATAATGAGAAGGATTAGGCCATAGTCCACCGCGCTGGCCAAGTGCGTATTGGTAGACTTCGCATACCTTTGAGATTTTTTATAAATCTCTCAGGTATGCAGGTTTCCTCACGATGTTTTCCTTCACCGTTTAAGCAAGTGATAATTAATTTCTAATACGCACATAATTTTGAAAAATCAGAGGTGCGTGCCTGGGATTTGAACCTCGGACCCCTCGATCGAGAAGCCGCGTTTCTTAACCACTAGGCTATCACTGCTCCTAACATTCTCATACTCCAATGTAACTCTCTTATTTTCTTACATTCTTATTCCCTTCAGTTACTCAATCCTTCAAAGCTACATGTCATTCTCGTATCAGTTCATTATTTTGTAAATATGAATAATTCTCCCTCAATTTCTTTCAATACCTGTCATTATCTTACATAAGCGACATACCATACCAATAGCTCCATACCAATCTATTATTTTTTAATGTGGAGGGTGACGTCCCGTTAGTAGGTCTTTGTAGTAAGACAGGGAGGCTTATACCAAACATCTAAGCTGAGTCCTCTGCTACAGCAATGCACCTCTAATAAACTCGGAGAAATGATCATAAACGATTTGTATCATTTTACCTTTTTATGTAATCTGACTTACTACATACCTCACGTCTCTACAAAAAAATATAAATTGTTTTTAACACTTAATAAACTCACTTTATTAGCTTGTAATGAAAATAACAGTATATCCTAAAACAGACACTTTTTGTTACAGATTGAAATGCCCCTACTGCCCGATGGAACAGTCCCCGTCGGAGGCGAGACAAATATACTTCTCTTGAATCGGTTTCCACAAAAACGAGTTACGGATAACGGTAGAGTTAACAATAGTTGGACATTTCGTAATAGGACTCTGCGCTCGATGTTTTGGGCAACTGTACCGACGCATAGCTGTTGGTTAGAATGAAATTGGTCAAATATATTTGATCTTGTGAAGATGACTTTGGTATATATTGTACTTTTTTCGCAAAAAGGTCAATAAATCGGATCGAAGTATCATTTTTATAATTTTCTAGTCTGTTGTTGGTAGATGAAACTACTGTACTGATTTTATTCGGGTTTAAGTTGCGTAGCGATCGAATGGATACGTTCTGACGTCAGAAACTGTGATATTCTGACAACTGTTTTGTATGACAACATCGTACGCAATAGGCATTAGGTGAAATTATAGAAATGATACCTATTTCCCCTGTGGTTTAGCGCTAATAAACAATAATTTAGATTCCGTTACTTCAAGCCGTAATAATATTTAGACTACGTTTAGACTGTTTCCATTTGATGATTATCACATTTCAATTCTATAGATAATAGGGAATCAGATAGATATATTTAAATGACAACTGTTAGCTACTATTTTGTATACCATGTCATTAATATTCATTTTAAGGTGCATGAATTCTAACAAGTAGTAATTGGTAAATGATTTATATTTTTTTTTTGATCTCGGGGCATTATAATATAATATTGCGGAATTTGAATCTGTTTCGTAGATTCGAAAGCAATTATTTTAATGTCTCCAAAATTAAACGCACCCAAACTGGCATTTTTCTTTACACAGTTATCTATCTGATTTGGTTTTTCGGCTTGGTCTGCGTCATAACTTCAATCACAGAAAATATAATTATAATAATTAATTATAATTCACACACAATAAATACTATCTCGTCAATATAATATGCACGTCATGATTACGGGCCAAATCGCATTATAAGATATGAAATTAATGGCAGCGAATATTTCTTGAAAAATAATTATGCAATATTGAGAACATTGTTATTGTAAGTTAAAAATAGTAGGGATTTAATATAATTACGTTTATGGACTGTAGAACCACGCTTTTGTTCTTTTTTTTTAATAAAACGAATTTAATATAACGGTTGTTTGATTTTACCTGTAAACATAGACACTAAAAATAAAGGGAGACAAATTGCCTAAGGAGTTTTGGAGTAGCGGCCCTTTTTCTACTGCTACTGCTTTAGAGTAAAATAAACAAGTAAGTAAAATAAAATAAACAGTAAAGTAAAGTTACAATAAAAGCATAAATTATAAGAGGTGAACATTAAAACACTAGATGATTCTCGGTACATAATTTATTTAATGGATATGTACAAAGACAAAGATTTTAGGACAAATAAAAATTTGGCAATAATTCTCAACAATAGCAATAAAAAGTGTCGTTCAAAAGCCGGCGAAAATATTAACAACATTGATAATTTCTATACTTAAATATAGTTCGGACAGTAAAATATAACTAGTTATAGTAAACTGTGACATCACCTTTGTTTTTTAAACCACCATTTAATTTTAATAAGTTCAAACTTTTCCGTACGGAACGAATTTCATTTCCTGAATGTATTCAATCAATTTCATTATATGAATAAAAATTAAGGTGATGTCACAAACTTATCACAAAACGATGGTTTCAAACAAAAAACAAACTACCAAAAAATATGATTTTGTTCGAAATTTCTCGTTTCACAAATCGAGCACGACACAAAATCAACAGCGCACTAACCTAATTAAAAATAAATTAATTGATAAATTACTTTTGACGAAGTATGAGCCGCAACAATTTTAATATCATATCGATATAACTCTCTTAAAAACGTGTTTTATATACACAAACAACAGTAGTCTAGAACCCTCTCTATAATCCGACTTTTTGACTGTGCATTTGGAATTGAAAGAAAACAGTTATTATAGTCTGCATTATTATTTTTTTTGATATTTTTTTGGCAGGCGTCAATAATATTCTGTATGGTTAATAATTTTACGTTGTTCATAAAGGTATGTCTTAACATAATATGATGTTGCTGACGCTAGTATTGTTCAAATATTTACATTATATAGGTACACAGTAAAAAGTCAGGTTACATATAAGTTTATCATATAAACCGGGTTAAATTCAAGTGTTGTTCGTGCTTAGAAAACATTATTCAAAACATAGTACTTAAAATAAATCGCAATTTATCACACATAATATAATTATACACGTAGCATCTACCAGCAAAGTACTACAATTAGGTACTAATTATTGCTGAATTTCTCATCTAAATATCCTTATACCACCGAAAGAAAGGCTAGTGAGTCGCTCGGCCGAGGAAAAATGTTCACGTTTTTAACCCGTAATGTGTTTATACTTATAGTCATTTCATATCAATCATTTTCGAATAATTTTTAAATGTTATATTAAATATCTTTGTAAGTAATTCAATTTTTGCTTATTTTGAAGTAATTTTCCGTGAGCATTTTCCTCGATCGCATTATATCCTACAAGAAACAATATGAGTAAGATGGAAGACGCTCCTAAATACAGCAAAAACGTATGTATTTAATATTTAGCAATTAAATTACATTATTTATAATATCACTTAAAGCCTATACTACCTATGTGTTACATAACGTTATTGTTAGATAAATACATTTCATTACTGGTATATTTCATTTGGATTCGCTTGCTAACGGTATTAAGTGTTATATTTATATAATATTTGGCACACAGCGATATTTCCATTGCCTATAGTGATACGACATTTATAAAATTTAGAATATGGTATAAATATAGTGCAATATAGATTTTTAAATCGAATTATTCTAGCCGCAAATTTCCTTCTACACTATTTGAAGATATTTTTTTATACTTGAAAGCCTTTATACTTATGAAGATAACGATTATGTTATGGATAAAAATGTGCGTACATCTGATTGAGATATTTTTTACTTCGCTGTAAATCATAACTCATAACAGTAATTCTAGGCACATTTTTTTATAATTGGTGGAAGCGTGTAAATATAGTCCCCTCCCTTTCAAATCGATTTTACCACCGCATAAAGGCCTCCAGAATAGACTCAATTTAATTTAGAGTAATACAAGATACGACTGTAATTAAACATCAGAAATATGTTTAAATTAGCGAAATTTGCGGTCAGATTTATGTACACCGAAACAGCGACAAGCATTGACAATTATATCAAAATAAATACACAGAACAACGTATGATGATATTCTAGATGTATGCGTTCCGATAAACACAAGTTATTTTACTAATAAATAATATTGCTTCTTCACAAATCAGTCATTGTATCAGTCTAGTCAATGTTTCCTACAAATTTATTTATTTATTTATATTAAAACACACATCGAATGGATGACGCGATCGATGAAACTTGCAAACTATATTGTTTAAAACTGATGTTCAAATCACGAACAAATTAAAAATGATATTTTTGTACATATTGCATAATATGGCGTAATATGATAAAAATCAACAACAACAATACATATTTCCCTAAAAATATAACTAAATAATGTGAGTTCATGTGCGAACATTTAATTAATCTAATGGTGATACCATTTAAGAATTTATTTAATATTGAAATACGATCATCATAAAAATACTATGTAACTCCATTTTATGTATGAACAAGTTGTCGCGTCACGTGCTTTAATATAAAGGTACTACGTTAATTTCAATAAATAGTTGTCGTCCATATAAATATAGGCGATTGCGCTTAGATCACACTGTTATGAACACAAAAATAAAGCTACTTACTTACTATGCGTATATAATTCATGTCACGAATTTTGAGCTTCGATTCAGTTAAAAAGTTATATCTTTATGTGTGATTATGTGTCGCAACGTACGAGTGTTGAATTCCAACGTATAACACGGTAGAAGCATCGCAAACTTTGCTTCAATTGCATAGCGACTCGACTTGGATCGTATAGTTCGATGGGTAAGTGACGAATTTTACTTAGATTGTATAGGTCGATGGACAACTGAAGAACTTGACTTTGATTGTATAGCGCGATGAATTTGTGACAAAATAAGATATTTTATCTTCATCATACGCTGTCTCCAATACTGTAGCTCAGAGCTCAAGCTTCGTGATAGGAATTATAACGACAATTTATATTAAAGTTTTACATGTTTTATATTGTATCACCTGAACGCAAGGTACTTGATTAGAAAAAATATATATTTGATCGCCCTGTTTGCCAGCGCACACTTCAGATTCCATACACTTATATAATATGTGAACTACCGTATATTATGCCCTATTGCTCATTTAACAATATGTTCCATCAAATTTTGTATGTTACGGACACGAAGATATCCATGAAGCTACACAAATGATTACATTGGAACTTAAGTCTACTGTGTACAACATTACCGTCGTAATATATATTAAATAAATCTGTAATTTCTGCTCTATGGCAACACGGTCAGAGGTAATCTATATACTGGCAACAATCGGCATTGTTATGACAACCAGACGGAAATATAACACTTTATTCTTACAATAATAGTTTCTCTTACTAATATTAAATTACAATTTTTCAACTATTCATAAACCGGACAAAATCTAAATGCAGGAGTACCTATGCATCTATTTTTTGTTTATTTTTAAATAAAAATCCGTACTAAATATTATCACATCTATCACTATTAAGTTTCTACCATTGTGTTGACTGAACGATCAGAGGTTTACTGCAAGTTTATTAAGAGATATATGAGTAAGTTTTCACAAGACAATATTATAATATAATCACTGCACACACATACATTACATATTTAAATCTGATTATTCTACATAGTTTGAATTCCGATAAAACGAAGATCGTATTATATTTATGTGATGTCTAGGATAGACTCTGAAATTCGCGCTGAAATGTTGCCCCTTACACACATCACAATTGGCAACGAAGCAACTTTAGCCGTAGGTTTGACCGATATGCAAATTCTAAATATGTTGTTTATATTTTAAATATTAAGCGCCCACGTAGCTTACTTAGTTTATGTAAAAGTAACGCGTGTGGAGAGGCCCTAACTAACTAAACGAGTCTAACTATATACCGTGATATTTCATTACTAATTGAATAATTTAATATTATTTATCAATATATTATGAGACATGTGTATGTCATTGAAATCGTTTATTATATTGAACAATAATTGTCTTTATTGGACTAGAGAATGGTAAACTTTTCGTCTATGCATAGATACGTCTAGACAAGCCTAATAAAATATGTCGAGCTACAAATTTCCAATTCATAGATTAGCGTTCTACGAACTTATGGTCGACTATCACTGAAGACGGGGCTTTGCCCCCAAACAACAGGTTTTCTTAGAGAAAGACGTAAGAATAGTTTTATATTAGTTTATAACTTAGAAGTAGATATTATTAAACGAAAGTTTGAGCAGTACACACGGAAAGGAGGTATACTTGTACGTTAAAATAATGTTAACAAATTAGTAAAGTTCGTATTATTGTTGCGATTTTATTTTTTTGGTTTAGAATTAAGATAAAGATGTTGGAACGTAAGGGTAACGTTAAATATTGAATTTATTTTAATAGATAGACATAGAATAATTATACCCTAAAGTTTACTAGTACAGGATTAATAGGAAGACTTGCTTCAACTTTATGTCACTAGAACTTTAGAATTTCAATTTTCACTAGATTAGAGTAGGACATTTTAAAACCCTGGCGTACGATGTGTACACCCTCCAAATAAAATAAGAAGAAAATTTAAAAGTTTCAATGGAAAAACGAAAGATATTTTTGAACTAATACTCTTTCGTAATTAAAATACGAAATGTTCATTAATTGAAATATTCAATAATTTGCAATAAATAGTGTTTTATAACTTATAAAAGTTAAATCGTAATTTAAGACAAAATATTTTTTATTATGCTTACGTAACGTAACATCAGTAACGTTGACTAAAGAGTTATGTCGAAAACTGTGTGACACATTTGCGTAAGTCCAACGATGGTAAAATACAAGAAGTATATATAATTTATTAACATTTTGAAGTATGCTTGAGGTAAAATATTATACTAGTAGTATATTTTTAAGTATCCTTTGCCAAATGCCATTTTACACAGGTTGGTAGAAAAAGTATTTTATCGACGTAGAGCATTATAGGCGAATAATATAATTCCACCAAGTTGTATGTGCTCCTTCACAATTAGATAAAATATTTAGTCACATATTAGCATATTCAGAAAGACCCTAATAAACGGCAAAAAAGAAACATTTACATGCCGTTGTACCCAATAATATTACGTAGAAGTCAGATATCGAAACTTCCTAACGCAAAAAAAATCATTGGCACTTACGCAACATCACCGATCGGAAGTTGAAATCGCCAAACGCAAACGCGGTCGAAGGCACCGCAACGAAAGTCGAACGGCAATACGCAAATCAAACGCGTTTGAAGACGACGGCGAGGAGCCTCCGCGCGGGCGCCGCGGGCTAGCTGGCCGGTTGCGGCTGTTGCGGCGGTTGCGGCTGTTGCGGTTGCTGCGGTTGCAGGCCGGCGAGGTGCAGCAGGGCCTCAGCCGTGCGCCGCTCCTCGCCGCCGCTGTACGAGTGCTCGTCGCGCGCGCAACGCGATATCACCAGGTGGGCGGCTGGAGGCAGCTGTAAACGACGAAATTTTTAATGCCATTACATACCTATGTTTAAGGGATAAAATGTCATATTTGTATTTTGGTACTTGGGATAAAAGATAGCAGCATCTCTTTTGATGTCTAGATATTCTGTCGTGCCAGGAAAAAGGCTGGATCGGGCACTTTGCTTAGTTTGTAGCTGTCCCTGTAGATCCGAGAACAGAAAAGGGCTACGATATCCCCAGCCTGTTGTAAGAGGCGACTTCCGGGGTTGAGGACGGTAAGCGCGGGAGCTCGAACCGCCTGGTCAGCGACCCCGGGAAGGACAGCGATATGTGAGGACACATATCGCCGTGTACACTAAATAGTATGGCGAGCGTCATGCTCAACTGGAGCCCGACGGGGCAACGCGCTTAGAGTTCTGCTTGCGTGCCTTTGGATATCCCGAAGTCCTCAACGCAGCGTCAAAGACGGTGATCGGGAAGGTAACCTCAAAATGACGTTACCTGATCGAGCACAGCCGGGCCGTACTTCATCGCGAGCACGGTGGCCGCGGCGAGGTACTCGTCCGCGCCGGGCTCCGGGCGCGCGTCGGCCAGCCGCCGCGCGAGGTGCGGGAACAGCGCCGGGTCGGGCGCGTTCCGCTCGCGCGCGCCCGCCGGCTCCGCGTCCGTGCCCACCGCCACGTCCACGCTGACAGTCACCGGCGGCTCCGGTTCCACCTGCGGCATCGGCTGCCGGCCGAACGCCTGGAATTTCGGACGAGACGGTATCGTATAGATAGATGGAATAATATTATACACATACAACAAACGCATGTCATAATATGGGTTTCTGGACTAATTGTCAACTTCCGTTAACTTCCGTTTTATCAATGCGAACTTATGAATAAATTATTCTTTAATATATCATCGAATATTTGGCTTCAATTTCAAGTTATTTTCCCACGATGAACTAAATATTTTAATATTTGATTACTTTATGAAAAATTATGTAGCCATACAATTCTTGAGCAAGAGAAAGAAATAACAGTTACAAGACATAGATAGTACTTATTTTCGTGAGGATTATTTTACGTGTCAATTCTTAATTTATTAATAAGGAAAAAAATACGACAACTATAAAATAATTAAACAATAAATATAATCAAAAAATGTTCTTCTTGTATTCTAATTCAATTTCGAATTGCAATGCATACCTGTAATAACGTAGAACGATGCTGGGGATCAACTGTCCACAGGGATCCCTTGCCGAGTCCCGGTGCGGCGGCGACCTGCATTTAAACATAAATATAAAATTTACACTCTTCAAGGCTTTTATTATGACTTTATAGTTACAATCGTGTTTATATATGACACGATCCTAATTAGGAGTGAAAATCTATATATGGCCAGCATGAAACGTGCTGTTGAAACACCTTGTGAAAGTAACGAAAATAAATGTAAAATTAATAATTTATTCATTCAAAAGTAAATAAATGTACAAATAAATATTGAAATACCGACACGACATTATGTGCTTAATTAAAAATTAGCATAAATATGCAATTCAAAATCATTTGAATTCAGTGGTACTAGCACTATGTAATTTCAATTTTGTGCCACAAAATCTAACAGTACTTATTTTCTGTTTGATTCGGAGTGCCGTGATCAAACGGAGTTAAAAATCACGTTTATTTTATTTAAAAGTCGAATTACTTTATGTGTCCGATGTCACATGAGATCTATAAGTTGAGATCGGCGTTGCTGACAACTACCAAGATTAACAATTACACCAGTAAAATGTAGATGTGTTCTAGTTCTAGCTGACAATATACCCACTGTACCTTTCTTGCTCTTAACTTAGTCTTTACTAGTAGCAACTTTCCTATGATTACCGAGTAGTAGGAGTTAACAAATACCAACCTTGTGAAAACACTTGTTCAACGACAGATTATGCCTGACGCTGTTCTTCCAGCCCTGGGGCGCGTGCCTGAAGTACGGGAAGTGTCGCACTATCCACGCGTATATCTCCTTAACGGGCAGTGCGCGGGCGGGCGCCGCCTCTATGGCCATGAAGATGAGGCAGGAGAAGGAGTACGGCGGCTTGGTGTGCGCGGCGGGCGGTGAAGGAGGTGCCTTGACCGGCGTGCGGGGCGGGGACGGCGCCCGCGCTGGAGGGGGAGTCCGCGGTGTCTCTGTCTGGAAGTAACATGGTTTTTGGTTTCATTACCTCATCTAACACAAAAAAAAATCTGAAGTTTTGAGATATATGTAGCAAGCGAGTAATGCTTTGTGTTTGGTTAGTGGCCACGCCTCGAATGTATCTGTAATTAACCCCAGATAGAATTGGAGTTCTACGTATCTCAGGCGTATTATTAAACATATACTTCAACATTAACCTATAACTGTTTACGGTGTAGCCTTTTGTTCTTTTTCATGTCACGCACGTGTACATATATCCACGTGCAATTCTCACCCGCATGTGTGAATTAATTCGCTTTAAAATCTCCGCATCACGCGGGCATGAGGCTTTCATGAAAGGAAGGATCTATAAAAGCGTGTGTCACGCGTGCGGTCCACAGACGCACGTGGTAACTAACTCGCGTGATGTAAAAAAATACCATAATGTAACCTTGATGATGATCTCAGAATGACCTACTCTTCAGTCTCATCTCAAAAAGTAATGTATTTTGTGCATTACGTAAATCAGCAAAGATTTACACAATAAATTATCAATAATTTTTGACACAATATAATAATCGTGACGCGTGAACTGAGAATTTCCGAAACGAGGTCATGGGGACAATAATTTTTATTTACACTACAAACAGGGCCAGTGGACGTAACATCATAAACCAATACTATTGTATGAACGCTACCACTTGTGTAAAGAAACGTGAGGTGCCAAAAATTATAATATATGGTAAGCAAAAAAGGAGAAAAAACAAAGTGATATTAATTGTTGAAGATATATAAAGTCAATGTAAAATGATTTACTTTTTAAATATATGTGTCAAGTCTGTTTAATTTATCCAATAACTCCATCATTCATCTATTTTAGGGAGAGTGTAGTTGTATTTTAGCATTAGTGCTTTGTGATGGAGATAGTCTACATGTTTTTTAGGTGAGTGGCGTGTGTGCGCGCGCGCGCGTGTGTTTGTGTGTGTGTGTGTGTGTGTGTGTGAACCCGTATGCGTTTGTGTCTTATTACTTTATTATTAATAATTATAAATTTAAGCATGATGATTATTCCCACAAATAGTAGAATACAACATATTCCGTTTTATAGTAACTTTATATTTGATTGTGCAATTACAGGCACTTTCATTATACTTATTGGACACTTGTAAATAAAGAATATTTGTCAACCATTTTCTCTATCTCCAGTGGGGTGGTTTATGTATTGGTTATAGACCGACTTGATTGAGATTCAACTACATAAAAATTAAAAATAAGTTGGCATGTGCGCACGTAATAATCAAGATAATATATTAACTTACTTTGACAATAACTTGACTGCTTAGCATTTTTGGGTCTTCCATGTCACCTTTTGTTAAATTTATGCCTGAAAAAGGAATATAATATTTGATAAATTACTCTTTTTCATAAATAATAGACATAATTATGCAAGCCAGCCTACAATATAACACACACATGGCATTGCTCTACGACATGTATGTATACGTACTGTACGTGACATATCTATATCTAGATTACGGGATTTAAATTTAATTAGCGTTCTTACCTCTGAGCAAATTTCTATCTTGTAGCCAACTGAGACTGGTGAGGTCGTCATCGTGGTCGGCCGGTGGTAGGTTCCCTGCGTTTCCGCCGCCGCACGCCAACCTACAGAAACGTATATATTTACTAACTATCTTTATATCTTACTTAATATACTAAATGCAAAGTAATTTTTGCGTTTTTATTTAATTTATGGGTAGAATTTTGGAAACAATTTTCTGTAAGATTTTAATTCTCTGTGGAAGATACTGTTATCTTCCATAGATAATTAAAATTCTCTCAAATATATCTCGATTCGAATGACAATAACGAAAACTAAATAAATAAAATCAAAATAATGTCACACTCCACAGAATGAAAAGCATAAAACATTTTTTTAAGAAAGATACAATTTCTAAAATACCACGTTTTTGTAACGGATGAAAAAGTAGAAATTAATATAAAGGATGGGACGCATTACACTTTACATATAATTTTATTAATACGTTATAATTCATCTGCCTTTAAGTCTGGATGGAAATATTATAGTAAGGGTGGTTTAGCTATAGTCAACGCACTTGGCTATGCGTGTTTGTGACTGTACTAGGTACCTTAATGTTTACAAGAGAGATTGTTCTGTTGTAGTCAACACAACACCGATAATACAATATCCGTATAATAAAGCCACGTTCGACATAATAGTAACGAGTATCTATTACACTCAAAACTTATCACGTAAGATTGCTTACACGTATGAAGATTGCAAGCTCCATCAATCAAGTGCGTGGCTATCAAGGTCCCTTGTCTTACCCGGTAACCTAAAAACGTGATAACTATTATCACTACGGTTTCAGCCTGGCATTGATTGATGGTAGCTTATATGTTGGAAATAATTCTGGAGATAAGTTTACGGTAACGTTTTAGGCGCCACCTTTTTGAAGTTGCACAATTTGTGTGGCGTTTCCGAAAATTGATGAGAGTGAGTTTTGGCAAACATACAAATAAAATTGTTGAAATAATGTTGGCTACTAAATATTGCAAGTTTTTCAGATAAAAATATTTCTTAGGTATGATATGATACGATACGTCATATTTCGTATCATTTTGTATCAATAATTTTTAGATAAGTTTCACCTCTAGCGAATGTACACATTTATACTATTTTTACTGATTACGTTAAAAAAGTACCTATAACTCATTACGTGCGTACGCAAATACACCAATGCTTTTATTTTAATTATGCAAATGGCGATCGGATATGCTGACTATTTGACAGTCATATTATAGTTGCAGTTACGATTGGAGAATCACAGGGATGAGACACAAAGCGTTGGCACTGTTAAGAATCAATAAATTGGATTAAGTTCAAACTCTTCATATATTCCTTTACTAAACATTTCAGATCAGAATACATCCATGCTCATACCAGACGCGGAATTACCAGTTCTACATGACCTATCTTTAACACGTGTAGCGAGCAACCATAAAACAAGTTTATTTCAACAATTTTAACGTAAAAACAAATAATTATTTTCTTATAGCTGCTGACAATGTGCTGCTGTGTTCTGAATTCTGATACGTCAAACTTACTTGGACTTTCCAATTCACAAGAATTTAAAGATCTCTCATCTATTTTAATTTGAGAGGTTAAAGATGTACCAGAATAGCAGTACGCGGTTTAACATAAAGAACATTACATCTATTTATAGTGATACACGTGTAGGAATGCATCGTCATGGTATGCTTACATCAGTACTAATTGTAGCGGTGGCATAGAGATACTATGGTACAGGTACAACGCATCCGTAAAACAAATTATTTAAGGTGACAGATCACTTAAACGCATCTGTACAATATTGTGATTTTGAGCATATCAATTCAGTATATTGTGGGATGTATAAGACACTAGTATTTATCATGAAACCAAAAATGCCGATTGTTTTCAAATAATTAACTGAAAAGCGAAGTAATGTATCCTATGCCTCTCTCACAATTTAGACAAATCCAACGACGCATCGTATGATGAAAAAAGTGAAGCTGATTGGGCTTGTCAAAGAATGAGACATAAATTCATGCATATGCATTCATGCATCTGACGCGTCATAGATGTTTCCAGAGACATCAATGATGCGTTCCACAACACACGTCACGATCCTTAACTGGAAAAAATACCTAATTATAAGATCGTATGTTGTAACATAAAATTATAGGCTTACTAAAACTTTTAGCTCAATATCCTAATGAATTTTTCTATCTCAAAAAATGCAAGATTGCCCTGATTCTTTCATAGAAAGTAGAGGCATGTATTCTCATACCAATTGTTTTTCGACATTAGATTGGATAATGTGGCCAGAGCTAGACTTCTTGAAAAAATGTTTCTTGCCATTTGGACAAAAGGCAATACAAACGTATAGACATAGGCACAGATTCTTGAGAGTGCTGCAGTTGTGGAATCTCGACATCTATTTCGTCGAAAACATCCTCGACTGCATCAAAGTTTTTGATGCCTGAAGAAAAGGCGAAATCGGTCATCACAAAGGGTATTTTTGCCTCATGGGACACATGAGTCGGACATAAAGATGAATCTGTGGAAATTCCGTAGTTTAAAACACAATATACTCACGCGGGTTGCGGTGCCTCGAAGTCGGATTCGTCCGAAATGTCATCAATATCATCGAAGTTGTCGATGATGCGGCCGGAGACCTCCAGGCGGCGGAGGGAGCGGCCGCTGGAGGCGACATGGCGTGCAATCTGTCTGATGAGGCGGCGAGGCAGGGGCAGCGACGCGCGCGCGCCTCGAGCCGGGGACCCGCCACGTTCGCCGCGCATTGGCGCCATCTGTCAAACCACAGATAACATAATAAATTTATTTATTCATTTATTTTACACAAACAAAGATATCATTACAGGTCCTTCCCAAAGCGATAATGTGGTTCATTAATTTGAACAAAATAGCACAGTACATACAGTGTCGAGTTGTAAATTGAATGATATGATATGAGTGCGTAAATGTTGCGATAAAATTTTCTCTGCATGCGGCAGGGGCGCCATTGATAATTGCGTCCTTTGACAATTGCAACCCAGATGTGACATTTCTGTGGACTACTGGGGAAATCGAAATTGCGTCTACGAAGCTGATAATAAATGACCGTTTCTGAAAACACTGAAAAGTTTGTGAAAAATAATTTAATTGAGTAACAGTATGCTGTTCGACCTAAAGAACACAGTTTGACTTAGTAGTCACAAAGTAACGTCAAAGTGTTTGCGATGTAAATTCCTTCTTGTTTACAGGTTTTTGCAACTAGACCAGCCGTACGTATCTCAAATAATTCTAATGCAATTTTTGATGACTATCTTACTGAATGGAGTAAAATAAATAACTACCCTTGACCCCGCTCACCATTGGTAAAAGTGTAGGGATCCTGGGAGTCGACATCTCGTGCGACGTGCAGTATCGGAGTCATTTGGAAGTTAAAGCCAAGTTGGCTTCAAAGAAACTGGGCGTCCTAAACAGAGCCAAGCAGTACTTCACTGGGGGGCAACTCCTGCTGCTTTATAAAGCGCAAGTGAGGCCCCACATGGAGTACTGCTCGCATCTCTGGGCAGGGGCACCACAATACCAACTTAACCCACTTGACTCCGTACAGAAACGCGCGGTGCGAATCGTCGATGACCCAGTGATCTCTGATCGGTTAGAACCCTTAAGCCTTCGGAGGGACATAGGTTCCCTCTGCGTGTTCTACCGACTTTACAATGGTGAGTGTTCTGAGGAACTGTTTGATCTGGTGCCTACGTCGCCTTTCCTTCATCGCACCACTCGCCGAAGGATGAAGTTCCATCCACATCAACTGGACCCGTGGCGGTCCTCCACGGTTCGGTTTAATAGATCATTTTTGCCGCGTACGTGCAAAATGTGGAATGAACTTCCTCCTGAGGTATTCCCTCAGGACTATGACATGGGGCTCTTCAAGAGGGGTGTAAAAAGAGCTCTCCTTCAAAGCCGGCGATGCATTGGCGACTCCTCTGGTGTTGCAAATGTCCATAGGCGACGGTGACTGCTTTCCATCAGGCAGCCCGTCTGCCTTATCGTTAGGTTACATATAAAAAAAAAAAAAAAAAAAAACTAAATTTTTTGCCATTTGAAAATGATTTTATATTCTACTTAAATCGTGATTCAATTAAATGTAGCACTACTTACATAAAAAAAATACGACTTACAATTTCCATAGATTAAATTTTATTTTATTTTACTAATCTATGTTTATAACTTGTATTAGCTGACTAATGTTCTTGTGCTTCAATATAATGATGAAAGTACAATAAAGTTGGGCTGAAAGGCAAAAAGGCAAAGCCATAAGAGACCATTAAAAAGATGGTGCTTCAATTACTTAAGATGAATAGTGTCTACGTACAGGGTAACGTTTGCAAACACCTCAATCACACAACAAATAAGAATTCAGTTCAAACGAGTTGTACTATTAATAAAATGGGCATTAACAAAGCAAGCACTTGCGAATCTTATCAAATGGCTTGCTTACAAAGTTGAAGATAAAGAAAGAACTTGAATGTTTTCCGGACAGTGCTTACATTAATATACGTACAAAACTAAATAATACTAACTACAACTAAAACAATCGACAAACATTGTATGAATAGATAACATTTCGAATTCGTAAAACAGGCTCTACTCAAGTTTGCTCTATACGATTCAGATATTCAGGGTGAATTTATCAAGTAAGCATGGTCAGAGAAATTCGAAACTATGGTGATTTGCGAAAATACTGAAAAACTTAGAAGGCCAATTATGATAAAAAATAAACCGCATCATGTGATATAAAAAATCTATGTCCCTAGTATGAGATCAAAGCAGCCACGTCGTCCCAATCTCTAGACATGACTGTGCTGTGATTACAAGAGTATAAAAGGGTAATGGATAGAAAATGGGACAGAGTAGGTACAGAAAACTAAAAAAGATGTAAAACTAGAAAAGACCCTTAGGACCCCATACAAATTTCCAGGACAGACAATAAATCTAATACTTAATACAAAACAAATACAAGTTACTTCATACACTGTTCCCAGAAACTTGTTTCTAGGTAGATAGATTCGCATGATACAAGTTCACAACATAAATTACCTACGTTGATTAAAAGTCAACTATTCAATAGCAACGCTCGTTCAATCAAACAGCAACATACTGATTAATTGAACTATGTTAAATGGCCGAAGGTCAGAGTGTCGATCAATCTAACGACGATCTTTTATGTTGACTTGAACTGCGTGTACTATCTAAATACATTTTAGTATACATTTTGATGGAATTGTTAAAATATAATTATACAAGTCATAGTTGTCGCAATATTGAGAAGACTCGATTTTTTACGAGTTGTAATAACATTTTGAGTAAATACATACGGGTAATATGGAGTAGTCATCGTCAACCAATTACGGACCTACTGCTGTGGATTGGTATTGTTGATGAAGTGTGGACAAGTGTTCTATCAGAGCGAGGATTTAAGCCTTAGTCTACCGTGCTGGCTGAGTGCGTTTTGGTAGACTACACAATCCTTCGAGAACTTTTTTAAGTACGTTCAGGTATACGAATAATAGGTAATACTTTAAAAACCTTACGTCATTGTTATCAAAAGTAGATCAAAAAGTTATGTATCTAGTTAATTATGCTACGAATATTAAAAACGTAATCGTAGGCGTGATTTTTCAATTAATGTACCTACTTTACCGTGAAAAACAAAACATTAAGTAAACAATAGTATGACGATACCGATTAAACATTCAATTTAATGTCTGACCTTTACCTTACGGAACCGGTAATGTTACGGTTCGTGAAAAACACGCGTTTTAGAAATAAACACGCACGCCACGCGTCAGCGTGACACGAAACAATTTAAATAAAAAATCCAAACTATTTCTGCTTCGGGAACTTTGTTACGAACGCGTCCAACGTAAAAACATCTATCTCCGATAAATTATCGCGTAACAACACAATCGCATAATATCGCGTGACCTTGGCACAGTGGTAACGTGGAATCAATACGAATTTATAAATGGGCTCTCTGATTTAACGTTACGGCTGATACTGAGGCATCATCCACGATATAGTGTCTATTAATGTATTGTGCACGGGCCTCGGAATGAGAACAGTTAAGACGTTAGAACAACAGGGTGGTTAAGTGCATTTTTCAGCAAGATTCGGTTCTGGAGAACTTGGTATAAATTTCTATAATGGTCCGCTGTGTACGGATCGTGGTCTCTAAGCCAGTGTTTAAACGATGAAAGAAGTCTAGTCTATTTTGAGTCTGAACGACTGTCTTATCTTGGCGTATGGTATAACAAAGTTATGTGTATGCTGTATACACGTGTGTGAAAATATTTCCACAACATAGGAAAACACGGCATAGCTATTAGCGAACGGATTTAAAATAAAAAAGTTAAACTGACACAATATTGTGAATATGCTACCATTTCAACCCTATAAATGGCGAGAGTTGTGAGCGTACGAGTATCCAGAAACGGAAATAATTTATCGATACAATGCAGTATCTATACATTTGTGTATACCTACTATAAGAAGACTGACCTATATTCGAAGACCCGCCCCAACAGTATTTTCAGATCTAGCTCTTGAGAAACCCACACAAAATCTGTTTGTTAATACTGTGACCTATTACGTAATAACATGGGTTGTGCCCGTGAACTAAGTTCAATGTTCAGTATAGCTCAAGTTCAAGATATCTTATGAAGTTAGATTTCTAAAGAAATAACTTCTTTGATAGGAAATTGCAGAATGAATATGATGTTCTAAGAACAATTGAACTTCGTCTTTGCGCTCAAAACATTCTAGATAGACGTGCTACAAAATGGGGAAATGTGCTACAATAGTAGTGGCGTTCTGACTTGCTCTTTTTTATTTTTTTAATATAAACTTATTTCAACTAGCAATTGAAAAATACGTAGTAATAGATTAGATTTGATTCAAGTACGAAACCGATCCACATTCCTTCAATTTGTCGCGTAATAAATATAAACAATAAATATAATTTAACGGAAAACGAACCATGGCTTGAATAAATTCTTTACAGTGACGGAAATCTCGTTAACCGATGCGAATGATCCTTGACCTTCAGTACATATTAACTTGGCTTACCGGCTGAGGTAATATCAAGTTGTATGGCACTTGCTGGTCTACATTGCACGTTGTTCTGGAAAATTCTTTAGTACCTACACAGCCTTTAACACGGCAGTGATAGCCCAGTGATTCAGACTTTGCCTCTTGATTGAAGCAGATTTTTCAAAGTTATATGAGTATTGTACATTAATTATACACTCAATTAAAGGGCAAAGTAAAACTTTGTGAGAAAACCTTTCTGCGAGTTAAAAAAGTTACCAATCTGCACTTGCCCGACGCAGGGGATTACGACGTAACCCATCTCATTCGGGAAGACCTGTGCCCAGCAGTGGAACAATAACGGGTTGACAACGAGTTCCCGATCTACAATGCACATTGTTTGAGAATTTTCTTTTGTAAACAACCTTCCAAAATGTATACAAAGATAGAGAAAGATTGAAAAGTAATTGCTATATTTTCTTGAATGTTGTGAACTTTTCATATAGCCTCAAATTGTATTACCCCTCGACTCACCATGACATTTTAAATTTTTCCACGAATTCAGTAACGTACAATAACGTAACGACACATCCGACATTCTTCTTTGTATTGAACGCAATCGACACAATTTTCATTACACGTGTGCGTAATCCGTGTATACTACGCATATAAGGAATTTGGTATGGTTTAATATTTTACTCGAGAAAGTAATTTTATAAAAATAATTCAATCAATCCAATTAAACAACTTTATTGTGGAACACTGATTTAAAACATAGGTGTATTTTGGGTAATATCCGCCATATTCCGGCCTCATGGGAATACAATATAATAATAGAAATTTAATCAAATTAATATTACTCACTTATATTAGTACGTATATTTTACTTTGGCGCTTTTTACCCGCCTGCGGAGGGTAATGTTCTTCGAGTGTATGTATGTATGTCTCATTCCTTGGCACGCACTACAGTCCAAACGGCTCGACATATTTTAACATACGAGATGTCGGATTCATCTAAATTTTGGGAGAGTCGGCTACAGACTCAGTTAACTATTATAAGTAGTCGGCTTTTTTTAATAGTAATTAGGTACCAGATCAAGATGTTGTTTAGTATTTAAAGGTTATCTACGACTCCGCAATGATATAACAAAGTCTATTAGTGTAGGCCAATTAGCGTTGGCATGACAACGCCAAAAATTAGGCTTCGCATTCTTAGTCATACAAAATAGCTATACCTTCTACAAAGAATGGTAGTACGAGAAAAATAAAGGTTTTCTTACATTAACATAAATTTAATGAGAAAGTGGCAGTAAAAAGCAAAATTTTAATATGCTTGTGTGTTCTTTAAAAATAGTTCTCAAAGGTATACGAATTCTACCACTTCTATTAAACTCTTCTCATCCCGAAAGAACTGTGCCCAGCAGTGGATGTCTAAGTGGTCATTGGCACACACATGCAGGCACCAAAGGTTTTCTTTCGTATACCAGATGACATGGGGGCTAAGGTTTTAAAATTACTAAAATGCTGTTTACATTGTACTTAGACGATCTCTATATCTTTATCCTTACTTAAACGATAACTTAATGTTAATGATGACAATGATTATGATGATGGTGGTAATATCGAAAGAAGAATCAAAAATAAATAATAAAAACAGAAACGCATAACGCGTGCATAAAGCACCCATAAAGTCATATTTATAATGACCTTATTAAATAGAACAGACAGTAGAGAAAGGATCAATAAAAGAGAGCGCCGTCCAAAGTTATTTAGAGCACACGATAGGAATGTGTTTATTGGACATCTATATAATAGAAATCAAACAGTGGACATATTTCTAGTGAGAGGTAATAACAGAACTTACTGGATTAATTCTAACTCACGATTATTTCACTGATAAAATATGCCCGAAATACAAAATTGTGTTAATTATTTCTGCTTATCGTTTTGTAATGTCTAGATTCATTGAAAGTTGCAATGTCTGCAAATGATTCAAAAAATATAAGTTATGTACATACTCCAAGAATGACATTTATTTTTCGAAATACCCATAGATAGGTATAGATATCTCACAGCTTTGTAATTCAAGGAAGCCGTTAAATGGCTCACAATGCGTCAGTCTTTTAATGGCTGTCATGGTATAATTTACGCGGAACAATGCCGACATGTGCAGTTAAGTGGTGCAAAACACAGAATCGAAGGAAAAAGGACGGAGAAATATCGTTTCATTCATAAAGGCTCTAAAAACTACTTTTTTTAAATATTTTTAAATACGAAAATAGACAACAGTGACAATTTCAAGTGTCGAAACTGGTTACATTTTCTTGTTAGGAGTGAGTAATCTTTACTAATCTATGGAAATAAGCCTAAACATATAAATAGGTAATTATGAAATAAATTACTATTAATTACGACGTTATTTTCATTCAAAAACAATTAGGTAGAGGTCGCGTTCCGATCCGGTAGTAGTTTATGAAAAATATTGTACCTGCAAATTTGTAAGTGCCGTCGTTGGCCTATACAAAAAATAAATATATTTCATTTCATTTCATTAAAAGAAATTATTTAGCTAGCATACCGGACAGTAGGTACATTGTAATAAAACTTCGATTACAAGCAAATAGTGATGAAAGTGCGGGGGAAGCTTACTCGACAACTTTCAATTTAAATTTTAACATTACAATTATGTCGGCATGCCTGCCCAGTGCCTCGCCTTCACATTTATGAATACTTTAAATGCATTTAACTTGCAATACGTAACTTAGTTTCACTATTCAATATTCATGTGATAATTATTGATAGTCGATAACTGCTGCTTTGATTTGGGTAAAGCAGATGCAGGTTAACAATTTTCTAATATTTACATGTTTTTATTTAAATGTGTGTGCTGGACACATAAAGGCAGACACATAGAACCAAAACCAACAGTTCATCTTAATTTATTAGGACTATCAAATATTTATCCAGTTCGAAATGGACCCTAAGATTTTCGCATGGCAGGCTGCTGTAGTTATTCGGTGACTGTGCAGAGGAGATTCTACATACAGCCGGCCTGATGGCAGATGGCAACCGTCCCGCCCGGCCATAGACATCCACGACCAACCACAGATTGGATAAGAGTCCTATCTAAGTTTGAGTACAGCTGCGTTGCTACCCAACAAGACAAAGTTATATTTAATGTTTCTGAAATACTAAGGTTTTTACAAACCGTGGAGGCTTGTGGCAAATTTCCGAGTGTAATGACATTCTATCACCATTTACCCTTTGTAATTATTTAGGCAATATACGAAAACATTCATATAAAATACCATTTCATACACATCATCATAATAAACGTATTAAAACTATTCCGTATATGCTTATCGTGTTAGGCAAGGTGACACCTCAAATGCGAATAACAAATTACGTAACATTAACTGAAATGTTCTTAAAACGACCGACGGTTACTTGGTATAGCATTCAGGCTTAGGCTTTGTTAAGTCAATAAATCTGATGTACTGTTCGTATACCAATTTGTTTCTAGGACTATGACGTCATTAGACACGTTGCGTTATATGCTATAAGCATGAAGATGTTTTGGAAATTCGTAAACATAGTTTTAGATTTGGCTAAAAGTTAAGTTGATTTGACTATACGATGGATGGAAAAAGTGTCAATCAAATTCGCGTGTCAGCTTAAAGCCATACAGAGTTAGGGTGAGGTTTAGCTATTGGATTAATAAAATCGTTTATTTTCCGTCAAGCCACTATGAAAGGGACATTTGTAAGTATGTTATGGAGAAATAGTCGATGTCACGTATAAGCGGAGTAGAATTCCAGATGCTGACTAAAATTAAGTTTCATATTAATCAAGTTGTTATAATATTTGACACACACTTGACATGTGTATACAGGTACCGATAATCAAAACAGAAATTCGTTATTTAGAAATCTCCAAGACCACAAATCGACCCTCGTGATAATGGCGATCGCGCGACGCATATCGTCACTGATAACAATAGTTTTACTATTCGTACTTGAGCAGTCGGTACGATATTAAGATACTGCAGCCCAGTCCCAAAATAAACGTACCACGGCATGCGGTAGTGCTACGTCACAAAATCACAGAGATTGCACGACCACTGTTATCAGTGCTCCATGTCACCGCGTTATCGCCACTTCGAGAACAAATAAAATACAAGCTGCAATACTCGGTCCAGTTCGGTTATTGCACTTGATTGAGACACGTGTCTCTTACGACAAATATGTCGTAAGAGACACGTGTCTCAATGAAGTGTATGCATAATTGAATACAATTATGCATACACATAGGAATCCCCTGTTACAATGTTATAAGTAGGCCACAAGCCCAGTCAAATGGTTTAAATAACCGAGATCGGACTGTGTCCGCCACAGCTATTTCGGATTTCACGGGTGTGGTGAACCGATATATATTTTAAAGGTGACAGAACCCTTTGTGATTCGACTCTAGAGGCAGTAGAGGCTCCACGGCCACATCTATTTCCGCCTACATAATAATATCAGTGTTAACGCGTTGCTGTATTTTGCTTTGAAGGATGTGATAAGGAAGAAATACTTATTCGAGGCGTTCCATTTATTTCTCAGAGGTAGCCATGCATCTATAACTGACCTCAGGTAGATCTATAATCTTACCTAGGTTTCATCAGGTGGACTGCATGCTCGATTGCTAGTTCATTATGAAAAAAAATGTGGCGTTACAAATAAGCGTTCACGGATTTCAAGACCAACGCATCAGAAACAAACTTTTTCATTTGTACTGTGCAGAATTGGTTACTAACTCACAAACACACCTGGCAATTATCCCTGAAATTCTTATCGTCGTACGGTATTTACTCTATAAACACAGCTAAGGTTACGTGAATTTGTTCAAATACACATCACTGAGTATATTATTTGGTTTTTGTTACATACGTTAATTCATTACATGGTTGATATTCTTCCCATGACTTTGTGCAAAATAATTTATTTAACATTTTAATAAACTTAATCTCAAATATTTTATGTTGCTCAACTAATGGCGTTATTTAAAATATTTCCAATCTTTAAGCATTCGTATTATTCCTTTATAAACCTTTTGCTACAGTGCACATTGGTTTAGCAAAGTACGTTCTAGGGCAAAAACCCGCCCACGTTACGTTATGGCGTCGTAGAGCATGGAAATCTACGACATAACGTTGGTTTGTTTTGCCATTAGTGGTCAACCCTATTCAGATGCTTCAAAATCGTCCGTAAAGCCACCTACGTACCAAACGTGCCAAAGCACGGAAGCGCGCAAGGAATTTGGTTAATTTTACTAGCGGTCACTCATGCCACCTCCGACCGCGCCCTCTCTTATAAACTCATTACGCTCCCGCTGCTGGACTTGGGTCTCCTTTCATAAGGATTTTGATTTAGACCATAGTCCACCACGCTAGCCAAGACCGTATTGTTAGGTTTCACTACATAATTTACAAAAACCAAAATGGTGTGTCTGGGTTCTAAACCTCGAACCCCCGTATCAGAGGCTGAGTTTCTAACCACTGCTTTGAATGACCGCGCCCATTTTGCTTAACATTAAGATCGGTAACGATTCACAACTCGCAGAGCTACGCGTGATATGGTACTTAGATACGATTACACAATGGTCCTACAACTCGACATAGTTATCGCAGAGGCGTAAACAATAATCGTAAATTGTTGCTACTGTACTTGCACGTGCATCGCTGTAGAATAATTGCGAGTAATTAAAATAATACAGGCGAGGAAATTCTAATATGAGAATTAGTACAACAACAACTGATAATGAACACTTCACACACTCATTGCCTTTACACTGATTATATGTATGTATTTGGAGATATTTGAGCTAACTGGGAATCAATCTATTTACTTGATATAGAAGATATACTATTGCAAGCAAAGAGTTATAATTGGTTGTTGTATTATCTAAACATGGATTCTAAAATGAAATAAAGAATGAAATTTTGAGGGGGCTTGAAAATAATTATTCTTTTGAATATTGCAATTAAGATCATAGAAGGGCCACTATTTAAAATTCAAATTATTCAAACCCACAAGTTACTCGCATGAAATTACTATTTCACATGTAATTTTAAGCTAAAATGTAATTACTTTACATTCAAAGAAAAAGAATAAACATAGAATTCTTAATAAAATTCTTTTTTTTATTCTACCAGTATTATACTATATTCAAACAAATATCAGTCCGTTACAATTTTGTTGTATAAACAACTAATATTATGTTGTTTTTGAGCAGAAAAACAAGTATTTTGTTATTTCCTCAACATCATATGGCATATTAATAGCTATATTGCTAACCCATAGGATTCCATAGTATTTTTACCTATGGTAATATTCATTAAGAGGATAATAGGTACCAATGGGGCTGTAATTTGATAACCACAATAAAATAATTTGGAAGCAAAACCATCACTCAGGCATACAATTGCTTTTTGATTTACTTTTGAGCATATAAACTTTGTTGTCAATTTGCACAATAACAATATTATAGCAATTATCACAACTTACTTATTACATGGAAAAAAATACTTAAATTAAAAAAAAAAATGTCAATTAAAGCATTTACCCCAATAAACTATATAAAAATTATCACTTGCTAATTGGATGTAATGATAAAACATTATAATAATATTTTATCAGTACTTATAATATTAATTCAAGAATTATTTTAATTATAATGTTATAAAAATTATATTACCTTGTACTTTTATCATAACCTTGTAGTATCTCACATGAAAAACTAAGAGAAGGCAAAATTACCGAACAGAATCCAATACAAAAACTAATTATATGAATTAAAATTTAAAAATGTGGTTTTATAAATTCAAAATGGGGAGCGGAAAATCCTATGTTTGTAAATAACTGTATAATCTCACTAAATATATGAAAATAATTCAGTAACTAATATTATGTCCATTCATGTGATGCAATCTCTTTGAATGGGATTAATTATTCAAAGAGGTTTTCAAAATTTGATTTTATTAGCAATGAAATTAATTTTATGTACTGAATTCATAAAACATAGTTTTGTGAATTAAAAACTATGGTTACACAATAAATTTCTTCCAGTAACTAATTTACCTATATTGCAGTAAAGTTGGCAATACCATATTTTAGCTAGATGTGATAAGAAATTATCTTTTTAGACGAGATAAGACCATGGCAAGAAATATATTTGCGTAACATGACTTTTATGATTCCCTGATATGATATGTAAAAAATATATAATGATATGAAATTACTTTAATTGTGATTTATTTTTAAATATATTTATTTTTAAATACTAAAATCATTGAACATGGTTTTTTAAGGAACATTGTACAAAACATATTTTACATCACAACACAAATCAGAATTAAAAATGGTTTATTTACTGAATGAATAAGAGTGTTTGAGTAATAAAAAGCTTAAAATAGTTTAATTCACGAAAATGCATTTGATGCATAAAATTTATTAAACCACATATTCATAATAAAAATATGCTTCATCAAAATATAGGGAAATTAACAATTTTAGTAATTCATATACTTAAATAATATGAGTACAATAGTCTGTATCATATATTCTGTGACTGTGAAATGGCATTGAAATTCACTTAACATTATTATAATATAATTAATAATGACTTGAAAATTGTTAATTTATTTTCATATAACTTGAAATTAATTTATACCTTTGCTTGCTTGACCAAATACAGGCTATTAGATGCTTCCACTTCCAACAAGAATAATTATGAAACAAGTTTTGTTTGAAACAGAGCATTGTTTTTCTGGGTGACAAGTATTTATAGAATTCCTATAGAAATGAAATCTGGGTCATGAGGTCTGCAATTTATTTATAGCTCATTTTTTTCATTATGCGCCAAATTACTACTAGCAAGTGGCTCAGAGCTAGCGAATGTAACAACAGAAATAGGAAGGTCAGCTGCAGTTTAAAAAAGATGACATACTTACTTAATGAACGGTTAATGTCCAAAGTCTAGAAAAACACTCAATCGCACATTAAGTTGATTGTTATGGCTCAGCGTTAGTCCTAGCAACGTACGTAACACGCGAAAATTACGTCGCGTGGTCGTGTGATGTAACGACAATTACCATGTGTTTTTGTGTTCATCGGGTCAGAGTGGCGTCAACAGTTTGTTGCTAGGAAACTGGACGAGGCTCGCGACCGCGTGCGCGCCGTGCGCGAGCCTCCGACGTGGAACTATCGTGCACGTGCCGACTCTCGGAGCCGTCGCACGCCGTAGGGCCATTACATAAGCGCAGGGACGGAACGCGACCAGCACCACGGAGGACGACGCCAACACGCACCGAATACCACTCATTCCATTTTTAGATGGAGCGTCACCGACTGCGTCTAACGTTCCTCATGCCTCCCGACACATTTTTAGATCCGCATGTAAACGACACCAAACACCCCACGTTGTCCATGCAACGCGATACCCCAGCGTAATTATTCGCTAATACGAGTGCAAGATTCAAAATGCGCACATTGTTGCCTAATGCGCAGTCTTTTCCTCAAATAAATTTCTGGATATTACGAAATCTCACACGATCGAACGGGAAAAACACGAAATTGGAGAGAGTAAATGCACTTACCTTATAGATGAGACGTTTGTTTTTATGCACAAATTAGAATTTAATAACAATAAACAGCATTCCACTGCCTCCGCACTTGAAATCAACACTCAACAAACACCTCAACACCCAAGCAAACCATAAGCTAAAGAGTAACCTACATAAATAAACATATGATTTGATAGCAAGCAATACACTTGGCTCTTGGCTAGTCTTGGCTATGCTTGGATGGATCATGGATGACAGTTCCAAGTGGCATTGCTTCGTGCTTGCTTCTATAGTCCACAGACTATATAAAAATACATAATGACTGTTCGTTTACTCTGAGGACTATACACATTAATTTGGTCGGCCCGACAGTCGTAGTTCGTAGATTGCCAAGTTTAACTGTTCACATATTAATGACGATCATTTGCGCTTCTCTATAATTAAAAGATAGTAATATAATATACTAATAGAACGAACGATAAAGCAGTGATAGCCTAGTGGTTAAGAAACGCGGCCTCTCGATCGAGGGGTCCGAGGTTCAAATCCCAGGGCACGCACCTCTGATTTTCAAATTAATGTGCGTATTAGAAATTAATTATCACTTGCTTAAACGGTAAAGGAAAACATCGTGTGGAAACCTGCATACCTGAGAGATTTATAAAAAAAAAAACCTTAAGGGTATGTGAAGTCTACCAATACGCACTTGGCCAGCGCGGTGGACAATGGCCGAAGGATTAGGCATTATTCATTCTGAGAGGAGACCCGTGCCCAGCAGTGGGACAGTAATGGGTTGATGATGATGATACCAATAGAACATTCAAACATTCAATATATCATAAGCTACCTTTGGTAGTTAATTCAACAGTTTGTTAAAGTAGATTATTGACCTATGTGGGAACATGTAACACTGTTTTGTCTATTTCATGTGTGAGAATGCTAGGAGGAAGAAATAGCCAGTGGACGAGACTTTCTATTGGAAGATTGTAGTAACGGCCTAATCTGACGACGTGCATTGTTTGCATTGCTTTAAATGTAAGCAGTCTGTAGGTACATCTTTGTACATATTATAAGTACTGTTGGGAAATGTATTAAATAAGCTATATGTGAGTACAGGTTAGTAGATTGTTTAGACTAGGAGTGACTTATAAAGCAATGTAATGGCCAAAGAGTATAGTAACATGCAGTGGCAATAGTTTATTTTAGTAATTGGGTATATCGATTGAGAATTTACTAGTAGACCTACTAGAATTTACTAGTAGTACTAGTAGAACTGAAAGGACCGTCATATACGTAGAAAGTTCTCAAAATTCGCTGTGTGATTTAACGTTACAATAATCGTTCATTTAAACGCAGTTAAGTAATGTTCTTAGAATATATATTTCTAGAAAACTATTAGATAATTACTAAAAACAATCTATGACATAATATTGTACTTTCATTGATATATTTATCTCAGTACAGGGAGCAAATGAATATAATAATACATATTAAAAATAGTTGTTAATAGTGACAGTAAAGAACAAAAGACGGGCTGGCAACATTGACAGTAACCACCAAAAAGAAGAAAACACGTTAAACTTGACGTGGACTAAAGTAGCTGGCCCACTTTGCTAAATAATAATGTGTGAAACATTCTAAGTAATTAGTTATTCTAAGTTAAGAGATACGCTGATTTAAAGGGCTGAATGCTATTTTGTAACACAAGATGGGGTTTAATCTCGTAAGTTCACAGTTTTTTGAAAAAACTTAACTAGTTTTTGACAGATCGATTCTGGATTCGGTGATGTTGTTCGTGGCGAAACGGGAGATTTACGTTGATTTTATTGTTGTAATTCACAGAAGATGTACGGTGTAGTGTGCTTGGTGTTACTGCCGGTGTTTCTGAGCCAGCGAGCGGAGGCCGCAGCGGTGATATCTATTGATTTCGGTTCGGAATGGATGAAGATCGGCATCGTGTCACCCGGGGTTCCGATGGAGATTGTACTGAATAAGGAGTCTAAGAGGAAGACGCCAGCTGTTGTTGCGTTCCGGGACGGCGTCCGGACGTTCGGAGAAGACGCCGTGACTGTCGGCGTGAAGATCCCGAAATCTGCTTACAAGTACCTTCTAGAATTACTTGGAAAGCCTTTCAACCATCCACTCGTTTCCGCATACAAGTAAGTCATTAATAATTCATTGACCTTTCCTGTCTTTATATTTTCTTTATTATAATCTAAGTGAATCAATGTAGAAATGAGGATTTATTTTTTATTTATTAGAAGCAATGCTTTATGAATTGCCACATGTCAACATATTACTGTTATCCTGCTAGAATTACATGAGATTGATGACAATACACATGTGACTATTATTATAAGAATATTTTATTTCAGAATTATTCAATATCCCATTTCTGTATGTCAGTATTAACCAATACCTTATGTCTTATAAATATTGTTTATATATTTTAGTCAAAGTACATATGTTTAATATTATTTAATGATTTATAAAATATGTAACAAGTACAAGTTTGTAACAAACATTATTTTAATGAAACAAAGCTGATTATATAAAATCTGCAACTGGCTATAAATTTAAAAGATTGCTTAAATTACACCTTATTGATAATGCGTACTATTCCGTTAAAGAATTTTTAAACGACAATGTATAGAATGATAATGACATATATAATTTAATAATAATTACACCTTAAATTACACCTTATTGATAATGCGTACTATTCCGTTAAAGAATTTTTAAACGACAATGTATAGAATGATAATGACATATATAATTTAATAATAATTAATTTAATAATAATAATTTAATAATATTGTATGTTAATGTTTTAAAATTATAAATTGACTGTATAAAATTTATTTGAATAATAAGAAGACAATTATGTATTAATTAAAATTTTGCATACCTCTAAGAGGTGTAATATAGAGGACAATTTTGTGGATATAACAACTGTATACCTATATTAAGCAAAATAAATGATTTGATTTGATTTGATTTGAAAGCTTATTAATACTACAATTTGATATTAAAACTAAAGTAACTTAATAAAAATAGTGTAGTAATATAATAAAAAATACTGTATTAACCTTTTACATCAATTATTTTCATTGAATTTCAAATGCGCTGCCATTTCACTAAGTGCATCTGTAATTTCAAAGTTATTCCTGTTATATTTCAGACAGCGCTTCCCATATTATGAAATAGTAGAATCAGAACGCGGTACACCAGAGTTTGTACATGACAAAGATACCAGGTTTACTCCGGAAGAACTGGTGGCACAACTCCTGGCCAAGGCGAAGGAATTTGCAGAAGTGAACCATGGTAAGTGACTTAGGATTACTTTCTAAACTTTCTAAATTCAAAGTAGGACAGTTTTTGTAAGTTTAGAAGAGTTTAGTAATCTGTCACATTTATTTTTTTATGAATTATTTTGATACTTGTGGCACAACAGTTACCTACTATACTGTATTTTTTTGCCTCTTTCGACAATAGCTAAGGTATTTAAGAGTTAAAATTGTTATTTATTATGGAGTATAATTAATACCGTTTTTTATTTTTGACCTTTCAAAATTTTGACAATAGATTTTTGCTAAAGAATTATTAAAAAATGTGGCATTAACTTTCCTTTTACTTTAACTTTAACTTTTAACTTTAACTTTTTATTTAACTTTTTTAAGAAAGCATTAAAAAAAAATATGAGTGATCTGATCCATCTTCTGACAGAATGATTCAAAACTGTGGGTTGAGGAAACAATATTCACAAACTTTAACAAAGTTTCTCCAGGCCATCTGAAATAAAATGAACCTATGTAAATTTAAAGTGTGTTTCAGTTGATTTTATTAAATTATCTTCCAATTAACTCATCTGAGTCACAAATAAATATGTCAATGATAAAAGTAAACATCTGTTTTTGATAAATAAACACTTGTGTGTCCATATAACTTAAATTATTTCATTGCAATAATTATTGACTTTTTTACTTATGACTTTTGGATATACAACATTTTTATATGTATGTAATTAATATTGTGGTACATTTTCCAGGTCAACAAATAAGTGAATGTGTGATCACAATTCCGGGATACTTCAATCAGGCTGAGCGCAAAGCTATGAAGGAGGCAGCTGCTCTCGCAGGACTGAATGTCTTGCAACTGATCAATGACTACACAGCAATTGCTATTAACTATGGCATTTTCAGGAGAAAGGTCAGTTTGGTTGTAGTTCTACATCATAAATTAAGACTTTATTGTTAACCCATTACTGTTCCACAGCTGGACATGGGTCTCCTTTCTGTAAGAAGGATTTAGGCTGTAGTCCACTACGCTGTCTAAGTGCTGGGTGGTAGAGTCCACACACCTTTGAGAACTTTTTTAAAAAATGTTTCGGGTTGAAATCCCATTAGTAAAGAAACCTAAATGGGTTTGGGACTGGTAAATTACATGTTAAAGTCCAAAATGTATATAAACTTAGAAAATCTAGAGGTTTGTGGCCAGAAATCAAACCTAGGCCTTACAGATCGAATTTCAAACCGCTAACCATTGCCGTTAATTAATATTAGTATGAATAAATAATTAAAATGTCTTTTCAGGAAATCAATGAAACCGCCTGGTATACACTATTCTTCGACATGGGTGCAATGTCCACTAAAGCAGCCCTGGTGGAGTACAAGACTGTTAAGATTAAGGACAAGGGCTATGTGGAGACTGTGCCACAGTTACAAGTTATTGGCGTTGGATATGACAGGTAAATTATAATATCAATTTCTTTTATGTATGTAGTGGTAATTTCAGACTAAGAATTCTAAAAGGCACAGGATATCTGTCAAGAATCTATTACAGATATGATGATAGTTGAAAGAAATTGTTCATGTATTCTGTCTGCTTTGTTCTTTTATCGAGGGGGTGTTTATTTCACATTAAAATTATTTGAGCAAAATATCAGTTATTACAACTGCAATATTAGACAGCATTTTAGGATGGACCCAAATCTCTGTTGATGGATTTACAGAGGAAATATTCCGAACACACCACTGCATACATATTACATAGCATATGATAAAAACACTGCATATTTTTAGTAATACTGTAATATACAAATAAAGAATGTAAGGAAATTAAAGAAGAAAAACGTCAATAAAATTTTATTGGAAATAAAAAGAAATCACTGGATGCAATAATAATTTTCTTCATGCATGAGATGACAAAATTCATGCAATGCCTAGATAATATTTTCACTATAGTGATCTTCATTATATCTTAAATTTGCTAGAACTCTCGGCGGTTTTGAAATGACGCTGCGTCTCCGAGAACATCTCATTAAGGCTTGGGAGGCGAATGGCGGCGGTGACGTCAGAGCTTCGCCACGGGCTATGGAGAAACTGTTGCGTGAAGCTGAACGTTTGAAGATTGTACTCTCAGCTAACTCTGAACATTATGCTCAGATTGAGAATTTGCTTAATGATAAGGACTTTAAGCATTTGGTAAGTACTCAATTATAAAATACAGTGTAAACTCTATATAACGGCACTGAAGGGACATTTTATGTGCATTTTATGGCGTTATAGAGAGTGGTCGTTAAATGGAGAGAAGAAAAATCAGAATTAGAAAAAGAAAAAGTTTATTTCAGTCTAGTGTTAGTAGTTATGTACATAAAAAAGAATCTTATTTGAACGCTATTGCGTGTAGTCTGTTATTTTTGTCTGACGTCTTTTGCTGCACCAGTAATTTTGTTGTATTTTTTAAATTATTTTATTCATATCTTCTGATATTAAGGCATCTTGGTGACAAAGGAAGTAATTTTCCAATAATATTGTGCAAGCAATCCAGTTTGTAAACAAAAGAACGAATTTCTTAGAAAGTTTCGTATGCATGATGCCGACAGACGAGTTTATTACGGGCTAGGATAATAAAGCGACAAAAGAACGTACACAGGTGCGCAGTTTTTACTAATTTTAGCAACTTAAAAGGTACTTTTTGTTTAATTGTGGTCGTTATTGAGAGTGGGTGTAATGCTATGTAGAGTGTATCATTGTATGGAATCCAAGCTAAACCAACTACGCCAATTGTTTTCGACGCATTAGAGAGTTTGTCGTTAAATCGAGTGACGTTACATGGAGTTTACACTGTACGATATTTTATGAATAGAAACCGTAGAAGTTTATAAGGCAGGATACACTTTGACTGTTGTTAGAACTGCAAACATTTTCTTCTTCTTTTGTTGTGTTACAATGGGATGTATGGATAATGAAAAATAGACAAACAAGTAGGTTTTAAATTGATTTGTAAATTAGTTAGTTTATTGTATTAGTTTTAAATATTCCTCTTACTAAGTATATAGATAACACTTAGCATAGTGTTACAAAAAAATACCCTTACATTTTAGAAAAGACTTATATTTTATTTCATAAATTAAAAGTTCTTAACCACATGCCTCCATTTGGATTTGCTGGGTGAAGGTATTCAAACTGCCCTGTGATAAGGTGCAATTGTTATTATTCATTGGCGCCGATAGCACTTAAAGCTATTAGTAGTTTACAATTCAAAGTGCCAACTACGCAGTGACGGACTAAGGTCGTCAGAGGCGTGGGGCATAAAGTTGAATGGAGGCCCCCAGTGTAAAAAGTTCGCCTATGATTCGGTGAAACCCCTAAGCTGCTGAGCGCAACTACGTCCAATATTGCATTACATTGCAAGTCAGATGTTACTATATAAACAACTGTCTACACACTCTAATTCTGATATGTCTTTCTAGGTGACTCGCGTAGAGTTGGAGGCGCTATGCGCGGATCTGTTCGCGCGTGTGGCGGGTGTGGTGCAACGTGCAGTGGCGGCGGCCTCGGGCGCAGGCGGCGGTGCGAAGCTCGTAGTGGCGGGTGGAGCTTCACGTGTTCCCGCCGTGCAGGACGCATTACGGGAAACTGTCGGACATGAGCCTTCTAAATCGATCAATGCGGATGAGGCGGCTACACTCGGCGCCGTGTATAGGTAAGAGTGGTCGTGTGTGCTTATGTACAGTGTGTGTGTGAAAGAACGTAAGGAAATAACACTCCTGGATGTCATTTTAATATGAGGATTACATTATTTTGTCCACACAAGCTTATAGTTGCGTGTGTGTGTGTGCATGCGTGCGTGCGTGGACGCGTGTGTGCGTGCATATGTGCCAAAGGTTGTCACTGGACCATCCTGTCTTGTCTCATACTCGACGGTATTCAAACTCGCACATGAATCTCTCAATCCGGATCAGGCGGCTACACTCGGCGCGGTGTACAGTTACATGTGCGTGTGTTCCTAATTAGTGCGAATGCGAAGGGGCGCCAAGGTCAGTGTTGAATACATATGTGCAATAGCTACCTAAGGGGTAGCGACGCATCTGTGGCCGACCGCCGGTACGAATATCTGATCCTATCAGGAGTCGATTACAGATGTCCATGAGCGGCAGTAGCCACTTACCGTCAGGTGGACTCCATGCTAATCTTCTACTGCTATAGTATTAAAAAAAGTTTAAACTTCTAAAAATAGCACTTAAGTATATAATGTCATGTTTGTACACAGAGCGGCATCACTAGCAACGGGCTACAAAGTGGCAGCGTTGAACGTGCGCGATGCGGTTGTGCTGCCCATCAACGTTGTCTTCACACGTGGAACTAATGTAGATGGATCTGATAGAGTGGTAAGTTTCTTTCATATACAGTAGAACCATTAGTGGTTCTACTTATGAGTTGTCACTACTTCATTTATTTCTGAGTTATAACAGTAGTAACATTGCTGTTTGCAAATTTGAAGTGTCTACTTAGCACTTATAAGAAATGTCATCATCATCATGGGGCTCTTCAAACAGGTGCAAAAAGAGCTCTCCTTCAAAGCCGACGATGCATTGGCGACTCCTATCGTGTTGCAAATGTTCATAGGTGATGTTGACTACTTTCCATCAGGTAGCACGTCTGCTTTATCGTTAGGCTCAAATATAAAAAAGAGGCATTCTTACTTAATCGTAATAATGTTTGAGCTTGATGTTCATGGGTGCTAGTGGCCACTTACCATCAGATGCACCATTTATTACTTCTATTTCATAAACCAACAGTTTCGCTATCAGTTTTGTATACAATTAATTAATTAGAGTTATATAATAGTCTGTATTAATTATTTAAGTGTATTGAACATAATTATACTTATATTGCTCTATCCTGTTTCAGGAACTGGTAAGATTATAAATTATAATCAATATTAACTTTTTATAAAAAGATAGATTTTTGCGGGCACTAACACTTATTTAATACATTTCTGGCATTTTATTTAATTGGTAAATTTGAATAAAAGTTTAAATATAACATTACAACCACTACTTAAAAGCGGATATATTTTGTTACAGATTAAAAGGGTTCTATTTGGACCCATGAACCCATACCCACAGAAGAAGTTGATAACTTTCAACAAGCACACATCTGATTTCTCTTTCTATGTAAACTATGGAGAACTAGACCACATTCCTTCAAATGAACTTGCCAGCATTGGCCCTGTTAATATTTCTCACGTTGTCCTAACTGGAGTAAGTGACACCATAGCTAAGAACACTGGAGACAATATTGAGCATAAGGGTATCAAGGCACACTTTACAATGGATGATTCTGGCATACTTCAACTCATTAACGTAGAATTTGTAGCTGAAAAGACCGTTACGGAAGCAGACGAAGATAAGGACAGCACATTATCGAAAATTGGAAGTACAATCAGTAAACTTTTTGGCACTGATCTAGATTCAGATAAACCTGAGGAGAAAACGGAGGAAAAAACACCTGAAAAGAATGATACACTCAAAGCCAATGAAACAACATCAGAGAAACAAAATGCTACTGAGCAAGCAGAAAGCAAACCTAAAGCTAAGGTTATCGTCTTGAAAGAACCAATCAATGCTGAGGAAACTCTGCAAAACTTACTGCCTCTTTCTACAGAGCAATTCAAGGCATCCAAAACAAAGATAACAGAACTTAACACTATTGATAAGAAGCGGGTTGAAAGGGAAACTGCTCTGAATAATCTTGAGGCCTTCGTTGTTGATGCGCAAATGAAGATAAACATGGATGAGTATGCCGAATGTGGTACTCCAGAACAGATTGAAGAAATCACTAAATTGTGCTCCGAGATCTCAGAATGGCTTTATGAGGATGGTTATGAAGCAGCCACTGAAATGTTTGAAGAAAAATTAGCACTTCTCAAGGATAAAACTAACTCCATTTTCTATAAACATTGGGAGCACAGAGAGCGGCCAGACGCGGTCGCCGCTCTACGCAATATGTTGAACAGCTCTCAAGAATTCCTTAAAATGGCAAAGAACTTTACCAAGGAAACGAATGCTGAACGCGACGTGTACACTGACGTTGAGATTAATGTGCTCGAAAAGAAAATCGATGAGACTAAAACTTGGCTCGATAAATCTGTGAAGGAACAAAAAGCACTCAAAAAGAATGAGGACATTAAACTCACTGTTGATAGCATTAGGGAGAAAATGCACGGCTTGGACAGAGAAGTGAAGTATCTAGTGAATAAAATGAAGATTTGGCGCCCGAAGAAACCAGCTAAGACGGATAATAAGACAGAAACTGTAATAGAAAATGAAGTTAAAACTGATGAAGAAGTGAAAACTGAGGATACGGAGGGAAAAGTAGAAGCGGAGAAACCAGTTGTCGAAGTTGAAGACGACTCTGGAGGTGAGACTGAAACACCACAACTAGCCGATGGCAATGTCGAACATTCCGAATTATAATAGTGATGTGTGAAGTAACGTAATTTATTTAGTCTAATTTATTTTTTACTGTGAAACTAGGAGTCGCGTTTGCTTTTTGTATTGGAACGTTGATATAGGATAGTTGATGCACAAAACACTAGTACGTTAATGTATTGTGTCTTTACTATGTTGTGATTTCGTACATTGTTAACGTAAGCCCTGTTACTTAACAACAAACATTTCTGAGGGCTTCCTGTACAAGTGTTCACGGAGTTTCCTACTCCATTGCGCATACCGCGAATTTCCTCAAAATATATTCCTTTTATGACTGATGTTGTGAATGAACACTTAACAGAAATGCGTACAAATTGTGAACTAATTTTATTAACTGTTAAACTAAATGAGGCTTCCCTTTTCTTAACACTAACCGATAAAGTCTGTAGCTTATTAGGTGTAATGTTGTTGACGGTATAAAGAGCAAACGCTTCATTGAAATTCAATTTAAAATCTCAAATCTGTGACCGCTTTCTCAATCTCTGACGTAATATGGACGCGATATGTAAAAGTTATAATCGATAAATAGTTTATAAAATATAACATAAGGTTCAATGTTAAATGACGTAATTTTAAAATTTATTTGATGTTGTAAATTATTATTGCAATATATTGCAAAGAAAATCGAAAAAAAAATGTAATATTAGTAGCTTTTATGTGCATTGGTAAGTCGTTTCGCGTCTGATTTTCTGAACATACATTAATTTAATTATACTTATCGCATTATCTTTTTGGAATTTAGTTATTTAGTTATTTCATCTGAAGTTACGTCCCATTCTCTTAATATTCCTTAATTTTGTACTTTTTCTATAAAACATATAAGGTTATATTTTTACGCTCGAAAGTCCCAAATCCTTTCATCCTAACAGAATGTGCATTGGTATACATTTTGAGATTTTGAAACTGATCTTGTTATGTTTGAACTACTTTTATGAATCCATAATTTGATTCTTGTGGAATTATAAAGATGGTTGGTATTAAAGATATTTTGGTCTTTTTATTGGATTGTTAAGGTTTCGCTATTTATCTATAATTATTGCAATGACCCCAAGTCGGAATGGAATGTGTATGGTATTTTGAATGTAAACATTTATGTGATATGTATAATGTATAAAATGTGTGGAGGTTTGTGAGAGCAATGTCTTTTACGGTGTAGTGCCTGTAATGGTTCTAGAGCACGGATCTATAATAATGAAAGTTAATTTCGATGCTCCTCGGTTACGTATTATGTCGTACGGTCTATTTCCACACTTGCTCGTCGCGATATACATTCATTCGTCGAGGTATAAATGTATGCAGTCTACGATGACACCATCCTATTGCATCAAAAATTTGTAGCATAAGATCATAAGATACTATACGCCATACGATTGTATATGCCACTTGCATACAAACTTACGGTCAGATATGATACATCACATACATTTACGTGTCTACTCCGACACTATCCTGTAGCATTGTATGATGGCGCAGTCATTTTCAGTTTTTTTACCGAGTCGACTGCCGCTTTTTTTGATTATGCGATCAATTTTTGAAGTTGCATTTTACGGCATACAAGATAGAAGATACTTCCTACGCTACGACTTCGGTTGTGGAGGTTATTCGGGTCTCGAGGGTATCTTTTTCGCCCAGGCACCTCTGAAGTAGGTAAATACCTCTTGGTATTCAGTCGCCTATGACACTTGCCCATAGCGGCATTCAGAGAGAAAACAGGTGACTTCTGTTATTCAAAGTGCTCAAGGACCATGACGGGAATTATACATGTTTGTAAGCAAGATTGTTGCGTTTCCTTTTCATTCGTAAGATTAAATAGATTTAGTTACAGGCACTTCAGTACAATTAGTTACAGTTACAATATACATCTTCATCATACAACATAGCAAGTTTAATCCCTCTTTCACTCAATTTCTATCTACAAGTAATCTTATTGATTTACATAGTTATACATTTAGTAATATACACTCATGACTTAACAATAATTTGTATTCTCTTATGAAAATGGCCGAATGTTTTTCTGTTTGTGTGTCATCACGGATACCATAGCTACCAGTGATTTTCAAAATAGGACTGATGCTTCTTGAGATACCACCCGATTAATAATAAACTTTTATCTATCTTGAACAAGGTACTTAAAGTTCGCGACCTTTGTTCGCGACTCACTTGTACTGTTATTGTACTTCATTCTTTGCAAGTTTCAATAGAACCATAAGTTAAGTTCCTCTGCAATCAATAAAACAGTTGTAAGGCTAATACCGTACTTGCGTTTATGCAATGCAATAATACAATAATATCGTTATAACACTTATTCCAACTATTTTATCTTAATTTTTTAAACGAAGGTATTATACATTTGTGATAAACTTCGGGATGAAATAAAAAAAAAGTATTACTTTCATAAATATAGGAAAAAACAGGCGATGAAAAACGCAATGTGGCTTTAGCCTGAGTGGTTGTTATGTTACGTCTTAAGTGAGATTTGTTCAGTACCCAGTCGCAAATGGAAATAAAATATTGAATGAAACAAAGTGTAGTTTCAATTACCAATCATTATTATTAATTAAAGAGAAGTTGCAAGTATTGGAACATATTTAAAAGTTTATATACATATTTGAAAAATAATAATTATTTATTATTGAAAATTGGTCTTGGTAACTATAAGTATTGGTTTCAAATAAATATTTCATTCACAGTGAATTCGACTATCTTTCTTTGCTTATGTTTTACACAGTTACACAATAATATTCATAACTTAAATGAAATTGAATATGTTACTATATAGATATAGAGCAAACGAAAACTGTCTACAGTTTAAACTGAAATATAAGAATAACTGAAAACTACATGATTTGTAAAGATACTTTTTTTCTAAACTTCTACAAGCTCTAATGTTCGACTTGGGAGGCACCACTGCTACATCTGTCTGCCTAATAACAACAGTGCACTGCCTTGATGTAGTAAGGCGTTTCAATAGTCTTCAGGGTGCCAACGCATTTGTGGTCAACCTCCGGGGCTCTAAATCTTATCTGGGATTGATTCATCAACAACCCATTACGGTCCCGCTGCTGGGCACGGGTCTCCTCTCATAATGAGACGGATTAGGCCATAGTCCACCGCGTTGGCCAAGTGCGTATTGGTAGACTTAACATACCTTTGAGATTTTTTTTATAAATCTATCAGGTATGCAGGTTTCCTCACGATGTTTACCTTCACCGTTTAGCAAGTGATAATTAATTTCTAATACGCACATAACTTTGAAATTCAGAGGTGCGTGCCTGGGATTTGAACCTCGGACCCCTCGATCGAGAGGCCGAGTTTCTTAACCACTAGGCTATCACTAGGCGGCAGAGGCTACATATCGTCAGATAGACTGTATGCTTATATGCTTATCCTTATCCTTACTTCCTTACTAATATTATGAATCCGGAAGTAACTCTGTCTGTCTGTCTGTCTGTCTGGTTGTCTTTTCTTCACGCCCAAACCACTGAACCGATTTTAATGAAATTTTGTACAAAGATAGTCTGAGACCCGAGAAAGGACATAGGATAGTTTTTATCCCGGAAATCCCACGGGAACTAGGGATGGCGATCTAAGTTCGATTAATCGCAGAATCGATCTTTTGGACCCAAAACATCGATTATTTTAATGGATCGCAAAGTTGAACGTACGAATTTTCAGTTTTATATATGTTAGTATGTTATATTATTTTCTTTTAAACGCGGGCGAAGCCGCGGGCAAAAACTAGTTCTATATAAAGCATAAGCATAATAAGAAAACATATCTAGTAAGTTATATATGTTTGTCGCCAGTCTATAGTTACAATCTTCACGACTTTTTTAGTCCTTTGCATTGCAGGAGTACAATAAATGCTATTTTCTACTTCGAAAATATCTTTTAAGGAATTGAAAAAGTAAAGTAACACAATGAAAAAAATTGAGGAATATTTGAATGAATTTTAATACCTGTTCGTTTTGTAAGCTGGCAATTCTTTGTTCAACTTTTGCTTGCCAAGTAGTAACTGAAATAATTTGCAGCAAAGAACGCGAAAATTCTTTTGTTGTATCATCATACAATTTTGATACATTTTAGGTGTTAGATGTGTCAATAATGTAGAAGCCATGAATGTAGAAACTAGAGGCCACACAAACAAGTTACGTAAAAATAAATTTATGTTGAATAAGTAATTCAACTACCTACATGTCCATTTTACTCCCATATTAAAAACTTAGTAAAAAATATATTCTTAGTTACTTGCGTAATTAGGCACGACTTATTCAAGTTCCATTTGTGCAATAAACAATTCCTAACAAAACAACATAAAAAGTATCTTTCCAAGTTAAAGTGCACACCAACTAAGTGTTGAAGAAAGTACGAAGCGAGCGTAATCTTCCTTTTTCGTTGCAAAAAGAAGCAATGGTTTTCTAAGTAAAGTTGCCGCCAAGTTTATGCAAACTGCAGTTTAATCTAAACGGACAAAGTTCTGACACCCAGATTGTCCCCGCGATACCCATAGTTTCTTAATGCTTTAAGACTATGTATTAAAATTATTGAATAATCATTTTCTCAAGAACCACGCAATATTCAGTGAAAATTCGCCTAATGTGTGAATTGACTGAATTAACTTATTAACTTATAACTTAGTAGAGTCATCTACAGGTTTATCGAGCTTATAGCAGAGCCGTTTAAGCTTCTAAATAAAAATAGAGGAGACTGTAGATTGGCCTATGCGGGAATTAATTTTACTTTATAATTAGGCTCCTACTATGCGCTGATAAGTAACTGCTATCTACTAAAATGCTTGGCAGAGATAAAATACAAAGACAAAATAATTTACACAATAAAAAGCAAAACTTTTAAAAGTTGCTACTAACGCGAGGCACAACTTAGTGTCTAAGAATACAGACGATCGCAGCTAATCTTATTTTCTTGCTGAAAAAGACTCTTCTTTTGTGTCTCTTGAACTTTTGCTGAAGTTTTGCAACTTGGCATCGAAGTACAATTTAATGTAAAGTGCCGAAGTTCACACAATTGGCTGTCTTTCCACAAAGCGCGTAGCATCAATACTCCAGGTTACGAGACCACCTGTCTGTGCATTACTTGCACATAAAAACATGTTTGCGTGAAGAAAATGCCTGCAGACTGCCGGACTGCAGTTTTTTTTATGAAAGTTAAACATTTCCTTTCCTTATTAGTGCGTATGCTTTTTGATTACTTTGATATATCGTTTTACAAAGATAATATAATCAATAATAGCGTATTTAATAATTTTAGATAGGTACCTATCAATCTTGAGTGATTTTAATTTAGAGCGAGTATTAGCTAACTGTGCTTGCTCCGATTCATTTCATGTGAGGCAATATAAAAAGTAAAAATACATTCCGGATTTAAAATATCAACGTTGAAAGTCGTTAGCGTTATTTAATGTAGCTTCAAAGGTTATTTCAATAAACTAGACGTGTCGTGATTGTAGCTGAGATGGAGCATAAATGACTTCACAAAGGCCCTTTGAGAAATTCCTTGTTGATGTTTAATTAGTTTAAGATTGCTATTTACGGTAACAACAATCATCAAAGCAAAAAGTAGATTATTCCTTGAGGCACTTGACAGAATTATCACAGCGATCTTAAAATGAATTCGTCGGAGGCCGAATGCGCTGGAACTCATAAAATTACAGAGGACCATTAAAGTTACTTTTTGTCGCAATCCCATTGAGTATGCCGTTTTACATAGATTTAAATTGCAGGTGCGCCCAACGGAAGTACGGTAGCATTAAAGTTGACAACGATATTGTAAATGTTAATGTAGTGATAAAGAAGTATTAGTGTAGCTCAGTCTAGTGTGGTTTAATACAAATACAATAAAAATCCCATAATAATTCGCTAAGTGCAAGTCGAACTCGCACATGGAGGATTCCGTACCACCAAAAATTACATTTTTTTATTTTTAGTACTTGTTATTAGGTACATCAGCCATTGAAGTAAATGCATTGTGAAAATCTGAAGTGTTTATTTTTTACGGTCCAATAGACAAAGCGAACACGTCGAAAAATAGCTAGTTTCTAGTAAGGCGACCCCCATTTATTTTTAGTATTTGTTGTTATATCAGCCATCGTTAAAAATGCTCTATAAAACAAGTATTTAACTAGTAATATAAATAACAGGTGATAGAGCCCAGTGACAGACGTACAGCCAGCTGAGGTTTAGTAATAGAGTTTTGTTTTTAAAGTAACGATTCCATATTTATTATTGTAAAACGCGTAGCAATAAATTCTTTGCGAAAATAATGTTATATACCTAAACATAATAATGTTATGTTCGAGTAAGTAGGTATGCCCTTGTTCGTGCAAAGCCAAAGTATCTATGACATGAAAAACTATCATTGACCTTTCTTCGAAGACATATCCAGTAATTTAACATGACATTGTCCGTTTGCACTGCAGGATTGCATGCTGTGTTCTAAGAAACCATGCGACGATATTAAAGTTGTCATTCGTTTTTACTGTTTGTGCAGATGTGCTGGCGAAAGCTAGATAATAGTGTAGAATTTGATTCATGATTCCGACTTGTCAATACTCTACCACCTGGAAAAAATATACGTTTCCATAATGCATTGCGGATGTGCCGTCGTCGAAAGAAACTGAGAAATCGGTCGGGATCACATTCTGTTGCTAGTTAGTTATTGTATTACCTGTGGCAATATCTTTCATAAAAATGTTTAAGGTGAATGCTTTCAGAATTCATAATATGGGAAATCGCGTAGGTTGATAAACTTATATAGGTACCCATATAAATATATTATGACCTATAGACGCTACTTGTAGCGTGGGTAGAAATCAGTGAGACCAATATGACTTGTCTCTAATTTCATGAATATAGATTAGTTGATTCTTGAAATTGAAACAAAGAAACGGATTGGCTTACACATATAGATAGATACATATTAGTAAGAAGTTTGTTAAGTAGTTATCTACTCACTTATTGTACTACGATACGAATAAAATTAAATTGAAATATATTTATTCAAAGTAGATTCGTTAGATAGCTTCTTAAGGTGTTTTGTTTTTTGGTAATAAGCTGCGACATTTATACTTTAAATTTTGGAATATAAATTAATGGTGTACCTACCTAGCTACTTACCTAGTGTTGGTACCTAATTATTTATTATATTTTTATAATGATAACTTGTAAATATTGTATGTAGCATTTATGTAAAAGCGTGTTAATAAAATTACTTGCTAACTTATAATTTCTAAAATTAATATTACTAGTAATATTACAGAATACGTTATTTGCCTCTTGCAAAACACGTCTTTAATTCAATTTTTGATGTACCTTTCCATTCCAGCCTTACATTATCTATTACACTGTTATTAAATATTTTAAGGGATTCTAAATTAAAATGTACACTTAACTTTAAAATTAACGTAACATTTTGTTGCATAATTATTATGGATCTTCATTTCATAAATAAAGAGCAATTAAAATTGTATAGGTATTAAGCGTTACTGTTATCAAATAGAGCATCGTGAGAGAAATGGTTGGCTAGGCTGGCCCGGGTTGGCTACCTCACGATTAGATCTCTTGGCCACGCGTGGGAGTGATCGAATCAACACTTCGAAGATTAACGTGTGAACGGAATCTTTATTAGGCCGTACCTACGCTTAAATTCCTTTTATCTGTAACTCTACTTTTGACGTAGTAAATATTTTGACCAGACCAGTTTTTTTTAAGTACCTACCAATCTATTAGGCATTTTATTAGTAACCGATTAATAGTTAAACAGTGCTATATTTTTATATTTAGGCGGAAGAGTTCGTTTATGCGCTAAAACAACGCTTGGTAAACTTAAGTATTCAAATTTAGATAATAAATATTTTTTTATGAAGAACTAGAACAAGAAGGACCTATCAACGCAAAAGTCAATAACTTAAAAACCGTGACCATTTAAACAGGCTACAAAAAAGAAGGACAAACAGGGTTGATACGTATGAAGATGAGATAAAATTCCACGAGCAAATATAAAGGTTGTCATCGCATTTCTTTCAGCATTTATCTACTTGGTTTAAAAATATTTATCAGGTAATGACACGCTTATTTTAAATTTATTTTAAATCACATAGTACTTGACGGTTGACGGGCACCTGAGGCTTCAAGCCCCATTAACTGTAACTTGTTTCAATAGAGCTTTGTTTTGTACGAACCCATCCCGAAGGAAGGAGTCGGCGCCCGCGCAGCGCATTGGCGCCTTTCTCCGAGCGAACGAGATAGCGAAACCTGCGCCTGGAGTTAAAAAAGGATAGAACAATAGCATTCCGCGCCGGACGGACAGGCCAAATGAATCCAGTTTGGTTGTTATACGTCGGGCTTTCGGTTGTGTATGTCATTGCGCTCCGGTTTTCGGCAGTGATGTCAAACAAAAGAACATAATTTGCGCGTGTGTTCAAAACAGTTTTATGAAGTGACATCTGAAAATGTGCTAGGAGTGTGCTGTTGAGGTTGTAGTGATGGATTTAAAGGGGAAACGGTAAGAATAACTAAGAATGCAACCCATCTATTCCCTCTCCCGTCCCTCTTGGAAGAATGCAGTGCACGATGCCCGACTCGAGCGCACCTTGCGTGTGAGACTTTATCGAAAAACTGCTGAATCAATACAATTATTCCTCTGATCGATTTTATTGTAGCTTTACAAGTCAGCTTTGTCTGCATCTTTTGTACCTGTAGTTCTGTTTTATGATCGGTATTTTAATTGGTAGCTTAAAGCTAATAAAATATATTAACTTGTTTTGTTTTATTTAGAGACATAAATGTATAAATCTTTATGTACAAGATGTATTTTAGACTATATAGTGCTATATCTTTTAAGGAAAAGTATAAACAACATCAAGATAGGCATTCCGGGGCAATTGTAAATATTTGTATTAACGATGAATAAAAGTAATGATGACAGAATTTATCCAGTTTCTATTTTTCTTTTTGGTACATTTACTGGAGTATAAGACTACTTTTTGTAAAATATTTGTCTCCATATTGCAGGCAAGGAGCTTTTGATGATTGGATTAAAAAGAGATTTGTTGCAAAACCTAAAACCTAATGTACATCGCTTCAAAATGATTTTTGTTTTACAATAGAATCCTATAAAACTGACAAATTAGCACAAGAGTATAGTCTACGTAAAACTGCTAGTCCGCTCTGAATATAAAAATGAATCGCGTCGCCATAGCAAATTGTATGACTACACCTGCTCGCAACAACTTCAGAGCGGACTAGCAGTTTGGCGGGGACTATACCTTATAACAACAGAGCTGATAGTGCTACTGTGGTCGAAGCATAAAAGTTATTAAAATTTATCCCTCTCTGATGTCATACAAAATTCTTAAGCTTACTGTTTGGATTATAGCAATATGTTGTGTACCAACATCTTAAAATTTGTCTTTTCTTCACAGGAAAATCTTGAGAACGTCTTGACCATATTTGATGTGCTTTGTACCGAAAACTATAGAAAATCTATCTAGCTATCTAGGGTTCCTAAATTAAGATGTAAAACCATGCATTTTAATTTTCGCACACACCAATGAAATACCACACAAATATCACTGAAACTCAATTTCGGGTTAACATCTTAAGGCAAATGAAACACCCGGTTCCGCTTACTGCAAATAAGCTTCGCTTCGTACGAATGTTATTGAAGCTCCGATATCACATTCAGTAAGGCACGTATGACAGGCTAATGCCATAAAAAGGCAGCAAAACTACATCAGATCACATTACATAAGTGACGTCCATAGAGTTAAGACTTCCTGGAATTCTGTTGGTATACGAGTAGCTACATCCCATTTAAAAATATGATTTTGCTATATATTTATTTGAATTTGGAACTAGAAGAGTCGTCGTCAAACCATTACTGTCCCACTGTTGGGCACGAGACTCCTCTCAGAATGAGAAGGATTAAGCCATAACCCACCGCGCTGACCAAGAGCGTATTGGTAAACTTCACATATTTTTGAGAACATTTTTTTAGATCTCTCATGTATGCAGGTTTCCTCGCAATGTTTTCCCTCCACGTTTCCTTCACCGTAGAAGAGTATTCTCATAATATTTTCATACGAACATATTTTTTCTAAGAATTCCATTATCCCTCTTTTGATCACATGGATTTTTTAAATTATTTTTTAATCACGCAGTATGGTATGATTCGTTTTTATCATGAAAACAAGGTGCAGGACTATATTTTGGTTTTAAGCTGTTTCAAACAGGTCTACTAATTATGATCTCCGAGGTCAATAAGAATCGTTACAAACGCAATCGTGAATTTCATCTTGATCTTACTTGGTACATCATTTGTAAAGTATAGTGGTAGGTACTTCCGTATTCCTTTAGTGTCGATAAAGCTAAAGATTTTCGGGACCCAAAAAAATCAATTTAATTTTAAATATCAAATATCAAGTAGGAAATATCTACTTTAAGGAAAGAAATGGGAATAGATACTTCCATTAGAATGTCTCTTGATTTTTTTCAAGCAGCATCAGCTTAAGTTGAAAATCCAAATATCGTAGATAAGAAGATTAGCCTTATTGCCTTTTAGTGCACTTTAGGATTGCTCGTTGAATTGTCGAGTATTCTTAACCAGAATTCGTTTGATGCATTTTAACCATAGTACTGTACTAAGAGGATCATGTTTAGATTCCCGGGCATATGAGAATTTTAAGGATTAATTTTGATATTTGTTCTGGATCTAGGAATTGAGTTATGTTTTTGGCTTAGATGTGATCATTTTTGAAAATTTTCGTTTTTCGTTTTCGTTTTCTTATCGAAAAAGAAACCTTTTTATAATTACTGATGATATTAAAGCTTAGGCTGTATCCCACAAATATGTACCTGATGACAAATTTGTGCTTTTCACCAAGTCACCAAGACTTTCCATTTTTGAAGGTTGTAGAACCCTTTGTGGTTCGACTCCGGCAGAACCACCACCACACCATTTTTTTCCTCATTACAGCAGTGTTAAGCGCTGCCGTGTTCTGGTTTGAAGTGTGTGGTAAGCGAGACATACTTTCTCGAGGTGTTCCAGCTTAGTCCTGACCTCAGGTAGGAATATCTAATCCTTTCTTGGGTTGATCACAGATGTCTATGGGCGGCAGTAGCCACTTACCATCAAGTGGACTGCGTGCTAGTCTGCTACTCCTATATTATAAAAAAATACGTGTGGCACTCGGAGACTGCCGCGGTAAAGCTATTGCATAGCATTTTTTATCAACTTATGCAATTACAATTATATATTTATTTTATTTATGCAGTATTCAAAAAGTCATTAACCCGTCAACTGGCGTGTGCGCCCCGGGGCGCACAGATCGCTACTAAAAAGTATCACCGCTGTGCCGGTCGGAGTGGGGGGTGTTAGGTTTTTTCGTTACGGAATTTCTGGATTCGGTCTCCGCGCTCAAGGCCCGCGATAGAAGCTATGCAATAGCTTAAAAAACTATCTATATAAAGTTGGCGTATTCATGTTGTTTACTGGGAAACAAATTATATACAAAGTTTATTAAAAGAGTAATAAAAGGCACATTCAAATAGCCTGCAGCTATGATCTAATCGTCAAAGAATATTATGTATCTATCGCTAGTTTTCATTAAAGCAGTTTCATATTAGTTTCCTTTGCTTGACTACGCTTCGACGTATTAATTATTTACTGTTGAGCTACAGTAATTTCTGTACGCTGATTTATAAGGTATGCTCTATAATATAAGTCACTATAAGTTGGAATTCCTAGGATAACTATCTCCCCTACCACACACTACAAAGCGGAACACAGCAACGCTTAACAGTGCTGTTATTAGGGAGAAGTAGATGTGGCGGTGTGCCTCAGAAGTCAGACTACAGAGTGTTCTACCACCTTCGATAATAAGACTACAGTTATTTATAAGAATCAAAGTAATTATTTGCCGTACTACTTAATAATGTAATCGTATTTCTATAGTTTAGGTAAGTACATAATGAATAAATGTGTTAAGTATGATATTCATTTCCCATCCGGCGATTCTTCGTAATCCAACCATTTTTGGAAAGGTTGTGGTAAATTAGCGTGAAATGAACGCATAAACATCAACATCGCCAATTGTCTTGTCAGATTGTTTAAAAAAATTGCGAGTACACGAGAACTTTGGAGAACGAATGAATTTGAAATGCCAGAATATACATGTTCAGTATTTGTAAATAATGATTACCAATAAACTCTGATTCCACTCAAATAGAAGAATAGTGTACTAATTTATTTAAACAGTGCAATTAAATTATTCATACCTATTAACACCGAGACTTATGACATTGAAGGTGGTAGAACCCTTTCTGGTTTGTCTCCAGCGACATCACGGCCACATCTTTTTCTGCCTTATAACAGCAGTGTTAAGCGCTGCTGTGACCTGTTTGAAGGGTGTGATAAGGGAGACATACTTTTCCGAGGCGTTTCACCTTGTTCCTCAGGGGTAGCGGCGCATCTGTGGCCGACCTCAGGTGGTACTATCTATTCCTACCTGGGGTTGATTACAGATGGTCATGGGCAGCAGTAGCCACTGACCATCAGGTGGACGCTTGCTCGTCTGCTACTCCTATATAATATAAAAAGGCCACAGGTTTAAGTGGAAGATAACTGCAAAGTCATAAGCATCAAAAATCGTGATGAGGTATAATAACTTGTTCGTCTAGTCTAGATAAAGTTAAATGAGTATGAACGAGCAGAAAGTAAACTCTTGCCGTGTCGAGCACACGACTGCTGTGCTTATTAGGATGTATGTGTATGGGGACCTCCTAAGTGATAACTAATAAGGTGTAAATTACTTATCGGATGTTGGCCTGTTTACAGATGATTCTTTACTTTATGTTATAGGAGAACCAAACGAATTTCCCGAATAATCATGTTTTGAGGTAAACACGAATCATCGTAATATTACTTACCGTGCTTTCTAAATGTCGTTTCGAGGTAAAGATTTAGTCAGACAAACATTAAGGATGATCTAGACAGTTGTTAAATTCTTGAGGCGTTTCACTGCATTCCACAAGAACTTCGTCACCGGCTTCAGACAGGATACCTATTTAATTTGAGGTCATCTATGTGTTGCTGTGATACCTTAAAATCAAATAGAATCCGTATAATATCTAAAAAGTCTTTAAACTCATAGAAAAAAATAAACAGATCGTTAAAAAAAGGTTATGCAAAAAGGCGTATAATAAACTATGCGATTATTTGACAAATAAAATGGTGAGGACTGAAGTAGCTCCAGCTCCTGATGTTCCATTAGGTTAAGTTTATCATTGTAGAAGACATTTATAATTTAAAATTTGTGGAGTGGAGTTATGACCTTTCTTTCGCCTTTCCGCTCCATTACGAAACACCTTGTGAAGTGGTAGTAGATATATTGACGTTAAAAAAGAGTTCTGTAAAGAATCTACTTTGAATAAAATATTTTTGATTTTATTTAAACTCGATGGTATACAAATTAACGGGAAATTTTGTATTTACCCAGAAATCGTTCTCGTATTTATTTTAAGCAAAGACGCTATGTCTCTCAAATCACGTACGCATCTCCTTATCTAGCCCACTATATTATAAACAATCGTCATTCATTACCCACTTATGTGCTCGGCGAATTACTACGTTTGCGTCATAATTACTTATATCTATATCATGTACCTAATATATTTCTTGATTTACAACTCAAATTATGAAGATTAACATCTTAACACTTTTGCTTTCGTGGTTGCAAATATATTGATTGACTTAAATTAAATTAAGAAATTGACATTTACTTAATTTTTTGTCTTATATTTTCCTGAACATAGATTTAAATCGATGTTATATTTGGCCGAAGATCTCGAGCGTTCTGCAAGCTTAATTAGACTCATCTGAATCAATAATATAAGTATCTGAATTGATCTGAACACCTCACCATTGAAAATCATCTCAATACGCTTAGGTTAACGAATTAGTCTATGGAAAATATAGGCTTTAGTAAAACCCCTGTTCTATATGGAATTGGTTACAGATGTCCATGTGGGTAACTATTACAGATAATCAGGTGGGCTGCAATCTTGTTTGTTTGAATTTTACTTGTTCAAACTTCAAATGGTGTCGTCGGTGTTTGAAAAATATGAAATAGTTAGGCAAAAATGAAATGATAAAAATCCATGATAATATTATTATCGAAAGAGATATTTGTTTCTTTCTTTATTTTATCAAAGGCAAACACTTCATAAGATGTTTACTTACATTTCATTTTTCAATAATAGTAATGTATAGTACGCATCTCACAGTATTTTACACAAAAGAAATGAGTGTTCAAATTCTTTACGTGTAGCTTTCAGATGTTATTTAATTAAATACTTTCTTATGTGAGTAGAACAATGCGTCCAATTACTTCAGAAAAGTGAATTAAATTATCTGTCTAGACAGTAAAGAAAAATAATATTTATCATTAGAATGTCAAGATAACAGTAATAAATATGCGTATACGCAGCTTAAACTGCGATATTGATGTTTTACAATACTGTACTATAAAAGTCGGTTAATATCCCTATGTGTCAATATTTAATATTGAACAAAATTAACTGTAGTAACATTAATAAGAAATAAAACTTGTAAAATGTAAATGTTTTTTCCTTCATAAGAAGAATTAAGGAAAACTAAGTCATCGAGAATTTCATCAAATAAGGTATGTGGATTTTGTTGTAACATAATTATAAAGCTTTGTTTAAGTTCTTTGAAGTATAACAAATAGAGTTACTGTCTTTAAGAAGTTTATTTCCTTAATTAAAAATCAATACTCTTTACAAAAATAGGAAGAACTGTAAGTTATACAGGTCGTATTTTTATTCACAGTGAGGCAAATAGGCCTCTGGGATTTGAATCCGGAAAAGTTTGTATTGCCAATTTTTAAGACATCAGACTTCAGCGATAGATAAGTATTATATGGTTTTTAGCATCTTACATTCGCAAGTATAGTTAATGAAAGCAGCAGTAAGTGGTTTTACAGAACACAAGTATGTAATGATTTGTACTATACCATCTAAGATATAACGTACAAGACATAAGTATGAAACTGAATGAGGGCAGCAAGCGAGCTACTGGCATCCGCTCGACAACTGTAACACGATCGCTTCTCACAGCTGCGGATGATGTTTCTACATCAATTGAATGGCGTTAGTCGCTGGAAAACAGCTAAATCAGATATTTTATGAAATATCTTTTTTTTTTTAATTTAGCCTGTAACTTTAAATAAAAAATATGAATTAAAATAAGTGAGAATGTATTTGATGTTCGTTATATGTAGATATTTATGTCATATAATAGTAGCTTAGTTCCGTGGTTTGTATAGATTATAACTTATCTACTAGTGTTAGGCGCGAAATATTGTAACTTTGGGTCTACCGTGCGTCACAATTATCAAGTTTACTGTTTCAATTTAGAGATTCATATCTATAGAGTAATCGAAATAGCGAGGACAAAAAATATTGAAAAAGAAACTCTTCACTAGCTTCTAGGCGGGATTTCATCTAGCAGCAAGCTTATAAGGGCTGTTACTTGGTTGGACATTTTTTTGTTATTAGTCTTTTCCCCAAAGATCCAGTTGTGTAAGAACCTGCGACACAACTACCGTCTAGTGGCGCATGACGTTCGTTTGTATTGCCGCTTGTCATGTTCTGCCAATACGATCCGCACGCACTATTTCAATTGAACAGCTTCAACCTCTGTTTACGTACTTCAGAAAACTATACGAAGTTCTTTAAAATATTTCAAATGACGACGACGAACTTTTGCACATTTTTTAGAAATTATGCACCTTTCTTGATCAGTGTCCAGATATTATTTATGTTTTAGATTCATTAAATGACCAAAAAATATGAATGATCAATTTTATTGCTATGTACAAGAATACTGTCGATGGAGAAATAAAGTACTTTTGCTCAAGATACAAACAGATTAATCAAATTAATAGCTTTGTTTATCTAACTTATAGCAATAAAATATAAGCATTTTCGTAATTTGGGAAGTATTGGCTGGTTCGTGCCTAATCTAGAATTCTAGGCCAGCTTTCATCAGGATAATCTAGCAACTCTTTGAGTGTTAAATACTCTTCACGAATTTACAGACGCTAAGCAGAAGCTTTAATTATAAATATCTGAATTTTGAAATTTTCAAGAAACTTCCTTCCTCTCGAAAAATGTACGTCATCCTATAAGTAAAATCTTTATAGAAAGATAGTAACAATTTATGAAAAGGTAACAAGTACCGTGCTTTCAAGAAATTGAAAACGGAGTGAGGAAACAAAGATATTTTAATTAATAGATATTTTCCTAAGTAATTAATACTAGACGGAAATGGAAAGACTGTAAACAAAAGTCTAGCGGGATTATGAATACTGGGAATTAATTTTACTCTTTATTTAAAAATATGCTATTAAAATGATTAAGTTCTAGTGATCGTATTTGTTGTGGGTCATGGAAAAAAAATGAATGATTTATCGCATTAACTGTGTTGTGTTTGACTTTCGATGCAGATTATACAGGTTGAAATTGCATTTAACTATCTTTGATATCAAAGTTGTTAGAAATTAATTATTCCATGTTAAACGGTGAAGAAAATATGAGCAAATCGCTGCCTTGCAGCTTTTCGTAATGTTTATAAGGTAATTATTCAGTGTCCTAGGATTTTATCGCGTGGTTTATAGTCGGCAAATGCTCATTCTATATTAAGCAAAGGATGCATAATAATTCAATGATCATGGTCAACAGTGAGGGAGAATACACAGACGGATTTCAGAGTGGAATTAATTGCATACAGCTGGGCTACCAGTCGCTCATTTTCAGATTTGCAAATAATTTCATCACTTGCTTTACAACGAGCATACAGTCTACCTGATGATAAGTGTCTACTGCCGCCCATGGACATCTGTAATCAACCCCAGATAGGATTAGATATTCCCACCTGAGGTCGGCCACAGATGCGCCGCTACCCCTGAGGACTAAGCTGGAACGCCTCGGAAAAGTCTGTCTCCCTTACCACACCCTTCAAACCGGAACACAGCAGGTCCTAACACTGCTGTTATTAGGTAGAAATAGGTGTGGCGGTGGTGCCGCCGGAGTCGAACCACAAAGGGTTCTACCACCTTATTTATTATTTACAGAAGATATTTTTATTTGTCTATCGCTTTATCCATTTATGTCATCTTATAACTATATCCTCTGCGATATAGTTTACATCGTACGTTTTTCAGAAACTTTATATTTCATATTTATTTTTACCCTATTTAAAAAGTGTTTAGTAATAGCACTTAAACGCCCAAACAAAACACTTAAAATAAAAATAAACTCCACGTTCTGCATCGTGAAAATAAATTGACCTAATAAATCCTCACGTAATTAAATCAACGGCAATTGCAACCCATCTGTTTGTTGCTAATTGTGCTATATTGCTTCATATATTTCAATTATCCGACAACAACGGTCCAAATCCGGCGAAAAAGTTCGTCCCGGTATCGCCCCGGGTCGCAGATGTCGCTCGCTTACTTTAAGCGAAAAGGTATTATTTACTAGGTGTGCTCCTGTCCTGTGCCCTTATTTACAAAGTGTCTCGTAACCTGTCCTACGTATTCATAACTCACATTCTATCTATATTTTCTTAATAATAACATTGTTAAGCGTAACTGTGTTCTCGTTTGAAGGATGTCGTTAGGTAGAGAAGCGTTCCAATTTAGTCTTTAGGGGTAGCAAATCATATGTGACTGACAATAGGTAGTTCACTTATTCTATTGGAATTTCATTACATTCTCGTTTGCCACCTCTATGATTACAAAACCTTATTTATTTAAATATATCTATCTTGTGTATAAGATATTGCATAGCAGATAGCTTAAGGTAGAGTTTTGTTTCAATGTTACCAATTTTTATAAAATGGTCTGAAACCTTTTTCATTAAATAGTCTACTAAAATCAATAATGTTTCGTCAATTCTGTCGAGAAATTCTAAATATAAGCTTGTTTAAAAAATCTCTTCAGCATTGTAAAATTAGAGTACTTATAGGTAAAAATAAATACGACAGTGACAATAGCATATTAGATGAAAATAATCGTATCTATTTAGAAGTTAAATCCCGAAAATAGGTCGTACAAATTATACAGCACATAACTGAATTAGCGACAATTGCCGTTGAGTAATTGATTGAAATAGAATTAGCTATTACCAATATCGGGCATGCATTATTACCATTTATCAATACAGTGTAATTCATTGTGAATAATCGCTATGAATACAGTAAACATGTAAGTTCACTTTCGACCACAATTCTACTAGTGGTCGTAAATACTAGTAATAATAAATGATATTTGATTTATCCAGTAATAAATTACTGGATTAAATTAAGTATAAAATAAATTTTATTTAATTCGATCCATATCAAGTCACCTATTCTAGTACACATTAGTAAATTACTTCCCTGGATAAGGCGACGCATACGGATAATTGAAAAGGTCGTCATTGTAATCAAACAATTTGTTGCTAATGGTTCTATATTGTTCCATTTACATAAATTAAATTGCTTTGCTATATCGCTAGAGTAAATCTAGCGAATAGGGACCAGATGCTGTGTACGATTTTAAGTGTAAATTGCAAATTGCAATCAACTCTATTAATTAGCTAACTGCCCTTAGCAGTAAAGTTCGTAATAAGTAAGTTAATTTATTTGAAGAATAAATAACTTTGTGAAAATTAATTCTTATTACAAAGTCGTGTACTACTCAAGCTAGAAGAATTAAATTATTATGAATTAGTAAATTAATTCTTATTTTCTAGCTTTAGTCGGCTATTGTTGTAACATTCAATCCTATTTAATTGACTTAAGTCATTACATCTTTTCTAATCACAATTACTAAATTAGATAAATGTCGTAAAATTTTTAATTATGTTTTTCTTTACCTTGCGTAAGTGTATAAGTCTTAAAACGCATATAACAAAAAAATGATCGTCGAGCTTCGGACTTGATGAGATTGAGAGGCCGAATGAAAGCACTATTACTGCTGTAAGTATTATGCCATACATTTCAATGACCGTGATATATCGTCTGTGTATTGAACAAGCTCGCTCGGAGCGGGCCGCAGATGTCGCTCGCTCACTTTCTGAAACGGACCGTGTAGCGGAACTGCTACATGGAAGACACAAATCGAGTAGGCATTTTATTTACGATTAGCTGTATTGGTTAGCTGTAAATGTGTGTATTGGAAACGTTTCTAGGTTTCTGCAGAACCGTTTGTAAAATTGTACCTAACATTTGTGTGTTGTATGTTATTTAAACAATATTTCTTATTATTTAAAACTTCAAGAGTACTGTAACATATATAAACAGTTTAGGGAATTAGTTAAATGGATTTAGAACTGCAAATGAATTCATATAATACTGAAAATAAAAGTTCAATCTTTGTGCGCAGAAAACAAAGGTTTTGAAGGTAGAACCCTTTGTGGTTCGACTCCGGCGGCACCACCGCCACACCTATTTCTGCCTAATAACAGCAGTGTTAAGTGCTACTGTGTTCCCTTTTGAAGGGTGTGGTAAGGGAGATATGCTTTTCCGAGGAGTACTAGCTTAGTCCTCAGGGGTAGCGGCGCATCTGTGGCCGACCTCAGGTAGGAATATCTAATACTATCTGGGGTTGATTACAGATGTCCATGGGCGGCAGTAGCCACTTACCATCAGGTGGACTGCATGTTCGTCTGTTACTCCTATATTATATAGAAAAAAAAAACAAATTTTAATGTTTCGGCCGTCAAGAAAAACGTAATAATAAACGATTCATTCATTCCACTTGAACGTTCTTTGAAAATTCCAAAGCTCGGAGATGTTATTGAGAAACATTATCAGATGGAATTGACATCAAATGAACGCAATATCGACAGGTAAAAAGAAATATGCTATTGAACACGGCGTGAGTGCTCTGTCGTAATATAAGTCTCTACAAAAGAACTAATGAATAATATATCGATTTTTTTGTGAATAAATCATTAGTTTGTTCTGTCGACCAATAATTTAAATGTATTAAACAACAAAAGTTTTAAACTACATAACAGATTTTCAGTCTTCATAATGTTTTCTAGAATGTATTAAATCTCCACTTGCACTGGGTCGGCCCTGAATATGCTCTTAATTATATTATTTCTGAGAAAAAACATATGCCCAACAGTGGGGCAGTTATGGGTATGTTAATATCGACTTGTATACATGAATATGCAGTCGAACACTGCCTGAGTGTCTGATGTGATGAGACGAACATTGCATTTAAATTGAAGTTTATTAGTTACTTTGTTTCTTTTGACGACATTTGTTTTATTTTACTGTGCCAAGGTTGTTGTTTCAAAAAGATAAAAATGAGGAAATATAATTTTTAATATTGTCATAGTGAGAAAAGAAAATAAATAATATTTGGTCACATCAATAATAATAATAAATCTTAACAGCTTTACGTAGGAATACTAACTTAACCAAGGTGTGCTACCTCAATTTCCATCTTAGATTGTACATACACCTAATTGAGATCGACCACAGAATTCTTCTACCTTTGTTGATTAATTTGTATTAATTAATTTATTAGATTGAAATGTATCGCATAAGCCACTCCCCTGGATATTAATAGGTATAGGAAATCTTAGGAACGTGACTAATGTTAGAAATATGACTAATACTACTAATGTGACTAATAAAGGCAATATTATAATTCAGGTCTAAATGTCATTAAAAGTGTTCGTGTTCCGTTAAGATTTTCCGGGAATTTCAATTTAGGGAAAACTTCTTAAATACTGCTATTGTGTTGTAAGATTGACAGCCATTATGCCGGGTTGAATGATCGGTTATTAACGAACCAATTTATTGCTAACTTGAGCTGCGTTAGGTCGTGTTCACACTAGGCGAATATTGTTCACTGTTAATCCTTCAGCGTTTTTAAAAGCGCTGTTAGATCTCTATTTTGTGCAACTCTGGATTATTTATGTGAGCCATATTTGCTCTTTTTCGGTTTTTCAGTGCCCTTTTGTGCCCTTCTTACTATTAAGTAAACAATAAAAGGTTAATTATTATTTTGTTTTATTTATCTGTTGGTCATTACAACGTCTGAGAGTCCGAAAAAAGTTTTCAAAGGTGTTCAAAATCTACCAATTCACTCTACTCATACACCTCACTCCAAAAGAATATGCGTGCCTAGCCGTACGATAGCTTGACGCCGACGACACTTTTGTGAAATAAAAAAATCAACCAAACTGCACAGTGTAATCACAGCCTTCCTTGCCGAATTCAATTGAAGACGGGGATCAAAGCGTTTCCCTGACACTCGAGTTCGCACACAAGGCTTCATGTCCCATTTTCCTCCCATTTGATAACTCTTTGACTTAGTGTATTGATTACGATGCTTTGGTTACAAGGGTAGGGGCTTAAATTCTCACCTTACATATTTTATCATATGAAACGGTATCATGATATTTGGTTGCTATGGCAAGTGATAATTAGTTTGATATTGAACAACTTTTCAGTCTCGTACCATGTTGTTTTGATGTTTTTGAGTCCATACCAGAAGTCTATTGGTATATTTTGTAATACAGAAGTGGCATGATAATCGGCCACAGTCGTCTATCTGTAATCAACCCCAGATAGGATATGTCCTGTCTAAGGTCGCCTATAGATGCGTTGCTATTCATGAGGACTAATTTAAAATGCCTTGTGTAAGTCCCTTACCATACAATTATACCTGTCATTTCAGAAAACAGCAACGCTTAAAGTTGTTGTTGTCAGGCTAACATTGTTGTCATAAAGGAGAAGCTATGGCGGTTGTATCCTTACAGTTTTCTCATGAATGATTCCAATCCAACGCCTTCAAACTTGAGTAGACAAGTAGATTTAGTACTGAATATTTTAAGGAAAATAGACTATTAACGATTACAAAGCGTCGTTAACGTAAAAAAATAATTGAATAAACAACAAACATTAATTTGATTCTCAAACGGTTCATAGACTAATGTATTTATTCTCGGGCGATTTACCGGGTTGGATATAGTTATAACCCTCATTATTCATCAGCGACCATTCGCATTTGTATTTCAAATTGGCGTCACAAATGTAGGGACATATGTTGTTTGTCAAATTAGTTAAACAACGGAAAATAATTCATACCAAATACGAAATTATCTGTAGGTTGATTCGCTCAATTGAACGCGGTAGTGATCGGGTTAAATTTATTTAAGTAAATTTCTGTTCAGAGAATAGATAGAGAATTTAATCAAAATTCAAACACCATCTATTTTGGCCAACCCCATAAAGAACAAGTCTAAAGCTATGAAGTCATAGCTTATAGAAGCATATAGAAGTAACAATGCATCATAGATGCATTGTTACTTCTAAGCACTGAGGTAGATGTAAATCATCCAGCATCCACAGCCCTACCGCCAAAATGCAGCACTGTTTCACGCTAGAAATGTGAGTGACGGTGGTACCAATTAGGCCAAATCTCTATTACGTAAGGTATTACATTGGTAGCTAGGTAAGGTAATAGGATATTAAGAGATGGCATAATTTGACGTAAACAAAATAATTTCATATACTTGTGCGAAAGCGATTATATTATGAGCTCGCCAAATAGTCCTACGATTCTACCTTAATAAGTCTGCGTGAAAACAAAAAAATATTTTTAAATACCAGGTTTATTTGTTCCTGAGAGATATGCTAATTCACTGTCGGAAACAGATTTTCCTGAAGGTGGCGCTTATACCTTAACGGGTATGTTTTGGCTCCTGCATAATTATTTTCGAAACATTTAGGCAGAATTTCATTTACCTTGGAAAAAGTGGATTACTTATGTGTGGCACAGTTGGGATGGAACATTTTTACTAGTCTTTCATAAAGATACTGGTATCTATTTTGGGAATAAACTAAAATGTTACATTGTGTAGTTGATCTTTTTTGTTTGACTTATCTTTTATTATTAACAATAGGCTTTTATTTTGTAACATACATAAATATCTGTTATATTTGCTAGGAAAGAAATGGTATACACATATAATTTTTACTTTTAACTTAATGCTTTTCACGGAATTATTTTCTTGAAACTAAGAATCTGCTTTGAAGTAGAGGTCTTCTTTAGAGCAGCTTTGAGTTGCAAATATTTTTAATCAATAGTGGGGAACCGATAGAATTATCTCCTATTTAAATTCCTTTCGGCATCGTTCGATTCATACAATAAATGAATACAGTAATGTTCATTCGAATTTTGCTGCATTTTAATTACATACAACACCTATTATCTTATATATGACTAAGCTTACGCTTCATAAATTTAAACATTGAACTTATTGATCTTTTATCTGTCGCTATGCCTATGTAATGTTTCATATACTTGTAAAAGTACCTATGTGTTCTGTATAATAATGCAGAGTATTGTAATCGAGCTAAATATAGTTCAGTTACTCACATGTAATCAGCTCAATATTAATCTGACACAACTCAGACTCGTCGACTTGTCTTACCGCGGAATAATGAGTTATGTGCGATGAATACTTTGTTTAAAGTCTAGATATTGAACAGTTGAAGTATTTTTGATTTCGTCATCAGCTCATAATGGTTCCATTACTTGGCATTGCATTGTTTTATCAAAATATAGATATTGTCCATCGGAATGCCCGATGGTAATTAGATACTGCTGCATTTGTCTACATGAAATAAACTCTATTAATGGACACCTTATTGGCGATCGACTAGGCATGCGTTCCTACTTCGGAGGAGGAAGTTGAAATATCTCATTTAATTTCCTTTACCTTCCCACGTTACATTCATGGATGGGAACCAGGAAAGCTTACTCGTTCCTCTTCATTGTTGAAGCACTAAAGATGTTAGCGCGTTGGTGTCACATAACCCGTTTATCTATACGCAAGATAAATTATTTACAGACATCGCATCACACATACGCCGATACGCTTTAATCGTAAGTGCCTGGTAATTCAATCAACCGATGAATTAATTATTGAATACATTTGAATTGCATGTTTGGGAATTGGCGTGACGATGGTAATTTTAGGAAATTCGATATACGGAATACATTCGGTGATTATACGGCAGTGATAGCCTAGTGGTTTAATTTCGACCTTTTAATCGGGTGGTCCGAAGTTCGAATTATTTTGAAGTGTAAGATAAACTGTTCGTAAAAATTTTGTTATCTAAAATAAAAAAAAATCCCACATAACCCGGCATCGCTCCCACGTCGTCGGGTACCTTTTGAAGGTTTCCCCCTCGCAAACAAAAAAAAAAAAGGTATTTTATAATGATGTAATGAAGATGGTGAGACGACTATAGAAAAAAAATCTCACGATTAAAAGTAATTACATAAAATTTAATAGTGCAAAGACTATAAACTTTGATAGACGTATGCATAAAATACCTAGCGTTTAATACGAACGTTTACTTACGTTCGAAGGCAAAATTTATAGATAGCTATTAAATTTTATTGCTAACTGGTGCTAATTCGCCAATTAGTTACGCTATGAACGTGTGAGAATTGTTCAATAATGATCTAAGGTGTTTTCAGTACGTTTATATAATATGTAACTGCTCGGTGTAAAGGTGAGTACTCACTGCTCGAGAGTCAACAGAGTGATCCGCACTTGAACTTTATTAATTATGTCCTTAACCTTTCTCATTGTGAGAGACCAGCAGTAGAATAGTAATAGCTTGGGAATGTTCCAGTTTTAGAATTCGCAATGAATTTGATCGTGAATATTACATTACATTGGTGCACTAGTTCTAGGTATAAGATTTAATTGTTAGAAGGAATGTTCGCTTTGTAACATCGGATTCAGACATGTTACCAAAGATTTGGTTACAGAATGACATTTACTGATCGGTGAACGTTCAGGTACTCTGAATACTTGACTGTAGATGTTACAAGTGGTGGGCAATGTAACGTTCAGCTTAATATCCGTATATGCATTTACTATTTAGCAAAAAGTTCTACTGTTCTGCCGTAGTTCGTCGTCTCATCATTTGTCAACTTACATACGCACCTTAACATCGCTTCAATCAATATTCCAATCTTCTCGTTTTTGTTTTAAGTACTTAACTTTATATCCAAAGAATACTTTAACCAGTATCTATAACCACAAAAAGGATTATTTGGCTCGTTTTCATTTACATTGTTGTGTCTATATTTCATCACTTCATTTATAGACTACAGGCCCATGTTGAAAAAATTATGGGTCATTTGAATCACCAGGTGACCTATCTAGAACGATATAAGAGCATAAAATAATAAGATTGAGCACTATGCCGTCACTTGTAAGCTGTCCAACTGAGTGCAGATGAGAATTCGAAAGTACAGGTCGAGTGTGTACATTTTGGTCACATATTTTTGTACGGCATTCTTACCACCGATAGATCCATTAAAAATGATAAGAAATCGCACAGTGCCGTACAAAAATGGTGCGCCACAAAGTCGGAATTCTTTTTTATTTTCCGACAATGACCGCGGTAAATTTGGTCATTTGATTTTGTACGGCATCTGTGTCATACTATTTCAATGCTGCTTTTAATCCATTATTCCGCAACGCCGTACAAAAATCACGCGACAAGGGGAAAAAATCGAGAGTTGCAATCCCCTCTTTTTCCGTAGTCCAGGGGGTGATTTGACACAACATGAAATAAATTTATTTTGAAAGTATTTTATGCATAAATAATATTTTTTCATGTGCCGTACATTTTCGTTGGTTCAAAGGGGAAACAAACTGAAAAAAAAATCCATATAACGAAATGTAAGGTGATTTTTTTTTATATTCTGATAATAAAAATGTGAGGGTAGTTTGTTAACTTAATAAATAATTAATTAAATTCAGAAATAATGACGGGATACCCAAAACAAATGCCAGGTTGTAAAGTACTAAGGTAACAATAACTTTACGACAAAAACAGCGAAATACAGTATTAACGACATCCAAAGAGTATAGTAACCTATGTGTGGGGTACACATAGGTTCCCTGACCGACATCGACAGTTTTGAAAACTTGACATTGACAGTTTTCCGATAATAATGATATATGATAATGATTATGGATAATGATGAATATTATCATTATCATCATTATCCATCATTATCATCATTATCAACAATGTTTGAAGTGTATATTAAACCAAAAAGTATATAAAACTGTTGATACTAAGATTGACAGTTTCAATTCTTGGACATAATATACACACCGTTTCAGTTCAGTTAGACGTCATAGTGATATTATCATATTATCAATTGTTCTCTTCAAAAATATGTTAATACGAGTATCTGTATCAGATGGCCATAAAGTACCCTTAAAATTTTAGCGTCGCTTTCATCAGCCTAAAAGATATGGTCTGCACAAAAATGTACGGCATCATTTTTTCCTAATTTATCTATGTTAATATTATTTAAAACAAGGAATAAAATGTAGAAAACTATTATATTTCATTAGTCTATGATATTTAAACTTTTACAATAATTAGCAAAATTTCAGTTTTTGCATTTCTCTATATTTTTTTTAGAACGGTTTCTTTTGAACGGCAATACTATATAACAATTGTATTTTACAATATCATGTTAAAAAAAAGTTCCCGTACAGGTTCAAATGACTTTACAGCTCTATAAATCTAGGATACGATGAAATTAAGATGATTATTGATATACATTCAAAGGAACAATCATTTTTTGACGGCATTACTTTTAATAGTACTTTTGAGTGCTAGATAATGTTTTGGAACCGAAGCCGTACTTTTTCAAATCACCCCCTGGACTACGGAAAAAGAGGGGATTGCAGAGCATAAAATAATAAGATTGAGCACTATCTCAATCTTATTATTTTATGCTCTTATATCGTTCTAGACAGGTCACCTGGTGGTTCAAATGACGCATAATTTTTTCAACATGGGCCTGTAGTCTATTACTTCAACCCGCAGACATCAATTACCATATTCATGAAATAAAAGAATGTTTCCCCTCCTTAAAATTACAGTTTCCAAAAATACAGTTTAGTATTTAAAGTAGTTGTAGAATGGATTACTTAACGATTAACCGTTGTAGAGTCAACTTACCCTGATGATGATCCATTTTGAAGCGAAACACGTTTTAGTGGTGGTATGTATATTGTATAATGATGTATATTTTTAATATTTTGCATCTGCACGCATCCTTTGAGGGAGGGAGGGTGGTACATACTGCATGGTTTAAAATATATACCATCATACATATTTGTAGCGGATTGTAGCGAAGTAGTTTTAACTTAATAGCATGGATTTCCGCAAAGTAACGCCTGATACAATTAACTATCTAACATTCTACATGTTTTTAGGGAGAATAATTCGCAACTTGTGACCAAAACGTCGAGGAACCGAGCCTGATAAATTAGTCAGTCAGCACATTGAATAAAGGCAGGTCATTAGGGGTGGGTTATACGGGGAATAGAAAACATAAACAGGTAACATGTTAAGTCAGTATTATGTTCACTGAACCGTAGGTGCGTAAAAGCTGTCACCTTGCGTTAGGGATGTCGATAATATGAGATTTCGGATCAGGATAACGAGATCTTAAACCGGTTTATATTATGGTTGTGGATCTTAAAATGAAAACCATGATTTTATCTGATTGATACATTTTGAAAATAATTGTTTGGGGACTAATTAGGAAATAAAAGTTATTGTTAAAAATATTCAATGAACTTTTATACGTATATCTCCTTAATCGTTTTTAAATTAATGAATTACTTTAACCTACTTTGAAGTACCAATTAAATGATAATTAGGAAAGACCTGTGTTTAACACTCACTCAAGAAACTATGGATTTATAAAATCGATTTTGCGATTATTTGTTCCTGGAAGATCTATAATTATGAGGTAAATGAGGTAAAAGTAAATATAAGACATGGTTAGGTTTTTTATTATTACAGTCAGTCATATTCAATAGCTTCAGTTTCGGATATTCGGAACATCCCTACTCAGTATATAGGTACATTTTAACGGTCTTATTCATAAAAAGTTATAGCACACTTATAACGTTGCTATAGTACGATTGTCAAAAAATGTTATTCATAAACGCATTTTAGGCACTAAACCGTTCTATAAACCTTCTATAACTTATAGAGGCCAGAACCCTACTATAACAGTGCTATAAGGCAAAGATGGCCGACTCTCAACAGCTGATTCGTGATTACTAACCTAATTTGACAATACTTACGTTTTTAATAAATTATGTCAATGTCCATTTTGTATACAAACTTGAAATAATTTATTTTAATATCCGATAAATAACATTATTATATCACTATTTTAAATTACAGTGCAAATTTTACAAAGCTTAGATTATTAAAAATCTAGGAAACCGTCCACTTCGAAGAACATTGCACCAAAGAGTGATCTGTTTTCATTAGACTATAGGAAGCGTTATCGCTTTAATAAATCGACAGTAAATTTTATAATTGATCTCGTACGTAATGATCGTAAATTAGATCGCAGAGGTCCTGGTACACCTTCTGAAATACAGGGTTTACTGCCATAAGACATTGCGAATGTTTACAAAACGAAACTTAATTGAATTTAACTTTATATAATTATATCAATATTACATAAAACATTAATATCCAACCAATTTTCACTCCTTTATCTTTTAACAACTTTTGCTTCACATCCCATTTTAACAAATAAAATATTTTTAAATTCGCGGTATTTACAAATACAATGACACTGACATGTGATTTGGTTTTATCGACAACCCATTGACAAGAATGTCAAGACGGAATATTTTTTATTACGAAATAATGTCATTTAATGATGTTTATCTATGGATATTCGTCAATTTGTTCGCCGAACTTCACTATAATGGCAACATTTTCATTTATAGTTGACTTTAGCGACACATTAGTTATAGAAGGTTTATGGAACGTTTATGAATAAGCAATTTTATAGAACGTTTTATAAGCTTATTGAACACTTTAACTAATGAGTGCTTAAAACCTTCTATAAGCATTTTTTATGAATAAGACCGTAATATGATTATGCGGTAGTCAGGCATGAAGGCCGTATGCATTAAGATAGGATGAATAAAACGTTTCTTACGCAAACTTGAAAACTGAGGCTTTATTATTTCTTTTTTCCATACTTGATATACCGCTTCAAGTGTTGAAGGAGCTCTATACCTTTTTTATTACATTATTTATAAAGCGCTATGTAAATATTGTGGTTTTAGTAAGCTCAGTACTCTGGATTTAAAATTAAAATTTCTTAATATTCTTAGTTTTTTTTTCGACTAAAAATGAGATATCACTTCAGTAACATTAGGCATTTTTCTTGCTGTGCTTTAAAAGATAATACAGTACTTCATCCGAACACACTCTGTCAGTTTTGCAACCATTTTCTACCTTGTATACTATAACATCTGACATTATAGAATTACAACAAAAAAACTGCTCAAAAATCTTTTGTTTGCGTACTAGTTAAAATAAAGATTCAAACTCTTTTCTTCCTATTGCTTCTCTACTGCCTCTAAATAAGCACTTTTGCATTTTTTATTAAGAGGAGAAATCAGTTGAAATAAATTTCCTATCTTTAATACAAAATTACCTGTAATGGGAGGTTTTTATTATCTTTGGCTTTCGTAAATATTCAAAATAAAATTGATATCAGTTTATAAGTGTAACAATAAACCTTTAGGTAAAACGTTCATTAAATCTATCAAGTAATTTTAGTAGCACTCTAACAAACTCGAACATCATGTTTACAATAGTATAGAATGCTAGAATGCTACTTTACCTAGTTAAACATCTTAAAATTACTTAGGCAATGTGCTAAGTCTGCTTCTACGTATAAATTCTCGTTATTTACTCACCATTAGTTACATGAGCCGTGTTGTTTGCTCAGACGAAAGTAAAAGCTCTAGTGTATGGCGGAGGTAATTAAGATAATAACAAGCAAAGGTAATTAGGTAACGCGGCTGAAACTATGTTACGATGTAATGTTATATTAAGATGTTATTGTTATCTTCTTGTTATAACATTGATTAAAAGCAAATGTATGCTATATTAGATATTTCCTATCATGACTTTCAATACTCTACACATTTTCCTAACTCTACCATATGTGGTTCGTCTTTTTGGTTCGACTGAAATGCATAACAAGTGGAAGAATCAAACGAACAAGTAGTCCTAACAGTAAGTGGCTACTGTCAATCTTGGACATCTGACAGACAGACAGACAGACGTGCTTAGCTCTGGTCTTGTAAAGCAGTAAGGGGACATCCAAAAATTACGTTACATTTACATTGAAAATGCGTATTTCGAATAATCATACACGAGATTAGGGAAGACGTACACAAATATCATGACATCCCACAGAAGGGGCAGTGGGTAGAATTTTTTTTAAATCTCCTCGTACCACAATGACTTTACCTCTCAAAATGCATTAAATCGACCGCTTAATTCACACGTGTCATGCACTTCAGTGAGGAGCTATTGAGAAAATCTCGCAAATTACAAAAGTAACATTATTCAATAGATAACATCCCTTAAAAGTAAGGGTCGTTAGTCATACTTCCTGTTTCGTGGTGGCCTCTACACAGGGAAAGTCGAAAATAGCACGTGGATGACGAGGCGGGGTGGTAAGGGCTGAGGGCTGTTTAGTTCAAGGGCTTAGGGCTCGTACACCTTTAAGTATTGAAGGGTTGCCGGATTATGTATTCGTATGGGATGGGTTTTTGAAAGATGAGGAATTCGTAAATATATCAAATAAGTAAATATAAGATACAGAAATTATCCCTTCATTATGTTAGTAAGTGTAAAATATAATTAAAAAGAGAAACAACTACCTATATTAAATAAAGTGTAATTAACCACACTTGTCACATATAACAAAAGTAATTTTTCATGATATACAATATTCTATACATAAAGAAACAAAGAAAAAAAATAAACTAACCTTTTCTTTACTTGCGCCATTTAGCATAAAACACTTTGAGAGTAGACCCGAGCCCAGCAGTGGGACAGTAATATGTTGGCGACGTGTAAGTAACATCTCTAATCTGTAACATCGTGTACAAGCCCTGAGGTCTCAAAAGGGACGTCGCGCCGGGATCAGAAGGGCACTTTGCATTATGCAATCCGCACCTCGTCTCGCTTTGAGAGCGCTTAATTAAGTTTTTGTATATTCATTTAGCTGTAGGTTTGCTCGGAAGCGTAAACGAAGTGATGCTTGAGATTTGAGGTAAAATAATACTCGACATATTTTCGTAGTGAGATTACGAAGAAGTGATCGTCTAGTGACTTGAACTCGGCCTTTCAACGGTGGGACGTTCGAATCCCAGGCATGCATCTAATTTAAAAATTGTGTGCGAATTAGATTATCACTTGCTATTTCTTGCTCAATTTCCACACAAAGTTTTCCTTCACCGTTTAGGTGAAGGAAAACTTTGTGTGGAAATTTCTGAGAGTGCTTTAAAAGAGGGTTGTCAAAGATGGATGAAGTTTACCAATTTACACTTGGCTAGAGCAGTGAATTATGGCCTAAAGTCCTCCCACTCCGAGAGCAGATCACTGTCCAGTGTTGGGACAGTAGCGAATTACGTAAGTGAGATATAATAAAAGTATGCTACGTTATGTACTTACTATCCCATTGTGCGTGTTTGCCTGGTGCTTGAACCCCGATTGAGAGTCCGAGTTTGAGCCATTTTGCAGTTGGCAATCGTTGCTTTGTGTCTCACTCCAACATTATAATAAATATATCAGCTGTTCACTCCATTACACGTGATAGTGTCTCCAGCCATTATGGTGACACACAAAATGTATTAAGGTCCCGAATCAGATTAGTGATGTTGTTTGTAGCAACAGGAGCGTCTCCTATAAAGCTTTTACATATCGTACATTAAGTTCATGTGTCGTGTGTCGGAATTCACGCTATTTTAGTTTCTTCTGCTTTGGATTATGAACTAAAATAGCGTGATTCTTTCTGACGTGTGCCGTATGATGTGTGGTTTGCTGTATATTGTGTTGGTACAACCTGCTTACAGACCTTACACTACGAGAATATGACGAGGATATGGGTAGAAGAGTAGGTTTGCATTACAAAGTAAAGTTAGTTTCAGAAGGATTCATAAATTGAGAATTTTTAGAAACTAATTATTTCTGTTAAAAATTGGGATAAAGCTCAAAAATTTTGGTTGACATCTTTGTTTCAAATACATTTTTTTACATAGTAAATAAAAACCTATCATATAGTAAATAATTTTAAGTAGGAATTGCAGAATTAAATACATATTCCTTAACAAGAATACATACGACCTACATAATATAGAGAAGATAACTAAGTTTTAGCGTTTACGGAGTCAAATCGGTTTGTAGTGAGCTTAGTAAAAGCTTTTACATATCATACAATGCACGACACGTTGTTATGAGCGGACGTGTTCACACTAACCAAAGACTTTCGACTATATTGTATTAAAACTGTATTTACAGTAGGAACAGTCCGTTCATGGCGAGGTACTGTGTCATCCACGACTTAACTGGTAATATCTTGTTCTAGAATATATGTATATCAAACGTCAGTTAAGCTGAGGTGGTGTCTGAAAATGTACATTAAACACGTGTACACTCATACCCCTCATTAGGATTCCTTGTGTCGAGGGTGCCATAGAATCACACAAAGACGAATACACAAACAGCAGACCTAGAACAAAAATCTGAATTCAACATTAAAATTTCTGTTTGGCCGGAGATCGAACCCGGAATCCTCTACGGCCCACGCTTTAGACCGGTATGGTGACGCAGATCGTCCCAATCGTTACTGTGTCCTAGTATTTAATCTCTTTGACCCTATATACATCGCGAGTATTTTTATAATTTTACTAAAATATACATTATAGTAATAGACTCATGCCATTATACGACGTCAGAAAATTTACAATTACGAATTGAATTGGCTTATTCGATTCGAATCATTGGGATTACAAAGTATTTGAGGGGCATTTTGTATTCAGTAACATGTTAGCCTTATGATATACCTACTTGATTCAGATGTAGCGTTGTCCTAAAATAATAAAATAACATTGTTATGTAGGCATATCAAAGGAATCTATTTCAGGTACAGAATAGTCGTTAAATCGTTTTTATTGTACCTTTCATGAACAATGGAATTAGAAACTAGACACACTAAAACACACTAGAGTTATACAACCTTTATTCAACACTGGGGTCTATAAAAGTTTGGCATTTATTTAATTCAGTTTATACGTTTATAACGAAAATGTGCAATATGATCTTAGCCTTACCATACGAACACAACTTGGAAGATGAAATTTCAAAGTCTAAAGTGCTTTATTTGGCTTTAGCAGTTTTTCAGTTTCTCATGCAAATTACATTGTTTGGTTTGTACCGGGTTTAAACAGTGTAGGAACCGGTACATTTGAAACAATGTGTTTTCTTATTGTAAAATTAGCATGGTCGTTTCGTTCGTAGATAGCAAGAACTTGCGACGGCCGTTTTTGTGACTGCAAAGTTTGCGACAGAAATAGTGTTTGTTTGTTACTGGCGTCGGCTGACCGGGATTCAAATTGTTTTACTTCGATACTGCATACTGCAAGCCAAAAATAAGTTAAAGCAAGTATACGAGCGGAGACTTTGTAGCAACATTTTTAACGTATACTGTTGTTGCTTGTTGGAAGTTAGCGTCTAACTCGAAACACTCTGAAAGTTAGTACAACTAGCTGCATCTGTGTTATCTATTGGTTACACTGCTCTACACGACACTCAGTGTCGACACAGTTGCAATTCAATTGGTTCTCCTGTGAATGATATTGTTGTATTTGACACTTTTGAAAACTTTACTTTATATTGAGGTAAAATTAAACGTTTTGACTTGTTTATTCGTAAATAATAAAATATAGGTAATAAGAGAGTTATAAGAGGTACAAACGTTTCGTAAAATCGCAGAATATTTGGATGTTCGATGTTATAATTATAATGGCGCGCTTGAAGAAATTGGTCTGTTTATTTAGCTATTTACGAAAAAGTCTCTGACTATTATAATTACTAATTATTAAGTAAAATTTAGCTTGATTAGGTTTATAGAAAATATTGGCTACAAACTAGCCAATATTTTACATTTAAAGTTCAGCGAAAGATTGCGTTTCGAATGAACGCATTTGAGAACTTCGACACTCAAGTACTGCGATGAATAAACGACAATCAATAAGTTGGGTTGTTTATTTTGAAACGTGATCGCGACATCGATATTGAAGACCGACCACACGCCGGTTCCGGGTGCGTTCGGGTTACCCCGCGATTGATCGGTGTTTGCTAACGTCAGTACTGGGTTCACAAAAAATATATAAACTTACTGACAGACCGGCTAGAAATTCATAAAATGTGTATGTAAGTGCGTGCCTGTGTGTGCGTGTGTGTGTGTGTTTGTGTGTATGAGATATAAAGATATATAAAAGTAGTGGCTAATCGGATCTAGTGTTTTAAGAAAAGTTTTGATAACAGTGTGACAGGATCCAATTGTAGGAATATGAGAACCATTTAGATGACTTCATAAGTACAAAAAATCATCAAAATCGGTCAGTATTTTGGTAGAAGAATTGCGACAATGCGCATGCATACCTATAAAACATTATTGTTGTCGACCAACTCGATATAAAGCAGGGGTGATACCTGAAGACAATTAAAGACGCGTTACTCATGAGGACTACGATCGCCTCAAATTTAAACAGCTCTTCTAGATTTAATTGTCATGTTACGGCACAAGTTAAATCCATGTTCACTGTGTTTGAAATTCAAAATAATGCATCTGCAATCGACGTCAGATATAGTAGTATTTATACAGTTGATTTATTAATACTGTAAAGTATTGTGTATTTAATAAAGAATTACCATTTAAAAAACCAAGTGAATTTTATACCCACTTGCCACATCATTACCATAAATACCACACTTATTATAATACACTCACGCGGTTATAAAAAATCGTTCACATTTCGATGATAAAAATTTTAAATTAAACATTTATTCAAGCAGGTAACACCTTGTCATTGTGTGGTTTTTGTTGCTAATCAATATGCAATGGCGCCATTGGCCATAGCTACGTTTAAAGTCAATTCAACTTTCGGCAATAAAATTATACTAAGCATAATTTTATTCGGGTCGTAATCAAAAGGTACTAACATTATTTCGGGTAACAATTACGGAGTAACGGTTATAAGAAATATGTCGGATATGTGTTGGTTTGTAATGCTTATTTGGCTTCTAATAAATAGCTGAAGTTTTTTATGATTTTGAAGTGGATAATGAGCATGCGCTCGTCCTGATTTTAAGTTTTCACTGCCGTTCATATTTTAATGATTGTTATGCAAATGACTTTCAGTCCACCTGATTGTAAGTTGCCACTGTTGTCCATGAACATCTGTAAGCCAGCATCCTCATACTTCCATAGAAACATAAGAATTGCTTCACGCTAAAAATAGATGTGGCGGTTGCACCACAAAAGAAACATATATACGTTATGTTAGGTGCATATATACTTAGAGAATGCAGATTAGTGGGTTATTTTGTGCAACGGACATAATATGGAACTATATACTGGTTTGAAAGGGATTTCGTATGTCTCAAACTGGTTCACGTGACAGGTCTGCTACCGCGCCTATTTCTGCTTTTGCAGTTATGCCATTAAATGGCTTGAGTTACGTGGAATGGAAATTTGATTTTTATGTAAAGCTTTTTACAAGATTTTATTTAACTTGCCTTTTTAGTTCGTTCGTACGTGAGGGTCAAATTTTGCAACAGAATTTTAAACCAGTTAACCCCTACCGATTAAGCTCAAATTTTGTACACATCTGGTTTGGCTGACAATGCCTGATCAGCTTAGTGGCGTCAATCTAAATTCAATATGACGGATACTCCAAGATGGCCAATCAATTATTTCTTATAATCCCCCATAATATGGGAATCAAATTAGAGGATTGGCTGAGAAGAATACTTAAAACAAATGACGTTACTAGAAATCTTATTTTTAAAATCTTTCTTTTTAAAATAAATTGTATTGTCACTTTTAGTGTCTTTGTGTGTCTGTTGGGCTAATTTAGCCATTTGAATGAATTTTAACTGGACTTTCACAAAAAGGCAACAGTGTAGGTTACAATACTTGGAGGATTAAAATGTTCCAAATACAATGGAACGTTTTAATCCTCCAAGGAGAATACCATAAGATGTGTATTATTCTATATGGTCTCATGATTAAAACAATTGCATTACTAATTCCATGACGGCCGATACTCCGATGCAAATTCGTATCGCATGGCTATTACATATGTTCTGGCTAATTTATGATCTAGTTTAGTGCTTGTTTACGATGTATATGTTAAACAATTATAATCTAGAGTGATATTAGACGCTATAAATTTTATTATCTTGTAGCAGTTCGGTTGTAAATCTTGTACGATTGAATAATATTGGTAGTCCTTTGATTATCTTAACATATGTACATAATAGTGTCTTCACACATACATTTGGAACCATATTATCTAAATATATACATATAACTCAAAGGTGACTGACTGACATAGTGATCTATCAACGCATAGCCTAAACCACTGGACTGATCGGGCTGAAGTTTGGCATGCAGGTCAATTGTATCCCCAAGGGGATAAAATAGGGGATGAAAATATTACTTCCTAACGCGAGCAAAACCGCGGGCAAAAGCTCGTTCGTTTATAAAATTGTAGTATTACACAACGATGAAGTCAACACTAAGATGAAGAAAATACCTAGGCATAGATATCGTCTGATATGCAGAGGGTAGAGCATTCGATCCTCTGTCAGTAAATTATTAATTAAATTTGGATTCTGTTTAAGCTAAACCTACCCAGGAGTCGTAGAACGCCAATTCCACCCCGGGTTGACGGCAGATGTCACTTACCAACAGAAAAATGGCTTCGTTTCAATTCCACGAAAACTATGCATAACAATGGAACATATAAATAGGTCAGCACAGCTAAATTTCAACCATTCTTAAACCCGTGTAAGCATTCACAATACGCTTTTAGCACCAATAGGGCCGCAATATCCTCGTCAATTTCCCGGACATCCTGTGGCGAGAACAACAATGTGTGCCAATTTCAAGCTCAGTCGAGAATACATTTAACTTGACATTTTAAGACCTAAATGTCTAGTGGTTACAGCCGTTTTTCTGTCCTTTTTTATATTCTACTGCTGGGATAGGGTTACTCGAATCGGGGGAGTCGTAGACCACTTAGAGCGTACTCCACCACACTACTTTGGTGATGGAGTTTTGCGCATTAGTGGATGATCCGTATTGGGTATTTTCAGTTTAGTCATAAGGCCTCCAACAAAGTTAAGCGACTGTTACTTAGGGTACTGACGGACTTTGACGGCTCAATACGGTTGGAAGAAAGGCGCGTAGAATGTAGTCGACAGCCAATAGAAATTTAGTAAATCGTCATCAGTCCAACTTCCGATCGCACTTAAACATTGCTTATTTCTGTAGTTTTCGTGGATATTTATATAGGCCGCGGTAATGCGCTATTTAGCCAGGCTTTCCATGTTCTAAATTTCTTACAGCAGTCAAAATTAACGTGACATACAATGCTTACCTTCATAAGCAAGAGTTAAACCAGTTTAACCCGGTTAACTTAATATAGTGCTTGTAAGCACAAAAGGCCTGTAATGGCTTTAAACCATAAAATGTCTAAAATGTGTCTTTACTCTTTAAAGTTGTGAGAAGTTTTATTATTTATTATAATTTGTACTTTTACGATGTCATTATTTACTTATTATGCTCTAAAAGGCTTTTTCTTTACTTGTGAATTTTAATTGTGTGCTAAATAATTTACCGCAAATCTGCATAGAGCAATGATGGAATATGCTCCCATCTTCGTCAATTGTAGGAAGAAATATGTGCCCATCAGTGGGACATAAAAAGGGTTTTAGCAATAGCTTACAATCATATTAGGGTTTCATATGTATAACTGTATAAAGGGTTGTTGTTAATGAATAAGTAAGCGTAATTGGATAAGACATTGTGTTAAAAAAGATAGATTATATGTTCGTTGGATGGTGACAAATTGATTAGGAATAAGTTAGTTTAAAAGGCAAGGATTACTTCGTAGTCCGGAATAATAATAATAAAAGTTATGATGTTGAACTGGACTGTCCAGTTTAAGCACAATAGTATGGGCAACGTGTATTCAATCAACATTGTTACAATTTTGTTTTATTAAACACGCCGTTATGTTGCGTTTGCGTACGCTTTGTTACAACAACGTTATTTACGTACTTACCTATTAATTTAGTGAGGTTCGTTCCCGAGTAATACGGTGTTACGGGACCCTACTTTTCATAATTAAGACAAAGGCATATTTATTGTGTATAACTAGGAGTGTTTGTTTCTCCATTATAACATTGTTAACATGCGCTTAAAGATGCGTTCTAACTTAGACCTTACGGGCTTGGTATGTAGTACTCCTATTCTATTTGGATTCATGATAAGTGTATTTGAGTGACAGTGACCACTTAACCAGGTGGACTGCATATTCGTTTCTTACTTGAATTTCATGTACGACATTATTTTCTTTCTTTGTAGCCGACTGCGGATGGTAACGTTTTGAGTATGTATGCATGTATTTTTTTATTTAGAATCCATTGCAGCCCAAACGAGACTGACGGATTTTAACACATTACTATTATGAAGTATCGTTGTATTCGTTTTAATCTTTTCTTCTTCTTCGGCTATATTTTTAATCAGTCGGGTTTTCTGTTTCCCCAATAATTTGTTATCTATTTTATACTTTGAGTACCAATACCATAAAAGCTCTAAATATTAATCCAACGTATTAAATACCATACCATTAAATGATCTGCTATCATTAAGGATTATATAGGCTTATCTAGAAACGGTACAATTATACAATATGTTTGGAGAATAATTAATCAGATCCCATTTAATTACTGTGGATTATAGAGATCATGCAAAACAATTTCCCATATTGTTATAATACCTGTAATTATAATTATGGTACTTAGCTATTAAAATCACGGAAAAGGTCACCACGTAAAATATGAAATTAGCCATTTTTATTAATGTTTTATTTAAATGATTATATGAAGCATTTTAACTTTGATTTGTTAACATATCAATATACACCTATCTACTTCCTTCTTTGGTCATAAGCTAGGTGGGCCCGTTTTTGATGCCTTTTTCCTCGATATTAGAGGCAACTACAGACCAGAATTATATGAATAACAAGCTGATAATCATTTTAAATTACAACCTAATTAAAAAAGTACTCATGGAAAACCAATCAAAGCTCCATTGTCGTATAAGTTACATAAAAAGTACGATCATAGATAAGCATACTGCTACATAATTAGCCGATGTTCAACTGAGCGGGAACAAATTGGAGCTCGTGGGGCGAGCGAGCTGCCCATTATTGACCGGCTCCGAACTTCACTCCACTCTAATTGAACACGCTCTGAACAGCCAAGTGGAAACTTTTCAGCTAGCCGCTTATCGAATGGATTATTGTAAAAAGTGATGCTTTACGTAGTTTCTATTATATGTGGTATAACTCGACACTTATTTTAATTCTGAAAGGTTTGTTTGATTGTATAAAATTAAAATATTTTCAACTAATTTTAAACCTCTCCTGAAGTTATAATTAACACTCGTAATATTAAAAAATTGAAGTAGTTACCTGATATGTTTTTCATTTCATATTCGAGTCCCCTAAAAACGTTAAGAAATAAACTTCTTCTATTCTTTTGCTATATTTTCTGCGATACCCTATCATTTAATACCCGTATTAAGGAGTTGCATAAAAAATAAGCGGTCTGCCATCTTGGGGCATCCGCCACATTGGATTTAGAATGACGTCACTGTGCTAATCATGCATTGTCATCTAAACCAAATATGTATGCAATAATTAAACTCAAACCATGACGTTAAAGTGGTTTAAAATTCAGTTGCAAGTGTAAGTTATTCAAAACTCAGTTGTAGAGTCTCATAAGCATACGATCGATACGAGCTAATAAGGCAAGATAAATAAAAGCTAGTACCTAAAATTGCCAGTATTTCGTTGGTTCTTAACAATACAGAAGAATATAATTATAGAAGATGATGATATAAGAATAAGAATTAATATAGAAGAATATAATAGGTTAACTTAAAAACCACCAAGTCGTCAAGAATGTACTAAATTGCATCACTATCGGGATGAAAGGCACAAATGCAGCTTAAAGTGTGGTAGTGAAGCCTTTATGAACTCAATTAATTAATTAAAACCATAGAAGAATCACCGACAATCTGTTAAAGCCTTATAGAAAGGGTACTCATGCTTTATTGTGACGTGGTAATTATACTTCATTTGAAAATTTAGCTTACATTCATTTACCATTTTTGGTAATTATTTAAAAAAATCCAAATAAAGTTGGAAACTTTTTACAAATAAAATTTACAATATCAGGCATTTAAATAGAGGAGGCATACTTAATATGCAGAATTAATGTTTAGGATTAGATATTTATTATATACAACCAAATTAAGCAGATTGCGTCTTGTATAATGTAGAATCGGCTAATGTTAACTGTTTATACGAGTAAGCAACTGTAAAATCATTTGAGCTAAGCATCGATACTCATGTGGAAAAAAATAATCATAACATTCATAACATAACTAAGGAAATTGTAATTATGCTGGAATGAAACCGCATACAACCGTTTTTCTTTATTAACCAGTAATAAGCAAGGAATAATCTCGGATTTCAATAGAATCATATATCAGGTCACTGGTCAGTGCGATTCATTTCAATCGTTTAGCAAGAATCAATTTGCGCGCAGTCAATTGAACGGATTGTGGTTGGATTGTGTCGTGAGAGAGTGCATCTGATCGGCTTTATGAACCCTCTTGAATTAACCCTTATTGAGCATACATACTTCATTTTTTCTCTCTTCAACCTTTATTGAGAAATTATTGGTTTTTAATGTCATGCTTTTCATATGCATAAATCTGGAAATCTGTTGATTGGGTTGAAAATTTGTTATTATATTTTGTGAAGTTGCGATTCTGATTTTAAGTTATGAATTGACCTTCTATGTTACCCAATGCTGTAGGCAGAAGCCCCACGATACGATGTTTTTTGATGTCAGACAGGTAATGTATCAAGTTTGCTGGATGTAGATTGTAGGCGTTTATTCAAAGTCAGAGTTATTTCGTAGTCAACGCGCTTGGCAGTGCGTGTTGATGACTGCTGTAGACTGTAGACCAATAATACCAGAAGGATGTCAGAATCCGTCTCCCGAATTTTATCCCGTATTCGCTTTTTACGACAATAACAGGAAGGGATAAATACGGCATAACTTGGCATGTACAAATTCCTGTAATTCTATGAAATTCACAGACATGTCGTATTGAATGGTTTTCTCTTCACTACCATGTTTCGGCTTAGTACTGATTGGGAAATTCCTATCGTTCTTAAAGGTACACAACAATGGCATTGGCTTAGTAATGGGTGGATGATAAACAATATTTATCTTAAAGTTTTTTGGTTTTGGCAAGAGCTTTTTGAAATTAGTTTATTCAAATTAGATTCCACAGAAATTTATCTCATCCATTCTCACAGCGTATTTTTTTATTCTTTGTCTAATTAATGTAGGTATTTTAGTGTACTTTTTATTATTATAACCTAAATTAACGCCACACACCGAGACTACAGAAATAAAATATTTTAAAACCCTCCGAAGCTTGTATATGATCGTTTGTGAGAGCATAAAACTTTAACGATCATTCGCGAAGTGAGATGAATATGCGGGCATCTTTTGTTTTATTGAATGCCATGAACTTTAAGTACTTCGTAAGGACCTTGTTGTAGCCTGTGAACCGTAAAAGTTAAAATTGAAGCGATAAGAGAAAAGCTAAGTTGTTTTGTTACGAACAGTAAATTATGTTGCTTAAATTAAATTGTGTGTGTATGTTGCTAAAAAAATTATAACAATGTCGTTGAATTAAAGTAAACGAAACGAAACTTCAATACTAAATAAAATGTGGTGATATTGTAAAACTCTGATCTCCAAATCAAAATAAATTTAATTTTTAACAGAAACACGAGCTTCAGATGGTAACAAATAACAGTATGGCTTATGGAATAGATGGCATAAAATCTTTCCGTTAACAAAATGTAATTGAAAATACAGAAGGCACTTCATATTAAATTTTAAAGTGTAAATGAATCAAAAGTACACAAACGCATTTTAAACTCGATTCGGGAGGGTAATGTTTTCCTAGCGTATTTACGTATATTCGTTGTGTAAATAAGGCTTCGTTGGATTCGTTTGAAATGTGGGAGTGACTTAGACTATAATTTAAAGCATCGTTTTTACAATAATTATTAGTATAATATGTATATTCTTAATCGCTTGTCGCTTACTGTCGTGTTAAGATGAATGTCGATCGTTCTCATGGAAGTTAATAGTCCTTCATGATTTAAAAATGCTTTTATCAAGACTTTTTTAATGCTAACTTAATGTCTATCCTATTATGGGAATATCAAGCTATTCAGACATCCTCTTTCCTGTATAACGCATAATAATAAGTACTTGTTATGAATATGAAAATTATGATGGTAGGTGGGCACACTGTTCATGGGAAACTCCGATGTATTAAAAAATATATATAAAAGGAAGTCTAATATTGAGCAAATTTTGAAAACGGATATGCTTGAAGTAGCAAAAGATGGATTAAGATTGGGAGAGAATGTCACATAGACTTAAAATATCGAAATATGTAGTTATGAAATAAAATGGATATCTATGATAAACCCCAGATAAGATTAGTTTTCTATCTGAGATCTAAAAATTATCACTAATCGCTACCTCTGAGGACTAAATTGAGACGCTTCGGCTTCTTACTTACTTCACCCTTAAAATCTGAACACAACAGCGCTTAACACTGTTTTTAATGGGCCAAAACAATTGTAGTGTTGGTGCCTCTAGAGTCGAAAAACAAACGGATGACTTTATTATTTTCTGGATTTTCTCAAAGGTTACTAAACTAGGCTCAAACAACTCACCCAAGTTAGACTCTGAGGAGACCCAGTGCCCAGTAGTGGGACAGTGAAAATTTCATAATGAACATAATAATAAGATTGTTGTTGAGAAGTAAATACGCAGACGGAGCTACGAGCAAAAAGCTAATCAAGAAGAAAATAATTTTATATTTTGTACTCCCGACGACAGCCTCGTATTACATTTTCCTTTTAAGTCTTCTTTGAAAAGAATTACATTTTCTTCGCGTTCCTTCATTAACCCCAAAGGGTTAAGTTGGAAACTTCGGACGTGGAAAGTTACAGTAATATTTACTTAACTGTTTAAAAGGTTTTTTTAGTTTAACTTTTGTTATTCTTATTACTCAAGAGACAATATGTTTTAGTGTACTACTATGTTAAAAGAAATTTATGCACTATTAAAGAAAATTAGATACTCTTGGCACTTGTTTTATGCTCTTATGTAGTTCAATGCATAATACTTCGCTGTCAACATTCGATAAAGTATTGTTGAACATAATCAAATGTATAATAATAAGTAAAAAATAATGAATGGTGGTACGGAAGCCTCTATGTGCGAGATCGACTCGTACTTGGCGAGTTATTGTTATTTGGGACGTAAATAAAAGTTCTGGTTCTAGTCCCATGGACATTTCGGCATTAAATCTATATTAAACACTTTTATATACAAATATGACGTTTTTTTAAAATTTGCGCTAGACTTTTGCGCACCCAAACACATAAAAACTGAATTTTTACTCATAAAAATATCATTGAATTTTTACTCATATCATATCATCATTGTTTAATTAGATACAACAATTTATTATTCTACACTTCCAATATAAACCCCTTGTTAATATTAAATACAAGATTATACATTCCTTAAACATTGTTGTAATCCATCTTTCTCTAACATTTCATTTTAATTGGGTTGGGACGTTGACTAACTTATCAGTACTTGTTACCGTCCATAATCGTAAAATATTAAAAGTAATATCGTACACTGTTACGTAATTGCTATATGTATGACCCTCGAAACTAGAGCAGCGATTAACATATGACCTGAGCATGTAAATGATAATGTATCTTACATTATCTCTTCATTAATTCATTAGTTATAAACAAACATTTGTTATCGGAAGAGAGCTCTCACGTATTCACAAATCGAGATGCCATTCATTAGTGTGTGAATTAATGTTTGGTACAGCAATGTAACATATGCATGATCAATGATTGTGTGCGAAATAGTTGTAGAGCTTTTGGACAGCATTGTTCAGGTAAATATGGATTGCGTGAATTTGTTGTTATTTCTATGAATTAGGAAAAACACAAGATTTACGTACGTGTGCACACCATCACACGATATCGACAGGATCAATGGACTTTAATCGTAATCTTGCGTGGAAACAGCTTATTAGCAGAAGATACATATTTTATAATTTATTCATAAACATATTCTCATACTGCAAGAGGAATTATTACTCAATGCTACGTAAACTCAAATACATAAATGTCCATAATTGTTTTAACATATTTTCGAGCTAACTATATTTTTTGCTTTAGGAAAAGCATTAGTGTTAGCATTGCTGTGTTGACTTGTTATTAATTACTGATTAGTTATATATATATATACAAAAACATTTAGAGCTCCATATTCAAGTTCCTTTCCATTGACATGCATAGATGTCAATCAACCTTTCCCTATTAAATATAAGTTGGCATGCATCCAGGAAGTACCCTGGCTGTTCTATGAATCGCTGTAAAGTTTGGTCGTAGGTTGGCAGTGTCAATCTATAACCGTTTCAGAACATGGTATTCAAATTTAATAACGGTATTGACATAACTTAGATAATCTCGAAGTTGGATAGACTTGAAAGGCTATCCAGTTATCGATTATTGGCGTTGATACTAGGAATCGACTCCTAAGCCTTTTGAGGATAGAGGAGTATTAAGTTAAGATTAAAACTACTTCGCAACAATCCACTACAAAAGGAAAATAGAGGAGTACTTCTAGAATAGAAAGAGGCTATTAATGACCTGTTACATCAAAAACTAACATGATTGTTGTCTCATTAGTGTTAACGAGTCTCTGAACTAGTCGAGTATGATGTCGAAATGTATGTATATACACCTTTTAGAACAAAAATAAATCTTATGCATATAGATTTCCACATGATACTTTTCATCATCATAAAAGGCAAGTAAAAATATTTTTTAAAATTTTGTAAATCCAAAATTAGGAAATAAGACGTGACCGGGTTTGGGATTACAACCAGGACCATCTACAACAACACTTTCACTACTTATAGAAAACATGATCGTTATCAAGTCAATTCGCATAAACATAGTCAATGTTAATACGATGGAGCTTAACATCTATTTAGAAGCATTAACGGTAAATAAAGCTCATGATAAACAGAAACCAGTTAGAGATTGTAGCGATTATCAGGTATTCAGAAAACTGGAAATGCCGGCGGAAGTATCCTATCGCCTGTGATATTCTTGTTAGTTGCATTAAAGGTTTAAACTGGAGAGTTGTTTGAACATAGTAGTAATAGATTGGAGGTAGCAGGTGTCTTTATGGTTCGACTACGGTGACAACCTACACATATATTGCTTTATAATATGTTTAAAATCTGGTATGACATGGGACAAGTTAGGGGTAGCACCGAACTTGTAGATTGTTTAATGAAGGAAGTAGAATTTGGTATGGTATAGTACACTTTGCTAGAATTAGTTATATCTTGATTTTATCACCATCTGGAATAAACTGCTGACATTTCTATTTTCAGATAGGTGTGACTTACTGTAATCTTGTCAAGACGACAATATTCTAGACAAGCGTGCGAATTTTCAGACTATTTTCCAAGAAAATCCTTTACACATAACTTTTGAACTTTTTAATAAATTCTTTAAGATTCTTCACAAGTCACTTTCCTTCTCTGGAAGTAGAGCCAAACGGTATTCTAATAAAAGGAATCCGAGTACTAAACTAAAGCGAAAGTTCGTTTTAATAATCATTTAGATAATACCGAATCCGACTTTTCGTGAGTCCATTAACCTCTAACCTTCTTACAGCGTTTAGTAACCCAAGTTCGCCGGTAGATTATTCCTCGTCAATCAATCAATCTTAGTATCGTGTAACGGTGGGTCTCTAAGACGGAAAATGGAAATTTATTTAAAACTATTTAGAGATATTTTTCTTTCTTTTTTTCTTCTACCTTAATTATTTATTTGTTTATAGCGTTCAGATAATAAATAATATTTTTATTCACCAACTCCGACAAATATCTATAAAAAAGTAATATACAAAAATTGGTTTTGCCCTAAAAGTTGTATGCCTGAGTATCATGCAGTCTGTTTTCAAATGTAAATAAACCATCAAAGTAGGTCATATGCTAAATAGCATCTTTTCAGGAGGTAGTATGCATAATATTTTTTATTCTTAATTTTATGCCTAACTTACACACACGGAAGCTTTTAGCACTAAGGATATACGAGACGCATTCCCTTGTGGGATTCCGAGAATCTTCAACTATGTTACGATATGACATTCGGATGTCTTCTTTAGGATCGTATGTTTACGTCGTGTGTTAAGCACTTCCAAATAGTAACCTAGTCACGTGCGTCAAAGTAACTCCAGTAAGAGTGACTCGGAGTTCTTTAAAGCAATGGTGAGTAAGCTTTTTCTAGACAGGCGTGCCTCATCTAAGAACGCGCTTTTCATCAGGCGAGATGCCGAGGCGGAGGCCGAGCGTCTATTAGAAAATAAAGTATTTTTTTGTTAGGTTCCATTATTACGTAATCTTCATGGAGCGTTTAATTAACATAGTAGCTATGCGGCTTAGATGATACAAAGTTCTTTAATTGTAAATTTTGATGGATCAGTGTATTAACTGTTTGCCAAATAAAAAACTAACAGCTATATAAAATTATTATTTGTGATGTGATCCAACCCAGAGGAGATACATAACGAACAAATAAAGCTATCATAGAAATGAATAAACTGTTATTGAAGTTGTATATTTTTTTAAGATTACCAAATAATAATGGATAAGAAACGTAAGAGGATTCAGTAGATACTCAATATAATTATTTTAGTATATACTCAATATTGAGACTGTTATAGCAGTCGAACAGTAGATAAAAATAGTTTTCTGTTATAATAGTTTATCATATAAGTGACTTTTAATAAATAAAAGTTGAGAGAGCGTGTTTCTTCAGGAAAAACATATTTAGCTAGTTTTAACTTTAAGTTATGCGAGCGGGATTGATGCTAACAAGCTAGTATAACAATTTGGAATGGAAAGAACGGACGGTTAATTAATTTACGTCCATCTTTTAAAGAGAACTGTCACTTCAATCGGACGTGGAGGATGTATTAAATTAAGGCCGGCCCAACTGGCAGATCAGCGAGGAAACGTCACTGTGTTAAGTCTGAAATACGTTCGCGGACACGCCGTCGTGGGGAGAATATTAAATCAGTTTATGGACGCAACGGCATAAAGCATGTACGTGCACCACATTCAGCAATAAACAATCCGGACAGTGTTGATGGAGTCATTGTATGAATTAGGTATGAGCTCGAGTGAATCTGAATGGAGTTTGAATGGAGTCAAGAAAAATCAGTCACTGGATTAATGATGTAGTAACTGAAACGATAACTATGGTACGATTCTAGGACAATGGATTGAAAATGTAGATAAGATGTTGTGGGATTTTGCGATTTAGAGGAGATGAATGTAGTGAAGATCGGTGATGTAATCATCTGGACAGCATGATCAAGGTTGTTAGATGAAAGAGGATTTTATTTTGTCCACTTTATAAATGTTTCTTTGTTATCTCTGTGAAATTTATACAAAAGTTATCCTTTAAGTCCTAGGCTGTCCTTAAATCCAAAAAAAACAGAGTCACATGAAAACTATAATGGCGAATGAATTGTTTTTACAAATGCGAAACTTTCCTTTTCTAGTTAGCAATATTTTGAAAATTCTTTCATTTATTATTTTCGAACGTGAAACGTTCCGTTTCTAAACGCGATTGAAAAGCAAGTTTGTCGTAAGAGTTTGCAATTAATAAACATCGTGCCCTGTACACACATCTGTTTCGTTTCCGTATACTTTTCTCGTCTTATTTTTCGCTCAAATAACTCCACGGGATTTTAGCTTTCCATTGAAAGGTGCTGCGTTTATATCGAGAATTATTTCGTGTCACGAAGTACATATTAGGTGTTTCACACGTACACATAAATTTTAATAACGTTTAATTTGTCTCTAAATGAATATAGGACAAAGCCTGGCATCCATGGCATGATCATGATACGAATTCAATTGCAACTTCGATAATTGAATCGTAAATTAGACAAACAATGGTCAGTTATAATTAGAGACGTTACATTACACTACAAAACGCTTGTAATCTTATTGTCCCTGTCTTGTAATGAAAGCATCAAAGTAGTATTTAAAGTTAGTGATCTATGTGCGAAAACTAAGATGGAATGTCTCAAGTAAATACTTGTATCTCTGTCATGCACCTTTCAATAGCAGACGGCGCAAAAGTAATTCCAATTCATTGTAGATGCAATGTAAAAGCGTAATAGTAAAGTTAACTTAATGAGAATTCCAAAATGATAAGCATGAATCAACTACACTACGAATGGTGTTGGAGCTGACATCAGAAGCGCGTGACAGGAATGGCGATGGTGGAGCCCGTTAAACCTGAGCCTAATTTAAATACGAATTACTTGAGAGTTTGAGACGCAGTAAACAAACCGCTTCAATCTTACCCACGCAGATTACATCGATTATAATCCAATATTATCTAAGCTTAGTCTGTAAACAGATGGTTCTTGAATTTATAACGATAGTCTCAGATTATTTATCTGAAATCGGACAAAATTGTAACTATTTTGGAAGTTTTAGTCATCTAGCTTAGATTGATATAATCCAATATTATCTGAGCTTATTCTGTACATAAAATATTTATAAGATGTTTATAGTATTATTCGCAAACAATCGTAATTGTATTTTTTATACTGTTACGTATTTTTATGAATTATTATTTCATCTGATAAATTATGTCAGCATGTTTAGTGAAGGCAAAATATTTTTCTGTAATAGTTTTTCTAAAATAGACGACAGAAAAATAAACCAGTCAATCTATTAGCAGTTTTTTTGAGTCTCGTTAAAAGGTAGATACTATAGTAAAACTATTGCCAACGATGGTTTAAAGCATTTTTGCACGACTCATGATGCGACGCATCAGAGAGTGCTTTACGATCGAAAAAATTTTTTCGCTTCATTTTGGCGGCTATTTTTATTATTATAGCCTCGATAGTTCACGGAATCAAGATATTTTGCATACTATTGTCGAGATAATTTAATGGAGATTAATTCCATACTTTTTAAAAATTGATTTACTGCAATAGAATTGGAAAAAAACACCAAAATAGGTCAAAAAATTTTCCTGTCCGTCATGTGTGAAACCTGAAAACACTGTAACTTGTGAAAAAATCCATCATTTGAGTTAATTTTTTTTTTAAATCTAATCGACGATTGTAGGTCACTGAATGCGAATGATTAATTAATTCAGTGTCGTTTAATTGCAATTAATAAAAAACGAAAACTACAAGACTGTATATCTATAGATATTATGTACATTTATTCCACATTCCACCAGGGGCGCTTGTGTAGTACCTTCTTCCTACTACAGCTGTTTTTTCGGCAATTAATTTTGAAAGACTTAAGTTTTTTTTTTTTTTTATATTTCATAATTAAATGAGCATTATGAGTCGTGCACTTTTGGATTTTCCAAACTTTTTACGATATACGAAAACAATATTCTATGACGGAAAACGTTTTATAAAATATTAATATTGATTGACCACAACTTAAGTAATGAGTTTAGTAACTAACCTGTATAAAACAACGTTATACAAAATTAGTTATTAAAATGTCCAATACTATGCGAAATTACTAGCGATGAACTTGTGTAGTGAGGTGGGTTATTAGCTGTAAATAGCGATTGATGTGCAATTTCTTCTACATTGCCTTATTGCTTGCATTAGTGTCAGATATTAGATGTATCGTTTAAGCTGCTTTTTGCGACCCGATCGCGATATATTATAACTATAAGCTTTAATTTAGTGGAGTCTTTCGAGTTTTCCGTTAATTACTTTTTTATTTATATTCTGTCCCTGTTATTTTACTTTAGTAATATTTTAAAGTCAGCAATTAATACTTTACATTATTTGGCAATTTATGTCAAACGGGTAGGGTGCGTTAAATATTTTTTCAAAGTCAAAAAACGATAAGAATATATTGATTTTCAAGTTACACTTAATAATTTCACATATCGTCACTGGAACGGCTAAAAGTCTAACACACAAGCCTTTTGCGACGATATAATCTTCTTTATAATAAACCAATTTATGTCATATAACGTAGTATAATAAGAAAAATACAAAATGTTCTTAAGAAAATAAGCTACGAGTATACTGCGCCCCGTACTGTTGCAATAGAAGCGGCTTTTTTCGTTACTTGTACATGACGAGATGTTTTTGTAGTTAATCGTACCTATCAGGCGTAAATTTGCGCAAACTAACGCCAAGTCCTATTAGAAATGTCGCACTGCTATTATTTTTCACTGAAAGACTTTTATGTATATTTTTCAACACTTATAAAGTTTTTTTAATTGTTAATATATAAAGTGCAATGAACAAGCGCGGTTAGGTTTTACAGATCTTAATATACTGTAAATTATTTTGTATCAACCTAGTGAAAACTGGAAAACTCTTCTGTCTAAAATTGTTTGCAATAACTTCAGTATTCCTACTCATTGAATTAGTTTCGTTGTTTTGATTCCCATAGTAATTAGTGATATATTCATCAATACTTTATCTTCGTATTTTAAACGTTAATAAAAGTAGATAATATTTTGCAGAAATATTGCATTTGAACATATATTTAAGAGAATGATACCAATGTGTTATTTTCGTCAGGAATACGTGAGAAAGCACAACATAACATCAATTTAAAAATAGAACGCATTTGAAATTCGAAACCGACACGTGCTCCAAGTGCAAAAATATCCCGCAGCTATAAAAATGTCACGTTAGCCCATAAAGATTACATTTTTTATTTTTAATAATTTAATGTGTAATAATTTAATAAAAAATCAGTATCAGTTATTTGAGTACCAATGTTCCGGGAATGAGTTTTTGAATATATAAACGTATCTACCAGAAATAATCACAATATAGGTATTATTTAATTACTTTGCAAATACTTATAACTGTGTAGTGATAATAAATAAATATTATGTATATTGACATAATAGGGGGACTACTCGCGTGTAAAATAGACGAAATTTTAATGCTTTAATGAAAATGGAATACGGTTTCCGGATCAATCAACAAAATTTATTATTAATCTGTATCAGAATTACAATTGTACACATAAAATCAATTACTAACGCAGGAGGCGATTAAAATTTAAATGAAATTGAGAGACATAATTGGGTCCCATGTTAGACGCCTAAGCGAGATGTTGGCGAGATTGCTACATACTGCGCGCCTAATTATTCAATACATGCCATTTAAATTTAGATTAGATATTATTATGCCATAAATGGAATAGCTTAACATTACTCTTAAGCCATGGCTTCATTTATACGAAGGAAAATAAGTCTATGGGCATTGTTACTTGTTGAATGTATCATGTTCTCATGGTTGCTCAAAAGTTGAAATGGCTTTAGAAATAATGGTGCACTTAAAAAAATACCATATTTTTTATTAAAATTCTTAAACAATATTATCAAAAAAGAAATTGTTATTTTATTCTTATATAATAAACCCGGCAGAATGCCTTTTGTTATATGGTATTTAAAATGAAAAAAAAAAAATTTGTCACTTTTAACCATAGATTAGTAAAGATACTTCGCCGCCTTGAAATTGAATGAAGCCACAAACGGCTTATTAGTAAGTTCTTTTGTTGAATTCTTGACCAATAAAAACATTTTTAGAGAAAATTTACGAATAAATAACTAATACTTACTGCGTAATATACATAATAAATAAATATTTTTTTCAAATATTTTAGGGACATTTTAGCACGCAGACGTGACAAAACTTTTTTACGCAACTAGTTCAATTCTTAAAACTGGGTACATTTTCTTGTTAGGAGTGAGTAATCTTTACTAATCTATGCTTTCAACGTTGGCGGGAAAATAATTATCTTTTTTTATGTAATAATATTTTTGACAAATATAATATATTAAATATTTTTGTTACAGAAATGCCAGGATGGGGGTTACGCTGTTCCTTCATCTGTTCCTTGGAGTATTAGCACCTGCAGCAGCTGGTAAATACAATTATGTTTGGTATTTTTTATGTATTAACGTTATTATCTATGTTTATTATATGACTGTTTATAAAATTGATCATAATTTGCATAGATTAGTAAAGATACTTCGCCGCCTTGAAATTGAATGAAGCCGCAAATGGCTTATTATAGTAAGTTCTTTTTTTGAATTCTTGACAAATAAAAACATTTTTAGAGAAAATTTACGAATAAATAACTAATACTGCGTAATTTACATAATAAATAAATAAGTATTTCAAATATTTTAGGGACATTTTAGCACGGAGACGTGGCAAAACTTTTTTACGCAATTATTTCAATTCTCAAAACTGGGTACATTTTCTTGTTAGGAGTGAGTGATCTTTACTAATCTATGATCATTTGATTTACAATTAATAAATTATATTACGCATATTCTGAAATAATAGTAGTCTACAGTTTTACAATTACTAAGATATTATAACGTGTAGATATATTTTTTTCTAGAATAAGTAGAAGTAAGTCCTTGGTTTTATTGATGCCGAGCGTCAGTTGATATGACTCTTACAAATCCCAGCTTTAATATAAAACAAAATTAAAAAAAATGTAACACACAAACGAAGTTGCGTATCAAAGCCAGTCCGTTTTATAAATAAGCTCTTATTTCTTATTTCGCGATGCGGGAAAGCTACATAAAAGTCTCGCAGTTATTACCGAATATTAGAAAATTCTAAGAATATACGAAGCTATTCATTATGTAATTGAATTCTGTAGGTTATTTGAAGTTAGGTACCGCCCTATTTGCTCGTAAACAACTCATTTCAAAGTTAACGTTTATCTTTGTCCCTACTTATTTGACTTCAAGGGAACGTTCAGAATTTACTTAAGAGTGGTTTGGCTTGGTAATGTGTTGTATTATGTTTTATGTACGGGTATACTATCCTTAATAATAAACCTATCCGCGCTTACTTTTACTAGTCCCCTGTTAAGTATAAGTTTTTTATAGGACGGAGTTGTGACGTCACTGCTCTAGGCATTTAGATTGTCAAATATGAATAACACCGCAGGAAGAAGTTTCCGTCTATTTCCTGGATCCTAATAAGGTCAATTAAGAGTGCTATTCGAAAAGTTAAATGCACCTAAGTTCATTTGTGACTGAGTTCTTAGTGGAAGCAACGCATCTGTGGCCGATAAATCGTTACATATCAATTTTGTGGTAATATTTGTGCATATTTTTTAATGAACGACGATTGTTATTATCATTTTGCTTATTCAAATTTTTTTGGCATTTATGTATGTACTGAGCATGGTTTTCAAACAAACAAAATGATATATTTGTCGTTCAGACTGGGACCAATAACACGTTATTTATTAATATTGCGTGCGATAATTATTATTGCGCATTAAACTAAAAAGCTAAACAGCTTTTACGGTTCAAACTTTACAGACATTTAGATTATCCATTAGCCAACGCCATTTGAACTCGGTGTAAATATGCATTAAACGCAACATGGTATCCGAAACTCGATTTGTTTGCTCATTAAAACTAATTGCTAACAGAATTATCCACATTTTTAATCCCGGATGAATTGATGGGCCCTGTCTCCTTGGGCCCTCGATTACGATCTCATCTGATGGGCTTTTCACGTCATTCATTATCCACTGCTGTTGGAACGCCGCGGCTTGTCAGAGGTATAGCATAAAAACCGGCATTGTATTATTACGAAGTGGTAAGTCCGGGTTGTTATTTATTTTGGAGCGGTTACCAGGGTTGCCAGCTAAATGTCAGAGTTTGGTCTAAAAATAGCTGTAGATATCATCATTGTTCGAAGGTAACCTGAAACGTTTTGTTACTTGTTAGGTAATATAATAATTAAGTTATTGAGAATTGTATATACCCAATTAAACGTATCAAGTAACTAAATACATTAAGTGACGTCAAAAAAATATTTGTTTATAAACCTAAAATAGCTATAGTCCTGATATCGGTAGATGGCATATATTTTTGAGGAAAATCATAGCGTCATACTCGTACTCATAACATTATTAAAAAAATCTACACTAACACCTATACTGTCTTTCTTCATTGTCGATGCAATAATAACGAATTTCTAATACGATTATAACAGAGCACTAAACTAACCCCTGCTATCTTTTACGAATATACATTGCAACGGCATGGTGGGGTACCTATAATGTTCAAGTACTTTATAAGCTCGATATGCGTTCATCTATGGGAGCTTAAATGAAAATGACTGTTTAGCACAACGAACATACTTGTTTTCAACCCTAGATTTCCAGACTGAATTCAAATATAACTAAAATTCCTACAACCTATCAAATACACGTTATGTATTATCTAATCTGTTTACGGGGTCCACGCACTATCCAAACAGCGACGGTAGCCCTGTTAACCCAAGGGTCGCTCCCGGCGCAGCGGATACGGCAGGTAGTCACACACACAAATGTGTTTATTGTTGGTAAATAAAAGCCACTAATCCGTCCCGGACTGTAGGCCCGAGAATTCCGGAGACGGAACTACTTTGTGCTATTTACTCAGTTGAGTGAGGTTACATTAATGTTATTTTGTAAATATGAGAGGTTCGACGTATGTTCGGGAATTGCGAATACGCTTGGGTATATTTTTTAATATAAAAGTGGATTTCGATGCCACTAAAATACAGAAACGAAATAAAATATACCTACATAGGTATATTCAATATACCTATGTAGTAGTAATACTTGAATGTCGGGAATTAATAACACAAATACAAAAAAGAATTTCGACATAGTGGAAAAAGTACTACATGATCTATATGATTTGAAAAAAGTAAAATACGTCAGTCAGATACGTTACTTTGTTAAATTTTGAACAAATTCGAATTACCTTGCAATTCCTAATAGCGATAAAAGAAGTAGAGGTTTACAGAAATCCCAAAAAAAACTACAAAATGGCCCTAATCCGTGGCTTGAATGAAAGCTACACTTTTCTAAAAACCCCCGGTCCCAAATCTTACGCGTGTGTGCAGAAGCAATTTTACAGTAAGTCGTCATTATCCTATAGTCAGAGAGCCAGTTGTGATTTTGGAGGAGATATTAAATAAGTAGCGTCGGTATTTTACCCGAATGCCTGAATATTATATCGACAAAATATTTTCATAATATTTGACCCTATTTTGTATGGTCCTAAATTTTTGTTTACTACGAAATGATATATCAAATTAGGTTTTTAATGTCAAATTCCACGGAATAAACCAAGCTTATATAATAATTAATTGTTTTTTTACCATATTTTCGTGTTATATTGTTAATATTCAATCTCAAAAATATAACCCGAGTAATGGCCATATTTTATTGCTCAGTAAGGGATCATTTTACTAGTCAGTGATGTACTTATGATAAATCATTTTTCTTGATAAGTCAAGTGCTGTCTCTGTAGTATCCGTGAGCTTTCCCACTACTTGTGCTTACTACTTTGGTTCTTTTTTTATAATATAAGAGTAGCAGACGAGCATGCAGTCAACCTGATGGTAAGTGGCTGCTGCCGCCCATGGACATCTGTAATCAACCCCAGAAAGACTTAGATATTCCTACCTGAGGTCAGCCACAGATGCGCCGCTACCCCTGAGGACTAAGCTGCAACGCCTCGGAAAAGTATGTATCCCTTACCACACCCTTCAAAACGGAACACAGCAATGCCTAACACTGCTATTATTAGGCAGAAACAGGGAACACTGGCTCTCGGACTATTGTCCTGTTTGTAAGAAGTCATTAGCGGAGGCTGCCGGTTTCGATTTTAACGACTTGTTAACTTGTTATATTTGACTACGTTTCCAAATTTAGATATTAAATATTATTTTATTAGAAATACTAGTGTCAATTAGTGGGAACGTTTCTTGTTATTAATCCATAAATTGCTTTACGACGATAATTGTGTCACAAATAAGGGCACTTGTTAGTAATAAATATTATTGTTGGACGTGGTTATAAAAATACGCAATAAATATGTACAAATATATCGCAAATGGATCTAATTCAAATATGATTATGGTTCCTTGTAGAGAACTTGTAAGTCACGGGATTTGTAAGCCACCGGTGTAATTGCTGGTAAACGAAAAAGTTTACGTAAAGTTAATAACGGTATTTATGATGTATGATCTAATAAAAACGAATTTAATTGATTTAATAGTCATGTCTACCTTCTCCTTACCGAGAAATTAACCGAAGATGGTACAGTTTTGTTATCTTATTCATAAATGAACATTATTTTAAAAAGTAAAAATAATATTGCAGAACAATCTATAATGTTCCCCCGTATTATAAAATACTTATTTAAATTGTTCTGGCAGTAAACAATAAAAAGCTCCTGATGCTTTGAAGACTAAGAAAATTCATTTTTTACAGAATCTGGAATGGTAGGCATTCCTTGTAAAAGGTTGTACACTTCTACGTATAAGAGGTTCATGTTTAAATTCATTGAAACCTTGCAAGAATTTTAATGAGAAATGAATAAAGATTCGGACGCTACATTGAATTCATTGATTGATATTTATTATGATGAAAAAAGCTAGTTCTGGAATTTCAACTTGTTAGACGGGTGGTCGCTAATAGTAACATAAATGTGTGCAATCGATAAGATCGTGGGATTACGAGATCTACCTAAATAAATAAATGTTTAAAGTATGTGTCTTTGTCCGAGACGTTCTAACTTAGTCTTGAGGGATAGCACCGCACCTGTGGTTAACCACAGCCTCACATATACTAAACTATTTGAAGTTTGTTACAGATGTCCATTGGCAGAAATTACCTCTTAACATCGTATGGCCATGCTAGTTTGCCATGTATATACGTAAATACCTCTTTTAAAAGAATTTTGGGTGTAATCAAACAAGTTCTAGCATATTTGTTCAGGTAAACTTATATTTTGAAATAGGAAACTTACCTATTTTTATCGTTTAGGTAAAAGTCGCTGCGATTCACCTCTTTTCCACTCCATCCTATACAAATCGGCATAAACTTTAAAAAACAGCTTTCGAGCTTATAAATACGCGGTACGTTGGGATCACAGTTTCACATCAATTCGTATATTTGTATAGACAAGATTAATATCTGCACAGTCGGCAACTACCTGTGCAAACGGTGCTAGTGTCAGAGGCTACGGGAAAGTCATTCGTCTTGCATAATCTCTAGCTTATTTCCCTCCGCACCGTGCCATTATTATTATTACGCATAGCGGTATCTTGTCAGCCGCATATGAAGGCATATAAATAATTGTCTAATCGTGTTTCTTGGTGAGAACATTCTTGTAACTGTTAATGTTATCTGCATAAGTAAGTCAAATGTAATCAAGTTAACTCTGCACTTATAGCGGTATTTCCGCATTCTTCGAAGGAACTACTGAAAGTTACGGTGGTGATGATCTGATGCACATGTAATTACATGTAAGTAATGTAAGCACCAGCATCATTATCAAACAAGCAAAAGAAATATCAAAACACTTGTGTCCAGATACGGATTGAAGCGACTGAACCAATCTAACAAAAAAATCTTTCTACGTAGGCGATGTTTCTTAACATTTTTTATGTAGTTTAATCTTAGTTTATGTTTTTTGTAGCTTATAGATTGTGGTGTAGGTACGTGGAATATCGGCTGTAAAGAATAAAATTAGAACTTATTTGAATACCAATCCGACTGAAAATGAATTTAATAATGGTATTATTGTGTGTTTACACTGTTTCCACTTGGGAGCGAAGATACCCTAGTAGGCACCTACCTGTATGTACAATGTACATATATAGTATTTACGGGGAAACCATTAGTCTTGTGTAATCTCTACCTTATCTTAGCAACATATATTATCGCACTGTAGCGGATACTACTTAGTTATGTGAATAAGATCTTGTAAGGAAATCACCAGATGAGAACTGCAAGATTGCGTTGTGATCTGTTGAATCATGTGTTTAGTTTCCATACAAAAAATACTTATTGCTATATACATTTTAGAAGAGAGAAAAAAAGCAAATTTCAGCTGATGTTCTAATTGATTTTCAATAAAGATTAGATCAATGTAAAAGTACCGACTAATTATATTTTCAAGTATACGGTTCAGTTACGTCGACATACTCATGACAACACACAAACATGACAACAGGAATGCTTGCAAAATAAAGCAAAACTAAAACCATTCATGCAACAAAAACACAACTGATATGATCTCATCCGGCAATAATCTTAATATCAAAAGTAGTTGTCTGCATTCTGCGCAGAGTGGAGCGTTCGATTGAGGAAGAGAATTCTTAGACCACACTCCAAGTAATAGGTTCAATCATGCAAATTTAATAGGCGATCGTTTGCAAAACACGACTTTAATGACGTGAGCCCCGCGCGCTAAGAATATTTCACTTTTATGCGAGGCTTACCAAGCTTTATGAGGTGTGGCAATTGATGTAAATTACTTGGAAACAGTTAATTGCTTATATCGTGCGTCCCATGGTTTATCGACGTTTTATTTTTACTGTTAGCTCTTCCGTGATCAAGAAATCAGGCAAATTGTAAGCTTTTTCAGATAATATAATCTAAATCGAAATTTATTTTGCCTTTTAAAACAGGATTTCCTAAAATAGTCATCGAGCAATTTTAAATGTACACAAATAAGTACTTATTTTCATAAAAAACTTTTTTTTCTATAATAATAAATAGCTCAACTGGCTCTTATGATCGTGATATCATTTAAACTAAGCAATGATTCAAGTGAGATGAAGTTGTAACGTGAGATTCTTCTGAGAGCGGCCAATGGCACGTGAGATATCTCATACATTTGTTTCAAACAATGCAAAACAATTTTTGAATGAAAACATAGAAGTACACTGGGCTTTAGCCTAACGCTTTAAGGTTCTATTTAGAGTGAGGCCGTAGAGGTTTAATCGCGGATTGAGTGAGTCATTCAAGATCAAAATGTGTGGGGAAGAGCGTTCAAGGACGTCTGGATTTATTTCTTTCATTTGTATCCTCGACTACATGACTTTATTCGTCTTAGGTATGCAAATAAAAAGCCTCAATAAGAACGTTCCTACACCTTAATGCACGTCGCTTTATAACGGCCGCTTAGCGAACAAAGATATTACGAGTTGCGAGCTTTCGATAAATAGTGTGGGAGCAACATGTTGCTTCGGAGCAGGTCGTTTATTTTGATGCTGTGTTTTGTCTCTTTTTGTATACTAATAAAGTCAAATGTGTTATAAAACTCAGACCAAAACTTCACTCAACGAGCTTCTGTCATAACTTAACCTTATTAGCGCTAATAACTGATGCTTTTAGGGCTAATTACTGTTCCATTTTAACCATCAAAGAGATCCGTTTATTGCAATGATTACTATTCCAGCCACCATGAATGCTCTAAATCTGGATGTACTTATATTTCTTGCAAACATAAATACAAATATCTAATATATCCTTAATCGTGTAAGAATGATTGTAACTGAAGGTAATGACTCTATTGTTGTTTCAGAAATTGAAATGGAATTCACAAAATACCCAGAATCGGTAATTGCGCCCGTGGGAGATGAAGTTACGTTTGAATGTGCAGTAAGAGTACCTGGAGAGAGATTGGCCTGGCGATGGAAACCGGTGGTACCCGACGACGACTGGAATGACTGGAAAGACGTCCAGGTGACCAGTGCTACTGATAGCATATCCACAAAACTGGTAGTAGAGATCAAGGAGGACACACCGACATCTCTGTATCAGGTAGGATATCTGAATATCACTACTAGTTCTAATACAAGCATCACTTAATTACTTATGGGTTTCCTGTTAAAAATATATGCGTTCAGAAGTTTTAGTTACTTTCAATAAGTCACAGGTAAGGGATATTTAAGAGCTGGTTTTTATGTTTTTTATCGTGTAATAAACTACATGAACTTAGACAATAGAATGTATCGTTCATACATTATACTTGTCTTAATTGCAATTGCAGCAAAAAACAAATTATATCGATGGTGCCAGTTACTGCTTAACATCAGGTGGGCTGTATGCCCGTGCACTAAAAATGCTCATCACAGGCACAAAGTTATAAGCGTTTTCGCAAGTTGCTTACATTAAATTAAGTATTTTAGGTGCGTTTCTTGTTAAAACCCTAAGCGTTACTTATTGTATCCATTCCCAAACTTTTGATAAGCTTCTTTGTTTAAAATCTGTTTTGTTGGAATTTTAAGCAAATTAGTTTGCCGACTTCTAACTTCGGGTCCTAAATTAGCTTTGAAATGTTAGTTTAGCGTAGCTTAATCCTTAATTGAGTTTTGTTTAAGATTTATTCTTGATTTCAAAATGCATGGAATATTTTATATCAAGATCCGGCGTTTGAAATATTAGTTTGAGCGAATTAAAATCTTTGGATTAGATAGATTCTTGGTTAACAATACTAAGGTTGGAAAATTAGATTTTGTGAAATTATAAGTTAAATTTCGCAAATCCGAGATTAAATTTGGATTCTTGAGCTTGTTAATATTTGTGGCAGATGTGTTAACATATTTTTGATTATTTATGGGTTCTTAATAATCATATTGTATAAATGAATTACTACAATCAATATTGAGTTAAAAATAATGATATAATCATTGCATAGTTTACTTCAATCGACCGCCCCTCACGTTCAATGATTAATAAAAAAATCATATTTTACGTGGAAATATTTATGGAAGAGTTCAAGAGGCTTCAATTACTGGGCTTTCAATATAAGCTCTATGTGAGCGCGATTCGCTTAAATTGAAGTGATTGACCGAAGCCAATGATTGCTCCAACATTCGATTCAATGCGAGGCTTGCATCGATCTGTACCGAGAATGGGGGAAACACAAGACGTAAGGAATGCCCAAAACGAAATTGAACTCGAGTTTCAGAGAGAATTCTCGCAAGGAGTCCGTTTAAATAGGATATTCTGAATTTTCCACCGTTTTGTCCTGGACATGATATCCCTCTTTATTGGATTACAAGATATTCGCAATTTTACGCCTCCGGCTCGAAAAACAAAGTGTCAGTGTTCCTACGAAGAGATCCATTTTCTAAATTACGCCTAGATGTGGGTGGTCTGGTAGTAGACGATAGTAATGATTACCTGCGTTTGTAGTGACTTTCTACACGTATAACGTAGGTAATTTAAAATTATATCTATCCATGCTAAAGTGAACGAATACTTTGTTTTTAAGATCTCAGTTTAAAAAAACTGGTATATCTTGAATTAGTACAATTATGTACGTGATTTTAATTGTATTCAAATAAAAACATTTTAGTGTCTGACTTAATTTTCAAAAAAGACAAAAAGATACATCAAGTTTGCAGAAACATGTTACGACTTACTAAATATTATAATATCTACTAAACTGTAAGTGACTATTTATAGAATATTCGACATTTGACCCTAAATTTAATAATAGGGTTGTATCGATTTTCTTCCATAACTAACTTTGTAGCTTCAGTCAGCAATTAGTGAAGTTGAACGGATGTGGTTAGGGTGCTCCGTTAGGGGACATCGTGTAATAATGTAACGTTTACTACGAATTGTACTTTGCTACTAGTTTACCATCTAAAGATCAGTAACATGGATTATATGGTTAATTGGGGCTTTACAAAACGTAATCCTTTCCTATTGAGAATTTATAAACTACCAGTCAAAGGCGGAAGTGGTGATAACGAATTATACCCAGCATTCATTTCGTTTTGGTAGAATTTGGTTGCGATTTTGAGCCATAGCCTAGGAAGCGTTACATCTTTCTACTTAATAAAGATTAGATTCGTAATTCTGTTGATATTGATACATTAAGGAACTGTTGTAAATTCCGGCATCTACATTTTTTTCGGTTTTATCAAATATTTGCTATTTGCTACTGTTTGATATTTTACTAATATCAAACAACATCGTATCTTCGCTTCACACCAACACACATGTTTAGGTATATGTCGACGTGTGTGGCATAATAACACAAGTGACTACTCTACACAATTTCAGAGAACGCCCTAATACACATATGAGAAACAGTTAACTAATAGAATGGTATTCTCTCAACGCAAGGTGCTGTACATCAGCCGCAGCTCAACTTAACGCGTCATTTGATTTGGCAATAGTATGCCCGGCGAAGCAAAATAACAATGCGGTTTCCTGCCCACCAACTGCGGAAGGAAACCTTATGCAATGCGTTAACGGGCCAACAGGGACATTATTTTTAGGTGACACAGAAAGAGTTTAAAATAAATGGGATGAAATCAACGGGATGTTGTTTAGAAATATGATAAGCGTTGATGATCTATGAAAGTTTTGAAGAAGTTAAAATAAATGGAATGAATGAAACAGGACGTTATTTTAGAAGATTATAAGCGTCGCTGATGAATGAAAGTTTTGATTACTACAAAATAACGTTTGCGTGGATTTTGATGTTACTGTATTATAAATAAAAGCTATATCTTTTATATTAGTAAAAGTACTTTACAGTAGTGTAGAGCGTAATAGTAACATTATTTGAATTAGGCCAAAATCATTATAATAAACCATTAATGCTGGAATATATCATGCTGAAATATATTACGGTAATTCCCAGGGGATTAATATTGAGAACCTGAGTTTCTAGATTATGAATATTTGATATTCTAATTTAGTTTTAGTAACCAAATAGGCAAACAGTAAGTGCTTCATAAAATAGAAAAACAGTTTTTTAGGTTTTATTATACATTTGTTTTTATTTTCAGTGCGTCGTTTGGTACGGTGGTATCAGTTTGGTCTCCATTCCCGCTAAGTTGTCGATAGCGCGGATAGACCTCAGTCGGAATACCCAGGAAAAGAGGGTGATCTCTGCTCCTCTACACAATACTGTGGTATTGCACTGTCGAGAGCCGTTATCTGAACCACCCGCGGTACTGAGTTGGTGGAAGGAGACTGGTAAAGTGAGTACAATAGAAAAATAATTTAAATAAGTTTTGCTATATTACATATAGTCTTACAAAGGCATGCATGTGTGTATTACGGATATCAATTATATGTCCCGTTCCGTTTGTTTTGTGTGCATTTAAGCTCGTCAGAGTATAATCCTCTAAAGAAGATCAGATACTTATCCATATGAATAAAATAATTCGCCAAGTACGAGTCGAACTCGCACATGGAGGCTTCCGTACTACCAAATGTTCATTATTTTAATTCATTTTATGATTTTCAACAATACTTAGTCATATGAAACAACAATAGATGGCGTTGGGGTGATGATGAATGATACGTAAATTTTCAATAATACTTAGTTATATAACACACAAATAGATGGCGTTGGGGTGACGATGGGACGACGATTATACGTAATCAAAGTATAATAAAATTAAAATAAGTATATTAAAATATGTTTTATGGTTCTTAGTTGTATTTATTATAATACCAGTTGTAGTAGTAAACGTATTGTAAAAATTTCAACCGCCTTCCTAGTACAGTTTAACAGTTAGATCGAAAAATGCCGAAAAAATCCGGTTTGTTATATGGAGACCCCCTTTAATATTCAACTTTATTTTATTTTTAGTATTTGTTGTTATAGCTGTCACCGTTATGCCTCCTCTGTCAAAATTTCATGTGTCTATCTATTACGGTTTAAGCGGTAGAGCCCTGTGACACACGGACAGACGGACAGACAGCGAAGTCTTAGTAATAGGGTTCCGTTTTTACCCTTTGGGTACGGAACCCTAAAAATTATATGGTTAAGTATCTAGTGTTTAATGTTTAATGTTTTTAATTACGTAATTGATATATGTTTCAGTTTATCTACAAGTAACATCCTGTTAATGTATTAATTAATTCATTTTTCTTACCTTCATTTTTTACCTTCTACCTTCATTTTTTACCTTCTACCTTCATACCTTCATTTTCTTATACTCTATTTTGCAAAGTAAGATAAGGGTTGATATTTTTTAAACTTACGTATAAAATATATTACCCAGGGTCAAAGAAAACAACTAGAAACTCCTCACGGCGTTCTGGTGATCCACAACGCGACGGTCGAAGACACCGGCACGTACGGGTGTGTGGCGACCAACGAGCTCAGTGGTCAAACTGTGGATCTGCCTGAACTGACGTATTTGAAGATTCAGCACGAAGGCAATGGAGGGTACAGGTTAGTTTTAGAATTTATTTATAGTATTCTCGTGAAAGATATAAGATAAAGATATAAATGATAATGATCTATTTTTCAGTTTTTTAGGTATTCTGTCTAGATTTTTAGACTTTTAGTAGTATTGTCATCTCTTACCATTACGATTTGATTGTTTATATGAAACTCATAATAAAATTTAACTAAATCTCCATTCTTACCCAGGAAGATTATAAATCCGCTTCAAATAAGACTCGTACAAGAAACTCATAATTCTTATTACATCCTTCCAATCCAAAAATGAATAAATATGATTTTCAAATTCACTTGTTTTGGTCCGGAGGCCTCTTATGTTTTTTTAATGAATCAAATGTAGGTACTTATACAATTAGAGATACGAATGAATGTTTGTCTTAATGATATTTCGTCTTTAAACTCTTGATGTCTCTGCTCAGAATTTCCGGCTCAACAAAGAAGATTAAAGTAAGAATTTAAAACATTATGTAGCATGACTCCGGTATTGTTTCACTTAATTACAGTTCGCGACAACTTCCTCGTACGAGGAATGGAATTGGATTTATCTAGGACACTTCGCCAATTATGGACTTTCATTAGGCTTTGTTCTACCGGCTGAGTATTTTTGATGTATTTTTTTTAACGAACGCGTATTTTATATATTATGAAGGTGGTAGAACCCTTTATGGTTCGACTCCGGCGGCACCACCGCCACACCTATTTCTACCTAATAACAGCAGTGTTAGGCGCAGCTGTGTTCCGGTTTGAAGGGTGTGGTAAGGGAGACAGACTTTTCCGAGGCGTTCCAGCTTAGTCCTCAGGGGTAGCGGCGCATCTGTGGCCGACCTCAGGTAGGGATATCTAATCCTATCTGGGGTTGATTACAGATGTCCATGGGCGGCAGTAGCCACTTACCATCAGGTGGACTGCATGCTCGTCTGCTACTCTTATATTATAAAAAAAAAATAAAAAAAATTATATGGGTTATGTCTCTAGGTAAAAGGTAGAGTATACCATGTTTTTATTTGGCGAAAAAGTAACGTCAGAAAAATTGTATTGATTTTTTTATTCTTCATATGAACGTTCAATGGCAGCATGAGAAATGTAAAGCAGCATAAATTAGTCAAAGGGTGCTGAAGGGTGGAAAAAAAAACAAGTTTTTAAAGCGTCTATAAGGCAACTTGAACAATTGGTAATAAATGATAACATCTGAGACCCTACACCGTTAACTTATTCACTAAGGCATGAAAGGATGAGATATAGACATTTGTAGTCAACCCATCCACCTTCTGTTTACATTCCATGTTGCTTAACTTTTATATTAGTTACAATCTAATCAAATTTAGGGGGAGCAGAATCCTTGTCATTTGATTTGGTAAAGGAACTTTACTTCACCGAGGCTCTCCAGTTTAGTGCTTAGGGATCTCGCACTCACCCGCAGCAAATCTCATACTCCGAAGTTATCTAGGTTTGAATTTAGACGATAAAAAAAAACTACTCAAGACCTATACGCGCTTCATATGATTGTACAAACATATATTCGTCCGAAGTGCAATGGTGATATGATAGTTGCAAAGTGGGTGATCCGAGCTGCATACGTAACAAAGTTTGCAACTATCGGTCGCTACGATACTGCGAACTCACTGACAAAGTCAGACTTCCCATTAGGCTAGTTGATCATGCTCAGGGAGCGGTCGAGCTTCTTTGGTTCAAGTTTGAACTAATTCTGGCTTGGGATACGACGTGTGTAAGATATTGCAGACTTAAAGTGTTTATGTGATATCTTTATAAATCAGGGTTTTAAGTCTGTTAACAGGTTAAACTTGTATATTTTGAACAGTTCTTAATAATTGTTCAAAATTGTGAATTAAACTGATCGTTCAAAGTGGTTAAAAATCAAGTTCAATGATTTCGTTACATATATACTACATACATACACAATATACATATACATATGTCAATCTAATAAAAACGGAGTAAAAAGACACGCCCATACACAAACTATACATGCTTCAAGTAATTATACAAACATATATTGGTGCAAATTGCAATGGTCATATGATGGTTGCAAAGTGGGTGATCCAAGCTGCATACGTAACAAAGTTTGCAACTATCGGTCGCTACGATACTGCGAACTCACTGACAAAGTCAGAATTAGGCTAGTTGATCATGCTTAGGGAGCGGTCGAGCTCCTTTGATCCAAGTTTGAGCTAATTCTGGATTGCTATACGATGTGTGTAGGATTATCATTCAGAGTATATACTAGAAGACTTAAAGAGTTTATATGATATCTTTATAAATCAGGATTTTAGGTCGGTCTATAAATGGAGAAGTAATTAATTAAAATCGGTTAGGTTTCAATTCTATTGTGTATTATTTGATTCATCTCAAAACATACTGTAATATAAATTATTTTTCTCTAAGTACTAGAAAAAATATTAATATAGTCGGAAAACAAATCAATTAAGAATTTATTTCCCCAGCAAGTTTAGTCTTACCAGATTTTACCTATCCCTATCTAAAAAGTGATACCTACTTAATATGGGTCTTATCAGTATCAAGCCCTAAATTATCCCAGCTTTAGAAAAATTAAAACGAACCGTGCAGTAGTTATTACTAAAACAGTAACAGTCTCATAATTAAAAAAGATAATAAATATTAAGAAATTAAAAAACGTTTCAAAATTTCAAATAATATTCAAGCCTAATAGAGCTTTTATGAGTCGACACCAATTGCTCTACAACTCTACACTATCGACACTATTAACGTTACTACATTATGTAATTCCCTACAGGTTCCTAGAGACAGAAGACTACGTAGGAACGATAGAAGACGGCGTGTTGACGAAGCAAGTGCGCCCAGACGGTTCCCTCAGGCTGTGGTGCGGCGCGGTCGGGACTCCTCCACCCAAGTTTACCTGGACTAAAGAGGGCGGATCCAGTCTGCTCCAGAATCATGATCATCTGGTCACCGTCTCCCCGTTTATACCTGAGGAAGAGGTATTTGATTATTTTAGTTATAATTTTTTCGTTCTAGAAAGCGAGAACTGATACAGCGTTTTTCTTCTGTGTCCGTGCGCGAACGCGGAATATTTTATGTTTTGAAAAACTCACGCGTACAATATGGCAATGTGGGTGAAATATAGATGTCTTTTTCAAAATAAATAGACAGTAGATATTTTTTTAGTGTGCGCGCAATTATGGAAGAATAAGGCTTCGTTTACCGTACGTAACGTAAGTCTGTCTTTTGGAGTTTAAGTGGGTAAGTAATCTAGACAAACTTAAATGAAGCGACAATGATATTTGTTTTAAAAAGTACAATAAAAGCGAATTATAGAATTTCATAAAATCGGATGAAACGAATAAAACGAAAATAATTCAAGTCGAAATTTAGCTTTGTAATGCATAATCAAACGGAATAATGCCAAAAAGATAACGCTTAAAAGCGTTTTGGCTTCAATCCAAATTCGCTAAAAAACCTTGTTCGTTGTTTATTCATTTTCCCCGATGGAGTTTTACTTTAAAAAAGGTCATTTTTAAAAAGAATTTAACATTTAAAAGTATTCAGGCTTATAATATTTTACCCAATGGTACTCGTATTACGAGGAAACATAAAGTGGTATCACTGTAGTTTCATCAAATTCAGGAATTCGTCGAACCATGTGTAGCAAGTTTGTTGGATTATTCATTAGGTCCATTTCAACAAAAATATGTGTTCCTGCTAAAAGTAAAATTATTATTTTTGTCGGAATAAACCAGCGAACAATATGTATCATATCTGCCTTTTTACTACTGAAAAAAGAGTGCCTAATCTGAGAATAATAATCATGGTTAATGATGGGGACATCAATTAAATCATCATCACGATAATCTTCTTCGTTCAATTGCTAGACGAAAGCCTCGCAACGTTGTCACATTCGACTCTGCTGTTTTCATTATTATCTTCTGCAGCCACTACCAACTGATTCTGTTGTTGTTCCTGATATCATTTGTGGTTTTTCTTTATAACTCTTGATTTTCTAACACTTTACTTAGATCAAAAATGGTAAGTAATTTAATGTAGATGTCTAACCAACTAGATCAATGTAATCGTACTGTGGTTCCTATTTAATTTCTTTGTCTTCATTAGGTATTATGGAAAGATCTAAATCGTGCCTGTTATTATGTTCAATGGACGTATGAAAAAAAAACTAATTTTATTGTCTTACGGTGTTACTAAAATAGTCCTTATTATTGATCTTTTTCGCAGGGCATATACTCCTGCACAGCGAACGGCATTCGCAGATCTTGGAAAGTCGTAGCTCTGCAGCCTCCTCATTGGGAGGGTTCAGCAGCGAGTGAGAGGGCCAATGAGGGAGCAAGTGCACACATATCGTGCGGTATGCCGAGAGGCCAACCTCCGCCGAAGGTTTACTGGTTGCTGAACGCCGTGGTCGTCAACAACGGCAAGGGAATTAAAACAACGGGTAAGTTTATAAATGATCGTCCACATATAAGTCTATTTATTACAATTTTGCAGAACATCAACGACTTATTTGATGGTGTTTCGCTGTCAGTTGCAATCATCATTAACCCATTACTGTGTCACTGCTGGGCACGGGTCTCCTCTCAAAATATTAGGCCATAGTCCACCGCGCTGGCCAAGTGCGTATTGGTAGACTTCACATACCTTTGAGATTTTTTTTATAAATTTATCATGTACGCATGTTTCCCCACGATGTTTTCCTTTACCGTTTAGCAAGTGATAATTAATTTCTAATACACGCACATAACTTTGAAAAATCAAAGGTGCCTGGGATTTGAAGCTCGAACACCTCGATCGAGAGGCCGAGTTTCTTAGCCACTAGGCTATCACTGCTGCTGTCAGTCTGTCGTGTCAGTTGCAAGTGGTTGGTTAATGTTCGGTGTTGCAGATTCAGAGTTGCACATCGCCCGCGCGGAGAAGCGGCACGCGGGCATCGTGCAGTGCGTGGCGTGCAGCGCGCTGGGCTGCGCGTACGACGCCGCGCTGCTCACCGTCGTGCCCGCGCAGATCTCCGACCAGGTACACTCCGAACTAAACTGACCCAAACTGCTAATCCGCTCCGAATTTTTTTTTATAGGAGTAGCAGACGAGCATGCAGTCCACCTGGTGGTAAGTGGCTACTGCCGCCCATGGATATCTGTAATCAATCCCTGATAGGATTAGATATTCCTACCTGAGGCCGGCCACAGATGCGTCGCTAGCCCCGAGGACTAAGCTGGAACGCCTCGGAAAAATATGTCTCCGTTACCACACCCTTCAAAACGGAACACACACATGCAATAGTCGTTTATAAGATTATCAAAAATATTCTCGTTGATGCACATAAATTATAATTTCAATACAATACATTAAAATTACTTTATTATATAATATATTTTTTAATTGTTAAAATACTTACGAATCGGACACATTGCAAAAAAAATATTGGACATTTTGAAATATTCATAACTGATATGCAAATTCATTGTTCTTACATTAAAATTTTAGTAAAAGTTATATGTGGTTTTAAAATTAAATCTGATACATTAAAATATAATAAAAATAATGGTGCTTAAAAATCCAGTTTGCTTTATAACTTAAAATAATCTATCTTGTTATCATAGCCTACAGAAAACGTTTGTAAATGTTTGTAAATTTTTAAATACCTACTCAAATCAAACGTCTTAGTACATAAAAACAAAACTACAATATTATTTTTTTACTGTAGGAATACTCCGCGGAAGCACCAAAGACGATGCACGTCACGCAACAACCGAAGAGGCATCATAAGAAAGGTTCACGGAGAAATAAAGGTAAATATAATATACAAACCGTTAGAATGAATCCAGAAATATTTAACTTTTAACAAATGAACACGGAATTACTCATTTGTCATAAAAATAAACCAAAATAACAATAAGACACTCTACTGCAAGTGACAGAGTCTTTCAAATTGTCATGACTCTAGAATAACAACAACAATGTTAGAAACACGAGAGATAAAATAAATTAATTTCACTGTCCACATTATCATACACGTAATTACAAGCTAGGAACATTACCATAACACTACAACTAAACAAAGATTCCCACGAGCAAACGAGAAAGTTATTTAATGTCGCAAGTTTATCAACAAGTCATTAGTTTAGATCGTAATGTTTACAAAGTTGCTGAGGATTACGAGTCAGCTCAACTATAAATCAGCGTAACACCGGCAACTTTTGACAATGTTTGTGTTCTTGAAACTTTAACGATTGTTTAAGTGACTCTCGCTACACATATAAATAAGAGACATTTCCCATTATATTCATGTTTCATATTGTTTGTAAGTTTCATTTCATAAATTTTCTTTCAATATTGCTTGTAGATTTCAATTGTAAATGTGTAAGATTCTAAGGACATAAGTCTGGATTTAATGCAATTCTACAAAAAATATTCATTCATTAATACGTTCAGTGAGAGAGTATTTATTTTCTCATTCATTCATTCATTATGTTTATTTATATACTGATAGTCCCACAAGTGTAAAGTACTATAAGGTCTACAATATTGTACACATATTTTATCAAACTATATTAAGTAATCGGTTAATATGTGTGAGTACCTCATATAAGTTTCAATGTATAGCGCCAGTAGAGCTGTTTGGTGAGTTGAGACTCGGTATTAAACGACGATGCAGCTATATACTTTCATTTTGTAGTAATTTTACTCATTAGTTTCTTGTATTAGTTTAGTACTTTGAGCACATAAACTAGCGAATAATTAATTACAATCTGTCTTTTTCTATATTTATGCAGTATTCCCAATTATTGTTAGGGTGAACATATGGCTTGAAGTTTCTCCTATTCTTTAATTCTTCTGTCCATTATAAATATTGGGAAAACTGATCTTTTTGCTTTTTGGTCATTTTACTCCCTGGACATTACACGTATTGGACACTTTGCTATTATTTGTATTTGGCCATTATTTGTATTATCAGCATTTGGCCAAATTGCACTGTTCACTTTTAAGTTATTTTGCTCTTTTAAAATGTATGTTTGTTTTGCCCTTTTGACATTATACTACAACAGATAGATCTCAATGATATTAGTTAATTATTTTTTTTTATAATATAGGAGTAGCAGACGAGCATGCCGTCCACCTGATGGTAAGTGGCTACTGCCGCCCATGAACATCTGTAATCAACCCCAGATAGGATTAGATATTCCTACTTGAGGTCGGCCACAGATGCGCCGATGCACACCCTTCAAAACGGAACATAGTAGCATCTAACACTGCTGTTATTGAGCAAAAATAGGTGTGGCGGTGGTGCCGCCGGAGTCGAACCATAAAAGGTTCTACAACCTTCAAATTATTATAGCCATGTACTCTATGACTCTTAATATAAAAATGTATACTAACTGGTATTTTTATTTTCAGTGGTACTGATACCTCCGTCTCGTCCGAACGTGACGCGGATGTCGGACGAGAGCGTGATGGTGTCCTGGTCGCACGACAACCACGGCTTGGCCATACAGTTCTTTAAGGTAAGGAGATATTGTATGTATCTCACTACATTTATGTGATATTTTATGTGACCATTATGTTGTGTGAGTGTTATGTTATTGACACATTTTTATTTTGTAATTACCTATGTGATTTGTTTAATTGTTCCAATTAGGAGAACGTCCTTCGCTGAGGAGATAAAAGGAAATACTGCTAACATGTAGATTTGGTAGAGATGCTCGAATGTACTTTTGTACGCATACAGATGAATAAGATATAAGATAAATTATACAATCAAGAAATTCATAAGCAATGCATTTCATCTGATGTTTAGTTACGTGATGTGATCACTAGATATCTATGATCAACTCAAAATTTAACAAAATTATATTTAAACCGAATAAGTTATTGCTTCGTTGTCATTTCTAGCACCCAATATCCTTCGTCTAGTGGTCTATCGTCAACTATCTTAAGCAGTGGTACCAATTTGTTTATATATTATATTTGAACGTCCACAGGTACAATATAAAGAGGCGGGCAACTCTTCAAACGCGCCGTGGCAGACCTCCAACTACGACATACCCTCACACATACACTCACACGAGATAGACGGACTCACTCCTAACAAGTATTACAAGTAAGTTTTTATAATGTGTATTTATAGGCAAGCATACGGTTTCAGGTTCAATTAATCAAGTATTAAGTATTAAGATTATTATTTTTATGGGTCAATTTTTTTTATTTTTTATGAGTTATTTTTTTTGGGTCGGCCCCTGATTGTTTATTCGTTTTTTGTATCTGTGGAACCCAGGAAACAAGAAGTCGTTGTGTGGTAAGTAACAAGCAATACACAAAATAAGATGTGTTCTATCGGCGCGCGTAACTTTGTCCTATGGTAACTCATCTGATTTCGTTAAGGCGTCATAAATTCAAACTTCCCTTACCCTTATAGGTCTAGTAAAATATATTATGTATTTAGACGTCTGGCTGGTCGGGGATCGAACCCGGTGCTCTCAGTTATTCTGGTATGACGACCGCTCCGCCCCCGGGTCATAAATTCGCATCGATTTAGCACTACCTAAAGCTAGTAAGCTTTGTGACCGAACAAAAAGGTTGGAGCGAAAAATCCGATGTGGAACGAATTCACAGTAATCCGTTGAGAGCTTTTAAAATTCGACAGAGGATTCCACCGGCTCTGATGACCTTTAACCGGGTACTGGATCTTTACACGGGTACATTCACGTATTAGTGCTCATGTTCACTTTTTGCGTAGTATCGATGACATATCGAAAACGATAAGTGTTGAAGAGTTTGGTTCTTTCATTGGTGATTTTTTTAGTATTTCCGTTTTTTTTTTCATAATATTGGGGTACCAAACGACTATGCACTGGTAAATAGCCACAGATAAGCTAAGTGTCCTCCCTGAGAACTCCTTTAAGTTTAAGAAGTAGGTGTGGTGTTGCGGTTATGCCTTCGGAGTTAAATCACAAAGAGTTTTACCACTTTTAGAGACTGCGGTAACTTGGTTAATGTAGATAATATGACAAGTGTTTAATATACAGACTAATCTGCAGACAGCTTAACTGGCCACTAATAGTAGTTCTTTCTTAATCTGCCGTGAAGTATGATCTTAGATTTGCTCTTGAATATGTGAGAATACCACAAATTATATGAGTGTGAGATTACTTAGTACATGAATAGCAAATATGTGTAATAAACGAACACTAAGTATTTAATTACATATCTGTAGTGTTGTAGGTAGATATAAACAAATTTAAGTACCAAAGTAAATACCCCAAACCAGGTTCTAATTCCATCATTTACATATTTGCCTAATCGGACATCGAACTCACATCCCTTTAGTGAAGCAGATCGGCATAAATGTAAACATTTGAGTAGTTTAATTAAATTTGACAAAGGTGAGCAGATAAACAAGTATTTTAAACGTAGTTTAGCGTACAGACATTAGACTAAACTAACTTTATAAGCTGCTTGCAAACAAAACTTCGGAAGAAAAGGGACGAGCTTGATTTACTTAAAGTTCTAAAAGCTTTAAGCACACTTTACGTCGAACAGACGTCGTCGAAACTTTTGGTGTTTTCCTATAAGAGATCTGAATTATAAATATGGATTTTGATAGGCCATAAAATATTCGTTATTATTTTTTGGTAAAACAATAGATAAAATAGATATTAAAATGCGTACGCTCCTAGTTTTGATTCCCATAACAAACATTTAAATTATCGAATTTTAACGTATTTACATTTTCTGTGTTGGCGACACTATACTTTAATTAAGGTAACCTAGTTGCCTTTTTAAAATGTTCTATTCATTATGCCAAAATTAATGTAGGAATTAATCTGGAGAACCAGAGAATCAAACACTGTTAATTATATTTGTGTTCTTGATATATTTTTTACGATCCTATAAGGAATCATCATGAGTATTTCGAATCACGTTATCGAAGTTTTACTAAGTTTCTCTCAAATTACAACCCTATTAAGTTAGTCCAAACATTAAAAGACAACAATATCAAGTAGCGAACAAACAAAGACCGTTTTCAAAGCAATCATTAAAATACGCTCAATCAAAATGTTTGCTTACTATTAACGCGAATTGGTCGCACAACGAACTTGTCGGTCGTATGTCAGATCAACCGCAATGAAGTTGTCCGTTAATAAAAATTAAAGCAATTCACTTTAACAGTAATTGGATCTTTATTTGCACTGTGCAATAATAATAGTCCAAATATTTGCACCATATAAGGACCGAACGAAATGCAAGCTCGTTCAGTCACTGAAGTGGGTACTTTGGCTCGTGAATATGCAACGAATACGTAAACAGTGAAGGTGTAAGTTAACTTTAATTATTATTGGTATGTACATTTTACTTGACTACCCTAGAAGAGAGGTAGGCTTTTGAAATGTATACTAAGTATGTACTTTGCATATTAAAAATACTAATGTACCTATATGACGACCCGCGTGGCGGAGCGGTCACCATACCGGTCTGACGCGCAAAGGGTCCCGGGTTCGATCCCCGGCCAGACAGATATTTAAATAATGAATTTAGATATCTGTTCCTGGGTCTGGGTGTTTGTGTATTTGTCTATGTGTGTGTCCATGGCACCCACGAAACAGGGAATCCTAGTGTGGGGCTGTGAGTGTAGAAAGCGTTTATTTATTTATTGATGTGTTTGCGCTGTGCAATATATAAAATCGATTTTATGGTATCACGTGTTGTTAGAGTTATTTTCACATGAGAATTGTCTACATTTTATAGGACTGGATCCAATTGCAAGAATTTTATCAGTGAAATATTCCACATTTTTGAAATCAGACGCTACGAAAGCTCGAGAGAAATAGAAGCAAGAAAATATTAGCATTTATATTAATTTATTATAACAATGGTTTTATCAAAAATCATGTATAAATATGCTATACAATGTACATGGTAATAATTATATTTGTACATACTACAAGATAGAACCGTAAAATGATTAAAATATACACACATGCAACATTAAGCGTGCATGTGTGTATATTTCCTATTTAACTATTTAAAATACCGACGCACTCATTAATTTACTACACGCACACATGACAAAGTCCATATATCAGGTTCCAACAGTCCGGTACAACCTCAAGAGAAAATAAATAACATAAAAGAGCATCAATAAAGTTACTATTTATGTAAATTGGTCGCGTCGAGCATCTGTCCGTCCGGCTGTACGTCAGAGGAACCGCAGAACAGCTGTCCGTAAATAAAATTGCATTCACTTGCCGGTAATTGGATCCATACTGTACTCTGCATTCATTATTGTTGAATATTTACACCGTATTAACTGACGGTAAAGAGATTTGACAGTGATAGCCTGTTGGTGTGTATTTTGGCCTTTTTTATAGGACCTGAGTTCGAATTCTAGGATCTTACTTTTAATTGTATAAAGACAATGATGACTTGCTTTGACGTTGAAGATAAACTTGAAGAGAGTCTTTATGCCTTGGTTTCATCTGCACTTGTTCAGTTTTGTGTCAACTATAGGTTAAATCTTGCTTCCTTACCAGAGCCCAATTGTGAGCCTATTCCAATTAGAACGAGAGTTCTAAAGTCAATAATCTTTGTTGTTCCCTAAGAATTGAGTTAGAAAAATTTCGCATTAGTTCATCGGTCTTACTATGTTTTTCAAACAAAAACAACACCTTTCCATATCTGCATTACCTCCTTTGAAATCGAATAGAAGTTTCAAAAGTATACGATAGAAATAGTTATGTCAGTGATGTCGCCGTAGTCGAAACACGAAGAGTAGGTAACAACCTTTAAAATAATATAGCCTTAAATATCAGATAATACGCCCTCTAACGTGTTCACAGCCATCTGAACGCCGCACGCATCGCTAACTACAATAATTGGCATCTCGATCTTGGTTCGTTCATTATTAACCTCTTCCATTCCGATTAACAATTACACTTCTGCTCGCGAATGAGATAGCTCAGTCGTTGATAATTGTCAGTGAATGTTTACCGCGGAATGCTGAACGCAATGAGGTTTAAGATTGCAGCTAATTCAGCTGTATGGTTAAATCGTAGCTTCGTAGCGGGGTCTACGAAGCTACGCTGTTGTTTTAAGATAAGATTTATAATAATGTATTTTGTACTTCATCAATTTTCTAACAATCCTCTTTATTATTTTATGTGTCAGGATAATTTATTGAGGTATATTTCGTAAATTACTTTTTAAAAACAAACAAGATTGGATTCATTAAAACAATAATCCCATATAACATAATTGAATGTGGTAGAACCCTTTGTGGTTCGACTCCGGCGGCACCACCGCCACACCTATTTCTACCTAATAACAGCAGTGTTAGGCGCTGCTGTGTTCCGGTTTGAAGGGTGTGGTAAGGGAGACAGACTTTTCCGAGGCGTTCCAGCTTAGACCTCAGGGGTAGCGGCGCATCTGTGGCCGACCTCAGGTAGGAATATCTAATCCTATCTGGGGTTGATTACAGATGTCCATGGGCGGCAGTAGCCACTTACCATCACGTGGACTGCATGCTCGTCTGCTACCCTTATATTATATAAAAAATAATAATAATAATAATAATAATGTTAAGCGCGGCTGTATTCTTGTTGGACTATGGGATAGAAACAACACCACAAATAATTTAATCTTAGTCTTTGAAGGACCTATGATCTACATCTATGATCATCTACGACATCAGGTAGGATTATGTAGGATCTTATCCTATTTGGGATTGATTACGTATCTATGGGACAGGTCGACATCTATTTGATGGAAAAACGTTATTATCCTCTACATACAAAACCAGGCTATTATTATTTAGCATCAAGCCTTTAATAAATAAAATAGAAAGATACTTCACCGCCTCAAACTTGTATGAAGCCACAAATGGAGGATTTTATCATTTATTGTTTGAATTCTTGACAAATAAAAAATATTTTTTATTAAAATTTACGTATAAATAACTAATACTACTTAATTTACCCAATAAATTAATATTTCAAACATTTTAGGGACGTTTTGGATCGGAGACGTTGCAACACTTTATTTACGCGAAAATTTCAATTCTCAATACTTTCTTGATAGGGGTGATCAATCTATGTATTTTACTCATCTAAGCATCAAGCAAGAAGACTATTTACATTTGCAACTACATAGCATATATCTTTCAACCAGGTTCCGCATAGCAGCAGTGTACTCCAACCACGACAACAAGCTGGGCAAGAGCAGCAACAAGTTCTTCCTACAACGCGGCGGCTTCCAGAGCCCCTGTACTCCCGTCCTCGCTGAAGCCACGGCGCTTTCACCACATAGTATTCTTCTGAATTGGACGGTAATATATTTTTTGTTTTTACAGTATTTGTCTTGACTATTTCAGGGGTATAATCTAGGCCATATGTAACAATGTTTTTTTGTGAAGATATCCGTAAATTGATTTTTTTTCTACTGCTGAAATTTCTAGTAGTTTATTGCATTTACCAATAGGTGTACGGATAAGTTCTTTTTAGGGTACACGACCCTTTTTGTAGAAGAGTCTATGACTAGCAGAGAATCGTCCAGGACTGATGTATCCCAGGAATCTATTTGTAATGTGCATATGTGGTTACCGTATGCCCATAGACATCTGTAACCAATTCTTTACAGAATGGGATTTCTACCTGAAACCGATCTTTGATCGAAGCCGACTTCTGATGGTCTTATGATAGATGGTCGCATCATATCTATATATATATAAAAGATTTCCACGTATATAGCCACTCATCACGATATCTCTGGAACCATTAGAGCTAAAGACTTGAAATTTGGTAGGAATATTCTTTTCACCGAGTAGAGGTCAGCTAAGAACGGATTTTACGAAATTCCACCCCCAAGAGGGGTTGCGGGGGTGTTAATTAAAAAAAAAATCACATTTTAAAACTACAGCTCTTATAGGTATGAAACTTAGTCAGGATATTCTTTTTGGCATGTTTGAGTTTACTAAGAACAAATTTTATGATGTTTCACCCCCAGGGGGCTGTGCGGGGGCGTTAAAAATTAAAAAAAAAAATGTTTTTTCCAATCTATAGCTTTTGGAACTCTGAAACTTGGCCAGAATATTTCTTTTGGCATGTTTGAGTTTATTAAAAACTAATTTTATGATATTCAATTCCAAGAGGGTTGTGCGAGGGCGTTAAAAATTAAAAAGAAAATGTGTACTACAATCTATAGCTTTTAGAACTTTGAAACTAGGCTGGAATAGAGTTCGGGAATAATGCCCTTAGAAAAAATGCACGGTGTAAAATAAAAATAAAAAAAAAAGTAAAAATATTTAATTAACAGCTGGAATAGATCAAATTTTGAAACGATTTTTTGTTTCGTCCTGTTAAACAACCAAGAATAAATACTTCGAAATTTATACGGTCCTTTTTTTTTTTAAATAAAAATGTAAATTTTAATTTTGACATTAAAATAATATGACTAATTATTTTTTACAATATTTTTATTTTTCCATTCGGCTTTTAACTGTTGCTGCTTTGTACTTTAAATTAAACACCTTTTTCATTGTTTTTGGAAAATTATCCCTCAAGGTCGTTAAATGGGGGTTGGAATTATATTTCATACTTCGTTAATTCGGAAGCAAGGACTATAAAATCTTGCATTTGGCTTTCCTGTGGGAAATAATAGAACTTTTTTAATATCATTTATGGAAAATCTACCCTTAAGAGCGTAAAATAGGGGTTGAAAGTTTGTTGGCCAAAACGCAGAATTTGAAACGGTAATTTGAAACGGTCTTTGAAAATTGGTATTCAGCTTTCTGAGTGAAAATAATAGAACACTTATTTTACCGTTTTTGGAAAATAAACCCTTAAGTTCGATTAATAGGGGATAGAACTTTATTTAAAATCCGTTAATTTGGAAACAAGGATTGTAAAAATAGCATTTAGCTTTCTGGTTCGAAATAATAGATCTTCTTTAACAACGTTAAAGAAGATCTATTATTTCGCCCCATACAACAAACTGCTATTCGATATTTTTCCAACTAACTTTTGAACCGTTAGAGGTAGACAGTTCAAATTTTCACAATGTGTGTACTTTAATGGCTGCTGCAATATTAAATACTAGAAATTAAAAAAAAAAATGAAAATTTCGGTTGTACGGAGCCCTCAAGATGCGAGTTTGTCTTGCACTTGGCCAATTATTAATAACGCGCAGACCCGCGGGCCACAAGGTAAAGTCGCGGGTCACACACCACCCGTGGGTGTCGGGTTGCGGACTGCTGGTGTTGAATATTAGCTTTCAGAAATTTGCTGATAAAGTATTTATTGTTGCATGTACATAGGAATGTTTTTGAAATTCTACTAAGGAGGTAAAAGAAGTGTTATATGTATGTATACGGGAATCTTTTAGGTTCGAAGTTAGAAACGTGAAATTTCAGATAACGTCGATTCAGACAAATACACGACAACGTGGACGGGTGCAAATTTCATTTATGATAATGTGTAATTTTATTCCAATTGGCCTACATTTTGGTATACTGATTAGGTACATCGCAACTACTTTGGACACACTGCGTGCCAACATTTTGTCCTGCCGTGGGGTATGGTTGTGGTTATGCGTGGATTAGTGATGGTGATGTGGTAGATACATAGACCTTGGATTAAGATTTTAGGCTAAAACTGGGTTAAAGTATCCCCTGCCTGTCGTACGAGACTAAAGGGGGACTTCTGGAGTTGCGGGCGGCAAGAATGGGAGCTCTAACCGCCCACCCAGAGACCCTGGAAAGAACCACTGTATGTAAGGCCCCATATAACATGGACGGTTCCTATGGAATAGTGTAAATAATAATTATTGTATTCTACATGACTCTATAATTATATTAAATAAAGTTTCATTAAGGTCCACTAATCAGAGTTTTAGTGTATGTTTCTGAAGAAAGCTTGACCAATTTAGGTACACAGTGAAAAAAGAGAAAAAATACGTGTGGCACTCGGAGACTGCCGCGGTAAAGCTATTGCATAGCATTTTTTATGCTATGAAAACGCTCAGAAGGAATTCCAGAAATACAATATATTCTTCCATAATCATCAACATTTACATTAATACATCTTTATCCACTATTTTATCATATCTCCATTATATAAGACATTGCAAATATCAGCTGACATTTTATAACTCCAAGCAAGACTGAACATTCTAAAATATAAAATAGAAAAGTATTTAATAAGTTTTCATTAATAAATGCACTTTGTTTATTCATATTTAAAACACTTTGTACACAAATTATTTGTACCATAAATCATAATTGAAAATTAGACGAGCTTACCTGTAAGCGAAGTCTGATTATAATTTTATGAATGGTGATCTGAAATATAATTGAGAATTACAATGTAGTATCCTTCTTCCCACTCGTCGGCATCGCGATTGTTTAGCCTTTAAAAACAAAAAAAAGTTTAAAGACCACTGACACTGCGTATGACAGTGACAGCTCCGGATTCCTCACTTAATTTAGAGTCTATCATTTCCAACTTAGTCTCCTTGATAATATGCATGCTGTCTATATCTAGGAGACTCTTGTTCTTATTGTTGCAGTATGGGTTTTGATTTTGGGAGGGTGGGTAATTATATTTCAGATCACCATTCATAAAATTATAATCAGACTTCGCTTACAGGTAAGCTCGTCTAATTTTCAATTTTATTTCATGGTGATCTGAAATATAATTGAGAATTACAATGTAGATGTTTAGAGACAACTGCAACAATGGGACATGTAATTAAATTAAAGACTTATTACCATACATATATATTATTATATGGATTTAATTACATTGCTGAATATTTATTTGTTCTGCATCATATGGATGAGATGTTGTGAAATCCATAGTGCTTAGTGAGATTTATTCTCAATAATAAAATATTTATTATATTTAATATTTATATTATATATTATATTTAATATTTATATTATTTTTATATATATATAAAAATACAATATGAAAATATCATATTAATAAGAGTTTTTTCTCTTAATTAGGTATAATTATAAAATATACATAATTATTAGGATTGCTAACTGAATATTTACTCTTACTGTATAATATGGATGAAATGTTCTGAAACACATAGTACTAAGTGAGATTCCCTCTGAATTAGATGAAATAATATTCAGTGCAATAATAATGCAATATTTTTCTCTAAATATATTATTACTAAAATTGGCCAATAATAATAATAGTAATATTGTAATTTAGTCAGTGTTAATAATTATTCAATTCAAGCTTTTGCACCTTGCAAAAAATAAATACATACAAGGTCGAAAATATGTTTTCTACCCTCCATAGTATGTCATAATTATGTGTAGAATGAATTACTTGGTCAATTTTATTGACACAAATAATACTATTTCCTTTGCTATATAGCAATATGTGTATAAATATGTTTCATATGTGATGTGCATTATATAATTATATACTTTTATATAATACTATACTTAAATGTACCAGTAGGTACATTGTATGTATTCCAATATTATTAAAATAGGAAGCCATCCCATGTTGAATATTAAGGAATTAATACCATTATTTATTGACAAATTATTATTGGGTATTTGATTTGATCTTGGGATGATATATGCCCCATGTGAGATAAATTTATATTTTATGTTGTAGGTATACCCGGTATAATATTGGGTGTTATACCTACTTTGTTTCTTTATATTAGTGTACATGTTCAGGAGGGACATGATCATTCTTAGATCAATGAAACATTTTAGTTTTATATGACTTCCTGTTTTTGTAGGTATATATCAGATTTGCAAAAGTTACTTATACTTTTTGCTGTACCATGCTTATGCATGCCCTCTGTAAAGTTACATATCTATATGGTTGGTTGGAAAGCTTATGATGTGTTTCCTTTTGAAATCCAATCTGACTTTCCATCCAACATCTTTTCCTAAAAATGTGTGTAACTATCAGTTATGTGTATGTAAAAGTTGATATCAGTTTTCATAGCAGTATTTATGTATATGATTATTTCAAACCCCATTCATGACTAGACCAGAAAAGCTTATCTTGACTCAAAAGTATTTATGCTGAGCATTCCCAGGATTAATTCAGTTTTAATAAGTCAAATATTTTATAATTTCCATGGGGTTCTGGCTTACTTAGCCTGTAATGATTACTAACACAACTGGTTCTAGTTACAACTCTGACAGTGATAAATTATAAAGTTATTACCCACATTTTTCTCCATCTTAATTCTTTAAGAAAAGGAAAGTAGATAAATCTTCTATATATAATAATTTTAATAATAATTTGTATATATAATATAGTTTTCTTTGTTCCAGGCCAGATGTCTGCCATGTGTGTCCTATATAGTAACGTTCATCACACATACCCCTAAAGAATTCCTATTAATTTTAGGGATGCTAGATTTACATTTGAAAATTGATTGGACATGCAGCTTACTTTCTTTGTTTTATGTTTTATAAGAGCATCTAGGTATACACACTAGGCATAAAAGACCCAAAGAAGATATCATATTAATGGCTGGCCATTCACATGATATAATAATATTGTTATTACTTTTATATCATTAATGTGTCATATATTACCATGGTGGACATTATTTACCCTTAGCCTAAGCTTCATTATGAAATGAGAACAATTTCAGTTTTAGTGTAACTAACATAGACATTATGAAGACTTAAGTGCAATGGCAATTCTCATATTATGCTTGTCTTTATTCCAGGATTAATGGACTGCTGTGTTATTTTTTGACCTGATGACTGGTGTATAAATGTATGATGCATGTTTCTATATAAACCTGGTGTTGCTAAAGGAAATGTTTAAGCAACAATATAAGTAGTATATTAATATTTGATTGCTTTTTGTAATGTTGGGAGTACCAGGCTTCTGTTGTAGAGCATTACATAGGCACCAATAATCTTTAGTCAATTTTTTCATGATGATCAGCCTCATATTTTAAGCAGTTTTACTGTACATGTAAAAGTGAAAAAATATGTGCAGATATTTAATAATTACCCATATGTTTGTGGACTGAACTTCCAAACCTTTAATTATTACTGTATTTATTCCTATTGAGTCACTGAAACATAAGTGTAACGAAATCCAAAGTGTTAATTTTGTATAAATTCTCACATTTGTACATAAAGTTCACTCTTGACTTTCACATATTTGCATTTATGTCACATATGCCATATAAATAAGTAATACTAAACAAGGTTTTAGAATTATTTACAAGTATGGACATTTATTATTTAGCACATTTGTATTGTTATAGTATTGCAGGTATTGTTATAGTACCTGGCCTTAGAATAAATCATAAAGGTATTTGTGTCCAAAGACAACTCCAGACTTCTGCATTGATTATCACTGTAAACCAGTGTATTAAATAGATAATTTAAAAACTTCAATTCAAGTTACATCTATATATAATAGAGTTATATATGTTATGTAAGCTCAATGACTTTAAGTAGGTACTCTGTACCAGTAGTTAAGTGGTGCATTATAGTTCTGATTGTACTCCTTGATACAAATCTCCTTAGAGTTATACCTTAATAATACGAGTATTTCCTGAAATCCGCAATATCTTGAAATACACCTAATCTGGATGTTAGGATATTCATATACCTAGCCCACAAGATATCAAATCAAACAGCTTTATATAGCTGGTAACTGATTAAATTTTATTATACATAATTTGTATATATGTGAGTAAGAGGTACTACAATATAACCCATGTAATATTGTTTACTTTGAGCCATGTATAGGTACCTGTTATTTGCTTATAAAACAGCTGAGATTGAGTAGGAACTATAGAGTATCCATAACAAATCAATGAACTCTGCTCAATTGTGTTGAGGTATTAACACAGAATGCTACTATCAAAGCTAGGACTTCAGACGCTGGTTCCAATATATGAGATACTTATAGTATTCTTTCTTCATGTGACTAAAAATATATTGGACAGATATGTGTCAGTATCAATAAGCCGGAGTCTTGTTTGCTTAATCATTGTCCTCCTGAGGTGGTTCTTTTGAGAGAGCATGCCTTCTGTTCTATTTCAGGTTAACATGAAACAGTTGTCATGTATATACACCAGTGTGTATGTGATAATGTGAGGAGCACATCTATTACCATTTGAGATCGAGCATTGGATTAACTAGTATACAAAGATAATTTTGTCATCAATGTTGTAAGATTTTTATCTTGACGCCATATATTAAATTTTAATATCATATAACACAATTGATTTGTGTGGAACGACCAATCTCAACCAATTTCAAATTGGCAACGGGGTGCTGCATAAAACATTTATGTCACAAATGTCTATTTTAGACATTGTTTTCTGATAAGATAGTTAGTCTTCTATCATTTGTAATGCAGCTAAGTGAGTTTCAATGTCTTCAGTATGATTCCGTTACATGAGCTCATGAGCATCATGCTGTGTGGTGAATCCTGATAAGATTCTTATATGCACGGGGTTATATTTGTTATGGGTTAGCGCACCAGCAATGTGATGATTCCTATTTTCTGTTCTCCACCATGTATTGCACATATTTTTATCGTGTATTGTGGTGGAGCATAAATTACCTATTATGACCTTTATAGGTAGCACTAGTTAAAGTGTTATTCTGAGAAGAGCATCAAAATGTACCAGGTTGATTTCCTCAGTTCTCATTGGAATATGTTATTCATCCAGTAGCTTCACACATACCTCCCAATTTTAGAGAACTCTGATGATATTATTGTATTCATTCATTCCTAGTTTCCATTTTCTTCATTTTTTCACTAGCTTTGCTTCACTATACACGTTTAACAAAACTTTGAAAAAATAGTATCACGATGCCTTGGAAGCGCGAAAAAGAAGTGAGGAATCCGGAGCTGTCACTGTCATACGCAGTGTCAGTGGTCTTTAAACTTTTTTTTGTTTTTAAAGGCTAAACAATCGCGATGCCGACGAGTGGGAAGAAGGATACTACATTGTAATTCTCAATTATATTTCAGATCACCATGAAATAAAATAGCGTTTTGATTTTGTGCTGTCAAGTCTGTCAGTTGTAATTGAACGTTTAAAAATAACAAACACTCTTTTACGTTATTTTATCAATCCAGAATTCAACATAGCTTATGTTGATAAAACATATTATTTTGATAATATGGTAATATAATTCTGAATTTTATAATGGGAATATAAAATATACTTCACGCAATTTTAAGATTTCTGCACGGATTATAAAAAAATGTGTATTACTGCCATCTGTGTTCAAGTTGATGAATTAAGGTTATCAAATAAAATAATAAGGAATGTAAAATAATACTTTATTCAATTATATCCATATTTTTCTATTGACAGTCAACAACTCGGTTGTCTGGAGACTTGATATCCAACAGTCCTCCACCGCTATTTTCACTTACACCACCAGGGGCGCCGGCAGCATTTGGTCAAGGTGACGGTGCACCAGTATGCCATTTTCAGTTCTGACTTCATAATGGAGTCTACCTAATCTTCGGATGACGACTCCGAACTCCCATTTAAATCTTGGGTTGGTGTAACTGCGGACTTGTACCTTATCACCTTGTCCGAACTCCTGCGTTGGCGGTGCATTGTAATGTAATCTGGATAGTGGGGCGGATTTCTTAAATAAGGCATGCATATAGGTTCTTCTTTGCCGAACATTAACTGATAAGGTGATAACTCTTTTGTATTAGGTGTACGTCTCAAGCGTGCCTTGACAGTTAACAGTTTATCAAATAAACTTCCGCTCTTGCTGATATAAAAGAACATTCAGGTATTAGCCGATTATTTTCTTTTTGTACATTCAAAAATTTAAATTTTAGCTTTGTATATATTTCTTCAAATTCGTACCTGTATTTTATTTCCTCTTCTAAATTTTCTTCTTCTGTAAGCCATTCAATTTTTTCTTGAATCGCGTAGAATTTGTTCAAATTATCTTGTAAAGAATTCAGTCGTATATTTATTTCTTCAATGTCAATTTTTTCTATTCCCGAAATGTAATTTTCGGTTCGTTTCATTAACCCACGTAATATGGCTCGTATTTCCTTATTGTTTTTTAGTTCATTCGACATCTCGTCGCCAATATCAAATAATAAAATAATAAGGAATGTAAAATAATACTTTATTCAATGATATCCATATTTTTCTATTGACAGTCAACAACTCGGTTGCCTGGAGACTTGATAGTTGGATATCAAGTCTCCAGGCAACCGAGTTGTTGAAAGGTGTTACTTATTTTCGTTACGGAATTTCTCGATTCGGTCGCCGCGCTCAAAGCCCGCGATAAAAGCTATGCAATAGCTTAAAAAAGAAAGCTTTTATTAATGAAATATTAATACTGCTTTATCGTTAAAATTGTTAAAGGTACAAATTTACGATTACAGTATGTTATTTGTATGTCATATCATATTTTTTTACGCGGGCGAAGCCGCGGGTTCTGCTAGTATTTATAAATAAGTCATATATTGTAAGCACCATAGCATACTTAACAAAAGAAATATCATCATTGCTTAGATCTATCTCGTGACTTAGAAAAAAACAATAAGGACATCAATTTCGGAATTCCGTTAGAATTACCCATAAGTACGTGTCAGTCTTTGTTTAGAAGTTAAAGTTTATAAACAGCAGAACGTGTTTTATCAAACACAGTACATGTAAAGTGATTGCCGGAGTCCCAATACGGATCCGCAAGACAAAGCCGTTCGCTTTATCTTTGCTTATTCGACCTGTCTTGCAGATCCACGGTGCACCCGCTGGGAACACACACAGGAATATTTTATTCCGTATTTTGTATTCTGTCTTGTGCAATTCATCTGAGATCAGTCACTTTTGAAATAACTATTATTATTTTTGTTTGAAGTGACTACATTTTTTGGTTTTGAAACAGACATTGTTATTCGTCTTTAAACAAGATTAATTTAAATGTAAAGTGATCTTACTAATGTATGATAATACACATAAGTTTGAAAAATTAGAGATGCATGCCTGGAATCTGAACCTCGGACTCCTTAGTGATGTTATTGAAATGTCTAATTTAACCACGTTTGATTAGCCTGTTACTAAACTAGTTAATAAACAAGTTACTTTATCCGTACTTATCCGCAATAGGTAGTCAACATAAATATCATTGTTAAAACATCCTTTATCATTGGCTATTCAAAACTCCTGTAGAACTCTTCACGGCTAGCACTCCTCCGGGAGTGAGACAAGAATATTTTATTCCGTACTGTCTATCAGGATCCATCTTACATGGCTTTGAAACTTTGAAACAAACAGCCATTAACGTTTAACTTGTAACGGGTACTTCATGTACATAAATACTTACCTTACTAATACTGTATGCTCGATAACATATACTTTCTTTGTATCGAAAGTAATCGAAAAAGGGGGGCTTTACTTTGTTTTTAGCTTACACGGGTTTTGAGTAAGAGAAATACTAGAGGTGTTCCAACCTAGTTCTCAGGATTATTAACCTGTCTCTCATTGACCTTAGGTCTTTAAAACTAACTGGGGTTGATTACAAGTGTATGTGTAAGGGTAAAAACACATTACGGAGAAGTGTAAATCGAGATCGAATCAAAATTCAAATATTATCGTGTTCAAACATAGATATATCAACATTCAACATCATATAGTAGTTAGTAAACCACTAACCTTCTAAGTTAAGCGAATAATAATAACGTTTAAAATTCGAGTTGTAATATTGAACGGAAAGAATAACAAACTTTAGAGATAACACCAGACGAAAGTTGGTAACCGTGAAATTAATTTAAAAATCTAATGGTAAGTTAGCTAGCGTCTAATATTTCTACTAAACAAACTTTGGTATAACTAAGACCGAACTCAAATTACGTGCTTGAAATTCGTTACCTTCAAATTTGTTGAGATAGAGCGTGTTTTCAACGTCTATTATTGGAAACATTTCGATGTTGAGGATGTTGTTAAACATTCTCCATCGAGTTATCAGTCTAACGTTACAGCATACTTCGAAATTTCGGACAGGCACCGAACACTTGGCAAGATTCTCTTCGTACCGGTTTAGGAATTAATAGGAGGTAACACGATCTTACGAACGTATCAGCCAACTATCCCGATCAGAATTCGGGCATTGGCCTTTTGCCATGCAATTTCTTGAATGGCTTAAGAAAAGTAATTTAGCGATCATAATTTTAAATTCTTCCCCAGATAATGAGGTTTGAAATTTTCTCGGAAATTGCCTCGAAAAATCTACACGGAAAGTCAAAGCTTCTTTGAGTTTAATAGCGTCCTAAAAGTTTTTGTTAAATGAACACCCAGTGTTTTATAGTAGGGATGTAGGTGTAGGCCTGTTTTCCTTTTTGTGGTGCCGCGAAAGTTGTAAAATTGCTTTTCGTAACTTACGTATTCATAAGATCTAATGCTATACTGTGCTAGTATAAAAATGTATTGGAACCTTTTATCATGTTTATAAAGTAAATAAAAATACGATCGATTAATTTATTACGAGTAGAGCTGCTGAGGTGTCGATCTGCTGGTAAGCGAAGGGGTAATAAATATTATATATTATAGAAATTATTGAAGACTGGATTACTTAATATCAGATCGCTATCACAACTTCACACAGCTCATAAGTTTTGTAGAATAAATTTAAATTTAAATTTCCAACATCCAGAAGACACGGAAAAAATGAACTGTGATAGACTGACGGGATTTTTTACCCGACTACAGAGGGTAATTTTTTCGAGCGTATGTATGTTTTATGTTCTGACGTGCTTCAGCTCAAACGGCTTGAAGAATTTCAGCATATGATGTGTCGTTTGATTGGTTTAAATTTAACTTTAGGCCGTCAAGTTTGTTTTAATAATAATTGTTCCCTTTATAAAATTAATGAAATTTTGAAAATATGTATGTCCGAGGGTGGTGGAACTCTTTGATGTTCGACTCCGGCGGCACCACCGCCTCACCTGTCTTATAACAGCAGTGTTAGGCGCTGCTGTGTTCCGTTTTGAAGGGTGTGGTAAGGGAGACATACTTTTCCGAGGCGTTCCAGCTTAGTCCTCAGGGGTAGCGGCACATGTGTGGCCGACCTCAGGTAGGAATATCTAATTCTATCTGGGGTTGATTACACATGTCCATGGGCGGGAGTAGTCACTTACCATCAGGTGGACTGCATGCTCGTCTGCTACTCCTACGTTATAAAAAAAATGTTTTTGAACAGTGGTCAAGCGAAGGTGGTGTAGAAGCGGAAGGTTTCTACGTGTACTACCGCGCGGTGTCGTCAGCGGGAGCATACGAGAAGGTGACTGCGCGGGGCGCCTCTAGAAGTTTAGTGCTGGAGCACCTCACGCCAGACACCGCGTATGAAGTGAAACTGCAAGCTTACACGGCTCAAGCGCCTTCGGACTTCAGTAGTATACTCGTAAGTTGCTTTTTATTATAATATTTAGTGTTAAGCGATGCTACATTTTCAAGGGTTAGTGCTTTTTTATAATATAGATGCAGCAAACTAGCAAACGGCTACAGATGTATAGACATACTTTTCCGAGACGTTCTTACTCTTACTAGTCCTAAGGAAATCAACACCTTGAACAGCTTTTGGAATTTGGATGACAGAGTTGTCAAAAGTTACTTTGCTCGTTTTTGAGCACTTTAAGAAATTTACATACATGAAGTATTCAACTTAGGCCTCGGAGTAGTAACGGCTACATTACAATGACCGACTTTAAATGTGACTTCAAACCTATTCAGAGTTTAGGATAAACTTCCGTTTAGAACATACCTCCGATCGATCTGAATTTTGGTACACCTATGGATTTCGACCCGCAGATGAAGAATATCGTACTCAAAATGCCCGCAAATAATATTTTCAAGGTCAAATTGCTCAAAAACGATTTTTTTTTGCTGCTATATTTCTCTGAAACAACTGGGTCCACGCAAAAACATATAGAACAAAAAATATGTATTTCTTTACGGTCTACAACTTTTGTTTGGAACGTTTTTCTCTAACGTTCATATTTATCGCAAAAAGCGCAAAAAACATCAAAAAAAGTCGTTTTTGTGCAATTTGACCTTGAAAATATTATTTGCGGGTATTTTGAGTACGATATCAATGTGCTCATGAATAAAGGTAAGGTCTGGATTGGACCCACCCGCTCGCAGGGCGCTGCCGCGCCCTGCTCGCTTAGTTTTATATTGTCTTATATGTTCCAACCTAACCTAACCAATTCAATACGAAACACTATAGGCTAGGCTATACGCAATACTATATTATTGGCTAGGTTAGGTTGGGACAGGGAAAATTGCATTACCGACTAAAGAAAACTCCGCACTATATAAATATAAAACGCGTGCTAAAATGCAATTTTCACAATTTCTCGGTAACTATGGGTATGCGCCAAAAATCCCTTTAGGGGTTGTCTTCGAACATCCAAAGGAAAGTCCGAGCCAAGTTTCAAATCGATGGGACGTGGGGGTTTTCGGAAGTGCACCACATTGTTCTCCCAAACAACTGGGTTTATGCGGAAAACATACAGAACAAAAAATGTTGATCTTTTTAGCGTCTACAACTTTTGTTTGAAACATTCATTCATTCTCTAACGTTCATGTTTGCTGCAATATACGCGGAAAACCATTAAAAAAAATCATTTTTCAACAATTTGACCTTGAAAATATAATTTGCGGGTATTTTGAGTATGATATTCTTAATTAGGGAGCCAAAATCCATATGTGTACCAAAATGTTCTAAACGGAAGTACACCCAGAGTTTATGACAGAAGTCCTGCGGTGGCAATGATGATTTACCTTTACATAAACTGCATTCCTATGTCACTTCAATCGTATAAATTTACAAAGCAAACAAAATCACTAAACATATAAAGCGATCGTATATTTAGGTGCATTTGTGAGGCAAGCAATATATTTACAGAAGCTATCGTTATATCATGCGTAATGTTAATACGAGCGAGAGTTTATTAGTCCACCGTAATATTTGGCAGGGTTTTGTATGCATTGGTAAGGAATATTAAATCAGTTTTGAATCAGAAATGTTATTTAAATATTTGGTTCACGTAATATTTACTCTTCGAAATGGATATAGAATCGAATTAAATGTTACAAGTATTAGTTAATATTAGTATTAGAGTATTAGTTCAAGTCCAGAAAAAGAGGAATTTAGACCAAGAGAAAGACTAAGTTTTTATTATTACTGCTTTCAATGTATGTAATAAAATATTTTTATTTTATTGTAGGTATGTATTCTATAATACCTATCTATTTATTAAAACTTTATTGTGCTTTAAAGAGTGGTAGACACAAAAGGGAACATTAATTATGTTTTCGATCTCTTATTATCGCATCGCATGGTATCATCATAATTACAGTAACATTTTCTTATTTGTATGTACTTAAAAGACGCTGTATTTTTTACAACAATGAAACACGAGGAAATGATAAGGAAATTTCTAAAATTAATTGTAAATTTATTAAAATTAAATTTGTGTGTTACAATTATTTTAAATCGTATTGTAAATTCAGGTAGCGAAAACCCATCGTCCAACGAGTGCGGGCAACTCGAGCGCAAGCGTGCCGGGCAGCACCACGAGCGCGCCTGAAGACGTGAAGTCCGGCCGCGGCGGCAGCGCCATGGTGGCAGCCGGGGGCGCTGCGGCGGCTGCGGCCGTGTTACTTGCACTTGCTGTGACGCTGCCACTGTGTAGGCGGGCGAGACGACCCGCTGCGGACAGTGAGTACCTCTTTACTGTAATGTGTAGACAACTCTTGTAAATTTCAGGTCTATTCGGATTCGCTACGGATATTCGTCGAGACCCCGCGCAGTGTTTTTATTTGAAAATCACAAAATTATACAATAGCAAATGGGCGTAATCAACATACTTAATATGAAATAAAAATAAGGTAGAGTTTAGTAGTCAATTTATAAAGAATAAACCCATCCTCCAACGAGTGCGGGCAACTCAAGCGCAAGCTTGCCGGGTAGTACCACAAGCGCGCCTGAAGACGTGAAGTCCGGCCGCGGCGGCAGCGCCATGGTGGCCGCCGGGGGCGCTGCGGCGGCCGCGGCTGTACCGCTCGCGCTAGCTGTAACGTTGCCGCTGTGCAGGCGAGCTAGGCGACCCGCTGCGGACAGTGAGTATTCGTATATAGCTATGGAAACACGGAAGTAGAAATGCAAGAAGAAATAAGAAAAAAATGCCGCAGTGTGTAGACAATATATCCGAGTGTATTGGGTACTTGGTACGAGTATTCGTTGGGTTGCGATCAGCGTTTGTTTTTATTCGCAAATCAAAGGATTATTATATCTGTGGTCGGATTCAGGCAAGAACTATTCCGTAAATTCATTGCAATCAATATCAAATGGATCCAATTAGCATATTTTATCATACAAATATATAGAAGTTAAAGTTAGTAGTAAGTTTATAAAGAGTAGACCCACGGTCTAACGAGTGCGAGCAACTCGAGCGCAAGCGTGCCGGGTACCACTACGAGTGCTCCTGAAGAATGAAGTCCGGCCGCGGCGGGATCTCCAAGATGGCAGTAAACATTCAGTATCTCTTGCCTTGCTGTGACTAATTAGGGCGTATTCGATACTCGCCTTGCTATATTGTATAAATATATGGAAGTAGAGACCAGTAGAATCAATGAAAAGGAGACCCATAGTAACATGGTCGCTGGTTGGAATCAGAACTCCTATGAAGATATAAAATATCTTGGATGGACGAATGGACGTGTAATGAGTATTATTATTACTCTGTGAGGAGTAAACTGTTATTTAAAAGGTACTCCACGCAGACTTGTTTTACTGAAAAGGTACTCCTCCAAAAAGGTGTGCTACAACTATAATTTACGGACGTGAACTAATAACATCTGTGCTGAGTATTCGATTCGAAATTTCATAAGCCCTAAGCACACATCACTATGTCATAACATAACAAACACGGAAAAGTCCTATCTAGGCCAAAGCCACATTTATCAGCATACGGCCAGTATCAAAGAAACACATTACCGGTACGTCAAGAACAGCGTTGCACTTCTTTGATTCAAAGCGCGACCACTACGTAATTATCTTTGTGGCGTATTCTCATTGCGAATGTTCACATTTATCCCTCAGAGATTCCTGGGGGCCTACTACCATCTCTTAAAGTAATATTATTTTAATCCTACATTGAAATTTCGTACCACGACCTCGTTAAAGTAAGATTGTTTTTTTTATAATATTACAATAAACAGTTTTGTATGCTGTCGGTCGAAATCATTACCGGTACATCAAGAACATCGTTGCACTTCTTTGATTCAAAGCGCGACCACTACGTAATTATCTTTGTGGCGTATTCTCATTGCGAATGTTCACATTTATCCCTTAGAGATTCCTGGTTGTTTAAATTTGTTAGTTCTCATCGTTATTTAATAGAAGTAGTTGATTGTTAACCTGTGTTTGTTTATTACTACAAAGCTAATTTATTAAAGTCAAATAGGATAGGAATTAAACTTACGGTCGATCATATACGTTCTTCCAAAGTTCGAATACTTGATCAGTAATATCATAACTACATCATTATGTGACAGTTACAACAATAACATACGAAAAAATATTTTTATAATCTGATAGGATCGCAAAGACATATTAAAATATAGGTATAGCAAACGAGCATGCAGTCCATCTGATGCTAAATACCTTCGCCACCTATGGACCTATGGACATGTATAATCACACATGTCCATAGGTCCATAACCTTAGATTCTTGTCCTATTTGAGGTCGGCCGATGCGTTGCTAAACTTGAGGACTAAGTTGGAACGACTCTTGTAAGTTTGTATCTCTTACTTCAAAGCAGCGACGCTTACCACGGTTATTAGGCAGACATACCAGTGTGGCAGTGGTGCTTCCGATGGTCAAACACTGTAAATACATTGTATAAAACATAAATAATACACATGCAGTTTCGGTCGGACCATGGGATAGTTGTCACCTTTAAAACTTATTTCCCAAACTGTCGTATACGGGACCGACCAAGCAACTTTATCAAGAGATAGCTTCCCAGTTAGGTGGTTGCTTCGGGAAGGTGGGAACTTGTAAAGTTTGAACTTCCGCGTTAGTGCCAAAAACCACAAGCGCAGTCTAGTTACCAACTAGTTTAGTGTGAGCTGCCATAATTGTTTTCTATGAGGTATTTAGACCAAATAGATTTATCATTGGTGTCGATAAAACGTGTGCCAATGTGTAGCCAAGTTCTACATCCATGGGGTATTTAGTAACGCTAACGTGTGAAACAATATACCTAGTTCATCCAAATTAATCATTGCGAATTCTAAGTAACGAAAACGATCATGATGTAGGGTTTTGTACGAATATATAGCCTTCGATCGATCATTGCTTTTGCATTTTCTTTTGAATTAGGTAGAATTCTACGTGGTTCAACTTTAAAGGGATCATAGTCAAACTTTCTATCTTACGACATAAATGTTAGGAATAGTCGTGTTCTACTTTAAACGATATCGCTGGATGAATTCGTATAATAAAAAAGGCCACAAGTTGAAACATCAGTCATGTCGACTTTCTTTGCAGAGGGTAATCACGACCAGGGCCCAGTATAGGGACCATAAATCCAAAATCCATATGAGCAGTATGAAGTATGCACCAGAATATTTGTTGCTCATTTTCAGATTCAAAACGGCTAAGTCAAATCCGAAAAGCGAATCCCAACACAAATTCTAAAATGCATTCGAACGTATCATAAAATGCATGAAATATGAGCTGGAAATAACTGCCATGTTACCGCTATTCCATACAATTCTGCAGTTAAATTATTTAACAGTCGATACAGAATGTTTATGACTCGCACTGGGAACAATTGAATGAATGTTTGAACGAAGGAGAGGCAAGCAATCGAAGGGATAAACAAAAGTGGGTTATGTGAACGGATTTGCAATTCCAATGTGCGTTCCTGTTAAAGGCATGTGCTGAGTACTGACTTGTATTAACTTTGAACCGATATTGGATAATATGGTACTATATTAGAATTATTTTGCTTTGTTCTAACTTTAACATTTTTTTAATTGATCCCTGAAAGACCATACCGTGATCGTTGTTTCATTTTCCACATTCAAATTTACTTTTGGCATATTTTTTCAAAAAATAATATAAGGCGCGTAATAGCCTTCTTTTTGGTATTTTGGCGACTACCGTAGTAGACACTGAATTTTTTAAATTGCCAATTGAAGTTATTTTTAAAAGTTAGTTAAGTTCATATATTTACACAGATTTTTTGACGTTTGACTTTATCAAAAACATCAGGTTCATATATTTATTAAGATTATTTGGAAAGAACGAACACTATTACCAATTCTTTTATATTACAGTCAGCACCAAGCGTATCTTATATAACGCGTAAACAATGAGAAATAAACTACGCGGGCATTTATATCTCGGTCGTAAAGCTAACCAAAATAGATGCCATAAAGTGTCAACTGTAGAAGTAATGAGGTCACGATCCTTATTTAGGCTAAGAAGACGCGACTGCAGATAAATCTTGATACTGTATTTAAACCAATTCCGAGTTTTAAGCGGAATGAGTGTTGGAACTCACTCGTATAGTATATTCTGATCTTGTAGGGATTTATACTTAATGGTAGTTATTAGATATGCTTAGCTAATGTTCTGTTGATGAAATATTTTTAAAAAATAATTATAATTAGTAGGAGAATAAACATAACTCATACATTTTGATTCTGTACAGTGTCTAAGTTATTTAAATTTCCATTACGATAATGAAAAATTTAATAGCTAAGACTAACGTTTTAATCTCATAGCTAAGGAAGGAAGGCTTAAGGAAGTCAGTTAAAATACAAAAAGTGCTCTCCTTCAGAGCCGGGGATTCATTGTCAACTCTTTTTCTGTAGCAAATATTTGAAGACGATAGTAACTACTTTCCATTCGGGAGCCTACCTTAAAGATTAGGTTTATTTATAAAAAAAAAAACATTTGAGTTTTGCGATATATACTCGTATAATCAGTTTATGCAACCACACCTATTTTTAGCGTGAAGTATTTCTTGAGTTTTGGTAAAAGGGTGCGGATGACGTCTTAGTTTACAGGAGTGGGAACGCATTTGTATAGGCTTCAGGTAGAATTCCTATTACATATCGAATTGTTAATAGATGTCCATTGGCAGAAAGGATCAGTCACCATCGGTGAATCGCATACAAGTTTGCTTGTCTTACAAAACTAGATGAAGGTAGTATAACCTTTTGTGGTTCGACTCCGGCGGCACCACCGCCACACCTATTTCTGCCTCATAACAGAAGTGTTAGGCGCTGCGATGTTCTGGTTTGAAGAGTGTTCTACAAGTGTCCATGGGCGGCAGTAGTCACTTACCATCAGGTGGACAGGTGGACTGCATGTTACTCCTATATTTAAAAACAAACAAAAGTGCTTGTACTGAGAGCTATACAAGTTGTTTACCTAGATCTTTGCCAGGTCTCCCAATTTCGGTTCTTATCCTTCATGATTTAGTATCTAGTCTCAAACAAGATTACTTTTCTTATTTAGTACTCAAGGAGACTAAGAGGCGGCTCTTGAATTTGTATTTAAATCAAGTTTAAGCTCGCCAAAAGTTTTGAGCTACTTACAGTAAACTCGTATTTGGGACTGTCGTGTAAAGATATTTAACTCGCAACGTTTTGTACGAAGTAGGATATGCATTTTATTTATTAAACTGCGGAGGGTAGGTAGTGTACGAGCTTGTGTATGTGTGCATATTAGTATGTATGTATGTAATATCTTTTGTCATGCCCTAGAACCCAAACGGCTTGACATATTTTAACATATAAGGTGTCGTTGAATGAGCCTAAATTGTGGGAGAGACATAGGACTTACATTTCCTACTTCCTTTCACTGAATCATTTTAAGAAGTTAGGTTTTATTGTTGTTATAATTATTACTAGTTAAGTACATCACTACAATTTAATTCATATATTTTATTCAGGTATATTAAGGAGTAGGAAGGTAGGTGAAATCAGAAATATAGTGAAACCACTTATGTCATTAAAGGTAGTGAAAGAACTCTTTCTGGATTGACTATGATGGCATTCTCGTCATGCAATATTTCTGCCATAAAGTGCTATATTGTACTTTGGTTAGGAGGTTGAGGCAAGGGCATATTTGAATTCTATTTATTTCGAGGACAGCAATTTCTTTGCGGTCGATCTTAAGACTCCAAGCTTTTTGGGTTCGGTTACAGATGTGTATGAGTCGCAGCGATTTAACAGGAACTTCCATGAAAAATGCACTATTTAATATGAAAGGCATCTGCGATGAGATTTAACCATAGCGCTGGTAGCACAGTCAAAGGATAGAAGCTAGAATTCTTTAAAAAAACGTAGAAATTTATTTACTCTAAATGTGTTCAGAAAATATTTAATACAGTGTCGACTCTAGTAGAAATGGGTCACGATGCTTCTTTAACTCCAGTAGGAATAGACGAGACGGGGATAAATCTTGATTACGCATTTAAAGTTGCTTCAAGTTTATTTAGATGCTGAGTTTCATTTCATTCCTTTATCATTGAAAAGTATGTAAATCGCATAGTAGAATTGAATTTATAAATATTTTTGTTATAAATAATGAAAGATCTATCTACCTGTTGTGCGAAAGGGTCCGAGTTTGATCCTTGGTCAGACAGACTTATGTCCATTACGAATAAACAATTTTACTCAATAAATTATTGCCTACCAATGTTCGTTCATTTTTTCTAAATAATAATTGTGAAATTTAGTACTTTTGGTAGGCAAAAATTAAATAAATCAAACAATAATTAGATGACTTTTCTCCTAAGGATGTTAGTGTACTCTTAAGTATTTAACCTATTTACTTATAAGTATTTGTAATTATCTTCAAATGGAAAATAATATATCTTGGAAATAAACATCTAAACTTATTCAAGTTTATATCAATCTTATATTTATACCTACGTATTTCTATATGCTTTGAAATATCGTGAGACCTATACTACATTTGCCATGTCGCATTACATAAGACTTATGTGATACAGTAAGTAAATAATATTCGTAGGCGTCGCTTTACATAAGATCAAGTCGATTTAATTACTGAAAGTACGTGTGCTGCGTTAGGAGTCTAATTAGATATCTAGTCTATATTCAATACACACAAAGTGACAAGCACAGCGTGACACCGCTTGAGAAAATAATGAGGTCACGATCTTCATGTTAGGGATGAACACTTTCGAAAATATCGATATTTCTTATCGAAGTAGACAATGCCCCGAAAATATCGATGTTTATAACGAATTAGAAAATGACCGAAAATATCGATGTAGATAATGTAATTTGTCGTGTTATTATGTGTGTACAGGACATTTTGTCGTCGATAAAGTGAAAATATTATAAATTATGAAGACTTTTTCGCTGAGCTAGTCTTGTTACCACGTAAAAATTTAAAGATTTTGGCAATTGATACTTAAATGTTTTTTCGATACATACTAATTACTCTGTATGAATATCGATATTTGGTTTTATACGATCGAAAATTCGATATATTTCTCGTTGCATCCCTATTTAGTATTTAGCGGGCGGGTGGATACGAATAGTCTTGATTTATATTAACGCTATGAAAAGTGTTTATTAAGTGTTTCCAAGTGAAGTGTTTTCACAGAGCGTGTTAATGCTGGACTCGGTGAAATAATTTGTTTTGTCTTTAAAATCAACGCCTCTTAATGTAAATGTTTTGTTATTACATTTTTTTTATATAAAAAGTCAAAAATACACTTCGTAAGTTTCTTGTAGATAAATGCTATTATACAATTGACGAATTTTTGAATGATAAAAATACTGATAAATGATTAATTAATATACGTAATGACTTTAAATGAGTTAGTCCGTTAATGTTTAATGTTAATATTAATAATAGTTATAATTCTCTGTAATAATATTAATCTAAATATATAAAACTCATGGGTGACTGATATAGTGATCTATCAACGCACAGCCCAAACCACTGGATGGATCGGGCTGAATTTTGGCATGTAGGTAGATGTTATGACGTACCCCCAAGAGGATAAAAAGGGGATGAAAATATTACTTCGTAACGCGAGCGAAGCTGCGGGCAAAAGCTCGTATAATATAAAATAATAATATTGTATGCCCATGAGGCCGGAATATGACGGATAACTACCCAATGCACACCTATGTTTTTAAACCTATGTTCCACAATAAAGTTATTAAATTGATTTGATTTGAAAGAAACACTTCTGAGATTTTATTAGTTACACTTCTGTGATCGACTTTGTCTTAAGATTTTGTAAGGTACATCTGTATGGTTCGAGCGTGGAAGTAAAAAATATTAGGTGTATTTTCAATTGTATTTATCGATGGGATATTAAAACGTCAATATCTTCACCATATTCACTTCTTAGAAGACCATTGTTGCACACATGTGGTATTATTTTTTTAAAAGTTATGTTTTGCGTTTATTTGCGCGTGACGTAGGTAGATGAAAAAAAACGTAAAAAGAAATACATTATATGATACTAATAATAATTATATGATACTAATAATATACATTTGTTCCCAGAGGAGAAAGCGCCGGGTGAGAGTGGTGCGGGGAATGGCTACATCCCTGCGAAGGTGCCCATCACCATTACTGGCAACCCTATGCACGCTGAAGTGAGTATACCTATAGTAGTGCTGTGATCTAGTTTAAAAATTGTGGTATGACAGATTTGTTGAAGAATTTGAAGGTGGTAGAAGAAGATTTGAAGGTGGTAGAACCCCTTGTGGTTCGACTCCGGCGGCACCACCGCCACACCTATTTCTACCTAATAACAGCAGTGTTAGGCGCTGCTGTGTTCCGGTTTGAAGGGTGTGGTAAGGGAGACAGACTTTTCCGAGGCGTTCCAGCTTAGTCCTCAGGGGTAGCGGCGCATCTGTGGCCGACCTCAGGTAGGAATATCTAATCCTATCTGGGGTAGATTACAGATTTCCATGGGCGGCAGTAGCCACTTACCATCAGGTGGACTGCATGCTCGTCTGCTACTCCTATATTATAAAAAAAAAAGAATACAAAGTAGTCTTCAATGTCAGCAAGTGTGTTACTATCCAGGAGGCATCTGTGGCTTATTTTAGGTAGGATTCTAATTAAATCTGAGGTTGATTACACTATCGTTGATTACATTACTATGTCTATTTTACGTATGGAGCCACAGTAGCTACTTACCATCAGATGGACGGCTTGCTCGTTTCTTACTCCAGCAATGTAAAAAGTAACAGATTCCTAATCCAGTACATGATATAAAAAGGCAAACAGAAGAAAATATGTTTCCATTTTCTGATATCATGCAAACAGTGTCATTTTAGTTTTTGTACATACTATTCACTTTACGAAATTGCTCATGTAACAATCATAGTACGAGCAGATTACCCTCATTAATCCCGTGAACTATGGCGACCGGACTCAAGGGATTTGGCGGAGCGAATCGTAAATTCTATTAACTGGAGCTCTAAGATCACAGGCTATGGAATATTCTCGCCTTCTATGCAACCTCATGATTACCCATTTGTTGTTACATTACACCATTTGAAGAGTATATTTATTTTACGAGATAAATAATAGTTAAACAGCTGACTGTATATTGATTGTATTTATTAATGAAAATATATTTTAAATATCTTTAATGTAAGGTAAAAAAAAAATATGTTGATGTTACATATACCTTATTAGTAGCACAGTATGGGTTTGGGCCACGCGAGACATAAGTTGCAATTTGCATACTATGTATAAGTTTTGCGAGAACTAAAGAATGCAACCGGAGTCCTCTAAGTGCGGTGTCCCAGGCTGGCTTTGTCGAAGAAGAGCGTTTTACGCTCCATCGCTGGCTGAGCAGTTTGAGCTAATATTCTACCGCCCACAATCCCGAAAGCACCCTGTTTGCCGCCCCTTAGCCAGGGGATACCGCAGTTCTGTTCTGTACCCTTAGTATGAGTTTTTAAGTTTTCACGTACACATCGCCTCTGTGATCGTATCGTATCAAAAAACCGTATCGGAACAAAAATTTCGCAGTGTGTTTCAAAAATTGAACAAATTTAAGAAATAAAATTATTGTATTTGAGTTCAAAATTAATAACTGTTGTAACTGTTGACTATTCGTGTCCGGGGACTGGTCTCGAGACCACAGGAACAACATTTATATTTGAAGATCGAATTCTGTATTACAAACGTGTAATAATTAAAAAGATTAAACTGTGTATTTCAAAGGTGAAATAATGTGATATGTACTATCCCCGCAGGGCGGCGACGCGGGCGTGGAGATGTCGTTCCTGCACAACAACAACTGCGGCGGCGCCGGCGACGACGACGCGCCGCCGCGCAAGCCCGCGCCCGCGCGCCAGTACGTGTGAACACGCCGGTCACACCCCGTGTATGTGGCGAACAATATTATGATCTATAACACCCTATTGTGTATACTGAGGACAATTTTTAAGTGACTCGATTTGGTCATTCTATTACATCCGGTGAAGCAGTTCTTCTAGTAGCTTTGGTAAAGGAAGATATGGAGGGGAGCATCTGAATTTTGAAGAAAAGGGTGTTCAGAATACATAGTCTTGGAAGAACTTTCTGTTAGGAAAAAAATCTTTTCTTCCCTGTCTAGGGATGGGAGTATATTAACTGCAACATTACGTTTTCAACGTATCATATTAGGACAAAAATATCAATATTTACAAGTCATTGAGTTTTGTGATTTCATCATCGTTAGCGACGAGGATGCCACTAAAATATTTACGACGTATTTTTTGTACACTACTAAGGCCGTTTTTATTTACAATTGATTGCCTTTTGACGTCACTATTAAATCAAAACCAACTCAAGAATGTCTCAAAGTGTCTGAGGTAAATAACACTATTTTGACTTTTGTCACACTTTCCCACATCGTACAGTAATGTACAAAATCTATGTACATTACCGCACGATGAGTTTCAGTGTTGCCACATCTTATATCCTCACTCATATATGGTAGTTTCAACGCATATGTGATAACGACTACATCGCCATATTTAAGTGCACGGATTGACAGTACAAAATTTTATTTATTAAAATAGGGTTCCGTTTTGAAAATAAGTGCATAGTTTAATGTATGATTAAACGATGATAAAACGTTTGGGTACGAGACTTAAGTTAGAGAGGTTACTTTTGCATTTAATTTTATCTCAAATTACTTTTTAAGTGTCGTTTATATCTACAGACATTGAACGTGTCAGACACAGGTCGTGGCAGACAAATATAAAATTTCCCTATACAATATGTATTTATATTTATCGTAACAGGAATGATTACAATAATATTGTATGTAAAAATATTATTTCGTCTGCCACGGCCCGTGTTTGCCACGTCCAATGTCTGTAGACATAAACGAAGCTTTAAACATATTGTAAATATTTAAATCGAATTTGTTTTATTTTAATCAGTGTAGTTGTTATGTTAATTTTTTGTCTTAAGTTCTGTAAGATAACTTGAAAGACAAAATAGAACTTGGTATTTATTTAGATAACGCTTATTACTTGATGTTATGATCTGAACTTAGTTATAAGATGTAAACTTAATTAATACTTTAATATAAGTAATAAAATATTTTATCAACAGAATTATATCGTTAGATATGTCTTTAAAGAATTACGACCTGGTTTTGGTAGAAATAGCGGTTATCTATAATAAAAAGTCTTAAGTAATAATAATTATTGTTGATGCTCCCTTTGTAGGAAACGGTACATAATAATACATAATCAGGTTTTAGAAAAATACAATCGGGACGATTAGCACAGCATTGTCTCTATCATTTATGCCTGTGTGGTATTTTGTTACATTTTTTAATAATTTGTCAATCGGAAAAAACCTTTGAGTAAAATACATTATTTAACTTTTTTATATCACCTAGTTTGGGTGACTGAAAAATTGGGAGATTGACGCTTTTTACATCGCTATAAGACATTTAAAAGTTATTATGATGGGACATACCTAACGATTTAAATCGATGTCCACACAACATATATAAAAATAATACAATTATGCATATTGAACAAAATATAATTTACTATAAACAAAATAATTTATGCTCAGAATAAGAATATTTAAGGATACTAAATAGTTTAGCGTATAAGATACTGTACTATAATTTATTAATGAAAAGACTGGCAACATTAACGTTGAAATTTCAAAGTTTGAACAAGAATTGGGCAATGTACTTAAAAAACATCTGTAATTATTAACCTAATTTAACTTTAATATTAACTCGTTTTTACAATTAAGAAAACATAATTTGGCTTATTATTTTATGTTTTAATACGAAAATATAGGAATGTAACTTTTCTGAGGTTGTGAAGAACTCACGCATTTATAGAATACTTTTTAATTTTAAACTTGTTCATAATAAACGGTATTGTATATGTTACGATAACGAATAATACTGGTAATCTGTACCCTTAGTGTGAGTTTTTACGTTTACAAAATTGTCTGTTTTTGTATTTATTTACGTATTTGCCCATACATTTCCAATCAGCGCCCCTAGCGGACTCTATCGGAACTGATTGGTAATATATGGAAAATATGTAAACTAATACAAAAAACAGTCATTTTTGTGGAAACTTAAAAACTAAGGGTACAGAATCATCATCACGAATAAGAATTATTGATTTTAATAGTGCGACTGTAAAACTAAAGTCTCACAGGCCCACTGCTAGTACTGTAAATCTCCTAGATAAGAAGGTTTATGACCATAGCTCACCACTTAGTTTGGTATATTTTACTGCTTTTATTGCAGAGTCGGTCAATTATATCAATAGTGTATAAAATATACCTTATGACTATGTTTACTTATTTCAAAGGTATATTTAGCCTGCACACATTTATCCAGTGTGGTATGGTATGTCCGAAACCTTCTTATCATGAGAAGTTTTGTAAATCTGTAGTGTGACTAGAGACTAGAATCTAGTATAGATCTATTATCGATTTGCATTGTTCATATACGTATACGCCTTGTATATAATTTGTACGAAGGTACCTAATTTCCATAGGTACCTAGAATTTTTCGTGTAATAACAGAAGAGGAATAAATGTGTGTGAAGTTCATCTGATGTAAAATTTTAATGTTTATTTATAACCCATGAATATATAACACTATATATAGTTACTATCTTCGAAGTATTACCAGGAATAAAATATTGGTGTATTCCTGTATAACTGAAGTGTGAAAACAATTTGTATGTAAAGTGCACTTCGTAATTGAAAGCAAGCATTGTGATGTTCGCGTAAACTGCGATAAAAATGAGAATACTTTTAAATGTTAATTGGTTTGCTTGTAACAAGTAATTTTAATTCTGATGCAATAAAATACAATTTAATTAAAATATGTTGTTTTATTATTATCGTAATTAATATTATGTGTTATAATTCTATTCGGTTAATGTTTGATAAATAAAAGCTAAGTAACGTAAGTTAATTAAATTGAACAGTGAGTAGTGCTTAAATAATTAATTTATCTATCTAATTTAGAGGCTTTCAGCATTTCATAGTGTTAGCGGTTTTGCTATTTTACGAAACATTAGGGCTCTGAATTCTACAATTTTATAAGGAGAAAACTGTTGGTAATGTGTAAAATTAATTAACTAATGGATGATTGTTAAGAACAAACCGTAGTACCTACTATCTTAATCACTTTTAAAGCGATTGGATATTTTATTGAACATTAAAATATTGTGAACCGCTTTAAATATGTTTAGGCCCTCATCGATAGATTACCCAAAGAGTTTTTTCCACTTTTTAACCACTTGCCCAGGTCAATATATTTTTCTAAAAATACCAGCACGTATTTTTTCTAAAACAAAACGTATTTTTCGTGTTACTTTTAATAAAAAACTGGTGTAAAATTCTCGCTGCGTTGCGTAACAAACGGCGCGGCGCGATAGTCCGGAGTCGCTGGACGCGGCGCTTTATTCGCAGATTAGCTTTTACGAGCTACGCTAATATGCTTGTAGATTACGAAGTATTATTTATATTGAAGTATTGAAGAATATTGAGTGTACTTTTTTTGTCCCTAGCAGGTTTATTAAAAATCTATCTAATATCACGTTACAAATGTGAAACATTCGTTAAATATAGATGTAATATAGTCATAGCTTGTCATTTCTGAGCTCAAGGTAAATTATGACGTTGAACTTTTGCACTATTTAACCACTAACCTAGGACAATATATTTTTCTGAAAACCAGCAGTACCAGCACGTAGTTTTGCCAAAATAAGTATTTTTCGTGGGTAGTTTTAGTAAAAAACTGCTGAAAAATTCTCGCTGCGTTGCGTAACAAACGGCGCGACAGTTTGGAATTGCTGGACGCGGCGCTTTATTCGCGGATTACCTTTTACGAGCTACGCTAATATGCTTGTAGATTACTTATTATTTTTTATATTCATTATTTTATGATTCTGGGATATACTGTGTAATTTTTCCGTAACTTACTACAAGTAATAACAAGTCATTACTATAAAAACAAAAACCCAACTGCTAAAAATATAGTATTTATCCCTCTTATAATTGGGGTGAATATAACGGACACCTTATATTATGTTAAAATCTGTCTAGCCTGAATGAGACATACATACATAGATATGCTCGAAACATATTACTTTCCACAATCAGGTAAGAAAAGCTTTACATTATTACTCTATAATACGATCGTGAAACGTACGACTTTTAGACGTAATGTAATATTATAGTTAAGGCTTGCGATCTCTGAGTTTACATGCTCAATGTTGAATGACGATGTTGAGCCTTTCTGCTATTTAACCACTAACCCTGGACGATATATTCTTCTAAAAATACCAGCACGTACTTTTTCTAAAATAAAACGCATTTTTCGTGTTACTTTTAGTAAAAAACTGGTGAAAAATTCTCGCTGCGTTGCGTAACAAACGGCGCGGCGCGACCGTCCGGAGTCGCTGGACGCGGCGCTTTATTCGCAGATTAGCTTTTACGAGCTACGCTAATATGCTTGTAGATTACTAAGTTTTATTTATATTCTTTACTCTATTGTAGAATATTCTAGTTTTTGATTTGTTACAGAGATTTGTGGCGAGGACATACATAAACTTAGTCAAGCGCTCATACACCCAGAACTTATGTCCATCCATGGTCTTTTAGGCAGCGGCAAAATTTCAGAGAAAATGGAGGACCATTTCTTTCAAGGAATTTTTACTTATTTCAGTGACTGCCTGTTAGAGAGTGTTCTACTAAAGTGTAGTTTGTAATGAAGGGTTATTTATCCAAAATTAGCTAAAAAAGCTTTAAATTCACTCTTAAATGTCCTTAAGGCTGGTTGATAACAATCTTTATCAAATTGCGTTGTTATTCTACATTAGCCAATGTAGAACATGGTTGGTTTGTTTATGAAGTGCTATCTAGGTTGAGTTACAGACATCTTTGGACTGAAATGGTAATGAATAAACGTTTACAACTGTACATACATAAATATGGTTATTCACAAACTAAGAAATAGCATTTATTTTTCTGCGCGACGTTTTAAAAATTAAGCCTGCGACAACACCTTTATATCATGAGTGTTTATTCGTAAAACGACATAAACGATTATAAGCAGCTATTATAAAAAAGCCAGTATAAACAGAATTAAGTCTTATTTTTTATATTTACCGTAATAATGTTATTTGCTGAATTTAAGTAATATTAATTAGTGTTTTTTTACCTATTTCAATGTAAAAAAATACAGCAGACAAAAGTCACCATTTTCGAATACATTTTTTCCGACCTAAATGTATAAAATGTTATTTTTATAATGTAATTACAAATCTGGCATTAAGTTTATCGTATAATCGTTACGAACTATTAAACTACACGTAAAACTGTTTCTATTTACAAAACAGTTTTTTCACAGTCGAAATACCGCATTCAAATATCCGCAGCTTACTAAACAAACAAGCAAATAAAAACCTATTTACTCGTGTACGCACGCCCTTATTTGCTTTGACGAAAATAGAAAATAGTTTTTTTCTGAAGCGTTGCTAACACTCGGCTTTTTACTAGTAACAAACTTTTATCTCCTATTTAGTTCTTTTAGGGGATGATTTTTCAGAAAACCTTCCCATTTTCCAGAATGTTCGTCTAAGTTGTATAAGAAACTAGTAGATATAGTGTTATAAGTGATTCATGTACTTGCTTGTGACTCACTCCAACAGAAAAAGTAGATGCTTTCTAGCCCTCAATTGTAAGGATATTCAGCAGTGGGACATTAAAAGAATGTTAAGTTAGCCCAATCACATCTTTTAATTACAAACGACTCTTATAAAGCATTTTTTGTATTGGTTTTGAAAGGCGTTGTATCCAATACGGTTTGACCGAGGAGATACCACTGTTAGACCTATATCTAGTGCTTGTGTTGTAATGAAGGGAAGTGGATGTCGTTTCACTTACATAATATGAGGCCTTAGGTCTTAGGAGTAAAAACCCATCTGTAGACAGTTTCAGGCAGCATTCCTTGTTTATATGGTTATGGATGACCATATGCCGCAGTGACCTGGTGAACTACATGCTATTTTAATAAATGTTTAATTAATTTCCACATATTAGGTAACCGATAACGGTACTTTTAACCCAAGCCACTTAGGCTTATTGGTATTTGCTGCATAAATTCACAAGCTATCCCGAGCTTACTGTAAGCCTTCTTGATCACGGAAAGTAGTTCGCTAATTGGCGCATCGATTATGTCCATTGGCGGATTTACTCGATAGTTGAATGAACCGCAATATGAGAATTGCGAAAGGCGATTGTTAATAGTTTGTATCTATTGTTGAATAGTAGTTGTAGGGTTTAGCTGTTGATAAAATATATCGTATTTATGCCACTTAAGCGTAAGCAATGTATTTTAAAGGGAATTAAAAATTATAGTGTTTATAATTATAAATATTAAGTTTAATTTTAAATACAACAAACACAGTTTTATTCACGCTAGTACACATAGTAATTACACAATTACACATGCCTAATATACATCCTATGGATATTTTTATTTGGGCTTATAAATTACTTAATGCTATTATATTTATTTGATGAGAGTGGCTTGAAACTATATCAACTATTGAATAATGCAGCATTATGTTTGATAATGCATTTTTTTAAATAAGTAAAGGTAGAGTCAGACAAAGGTAGAGTAAGAAAATAATTTGATACATATTTTTTATGAACGTTTTCCACAATTATACATACGATTATCCTAGAATAGCATTCCTGTATCGTACCCATGAAAAGTAAGTAGACAAAAACATAAACATAAAATAAAAATCTATATTTACTTAATTTAATAATAATAAAACCCGAAAGTTTATGTACCGTTTAATATTACCGTATCATCGTAATAAACATTTATTTTCAATACAAACAGCTATTGTGAAGGAAAGTGTGAAACAGCGTATCTTTGGCTAATGAACGAGAGTGTGGTGACGTCACCACACGATCGCTCTGCGCGGCAAGTCCATTATTTACTGCGAGCCGCTACTGATTGCCGCCCAACTGCCTAATTACTTCTCGGCTAGCTCCTATTATGTTTGGTCGTGTGAAAGCGATACAAAAGGACTTAATTGACATGCGATGTAACGTCTAATGGCTTTAGGTTCGAAATATACGAGTATATTTGCGAAATTACTGACGTAGAACGTATGATTCTGTTATTATATTATTAACCTAATTATTTAACGGTATGCGTAAATAATGGTGCCCGAAAAGCGTACGAAAATAGTTCTGTTTACTATAATTTTTAAATAGGGCAATGTTTGGTGTTGTATTGCAAAAATGAATTGTGGTGTAAAAAATGTATTATGAATATATTTTTATATGTCATAATTTTTATAGGTTTTAGCAATAGGTAGTACGGTTTAAGTAAAGCTGTGCTGTCATTATCTATATAATTTAAATAAATACGGTTTAATAAGTACCTACCTAGTTATGTCATCGCAAATAAGCACATGCCATTGATTTTGCTTATTTTAATTCACAGACGAATCCTAGAATTTTAATAATTACGAGCTTTTGCCCGCGGCTTCGCTCGCGTTACGAAGTAATATTTTCATCCCCTATTTTATCCCCTTGGGGGTAGAATTGATCAAAATCCTTTCTTAGCGGATGCCTGTCATAACAACCTGCATGCCAAATTTCAGCCCGATCCGTCCAGTGGTTTGGGCTGTGCGTTGATAGATCACTATGTCAGTCAGTCACCTTTGAGTTATATTATGTATATTATTATGTGATTATGTAATGTAATAGTTACGTATTCCGTAATAGCAATTCCCCTTTTCCGTTCTAAAGTTCCGTTCCTATTTAACGCTTTATCGAGCCGAATGTCAATAGCGAATGTCTTGGTTAAACACAGAAGAGTAATTTCACGTCCGACGGTTCAGATGGTTAACTGTTCTGTTAAATGTCGTGTTAGTACTAACAGAGTTTACAAATGTATGAAACAATTGTAAGATATTTTAAAGCTTATTTTGGTTAGGTTTGGAACGTTTTGGTTATACCTCTGAGGTTTGACTCTGGAGGCACTACCACCAAACCTTTGTCTGCCTAATAACGGTCATGTTTGAAGGTGATAGAACCCTTTGTGGTTCGACGCCGGTGGCACCACCGCCACACCTATTTCTACCTAATAACAGCAGTGTTAAGCGCTGCTGTGTTCCGGTTTGAAGGGTGTGGTAAGGGAGACAGACTTTTCCAAGGCGTTCCAGCTTAGTCCTCAGGGGTAGCGGCGCATCTGTGGCCGACCTCAAGTAGGAATATCTAATCCTATCTGGGGTTGATTACAGATGTCCATGGGCGGCAGTAGCCACTTACCATCAGGTGGACTGCATGCTCGTCTGCTACTCTTATATTATATAAAAAAAAAAATGTTAAGCGCTGCGGTGATCTGGGTGTGGTGTGACGTACCTTTCCGAGGCGTTTCAATTTTGTCTTCAGGGCCATGCATCTATGGCCAACCTCGGGTAGAAATCTAATCTTATTTAGAGTTGATTATGAATGTGCATGGGCGGAAGTAGTAATTTAATATCAGGTAGATTGCATGCTCCATTTTTGCTTCTTTAGTATAATAAATGCTACGCTAATACGCTAGAAATAAGTGTGACTGGGAGACACCACAGTCACACTTATTTCTAGCGTAAAGTCGTTTGGTGAACGTGGGTGGGTGCCGGCTAACTTACATGTGAGGCGACCTTGTTTGTCCTCTGGAGGAGTAATCTGTAAGTCTGTAACTGTACCCTTACCAGGAGTTTTACGTTTCGACCAATATGACTGTTTTGGTGTTTGTTTACGCATTGGCCCATACGATTTCCTAGTTCTTACATAATCCGCTAGGGGCGCTGATTGGAATTTGTATGGGCAAATACGTAAACAAATACCAAAACAGTCATATTTGTCGAAACGTAAAAACTCCTGGTAAGTGTACTGTACTATGTTACTGTACTATGTTACTGTACTGTAACTGTAGTGAGCTGGTTATAGACCACATATTATCACTGCTATAATGGACTGCATGGTTGTTTACTATTAATCGTATTAACAGTACATATTTGGTGTAGTAAAAGGTATAATTCTGATTGCAATTCGTGATCGCAAAATGCGGCCACATAACAGAAATAATAGAATAGAATAGAATAGAATAGAATAGAATACTCTTTATTGCACACTTACAGTAGAATTTAACAGTAGTAATTAAGGTAAAAAGTAAAAACAGTATGCAATAGGCGGCCTTATCGCTAAGCAGCGATCTCTTCCAGACAACCTATGCATGGGAAAGAGAAAAGGACAAATAAGGAAAGTAGGATAGGGTGTGCGAAGTTAGAGGTGGAGCAGACTACAAGGAATAGAATTACAGTAAACAATAATAACATAAGATGTAGGAATCCGATAATAAATGAAGGACAAGAAAACAAAAAGACAAAAGCACATCAGATAAAACAGCAATAATAATAGACCAAATAAAATATATAATAATAATAATAATTGAAAAAAGAAAAGGAGTAAAACTAAAATGTGGAAATGACGAGAGCAAGGGATGAAAAAAAAAACAAGATTTATAAATAATGTTTCCTCAGTTGATTTTTAAATTCGTCAAGCGATTTAGCGCGGCGTATGGACAAAGGTAATTTATTCCACAGGCAAACAGCAACAGAGGAAAAGGAGTTTTTGTAGAAGGACGTAGTATGAGTGGGAGTTCGGAGAGAAAGATTAATAGAGGAGCGAAGACAGTGGTCATGAGTAAGGTAAAGATACTGGAAACGGTCTTTTAAATATGAAGGAGCGATGGGGCTAAACAGCACGCAGTATAATGCAGAAAGAATATGCATATTCCGGCGAAGTCGGATTGGGAGCCACTTGAGTTTTACACGATACTCGGATATGTGGTCATATTTGCGAATGCCAAATATGAAACGAATGCATAAGTTTTGAAGGCGCTCAAGTTTATTAAGTTGCTCCTCAGTGAGATCAAGATAGCAAACATCGGCATAGTCGAGAATTGGAAAGAGTAAGGATTGGGTTAACGCAATTTTAGTAGCAGTAGGGAGAAAGTTGCGAAGTCTTCTGAGTGACCCTATTACGGAAAACATTTTTCTACTCACCTCGTCAATTTGAGGTGCCCATGATAAATGTCTGTCTAAGTATATGCCGAGATTCTTGACTTTGTCAATATATGGAATACATATTCCATCAAAACTTATGCTTGGTATCAATCTCATGTCTAATCTGGATAGTAAGCGAGAGCTACCTATTATCATAGCCTGTGTTTTGCTCGGATTAACTTTAAGGCCATGAGACTCGCCCCAAGTCAAGATACGTTTTAGGTCACTGTTTAAGGCGTCGATAGTCTTAGGTAGATCTATTAATGTTGCTTGTTGGTAGATTTGGAGATCATCTGCATAAAGGTGATAGAGAGAAGTTAGATTGAGACTTACAGAGTTAATGAAAAGTGAAAAGAGAAGAGGAGACAACACGCCACCTTGCGGTACCCCGGCAGATGTATTAGACCATGCAGACTGCGCATCCTGAATCTGAATACGTTGCCGGCGCCCCTGCAAGTAATTGCGAAACCAGCCTATCGCAGTCGGAGATATGTTGAACGAGCGAAGAATGGCCAGTAGGATATCATGGTCCACGGTATTGAAGGCACTGCTGAAATCCAGAAGTACCAACACCGTGACCTCTTGATTATCCATACCGCGACGTATGTCATCTGTGATATGCAACAAGGCAGTAGTCGTACTATGACCAGGGCGGAAACCAGATTGGAAGGGATTTAAAAGATTGTGCTCGGAAATAAAGGAACTAAGTTGATGATGTACGAGACGCTCGAATGCTTTGGACAGGAAAGGTAGAATGGATATGGGACGATAGTCAGTGAAGCTGGACGGATTGGACTTCTTGGGAATAGGAATGACTTGAGCTTCTTTCCAAGTATGTGGGAAACAGCATGTCGAGATGGAGAAATTTAGGATGTGGGTCAGGACAGGAGCTATAATGTCAATTATAGGAATGATCATCTTACGACTAATACCGTCGCCGCCAACCGAGTCAGAGTGAATACTTAGAATGCTCTGTTCAACATCACGAACTGAGAAGGTACGAAATTCAAATTGAGGAAATCCAGGAGTGGCAAAGTTAGAAAGAGAATTCAGTGTCACTTGTTTTTTTGCACTATCTATGCAAGAAGAAGAGGAGAAATGCTGATTTAGAAGATTTAGATCTAAATTTGATGAACAATCTTGGCGCGCCTTTCCAACTCCAAGGGATCTAAGAAATTTCCAGACTTTAGCAGAGTCTTTATTTTGGACTGAACTGTAGATATGGCGTCGTTGTGCATCTCTACACTCTTTATTGCAGTGATTTCTGGCAGACCTATATATTCTCCGATTTTCGTCAGTTGGACTCAGCTTATACTTGGATTTGACTTTATTTTTCTTCGCAATAAGTGATTTAATATTTTCCGTAAGCCAAGGAGCAGGTAGGTGCTTGATTCGGACTGGGCGAGCGGGGCGCGTGCTTGTCCAGCAATTCAATAAGGAGTGACGTGAAAAGTGCCACCTGCTCGTCAATATTACTCGCATCCCGTACCACACTCCAGTCGACTTCTGCAGCATCACGCCGAAACTGTTCAACGTTTATGCCACTAAAGTTGCGTTGAAGAAGAACTCTCGCCTTAGCCTTCGGAGGTTTTAATTTGTATGATAAATAGATTAGATCGTGGTAAGAGAAAGCGTCAGCAGCTATTTGACCATGCTTTGCAACACTGTGAGGAGAAGATATAAACATTAAGTCTATTAAAGAAGGGGAGCAATTAGGAAAGAAATGCGTTGCGGAGAGAGGAAGAATATGAAGATCAGCTGCTTTAATGACAGATTTAAGACGATTGGATTTAATATCATCTTTTAGAAGACAAGTATTGAAGTCCCCCATAATAATGACGTGTGCATAGCGAGGAGTAAGTTCTTCCAATAAGGTTTCTAAGGTGGAGTAGTAGTTAAAGGAAGAAGAAGGATTATAAAATACTCCTAGAAGAATTTTTGTGTGAGACAGGAGGACTTCCACAAGTAGATATTCTGCTTCACTACCAGGTTGATAGTGGCGTATTATAGAAAAAGGAATATGAGAGCGGAGATAAATAGCAACGCCGCCTCCCGCCCGTTCGAAGCGATCGTTGCGAATTAAGTGAAAACCCGGAAGTGAATATGAAGTAGAAGGAAGACATGACTTAAGCCATGATTCTGAAACAAGTATCGCGTGGATATGTTTGCTATCAAAAGTGGAAATCAGATCTGTGTAATGTGCCGGTATGCTTTGGGCGTTGATATGGCAGATGTTAAAGTTTTTATTAACATCCGCAAAAAGAGTTTTTAAGTTGACATTTAAAGGAGGAATGCTTTCAAAACTAGCATCACTGCTAACCCCATCAGACGCGGAAGAAAAAGAGAGAGAACATACGCTTTCATCATTTTCACTGTTAACTACCGACATAATTACTTTTGTATTACTAACTTACTTGCTATTTTGTGGAATACTATCAATGATAATAAATAATACTAATAAACAACAACAACAACAACAGAAAATAATACAACTACAAAAATACAAATCAATTAAGCTTCTAGCTCCAACCCACCAGCAGCTTAAATTCTAACACCAATAAAAATGAAAAACAATCAAAGGTCAATAAAAAAGAAAAAAAACGCAAAATATATTACAGGTAATTCATAATAGTGAAAACAATATAGTTATAGGCCCCAAAACATTTATTGAGCTATTAGGTTAATGTTTAAAAAAAAAAAAAAAAGTAATTAAACCAAAATCCTGCAGTCACTATAATGGCCAATAACTATATTTGTTACCTTGGTAGTTTAAGAAGAGAATAATGCAATAATAGTATTTTAACAACATTCCAACAATCACCCAAGACAATTTGCACCGAGCGTCTACATTAATAAGCATGAGTAGTGACACCTGGTGCAAAACGTAATAACTATTAATAGACAATGGTCAAAAGCTTAGAATCTATGGGAGTAATTGGTAGTATTGCCATCATCATTCAAAATCATAGATCGAACGTAACAATAACAAAACAACAATAACAAGATAACCTATAAAACAATACTTATTAAGCAAAATAAACAAAACAGTAGAAGAATTATCACCAGAAAGATACTAAGGATAGTAATGCGCATACAAAATTAGTTAGAAGAGGAAATAGTGATAGAAAATACACGATACACAAGTATTATAAGAATAATAGTTATCAGTTAAGTGTAGAAGGAGCGTTATTAAGAAGCATTATAATTAAAAAAGCGAACACAACAAGAAATAGTAATTTAAAATGTTACTTTCTCTGCGTCCTCTTGGGCCGTTGCACGACTTTATCGTCCGTCTGGGTTGAAGGATGCACTGAGGAAGCAGCCGGCGCGGCTCCCGGGATGCCTTCCAGGTCTGCCAGGCTATCCACCTGGTGGAGGGAGCCATCAGGGGCCAGTACATTTATTAAACCACCACGGGTCCAGCACTTCGAGACACCAAATCGATTTCTAGCCTGCATGAACAGCGAGTGTCGAGTTTTCGTTAGAAACTGACAAGGTAACGCCAGAGCCTTTAAGCTTGGTTTTCCCAAACCACACTTTATCGCGTAAAGGAACTTCACTAAACTTGATCATGATTGGCCTGGTCTTCTTTTCTGACGGGCGCCCCAAACGATGACAGCGGGTGATGGAGGATTGAGTAAGCTCGGTGATGTTCAATCGCTTGTTGACCGTGGATACAGCCAGAGCTGCAGTATCCTCCGATTGTTCTTCAGGGACGCCATGTATAAGGAGCATTTTACGACGCCCCTTCATCTCCAGACGGTCGAGCTTTCTTCCAAGGAATTCAACCTGTTTTTGAACCGTGTCAAGTGCACACACAATAAACTTTTTAAACGCTGCAAAGTCTGAAGCCAAGGTCGTAGTAGACGGTGCCACAGTGCTGGTTTTTTGAAGTTCATGTTGGAACTCAGCCATACGGGCATTAAACAACTGGGACATTGCCGTCAAGGTTCCCTTCAGTGAATCCATTGTTAATTGGTTTAAAAGTGCAGTGCTGTGATGTGAAAATAGTGCAGGATATGCCGAAAGTAGCTGGTAGGTGTTATGTGAAGCTTAATTGCACATAACTCTGATATAATTATTTATTTCTAATTTTAAATAAAGAGTCCAAAATAGTTCGTTTCTAACTTTTCACGCCTACCCGCGAAAAAATATCTATATAAACTAATTTCAGAAATTATTCAAGGAAAGTAAAGCATTGTTAGCAAACTAAATAACAACAAAACAGGTTTAGAAAGAAAAAATGCTTTTTACTTTTTGCTGTTCGTGACGACCTTATACGCGCTACGCCATTCAAAATGTATTGTTCCAGCTTTATTAAACTCATTTACAAGGACTAAATTTCAATGTACTCACATACATGTATATTACTTAAGTCGGGTGCTTAGTAGGAATTTATAGTAAAGTCGAGCGTAATACACTTTAATAGCCAGAGTAGGGAAAAAGTGTTAGCTATTCCCAATAAATGTTTTTTCTCAATATTACAATATGGTTGTAAATACGATAGGGTTTTAAATAAAATAATATGTTGAATGATTTTATATGTTTCAATAAAATAAACAAATAATCTGTTTAGCTGTTCTGTACTAGAACTTGACTACATTTTCCATATTATGCGAGTTGATAGTATTTATACTATATACATTTGGACTTCTATGCTCTCTTCGCCTTTAAAGCAAATGACAATTAAGTGCCTAATCGGACATACAAATAAAAATTGGAACATAGGAAACCATAGGATTCCAACTCCGGACCTTCGATGTCAACGTCAAAGTCCATTTGGATGAACAATAATAATAATATTCAATGATTAACATTGTACGTAAGTCTGTTTTATTCCAACACAACACAACATTTCTCTTTAGTAGCGGGCTCGTACTCGTTGAGAAATTAGAGAAAATCCATTCAGAGAAAACTTATCTTTCGTTCATTTTTCAGATCGCTTCGCGTGAAAACGTGGGTAAGTAGGGGATTCCGTCAGCTGTGCAATATTCAGGTTCGTTGGTTTTAAATCTCCGTCGAAGCCTCCAGAACCCGTCAAGTGTGGAAACACGTTTCGGAGAGATTTTCCCTCAATGTCTATAAATGCTCATTGTTTTATATTCAGATCTTTTTGGAGATGTCTTGAGATTAATGTTAAGACCGCTTTTTGTAGATGGTTGAAATAAATTGTTTATTGGGTGTGATGTACTCGTAGGTATATTTTATACGTTGTGAAGATAGGTATAAATAACCACGGAACAGAATAAAAGTATAACTAATGATCAAATATCTGTGTGTGTCAATGAGTAAACATCTATGGGTAGGTACAATAATATTATATGGTAGGTACAACATATTTTTTGGTTTAAATATTTTTGTGCGCATCAGAGGCGTAAAGTGTTAAATTATTTTGACTAGTCATTGCAATCCCGCAAATTATGCTGGATGCAGCGGAATTGCGGGATTCAATCTCCTTATTGCGGGATTGCAATCCGTAGTATGCGTAGTGACTAATAAGCGAAGACACTAAAAAGACATCGATTTTGTTCATCTTTATTAACTTCTATGTGGGTAGAACTAAAAAACACACTTAAATGTCAGTCATCATCGTGCTTTTGGCAAGTTTATACAGACGTTTTGTAATTGCCCGATTACACTTTCCTTGTGGACTAGTAGTACTACCGCGAGTGCCTTGTGAAGTGAAGTGCTAAGTGAACTCCTCAAGACCAGGTCATGTTGTTTGACCTACGTGACAGCGCCGTGCATATCACCAGCCACAGTTCGCGTCTGCATATCGTGGAAAGCAAGGTTAGTGATATTTTCTTTTCGTTTATTGGTATTTCAATTGTCTTATGTCTTGTGTATACTACACATTAAGGTTTACTATCATAAATAGAGGGAAGTCTGTACAAGTGTTACTCTGCCTAAGCATATATCAGGGGTAGCGGCGCATCTGTGGTCGACCACAGGCAGGAATATCTAATCCTATCTGGTGTTGATTACAGATGTCCATGAGTGGCAATAAACTTACCATCAGGTGGACTGCGTGCTCGTCTGCTACTCCTATATTATAAAAACGTGTTAGCTTTTAGTACTTAGATAGTAACGTATCTCTGATCAAGCTAAGTGACTTCGCTTCTATTTATGTTGTAAGAAGTAAATGTAAAAAAATATATTTATCAGTTTTTAGGTTGTTTAAGATACTGTCATATTCCAAACAGTCATAAATCTTAAGATTTGCCAATATAAGTAAAAAATGTTCTCTGCAAATATTGCCTAAAGATAAAACGTATGAAAAATTGTTACCTATTAGTAAAATATTTATTTAACTCGTAGGTACTTATTTTCATTTGATTCTAATCGTGTCGTACAGAATAAATTGAACCGCGAAAATATATGCTTCTCCTAATAAAGCAACTACTTTCAACACACCTCACTCCATTTGCGTAATTCATGTTTTATTTTTTCAAATTGCCGTGATTTATGTTAAACGAATTCATGGCAATTAGCCAGCGTAACTAATTTTCATTAGGGTCGTTTGATTTAATTAAATCTTTTCTTTCGTTTGTTTTGCCACAGCCGCGATGTTTTAACTACCTTTTCAGACTCGCAGGGAACTATTACTATTATCGTAAAAGCTTATTAGGTATATAAATTAATGTATTTTTATTAATCGATTATTTTTATCGTTAGTAAAATTAGTAAAAAACCAAACAAAAAGTGCATGTGGCAATTAAGGCCTATTATTAATAATCAATCTATCTAGTTTGGGGTTACAAATGATCGAAACTTGACTAATTCTAGTACATTGTTAAATATTGATCTGGTAGGCAAAACAGTTGATAGATTAATTACTAATAACAGGCGTTACACACAATTAATTGAATACTGACAAGAAACGGTTACTACCAAGAATAAAGCCTCATGAAATATTTTGCGGTATCGAAATTGAAACACAATGAATTTGCAAACTCATCGATCATTAACTTCCAATTAATAATTAGCAACTAATGCTGAATGAAACGCGCGTATCATATTCAATCGCCGCTTTATCACTCAGCAAATTAATTTCATTTAATTTTCTCCAATGCGTTATATTTATACTAACCAATTTTATTTTACCGCAAAATAGGACACATTTTCCATGTTGGTAACAAGTGAGTGACAGTTTTGGGTAAAAAACAAAATATATAGACCCGGCAAACGTTGTGTTGCCATATAAATAAAAAAATGTTAAGGGTGAACAACCCTTATTACTTACGGGTTTGAAAAAAGATAGAATATTTGAAACTGAGATGGTAGCGAAGTCTGTCGAATCCAATGTGAAACATTCCAAAATCAACAACTACTTACGAATTAAAAATTAATTAAAAAAACCTTTTCCCACGGACTAAATTGTGAATCTAAACCATTCTCAAGTCCACTTGAACACACACAACAAATTTCATCAAAATCAATCCAGTCGCTTAGGAGGAGTTCAGTGACATACACACGTACATAAGAAATATATATATAAAGATTTCGCGCTGTTACAGGCAAAATTGGAATTCGCCGCTTCCCATAAGGAATTAGTGGACAAAAAAGTCTGTGAAGACTAAATACCTACCTTCTCGAATCAGTCAAATCAATTTTTTGAAAAAGACAACAATTTTACAAAATACCGTACTATTTTCATATTTCATTTTCGCGTTTCCGAGTTGTTCTTCAGGACATCGGGACTGAGTACCTGAAAACGGGATGATCCCATTTAAAATGGGACTTATGGTCATATCCGTTAAACTCTGTACGTCAATAATATATTATCGTTAAACGATTCCCCTAGTTTATTTCAAAATAGTTTTCATAATTATCATACACAGCAATAAATGTAATTTATGCTTTTAATTTCCACATACATTTGATATACATACCTATGGAGTGTAATTTAGTATTTTTGTTATAACATTGAAGTAGCCAATGAGGATGCAGTCCACCTGATGGTAAGTGGCTACTGCCGTGCTTGGACATTTGTAATCAACTAATAAATTGAACATGACGCTCGCCACACCGTCTCCTGTGTATAACTGTATGCGGCTAGACATATCGCTGCCCTTCCCGGGGTCCCTGGAAGGGCGGTTCGAGTTCCCACTCTTGCCGCCCGCCATCCACTAACTCCCCTTTAAGTAGGCTCTTATGACATGCAGGGGATATCGTAGCCCTATTCTGGACTTGGAACCACAGGGACAAAAAACCAGAACACAGCAGCTCTGAACACTTCTTATATGTAAGTCAGTCAGTAGGTACTTCCCCGATCGAATTAAACTGGTTCTACATTTAATGAGTACCAGGTGGTCTACGTCACGTTATTAATAATCATATTGATTGGAGTAGGTGCATGAATAACGTGTTTACGACAGTAGTTACTGTTGATCGGTGTGCAATATGTCACGTGGTGTCACTGAACCACTGCACATGTGGTTTAATTAATGAGGCAATTCCGGCTTAATGCGACAAGCCGTGTCTTGCGAGGGCTTGTAATAGCTCCTAATTAAAACGTATTATTTGTAATAACATGACGTGTTGTTGATGTTATTTTGGTTATTATTGTTTTAGGTGATTTTGAGAAAGCCCGTATTTTGCTTATTTTCTGGATAGTAAAGTAAGAAAACGTCGGAAGCGGTCAGTAGATGGATGAATAACCGCTAGTAGGTAAATTTCATCAGAATAGGGCTACGGTATCCCCTGTCTGTCGTAAGGGGCGACTAAAAGGGGCTTTCGGGGTTGCGGGCGGCAAGAATGGGAGCTGGAACCCCCCGGCTAGCGACCCCGGGAAGGACGGCGGTATGTGTGGTCGTATACCGTCATATACACCAGACGGTGTGGTGATACAAACTCACCTGGGCGGAACCCGACGGAGCAGTGCGCTGAGAGGACTCCGGTCGCGTTCCTTTGGAGATCCCGGAGTCCTCTACGCAGCGCCGAGGACGGCCACCGGGGGGGTTTTGTGCGGTAAAAGTCCCACATAACCCCGTGTCGCTCCCACGACACCGGGTACCTTTCGATGGTTTCCCATCCCCCCATTTCATGAGTTCTTTCCTAGTTCGGCATATGGGGTAATTAATTCGTCGGTACCATTTGATAACAAAAGATAGCAGTCATTAGACTTCCTAGGAGATCTTATGGTTGGTTTGAAAAAACATTGGCCACAAACTCGTACCCATTACACCTACATTACGCATTCAAGCGGCGTGTAGAAGTATGCTCCAAGCGCTCCCAATTGCTGGAAACGATTTTTGTGTTTCCCAGCACTGGGAAGGATGAAGAAGTTATAGCCAAGGTTCTATACTTTGTGTCATCTGATTGAGTAAACACTTTGTATAATTAAGAACATTCGCGTAAAATTCCTGATTACCATCACCGTACCACAATATGACTTGCAAGTCTTTATAAAATTAAGTACTGTTGTTACATTAAATGAGATATATGTTAATTAAAACCAGACATTAAGCAGACATTAAACGGGAAATAATGCAATGTGCATTTGCAGAATTGGGTTACGGCTTAACTGATAATATAGGCAATGCAGTACCTAATCCTCAGGGCAAGCGCCGCCGTCATATCTTCATCTAAAATTAATATGATGAACCAAATTGTGTGGTTATGATTAAATTTGAACGAATACTAGAACTGTTTTTTTATAATATAGGAGTAGCAAATGAGCATGTAATCCACCTCATGGTAAGTGGTTGCCGCCCATGTATATCTGGAATCGACCTCAGATAGGATAAGATATTCCTACCTGAGGTCGGCCATAGATGCGCCGCTACCCTGAGGACTAAGCTGGAACGCCTCGGAAAAATATGTCTTACCTTACCTCACCTTTCAGACCAGAACACCGTAGCGCTTAACACTACTGTATATAGGCTGAAATAAGTGTGGCGGTGATCGAAATACAAAGGGTTCTACCACCTTCAGTTTCTATTAAACATTTGTTTTATGCTTGCGGAGAGTAACTTTTGGGTTTTCTGGCGTATGTACGTCTAATTTGGCCTTTTAAAGTCCAAACGGTTTGACAGATTTTATCATATATGAGGTGTGGTTGGATTCCAAATTGCAGAAATGACATAGGATAACGAGTAAAACTGGTCAATTGAAGTCTTATCAATGTTATGCAATCGGAGTATCAAATTAGCCTGCAATTCTCCTGATGTTAAATGGGGTATCAATAATCTGTAGGATATCAATAACCAACTTGAGCAGATTGGGTAAATTGAACAGCACTCCTAGTCAAAATTAACCGCAGATTGCTGAATTTGCCACGTTTAGAATATAGAAACTAAAACATCATATGAAAAGACGAAAACAGATGTAATCAAGACAATTTTTGTCGCAATTTTAATCCCAAATTCAAAATTTCTATATAATGAAACTTTAGAATCCATCTTCATTCTTTCAAGTTAATTCATGTATTGTAATGCGCGTAAAATTTACATTTAATCCAAACCAACATTCGTCAAAATATAAATACTAAGGATAATTATAAAAATGATCTTACTTTAATATCCTTTCAAGCCTATCTCAACGTTTCATTTACGGTCGACTGCAAGCCCCCATCTGCATTGAAACGTAATACGACATGCAACCCATGCAAGCCCATCCAAGCTCGTTTCCTACTTCAATAGAAACATGAGTTCCTTAGCGAATGTAGGCAATGTGGCGTATTCCTTTTGAATACGAACTGTAGATTTTTTTCTTACAACAACCGTTTTGTTGCTGCCTCCGCGAATTCTTGTGTGCTTTTCGTAAATAAGGTTGTGCTCTAAATGTACTGTTTATTTACTGTACCCCTTAGTGAGATTTCACGTTTTTACAAAAATGACTGTTTTTGTATTTGTTTACTTATACGCCTATACATTTCCAATCAGCGTCCCTAGCGGATGCATCAGAACTGATTGGAAATGTATGGAAAATACGTAAACAAATACAAAACAGTCATTTTTGTAAAAAGTCATACTAAGGGTACTAATCTCAAAAAAATGCAAAAAGTGTTGAATGGGATAAAATTAACCTTGTGTTTTTGTTTTTTATACAATAATAATAATAAAATTGATAAGCAGTTTTAACACTCGGTTGTTATAACAAAATTAGTTATCTATATTTTATATAGTGTGAGTTAATACGACAGAAAGAAACTATTTTATTTATCAAAATAATTATAATATTTTTTCTTAGCGCATATAGATACATACCTATGTATCTTACTTAAAAAAAGCTAATATAATGGTAGCAAAAGATATGGGTTCTAATTCAAAAATGTCTATATCAGGGGTTATTTTATTATTAAAATTAAAAAAAAAATGAATAAAACGCAGGCGATGACGCGAGCGTTTTCATTCAACATAATTCTAGTGTTATTGTTATAATACTTCCATTGTTCTGTAGCATTACCATGAGTTGGCATAGAAACGCCACTATAGAAATGGTAAATAGAAAACTATTGTCATTTTGCTAGTGAATAACATAACTACTATCGTTACGGTATTTCTTGACAACGTCTGTCAAATTAATGACTCATGGGACCGAATTTGTATGGCAATAGATCATAATGACATTCGCTAGCGATTTGATTTCGATAGGTTTTTTACGTATCGAGTTACGTCACTACGGATTTTAGTTCTACGAGTAACCACCAGAGGCGCTGTACAATTTTTCATACATTTATTTTACGCAGTCGCTAGCGAGTAATACTTTTGTAAACTCATGGTAGTCCTACTGTAGGCACTTATCGGGGGCGTTTAATATGAAACAATGGTGAACTGACTGGCTTTTCTTGTGTACTGATTTTCCGAGCATTGCATTGTGGTTTGAATACGATATAAATATCCACGCCACATAGGGTTGGTGTGGTTGTTTATTCAATCTGCTTACTAACATACTTGAGTATAAACAAATAAAGATTGAATAAACAAAACATATTCTTTAGGAAATAGATATGACTCAAGCGGTATTTCAGCATTTACATAAATAAACTTAGATACTAAACATATATTACGTTTATCTTATAAATATATAAAATTCTCGTGTCACAATGTTAGTTACCGTACTCATCTGAAACGGCTTTACCGATCTTCACCAAATTTTATATGTATATTCAGTAGGTCTGAGAATCGGCTACTATCTATTTTTCATACCCCTAAGTGATAAGGGTTGTTCACCCTTAACATTTCTTTATTTATGTAGAAACACAACGTTTGCCGGGTCAGCTAGTAAACAATAAAAAATTAAAGTCACATATTAGTCTTAAACATTTGTTATGAATATCGCGTTTACCTATTTATTATTATTTTGTGGTCATATTTAATCATTCAACAATATTATTTTCGTGATATAATAACGATTATGAGTAAGTCTATTATTACATTTAATAGTATTAAGTGTTAATATTTATAAGGATAATAATGAAAGTAGCTTTCGCTATTATTAATTTATTGCAATTAATATACGTGTACTATTACTGCGACATTGATTGTGGTTATATAGTATTCTACTTTTTTGCAAATGACGATTTGTTTTTGTTGTATGCGACAGGGACATTATATTCCCTACTTCCTTAAGAGCTCATTTTTAAATATTTCTTTAGTAAATTGTCATTCGTGTAACCTATTAATATTATTTGTAAAGGCGTTGTGAAGGAGACGTGTTACTGCGGACTGTAGCAAGTTAAATTAATGAATCTCAGTTTCGTGCATGTATTTAGTGTTGCGCGAATAAATCTTACAACCCTAAGCGCGTTATACTATTGTATTCAATGAATTACTCGCTCGTATTCGTGTAGTGTGTAGGGTTGCCACACGAACAATAGAAAAACAGGACCCCGTATAATAGAACTGATTTATATTTGACCGGACTTACCCTAAAAACCGGAAACATTATTTTGAAATCATGGCATATATTTTTAGTCTTTATTTGATAAGATTTGGAAGGATAATAGTGTTAAATTGGGTTATGGAATACCTTTTTTTTTGTTTGCGAGGGGGAAACCTTCAAAAGGTACCCGACGACGTGGGAGCGACGCCGGGTTATGTGGGATTTTTACCGCACTAAAACCCCCCCGGTGGCCGTCCTCGGCGCTTGGTGAAGAACTCCGGGATCTCCGATGGAACACAACCGGAGTCTTCCGAGCGCGATGCCCCAATCGGGCTCTTCCCTGGGGGAGCAGTTTACGCTCCTCCCACACACCTAGTGTTTACAACGGTATGCGGCCACACACACCGTCGTCCTTCCCGGGGCTACTTGCTGGACGGTTCGAGCTCCCACCCTTGCCGCCCGCAACCCCAGAAGCCCCCTTTTAGTCGCCTCTTACGACAGGCAGGGGATACCGTAGCCCTATTCTAGTCCCGAGACTACAGGGACAAGGGTTATGGAATACCTAGCTACATAAATGTATATTTTTCTTTTGCTCTGTTGTTTCTGCTTGGTGAATATCCTAACAAAAGCCGCTGTTGGATATGCAAATACTTGACGGCGGATATGGATGTATGCAAATTTTGACAGTCATGGTTGCAAACCTTTTTTATGCGCCATTGCTAAGTACGAATTTTGTTCTCAATTGGATGAAATGATGAGTATGTATATGTTACTCGGTTGACTGGTGGGAAAAGGTACGGGTTACTCGTCAACCCGTTTTGGATGCTTTTCAAATCGTTTGAAAGCCTCGACAAGATTTAATCATTGCTATTCAATGATAACAATAGGGATCGAGCGCTGAGCCTTCCTTTTGAAGCATGAAATTTCGCTGGTAAATCCACTGTTGGTCACCCATCCAAATTTTGACTTCTCTCAACGTGGCTTAACTTTGTATACCGGACCGATGTATAGCCATTCACGATTTGAATTCGCCCAATTTGGGTCCATTTTGTAGATTGAGTACGATCTATACAAGTCAGAATCTATGTACTTTTTTGTCCGACTAATATTGAACGTCTGGTAACCCTAATGTACATGTTCCCGCGGGAATGTTTATACATCTAAGTTGCGCTACGTTGCACATCCCGTCTCAAAACATTTCCTTACCAAGATGAAATAGTTAAGTACAAAACGTTTAGACGCTCAACATACATATAACATGTGATGTTGAATGTGGTTATGCACGTTTGCTATGTTTGTAGAATGTTGGAATTGTTAAGCTTTGAAGCTGTTTACTATCGAAAATAATTCCAATGCGAAAATTAAATATAATCATTAAAAAAGCGAAGAATTTCTGTGTCTTCAATGTCCGTGACTTATCTTCATAAAGGTTTAATTGGCTAAGACGCCTGGCAAACGGAAAATTAAACACACAGTTTATATTGATATTTAAATTTGAAAATTTTCTTCTTCAAAGTAAACCTAAATAAAATTAAAGGAACATAAACTGTGGGAGGTACAGCTATAACAAGCACGGAATAAAACAAACTAGATCCGCATCTGACACACATATCCGCTTTTTATATTTAAACATTTTAAAAAGGAATCTTGGATGTTTATGAAAGATCCAAGTCACTACACCGCAGACGACATGTTATAAGCCGTTAAACATGTTTAATAAAACTGAAGGCGCATGAGCTTCAGTAGAGCTGCAGCCGGCGCATATTTATGAGCTAATCAGGTCCCGCAGCTGTTGCGATAGTACCGCTGCCGTGTCTATCACATATCACGACTTAGTTTCAGCCTTGCGTTATGCCGCAATTTTCAAGCCGCGAACTAAGCGAGCTCGTAATTATTTAGCTGGTCTATTTACCCACCGCTCATAACCGCTGCGTATTACCTGGGAGCTGAACGACGTGTAAGCACGCGGCTATCTCCGGAAGATATTTCTTACAATATTACAAGACTCATGTGTAAACTCGTTAAGTAACGCTGTAAGTACTTCCTGTGCAGTATGTCACGGAAGCTTACGGATACAAGCGTATATACAAGTATATTCAAAATATACCGTTTTATAATATGGGAATCCATAGATCGACCACAGATGACCGGTTACGTCTGAGAACTAAACTGGAATGCCTCGGATAAGTATGTTTCCCTTACTTGCACTGCTGTTATTAATTCGTGCAGCGGTGGTGCTACTGGAGTTGAACCGCAGAGGGTTCTACCATCTTAAATAACCCTAAACTAAATTGCTATATCTTGCATTAAATATGGCACACGGTAACAAGTTTTATTTAACGTGAGAATTTATTACAGAAAAACATAAATATTTCCGTTATCAACCAACATCACAAACTAGCTCGTGATTTTTAGTCTTATTTACCGCAGCTCATAACAACGTTAAGTATTATCTGCACGAGTTATGGCTGCATGGAAAATGTCATGCGCGCATGGCGGTTTTAACAAAAATATGTAGGAAAATAAAGTTTATTTACCCAACTCCGGAGCGTAATGTTTTTCGAGCATATGTATGTATGTCTCATATGTTGGCAAGCCCCTTGGATCAAACGGTTACACGTGTTTTTACATATAAGGGGTAACTGGTTTTGTCAAAATTATGGGAGTGACAAATATATTTAAGAAGTCGGGTTTTTTTATAATAATTTTTTATTTTTTTTGGAAAATGAATATTGTTTTATTTGCTATTTTTAAATATAACGTAGTCTGTAAACTAAAACAATAAATAAAAAATACTTGTTTTCTTTTTACAAAATATATACAGAATTCTGAATTTATCTCTTGAAAACGACCTAGTTGTGGATTAAAATGTAATAGATTACTAATTTATTTTATTTTGTAAAGACGACATATTCTTTTTCAATATCTATGTCGAAAATTTATCATTATCGAAATCGATGATCGGTTGGTCTGATACGTCATAGCTTATCACATAGGAATATGTAATAAAATTTGGCCACACCAAAATATTAACTTTAAAATCTGAAGGTAAGAAACCACGAAGAACTGGTTAAACACAAGAGGTTAAGTAAAACTAAAAGCAACTGAACTATTCCAGAGTTCGTACTTAAGTGTTTACGCTTGGGTGCATATTTATGAGTTAATAACCTGCAGCTGTTATCACGCGTTAAATTATAACTGGATGTTTATGAAAAGAGGTGAAACCATAGTGTTCCTCCTTTGTTTTGTTTTTTATAAAATAGGAGTAACAAACAAGTATGTATCCACCTGATATAAAGTACTGCCGCCCATGGACATCTGTAATCAACACAGGTAGGATTAGATATTCCTAACTGAGGTCAATCACAGATGCGCCACTACCCTTGAGGACTAAGCTGGACCGCCTCGTAAAAGTATGTCTCCCTTACCACACCCTTCAAATCAGAACACAGCAGCGCTTAACACTGATATTATGAGAGAGAAATAGGTGTGGCAATGGTGCCGTCGGAGTCGAACCACAAAGGGTTCTACCAAAGGGGTTTTTTAAGCTTTTATAATAATTCACTTGGTCTGTCAATATTCTACCCTAAAAATCCACATTTTCTGTGGTCTTCAATTAAAATAATGAATGTTTACATTAAAAGGTTTATGCCGCAATTTGCGCCTGCTAAATCCGTTACATTTTTGTTGTGTTTACCGGCCCATAATTGGTTCGTATAATCTCTGCAATTAACGTTTACTTTCGGGCATTATAACATTTTTATTGTGTTTACGTACAATTACGTACTTGACCGCGATTTCGTCTGTGAAAATGATATTGCGGCCAAAAACCAAGCACGCTTGCCAAACTAGAGTGCAGTAAAATTGTATGCGGTATTTAGTAAAACTCGAAAGCTCTAAATACCGCCTATTTTATGAGTCACGTAATAAAAAGTTTGGCTTACGAAGTGGGTTCATACATAATTATGTAAAAAAAGTAGTTGTAATTTTGTAATCGTAGGATTTTTAGTCCAGATTAGATAGAAAAATCTCCTATCGATTTCAAAACTTACATAAGTAAGTTAAGCATAGAAATCGCAAAGTTGTATTATATATAAATTCTGAAATATTTAATATTTTAGCTAAATGAATTTAAGTCTTATGTGTTTCATGTTCTGAAATATGCTTTTCTAGGCTCGTGTTTATTTAGTTGTTATTTACGGAGACTCATAACCACGATTATCTGCATGATTTATGGCCGCGAGCTGAATGACATGCGAGCATGCGGTAATCTTAACAACTCTGTTAGGTTTAGTAGTTATTACAGGTTTCGCAAAATTAGCAGCGTGGGTTGTAATATTTAATAAACCTGGTTTACTTACTTGGCAGCGTCTTTTATATTTTACGCCTAAATACGTGTCTTTCTATAGAACTTGAAATTCTTTCAGAAAATTTTACTATTCTCCTTGAATGCCGATTTTTGCAGGATGAATTATATCGTTTTTATGTTAATTATTAGAAAGCGCATTTTATTTGAAAAGGGGTTATAAAATATGAATTAACTACTTTTAATGAATATCAAAGCGAGAGAAATGAATTTTAAGAATTTAATTAATAGTACCATTAGGTATTCATCGTGTAACGCTTAGACGATGAAAATTACTTCCTGGTTCTTAGACTGTAACGATTACACACTCAAGCAGGCTTGTGTCTATTTTGCTGGTATTTACCGCTACTCATAACCGCGCTACGTATTATCTGCACGATTTATGGCCGCATGCTGAATGACATGCGAACATGCGGCTATCTCCACGCGAGATGTTCCGAGAATTTTTACCTAAAAAGTTGTATCAATACTTTAAATCCAAGATATTTTGAGGTATAAATTAAAAAAAGCTGCCGGTGTGCATGGTATGGCATGTTTACAGATCTATAATATGTAAACTAGCCTAGAAAGGGTTACAAGTTCATTCCTCGTTCAAGTAGTTTATGTGGGTCTCGGTGTTTATTCATTATACATTGCCCACAACATAATAATCTTATGCGGAAAGAAAATTATAATCATTATTAATTTTGTATGCACACCCGTTTTCATAAACACGGAACGTATTTTTGCTTTATATCATGCATAAAACGTGGCATTTGCATACGTTATGATAAATTCTGATGTTTATTAAACAGTAAACTAACAAATATGAATATTTCCTTATCTAGTATGCTTACCTCATCTCAGTTTATAAGGTACTTATCTTTATATCCGTTTCATTAAGGAGTTTATTAAGCGTCGCGCCTACAGCTTTGTGGTGCTGTGGAAACGATAAGCTGTTTATAAATTCATTTGGTTCTTCAATTTTATGAAGTGGAATGACATACTCATTTGTAATTAATTTGCAATCCATCGCTATCTGTTGATTAAGCCAAATAGGATGAGAGTCCTCCATGAAATTTATTACTAATACTTCTAGACTAATTAATTTGCTGGATGCATCAGGCACATCACGATTTTAACAAGGGTTCGTTTCTGTATTAGTGGACCTCCAAAGACTGACAGATGGATCGACTGAAAGCACACCTGCAGAGTAGCAAGGGCTATAATCTTACCGTGATCGTCAAATCAAAATATAGCAACGCTACCATAGTATTTATATAGAAGCAATTTTTATGTAAAGGATTAAACTATTTTTATCTCATAATCAATCCATTAACGTTCCACTGCTGGGTCTCCTCTCATAATGAGAAGGATTAGCCACGCTGGCCAAGTGCGTATTGGTAGACTTCGCATACCTTTGAGATATTTTTTTTTATAAATCTCTCAGGTATGCAGGTTTCCTCACGATGTTTTCCTTCACCGTTAAGCAAGTGATAATTAATTTCTAATACGCACATTAATTTGAAATATCAAAGGTGTCTGTGCCGTGTGCCTGGGATTTGAACCTCGGACCCTTCGATCGAGAGGACGAGTTTCTTAACCACTAGGATATCACTGCCTTGCCTAACTATGAGTCCCTAAAAATTACTGGTATCACCATTCTTGGCTATGGATATTGGAGGTTGTAATACTATTAGTCACATATGTAGCTGGTCTTCAGAATAAAATCCCTTAATCTTTCTTTTGAAAAATGTGAATATAAAAATTTGTAAAGATAATAAAATTAAAAATAGCAGCTTTTATTTAACGAGAATACAACACAGTAAAATGGCGTATGCATGAAAATTATTCACACATTGTAGGCTTTATACCAATGTTATATTGGAAGCTTATTGTTCAAACATATTACGGTTGAATTGTTACATATTTTTGCGTTTTATTTATTTAACGAATAATGTACTTTTGCAGTAACAATTTTAGCAATGGACTCTGATAGATATATTTACACGCTGTCTATATTTGAAGAACAATTTAGCATTTAACATAACATATCTTAATAGTCAGTTCATCAAATGCTCTTAGAACCTACATAATTTAAGTCAGGCGACAACAAGGCCACCTATTTGTTGGAGTTTGTATTTTTGGGATCTAAGGTAATAATATAATTTGTCCCTGTAGTTCCGGGACTAGAATAGGGCTACGGTATCCCCTGCCTGTCGTAAGAGGCGACTAAAAGGGGGCTTCCGGGGTTGCGGACGGCAAGAGTGGGAGCTCGCACCGTCCGGAGAGCAACCCCGGGAAGGACGGAGGCGTGTGTGGTCGCATGTCGTCGTAAACACCAGATGTGCGGGAGAAGCGTAAAGTGCTCCCGCCAGGGCAGAGCCCGACCGGGGCATCGCGCTTGGAGGACTCCGGTTGTGTTCCATAGGAGATCCCGGAGTTCTCCACCAAGCGCTGAGGACGGCCACCGGGGGGGTTTTAGTGCGGTAAAAATCCCACATAACCCGGCGTCGGTCCCCCGTCGTCGGGTACCTTTTGAAGGTTTCCCACTCGAAAAAAAAAGGTAATAATATTATTATTTCGGGTGTTTAGTTTGTCTATGAGCAGCTATTATTGCCTTTAACCGTCTAGAAGAGCAAGTTTGTTACATTTATATTTTTCTTAAATATCCTTGAATATTTTGTGTGAGTGTAAGTTAATGCTTTTGCACAACACTAGTTATATAGTACATGTTATATAGTACTCGTTGACATACAAAAAAGAAAATCTCGTACAAATATAACAATAAATCACATCATAACATTAACGATAACTCTAACAGAAAGACAAAGCAGGAATTATTCATACGATGATAAGTGAAGGATCTTCATATACATCAAGGATCCCTTCGATTGATTTATTGTCTCCGTAATAATAGAGATGGGCGGGTTTGTCACGAAAACCGCACGAAGATTTATTATAAGGACCCGGTTCGTCTGCAGATAAAATTTATTGAGGATCATAGATGTAGTGCCTTCAGATCGAACGAGTCATGCTTATCACACCTCTAAGTAGTGCATCATAAACGTTGCTGCTACATCTTTTGTTAGATAGATTTGATGAGTGTTTGACTGTAAGTAGTAGAACCTTTTTTAGTTACACTCCGGCGGCACCACCGCCACACCTATTTCTGCCTCATAACAGCAGTGTTAAGCGCTGCTGTGTTCGGGTTTGAAGGAAGACATACTTTTTTGAGGCGTTCCAGCTTAGTCCTCAGGCGTAGCGGCGCATCTGTGGCCGGTTGACTAGGTGTAATCCATGGGCGGTAGCAGCCACTTACCATTAGGTTGACGGCATGCTCGTCGGCTATTTCTTTACTATAAAATGTGTAGTGAAGGAGGATGTATAAACGTTTTTATATAATAAAATCCCACAGCGCAATGCGTAAATGTCCCACGTAATAAATTTATAACTTACGATCTTTTATTGCTGGAGATTTCCGGTGTTCACGGTCCGGTATTTATTCAATCGTAATATAATACACCACATTACACATATTCTCCTTTTCCGTACACGCGACGAATATAAACTGCTTTTGTGCGATATAGTGCAAAATGGTTGAACTTTCTGTAAAATTAATAATGCAGTTAGCCTTTCCACTTTGTTTACTTATAGCATATGCTGTACTGGGGTAAAAACTCAGATAGGATATTCTGATATTGGTTAATAGTACACATAATATATGTTTGCAAGTAGTAAACGTATTACCGCTTCGTGAGGAGACGCAAAAATGTGTTTAATAAATGCGTTAAAATGTTTTATACTAAAATAAAACTCAGACTTGGCGGGAGCACTACCGAGCTCCAAAATTAAAAATCAAATTTAGAATCAACGTTAATCTAGTTGTCGTTGGCGGTACTCAGAAACATTTATTCTAGAAGTTTTACTAGCATTCTTCTAAAAAAAGTCTACGCTTGCAAAGTTCAATTAGTTCACTTGTTACCTACACTCATTAAATGTTTTTATCTGCATAACTTAGTAGGTACTTCGTTATACAGACCACTAAAACAGACAAGACACAAACCAAAACTGAATAAAGTTACCGCCTTGATTCAGCTGCACAATGTTATTTATACGTAAGAAAGTTGGCCTCCATAAATTACGTGCCGACCGAGTAAGTTGGTGGTAATAAATCTATGCGCCGCCAACAGTCGCATCCGTGACAAATCCTGCCCACTCTTTAATAAACGGGCTATATTTTAAGGAAATTAAAGTAATTTCTTTAAAAATCATGCTAGGAGTAGTGTAATGCCAATAGTGAAGTCATGCCAATAGTTATGTCGTAACAACAGTCATTGTTATGTAAATAGTCGCATCCGTGAGAAGTCCTGTAGCACTACCATGAGTTGGCATAGAAACGCCACTATAGAAATTGTAAATAGAAAACTATTGTCATTTTGCTAGTGAATAACATAACTACTATCGTTACGGTATTTTTTCTTAACATCTGTCAAATTAATGACTCATGGGACCGAATTTGTATGGCAATAGATCATAATGACATTCGCTAGCGATTTGATTTCGATAGGTTTTTTACGTATCGAGTCACGCCACTACGGATTTTAGTTCTACGAGTAACCACCACAGGCGCTGTACAAATTTTCATACATTTATTTTACGCAGTCGCTAGCGAGTAATACTTTTGTAAACTCATGGTAGTGCTACTGTCCACTCTATAATGAAGGGGCTAGATTTAAAGAGAGTTGAAGTAACTTCTTTAAAAAGTAGGCTAGGAGTCGAGTCATGGCAAAAGTCATGTCATGTTAAAAATTATTGTCAATGGTTACTTCCGTGTAAATTCTGCCCACCCTTTTAATGAATTTTCCCACTCTTTTTAAGGATTGTCAGGCCAAGAGATGGATCATTCTGTGTCATACCATACCCTTCTGGCAATCATGCCATTTCATCAGTCATGTTATGTAAACAGTCGTAAGATATTCTGCTCTTTAATAAACGTCGATATGAAATCTTAGACAATCTGTGCGTTTATACCTTGCCATATTAAAACTCCACCGTCCTCTACAGCATTAAGTGTATACAATATAGAAAGTATTTCCACAGTACTACTTTTGCAACGATTTACCGAGCGGCAGTAGCGATCGCCGTTTCCGCTAATGGCTTCTAAACTTCACTCCGTGTCGGAGATTAACGAGGGCAAAAAGTTTATAAGAAGGTCCGATGTCAGCTCACAACTCCCACTCACTCCGACTTCCTTTCGATATAACATAACAATTTGTAATAACATTCGCTGAATATAACTTATAACGGTATAACTTTAAAATGTTATATCGGGTTGTCAACATATGATTTCCAAATTTAATTAATTATTTTATAATAATAGCTCATTTCGAAAAGTGACTAATTTGATTGACACAAAGTAACATTTGAATTAATATTGAGTCAAATGTAAAATATCTGGGAATCTGATGTGAACGCTGAATAAAGATGAATTGATGATGTCTTCCATTACATTAGCGCGTCGTAAGGTCATGAAATCTTCTTCATAATCTATCTTATTTCGCTTGCGATCTTTCATATCACGGGATGTGCTAGAAAAAGCAAATTCTGAACTTTCTGCTCGATCCACTTATGAACTATGAAGAAGTCATAGTGTCACTACTAACCCACTTTTATTTTATTATGTAAAGGTATAAGTCAGTATATACAAGTTTTAGACCTTCACACTTTATCTTTAAGAAACTTTTACAAATTTCCATACTTTTATACCACTGTATTAAAAATACAGAAAAAAGGATCCTCAAAGTTATCTAGGCTGCGCTAAAAGCAAAAGTTGAATGCTACATTTTTTATAACGTTCTGGTATAGAAAGTTTCGTTAATTCCGGACTATATTTGTTCCGGTTTAAGCTAGCTTATTTATTGTAGACCGGAAAATTCAAACTGTGTTCAAGCTGTAACAACTAAGGAAATAGATGAACAAAAGGTGATTTTGAAGGTGGTAGAACTATTTGTAGCTAGACCCAGAGGCACTACCACACTTGTATGCAATCAAACATACGGTTAACAGTGTTAAGCGCTGCTGTGTTCTAGTTTGAAGGATTTCTTTTAGGAGGGTTTACTAAGTTCTCATGACTAGCATATGTGGCCGAGTGTCAGTAGGACTCCGATCTCATCTGGCGTTGATAACAGATGTCCAAAGGCCTTGGTCTAATATATATAAGTAGTGTACAACATAAAATGTACATATACATTATTGTGTAAAAACAATATATTGTTTCGCAAAATATGAAAAATTGTCGGAAAACATTTTAATAAACACCTTTGCTTAATTTGGGTGTAGTTTCCACAAAAATATACAGTTTCATTTGCACTAACTTTTAGTTTTTTGTATCGAAATTGGCTGACGCTATCAGAAATAAATATAGCAATTAAACTGGTATACGGTATTAACTAATCAGTAATCAGTCACGTTTATCGTTTTTCCGTGTAAATAATTGTAAAAAGCATAAAATAGCTAAAAGTTTAACAAGGAAACTTACTCAGTGAGTGTATCAAAGTTTGCTTCAAATCGTGTGCAAGTGTTTGCGCAAATTCAATCAGTGAAACTATTAATTAAACGAAGAAATGTGTGTTAAATCTTATTAACATTTTACTATGAGGGTAGTGACTAGTGCTGTTAAATATTAATAAACAAAAACAATACGTCAACATAATGAGTATACATTTTTTACTGAATATACTCTAAGTAAGATTCGCCATTTTGCGTATTAGACTTCTGGTGTAGCGGCTTGTAACAACGCGTTCAGTCGACGGACCGAAGATCGATCCTGGACTTCCGAAAAAAAATTTTTTTTTTTTGTTTATTTTTAACAAGGATTTTAAATATACAAAAATGAGTACATGTCACGGTTGCAAGAAGATTTTAAAATCAACTGAAAAAATTTCATGTACTCAACAAAGTTGTGGAAATAATTACCATCCATTTTGCGTTAACGTAAGAACAGAGAACGTTAAAAAACTGAAAACATGGAACTGTCCGGATTGTACGGTGCGACTGCGCTCGGCCCAGCGTAAGGAGGGAAATCTCGATTCAACGCCGGTTAAAACAGCTCCCAGCACACATGATTGTTACCAGAACAATCCTCAAAACATAACAACTGTGCGTGCAAATCCACTAGCCTCCTTCGGTAACACACCTGGGACAAATCAAGATTTTGTGTTACGCTCCGAGATAAGCTCCATTATGCGAAACGAGATCCGAGCTGCGATTCGGGACATTTTTGATGAAGAATTTACAAAAATTAGAAAGAAAATACAAGAATTCCAAGAATCAATCGCGCACATGAACACCCAATTTGATAGTGCTTTCTCAGATATCAGGCTCTGCATTGAAAATACGAAACAGGTACAAACTGAAAATGTTATATTAAAAAACAAAATTAGCGATCTTGAACTACGACTGGCACAAGTTGAACAAGATGCTCGTCAGAACAATCTCGAAATCCACTGCTAGCCGGAGCACAAACAAGAAAATCTGATTAATACTATAAATCAGCTTTGCAAGGTTGTGTCCTTTCCTGTAACCGAAAATGATATACTTTCCTGCAACAGGGTACAAAAGTTCAACTCTACATCAAAAATGCCACGGACAGTCATATGTAAGCTTTCAAGTAAACTTAAAAGGGATAACCTCTTAGCGGCAGTCTTGACGTACAACAAAGCTAACCCCAAACAAAAACTTAGTACTAAACTTTTGGGTTACGGAGACACAGAGTCGCCAGTATATGTAAGTGAACATCTTACACCATCAAACAAAAGCCTTCACGCAGCTACGAGAATGAGAGCAAAGGAGAAACAATATAAATTCGTCTGGATACGCAACGGAAGAATTTTTGTTCGTAAAGATGAATCATCCCCAGCACTGATCATTACCCACAAAGAAGCCCTTCAAACTTTATTGAATTAGTCTTGTAAATTCACTTTCGCGTACTTATTTAATGTATCTAGTATTTAATAGTTTAGTTATAGTTTAATTTATGTTTGATCAACTTAGTATTTACTATCAAAATGTAAGAGGACTTCGAACCAAATTGCATGATGTCTACAAAAACGCTCTGTCTTGTAATTATCAAGTTATTATCTTTACTGAAACGTGGCTTAATGATAGTATATTTACAGCTGAAATTCTGGATGATAGATATCAAATCTTTAGGAGGGACAGACAGTCAAATACGTTTAATAAAGATAAGGATGGAGGTGGCGTTCTTATAGCTGTTTCAAAGGCCTTAAATGCATTTCGGAATACAAACTTGGAAAGTTTTTGTGAAGACCTATGGATCACTATTGAACTTCAAAACCAATATACTTATAATAAAATACATGTATGTGCCATATACTTACCACCACCTGTAAATATAAATTCTAAGTCACATTTCACGACTAAGCTGGAAAACATGATTGACAAGATGGATAATGTTCTGCTTATTGGTGATTTTAATCAGAGTCAAATTGAATGGATTCACTCACCGTCCGCTTCTCACGTGGAACCAAAAGTTACTGGTGCTGTCACATGCACAACTCTAGTAGACTTTGCTGTTGGAGCTTGCCTTAAGCAATACAACAACATTAAAAACAAACAACATAAAATATTAGATCTTGTCTTCTCAAATACCGCCTATCCCATAACTGTAACTAATGCAACAGATGTCATAAGTAAAATTGACGAATATCATCCTCCAATTCAAATCGACCTCACATTAGGTAAACAAAAAACACTTCAACCTAAAAAACAAACCACGCTGCAATATTACAAAGCTGACTACAACAAGATACGTGAAAAATTATCTAATGTTAACTGGGACTTAGTTTTAGATCCGTTGCATACGGTAGACGAAAATACAGAATCTTTTTATAATATTATTAATAAAATAATTCAAGAGGTAATATCCAAAAAAAGATCTACTACTAATAAATATCCTCCATGGTACAATAGCAACACTATAAAAATATTAAAAGAAAAAGAAAAACATAGAATAAGAATGAAAAAATTTAACAATAACTTAGATAAATATGAATATAATTTATTAAAAAAGAGATGCAACACGCTAATAAATAAATCTTATTCTGCATATATCAAACAAATTCAAAATAATGTCATTAAAAATCCAAAGTATTTCTGGTCATACATTAAAAGTAAACGCAAGAACAAAAGTAACATTCCTCATAGTATGAAATTCCAAAACGAAATGGCCTCTGATGGTGTAGGTATAGCTAATCTCTTTTGTAGCCATTTTTCGTCTGTGTATAATACGCCTACCCCAAGCGGCACCTATCCCAACACCCATGCCACAGAGTTTGACTCTAGATGTTTAAATAATATATATGTTACAAGCAATGAAATTGAGAGACGTCTAAAAAAGCTGAACATATCAAAAGGTTGCGGTCACGATACCATCCCACCAATTTTCTTTTTGGAGTGCGCTAGACAGTTATCCATACCTCTTGAAAAAATTTTCAACAAGTCCTTAAAGGATGGAGTGTTTCCAAAGATTTGGAAAGAGGCCATCGTAGTTCCCATACGAAAATCTGGTGACAAGCATTTGGTTGAAAACTACAGACCCATTAGCATACTACCCGTGCTAGCAAAAGTGTTCGAGCAAGTAATTGCTCCCCAAATTTCTTACCATGCCAAACATATATTGTGTGAGCAACAACACGGCTTTGTAGCCAAGCGATCAACAACTACTAACTTATTATCTTTTGTGGAAAAACTACTGTTACACATGAGCTCCAACAAGGAAATAGACGTTATATATAATGATTTGAGTAAAGCGTTCGATAAAGTTGATCATAATATACTTATCTATAAATTAAAACACCAATTTCATATCAACGGGTCACTTTTGCTCTGGATCACCTCTTACTTAAAAAATCGTAAAATGAGAGTGGTTGTAAATGGGTTTAACTCTAATTACTTCTTTCCAGTTTCAGGTGTACCGCAGGGATCAATTTTAGGCCCTATCTTGTTTAGCATGTTTATCAATGACATTAAACACTGCATTAAATACTCAGAATTCCAGCTTTACGCTGATGATTTAAAAATATTTAGAGTAGTACAAAATGTAACAGACGAGGAATTGTTACAAAGGGATGTTAACAATGTCGTCAACTGGTGTGCAAGTAACTCAATGACTATGAATATTGACAAATGTATACACATTAAGTTTAGTAGGAAACACCTTAAATATAATTCTCAGTATAAAATATTTAATAAAAATATAAAAAGAGCGGATGAAGTGAGAGACCTCGGCGTATTAATTGACTCAGAATTACGTTTTATCGGCCATATAAATTATGTAATTAAGAAAAGTTTCAAAATGCTAGGTTTCATTAGGCGGAACACCAAAGAATTTAAATCTATTCTTGCCCTTAAGACGCTATATAACGCTTTGGTACGGAGCCACGTAGAGTATGGTGCTCTGGTATGGTACCCAGTTTATCAGAACAACCTCCAACGCATTGAAAAGGTTCAAAAAAAGTTTATAAATAGACTTTCATTCATAGATGGAACACATCGAACTCATAACAGCTATCACAACAGGTTGCGTCATTTCAACTACCTTCCATTATGGAAACGAAAACATGCTCTTGGTAGTATTTTCTTGTATAAGCTGCTAAATCAAATGATTGACTGTCCTTTCCTCCTGAAGCGTCTAAACATTAGTGTACCCAAAGTATCAGCAAGGCAAGCAAGACTTACCTACTATAGGCTTTATAGACCATTTTACATATATCCCAACAAAAATAAATATGCAACAAACTCACCAATGAATCTTATGCAAAGAAATTTTAACTTAATATTTAATAACATTGATATCGATATCTTTGCAGATTCATTAGGTCAATTTAAGAAAAAGATTAACACAGCGTTATTGGACATTTAAACTCTTATACATTACTTTACCTCTTACTTTTAGTTTTTTTTTTTATCACTTCTTAAATAGTTGTTTACTGATTACTTCTCTTTTCTTTGTAAGAATGTTGTGCAAACCTTTAATTTAAGTGCATATAACTGTAATATTGTGAGTTTTTATTTTTATTTTGTATATTTTTGCTTAATATGTACTTAGTTGGTATGCCTGTAATAAATAAATATATAAATAACTATTCCGGTCATTTTCGTAGACAAATATTATGTTTTACAAAATAAATACATGGATTTTGCTTGTTTTGCTAACAGCTCAAATACATATTTTTGAAGGTGTATAAAAATTCAAGCATAAAATATTAAAGGACGGTTTACCATAGTACGTTATTACGTACATGCAAATATTTTGCAACAGCAGATTACAGTTATGCAATCCATTCAGAAATTTGATTCGATAAAACTGTCCGTTTTATGTAATATTATGGAATGGTGGTTATTGTTCAGCTTTGCCTTTGTAATAAATTTTCGGGTTTATTAGATTTCGGAATTTGTTTATTTCCCTTACCTTCGACTTCTCAATCAAAGTCAAATTATGAGATGTATTTATTACTACGTTGACTAAAAAAAAAAAAAAATAAATGACACCTTAAGCAATATACCTGCGAGAAACGTGGTAAAAGTCCTTGTCGTTCACCAGTACGCTTATTAAAGTGTAAAGACAACAGACAATGTTAATGACAACAGTGTTAAGCACTGCTGTGTTCTAGAGATACTTATCCAAAGCATTTTTACTTTGTTTCTAGGTAACAATATTGGCATTTGTCAGCCTTAAAATAGATAAAATGTAACATTTAACTTTTGCTTTTAACGCAGCCTAGTTAACTTTGAGGTACCCTTTTTCTGTATTCTTAGTTAGGTCAGCCTCGCATTATAATTAACTCTAATATGGCGTTAATTACGGATGCCCATGGGTGGCAATATCCATTTATTTTAAAAAGGACTTTATGTTGAAAAGCATCGTGTAGAATAAAATATACTCAAGAGATAACCGCGTGCTTACACGTCGTTCAACACGCGGTTATGACTCGCCAGGTAATACGCGGTGGTTATGAGCGGTGGGTAAATAGACCAACGAAATAATTACGAGCTCTGTTCGCGGCTTAAATATAGAAAACTCGTATTTCCCGCGGCTTCGCCCACGTTTAAAAGAAAATAATATAACATACTAACATACATAAAACTGAAAATTCGTATCTTCAACTTTGCTAAAGATCATCACTTGATCAAATGCATAGTTTACGATTCAATCCTTACTAATATCGATTAAAATAATAGATTTTTTGGGTCCAAAAGGTAGATTAGTTCCCGTGGGATTTCCGGGATAAAAACTATCCTATGTCCTTTCTCGGGTCTCAGGCTATCTTTGTACAAAATTTCATTAAAATCGGTTCAGTGGTTTAGGCGTGAAGAAAAGACAACCAGACAGACAGACAGACAGAGTTACTTTCGGATTTATAATATTAAGTAAGTTAGTAAGGATAAGGATTGCGGCATAACTCGTTGTCGTTGGCAACCCGTTATTGTTCCACTGCTGAGCCTGTTCCTGTGCCTGTGTCTATCAGATCTGTGATCTGATCTCAAAGTGAGACGCCATACTCCACTCCGTTGACTCAGTGTATTGATAGATTTCACACACCTTCGAGAACTTTTTTCTGAAGAAATCTAAGGCGTATAGGTTTCCTCCCGCTGTTTTCTTTTATTAGTATAGAAAGTGACAATTATTTTCACATGCACATAAAAACTTTGAATGCCCTGACTAAGAGGATGAGATTAACCTTCTAGGCATTTTTTTCTGCGGCATAACACGATGATGAAACTATGTCGTGATTTGTGATAGACACCGCAGCGGTACTGCGTCGCAACAGCTGCAGGACCTGATTAGCTCATAAATATGCGGCGGCTGCAGCTCCGCTGAAGCAGTTCATGCGCCTTAAGTTTTATTAAACATGTTTAACGGCTTAGAAAATGTCTTCTACGTTGTAGTGAGGTCAATAACTTCTATATAGATGAATTTGAAAAAATTATAACCACACAAATGTTTTTTGGTGATATCAAATTTGATTCTTTTTTGTTTTCGTCTAATTGTCTACACAAGTTAATTACGGAAATGGTCTTATTAACTTTGATGAAATTTTCAAAGCAAAAGTTTACGGAGCATATTTACGGGAATAAACATTAAAACTGGGTATGGGGGTGCGTATGGCAAGGGGTAAAGCTGATTGCTTTGTAAAGTATCCTATAAAGCGTCAGTGGTATGAATTCCGGTCTATCGTATTCAGGGTTCAAAACCCTGGACTAGTACGATATTGGGAACATGTTGGGAACTGTAGCCTAAATGCTACTCATTATAAGAAATCCATGACCAGAACTAGGATAATAATGGATAGTTGATGAGATAGAACTATTGGTATTAGTCCCTCATTTTACAAGGTGCAGTTTTAATCGAAAGATACAAAAATGTTAATTAAGTGTTATAAATATCACAATAGAAATCTAAATTCATCATTCGTATTTGATATCTGCCTCACCGAGGATCGAACCCAGAACCCACTGCGCGTCTACCGTTATGACACTTCACATCAGACTAACATTTCACTACAATTTGAGAATGCACGATTCGACGAGGCCGGTATTAAACCTGTACGTTTACTGAGCTCAATATTGGTGGACTACTTGAAAATACATTATTCATGATCCAATATCAATAGATTAAAATCCCAATCGAATAGATCAAAGTCGATTAAAATCGAAAAGAGACAAAATTCGATCGCGGCGCAATTTGCGTGCGTCGAATTTAATAAAGAATGTCGTTTCAATCAAACACTCGCTCGTCCACTGTTTTGTTTGATTGGTTTTTGGATAACTTCATAGAGGCTATTGTTTATTTTTTATTTTTATTCGTGCGTTAGCGGATATGGGGAGAGAGGATATTTACGAACTTTACGCGCAATCTCATATGTTCTTTTAAGTGAATGCGACGTAATTTGCGTGCGTCGAATTTAATAGTCCAGGAGGAATTGGCGCATGAGTACCGAAAACTATTCCACCTCAATTTTTTTATGCGATCCTCTTTAAATTGTCCTACTGGTGATATAAATGCATGTTGCCATGGGGCAACCCCGTGCCATATTGTTTAAACTGAAATTGTTTAAACAATTGCAAGGAATTGTTATTTTTCAACCGGACAAATTTTTTTTATATTCTTTATTGAAATACGAATAAAAAAAGTCCTATGACTTTTCACGATAAAGTTAATATTTTTAGAGATATGAATTTTTAAAGGTTCGAAAAATCTCAAATTTGGGTACTTTTGACCCATGAAAAATATATTAAAAAAAAAATATATATAAATAATATTTTTTTTTTAATTCTTTATACAATAGTTAATAATATTCTTAATAGAGACTTTTAAAAAAAATATTGTTTATACCTGTTTTATAATTGTTAATTTCACGCGCTCACAAGTATGCGCCGCTTACCTTTAAGTATCGCCGTCTCTCTCTGACTCATGCGCTGCATCGGCCTCTCTATGTCCTGAATCATTATTTATCATTTATCTTAAAAACTATTAACTTTATCAAGATTGTTAAAGAGAGCAATGTTATTAATAATTAAATTGTCTACAATTTGTTTCTCATAATTTTTTTTCTGAAATCAATTTTACGAAAGTTATTTAAGCATGAATCGGAACATGTAAATAAAATTACTTTTTTATCAGTTTATATTATTTTTTTTGTTATTATCATAGTTATTATCATAGAGAGAGACGGCGATACTTAAAGGTAAGCGGCGCATACTTGTGAGCGCGTGAAATTAACAATTATAAAACAGGTATAAACAATAAAATTTTTAAAAGTCTCTATTAAGAATATTATTAACTATTGTATAAAGAATTAAAAAAAAAAATATTTATATATATTTTTTTTTAATATATTTTTCATGGGTCAAAAGTACCCAAATTTGAGATTTTTCGAACCTTTAAAAATTCATATCTCTAAAAATATTAACTTTATCGTGAAAAGTCATAGGACTTTTTTTATTCGTATTTCAATAAAGAATATAAAAAAAATTTGTCCGGTTGAAAAATAACAATTCCTTGCAATTGTTTAAACAATTTCAGTTTAAACAATATGGCACGGGGTTGCCCCATGGCAACATGCATTTATTTCACCAGTAGGACAATTTAAAGAGGATCGCATAAAAAAATTGAGGTGGAATAGTTTTCGGTACTCATGCGCCAATTCCTCCTGGACTATAATAAAGAATGTCGTTTCATTCAAACACTAGCTCGTCCACTGTTTTATTTTTGGATAACTTCATAGATGGGCTATTGTTTATATTTTTATGTATATTCCTGCCTCAGCCGATATGGGGAGGGGTTTTAAGGAGCATAAGCGCCGCCTAAAGTGCTCTTTTAGGGAAAAGCAAATTATTAAAAATAGGAGGACCACTTTGACACGGATTTACAACTCATCTTGGTAAATGCATACCAAAATAAATCGAAAATCAGTAATGCATCTCTTCTTAAGCCTTAAATACATCGCTACTTTTCCACACTGAAATATTTTGGGAATCCGTGGTAGTGTCAACTACTCAGATTTTATAGGAATCTTTTTTTTACTTTCTCTGGGTATCAATTGGTCTTGAACTTAATTAAATTTAATAATATAATATTGTATATAAGTTATAACCTATAGGTATAAATTTTGGCCTCCCATGCTGGGGTCCGCAGTTACTATGAACGCACCTCCCATTTTTCAAAGTTATGTGCGTATTAGAAGTGAATTATAACTCGATGAAGAAACTATCTCGAGGAAAATACATTTCCAACAACCGTTTTTAATATCCAATCTATCCATTTTATGCTTAGCAAGAAACGATAAATGACAGTTTCTCAGATGATTCATTAGGCAGATATTTTTTTTTTATTAATGTTAGGAAAAGCAGTCGGTAGACTGATTATTAGCTGGCATTAGAGTTCTTAACATTTTCAAAAGCATACTTTTTTTTTTATAATATAGGAGTAGCAGACGAGCATGCAGTCCACCTAATGGTAAGTGGCTACTGCCGCCCATGGACATCTGTTATCAACCCCAGATAGGACCAGAAATTCCTACCTGAGGTCGGCAACAGATGCGCTACCTGAGGACTAAGCTGGAACGCCTCGGAGAAGTATGTCTCCCTTACCACACCCTTCAAAACGGAACACAGCAGCGCTTAACACTGCTGTTATTAGGCAGAAATAGGTGTGGCGGTGGTGCCGCCGGAGCCGAACCTCAAATGTTCTACCACCTTTGTATAGCACTTGCCTAGTGGACAATCCTCATTAATGATACAACCGAGTCCAGCCGTGGGATAATAAAGCTTAATACTAGTAGTGAACGAGCATAAAAAACTACCTAATGTTTAATAAGTCACGCCTAGAAAAATCATTGATCAACTCCTGAATCTGAATTTGGTCGTCTGAAACGGACACCGGAACAACTTTACGAAAACGTAAAATATTTTCCATATAACGGGGATCACGAAAGGAATACTTACGCTTAAGTTTATCTTGAAGCTCGGAGAACGGTGAAAATATCTTTTAGTGGAATTTTATTCCAGCGTGTATGTAAAGGCTGCAACATATTTTCAGTAGACTTTTCACTCACGAATATTCCGCTTCACTTCGAAAATTGGTACGTAAATTGACGAAAATAAATTTAATACAGGACGCGAGCTTGACCGTGCTGTTACAAAAATAATTTTTAAGCGCTTTGTTCATATTTTTTGTCTATATTTTTCGTTTTATACGCGTAGTTTTGCCTATACGCGTATGTTAAAGCCTTTTGTTATTTTACGCGATACATGTCATTTTTATTTTGTTTTTCTTCCTTTATAGGCCTTATGGGAAGACATTCCTATACCATGTAATAACGGCGTCCTTTTAGGGAAATTATTTTTTACTATAATATGAAATTCGTTGATATATATTTTGGTATAAAGGTAAGAATAAATTGGTCAGTTTCAAGTTGTAAAAAAACTAATATTATTTTTCAATTTCCATACTGGATTGTTACTTCCTTTAAATGAGCATCTTAAGTCGTCACCGATTTCACCAATTTGAACGGATTAGTCCTGGTCCTTACACTGCAATGATCACTTTCACATGAAAAAAATGCAAATAAATGAGTTTCACGATATGTACTACAATTTAAGAGAAATGAAAAGAAGAATAAGATAGAGAGAATAAATGGAGAGGATAGACAAAGATAAAGAAGGAAAGAGTGAGAGTCAACCAAGAGGGCCAAAGGTAAAAAACAAAAGAAAATAGGAAAGAATTTTAAGAGAAATTAGATTAATAAAATCACAATTAGTTAATAACCCACAAAGTTCTCAAGCCCATTACGGAGAGTACATGGAATCCTCACAAAACGAGTATGTGTATTAACGTTAAGATGTCTAAGCCTTTTGTGTTTAATAATTTCATGTTGCGCGAAATGTGTTTTCGGATAGGATTTGCAAGCGCTAGTAACACGTTAACTTATTCCTCGTTAACGGCTAACCGATAAGCGATAAACGATCTTCGTGCTGATAAAATGAATTATAATTTGCTGGGTTTTGTCAAGGAAAATGTGTAAAAGGTGGTAGAAAGTGGATAGTTCGACCGGGGAGGTATCATAATTACCTACGCCTATTTTTATCGTAAAATGGTTTTGCGTTTTTGTGGAGGGGAGGTCGGTCTCTGGATTGGTAACTAATGCTCAAGTCTGTCATTGCTCACTATGTCATCTGAAGATAGAAAGTTTCTTCTATATGGAGTCACTTAGAGATGTCTATCCTACCTGGGGTTGATGTTCATGGGCGGTAAGCCATCAGGTGTACTGCAGGCTCGTCTGGTACTCCTATATAAAAAAAATCTTAGCTATTTTTCTAAAAAATATAATTCAGCAAACGTGAGTGTGTTTTCGGGGAGTTGTTTGTTTTGCAAGCCATTTTACTTAACCTAACCTTATTAGTTAACTCAAAACCCAGCTTTTAAAGTAATATGTGTAACGTTAGATGGGTTCTGGTCAAACTTATAACGGTAACTACCCCAGTTAAGAATTCCCCAAAGTGCACTGAGTGGGAAGTAACGTCGGCCGCAAGCTGACGACATACGCTAGAGAACGAGACTGGAATACGATGGGTGAATTTTTGGAAAATGCACTTTGTTTGTGTGTAGCGAAATAGTGAATTCTTTTTAGGCAAGCATACCCTTTATTAGACTGTTCATTTGGATCAGGTGTGATTGCAGTGAAAGAGTGGCTTAGTACAAAAAAAAAAACTTATAACCTAGAGGTTAGAAGGTTATGTATATGGTAACTTATTTATGAAGTAATGAGGTTAGTTGATAAATATATGCGTGCTTTCATTCTTTGGAGAGCACTTAAATTCGTCTGTTAGTTTTAATGGATAGTCGTAATTAGAGCTTTTTAGAGGCTTTATGCTTTTAAGAACGGACACTCGTTGGCTAATTAACTTATTTTTCTCTACTAATCATTGAGGCGACATGATCAATAACGCTCAGATTATAGCTCAAAATTTTAAAGAATCCAACTACCTTATTAGTTAAAATCCATCAAGTGTTTAGGCTGCAGGGCTTGGGTTTCAGACATATGTATACTACACATGGGCAGTGATAGCCTAGTGGTTAAGAAACTCGGCCTCTCGATAGAGGGGTCCGAGGTTCAAATCCCAGGCACGCACCTCTGATTTTTTAATGTTATGTGCGTATTAGAAATTTATTATCACTTGCTAAACGGTGAAGGAAAACATCGTGAGGAAACCTGCATACCTGACATATTTATAAAAAAAAATCTCAAAGGTATGTGAAGTCTACCAACACGCACTTGGCCAGCGCGGTAGACTATGGCCTAATCCTTTTCATTATGAGAGGAGACCCGTGCCCAGCAGCGGGACAGTAATGGCTTGCTTGCTATACATACACACATACTCTCTAAAACATAACTCGCAGTCGAGTAAAACATACTCGCCGAGCTAAAACATTTAAATACCTTGATCATAATAACTCCTAGCTATTAATAACATAAGTTTGATAGTAAACCTAAACTTTACACGACGACGTGACGTCAACCAACACAACTCAAAATATAACAAGTTTAGACGTGAGGGGTAATTTTAGAAGCATCTAGAGAATCGGGTGCACGCCATGCATAGGGTGCGGCAACCATTAGTCATCCTTAAGTACTCTGTGGGGATTTCTCAGTGGTTGCAATTTCCCGTAAGTTGCTCCGTTCACGGTTATTTCTTTTTCATAGTAAATTATGCTGGTTTAATTTTGTAGGGTTACTCTTATCGTAGTGATGGAATTAAAAGGTTTGAAAAACCCTTTGTGGTTGGACTCCGGAGGCCCCACCGCCACAACTATTTTGTCTAATAGCAACAATGTTAAGCGCTCCTGTGATTTACTTTCAAAGTTGTGATAAGGGATACATACTTATCTAAGGCGTACCAACTTAGCCTCAGGGATAGCAATGCTTCTGTGGTTAACCAGAAGTGAAAATCTAATCTAATCTGGGATTAATTACACATGCCCATGGGCGGCAATAGCCACTTGCCAATAAGTGGATTTAAAAAAAAGGCGTTGTTATGTTGACACCGAACACATAATGGTTCATCCTTTAACAAAAGATGGAAATATATCACTGAGAAAACTCACAACGTTACCCAATTTGCTAATGGGAGGCTTTCAAATTACCTCAGGAATAGTTTTGTTCCTGTGATCGGTCTCATTTATAAAGCAGCGTTCGGCAAGTTTTCTAGTTCAACTTTAAAAACAAAATTGTATTACTCTGTACTTAGGAACTTGGTCGTGGCTGGAAATAAGGTAGCTAAAGGACTACGTACTACGTACCTTGACGAAACACTCCCACGTAGACCACGTGGGAGTGTTTCGTCTGGAATGTCACATACAAAACCCTTCAAATCGGAATGCAGCAGCGCTTGATACTGCTGTTAAAGGACAAAAATAGATGTTACAATAATGACTCTGAAATCAATCCACAAGAGGTCAACTCAAGCCCCTTAAATATTGTTATAGCTGACCTGAAACCGTAACGGTACGTTATAGGCTAAGACGCCCTGAGGAGTGCTCTTGCTAAGATCTAATGGAAGCCACTGGTCGAAGTTCCTCATAAAATATATAACAGCCAACAACTATCCTTTCTGTTGTACCATAAACCCCTCATATACTTTATGGATGGATATGGAGACAATTCCTCTTTAGTGACAGCTAGTTTTATGTTCGACTGCTGGGCATAGATCGTTTCTTGGGATATGGAACCTGAAGAACTCATATTTTAGTTTTTTGTTCTAATGCAGATTTTTTTAAGATTGAAGTAGCATATAAGCATATACTTCACTTGATGGTAGATGGTCACTGTCTCCGGTGAAAATAATTATGTAATCAATTCCATATTCACCAGGGCTTCTACGCAAAGCCGATCATCTGCATCAGGGTTGTTGCTGATGCAGGTTTTTACTAGATCAGCGGATGCTGATGCTGATGCTGATTTTTTCAGATTAATATCAGCAGATGCTGATGCTGATGCTGATATTTAAAAATACTAAATATATTTTATACTGAGGTATTTGTATGTCCCTTACGAGAATAGTCTTTTTTAACCAACTTCACAAAATGAGGCGGTTTCTCAATTCTACCGTATATATGTCTTTTTTATGTTTGTTCGCGGATAACTTCGTCGTTTATGAACCGAACTGGATGATTTTTATTTTGTTGGAAAAAAAGATATTTCCAAAGTAGTTCCATTATAAGAAAATAAGGGTCTGATGATGGCAGACCAGAGAAATCGAGGGGAACTTTCAAAAATCGTTAGGGCGACTAGTGCATTTAAGATCGGTCCCGCCTTCAACGAACACGTTACAATTTCAATATCAGCATTAAATATCAGCATCTTTTGTTGCGGATGCTGATGCTGATATTTAAAAGAAAGCTGATAATCAGCGGATGCTGATGCTGATGCTGATATTCGCAACAACCCTAATCTGCATTGCCATTCCTGATGACATATATAAGTCGCCTTAAATGAAAGTCAGCCAGTGCCCGATTAAGTTACACAAGATTTCTTATAAAATAAAATTTACTTGATCCTAATTCTTCGGACTTAAATGACTTCATTCTTAATCTAATATGGTGTTCTATAGTCAATAAAACCTATGACAGCGAAATTATTTTTATGTATTATATGCATTTCTAATGAAATAGTTTCCTGAGAAGTAATTTATTTTCGTTGAATAAGTTTTGTCTCCTTTTTTCATGAAACAATTTATTTTGTTGAAAAATTAAATGTCGTAAGTTTAAATGGTTGCAAATGTTTATGAATACTCATATGATAATATTAATTTCTTGGTCTCCGTAAAAGCATGTGTTGCGGCAACTATTAATTCTTAGCAAGCGCTCCCCGAGGAATCCTGAGCGGGAACAATTTACAGAGATAATAACCTCGGTGGTTAGAAGAATCCTGCATTTAATTAAACGACTTCACAGTGTTACTGTGATAAAGAGATTTGTTGACTTTTCTTTTACTATTATTGCTTTTTAGTTCTATTTCTATATCTTTTTTATTATTATTATGCACTGCTTGTTGTGTTCTCATTATTTTAAATTTTAAATATAAAATATAAACTTTGCAAGTCGTTTGCTTTGGAACAGGTCATTAAATTAAATTGTGTTCATGTTTGTATAACATTTTTTTATATAAGTACTTACAAAACAAAGTTTTTGAAACAAGGCAACAGGAATGACTTAAGACGTTTTAAGTTACTTTCGCAAATTCTGTTGAAGAATACTGAAACAATTCGCGGAATTGGATTGGATATCGAGAAAATTTTGTGTGCTTTAATATTTTGTCCATGAGAGTAATTTTATCCTTTAGTCTTAAACTTGTATTTTTTGTTACTCCTTAAGCAATCTTGTTTGCTCCATAAATTTCATTTGAAATAACTTTTCAACAAGTTCAAAACATAAAGTTTGGACTAGATGCATATGTTTTAAACTACAATTATGAACATCCCGTCGTAAGCATATGTTGTGGTATCCATTAGTTCTCAGTAAGCACTCCAGGGAATTCTGAGTGGGTGCAATTTACTGTGATAATTTCGTCGGCGGTTAGAAGGAACCACTTTAATTAAACGACTGTAAGCGTGGTGACAGGCGGATTTGTTTTTCTCTCCGCTCCTTTCTTGTGTTATTTTATTCTATATTCATCACCATTAACCCATTTCTGCCCCCTGTTGAGACATCTCTTCTCAGAGTACTGGTTTAGGCTGCCAAGTTAACTGAGGATTGATCGATTTCACATAATTTTCTTTGTCTCAAAACATTGCTTAGTCATGTTCCTTAATCGTTGAAGATCTTAGATAGATCTGTAACTAGTTGGAAATACAAACGAATGGAACTGCTTAACCGTGACTCGCAAAAGGTTATGCTGGCATCTTCATATCTGTTCAATAGTCCTTGATATTTGAAGTTTTGCAGCGCGAATGTTACCAAGCTAGCTTTTCCTTCACTACTGCCCTAATTAGCTTTCAGTATGTTTAAATCGTCTGTCTATCTTCCAATATTCACTAAATAATCTGTAGCATCTATTACAACATTCGTTTCCATATTTTGTTAAATTTTTTAATATTTTCTGGACAAGACTGTCATTAGAGAAGAATTATCGTAGATTGCCTGCGTTCTATAGAATCACTTGACCATTCAGTTAAACAATGAGATGAAAATATTGGATGCACTATGTTGCGGCAGTCATAAGTTCTCAGGAAGCACTCCCCGGAGAATTCTTAGCTGTGCAATTTACCGTGACAAGTTCCTCCGTTGACTGCTGGTACATTGGTTTAACAAAACGCCTCCACGTTTGTGACGACAGACGGATTTGTCGCCTGTTTCGTTTATATTTCTTTATTTTCTTAATAGGGTGCATAAAGTATTATTACAAAATTGCTTCTTAAAATTAGATGAGATATTGAGACGAGGCTGAAATTTAATAGATCAATGAATCCTAGAATGAATATATGTGTTATGATTCCTAGATATAATCCTACCTAATGATGTCCTAAAGATTGGAGGCATATCAAATTTAGTAGTTTTAACCATCATCTTAATGAAAATTTTAAATGATATCTAAGGTTTATTTAAAGGTAAACTTATTCGTGTTTTTTTAACATATAACTTGTATGTTAAAAAAACACGAACAAATTGGTACTGAAAGTCCTTCATAAAGTCGTCAAAGAAGTAAGATTTGCAGCATGATGCAGTAATAGGACAGTAATCAGGTGCTAACACTGCTAACCATGACGATCAAGATGCAACTCTCTCTTGCAACAATTTGCCGTGATAAGTTTGTCCGTTGATGGTTGGTAGTTGGTACAGCATCGTTTAATTAAACGACGCCTCGTAGCCGCGCGACGACAAACGAATTTGTCGCTCGTTTCATCGCGGTCTTCTTATTGTACTGTATTTTCTGGTGTCTAGCAGATTAAGACAATTTTAAGGATAGTTATTTTTTACTTCTGGCCACATTTTCAGGGTACTCTAGCAGCCATTTGCCGTGATAAGTTCATCCGTTGATGGTTGGTAGTAGGTACGGTATCGTTTAATTAGACGATGCCTCATAGCCGCGCAGCGACAAAGGAATTTGTTTATCGCGGTCTCTGTATTGTTCTGTATATTCTGGAATGTATCAGATTAAAACAATTGTAAGGATAGTTATTTTTAACTTCTGCTCACTCTTTCAGGGTATTTTCTATGCAATTTGCCATGATAATTAAGTTCGTCCGTGGATGGTTGGTAGTTGATACAGCATCGTTTGATTAAACGACGCCTCGTAGCCGCGCGGCGACAAACGAATTTGTCGCTCGTTTCATCGCGGTCTCCTTATTGTACTGTATTTTCTGGTGATCTAGCAGATTAAGACAATTTTAAGGATAGTTATTTTTTACTACTGGCCACATTTTCAGTATATTCTCCTTAAAATTTGTCATGATAAGTTTGTCCGTTGATGGTTGGTAGTTGGTACAGCATCGTTTAATTAAACAACGCCTCGTAGCCGCGCGGCGACAAACGAATTTGTCGCTCGTTTCATCGCGGTCTCCTTATTGTACTGTATTTTCTGGTGTCTAGCAGATTAAGACAATTTTAAGGAGTTAGTTAGGTGTTTTATTACTTTTTATTTAAAAAGGAAACTCTCTTTCTCTTTTTTAGACTTTTCAGTGAATGAAGGTATATAATTGATTGTTAGATTTCAATCGGATATTATTAAAATGGTTTTTGTAGTCAAATGATTATAAAATTAAAGTTTTACATGTACAGTGAGGTCTATGCCTACATAGTCCTTACCTCTTTTTATCTATGTACTTAACCTAGTAGGTAGGTATATATATATAAAATAAGTTTAGTGATTATTGTTTGCTTTACTTGCACTCATAAAACAAAAAAATAATGTTCAACAAACTTAATTGATACATAATGGTCACTATAATGGACCTACAACATAATCCCTACAAAAGCTCTAATTAAAGTCGACTTTAGATGCATTTATCCCCAACGGGACTAATATGACATTAATGAAATGTACCAAGTATATGCTCATAGTAAAACAAAGGAAAATCTCTTATTCGGGCCACGTTCTTCGACATCCACGATACAATCTCCTCCAACTCATAATGATGGGAAAGATCGCTAGAAGACGGAAGGTTGGCAGGAGAAATAAGTCGTGGTTACGTAACATCCGAGAGTGGACCGAAATAACCAGCGCCGCTGAGCGACTTCGCAGAGCTAAAAACAAGGAGGATAGCAAGAAGCTGATAGCCAACCTTAAATAGTATGGAGAGGCACTTTAAGAAGAAGAAGACCAAGTATACGCACTATTATTTTGAAACCAAATAATCTATCTGAAATAATAAGTGAAGTAGTCTTATGGTTGTGTACAAATTTCTCTCATTTAATTAGCGGTCTAGTTATTGTTAGGTACATTCTGGCTGCCAGGTGGGGTAGTTAGCTGAACTCACTAAGGTGTTTGTTTTTACGGTTATTGTTCCTTCGTGTTGGCGAAGAGTATTTAATTAATGTGCTTAATTTTGGCTTTTCACAGCCTACTCTAATGTGTAATATCTATAATACTTCAGCTGCTACAGCATCGTTGTCATGATAATTCTCAACATACGAATAGACTATATAGTCTATGTTGAGAATTATAATGACAAAATTACAATTCGATTTTTTTAATTCCAATACAGCATAATAAAAACTTCTTAAAATAAAATAATGATTGAATTAAGTGATGTTTATAAAAAGCTTCTTATGGATTATATAACATCGCGAGGGAACTCTGTATGCCTGTGAGTACTTAAAAAATGTTTATAAGGGTGGGTCTAAACTACCAATTCCTGGTGGACTACCTACGGCCTAATATTTTCATCCCCTATTTTATCCCCTTGCGGGTAGAATTGAACAAAATCCTTTCTTAGCGGATGCCTACGTCATAACATCTACCTGCATGCCAAATTTCAGCCCGATCCGTCCAGTGGTTTGGGCTGTGCGTTGATAGATCACTATGTCAGTCAGTCACCTTTGAGTTATATATATTTAGATTACCCAATATATAATAAACCTTATAATTGCAGTACCCTAACAATACAATGCTTACATTAGGGCCTTCGTGAGTTATAGAGCTATTCGTAGGACCTGATTATTTTAACGACTAAGATTCCCTAAGCTCATTGTGCCCTAAATGAATCCTTACAGATCCACTTAGTTGCCACAATCTCACCTGGTCGTACTGTGAAGCACCCATTTGTTTTTGTTAGTTTAAACTTAAAGGGTTCCAATTAAGTAAAGACGTTTCAATTAAGGGCTCTATGACGTTACAAGGAAGTAATAATCTTCTCAAAGCGTTGATTATCTTAACGCTTAAAAGAGTTGATGAGAATTCAAGGTAAAGAAATTTGTTAACGATTTTTACTTGCGTATGCTTATATCAGTTATATCAGTGATAGCCTAGTGGTTCAATAGCAGACTTTTAATTGAGGGCTCTAAGTTTCGATTCCCAGGTACCTCTGATTTTTCAAAGTTATGTGCATTTTAGAAATTAATTATTACTTGTTTAAACGGCGAGGGAAAACATCGTGAAGAAACTACTACCAGCTCGTAAGCGGTAGACTACGGCCTAATCCTTCGGATTTTGAGAGGAGGCCTGTGCCCACTAATGTGACAATAAGGTTTGGTGATTACTTGCATATTCGTGTTCTTAAGAATGATGATTAAGTATTTTACGATATTAGTCCATATTCCATAAAACTGATAAAATAGGAATTATGTCTATAAACTTAATGATCCAGTTTTGGGGGTCGGAAATGAAAAATGAAATAGGAATAATTGAGTACATACGCCTAAGGCCGTAAAAGTGTCTTAAAGTAACAATATAAATTCATCGAGTACCCGTTTTTATAAAAGGACAAGTTAGATCGTTACCACATTATATCATCCGATATCAGATATGTAATTTTTATTACGAAGTGTATTTACATAGCACACGTCCAAATATATTTTCATGAAATATTTTGTCGTAAAATATTGATCTCAAACTGCCGGAAGCCTTAATTATACGATAGATATTTTCGAAAAGTGATCTTTGAAAAACGAAAATAGTTCGGCAAAGGGAGATTTATTGCCAGGCTAGGTGACCACGCCCGGGGAGCGGCCGCGCTCCAACAGTCTCAGTTCGGAGCTTGTATATATGCAAGATGTTTAGAAAACTTCGATAGCGTGATTCAGCAGCGCCATCTCTTGACGAGTAGCGGGAAGTCGCTACAATAGCAATATAGTATGTGGTCTAGGATACTACCGACAGTTTAGAAAATTAAAACAAATTTTAAAAAGTTTAACCGCCATTATACATTTTATTTAAATCTAGTCGAACATGAGTGATGTGAAAATAAAAATAGAACAAAAAATTCACAGATTTACGACTCATACGACACATATCGGATCGAATAGTATAAAATGCTTTTGAAAGCAAATTAAGATTTCGCAAAGGCCTTGATATGAAAATTGGGCGTGAAAGAAGCAAATATGAATATTAAATTGAGGTATGTAAATGTTTCAACCCTATTCAAGGAACGATAAACGAGTTCTTTGAAACTGTATTTAGTCTTTATTTTGGAACCTAATGTACATATTTTTTTATAAAGACTAGTCATAGATTAAGAACGGAATAGACTGCCGATATATGTTTACCGATAGGTTTGTTATGTTGCTACGGTATTTAAAACTAAGGTTGGATTTAAAGGCCTAAAAATCGGGTCTATCCATAACAAGGGTAGATGATGATATAAGAGAGGAGAAAAAAATAATTAAACCAAATGAAAAAGACATAGAGATTTTTTGTTAATTTTGACTGCGCCGTTTGGTTGAGACTTTTGTGCCCTAATATAAAACAGACGTAAGGAAAAATAATATTATTCTGTTCTTTACAATTTATGAAATAGCAGCTTATGAAATAGCGTAGGTTATTTTGAAAATTAGCAGTCTATTTCTTTAATTCTTCGTTGAATAGAAGTGAATAAGCATTTATTCATTTTTCAGTTTTGTAAGTCCTACGATACAATATAAGTGGTTTCGTTAAATATACTCGTAAGTACTTAAATGCTCCGTATTTTTAATATATTTCAAAATATAATCAAGTAAATTACGTTTTACGTCAATAGGATTTCAAAAATCTGACCTCATATCACCAAATCTGTTATACAAATAGGTAAAGGATAAAATCAGATAGGTACTTTATTCATGTTTTATGTTGTTATTGTAATTTTTATTTTTTTTTTTGTTTTTTTTTTGTTATCAGGTGTACTGCGTTCTTATTTGTTGTACTAAGATCGCATCATTCCCAAATTCACTCATCCAGAAGCTTCAGATATTGGCATTGTAAGGAAAGTGAGTCATCTTCTTAATTCCCAGTCATTTAACTAAATGCCCGACTTAGCCGAGTGCTCGAGACGCAGTCTCAAAGAAATTATTCAGGATACAAACTTTATCTTTTCAATTAAATAATTAAATACACGCAATGGGATTCCTTACAAAATTTAATTGAAATGAGCGGAATATTATATCTCTTAAGCTGGAAATAAGTTTATATCACGGCGTGCGTAAATTGACGTTTTACGCACGCTTCGCGTGCGCAAAACCCCCATTTCCGACCCCGTAATATAAAATTTTATACAACACGCGGACGAAAAATGTTTTTCTGACTCGTGTGATTGCAGTCCTCGCCTGCGGCTCGGCCTGCAAACTCACACTTGTCAGAAAAAAATTTTTCGTCCTCGTATTGTAATGTACTATTTTCTACTTCGTGTTATTGACATTGCAACATTTAAGTTAATGGTTTAATATGATAAACTGATTTTAACTTGTAGTTCTGGCATTGTCTTAGTAATCATTTATTTTTGTCATCTTATTTTATAAATTACTAGCTGACTCGGCAAACTTTTTACCGCCTCAAAATCTATTTATCAAATATATTACATATAAAATATAGCCTATGTTTCTCGTGGATAATGTAGCTTTCGAATGGTGAAAGAGTTTTTAAAATCGATCCAGTAGTTATTGAGCCTATTCATTACAACCAAACAAGTAAACAAAGTTTTCCTCTTTATAATATAAGTGTATATCTAAATAGTTTTTTATCGGTATTAAAAAATAAATGAAGTGATCAAGTACTTGAATAGTTTTATTCTATGAAAACATTTATTGGAACAAGTTATTTATAGGCCATAAATGGTGCTATTGGACTTTTGTAAAAATACGCGTTGTAGAACACTATTAACGTGCAATTGTCAAAACGTCATCGATTCTAAAACATGATGTATTACATTTTTGTTAGTTATTAAAGTATTTATCTTTGTTTTTGACTAAAGAACCCACCACACGAGGAATTATAATATATCCATCAATCCATATTATAATAGAATTGAATTTGAAGGTGGTAGAACCCTCTGTGGTTTGAATCCGGCGGCACCACCGTCACACTTATTTCTGCCTAATAACAGCAGTGTTAGGCGCTGCTGTGTTCCGTTTTGAAGGGTGTGGTAAGGGAGACATACTTTTCCAAGGCGTTCCAGCTTAGTCCTCGGGGTAGCGGCGCATCTGTGGCCGACCTCAGGTAGGAATATCTAACTATCTGGGGCTGATTACAGATGTCCATGGGCGGCAGTATCCACTTACCATCAGGTGGACTGCATGCTCGTCTGCTACTTCAGTATTATAAAAAAAAAATAGAAAACATCATTTTCATCATTTATTTTCCGCCATCGCCGTTCCCTTGTATTGTACAATCTGTTTACTTTGTAAGTTAGCATGGGGAAATTCTTAAAACTTGGCATTCCTTTAAATTAACATCGTAAATAAGACGAAGGGCCCGCTGGTGTAACAACAATTATTTCTTTCATAACAATAATCCACGCAAAATGAATAATACGCTTGTATCACCGTCAGCGAGTAGCGCGTGAGCGAGAAGAGATTAAAGTAAATTTATATTAGGTTTATAAGGACAAGTTTTTTTATAGAGTTGTAACGTAACGTTACATTATTTGTTCGTATTCTTGTCAGAAAATCCTTTGGTACATATACGAGTAAATGGAGGTGCTTAAAAATGACTAATCCACCATTTCAAGGCGACCGACGTCACTATTTTTTACCTTTAAAGGTAAAAAAAATCACTCAAGGTAAAAAAAACTAAAGAAATCACGAATTGTTTTCAAAACCAAACGTGTATCCAAAATTACAGCCCAATCGGTTTTGGTAAACTGATTTAAAATTAAGTTCTCAGATTGACCCTCACATACATACGAAAGGAAGTTAAATAAAAGCTTGTAAAATATTACAGTTATGTTTGCCTTGAAAGAGCGAGTTGAGTTTGGAGGTTTTTTCTGTGTAAACGAAATTTGTTTCGCCCGAAATGAATATTCACTTGGTATACGGATGTCGGTTTCACATGGGATTTACGATATTGGTTTTTGACAGTTAGATAACATTTTTACTCTCGACCAAAAATGAATTTGACAGTTATTTGATTGGATAGTTGTGCCAAATATATTTTCGGATGAATCCAAAACTTCATTAACGCATGTACAGAGTTGTTTTTTAATACCTCATGTAATGATAATCAGTCAAAAATGATAATGATCGTCGAAGTTTGACAACATTATAACCACAGTTACACTTATTTTTGTGTATTATGAGTAGGGTGAAACGCTATTGTGTTCTGTAGGACTACCATGAGTTTACAAAAGTATTACTCGCTAGCGACTGCGTAAAATAAATGTATGAAAAATTGTACAGCGCCTCTGGTGGTTACTCGTAGAACTAAAATCCGTAGTGACGTAACTCGATACGTAAAAAACCTATCGAAATCAAATCGCTAGCGAATGTCATTATGATCTATTGCGATACAAATTCGGTCCCATGAGTCATTAATTTGACAGACGTTGTCAAGAAATACCGTAACGATAGTAGTTATGTTATTCACTAGCAAAATTACAATAGTTTTCTATTTACCATTTCTATAGTGGCGTTTCTATGCCAACTCATGGTAATGCTACTGGTTGAAAGCGTGTGGTCAAGCAAATGTTTAATATATTTATTATTAAAATTAAAACAAAACTCGACTACTTATAAATATAGTCTATGTGCCAAAGAATGTGTCATATAATACATACGCTCGAAAAACATTACACTCTGCATTCTGCAGCAACATATCGTTCGTTATCCTAAGAGCTTCAAATAATCCTATTACGTGTTGATTTTAGACAATCACGATGAAGTGGACTTCAAGCGCTTAGTAAGCGATAAAATAGTCTATATATTTTAATAGCTGAAGGTAAAGCAAAGGTCTTATTATAAAGGTTCTTTGTTCATTTTGCATGAAACAATCCGAGTTGTTATCTTAAAAATAGAAAAAGAAAAAGTGATCTTGTTAACATTCTGTTTATTTCTAGGAGTTTTGAATGTGGATTTTATGTTAATTAGCTTTAAATAATTCGAGTTAACTCAAATTCTTAGTAATATTAATCCCTTTTTCTTATAAAAAATCATTAGTTTTTATTATGAGTAAAATATTTTTATTAGTCAATTTTGTTACGAGAAACTTGTTACGCAATTTAGTTTAACATGAATCTGAGAGAATTTAATTAAAAAGATTTTCACGATGTTCTGACTTACTTACACGTGACAACGCATTTATGATTGACTTGGGCGTAATTCAATTAAATTGAATGAAAAAGAAAGAAAGAAAGAAAAAAAATATTTTCGGCAATAAAATAGCTGTTTGATAATTCCAGTGTCCAGTATGTACAAAAACGTTTATCAATTTTAATTAAAGTTCTAGTGAGATTTGAGGCTTTAATTAAAAGGTACATGACGTTTTCATTCACTTTTTAGATATGACAACGCATCTGCGATCAACTTAGGTATAATTAAATGAAATGAAATGAAGTGAAACAAAGAAAGAAAATATTTATTTTTGAGAAACAAGTAGCTTATTCTTAATTCCAGTACATTTTCTACTAAAATTTGTTGAACAATTTCCAAAAAGATATGGAAAATATTTTTCTCGGTGTAATAAATACGGTGAAAGAAACTCATCATACGAAATGCCTTTTGAAGTTATATAATATACTATATTATGTAATACACGATGTAATCTTCACATTAGGTACATTTAGTTCGTGATTGAGGTTTATTGACGGGTCTTGATGTGTGGAGAGCCTTACGGAATGTAAATTTCCGTTGGCATGTAGGAGATTTCCAACCCTTAATACAAGAGAGGCGTGTAATGTTATAGAAGCTTTCACTAGTATTTGCTAGCGGTTACTGTTGTATTAAAATTTATGTAATCGCGTGTATATAGAAAAAATAAAGTATTTGTTTCTGACATCAAAATTTAAAGGTAGATCCAGAGTAGTTCGATGGGGGGATGGGGAAGTACGAGAATTGTATGAAGCCACCATCATAGCCCTTAGGAGTGGCAATGCATCTGTCATCGACTTTTGGTAGAGTCCTTGTTATATATGGAGTTGGTTACATATGTTTAAATTAATTAATTTATGAGAAATAATGTTAAAGCTGCGTAAGAATAAAATAAAATAGACCATTCGTTTCATCCTACTTGTTTTGATGTATGTAGTTAACAGGTTTGAGTAAAAAATATAAGATTTTCTTTTATTCTACTCAGGGAACTATTGGTATATGAACTCGTGTGAGTCCAACTCGCACTTAGCTGTTTTTTATTTATATTTAAAAGACGACATTAAGTAAATAGTATGAAAAATATATAGTAGGATGAACACACGAATGCTACTTACTATATGTGTATAGTAATAAATATTTTGAGATAGTTGAGCGATGGCGGAATATTGGAGAATTGACGTGGGTATAATGCGTATATAATTACGCTCTAACCGCCTACCCAGCGACCCCGGGATGATGGTATGTGTGGTCGAATAGCGTCGTGAACATCCGGAGTTGTGGTGAAAGTAAATGTTACTTGGGCAAAGCCTTGTGTTTATAGATTCCGGAGACCTCCATGTCCAGACTGAGGGCTGCCATTTTCGGTTTTTCTGTAGTAAGTTTTTAGTGACACGCCTTTACCTCTGAAGACTAAGCTGGAATGGCGCCAGAAAAGCAAGTATACTCCTCCACTACACAAACCAGAACACAACAGCGCTTAACAATGCCGTTATTAGGAAAACGTAGGTGTGGCGGTGGTGCCGTCGGAGTCGAACCACAGAAAGTTCAATCTTATTGGTCCAAGATCTCAAATAACCTGTTATCGCTCTTACGGCACTTGGTACTTACTGAAAGAATCCCTTTTATCAGACAAAATATTTGGCCAAGTGTGATTCCAACTCACAGGCATCCTGTAAGGGCTTTCTTTTATTTAAGTAGCTCTATATTTATTTATATAATCTATTGTAATAATAATATCTTTGATATTTTTAGAATCGATTCCCAGAGGGGAAGAAAAGAAACTTCAACGTTAAGTACATCGATTCTTAGAACTTATAAAAGCAAAGCTCCTTCTAAAAGTTAATTGAGGTTTTTTGATGGGTTTTCCTCTATTTACGCACGGCAATTACAATTATTATACATTGTTAGTTGTATTCGTCAGTTTGTTCATCACATAAAGGGAAAATTAACCGCAATATTTATAGAATGGCAAGATAAATAATTTAAAGCATATGTCGACAAATTTATATCAGTTTATATCTATGTCTTGTACCTATATCTGAAACACGCTATAATTTTTTCTTTAATATCATCCGTATATACTCGTACAAACCATCGAATGGCCACTTCTTCGGTTGCCAAAAAATCTTATGAATATTGTTTAATTTAAATGCTTAGTTTTATATGTAGGTACTGGGTGACATTGAAGACATAACTTCTTCATAACTCGTATTTTGTTTCTATCATTGTATAACTACTAAATTGGTATTAATATGTCAAAATGTATTTGAACCTGCATGGTGGAATATGCTTCAGTCTTCTCCTCCTTGTGGGAGACAGTAGACTTATCAATGAAACATAAGTAGATTTTCAAGCAAATTTTAATTAATTTATTAAAGTGAACAAAGTCCGGAGAATAACTCGTCAAATATATATGACGTCTAAGTAAGTGGGTAGTAGGCTATAGTGAAAACAGACGTTAATGGGGGGACAGCGAAATTCGTTCCATACATTTCAGGGCCGGCCGCGCCAAATAAATTGTTACGATTTTTCTTTGACGCCTCTAGAATGTTTCTTTAGCTGTGGTCTAAAGTAATCGCGTTTCCGCGGATTAATTAACTAAGTTTAGCTGTTTAAGTAAATAAGTTAATAAGTTTTATGTGTTCTCTTCTAAGTATAACTGTTTAAGCAAAAGAGCTAATAGGTAGTTTTCGGTGTTCTTTTCTTGTAATATATGTAGGTACATCCAATGTTGAGAACCTATCAAACGTTTTATATAAGTATCCTGTCTAATGTCAGAATTAATATTTTATACTTACTATGGATTGTACTAAATGTAAACATATTATGGGTGAAAAGTTAATATCTAAAAGTATTATGTATATTCCTAATTTAACCTCTTATTTACTTCACAACAATTAATGGTTCTTATAACTTAGAGATAATGTAGATTTTTTTCTAAAATCGTAAATAGACCTAGATAAGTAGACATATTTTTGGTAGAATATTTGACATATTTTCGGCAAAATTGCTATAATTAAATTGGGTTTTTCTTATTGTCACACGTGTATTTAAATGAGACAAATTTTAACGAGTCTATTGCATATTCCTGTACAACTGCCCCATAACTTGCACCACAAAACAATACTTATTTTCTCGCTTACATTTGCTCGTGTCTTTACTCTTTTGGAATGCTAAGAATCGCAATTCTGACCTTATGTTTCCAACAAAGGGCGTGGGTATAATTTTTTTAATGCTACTTTGACCTTCGGATGGTATATTAATGATACTAGTCTATCTTTTTGTTTTTTGTTTTTGTTTTAAAACGTTTTACGCGTCATTGTAAAGAACGTTTTATTTAAGTCATGAATATTTTATAATTGAACGAAGTATGAATTCAAGTTTGTGATTATGGCAGGTTATTATTTTATCATCTTTGTTGAGAAATAAATAAATTTAAGATGGATCTCGTATATTTAAGTGTTCTACTTAGGCACTTAAATGTCTAAGTACAGAGTGAAACGTGTAATTGATATAAAGTTTTCAACAAATATAAATAGCAAACGAGCGAATAGTCTGCGCGAAGAGATACGTGTATTGTTAACTTTTAAAAATGATAGCCTAATGGATAAGAAACTTAGCCTGTTGACCGAGGGGTCTGAGGTTCAAATCCCAGGCACGCACCTCTGATTTTTCAAAGTTATGTGCGTATTAGATATTAATTATCATTTAGTTAAGCAGCGAAGAAAAACATCGATAGGAAACCCTCATACCTGAGAAACCAAAAAAACATTTTTTTTTCAAGGGTACTTGGCCAACGCGGTGGACTATGGCCTAATCCTTCTTATTCTGAGAGAAGGCTCGTGTCCAGCAGTGGGACAACAATGAGTTGTTGATGATGAAAAAAAAAACTAATTTGAATGAAAGGCATTCGAAGAATTTATCTAAAAGAATATTGGAACTTGAACAATATTTATGGTGAAGGTATCCGGTCCCAAAATGATATATGGACGTGTCGAATAGTCAATGACATGTGTATTGGAATAGGATCACTTCGTTTTTATCTTAGGGTACATATACGTATAGTATATGACAAATATATATAGAATCATTTGAATAATTAATGTCAATAGATATTAATCATGGATATACATATTTTTTATAATATGAAGTAGCTGACGAGTATACATTCCAATTTATGGTAAATGGTTACTACCGCTCATGGACATCTGTAATGAACCCATGAGGTAAGATTCCTATCTGGGGTCGGCCACATTTACGTTGCTTCCTCTTAGGACTACGTTGGAACGCCTTGCATAAGTGAGTCTCTCTTGCCACACCCTTCAAACCAGAACAAAGCGCTTAATGTTGATATTATTAAGTAAGTCATTTTTTGTAAGTGTAGGTGATTTTTTGTAAAATCTTATGAGAAATAAATGTCTTTAAACATATTAGGCTTCTATGTTATTTTTTTTCAAAACACATACAATTGAAGGTGGTAGAACCCTTAGTGGTTCGACTCTGGCGGCACCACTGGCACACCTATTTCTGCCTAACAGCAGTGTTAAGCACAGCTTTGTTCAAAGTTTGAAGGGTGTGGTAAGGGCCCCATTATTTTCCGAGGCGTTCTGGCTTAGTTCTGAGGGGTAGCGGCGCATTTGTGGCTGACCCTGAGGTCGGCCAGATATTCTACCTGAGTAGAAATATATAATCCTACTTACTCATAAAATCCTTATATATAATCCTAATTTACTCAGGTTGATTAAAGATGCCCATGGACGGCAGTAGCCACTTATCATCAGGTGGACTGCATGCTCGTCTGCTACTTCTATATTATAAAAAACAGTTAAAACAACCGAGTACATACTGTCATTTGTTCCACTATATCTATGATAGACCCCTATGATATATTGCCGTGTCATGCCGATAGTAAGCGGTATATTTGACGGTCATAATTTATCTGTCGTAACATGGTGAGCCTTTTATCCCTATGTGTCACGTGTCTGACTCTATTTTTCTAGCTCTGTTTTAGGAAGATGAAAAATGTATGTAAAATTCATTAAATTTTTCATATTTAAAGGAGAGTTAAAATCTTTTTACCACGTTTTTATTAGCTTGGGTTGTATGTATGTATGTGATGAACTCGATTTTTACCGACTTTGAAGGGTTTTGAACAATTATCAAGACCCGATGACAATACACCATTTTAATAATTTTATCGTGCCGTGTGGCTCCGGCGGCGAATAGACCACCCCATACCTGCCCGTGGGTGTCGTAGAAGCCGACTAAGGGCATCTACCGGGTAGATGGGCAGCAGCGTCTACTCGGGCATTTAACATCCTACTGCGACGGTCCCACTGGTTGCTGGGTCTGACACCGCCTGGCGTAATTCCCGAAGGTGTCTCGCTTGGTGGTAAGATCTCTTCGTGGGATCTGCCTGGCTAGCTACCACCCTCAGGTCGGAGTCTACCGCTAATAACGACTCGTCGTGTTTCGGTAGTGCGCCTGGGAGCCAGTTCATCCCCTTATCCCTCCCTTCCCATCCCCCTGTGGTGCTTCCGACGGCGTACTTTACGGGTCCGTTGAGTCTCTTTAAGCATCGTTGCCCCCGGGGGCGTGGTGTGTTGGCGCGGGGGCCAGGGAGACCCGGTGAAACGGTTGTCCGCTGGCCGCCCGCCGGTTAGTTGGGGACCCGAACCCGGGCAACACTGTTAACCTCTGGCCCGGGAGGCTGTCCCGCCAACCGGCGAAAAATCCCGTTGCGCGGCTACCTTGCCGGAGTAAGAGACCGGAGTGGAGCCGGGTAGTCGTGCACGGGGGGGACCGGGGGCCCTTCCGTCCCCCGCGCCAGCATCCCACATCACCTCCGTAGGCTCGGTGTCACGAGACTCATACTTTGTCCCGTGAGGCGTCGGCGGAGCATTGCAAATCCTTTCAAATTCCCGCCCTTTTTGGAACAACCACCAACTATGAGAAAGCCAAATAAAAAGAAGAAAAGTTGCACAGCGGCGACCTCTTCCACATTTACTGTGGATATGTGCAATATCAGAGGAGTCCATTCCAATCTGAATGCCGTCCACCACCACCTTGAGACGGTAAAGCCGGCTTTTCTCTTTTTGACGGAGACGCAGATATCTACCCCGGACGATACATCGTATTTGGAATACCCCGGTTACAATTTAGAACATGCCTTCAGGCGTCGTGCCGGGGTATGTGTGTATGTTCGGGGGGACGTCTGCTATCGCCGTCTCAGCTTTCTCGAAGACAAGGACCTATCATTGTTGTGGCTGCGCGCGGACGTCGGAGGTCTTACCCGTGTCTACGCGTGCCTGTATAGGTCCTATAGCGGAGACGTGGAGACAACTCGATTATTCGAGCACGTCCAGTGGGCAACCGACAGAATGCTGCAGCAGTGTCCTTCGGCAGAGTTGGTGGTTCTCGGTGATTTCAACGCTCATCATGTTGATTGGCTGGGATCCCGGACCACCGACTTTGCCGGGAGATCTGCATATGACTTCTCCTTGGCATATGGGCTCTCTCAGGTCGTACCTGGTTTCACTAGGGTGCCTGATGTAGAGACCCATACTGCCTCTTTGCTGGACCTACTGCTGACTACCCATCCGGTGGACTACCAAGTAATGGTCAAGGCTCCCCTTGGATCCTCTGACCATTGCTTGGTAAGTTCGACTGTGCCCTTGTCATACCCCGTGGAGACACGTCCCCCCGGGAGACGACAAGTTTGGCATTACAAGTCAGCAGACTGGGACGGATTCCGGGAGTTCCTGGCTTCGTACCCGTGGAGGCAGCTATGTTTCGTCTCGGGTGACCCTAGCTCGTGTGCTGAGTCTGTAACCGACGTGATACGGCAGGGTATGGAGTGTTTCATTCCAAACTCTGTCGTGTCCGTCGGCGGGCGGAGTCAGCCCTGGTTTGGTGGGTCTTGTGCTAAAGCGCTAAGCCTTAAGCAGGAGGCCTTCCAAACCTGGGCATCAGCACACGCTAGCAAGGACCCAAAAACCCCCGAGCTCCGAACCGCGTTTAATGCTGCCTCCCGTTCAGCGAAGAAGCATATGGCCAAGGCGAAGTCTAAGCACATCGGCAGAATTGGCGAGCGGCTACTTGGTTACCCCTCCGGGAGTCGAGCCTTCTGGTCGCTGGCCAAAGCTGTCGAGGGTAATTTCTGCCGGTCTTCACTACCGCCCCTGCGGAAACCAGATGATTCTCTGGCCCACACGGCAAAGGGGAAAGCCGATCTTCTTGGTACCCTCTTTGCCTCAAACTCGACTCTTGATGACACAGGGGCCACACCGCCTACCATCCCGCGGTGTGAGAGCTCTATGCCGGATATTCGCTTTACGCAGAAGGCTGTCAGGCGAGCTCTATTGTCCCTCGATATCAAGAAGTCGAGCGGGCCAGACGAAATCCCCGCAGTGGTGCTCAGGACGTGCGCTCCCGAGTTGGCTCCCGTCTTAACGCGCCTATTCTCGCTTTCCTACACCACAGGACAAGTACCGTCTTCGTGGAAGGTTGCCCTTGTACACCCTATTCCCAAAAAGGGTGACCGCAGCGACCCGGCCAACTATAGGCCTATAGCGATAACCTCCCTGCTCTCAAAAGCTATGGAGCGTGTTGTAAACACGCAGCTCCTTAGGTACCTGGAAGAGCACCGGCTGATCAGCGATCACCAATATGGTTTTCGCAAGGGCCGATCAGCTGGTGATCTTCTTGCGTACCTCACTCACCGTTGGGCGCAGGCTGTTGAGAGCAACGGGGAGGCATTGGCCGTAAGCCTGGACATCGCTAAGGCCTTTGACCGGGTCTGGCATAGGGCCCTTCTCGCGAAGTTACCATCTTACGGTCTTCCCGAGAGGTTGTGCACATGGACAGCCAGCTTTCTGTCTGAGCGGCATTTTAAGGTCGTAATTGACGGGTGCTGCTCAGACACGAAGCTCATCAACGCTGGCGTGCCCCAAGGGTCTGTATTATCTCCCACGCTTTTTATTCTGCATATCAATGATATGCTGCTGAAAATCGGTGGCATTCATTGCTATGCAGATGATAGCACGGGAGATGCTGTGTACACAGGCCGTGCGAACACCTCTCGGACATTCGTGGAAGAAAGCAGAATCCGACTTGTGTCTGAAATCGAGAACTCTCTGGAGCGGGTCTCGGAATGGGGTCGTCTTAACCTTGTTGAGTTCAACCCCTCGAAGACACAAGTCTGCGCGTTTACCGCTAAAAAAACCCCATTCGTCATAGCGCCTAAGTTCCAAAGTACCCCGCTCACCATTGGTAAAAGTGTAGGGATCCTGGGAGTCGACATCTCGTGCGACGTGCAGTATCGGAGTCATTTGGAAGTTAAAGCCAAGTTGGCTTCAAAGAAACTGGGCGTCCTAAACAGAGCCAAGCAGTACTTCACTGGGGGGCAACTCCTGCTGCTTTATAAAGCGCAAGTGAGGCCCCACATGGAGTACTGCTCGCATCTCTGGGCAGGGGCACCACAATACCAACTTAACCCACTTGACTCCGTACAGAAACGCGCGGTGCGAATCGTCGATGACCCAGTGATCTCTGATCGGTTAGAACCCTTAAGCCTTCGGAGGGACATAGGTTCCCTCTGCGTGTTCTACCGACTTTACAATGGTGAGTGTTCTGAGGAACTGTTTGATCTGGTGCCTACGTCGCCTTTCCTTCATCGCACCACTCGCCGAAGGATGAAGTTCCATCCACATCAACTGGACCCGTGGCGGTCCTCCACGGTTCGGTTTAATAGATCATTTTTGCCGCGTACGTGCAAAATGTGGAATGAACTTCCTCCTGAGGTATTCCCTCAGGACTATGACATGGGGCTCTTCAAGAGGGGTGTAAAAAGAGCTCTCCTTCAAAGCCGGCGATGCATTGGCGACTCCTCTGGTGTTGCAAATGTCCATAGGCGACGGTGACTGCTTTCCATCAGGCAGCCCGTCTGCCTTATCGTTAGGTTACATATAAAAAAAAAAAAAAAAAAAAAAAAAATCCCATTCTTCTCATCAGGATCGGCAGGAATCAGGATTAACGATTTTCCTGGTGCGATTTTAGCATGGTTTTTAGTTTTTTAATTATAATTTATTACTAATATTATACCGTCCCTTACACGGCTAGAGAAAAACATATTCAGTGCCTTTGTCTACCAATGGATATCAATGCGTGGTCGAAAGTATGTTAAAAGTACAAATGTACACAGAGTACACATTAAGATTCATTATGCTTAGTATATAGGGCTGGACACAATCCTAAAAATAAAAAATAATTAATTCGAAATTGAAAATTGACGTTTCAGACATTAATCAAAACATATATACTTCATAAGTCAGATATCGGCACGGACGGATAATATTATATTGTATTTATATAATTAATTGAGTTATGGGAACGTTTGTGAAGTGTTCATGTTCAGTGCATTAGGCTTACTAGTCGTTAAGAAACTGCACTTGAAGTCGGAAGGTATTTAAGCTTTCATCTGCACGATACAGTACAGTACAGTAGTAAACCAGCGGCTAAAAACTCATACACTTCTAAAATATTGACTGTTTGACAGTCAGCTTTAAGGTCTAGAAAACCAATACATCATATCCATAAATAAAGTAAAGAAACACTAAGAAAGAAAGTTTGAAATTTTATCCCCTAAGGGGCTAAATATGCTCTGAAAGCTTGTATCATAAATCGTTTTCTGTATAAAGTTATTATTATGTTTACGTAACCCGTGTACATGTGTGCTAAAGTTGCCGCGATAACAGGTTCTTGCTAAATGATTTGGAAGTTATAGTGTTCTAGACTTCAAGCGAGGTCGTTTACGCTTCCTTTGTTTGAAATACCTGAAAAAATAAACGGAAATATATGGTTTTAGACTAAAATTATAACATTTTACTATGGTACTCGTATTATGTACTAAAAACGGCATATTGTGTTTTTTAGAATACACATTGACTTGAATCAAAATAAGTATAAAATTTTGACTTTTTCGAACAAGACTGTATGAATAATTAGTGGTATTTATTGATCGTGGTAGAACTTTTTGTGGTTCGACTTCGGAGGCATTACCGCTGCGCCTATTTCTAATTAATAATAGCAGTGTTAAGCGCTGCTGTATTCGGGTTTGACTTCTTTACCACACATTTTTGAGGTATTCTAACTTAGTCCTCGGGGATAGCAACGTATCTATGGATCTCAGTCCCATGGGCCTCATAAACTATTTACCATCGAGTGGACTGCATGCTCTTTTGCGACTTTTATATTATATTTGAGAACTAAGATAGTCACCTCAAATGTACATCAGCTGGCATCCAAACCTTTCCACCGAAACACAAAAACTGTTTTAAGGTAAAAAAGTAGTACCTACCTCCATAGTTGAATTGTACCTTTAAATTATTTTATTCAGTTTGCTCGTGGAAAATTTAATTGAAACAGATTTATTTTAGGTGGAGCTATTTAGTTAATTAATTAAGTTTATTTTACTTCCTTAAGCGTGGATGGTATGTTAATCTTAAAATTGTCCAGCTAAGGTCACATAGAAGAGACGTCGGGCGAGGTCGGGGTCATTTTATTACATAGCATATTATACATAACTCGGTATAACTAAATAGGTTATGGTATATAGTAGAGTAGGCATGATGTTACATATTTACTAGTACATTTTTTACATTGTTTATTTGTATAATTTATGAGAATAGATGAAACGAGCAAGTGTCTCTTCTGTGTGGTCTGTTTTAATATTGCCATCCTACGCATCTCAAACCTTTTAAGGAAATTAACTGTTATTTTTAGCTCACTTAATTATGAAATGCGAAGGAAATTGACATTTTCAGTAAAAAATAGTAGCATTTATTTGATTTTTTATATAATAGAAGTAGCAGACGAGCATGTCCACCTGATGGTAAGTAGCTATAAACCTCTGTAATCAACCCCAGGTGAGATTAGATTCCTAGTTGAGGCCGGTTACAGATTTGCCGCCACCTCTAAGGACTAAGCTGGAATGCCTCGAAACTATTTCACCCTTGTTAATAGTTTCTAACAAACAATAATACCAGTATAGTATCCGGTCGCCTATTTTCGATTATCAAAGTAACACTTCAGAACAATCAATCATTGCGTTGTCCTTCGCTATCGTACATCATTGTCTTTCTTTGTTAAGTACTTCTTACGTAACTACGTATCTTACCGTTTCATGTAGACAAATATTTAAGAAATCGTTTATAAATAGCTTGGCTTACGTTACAAGTACAGCTTCACTTACATTGATATTAAACGTTTTACAAAGTTAAGTAATATTAATACAGTTGAGAATGGGATGGGTTACCGATAGTAACTAAATCTCATGCGGTACCATGCTTGGGATGGCATATCAAGCCATCAGTTTCAGCTTATTATTACTAACAGTCGTTAAACCATTTCGGAGAATGAAAATACCCGACAAGGATTTGCTACTAATCTTAGATGGGTTCCGCAACTTCCACATCAATCCGCAATGGCTGCCTTCAGTTGGCCGTAGAGACCATCTCTCATTTAGTATAACGTTTTGCAATTTTACACATATTGAAAGGTATGAAAAGGCAGGTAGTTAAACGGGGTATTCTAGTTCAGTTTTAGTTGGTAACAATACACTTGAAGTTAACTCGACTCGAACATGCACATATACACCGTGCACGCTTTGCCCATCAGTGGACCAAAAAAAGTGTTATAATGTAACAATTTACCGCCTTTCAGGATCACAAAATCCGAATCACCTAAAACTTAATATATACTCTTTAAATTGTATGTGCCATTAGCTACTAAAATGTTAAAATGAAGTAGTTTCGAGGCAATGCATAATTTTGGTCAATTACTAACTTAATGTCCACCTGGGAATACTTGGATAGTTACGGGATGTTCCGACTTGACGTCCGGAAATTCCGCCCGCGGCTTATTTATGCAAAGTGAATTCCGAGTGCCGTTTTAATTGGATTATTCTATTACGGACAGCTGATACAAATGGAACTGTAAACATTATGCTGTTGTTCTGAGGAATTTGCAGTACCTGTTTAAGGTGGAACCTTCCGTAGTTCGAGTGCGGTATCATCGTCCTACCTATTTCTGTATTATAAAAGGATTGCTTTTGGTTCTGCATGATGTGAAAAGGCAGGCATCTAAACGGGGTATTCTAGGTTAGTGTTAGTTGGTAACAATGCACTTGTAGTTAATTCGACTCGAATATACACACATACACCGTGCACCCTTTGCCCATCAGTGGAACAAAAAAAGTGTTATAATGTAACAATTTACCGCCCTTCAGAATCACAAAATTCGAATCTCCTAAAACTTAATATCTGCTCTTTAAATTTAATATGTCATTAGCTACTTAAAACGTTAAAATGAAGTAGTTTCGAGGCAATGCATAATTTTGAACAATTACTAACTTAATGCCCGTCTGGGAATACTCGGGTAGTTACGGGACGTTCCGACTTGACGTCCGGAATTTCCGCCCGCGGCTTATTTATGCAAAGTGAATTCCAAGTGCCGTTTTAATTAGATTATTCTATTACGGACAGCTGATACAAATAGAACTGTAAACATTATGCTGTTGTTCTGAGGGATTTGCAGTCGCCGCAATGCTTAAGGTAGGACCCTCCGTGGTTCGACTATAGTCTATTGTGTTAGTTTCGTACCTATTTCCGTGTAATATAGCAGTGTTAGGGTAGTATTTTGATTTGAACTTAGTCCTCTATGGTAGTACCTGATGCTTTTACAGTTGACTCGACACGAACAGGCAGCACTTGAAGTCTATTGGTCCGATACCGCAAAAAACATTAATGAGGTGTTCCAACTTAGTCCTAGCCCTAGAAATCCTATTTGGAGGTAGGCAGCAGCAGCATGATTAGGCTGAGGAGGTATAGGTATCTCTAGCGTAATACAGTTCTTTAGGTATATCCCGTTTCCTATGTAGACTTGGTTACAAATTTCCATGGGCGGCAGTGATCTCTTATCAGATAGAATGGATGCTCGTTTGCCGCTTCAGACTTAGATAAAACGTGTAACACAATATGTGTTACACGTTTTATCGTGTGTGTGTAGTTTCCATTTTAGATCTGCTTCCGAGTTTAATATAAGTTGGTTAAATATTAAGTAATTAGCATAAGTGCAGGCGTTTAGTGGAAAGAGGATTGTTTGAGCTTGGCAAATGTCTTGCAAATGTCCGGGTTTTGTTGTATTAACACTGTTTACTCGTTTCTATTGTAATGGAAATTAGATTTGTTACATTGTTTTATTATGTTTACTACGAATTAGTTTGTGTAAGTAAATGGTGGACAGTGCTGGATTAGTGGTTGAATCTCGACAACTTAATTGCGGGGCTCAAATTTTTATTTATTATAAATAATTAGCTTGCAAAAAGTTTTTTTCTATAGTTATACACAGCTTCTATAAAAGGTTTCTCCTGATTCGTCAACGTAGAATCTAAACTACAGAAGCTAGACATATGAAATTTGGATAGTAAGTTTGTTTCATAACATATGTGTCCACTGTAAAAGCATTATTTGACAATCCCCTTTTAAGAGTATTAGATAAGGGTTGAAATTTTATTTCAAATTCCACCGAGTTTTAAACAATAATAATTAGTATTTCGCTTTCTGATTACAAGAACTGAAATATCTGTTTCATCGTTTCTAAAAATCCAACCCCTAAGAGGATGAAATGTTGGAAATCCGTCAATTTTAAAGTAAGCACTATAAAAAAATAGTATTTGGTTTTAAACTTTGTTTTAAAAAGCAAGTCGAAAACGACTACCTAGTAATCTGTATTACACATGTCAGAAAATAGCAAAATAAATGATGTAGTGAATATTTTAAAGAGGAAGGATTAAGTGGCCCCGCGGGCTCGTGGTTTATTTCGTTCATTTTGTAACGCAAACAAACCAGATGATCAAATATGGATGTGGGTGTTACGGTACTACCTACGTATAACTTCATACGTAATTGAATTGTGAATGTTTTCATAACAGAAAAGGTGATTTTTTGAAGCACCGAATCCTGCAGGCTTCTATGAGCTACGATGATATACGAACGAGAGAATAACAAATGAGTACCTACGAGTACTAATGTTCCTTATACATCTGTAACCCACCTCAGGTAGGACTCTAATTTTATCTGCGGTTTATTATAGACGTCCTTAGATGGCAGTAGTCACTTACCATCAGATGGACGAAATATGTTGGTTACTTCAATATTTAGGAAATTGAGCATGCTGTCCTGATTATTACATGGTTAATATTGTTAAATGGTCACTGTCGCTTATGGGCATTGGACATGTAGCTAATTATAAAGAATAGAAGTTCTCCCTGAAGACACATTACCACTTGTGTGGACTAAGTCGCGGTGTAAGAGTCAGATGAACGTATCTACATTTTGTCAATTTTACAGGAGAGCAAAAAACGACTGACAATTCACCACTTCAAACTTTGCCAACAACTTTTGCAACATTGCATTGAAATGGTTCATAATTGAGATTTGATTAAGTGATGATATTATGTATTTTTGTAGATACGTTCATCTGACTCTAACACGGCGAAGTAGTCACCGGCATCTTGCAGAACGCAGAACTGCTTCATCCTAGAAATAAATGCAGTCTACACCTCCCTCCCCACTATTGTTCTTACTGTATATTATCAATTATCCATATAAATAACATTTTATTCGTTTACAACATAAGAAAAAGTTAATAAATATACCGAATCAGTTTATTCGTCAGTGTTGGGGCGCTTAATTAATAGTGTAACAAAAATTACCACGGATAATCGGATTAGAGCTGTACCTTGATAAATATAGTGCCTCGTGTTTCCGGATTTGGCGTTCCGTAAATAGATACGGTACGGATTTATGGCAGAGAACTGCTTCCTCCAATCGGAATAGCAAATCTTTTGTTAGAAAACCGTTAGCAATTGCTAAATATTTATATTATGAAATATAAATATTTAGCAATTGCAAATTCAGATAGTATTATTAAAGCCGATTTCCATCCATAATATAAATCATATAGTTTTAATAAGTAGACAACAAAAATAATGAAAAACAATACATTAGCTAAACATGTTGATGGAACACCAGAAAGGGATCAGTCAATTTGTTTAGGCTGTTGACCATTTTGGCGCGTCAGAAAATTATACATACAACAACAACCAACAAACTCTTTCTACACTCACAGTCCCACACTAGGATTCTCTATATCGTGGGTGCCATGTACACACATAAGGACGAATACGTAAACACTTAGATACAGAAAAGTTATCTGCCATCATTCAGATATTTGTCTGGCCAGGGATCAAACCCGTAACTAATTGCGCGTAAGGCCGTTATAGTGACCGCTCCGAAAAGCTAATATATATAGTTTAAAAACATTCCCCTCGTTGCCAGTATAAATCAAAGGTAAGTGATATTTGGATTGAGTTAGAACTTCGATATTCGGAAGCTGTATTCCGAATATCCTTCATATTCATTAACGCTTTCATGAGCCTCAACTATTTCCATATTATTTTCATAGTATTGGCACAAAGGACAGAACTAACCAAACACCCAAGAGACCCACATACCTAATTACTCGTCACTGCTTTTGTAACTCAATAAAAGTAAATATTACGCTTCGAACACTAACACAAAGGGTCCACTAACACGATCCATATCTATGTACAGTAGTATATTTATGATTTCAAAATAGTTCTCTGTGCTTTCAAGCTCTTCAAGCGCATCAAATATTAACATAATTTTATTTATATAGTCCCCGCCCGTAGCACAATTGCCACCGCAGGCAGATAGTACATATGCTTTTCATCTTTTCTGGGTTTCAGATATGTTTTATTCCGTTTAAGTATTGTTTACGTAACGTAATATTTTTAATAATGAGTAGCCATAGATTAGTAAAGATTACTCACTCCGAACAAGAAAATGTAACCAGTTTTGACAATAGAAATTGTCAGCCGTGTAAGCCATTTTATGGCTTCCTTCAATTACAAGGCGGTGAGATATCTATGCTTATCTATGTAGCAGACGAGCATGCCGTCCACATGATGGTAAGTGGCTATTCCCACCCATGGACATGTGTAATCAACCCAGATAGAATTAGATATTCCTACCTGAGGGCGGCCACAGATTGCCGCTCCCCCTGAGGACTAAGCTGTAATGCCTCGGAAAAGTATGTCTCCCTTACCTCATAATAGAATGAGATGGTGTGATATAATCGTTTTTAGGGAGTGAATATTGTACAGGTTACGAAGAGGATATGTCGTACTCTTTCCGGCTAAAACCCCACGGTGTACCTCTGAACTAAACACCCTTTGTCGGGACATCCTTCCGTAGTCCCGATGGCTTTAACTATTCCTAGAAGCGGAATCCTAAGGCACTACAACAATTTAAAGGTCCACCTACAATACACAGTAACCTATACAATATTCACTCCCAAAAAACGATTATATCACACCATCTTATTCTATTGATGATACGAGTAAGATCGGGGAGTATCTCCACCACACATCATTCTAGCGCGATGCAGATATTGCTTTTTGGAGGAAGGAAGTAGTTGTCGGCTGATTAACATAATATGTACTACTACTAGGCTACTGTCTTCGTGTTCAAAAGTGGCACCACATCTGTAATCAGCTTCAGATATAACCCTTGTTCTATATGGAGTTTATTTTAGATATCTATGAGAGGCAGTGGCCACTTTTTTTTATAACATAGGAGTAGCAGACAAGCATGCAGTCCACTCCAGTAAGATATACCTACCTACCTGATGTCGGCCACAGATGCGCCGCTACCCCTGCGGACTAAGTTGGAACGCCTCAGAAAAGTCTCCCTTACCATACCCTTCAAACCGGAAACAGCAGCGCTTAACACTGCTGTTATTAGATAGAAATAGGTTATTAGGTAGAAATTAGATAGAAATACCACTTACCACCTAGTTGACTTCATGCTCTATTGCTTCTACAATTTTATAAAAAAGTTATTTACATCCCCAAGTATTTGTTCTTACAGTCATACTTTTGGTATATACTCGTAACGTAGTAACACAATAATAACTTATCTTTTAACATAAAATACAACAACGCAAACGACATATAAACGAGTATCGTCCGCGCTACTATATTCTGGTAACTTCGCTAATATTTGGGACCCTGATTTTATTAAAACTCGCATATAAGGGGATTACACTCTCAGACTTGTATAGCCTGAAAGTATAATCCTCTTACATGCGAGTTTTGGGATAATATTTTCGCATTGGAGAAACTTGTGGCAAAAAATATTTCGAAGCATATCCTAATTCTTTTCTCCGCAAGCTTTTCCTTGCGGAGAAAAGAATTAGGATTTTAAGGTAAGACTCTTAGTGTTTCGACTGTAGTGCTACACCTATTTCTGCTTCTATTTTGATGCATATTGTACAAAATTATAAAATCACGGCTACATATAAATAGGCTAACATGTGGATCGACAGTAAGTCACAAATGTCTCTACTTGATTGTTAAGAACGTGTCATATTTTTACTATGTATCGGATAGCAGACTAGCTACTTTAAGCATCAGGGATTCGTATTTTGGCAATTACATCCATGCTATAGTATGTTTAGGCGACCTGCTAAATTTGACCGCGCTATTTAACATTTGCGGCTTCTTCGACGTATACGGGGTGTAGTGTACGAGTTCTGTAATCTAGCTCCCAATAAGTAGGTAAAAAAGTAGGCCGATGCTGAAAGTACATTTGCCTTACCGTCGTACTGGTCGTACTCCCTATATTTCAGGCAAGTCGGATAGATCGTGGTCATGATGAAATGGTAGTAACGGGTTGAAACTGTTGAAAAACAACAGTTCAAAAACAACTGTATAGATACATTTTGTGATGATATTAGTTTAAAAGCATACTTATTTTACTCGTTATCTCTATAATATCGCGTTCGAAATTTTGTGTTTTAATAGTGTAAAACTTAGCACTATAAGTAAGTTATAAATCAAAAGTAAATAAAAAGCAATAAACAAAACATCCAACGTCCGACTCCTTTGTTCAAAAAGTTGATAAAGCACGCGGCCAGTGTACAACTTTACTAATATTTCGGGTTTTGCTTTTATTAAACGCAGAGTACATAAGCCACAGGACGTATTTACATAGGATTTGCCTAGATTATACATTTGCTTCAAGAACTGTTATATAATAGAAATGTAAAGGTAAACAATGAGAGAATATGGGGTTGAACTTTCGATGTTTTTAATATTCTGCGCACCATAAATAAAACAGTAATGTTGTGTTAAATTCTTTCTTTGGAGGGAGTCCCAAAATTGATAAAGTTTTCTCATGGAAAAGGATATTTTGGAACCAAAGTAATTGACCTATTACGTTAAATATGATGCACATAAACACATACCAAGCTATTACAAAAATGTAGTAACAATGTAAAAGATTTCAATAGCGAAATTATATTTAAGATCTTTCCAAAGTCTTAATTTAAGACTACGGACTTACATTTAGACTCTACACGAATAACTGGATCGAGAAACGAATCGCGTCGCCATAGCAAATTGTATGACTACACCTGTTCGCAATAACTTCAGAGTTGACTAGCAGTTTGGCGCGGACTATATCTAAGTACGAGTATATAAAATTCTTGTGTCACAATGTTTGTTACGATTTTCACCAAATTTTATATGCATATTCAATAGGTCTGAAAATCGGCTACTATCTATTTTTCATACCCCTAAGTGATAAGGGTTGTTCACCCTTAACATTTTTTATTTATATGGCAACACAACGTTTGCCGGGTGAGCTAGTCTAAGTATAATTTTATAGAAAATATTTTAAAATTGTGTTTTAAATTTAATTAACATGATTTTGCAACGTATGATTTAATGTTTAGTTAACTTTTAGTGTGTTACGGTGTTTACGATCGAAAGGCTTTTAGTTATTCCGGTTACAAGCAGGACAAGTTGTTAATAGCTTTCGGACATGTTAACGTGAACTATGGCCAGGGCCGGATTTAGAGGTCCAGAGACCCTGGAGCAACGAACGAGGGCCTTAATTATTTTCCGAATAAAAATCAAGAAAAACTATATTGTCGGTTAAGTATTCTCGGAAAAAGTGCGAAAGAATTGTTCGAAAAAAAGGTATAAGTTATTGAAAAGTCTTAATATTTTTTTGTCTATTGTGGAGGCCCCAGGGCAATAATCCTGCGTGGTCTTGCTCAAATCCGGCCCTGACTATGGCCGATTAACGAGTCGTTGTTTTGACGACGGCTTTCAAATTAAAAGTTTCAGAATTGAATATGTAATGTAGGGCGGAGGACAAGGGCACGCTAATGGGAAAACTATTAAACAGTAACGTTGACGTGCTGCTATTTGAACGGAACTGTAATTTGACGTCATATTTCACGGTATTTAGGTTAAATTGTGTTTTGTTAGCTGGCGGTTGGCTGGCTGTCGCTACACGTATTAGGCTAATACACTTGTAATATATACAAATAACTGGACCATATTTTTAAAATAACTGTTATTTTACAAGATTATCTGTTTATTATTAGTGTTTGTTATTACAAGCTTTTAAGTAACTTGTTTCTATAGTTCTTATGTAGGTATGTGAGGGTAAATTTTTGCAAAGTTAAATTTGACACACTTCTTGGTATCCGATTTAGCTAAAGGACAATGCCCATGAAAGTATGGACCGCCGTCCAGAGTAGCATCAAATTGAAATTTGTTGTGGACTATGTATAATTAACCAAATACTACCACCAATAATTATTTTTTAGATCAGCACCCGGGTTCGGAAGTTATTTACCGAAATGTCACATAACCTCAAAATCGAAAATATCCGACGATAGATTGATGGTCGGTTTTAACTGATAGTAGGTACCTATAATGTAGTTCGATTAACATATTCCATTTACTTTTAAAGGTAGTAGGTAAAAAAACCTAAAATAATCCTAAAAAACCTAAAATAATGAATTCCGAGTATAAAATACTGCCATTTAAATTTTTAAGAACAACAATCAACATTTCGTCTTATTTTATCTTAAATGGAACCCCCTTGTTCAAAGAAACTATTCTGATCGACAAATTATGTAAAAAAATCAAAAAATAATTTTTAAATTACTTTCATTTTGATGCATGAGAAAAATCATTAGTCAAAACACTAATAGATCTTATTGAATTCCGAGTATAAAATTCCGCCATTTTAATTTTTAAGAACAACGATCAACATTTCGTCTTATTTTATGTTAAATGGAATCCCCTGTTCAAAGAAACTATTCTGATCGACAAACTATGTAAAAAAATCAAAAAATAATTTTAATATTACTTTCATTTAGACGCATGAGAAAAATCAGTACCAAGAATGGGCATTCTCCTTTTGCATCCACATTTGAGTTTGATAACAATGAATGATTCAATTATTTAGTTTTACACATGATATGGATATCAAAAGAAAGGATGCTGCGTACGCTGCTGCATTCTGGTTTGAAGGGAAACACTATTTTTCCGAGGCTTCCAGCTTAGCCCTCAGTGTAGGAATATCTGATCTTAACTGGAGTTGGTTACAGATGTCCATGGGCGGCATGAATCTTACCATTAGGTGGACTGCAAGCTCGTCTGCTACTCCTTTATTATAAAAAATATATACGAGTAAATACCACACGGAAATAAAAACAATATCGTTGAAAGTAAGATTAGAGATCCATGGTGAGCCATCCTAAACGATGGGATGTTACGGAAACGATTTTTCAGATTTGACGTATCTGAAAGTGGCTCTTACGATTAATCATCTCTGCCACGGAGGAAAATGTGAACGCCTTTTCCGAAATGACTGTTCTTTTGGTGTGGTCGGTAAAGTGAATTTTTACTGGGTTTTTGGTGGTAAAATTTTAACTTTCGTGTGTTTTTGTATGTCAAACTAGTGCTAAATCAGCTTATCGTTTCTTTAGATTGAATGCGACGTTGAAATTTAATTTTACGAATCAACTTCCTAAGAAAATCCAATACTTAATATTGAAAATGTTATTTAAATTATTGTTAAAAATATAAAGACTTCAAAATTGATTGACGCTTACTTAACTTAACTTATTAAAAATCATTCAATATATAGGACATACTATCTTTGTCAATAATCAATATGAATTAATTAATACAATAGTAACTATAGTTAATACTATTCTATACTAGTAATATAAAACTATATAAAACTAAAAGGGGCTTAGCAAGCGAAGTACTTATACCACAGATCAGACTTCTCACGACTGTACATTATCCAACAAAAAGTAAGTCATCACGAGACGAAGCAACAAAAGAAACTTAACAAATTACTGTAACTGGCTAATCAACGTAACTGTCCAATCGACGCAAATGGGCTCTTCTTTATTGCGACGACACGACATGGATACGGAAACGGCGACGACATCCACCGATGTCCGACACAATATCTATGAAATTGTATTACACGTATAGTCCGCGCCAAAATTCTAATTCGCTCTGAAGTTGTTGCGCGCAGGTTTAGTTAGCATATACTCCGTAACGTAAGGGCACACTAACGCAGCTATGTACCCGCGGGCGAGAGCGGTCAGCAGCGGGCAGCAGACGGGTGCCGGAAGGTCCCGCGCTGTCTTCGTCCCGCTAATATCTACAATTTGCTATTGCGACGTGACTCGTTTCTATATTCGGGGCGGACTAAAAATTTGACGCGGACTATACTTACTAAGCTTTCGTTTATGAGGATGTTAATGGAAATAAGATACTTCATCGTTTAATTAATAAGTTAATTGCACTTCAGTTAATAAATTAAATAATTGATAGTCGAAACTCTCCTGTGTATTGCCCTGTCCTTGTCAATCAAACTGAAACATGTCGGTGTCGTGCTGTCGGCGTCGTGTCGTGTCGTCGAAATAAAGAATCACCCAATGGCAGGCGAGACCAACAGATCATTTTTTGCTAAAGCGAAACTTCTGTAGCCTTTTCTAATTTTTGCTACCAAGACCACTTTACTTTTACTACCGTAAAATGGAACGTAACGCTGTGGTGCAACTTCTTGACATTATAACGTGTTCTTTATTTTATTTATTAATTTATTTTTATTTCCATTTAATTTATTTATATTAAACTTAAAAACCTTTGTTAGTAAAATTAATCATAATTATAAAAAATATGGTTTACGTTGTAGTATAACAGTTTTTAACTTATTTTTCAAGTATAGTAACGTCTAAGTTAAAGGACGGACCGAAATAAGTTCAAGAGACTTCAAGGAGAACTCCAATCCTTTTTGAGGTTAGTTAAGGTTCTGGTAAGCGGGCACGGCCCATGGACATCTGTAACCAACTCCATATAAGACAGAGTTTCTACCAGAAGCCGATCACAGATGTGGTTCTACCGGAAACTAATCGTAGGTGCGTTGTCCCCCGTGATGGATAATATAGCTGGTACTCGTAAGTAATAAATAAATCAGTAGCCTTCTACGTCATCCTTCGAAACGTAAGAACTCCTTCACGCTAAAATAGTATCATCATCACCCCATCTGTTTAGTACACACGGGTCTCCTCTCAAAATGAGAAGAAGTGGCCCTAGTCCATTCTGCAGGAGTCGTCACGATGTTTTCCTTCACCGTTTAAGAAAGTGATAATTAATTTCTAATACGCACTTTTAAAAAGTCAGAGGTGAGTGCCTGGGATTTGAACCTGGGACCCCTCGATCTAGAGGCCGAGTTTCTTAACCACGAGGCCATCACTGCCACTAAAACGGTATGGTTTTATGTTATTTGAAGATAAAACTCAATTATATTATGAAATTTTATATGAAGTAAAACTGAAAATTAGTGCTTACGTTACATTAAATTTAATCCTCTTATCAACTTACCCCATCTCTATATTTGCTTGGAATGTTTTGTTAGTGATGTAAAGCTGATGCTGGGCGGTAGAGTTGCATAATTGCGAGCTCGGTTTAATTAAATAAAGTAGAGACACCGCATAGAGTCGCGAGCCTTACTCAAGGAGCAAACTTATTTACTCGTAATATTAATTAATTTAATTCCACTATAGAAATCATCCTAAAATAAGTTTTTGGAGCAATTTTAGTTAGTAGAATGTTAGTAGAATAGTGTTCCAGAAGTGTTCTACTTTTTATTGAAATCAAATAAATAATTAAAATGATTTACATACTAAAAAGTGGGGGTAGCCAGGAGTAAAAATGGAGGAGATCTAGCTTCATGCACGTAATTCTGATTTTTCGTAATATTAGAAAGTATCACTTATTAACTTTTATTATAAATTATTCAATGATGACAATGACTATAATCACTCTTAATTAAAAGGTTAATTGAATTTACTAAATTAATCTTCTACAGCATTTATTCGTCTTAAGAAAATGTCTCGTGACTTATTTCTCATTTCAAATTCTCGTAAATCCTCGGCGACTACGAGTTAAATTTACCGAAAAACTAAATAAACCGTTCAAAACTCAGAGTGATAAATAGAATAGAGCGAGCCCTCTCAGGTATGAACATTAGCACAAGTGAGAACTCCGTAATTGCGCGCGGTATAGCGTAAATGGTCATAGTGAAAGATAGTGTTAAGGGTAGTTAACTAATCACTGTTCTAATAGTAACTGTCGTTATTTTGTGTACACTGCAGCTGCCCATGCATATATAATCAACTCAAAAAATAATTTCAATTGAAGCATCATACACAGCAATAAACACTAGTACATTGCCACTCTTCAGAAATAATGGTCGCCTCATATGCAATCATTTGAATCATTTGAGGGTGGTAGAACCCTTTGTGGTTCGACTCTGGCGGCACTACCGCCACACCTATTTCTACCTAATAACAGCAGTTTTAGGAGCTGCTGTGTTCCGGTTTGAAGGGTGTGGTAAGGGAGACAGACTTTTCCGAGGCCTTCCAGCTTAGTCCTCAGGGGTAGCGGCGCATCTGTGGCCGACCTCAGGTAGGAATATCTAATCCTATCTGGGGTTGATTACAGATGTCCATGGGCGGCAGTAGCTACTTGCCATCAGGTGGACTGCATGCTCGTCTGCTGTGTCTGCTTCTTATATTATAAAAAATAAATCAGACGGCTTGCACAATTGCACACCCTTACACCGATAGGCAAGATCTGCTTCAGTATCCAACTATTTAATAGAAAACCTCTCAAATATTAGTAGCACGGATGCAGTCTAAAGTAATTATTACTCCGAGAAAAAATTAAACAAACGGTTCCAAAGTTTCTATTTGAGTTTTCAAGGCTGATAAAAATGGCAGCGGGGTGTTCGGTTTTTATCTCTTTCATACAGAACACTAATTAATGCGGCTTTTGAATAAATTGATTTCGCTTTGTTTGCGACCGCCAGGAGGTTTAAATTGGCTCTAATAAATAACACGGGCTTTTTAAACCCCTAATGAAAAAATACAACGCTAATGGTCTTTCCGTCTTACGGCAAATCCATTAATTGATTACGAAGAAACGCAGAGTCAGTTCATTGTTCGTTGTTATAACATTTTTCTTTTGGTTTTTATTATTTTTCTTGTGAATGTAGTACATTTTTATATAGGTTTCATTTTTATATAGGATCATTTTGTTTTATTCAAAATAGGTTCTTTAGGGAGTACTTTTTGAATGTCGATACATCTACCGCCACTTCACAAGGTATTTCGCTATAGAGAAGAAGCCGCGAAAGAAATTCTATAACACATCTTTTAAAAAAAATATATTTACAATGGTAATCTTAACCTAATGGTACATGTGGAGCTGGAGCTACTTCAGTCCATACTGTTTTATCAGTCAAATATAAATAAATGTGTAACCCTACTGATATTAAGTGTTTAGTTACTGTCGCCCATGGGCTCTGTAAACGACCTTAACTCAGATCGGAAAATTATCAGAAGTTGCCAATAAATTGAACCGTTTCACATTATAATTCCGGCGTTTCTTACCGCCACAACTATTTCTGTCTAATAACAGAATGTTAAGCGCTGCTGTGTTGTGGTTTCAAGGGTGTGGTTAGAGGGGCATACTTTTTGGGACGTTCCAATTTAGTCCTCAGAGCTTCTGTGACCGACTTCAGGTAGGATTCTATTCTTATCTGGGGTTGATTAAAAATATCCACGGGCGGCAGTAGCCACTTACCATCAGGTGAACTGCCCGTATATTAGCTACTTCTATATTATAAAAAGTAGTAGATACACAAACCCAATCTCATATTAATTTTATATACATAGCTGAACAACACAAACGAATACTTACATATTATTTTCAATGTTCAACACATTAATCACTGAAAATTAAGGCTTCGTAGAAATCATTTGGATTTAATCCGACCGTAAAATTATTGGATGATTTGTTATTAAAGAAATATAATATGAGGTTATTAATTTCACGCGATTTAATTATGAAATCAAAAAGCTCCACGATAGCCACTGAAAAGCTTTCAGTGGCGTGTGAAATTACAGCCATGATATTGGTATTAAATATTCAAAACAAAATAGTGTTGCGATATGATAGGGTATTTCACGTTTGAGTCCCAAAGGCAGTGATAGCCCAATGGTTTAGAAACTCTGCCTCTCGAACGAGGGGTCCGAGGTTCAAATCCTAGGCACGCACCTCGGATTTTTTAAAGTTATGTGCGTATTAGAAATTAATTATCACTTGCTAAACGGTGAAGGAAAACATCGTGAGGAAACCTGCATACCTGAGTAATTTGTATAAAAAAAAATCTCAAAGGTATGTGAAGTCTACCAATACGCACTTGGCCAGCGCGGTGGACTATCGCCTAATCCATCTCATTCTGAGAGGAGCAGTTGGACAATAATGGGTTGATGATGTTTGGGGTCCGGGAGTCAAAAACAGATTTTTCTGATCGTTTTAGAAATAATTATTACCTGCTCGGTTACCATACCGGTCTGATGCGCGGAGGTTTCCGCGTTCAGTCCCCGGCCAAACAAATATCTCAATGATAAATTTAGATACATGTCCGGGGTCTGGGTGTTTGTGTATTCGTTTTTGTGTGTGTCCATGGCACCCACGACACAGGGAATCCTAGTGTAGGGCTTTGAGTCTTGAAACCATTTTTTTCATTGAGTTTCTAAGTTATGGTGGGTCTGAAGTCTTTTATTTTGCCTTGAAGAATTTTTAGTTCACGGACTGTACCCTTACCATGAGATTACAAAAAATCCTACAATTTTAGGTTACGTTTACTCAATGCATTATTATCTTCAGTAGACTGAGTAAACGTAACACTAAGTAAGTACTTAAGTCACGCTAAACTTTTTGTCTCCCTCTCATGTTCGCAAAAAAGAGAGACAAAACGTAGAGCGTCATTTTGTCAATTTAGACATTTAATGTTACGTTACTTACACTATACTTCTGATACAATCCGGTAGGGGCGCTGATTGGAAATTGTATGGGCAAATACGTCATATTTGTAAAAACTCATGGTAAGGGTACTGAAGACTGAAAGGACTTCCTATGCTATCCTACAATTTTATGACACATGTAAAATAATATTAACACAAAAAATATTAGTAGATTACCAAACCCGCTTTTTGGTACTTATATGTATGTGTCGTAGATAAAAACTGCTTTCGAATTAAGCTTCTTATCAAAAATAAAACATAAGCTTTTGAAACAATCCATGTTAAATGTCGGTGAATTTCAATTTTAGTTTTTATTTGCAGTAATTACGGTAGAATTTTGACCACTGCCAAGATCGTGTACATAAAAGGTCATACCCGCCCACCACTACTTAATTTAAATGGTTTAAATGTCCTATGGTTCAAAAAGAAATATAACAGAAATGGTATAAAGGTCAGTTCATGCAGATGGCGTGTAGTATTTGGGATTAACTCATTTTAATTAGCTCCCAAATAGTATGTACGAGTTGCGCCCGCGGGTTTACCCGAATTTAATAGTGTAAATTCTTAGGAGATTTCATGATTTCTTTTTTTGTGTGGCACTCTATTTTCTAAAATAAAAGTATTCTTAGTTATAAGATCAGTTCATTAACAGTAATAGTCCCATCAAAATCCGTTCAGCCGTTTCGATAATTAGCCGTCGTAATTAGCCGCCGATAATTAATAATCGTTTTTTTTGTTATAAGTCTCATATACAACTTTATATGCAATTAGTAAAAAGCTGTTATTTTGCCATATATATTTGCCATAATAGAACATAATTTGTTATTTGTACAGATTTATGGATATTCTGTCACATAATATGTCACGCGGGTCTATTCTTGCACTCGTGAATAAACTCACTGCATTCTCGTAGCAAACCGCGTGTGTTTGGCATGTATTATAGGAAAAGTGTCTATGGAACAATAGAATGTAAGTGATATGCATGCGGCCTACATCCGCACATGGACACAGCACCACGTGACAGGAAAAAGACATTATGGCTCTTCTTTATTGAAACGACACCGGAGCGGCAACGGCAACTTACTCGTACATCAGCCGACACAAAAGTCTATGAAATAATGCCCCTGCTGGGCATGACCTCTCATTTACTGTGATTGGAACGTACTTTCCTAGGCCAAATGACATTACATTTTTTTCTATGCATACAATTTACCTAATGTTAAGTCAAGAGGATCACGTGGGTATGTGTCCACGTGGGGATCTGGACCCTATGCATATCACTATCATTCTGTGGTTTCAAAGACACTTTTCCTATCACACGTGCCAGAATTGGGATGAATCCAACGACACCTTATTTGTCATTCGTCAAGCCGTTTGGACTGGAGGGCATGCTAAAGAATGAGACATACATCCTACACACATACATAAATACACACATATATAAGAGGACACGAGAGATTTTTTTAGTCGGTACAGGTCGCTACGAGGCCAAACCCGACATATGGGGTCCTAAACATCTTGACCCTATGATACGTAATTGTATTTTTCCATCAGAAAAAAAACATACGTACGACTAGGTACATACGCTCAAAAAACATTATTCTCCAAAAAGTGCACTGGGTAGAAACGTTGCAGCCAAATGATTTATTATACCTCAGTGTTCAAAAACTTAACTGCAGATCATAAGTGCGGTTCAACCAGCTGTTGCTAATTCAGTATTAGTGCGAATACCACGTTCGAATGAACTTTGTTCAGCACTAATTAGCAAATATGAAGATCGAATTAAATGGGACGTTACCCTTTTTGTTGTATTCGCTATATTGTTTCGTATCTTGGTAAAGTTTTTCTAGTCCTAGTTTATGATGTTTATGTGTCTTTTGAAAAGACAAATAGTCTTTTGTATCACAATTGGTCGCCGCTAAAATTTCTCACTTTGATTGATGATTTGTATCTAAAAAATATTTCCGATTTTCGAAACTCATCAAGAGATGGCGTTTCTGAATCATGCTACTGAAGTTTTCTCAACATCTTCCATATACAAGAGCTGGGAACTGTGACTGTTGGAGAACAGCCGCTCCTCGGACATACTCGTAATCACCGACTATAATTATATCGGCTATAATTAAAAAAAAATTAAGTTCCAATAATTTTGAAATAAGTTAATGTAAATTTCTCTTCTAAATCTCGCATTGCATTGACGACGGTGTTTTTATAGCGCCAAAAACTATGAGCAATGCAAGCAACATAGTATAATCAATAGCTTAATAACTTTTATTTTCATATAGCTTTTAGTGGTTTACGAACCTTTCAAAAACGCTATACACACCGGTCATTTATATAGAATATCGGAATAGCAAGTCATGCATGCATTTATTGCTAATCCCGCCGATTTATACGATCGCCGAGCCATTAAATTTGAGCTAGAAGTCTAGGTCGCTCTTTTGAATTTATTTATAAATAGTCTGAATAAGCGACCTTCGTCCAAACGGTCATTTATTACTTAATCCTTTAATGGCGAAGTGTCTGGGGAAATGTAATGTAACAAAAAGGACATGAATTATATTATTACGAACATGCGACAGAATAGTGCCTCGGTGGGTGTTCTTTTATAATTGAACTAGATTTTGGTCACTTTGTAAGCTGCGCTTTTTGAATTAATTGTGAATTATTAGTTTTTTTGTTTGTAAATGTTATAAATGTCTAGTGGTTTGTAACTTGTTCTCAGAGTTTAAATCATACTCTCCTTTTCTTTGTGGTTATGGGAGTATTGGAAACGTACTATCACTTGTTTTAATGTTTCAGAATAACTTTATGACGAAACCTACATGCCTGAGAGTTCTAGTCCAAACCCTCCCTTTGAGGGCACCTATACGTACGTACCCATATACGTACCCAGCAGTGGTGTATTGATATGTTGATGACGTATTTTTATAAAAGTACAGTAATCAAATGTAAAGTAATTATTAAAATACAATTTGTAAGAGAAATATTCTACTAAACGTTCTATATTATCGATAAACAATTTATTTTCATAATTTCTAACAGGAAATCATGAGCCGGAAAATATATCTTGACATGTCAATTGTCCGCCATGTTTGTGTGCTCAACTGTCACCTGTCAAACGTGCGGCGCGAACTGTGTCAATATAGTCCGAGAGTCGACTATCAATTTTTTTGTGTTAAGAATAACAACCTATGATTTGTAAGGAAGTTAGTATAACAGTTTGTTATGATTTTTTGTTCGATATGTGGGCTACTCCTTAAATGAAATAAATTCTACAGAAATAATATTCGAAGTTTTGCTCTTTGATTGGCAGGCATTATTAATACCTTTTCAGATTGTCGCACAGTACCCTTAACATGAGTTTTCAAAACATCCCATAATTTTACGTAACGTTTAATCCATTATTCTGTTCCGTTTGCTTCAGTAGACTGAGTAAACGTAACAATAAGTAAGTGCTCAAGTCTCTATGTCTACGAGTACCTCACATGTTCGCAAAAAAGAAAGACAAAACATAAAGTGCCATTTTGTCAATTTAGACATTTAATGTTACGTTACTGATACTATAGTTCTGATACAATCCGCTAGGGGCGCTGATTGCTAATTGTATGGGCAAATACGTAAACAAATACCAAAACAGTCATATTTGTCAAAACGTAAAACTCATGGTAAGGGTACAGAAGTTCGTGGATTTTATTCTCGGTGGAGAAAATAGGCTAAAAACTGAAGTTAGATTTGAATAAAAACGATACATTAAAACTAGTAACAGGGTTAAAACGTCTGTGAATAGGAATATCTCCCAATTCCTAAGTGAGTAGTTATTCATTGCTTGTCTAGCTGTCTGTCTGAAAACTATTTGGAAATATATTTAGACGGGGCTTTCTCTAAAATATAAAGCTTCGCAAAATGCGAGCTGGTATTGATAATTGTATTTTACTTTCATTCATAAAATATTTACAGCCTAAAAAGTTTATATTTATGCACTGATATTATTATGATTATATGCATGTATGATAACTTCGTGTTAGCCATAAATAATAAACTATTTTTCTAGCTATAAATATAAATTTTAACTAATCCAACGACCCATAGACGAAAGGAAATGCAACAAATAATTTATGTTTTACATTGGCACCCGTAATTTGTCGCCCAAAAACATCCCGAAAGAAGTATATCGTCAAATTCCGAAAAAAAGTCTAGCAAATATTTCTGTAACAACCTCCCGTTCTACATAGATTTCCCATGTCATTGTCATTTGCTAAGTATCGTAAATATTATTATATATTCTGTTCTACTACATATTTTCGTATGTTATAATTATTAATGTTTGTTTGATCTTTGCTCAATGAGGATTTGACGTGTATTTACACAATTTAGTTTGGTAGTATCTATTTGGTAGATTGATTTAAATTGTTACGCTTTCACGACTAAGCTTCTGAACTGATTATGATAAAATCAATAATGGATATAAACTTAAATTTAAGGAGTGTTATAGGGTTTATTTCGTTGAAAATTCAGCATAGAGGTGATTGGAGGTGAACTTTTTTGTAGTTACAAGTATATACATCGATATACTACTAATAAAGACGAATATATATAATTAAAAATATTTATATCATAGTCTTTTAAAATGTACTTTTGAAAGAAAGAAAAGGGTCATTTAGGTATTTATTTATTTGCCATTGAGTTACTAATTATGAAATTTTCACTTTCTAAAAAACTATGCGGACGAAGTCGCCAGTACAGTCATAGAAGTACCTAAATAAAAAAAATATTAAGTTTTCTTATAAGTAATTAGCTAAACTTTTAAACGCAATGTTACAGGAAATATTTAACATGCAAACAATTTCAATATAGTCTTTAAGTATTCAGGTAATTTAAAAAATCTTACTAGTTTTCCATCACAAATTTTAAGAGAGACTAAAGTTCATATGGAGACCACAAATATATAGATTTTGTGGTGAAGAAAACTTTACAATTTTATTAAACTGAATGACTACATTTTATCAAAATGCAAAATAAAACAACCACAAGTTTCATTCTTTATTTCTACCCTAACCCTAATAAGTTTTATCAGAACAATCAAACAAACTATCGTCATAATGAAGGCTATTTCGGACTGGAATAACTACGACTCAAGATAAAGGCATTGGCGTTAAAATAAAGGAAAACTAATTTGTTCCCATTCCACAAAACGCAATACATCTCCTTAATGGTCTTAGTCTCGGCGTTCCGTTCTTTATACTCCGAGTTATCGCAGGGAAATAATATTATAAGTAAATATCATTACTTTTGGCAACAGCCTCTTGGGCTATTATTAGAAGGAATAAAGAACATAAATTACAATGAAGGTTGTTATTTTTATGTAACACGACCGCTATTTTGCTTCGGAAACCGTGTCGCGGAGATTTAGTAGACAGATTTTGATATTCGATTTGAATATAATTTATCCGGTTTTATCAGGTTTTATTTGGAATTGTTGGGTCTAAGCTGGTTGATTCTAGTATCTACTAGTGTTTACTGATATCATCTAGTCTCATCTGGTTGGATCCGGTTACATCTGGTTTTAATGGTTAATAATATCAATTCAGTTCGAGCACAGAGTCAATGAATATTGATTACTGGCTAGCTAGCATGAACAGATTGCGGTATGGTTTCAATATACACACGTACATTATATTTTTAGGCTCCAGTGCGCGATGGCAAACCAATATTTGTACAAGATACATTGCCTCCGAGCGGATATTAGTTCGCTTACAAAAACATACATGCATAATATTAATGCAAAACAATATTATCAATATATTAACGTTTTGGATACTTCCTCGTGTATAATTTCCTGTAATCCATGTAATACCAGATATGTAAGTTGTAAACAAGGGAATTGTTAGTCGATGTCTCAGGGATCAGGGGAGCAGATCTGGCCTTTTAGGCGTTGCTAAACGGTGGAAATCACTTGTGTTAGACGTTTTTTGAATCTCGTTTGGCGGATGGTGAGAAGTTCCCGTTTCCCTTACTCTATGTTGACGGTTTTGGCTCTAAAGGCACTTGGATATCCTTACAACTGACGAAAACCTAGCATATTTCACAATACTGCCGAGACCCTTCTCGGCCCTGTATGGCCTATATTTACATCTGTTATGTAATGATAAAAACCTTGACCGAGAACTTAATATGCCCTTCGTAGGGAAGCGCGCATGAGAGTTCGTCCCTAGAGTTCACCCATCCAACTCCCGAATGCTCACGAAGTTGCTCAACTTTCTTGATTGGCTAGGGTTAAAGCAAGGTCCCCAAGTATTAATTGTATCGACTTAGAGAAAAAGCAAAATACTACTGAATTAAGAAAATAGAATGGTTCTGAGTGGAGGTTTGAAGGTGGTAGAACCCTTTGTGGTACGACTCCGGCGGCACCATCGCCACACCTATTTCTACCTAATAACAGTAGTGTTAGGCGCTGCTGTGTTCCGGTTTGAAGGATGTGGTAAGGGAGACAGACTTTTCCGAGGCGTTCCAGCTTAGTCCTTAAAGGTAGCGGCGCATCTGTGGCCGACCTTAGGTAGGAATATCTTATCTTATCTGGGGTTGATTACAGATGTCCATGGGCGGCAGTAGCCACTTACCATCAGGTGGACTGCATGCTCGTCGGCTACTCTTAAATTATAAAAAAGCCAAATAATTAAGGTTATGTCTAAATGGACCTCACAGGGTAATTCATGACTGCATATTGCAGATACCACGAGTATTAGTTTTACCGAATACTGAATATTCGGCCGTGCTCTCGGCAAAAGAATATTTCGGGGCCGAATAATCGAAGAAACTACCTAGAAGATACTAGTTAGTTATTCTTCTTTAATTTGTAAGATTATAAATGTGGAAACTTGATAAAACCATTAGATCACACGGCAATTTCTGTAACTGTTTCAGAAGCAGGTATAGTGTATGTGTAGGCGCAAACGGTTACGGCCAAAAATCTGAAGAAAAATATACATACATATATACATTACAATTGATCCCAGTCTTAAGTATTATATGTAATGTTAATATATTTACACAAGTTAGAAATATGTTATCTTTTTCCCATGACTTGGTTTTCGGTATTCGGCCGAATAGTTCGCAACCAAAAAGTGGCTGAATACCGAATAGTGACCGAATACGCTTTGTATCTGTAATGCATGCATTTGCATAACACACTATTTCATCTGCAAACGTTAGTATTAGGTCCATTAAAAGTTTAATACAAAGTACAAAATTGCTTAAATGCGTGTGTCCGGGCCATTAGACACCCTCAGGATTTAATTAAAACAATTGATTGCAAAACAGTTAAAGAATATTGCTTCAATTTCTAGCAATTCTGATATTAATTACTTTTAATCACTTCGGAATTAGATACCAATAGCATACTAGCTTTTTATTAACAAAATTTTATAAAAGTTGTTGTTGTTTAATGTTGTTATTTTTATTTAAGATGATAATAATTTTATTGATTTCTGTCGTGCAATGTCATCTGTAATCAGTCATATTTTTTGTACGATTGACGACACTTTTTGCAGTTGTATTTAACGTGAGTTTTTTTTATAACATAGAAGTAACAGATGAGCGTACAGTTCTGATGATAAGTAGCTACTGCCGCCTTTGGACATCTGTAATTAACCCCAGATAGGATTAGAAATGTATACCTGAGGTCGGCCACAGATGCGCTGCTACCCCTAATAACTAAGCTGGAACGCCTCGGAAAAGTATGTCTCCCTAACCGCATTAAATTATTTTGATTATTGATTAATTTAGGACAGTTTTCTAGCACTTAATACAAAGCAAGACAGCAATCGGAGATCCCGGAGTTCTCCACCAGACGCTGAGGACGGCCACCGGGGGGGTTTTAGTGCGGTAAAAATTCCACATAATCCGGCGTCGCTCCCACGTCGTCTGGTACCTTTTGAAGGTTTCCCCCTCGTAAACAAAAAACGGTCGCCAGCCACCGTCGTCGCCTGTTGTTGATAGTTAAATCCTTAATCGAGTCGGTCAATTTCTCAACTCTTGCCTTATCAGCTACTATATATAATATATATTTATTATAATTATTACGGACGACAACGGCCTAAGAATTTAAATGTAAATGTTGATTAATGTAACTTGTGTATGTAATTAAGACTATGTAAATAAGACATTTTATTGCAATAGATATAAGTCCTACGTAATAAGAATAGATATGTAAGAGTAGGATAGCAATAGAGTGTAAGCATAGAATTGTAAGAGTAAGACAGGCTATGTTAGAAAGGGACGGCAATAGGACGCGGTTGCTGACTGAGCCTGCGCCTGTTGCGGTACCCAAAATAAGTACTTAAGCTCGCCTTTTTGTATGGAAAAGTGTGTACGCCTCGGAATAAAAACAAGAAGAAAAGAACTGAAGATTCAAGTTGGAGTTTTATTTGAAAACCCATAATCTACATTGGTCCTTCGAGAAGCCGGATTTAAAGAAGACTCAAGATGAATACGCCGATCGCAATGAACACAAGGGGTCGTGTTCGCTCCGAATCGGGGTACAGCGAGTCAGAAGCAGCCCCGGGCGCTAAGGGTGCGCCAGGGCCATCGCTACACCGAATTTATGAAGATTCTCCGCAGTCGCCGTCGACGGTCGCAGGAAATTCCCAAGAAAAAAGGATGGAGCACTCTCCGCCAGAAGGGGCGAGAGAGACAGCACCAGCGACGTCAACGCGGACGTCCGTCATGGGGCCACCTGCACGACCAGCTAGCACGCCACCAAGGCGTGAAACTTCATCGCCGGTGCGGAGACCTACATCGCCGGTGCGGAGACCTACGTCGCCGGCACACACCCGCTCGCAGTAACACTTCAAAGCGAAGCATCGACGCACGTATGAAGATGGCACAATACGAAGCGGAGAAAGAACTCGCGGCTATAGAAGAGAAGCGGCTACTTATGAAAGAAAAGCTAATCAAATCGAGATTAGCCGCCGAAATGACTGCAATCGAAGCCGAATCTGAATATGCGGCGAGCTCATGCAACGAAAGGGTACAAGACTGGGTGGATAGAAGCATGGAACAACCAACGGCGACGAAATACAGGGAAGAACCGGAAGAGGTTCGCCCTCCCGTTAGTAAGCAACGGGGGGAGAACGCGAAATTCCAAGGCATTCAACGGCTAGCCGACACCTTAGAAAAACTAGTCGCCTCAAGACCGTTGCCTCGCCAAACAGCGGAACTACCTATATTCACGGGAGCCGTCGCCGAGTGGCTACCGTATAAGGCCGCCATGGAAGATTCTACAAGACTCTTTAAGTTCTCTCCAACGGAAAATCTCCTTCGACTGCGAAACAGCCTGCGAGGGGAAGCGAGAGAAACCGTGCTGTCACAGCTATTCACCGCATCTAACCCAGATATCATCATGCGCACATTAGAGATGAAATATGGAAGACCGGAATTCATAATAGATCGGGCCATGGAAGAGCTCAAAAAGATCCCGAAATTAGGGAGCGCGAGCACCGATCTGTATGAGTTCGCGGTGAAGATTCAAAATATTGTCTATACGATAAAAAGTATAGATAGAAGAGGCTACCTACGAAACCCGCTACTCGTTCGAGACGTAATGGACAAACTGAGTCCTCATCTCATAAGCAAATGGG